>CM048646.1:19795000-21277500 GCA_026413185.1 Pueraria montana var. lobata
TCATTATTTATTAAATATTTATTTATTAGAAGTTAGATTTAAATAATTAAAGTAAAAAAAAATTCCAGCCCCCCTCTGACGGTTTCTTGGATCCGTCCCTGATCGTCAACATATAAAAACATGGAAATGGAAGAATAAGATGTGATGTCACATCACCCTTATATTTAAGGTTACAAACAACAAATCTTAACGATTCTAATAATGATCATATCCCGAGCACGATACACCATATCTTATCCCTAAAATCAAGGATATAAGATATGGTGAAATTATCTCTAAAGAGCTATATATATATATATATATATATATATATATATAGGACACAAAACCCATGAAAGGACATAATATACTTTATGCTCTGACAGACAACCTCAAACCTAGAGATATATATACTAATCTTTTTAATAATATATGTTGCCACTAATTATGATCTAACTCAAAGAGATATATATACTAATTAATAGATCTGATAAAAATGACATATTTATGGCTTTCCATTAGTTGTTATTATCTAGGCTAACTATGCTTTGTGTATTATTATAAGTCTCATTTATCTGTCAATATATTTAACCATTGACATTAATTATTATTAACATTATATTATAAACATATTTATATATAATTTTTATAAAATTTGATGACTTTTAGTTATTATTATATTTGATGAGTTTGCTTCTCTTTTTTATTGTGAGATTAGTATGGTTTTTTTTTGTATAAATTAGTACGAGTTATAAATACATGTATTTCCTTCTTTTATGATCATTTGAAATGAAAATCAATTTTAATTTTACATGTAAAACTAATAAATAATTTTATAAAAGTCATTATTTATTAAATATTTATTTATTAGAAGTTAGATTTAAATAATTAAAGTAAAAAAAAATTCCAGCCCCCCTCTGACGGTTTCTTGGATCCGTCCCTGATCGTCAACATATAAAAACATGGAAATGGAAGAATAAGATGTGATGTCACATCACCCTTATATTTAAGGTTACAAACAACAAATCTTAACGATTCTAATAATAATCACACCTAGTGATTACTTGAGTATGCAATGCAAAGGGGAACCTAAAGTTTACAAATGCTAGGGGTGAGAATAACAATTTTGGAGATGAGAATAGCAACACTCCAATAAAAATTACACAACGCCGCAAGTGTTGGGCCATAACAATACAGGCCCTAGAACCCTTTTTTAAAAATAAAAGAAGAATAAAAATATTCCAGCCATTGCGAGGGAGATGAAGAACTGGTGGTGGGAGTGACAGCAACGCCATAATATGATATCCACATTGCGTATTGCTTAACGCTTTTTTTATGACCTTCCAATTCTAATTCCTTTCCCTTCTCTTCTCTGAACTTCAACGACCCTTTCATGGACTCTCTTTCTCTATCCCTCACTCAACGCAATAATAATAAGACACTATGGGTTTCGGTTTCGGGCTAAATCCCAGACTCAGATATTGCGTGCCTCTTCACACTCCTCATTCCTTCACCAATTCACCTCTCTGCCTTTCTCCATCTTCTGGTCACTTCTCGTCCTTCCTTTTATACCTTAATTACCAATCATATTAATTTATTATTATTATTGTATTTATATTTATTTTTGGCATAGTTTATTCGTTACAAACAATAATTTCTTATCTAAAAAAAGAGGGAATAGTGTATGCACTTAGTGGAAAGAGTTTTTACATTATCATCATTTAATCATAGATCGTCATATACGATAAATTTGTTGTCTCTTATGATCATTATCTTAAAAATCATACCAATGATTTCTGATCAGTTGAGAGTTACAGTGACAATACATGTAAATTAAACTAAAAGAGAAAGACTCAACAACCGTTGTGGTAAATTCACAATTCGTTTTCTTTTAAGATTTTAAGGTTATTAACATGTGCCTTAAGTATTGTGTTTCTATTTCCTTTCTATTGTTTTTAATTTTGGGGTAAAATATGGTGCAGCTGGAGTCAGGGAAACTTGTTTCAACTCCACGAGGTTATCTTTTCCCTCAACATTTTATGAAGAAGGGGAAGCTTTGCAAAAGGATTTTGGAAGGGTTTTTGCATTTTCGTCACCAGCCTTGGAAACCTTGGAAAATGATTCATTAGGAAGAGAAGAAACCCAGGTTCAACATAACCCTTTATGACAAGCCTTATGATTTTCCTATTTGAAAGTAACAATTCATGTGGCATTATTATATTGGGATTTGACTTGTCTAAGTGAGAAAGTAATGTTGTATTTATTCTTGAATTCTTGATTTAAATTAAAGCATTTGATAACTTGAACTCACTTCAAATTAACTGTGAATGTATCCTTACTTTTTCATTTTAGAAGAGTCCAATCCATTATCGTCATGGATGGATAAATTTTTCAGTAAGTACTTATGGGAGAAGAAAATAAGAAGATAAAATGAATTAAGTTTCTCTCATAAGTTAAAACTAGCTTATGCATAAGCTAATTTTTAGTAGCGCTCTCATTTAGCTTCTCCAAAAGCTGATTTTAGCTTATGTATAAAGTAATTTTAACTTAAGGAAAAAACTTAATTCATTTTATCTTTTTTATTTTCTTCTCAGTACTAATGAAGAAGTTTATCCAAATAAGCTCTATATTGATAGCTAAAATAAAGGCCTTACCAGATGTTAATTTCACAGGTAAACAAAGGAAAGAGGTCACTGAGTAGTGTACATAAAATGATTGATAATACCCAAATGCCTTTTGGAGAGGTATCTACTGTTTCTACTAAGTTTGAGGCATTTAGGGCACAGCATTTTCGTTTGTTAATGGAGAACCTAGGTGTTTTAGAAGAAACTTTTGCTGATTCTGAAGCACTGAGGTTGGAAAAGGCCATTATATTGCAACTAGAAAAGCTTGGTGCTCTCGAGTTATTCAATGATTGTCTATCAAGATCACTTGGAACCTCACTTGTGTCGGACTATGCCGATAAAGTGGATGACTACAAGGGCAAAGTTGTTGTTCAGTCTAGCAAGAAAAAGGAAAATAAAACAAGAAGAAAGAGAGAATTTGTTGCCACAGCAGTTTCGTCCCAGTCATTGACTTTAAAAGCGAATCAGGAAGATCTATTAGGTTTCTCAGCTTCATTTGTGAAAAGAGCATCAAATACTAAAAATAAAAGAATAATGGTTGCTAAAAGGGAGGCAGAGATGTCAAAAGGTGTAAAGGTTAGTAGTGTCTAATCTAGAAAATAGAGGGATTTTCTACTATGATTGTAAATTATGTGAATGTGAATGTGAATATTGAAGTTCTGTACTACTCTAGGTGCTAGCAGAATTAGAGAAAATTAGGACAACTATAGAAGAGGATACCAAGCGAGTAGCAAGCTTGAGTAACTGGGCAGAAGCGTCTGGAGTTGATGAGAAAGTGCTACAGCAGCTATTGCATCACGGCTATTATTGTCGAGACGAGCTCATACGGAGTACTCGTTCCCTAGTTCTATACCTTGCCAGAAAATACAGGGGTATGGGAATAGCTTTGGATGATTTACTTCAGGTTTGTTCCAAATGTCATTGTGCATGATTTTGTTTGTGATTTGTCATTGTTATTGTTGAGAACAAGTTTCTATTTGTCTTTTAACTATTTGTGCACTCATCATACAGTTGTAAATTATATTTCAAGAACCCGAGTTTCCTGATTAAGAGTTGATAATTTATAGAGCTAACAATGAACAACTTGTGAGAGTTAAAATCACAGTAAATCATTCAAGATATATGCATGCGTGTATGTGAGGGAGGGTGGGATGGATATTGAGTTGATTGTATCAGTTCATTGAAGGAAAGGTCATTCAGAGAGGCATGGTGTAAATTACACTTTTCCTTTCATGAAGTTTTCATCTAAATCAATTCCAATGCACCCACAATTTTTCCCCTCTAAATTTAAAAACAATTATTACATGTGACCTTTATTATTTTTTTCCTTTCATAATAAAGCACTCAGATCTTACCATGATGCATTGAAATTTATATTCTCAGCTAGATATAACAACCCATGGGAAAGATTGTGTTCTGTAGATAAACTGCAAATAAAAAATTAGGATATGTAATTTGGCAATATGTCAGCATCATATCAGAAAGAGATAAACATGAAAAACCAAGCCACAGGAAAATCTTAAATAGGCAGTTATTCGGCAGATGTAGAATATAGACCCAAAACTTTATAGGATTTAAGTCCTCTCCACCTAAAAGGTCATGTGCTACACATAATGATTTTAATGATTTTTTTGGCTGTTAGTTTTATGGCTTAGGGTCAATGCCACATGCTTTTCTTTGTTGTTTTATGATTACTTATTGAACATTTTATAAATATATGATAACATGAAAGGAAATTGAAAGTTGTAATGTGCTTCCATCATTGATACTTTGATCAATGTTTTTATGAAGTTGACTGAAAGTAGCAATGTAGAATTAAAATGTAACTATCAACACCTGCATGAATCCTATTTGGATTAGCTTCTCATTGACCCATATGTTTTTCTTCACATTTCATAGGCAGGATATGTAGGTGTTCTGCAAGGAGCTGAGAGATTTGACAGTACAAGGGGCTACAAATTCTCAACCTATGTGCAGTACTGGATAAGGAAATCAATTTCAAGAGTGGTGGCACGATATGCTCGAGGAATCGTAATTCCTGTATGTTCCTCTTTTGCTTAGGAGATTGTTTCTTAGTACCAGTCTGATCCAAGACAACCTAAAATTTGATCCCCATGTATCTTCATTATTCTTTTTAGTGGTCATTGAACAGGGCAATAAATCAGATCCAGAAAGCTCGAAAAACCATGAAAAGTACACACAGGAAATGCCCAGATGATTATGAAATTGCAAAGATGACAGGTCTTTCACTGGATAAAATAAAATCAGCTAGCAATTGTCTGAGAATAGTTGCTTCAATTGATCAGAAGGTGGGGGACTGCCTTGGTGTAGAATATATGGTAAGACTATGATTCTCCCGGTCTTTGCCTCTCTTACTTGCTACTCATCAATTTTTTTTGTATGTTGTGATCTGAATTGTGGTTTTTTGTTTTTAATCAACATTATCTTTGTCATTGAAGAAGAAACAAAGCTGCAAAGCCTTGTATATGTCTGGGAATATGAGAAAGGTCTCTGCCTTTAGGAAAAGAAAAAGAAAATGGAAGATATTTACTTGCTGAGTTAATTACATCAATAAACTCCTAAAATGAGATCCTCAATCAAATAATAGAAAAAGCATCTCTTGTGAGCATCCAATGTCCGTGAGAACTACATTTTCTTTCCTGTTATTAATTTTGTTTTCCCTCACGGGATTTTGTTGATCAAGTATGTTGGTATGTTCATGTTTTGAGAATGCTTTGCCAAAACCAAGGTTGAAGTGCTGTTACTGCTATTTGAGGCATGTATTTTCTAGTCACCAAGCTTATCTCACTTGTATTACTCAAAACCTGTTATGTTTTATTTTTTCACACCCATTGAGAGTCATAAAGTATACAACATTCTTATTGGGGTAGCTGGGTACTAAGTTTCCATATTACTGTTTTTCACATAATATGCAACCAGTTATGTGATTTGGTGACTTTAACCAATATAGGAATACTATATTTTCATGAACAATTATCTTATAATCTTATATCAGGTATAAACTGTTTTGTGGCATTAATGCTGCAGGAACTTTTGCCCGATGCAACAATTGAGAGTCCTGAAGATGCTGTCATGAAGCAACATATGATAAAAGACGTACATGATCTCCTGAAAGGCTTGAACTCTAGGGAAAGGCAAATATTAACCCTACGCTTTGGCCTTAATGATAACCAGCGTAGGTCTCTTCAGGATATAGGGACACTTTTCAAAGTTAGCAAAGAGAGAATAAGGAAGATAGAGAAAAATGCTCTAACAAAGTTAAGGAATGAAGCAACCACCTCAAAGTTACATTATTATTTGGATCTGTAGTATGTATATCTTTGGCTTCTGGTAAGCCTAAATAGCATCTTGGTTTCATCTGGCTATGAAGGATGTGTACAAACTCTTATTGGTCCAGAATTGGTTGGATGCAATATGTGATGAAAGTTATATTAGAATTTTGTGATTCCAAGCTTTTCTTGTCACGTCTTTTGTTCATTTTTCATGAGCATGGCATTGTTATTTTGTCTCAACACTGTTCACATATAATCAGGACTAATAGACTTTAGTGAACAGTTCCACTTTCTTGAAATATATAATTACGTCCCTCCCAAAGGCACTCTAACATACTTCAATATTTATCATCAAATTTTATTTTTTTTGATATTCAATCTGAATAAACCTTTAAATTAATCTTTAAAATATTACAACTTCAGCATATTAATTTTTAAAATTTCATTATCAACTCAATTAAAAATTTAATACGTCACCACATTCAACTAATTAAAAAAAACTAAAACAGACAAAAAAAACACAAATATGATGATTAATTCATTTATTTGAGTGATTTAGTGACAAAAATCTTAAAAAATAATAATGCATTAGTACACTGATCTTTGATGGATTTATTAAAAAAAAACACTTATTTTAAACAGGTTGTAAGAAAATTCATTACCTAATAACAAAAACATACAATCCTTTTCTATTTCGATTTTATGATGTATGGAATTTAAGCAATTATAAAATAGCCAATACTTTTCTTCTATATTTTAAAAATATAGTAGATAAATTCATTTATTTGAGTGATTTAGTGACAAAAATCTTAAAAAATAATAATGCATTAGTACACTGATCTTTGATGGATTTATTAAAAAAAAAAACACTTATTTTAAACAGGTTGTAAGAAAATTCATTACCTAATAACAAAAACATACAATCCTTTTCTATTTCGATTTTATGATGTATGGAATTTAAGCAATTATAAAATAGCCAATACTTTTCTTCTATATTTTAAAAATATAGTAGATAACTATGAATGTAACTCTATTCTTCATAATAAGTCTCTCCAAAGCACAAACAAATTTTAATTTTTTCATATAAGCAATTTTTTTTTTTTTATCATATACATAGTGTATTAAAATTTAAATAAACTTTTTCATAAAAATAACTTTTAAACACTTTTTTAGATTTCCAAGCATTACGTGGATTTATATCTAGTCACAGAAACTCTAGGCATTCCAATGGAAGCATCCACTCAATAATTTTTCTTTTTCTTTTGTAACCTAATAGAAATGCATTACATATCTCTGCAAGCAACCCCAAGGGTGGCACTATGGCTTGTGTAGAAAGAAAAGAAAATGGTACAACATGCATTCTGCTTCTGCTGAATTTTAGTGCATTGGATTTGGACAAACAAATGTATGTACAGCTGCATGCTTCGCCTGAAACATCCCACACGATTGGCTTCTGCTCAACACTGTGTCCTCTCAATTCACTTTGGAAAGTGGCAGGAATAACTCAGAATTCTCCATATTCCATGAATTCCATGAATAACAAAGCACAATTCCCAAAAACATTGCGCCGCATGTAGCATGGTGGGTGTGTTCCTTTGAGCATACAATTTATGAGAACATACAGTTTCTGCAACAACATTCCAGTTTTGGTCTGCTAGAAGAGACACAAGGGTGACTGGTAGATCATTCAGTACCATTTGTTGGTCCACAATCATGAAGGGCATATATTTGCAGCACGCAGCAGATAACAGACCAAGAAACTGCAGTGCCTGCAGAATAATGAAGAGATGTGTATATACATCCCCTGATACTACACTTCCAGAAGATTGCACCACTGGCAATAAAGTAAATAGAACCTCCATGCACCTCTCTATATGGGATATTTAACCAGATGTGTCCACAGAAACTTCATCTAGGCACTCGTAGAGACCTTTCCAGCATGAAATACATAACAAACTTTTGTGGTAGGTGCTAGACTTTTTGTATGAAGTAAAGGAAGACAAGTGATTACTCACATCACCAAATAGTTTCTCAAGCCTGGAGTTCGAATATACTTTTACAAGGTCTGCTAGATGATTTAGCAGACATGACTGCAAATTTATTTCAAGTGTCCTGAACCTGGAAAAGTCAGATAGCTCATCAAGAAACGTTAGCAGTGAATCATATTGATTTGCATGAACCATTGCAAACATTATGCATTCCTCCCTTAGAGTTCCATTTTCACAAGCAGAATCTTTCGGTAACAATTCCGGAACTTTGGCCTCATATCTCATACAATGCCTAATAATTGACCCCCAATCCAAGCTTGGCAACCTGGGAGCTGTAGAAAGGCACCTTAATACAGCAATGACTCTGCTAATATGTACAATAGTACCTGGATGAACTTGGACAAGACCAAAAATGAGAACAATGAGAAGAGACTAAAGAAAAACATATAACATAACTATTGTAATAGACTTGTTAAATATAGGATGTATATTGGAATTTATCATGTACAACCATGCCAAAATCTAGAAAAGAAAGTTAATTAGGAGAATAAGAAGTAATTATCATATTGAATACAGTTTCATGTAACAGAAAGGCACAAGAAATTGTAAAGATGGAGTAATGTGAAGATGAATATCATAGAATAACCAAAAGAAACAAAAATTCAAGATAATTTTATTGTTTAAGCACAGAAATTAAAAAGGACACATGCACATACAAAACGTGACATTAAATTCATTTACAAGACCCCAAACCAAATGCCATCAAGGGAAAAAACAATATTTGGTAGCATGGTCTGTTTAAAATATTAAAATAAAAGCAAAACTTATTACAGTTATAGTAAAACTAAAATCATTGGCATTCAATGATGTCAGCATGGATATTACATTTCAAAAAGGAGGGAAATTTAAATTTATCAAATTTAAACACATTGCTATTCATAAATGATCAGGATTCTGTGATATGTACCATAGATTTTTAACAGAAACGAAACTTTGAAACCCAACAAGTAGCTTCATGTGAATGCTTAACAAAATTATATATAATCATGACATAATGAGTTACAGATTTTAAGCTGCTTTCGTAGTAGGTTTGATTTCCAACTCCCATACATAAAACAAACTCCTTCGATAATTCCAAAAAAAAAAGTAAACATCAACTTAGAAAGTAAATTGCAATGGAGCACAGGCCTCCTATCAAGCAAAGGAAGGTGAATAAACAGAGAAAAAAATGAATTACAGAGGGAAAGAAAAGCAGTAAAATACTTGAAAATGAACATACACCCACATATAACAATTTACACAAAATATGGGCAAAAGATCTACCACAGTGTATTTGAAATCCGTAAGCCATAAACTAAGCTTCAAAACAACATTATCACCAGAAAAACTCTGAGAAACAGATTTTGAATTAGTTGCAGCCACACTCCTATCACTATCAACCCCCAAAAGTTCCTTGGACCATAAATGATGTCGAAGGCAGGTGAGAACCCAGGAAGCAAACTGTTGTAGCTGATGATTATCAGAATTCTGTGCCACAAGAAACATCTCTTGCACCAATGATGTCAAGTATGGTTCAAAATCAGAACTTGATAGGAGAGGGCCCATGACAGAAGAAGACACCTGTTGTTTACATGGTAAGATAAATAAATATGAAACAAGAAAAAAATTAACAAATATGAGATAGCCGGTAGCAATTTTATCAAAAGGTAAAATACCTTCTGATAGCCAGATTGCCTAGTGTAATTTGGAATATATTCATGTTGACCAAAATTCCTGCGCCTTCTCCAATAGCATTAACAACTCCTAGCATGCCACCAAGATGGACAAGAAAAGGGAAAGGATTCAAGTAACACTTCCTGAACAGTTCCAGTAAACATTTAACATGTTCAACCTCAATAGAGTAAACACCTTCATTCAGTATACAAGAAAGTACTGTCCCTGCTCTAACACATGATGCCATCAGCAAACTATGGTGCAAAATGCCAGACTTTTTCACAGAAATTAACTCTTTAAAGCCAACCACAATGCAGTCCAACTCAACATCATCTATCAATTCCATTCTCTGGCAAAAAGCCACTATTGTGGGAAGTGCAATAGAGGATCCTAGTGCTAAAACATTCTTAGATTCTTTCCCCTGGAAAGTACTGCTTTCAACTAGTGAATGCACATGCGGAAGCCATGATATTACCAAGTTCTTTATCTTGATAACAGTCTCTAAGTCTCCAGCTCTGTATATTGCATTAATGGAGTTAGCCAGACCAAGAACAAGTCCAGCAACACCCCAGATATCTTTTTCCAAGTCTTCACTGTTCTCAGATAACTGTTCATATACTTTAGCGTTCATGTCATATGAACCCAGTGGAAAGCATGAACATAGACTGTCTAAAACATCAGAACATTGAGTTCTCTGTTGTATCATTGTAGCTAATGCCCTAATAATTCTTCCTAGTAATTCAGATTCTGGAACCTTCTCTGTTTCCTTCATCAAAGTAGAGGTGTCAGCAGTTTCAACCCTGGTAAGAAGATCTTGGCATGAAAAACCCAATCCAACACCACAAGCTCCATTTACAAGGGAACTTTTGCTATCAAAAAGAACCTGAAAGTTCACACAATCAGTGAAATAGAGTGCCAGATAACCTTATCTACAAGTTCCTCTCATGAGTGAACCCAATTGAAATTTTTTTTAAAAAAATGACAGCAGAATCCATTTAAAACTCTTGATTTCAGCCTCGGTGTGTGTAATAGCATTCTTCAATTTCCTTCTAGACTATCCTACTACAAAGGTAATTGGGAACGTAAGTATGTTACAACCTCTTAATATAATCTCATAAGGGAAGAAGGTGAAATTTAAAAAGTTTCAGAAACACTTATATTTCATCTAAAAACTGTTAAGAGAAATTCATAAACAATGCTATACTTTCTTTAATCTTAAAAAAAAATTCTTCAAACTTATTTTCATCAGAACTTTATTTTAATTAAAAAATAGAGAATAGAAAGAAGATAATCAAGATCTAAAAAAAAAATGAGACAATAGACATACACAAAAAAGAAGATAACAAGAATACCTCAAGAAGTCCTGTGATGTTATCATATCTCTGTTTATGATCCGTTACATGAAGGCAGCTAGAGATTAATCCAAGAGAAATTGCAGCAGACCATTGGAGCAACCATTCCAAAAGGAACTTTGAAGCAGCAGATTTAACTGTGTGAACAGAAGGAGGCAAAACCTGATAATAGCAAGGCCAGAGATCGTAGCAATCAAATGTTATTATGCTAATTAGACAAGATACATTACAAACTAGATTATTAGAGAGTTGACTCACTAATTTTGCTGACGTTTTAATCAAACATAACCTTAAGGGAAATTATAGACATTGATTAATGCAACAGATAGCAGATTGAGGGATATATGGCATTATGAGCCTGAATTACTTCCAAGATCATTCATATTAAAATTGTTCATATAAAATGTGGTTAATAATACCCATAGAATTACAGGTTCCATAATCTTAACAACAGTTTATACATTGAGATGCCAATATGCGGCACAGATGATAATTAGTCAGAATCTATAAAGATTCTAAATGAGTGCATAGCCATAGAAAACCTTCTCACCACACAAAGTGCACCAATAGCCAGTGCAATATTTTCAGCAGCTCTAGGTATATAGCCTCATCCGCTATTGCTATCATACTCTGCACAAAAAGCAACCTACATCAGATATGACAAACTTTTGCATTAGATACAGTCATACAGATAACTGATTAATGGGAAAAAAGGATAGTTTGTAATGACAAAAAACCAAACTTTACCTTTAAAATATCACTAGCAGCTTTAGAAGTTTTATCTAGGACACTCGATTGTGCCTTAGCATCATAGGCCAGTGTGTAAGCCTTCATCCAACGTCGCATGAAGCCTTTCCATGATTGCAGTGCCATCAGTGCAAGCAAGATATTTCTTGAGAGCTGAAGAGAAGCAGCTACTTCCCACTAGAGCATTTTCATGCCCAGCATGTACATCTCTTAACCTCTGAATACTTATAATATCAGATCAAAGGTGCAGTCAAATCTAATCAGAGTATATTTAATCTGTCAATATCTTACTTTGGATGCTTGATGTTCATTCACATCTTTAGGAGTGAATGAAAAACATAATAAAGCAGCACCAGGTAATTCTCTAGCATCATTTATCTTTCCTGCAAGTAGAATGCTTAACATCAAGGCATATTCAAATAACACAAGAAAATTAATATATTAAACCAGACAGAGTTTGATAAGAGCAATTAGTGACAGAATTTCCACCACTCAATCGAAGGAACCATTCAGTTTCTAAATCATATGAAAGAAATCATGTCCCGTAAACATAAACGCAAACACCCAGTTTCATTTAGATCTTGACTAAATAGAAATAAATTGATTTTTTTTTCAATTTTGGCATTAACAGACCATGAGTTGGCAAGAGATATTTGTAGATAAAAAGAAAACTAAATTTAAGCATTTTATTTTATTTTTTCCACTATAAGAACTGAATTTCTTCTTGGAAGAATGCTTGGGAAAAGAACACAAAATGGACAGCTGATACCACCATACCTGAAGAGAATATAACCTGTGGAAATACATCCATCAATTTTGGATATAGTCCTATGTTGGACAGTGTTAGACTTAAAGCATATCGTGGCCCAACATCTCATCATCTTGTTCCATAACTTTTTGCAATCCATGGATCACGTACTTGCATGTTAACCTATTTGGAACATACCCCACCTTGAGCAGTTTATCCAGAAGCTCCATCAACTCGGCCACATTACCAACATCACAAAAGACTTTAACAACTGCATTGTAGCTTTCAGTGTCGTAAACTTGAAATTCCTTGGCAAAGAATTTCAATAATGACACAGCTTTGTCAACCTTATTTTCCTCACAATACCCATTTATTAATGCCCTACTTATTTCTACATCAGGTAGAATACTTGAACTAACCATTTCCTCCAACAAACCTTTAGCTTCTGGAGTCCTTTTTCCTCTACACAAGCAGCATATAACAGCTCTATAGGCAGGAAGATTCAGTTTCATGCTCTTCTTTACCATCTCAGATTTCAAAATTAACGCCTCTTCCACATTATTGAATTCACATAGCGACTCAACCAGTTTACTGTAAGTATTCATTTTAGGTATATAGCCATCCTGAGATATTCTTAGCAGAAAACTTCTAGCAGCAAATGGTCTACCTTCGTTACACAATGCAACTATAAGATAATCATACACATCTTCAGGAATCTTAATTCTAAATCTCTTAAGCTCCACAACTGTATTCAAGGCTGACAGCAACTTTCCATCCCTAGCATATCCTTCAACTATAAGCCGACAAGTGATACTATCAGGACAAATCCCATTTCCAATCATTTCATGCAATAGTGATCTACACATTTGCATCTTACCTTCTTTACAATAACCAGACACAAGAGTATTATATGACACAATGTCTGGATCTATCCCTCTGTGAACCATCTGATGAAAAAGTTGATGAGCCTCCTTGACCTTCCCTTCTTCACAAAGACCATTCATCAAGGCCGTGTGCGTAATCAAATTAGGCATCACGCCTCTAATGTACATGATCTTGTACAGATAAAACGCATCCTCCAACCTCCTTTTCCTACAATAGCTATTAACAAGCGTGTTATACGTGACCAAGTCAGGTTCAAATCCTTCTTCCTCCATCTTCTCCAGGAATCCAGTCACCTTATCAGTATCTCCATCTTTGCACAAAACATGGGTCATAATATTGAAAGTATAAGCATTCCTATGTATTCCAAGTCTTCCCATCTCTTCATACACTTCCCAACACTGACCAATATAATTAAACCTAGACAACCCACTCAGCAAACAATTGCAGGCAATTACATTGGGGATAAAACAAGCCTCAATGTTCCTCCTAAAAGTTGCCAAACCTTTCTCAACCATACCAGCCTTCACGTAAGCCTTGATTAGCATATCAAAGATCGCAGGATTCCAATTACAATCCTCAGTACAGTCCACTAGATTCTCATAAATGTCATCATTTGGAGGAACACAAACAGCCTCAACCTCAACCAATTCAGACAACAAGTTCATGGCATGAGAGAACACTCTAGACCAAGCAAGTATGTGAAGAATTACACAATAGTTGTGCACAGTTGGTGTGATATTCAAATCATTTTTTACCCAATTGAAGAAGGTGAGGGCTGAAGAGTGATCAGACTGGCATCTAAGCAAGACCCTTGAAATTTGATGGGGACCCATGTGGGGGAGAATGTGTTTGATGTCATTGTGGAGAAGGGAAAGATGGGAACTTTTGTGTTTGAGGATGGAAGAGATGAGGTTGACGATGTTGTTGGGGTTCTGGGTAGGAGGGAGGAGATTGTAAAAGGGACTCAAAGTGGGTTTGGAGTGAGAATCCTGAATAGTGATTAGAGAAGAAGATGAAGATGAAGAAAAGAGAGCGGTTATTTTGGAGAAAGATTGTGACAGTGTGGGACTGGGAACATTGATCGAAGGTCGAGGAATCATGTTGAAGAGGAGAGAGACAGAACAACGCACCAGGTTTTTATTAGTGCACAAAGGTGCAACTGCGATGAAGTGAAAACGTTGTGTTCTGTTGTGTGTGTTAACGCTTCGAAGGAACGCTGCCCTTCACATTAAATATTGTGAATTTCATTTGACAGGTCTCGCACGGTACGAAGAAACGCACCTGAATATGGCGCATCTCCATTGCCATTTTTCGACTGTGTTTCGCGTTCAAGGAAGGGAGCACTGTGCCGCTGATGAGTACTTCGCGTTCACGACGAGAGTTGGAGACGGAGGACAGGCCCAGGGTCAGAAAAGAAATGAATTTTAGCCGTTGATTGAAAACCAAAGAAATCTGACGGTGCAAAATGGCTCACAGGAACAATCTTATCTAAGTGATTTGTTGTTATAAAAGTAGACTGATCTTAGACAAACTTTATTTGTAGTGTTATGAGTTTGACGGTTTATAAGATGTATGTAAATTTTGAAAGGGTAAACTACTTTTTTACTTCATGAAAGTGTAATTTAATGTGATTTAGGTTTCTGAAAGTATAAAATTATCAACTAAGTTCATCAAAGTGCATTAATTGTTATTTATTCTTGTAGGCATAAATAGGTTTTAACCTCTTTTCTGAGCTTTTTTCATGTACTTAGTATGTACATGGGTTTGGGTATCTCTTGTTTTAATATATTATGTTTTGCTTATAAAAAAAAAAGTCCATAAGAGTGCAATTTGTTTGTCATTTTAATCTTTTCGTTAAAAGATTTTCGTTAAAATTAACATTTATGTACAGTACACATTATCCATCTACATGGTAATTGACGGTGCACACGTGGATAACATGTCACATAGGCAAACAGCGTGTACGTAGGTACAAACGTTAATTTTAAAAAATGTTTTTTAACGGAAGGACTAAAGTGACAGACAAATTGCACTTTCAGGGACTTAAATGATATTTTTATACTTTCAGTGACTTATGACAGTGAATTATATTTTCGGGGACCAAATGACTATTCATCCATTTTAAAATTACAAATAATAACTCTTGCAATTTTTTTTATTTATTTGACGTGATTTTGTTTATAAATGTGTGTATACACATGCTGAATACGGATCAAAAAAAGAAAAAACGGATAAAAAAAATACACATGCTGAATCTCGAAATGACTATCAGATCAAGCTTGAGAGTTAATCTCATTTGTATGTATGTGAAAAAACCAAGTCAAAGATAAAAGAAAAGAAAAATCTTACCTAATAGTAGTTTCTTGACGAGCTTAGGTAAAGACTATAAACATATAGTTTGTAAACCACTGTCATGTGATGAAAGTTATATTAGAATTTTTGTGATTCCAAGCTTTCCTTGGCACGTCTTTTGTTCATTTTCATGAGCATGGCATTGTCATGTTGTCTCAACACAGTTCACATATAATAAGGACCATTAGTAGGGGTGTACACGGGTCGGGTTGGGCCGGGTTTGGCCAAACTCGATACCCGATCCGATCAAAATTTTACGGGTTAGATTGGATCGGGTTTGTGCAATTTTATTGTGAAATCCGATCCAATTCAACCCGTTCAAAAACGGGTTGGATCGGGTCGGGTTGATCGGGTCAGAACATTTAAAAAATATTTTTTATTTTGTAAAAATTAGAATTTTTTAGAACAACAATTTGTTTTTGCCTAGAGCTTTGCAAATATATAATTTCTACATGTCCTCCAAAAAGACCAAATTGTGACAATATTTGATTAATAAAATGAATGATTTCAATGCTAATACAAATATTTTATTTTAAATAGATATTAGCATGAGAAAACATAAACAAAATCAAGACAAAAAATAGCAACAATTAAAAAAGAGAAATATAATTCATGTGTGGTTAAAAATTAGCAAAAAAATATAGTGTTTTGTATTTTTTTAATTTAATAATATATATATAAACAAATTTAATTTTATGGTACGGGTCGGGTCGGGTCACGGGTTCAAAATACAAAATCCGTTACCCGACCCGTATACTAACGGGTTGGATCGGGTTGTGTTCGGGTTTGACCCGAACTCTAAAAAAAAAAACCCGATCCGAACTAATCGGGTCGGGTTGGATCGGGTTGGGTTCACGGGTTACCCGATCCAGTGAACACCCCTAACCATTAGTGAACAGTTCCATTTTCTTGAAATATATAATTACTAGTATGGTTTCCGTGCTTATGCACGGGTTGTCAAATTTTTTTAATGATATTTAATTAATAATAATTTAACTATAATTTTTATAATAACTTGATTATTTTTTATCAAGTAAAGTTAGTCCGTACGTGAAGAGTTTGTATTATCTTCGTTGAATCAAAAAGTAAAAAAATGTTAAAAATCTATGTGATGTCTGTACAAGTACTAAAATACAAATATTTAATACTTTTTTTTCTCAAGAAGTTGGACTAACGAATAAATAATTAAAAATCATGGTAATGAAATAACAATTGAATTAATTTTTGCTTAAATAAAACAAAATAATAGAGAAATGATGAGAAGTTCTCTCCTATTTCATTTTACCTGTTTTTTATGTGTTGTGATACGTTATTCACTCGTTATAAATTGTCATACAATGTCCTTATCCTTTTTAATCATGGTTAAGATGTGTTTGCTTGAGTTATTATTTTGTCAAATCACTTTTTTTTTTTGTAATTGTTACGAACAAATAAAGAAAACACATAAACATCTGATTACTAACGATATGAGATAGATAATTACTTTTTTCTCCCTCAATGGCTAAGATAAATACTTGTAAAATTTAGGCATAAAGATATATTAAAAGTAGACGTATAAAAAAACAAAAGTATGGCATATGTTGTTGTTATTAGTTTTTCAAATTTATCAAATTATTGTTATAATTTTAAAATAAATCTTTAAATATATGATATTTTTTTTCAAATATGTTTCTTTTACAATTGCAATAAAATTTATTTGTTAATTAAATGATTTTTTAAAACTATGAGTAAATAATATATGTATTGACAGTGAAAAGGAGTTTCAAACTATCATCCAATAAAAAAAACATCATGTATTGTAAGTTTGTTAAATTTTATAATAATTATATCAAAAGTCATACCAATAGTGATTTTTAAATGATTGACAATGTAAAAGAATATTTATTATTTAAGTTCAAAGAGAATAAATAGAATACATCTATAAATTACATAAAACAAAAAATTGCTAATGCATTTTTTAATTAAATTAAATTTCACAATTTTAAGGATAAAGAAAACTAATTTTCTTAATATTTGATATTTTAATTTTTTTTATTACAGAAAAGTAACCATATTATTAATAGAAGAATCTATACCAAAAAAAATATCCCGTACCAAAACAAAATTTATTAATAGAAGAACTATTAATCCAGTATGTTAATTCTATTAATAAATCTAGTATGTTCATCTAGTATTTTAATAGTGGATGGATAGTAACATATTAAAATTTTACTAAATGGGACGAAAATTTTTGGAAGGATTAACTTCAAATTTCATATATTTTAAAGGGACCATAGACATACTTTACCCTATAAAATAAAACAAATCTTCCAACAACCAACACGTATACATTAGGAGAACTTCTTTATATATTTATTATTGAAACACAACTTATGAACCTTTGTAATTCTAAATTATTTTATAAAATACAAACACTTCTTAAATAAAAATATTTCATAATTAAAAACATTAATTAAAATGATTTTTTAAACTTTAATAAAAAATAAACTAATGATAAAAACAAATTTTAAACAGAAAAAGATTAATAAGATGCGTTATCTTAAAATTTAATGTTAATGTTATTCAATTTTTACTAAAATTGATGCGTGAAATATGAAAAAATAATTATTTTTATAAATGTAATATAAATATGGTATAATATAGTGATGCTTATATTTGTTTTTTTTTTAATTTAAATACTAAAAAGTGATTATATTAATTCAAATGGTTTAACCCTTTATTTGAATTAAAATGCAGAGATAAATTTAAAAAAGTTCGATAACATAATTTTATCATTCAATTTAGAATAATAAATAAATGTCAATTTATTAATATTTAATAATCAATCATGAAAATTTTTCAAAATGATTATAATAATTAAACATTAAAATGATCTATCTTTTAGATAAAAAAAACTTAAATAAGCTAAAATCAAGTGATATATAATTTTAAAATATATATTTTGTTTTATCTAATTTTTAATTTAAGAATATAAAATAAAATCGAATTTTATAAAATATAAAAGCAATGAAATAGATTTGAAAATATATTCAGCTTGTGGGCTAAAGGCTTTTGAGAATGCTTATTAATCTTTTATTTACTATATATAAAAAGTAAGTCCTCCTTGCCACATGTCAAAATTTTATGTGCCACATATCAACATTTGAGAGCTTTAACTTTTTTAACCTTTTCTTTCTTTTCTTTTTTCTTTTTTTTATCTTTTCTCTTCTTACAATTTCTTTTAACGTTTTCTTCTTCTTTTTCTTTTGTTACATTTATCTTTTTTTTATGTTTTATTCTTTCCTTTTTACATTTTTTCTTTTCTTTTTCTTTTTACGTTTTTTTTTTTAATTTTTTTTATGTTTTTTCTTTTAACATTTTTATGTTTTTTCACATGTCAAAATTTCATGCAATTTTTCCCTCCTTTTTTCAACAACACATCTAAGCCATTGATTATACTTTTAGTTGAATGGCTCAGATCATATATTAATTAAATAATATTTTTTTCTTAAGATTTCTTCAATTTTCAATCTGTCATGATATATTATGCTATCTCTTTTTTTTTCTAATAATATTATCAGAAAAGTAACTATATTATTATTAATAAAAATAATAAAATCCAATATTAATATATATATAAATATTTTGGTCATCTATTATTTTACACAAATAATTATTTTATTCCAATAATATATTAACTCCATAAAATTATTTTTTACTTAGAAATCGTATAAAATCATTTTAAATAATTTCATAAATAAATATTCTTTTGATTAATATTAAATTATGATGTTAAATTTTTTATACTAAATTTTTTAAAATCTAATTAGTTAATATATGTATTAAAAATAATATTTTGACTATTTTTAATAATTTCATATGCACAAATTTTGTTGATTAATATTTATATGATAATATTAAAACATTTTACAAAATAATAAAGACTTAATTGCAGTTTTAGTCCTTCAAGTGTCATAAATAAGATTACTTGAAATATGAATTAAAAAATTTATTAACAAATGCCAAATAAAGAAAATAAATTTATTGAGCACTATTTTTTGTACAAGGTGGGAAAATCTAATTTTATTTTATTCTCATTCAAAATAAGAATAATTTGGTAATTAAATAATTTAAGAAATTAAGGGAGTATATACGACATTCAAATTTCAAATTTTGAAAATTGAAAATTCATTGAGCAAACTATGTTTTTGGTCCCTAAACTTTTTCACATTTATGGTTTTGGTCCATAAACTTTTTTACGACTGGTTAAAGTCCTCATACTTTTTTTCCGTCCATGATTTTAGTCCTTTCTGTTTATTTTAGATGTTAAGCGATGACGTGGCGTTAGTTTTATTAGTATTTTATTTTATTACGTTTTCTGGCGGTTAAAAATTGCTAGAAATTGCATGAAAATGGTTTTTTTTAAAAGGATTAATAATTTGTGGCGGCTTATAGCCGCCACAAAATGCAAGAACCTGAAAACATAAACTCATTCAACCGATTCACATCTTAATCAAAGAAGTATATAATTCAAACCAACATTCCAAATTAACCAAAATCAAATAAATAAATAATTCAAATATCACATAATTTCCAATAATAAAGCATCCTTGTGATTTGCAAAAAGCTAAAAAAAAATTGATTCCAGATCTATCACAAAAAGCTAAATCGATTCCAAATCTCCTTCTTCCTCTCCTTGTTCATGTCTTCCAACACCAAATTGCTCACCTCCCACACTGTTCTCCGCAAATCCTCGCTGAAATCCACTGAAGAATGAAGCGACGTTGTCGTTTCAAAGCCGCTTCTTTCCATTTCCACGATGGCGACGAGCATGTCGTCAACGATGGGCTTGTCGGAGTTTGGGTACGCTTCCTTCACCTTCTTCAGCATTATCCAGACGAATCACGAGAGGAACTCGTTCGTGGTTTCGTCGTCATTGTTGACGGCATCGTTTTGTGGAGCATGGAGGTTTGGGCCGATGAGGGCGTTGGTGGGTTGGGGGGAGTGGAGGGTGGTGGTGGAGAAGGGCGTGTGGGTGGAGTGAAGAAGAATAAGAAGAAGGGTAAGTGGTGGAAGGGGATCGTAGGATTGCATTGAGTCTCTTGAAAGTGTGTTTTGAAGTTGAAGTGGAAGATAAGGTTCTTCAGCTCATGGTGCCGCATAACACTTTTTCCATGCAATTTCTGGTGATTTTTAACCGTCAGAAAACGTAATAAAATAAAATAATAATAAAACCAACGCCATATCATCACTTAATGTCTAAATAGACGGAAATGACTAAAACCATGGATGGAAAAATAGTATGAGGACTTTGATCAGTCGTAAAAAAGTTTAGGGACCAAAACCATAAATGTAAAAAAGTTTAGGGACCAAAAACATAGTTTGCTCTTCATTTTATCACTTATTTCCTCATCTTAAGATATAGTATAAGATTAGTAGAATACATAACATGAAAAAATGTAATAATTGAAACTAAAAATGCAATTCAATGTTTTTTCTATAAATAAAAAATTACAAGAGTTTAAAATTAATTAAAAAACTAAAATTATAGTACCTCAAAATATATTTTTATTCATAAAATAAAATTAAAATTTATATAAATATATCATATAAATATGCCAATTTATGTCATTTTACATTTTTTGCTACTTCAACATATAGTTTTACATGTATGATTTAATAAGCTAGTTTAACAGCTTTCAACTACCAGCTTCAAGCTAGCTTTTCAACTTCTAGTTAATTTTTCAGCTTTCAACTAGCTTTTTAGCTAGTTTGGCAAACATAGCCTAATTTATTTTTATACAAATTTATGAAAAACTGCTCACCATATTAAATCTACGTCATAAGTGTCTTACCAAACACACTCTAAATACATAATGTTTGTCCCAATTTATTTTGATTTTTCTTTTCCGTTAAAAAGAGAGGTTGGGCCAAGTAAAATTTTAAGGAAAAAAACTTCTAAAAAAGTAATTATTTCAAGAGAACTTTTAAAAAAAATTAAGAGCTTTTGATATCTACTTTTCCTTCTTAAATCTAAATTTTCATGATAAGAAGACACTATCCAAAAAAAATTAATTTGAAGGCAAATTTTTAGTAAAAAAAAAAGCAAAAAAATTATAAAATTACCAAATAATTTTAACTTTAAAACTCTTATTTTTAAGTTTAACTTTTAAGTTACTTTTTAATTTATTTTTTAAAAAAAAAGGTCAGACAAAACACTACCTTGGTTACAAATTACAATATTAAGAAGAGCTTCAAATGCCAACATATATACACCAAATAAGTTGTCCAATATCTATTCATATTTTGTAAATCAAATAAGTAGTTACAAAAAGGAGTCTCAAAAAGGAGGAAAACAAGTAAATCTTAATCAGAATGTTATATGAAACAAATTGCTAAATTGTCTGTGCAATGAATACAGGCTCAGAATGGCATAATAAAGCATTGAAGCCACTTAAGATCATAAGTCTACTTTTTAGAATGATGCAAATTCAAAGTGTACAATGACATTTAGGCAAACCATCAGTTCCAAAATATGAAAATTGCCAATTGCTATCATCAAT
The DNA here is from genome assembly GCA_026413185.1 of Pueraria montana var. lobata. NCBI lineage: Eukaryota > Viridiplantae > Streptophyta > Magnoliopsida > Fabales > Fabaceae > Pueraria > Pueraria montana. Next base: position 19,817,224 of record CM048646.1, read on the forward strand.
TCAAAGTAAAAGGATAACATGAAAAGCATATGAAATGTTGTAACCTAAGAAATCTTCAACCAAATATTACTTGCTGATAGTTGTGACCTAAGTAATGAACATATCTCAAGTAGAATTTATATTTCCTTTATTATCTTACATTTTCCCCATATTCACATTTCCAAATCCCATGACAAATCAAGCTTTACAGTTATTGTCATAACAAAAATATTAAGTTATCCAATTGTTTTAAAGTACAAGAACTGAAAACCTATCATCTCAAAAGCAGGAGAAAATATATCATACCAATAAAAAATGGTTATGTTTCAATCACCTAGTCAAATGAGGGTTATGACGCTAATTCCTTTACTAGTTATATTCTTTCTAATTTTTCCCATCTTTCAAGCATATATTGAAGTATTGCATAAATCAATGAAATAAACAAACTGTCATTTCACATTCTCCTAAACATGTTCCAAGTCCATACAACTTCTATCCTTTTTTTATAATTGATAACGGAATCTACTATAAACTGAACTCCACAGAACTTACATCCCTTACTGCTACAATTTCAAAAGATTGTTCAACTGGAAATAAAGTAAACATAAGCTCCATGCACCTCTCAATATGGGATAGCTGACCCAGATGTGTCCACAGAAACTTCATCTAAGCACTTGTGGAGACCTTTCCAACATGAAATACAAAACAAGCTTTAGTGGTAGGTGCTAGACTCTTTGTGTTAAGTAAAGTAAGACAAGTGATTGCTCACATCACCAAATAGTTTCTCAAGCCTAGAGTTTGAATATACTTTTAAAAGGTCTGCTAGATGATTTAGCAAACATGACTGCAAATTTATTTCAAGTGTCTTGAACTTGGAAAAGTCAAATAGCTCATCAAGAAAAGTTAGCAATGAATCAAATTGATTTGCATGAGCCATTGCAAACATTATGCATATCTTATACATTCTTACAAGCAGAATCTTTCAGTAAAAACTCAGTAACTTTGGCCTCATATCTTATACAACACCTAATACTTGACCCCCAATCCAAGCTTGGCAACCTGGGAGCTCTAGAAAGGCACCTTATTACAACAATGACTTTGCTAATATTTACAACAGTACCTGGTTGAACTTGGATAATATCAAAAATGAGAACAATGAGAAGAGACAAACAAAAAACATATAACATAACTATTGTATTAGACTTGTTAAATATAGGATGTATATTGGAATTTATCATATACAACCATCCCAAAATCTAGAAAAGAGAGTTAATTAGGAGAATCAGAAGTAATCATCATATTAAATACAATTTCATGTAACAGTAAGGCGCAAAACAATGTAAAAGATGGAGTAATGCGAAGAAGAATATCATAGAATAACCAAAAGCAACAAAAATTCAAGAAGATTTTATTGTTTAAGCACAGTAATAGAAAGGACACACACATATACAAAATGCGACATTAAATTCATTAAAAGGACCCCGTCCAAACTCCACCAAGGAAAAAAAACAATATTTGGCAGCATGGACTGTTTAATATTAAAATAAGAAGAATGCTAACGACACTCTCTTGCTAACACTCTCATTGTGATTGGTTAAAATTTATTGAAAATCATCAATTTTGGTGAGTCTCACTTCTAGATTAGGAGAGATAATAATTAAATAATAAGTGAGACCCACTAAAATTGTGATTTCTAACAAATTTCTACCAATCACAAAGAGAGCGTTAACAAGAGAGTGTCACTAGTATTCCTCATAAAACCAACATTTATTATAGTTATAGTAATACTAAAACCATTAGCATTTTTTTATGTCAGCATGGTTATTATATTTCAAAAAGAAGGAAAGATGAAATTGATCAAATTTAAACATATTATTATTCATGAATGATCAGAAACTAAACTTTGGAACCCAACAACTAGCTTCATGTGAATTATATATAATCATGACATAATGAGTTATAAATTTTAAGTTGCTTTTGTAGTTAGTTTGATTTCCAACTCCAGTGCATGAAACAAAAACTCTTTAGATAATTCCAAAAAAAAAAAAAGTAAACATCAACTTATAAATTAAATTCCAAAGGAGCACAGGCCTCCTGCAAGCAATGGAAGGTGAATAAACAGAGAAAAAAATACTTGGAAATGAAGGACACACACAAAAACATATAACAATTTACACAAAATATGGGCAAAAGATCTACCTTGGTGTATTTGAAATCCATAAGCCACAAGGTTTCAAACCCACATTGACCACACCTATTACTATCAACCCCCAAAAGTTCCTTGAACCATAAATGATGTCGAAGGAAGGTGAGTACCCAGAAAGCAAATTGTTGTAGCTGATGATTATTAGAATTCTATGTTAAAAGAAACATTTCTTTTATCTGAATGGAGAGATCCCAACACAGTATAGTGATCCTTATATGCCATACCAAGTTAATTAGGTAGGTAAGATTTTGGATATAGTCCTATGTTGGACAGTGTTAGACTTCAAGCATATCGTGGCCCAACATCTCATCATCTTGTTCCATAGTTTTTTGCAATCCATGGATCACGTACTTGCATGTTAACCTATTTGAAACATACCCCACCTTAAGCAGTTTATCCTGAAGCTCCATCAACTCGACCACATTACCAATATCACAAAAGACTTTAACAACTGCATTGTAGCTTTCAATGTCGTAAACTTGAAATTCCTTGGCAAAGAATTTCAATAATAAGACAGCTTTGTCAACCTTATTTTCCTAACAATACCCATTTATTAATGCCCTACTTATTTCTACATCAGGTAGAATACCTGAACTAACCATTTCCTCCAACAAACCTTTAGCCTCTAGAGTCCTGTTTACTCTACACAAGCAGCTTATAACAGCTTTATAGGCAACAAGATTCAGTTTCATGCTCTTCTTTACCATCTCAGATTTCAAAATTAACGCCTCTGTCACATTATTGAATTCACATAGCGACTCAACCAGTTTACTGTAAGTATTCATTTTAGGTATATAGTCATCCTGAGATATCCTTAACAAAAATCTTCTAGTAGCAAATGGTCTACCTTGGTTACACAATGCAACTATAAGATAATCATACACATCCTCAGGAATCTTAATTCTAAATCTCTTAAGCTCCATAACTGTATTCAAGGCTGACAGCAACTTTCCATCCCTAGCATATCCTTCAACTATAAGCTAACAAGTGATATTATTAGGTCAAATATCATTTCCAATCATTTCATGCAATAGTAATCTACACATTTGCATCTTACCTTCTTTACAATAACCAGACACAAGAGTATTATACGACACAATCTGTGAACCATCTGATGAAAAATTTTTGAGCCTCCTTAACCTTCCCTTCTTCACAAAGACCATTCACCAAGGTCGTGTGCGTAATCAAATTAGGCATCACGCCTCTAACGTACATAATCTTGTAAAGATAAAACACATCCTCCGACCTTCTTTTCATACAATAGCTATTAACAAGCATGTAATACGTGACTAAGTTAGGTTCAAATCCTTCTTCCTCCATCTTCTCCAAGAATTTGGTCACCTTATCAGTATCTCCATCTTTGCACAAAACATGGGTCATAATATTATAAGCATTCCTATGTATTCCAAGTCTTCCCATCTCTTTATATACTTCCCAAAACTAACTAATATAATGAAACCTTGGCAACCCACTCAGCAAATAATTGCAGGCAATTACATTGGGAATAAAACAAGCCTCAATGTTCCTCCTAAAAGTTGTCAAACCTTTTTCGATCATACTAGCCTTCACGTAAGCCTTGATTAGCATATCAAAGATCGCAGGATTCCAATTACAATCCTCAGTACACTCCATAAGATTTTGATAAATGTCATCATTTGGGGAAACACAAAACACCCTTAACCTCAATCGATTGTATCAATTCAGATAACAAGTTCATGGCATGAAAGAACACTCTAGACCAAGCAAGTATGTGAAGAATTACACAATAGTTGTGCATAGTTGGTGATATTCAAATCATTTTTTACCCAATTGAAGAAGATGAGGGTTGAAGAGTGATTAGATAGGCATCTGAGCAAGACCCTTGAAATTTGGTGGGGACCCATGTAGGGGAGAATGTCTTTGATGTCATTGTGGAGAAGGTAAATATGGAAACTTTTGTGTTTGAGGATGGAAGAGATGAGGTTGACGATGTTGTTGGGGTTCTGTGTAGAAGGAATGAGATTGTAAAAAGGACTCAAAGTGGGTTTGGAGTAAGAATCCTAAAGAGTGATTAGAGAAGAAGATGAAGAAAAAAGAGCGGTTATTTTGGTGAAAGATTGTGACAGTGTGGGAGCATAGATTGAAAGTTGTCGAATTATGTTGATGAAGAGAGAGATAGAACAACATACCAGGTTTTTAGTGCACAAAGGTGCGACTGCGATGAAGTGAAAGTGTTGTGTTTTGTTTTGTTCTGTGTTAACACTTCAAAGAGTTGCCACTAGGGGGGAACACTGCCCTTCACATTAAATATTATGAATTTATTTTGTTATATATCAAAAAAATTGTAACACTTCTCAAGTTAAAATAGGAAAAATATTATCTAAGAGTGATTTGTTGTTATAAAAGTAGACTAATTCTAGACAAATTTAAACTTTATTTGTAATGTTAGGAGTTTGACATGTTTGGCTCTGTGTCCTATTTATAATATGTATGTAAATTTTGAAATTACAAATAATAACTGTTGCATTTTTTTCTATTATGTATATTCAAAATACATGTCTTATAATGGTATATTTGTAATAAATTTGCTTTTGTTTTGCATATTTATCATCTATTTTATCTAAGTCCAGCTTCATGTCACTTCAAAATAAGCTTGATATATGGATTGCATGAGTTTTTATTTAGATGATAATGGATAAATTAAAAATAGTCTATTAATTTATTTATGATTCACTAAAAGATTCAATCTATCTAAGATATATTTAATAAAAATCATGCAATTCATCCATTAATTGTTTATGGAAGAATATTTAATCCATCCATAAAATTATTTTTAGAAGTTAAATAATTGAGTAAATTACATGGACTTCCTTTGAGGTTTGTTTTTATTACACCCGATACCCCTATATTTTTTTACATTACTTTGAGTCTCCTAAGAGGGGGTCGGTGTAATGCTTTTTATGCCTAAGAGGGGGATTGGTATAATGAAAGCTAAAAAAATTAAGGAGTTTTTTGTAGGATTAAAAAATGGAGAGGTATCGGGTGTAATAAGGACAAACCTTAGGAGGGGTTTGTATAATTTACTCTAAATAATTTTTATGGCTATTTCAAAATATTCTCATCCATTTACAAAAATATTTTTATAAATTAAATAATCTTTATAATTTTTTAAAATATTATCTTTCTCTCCCCCTCCCCTTTCTCTCCCCTACCTCCCTTTGTCTATTGCATATTACATTAACCTTGTGTTTGGATGGAGTAATTTAGCGTGGTAATTCATTTTTTTTATGAATTTAAAATTCACTTTGATGAAATAAGCTATTTGAATTGAAAATTCTAAAAGAAATTGAATTTCCAGCAATTTTACGGCGTATTTTACATAACTGAAATACTAGAATTTGAAATTCATTCAAAAATAAGATAATTTGAAATTACACTCTCTCTCACACAAGGCAGCTCGACCCTCAGTCCCTTGCTCTCTCTCTCTCTCTCACTCTTTGTCTTCCTCTGTCGCTCTTCTAGCTTTCTCACTCGGATGGATTAATTTGTAATGATATTATACTTTTTTTGTAAAATTTATCAATATTGTTGTAAAAATTATTAATATTTGTATTTTTAAATTATTAAATATTTAAAATGATTTTTGAATTAAATTTTTAATATTAGATCATGTTTGTTTTTGATAAAGTTTAATATTGAAATTTCATTTTTTAAATATATATTTAAAAATGAAATTTTGTATATGATGCAAATTGAATTGTCCTTTCCAAACTCAGAATTTGAAATTTAAGAAATTTGAATTGATTTATCCAAACAAAGTATTTAGAAAATGAAGGAAATTAAAATCAAAGTAATTCAAATTTTTGGCATTTCAAATTCTCTGAAAATTTGAAATTCTTCGTCAAAACACAAGGTAAGGTTATAAGGAGGAAGGGAGTCATAAGGTGGTTTGGTGGTTGGGGGGAAGGGCATAAGAGTTGGAGTGATAAGGAGGTGAAGGGTTCGAATCTTCCTCTAACATAACATTCTAATTACTAACATTTGTTTATAAAAGAAAAAAGTTATAAGGAGGAAAAATTGTAAACTACTGTTACCATAATGAAATTCATTTTGATTGTTAGGTGACAAAATCAACCATAACCAACATATCAATACCGTGAATTTTGTAAAGTAATGAATCGAAGAGTGAAAATCTTAACAAAGGTGAAACTGTAAATAAAACAACCACAATGTAATCACTACCAAGTCAAAGATATTTGGTTAAATTAGTTTTTTGGTCCTCTAATTTATTTTTTAGGTTCGATTTGGTCCTCTTTTTTTTTTTGGGTTCAATTTAGTCCTCTAATTTTTAAAATCGGTTCAATTTGGTCCTGCCGTTTAAGTTGGACTGACGGTGTTAAAAAATGTGCACTTAGTAGCGATTTTAAACTCCACAAAGTGCGATGACATTAGTATGACACACACATTCCCTAACACCGGTAGTTTAATTTTGACGGCAGGACTAAATTGAATCGGTTTAAAAAATTAAAGGACCTAATTGAACCCGAAATAATCTAAAGGACCAAATCGAACCTAAAAAATAAATTAAAGGACTAAAAAACTAATTTAACCAAGATATTTTATTGTTATTAAAGACAAAAAAAATTGTAACCTTCAATGAAATTACATTATCTAAAAACATCATTGGAGACTTCAATTTCTAATGGTGAAGGAGTTATATGGCAAGCATGCTAGTTATGTTTGCTAGCCAAGCTATAATTCAATTTTTTTGAAATAATTAGACCAAATTTAAAAACTATATAATAACTATTGTTAAATTCTTTGGCTAATTGTATTATATGCATAGCTAAGGATTGTCAAAGTCTTTCAAAACAAACTAGACACACTTCCAAAGTGTATTAGAACAAAACAAAAATACAATCATTAAGTTCTTGATATAAATAAGACCGACGGATGCTCAACAAGTTTATCGTTAAAATCCAATGTAACTACAAAAGAGAGTCAAAGTAAAAAACAATTGAACATGGTTCAAAGTTTGACGTTCATGCATTTAAACTCCTAAGATATTTAACACTCGAATTTTAACTGATGAATCATCTATCACCTTAGATCCTCTTGAACAATTAAATTTATAACAGAGGAGTGCTAGCAACATACTCTCTAACACACTCCTCCCAACACACACTCTATCATTGGTTGGAATTTATTGAAAATTACAAAATCAGGAGAGAGAGAGTCATTAAATAACAAGTGAGACCCATAAAAATTTGTGATTTCCAATAAATTTTAACCAATCATGGAAAGTGTGTTGCTAGCATTTCTCTTTATAATATATGTGCCCCACACCTAATATGAAAATATTCTCCATTAACTACTAATTCTTATCTAAATGATGGATGTTTCTTCAATATACTGACCATTTTGTCATTGTAAGACATATTTTGCAAAGTAATGCAGAATAATATTTTTTTATCGGTATCCCACTCCTTTAACAAATTCAATATTTTTAGCCAAATTAGCACTGGTATGAGAAGGTTTGAAATGAAAGATCTTGAATCCACATCCCAAGGTTTTAATTATGACAAACCATTAACAATGCAAATTGTAAGGATGATGGAGAAAAGTTATGATGACTAACATATCTGCTAAGTGTTTTAGTGAAATATACAAAGAGCATATTTGAGCAAGTATTCTAATGAGTTTAGAACAAGCTTAGAATGGATGTCTAAAGTGTGCATCAAGTAAGAAGTCTCAGAAGAATTTAATGAAGCCCATCAATATGATGAAGTTAGTGCTTCCCTCTAAGGATTCAATCTTGGCATGTTGCAAAGACATCAAGAAGGCCTTACTCAAGAAGATACATTGAAGGCTATAATGAGTTGACAACATCAAAATGAAGTTACGCTAGAGTCAACATCAGAATGGTGTGCTGAAGGACTCTGAGAATGAAAACATCATAATGATGTTATGAAGATAAACCAGAATCAAGAAAGAGAGATTCTGAGATGATCACATCAGAATGATGTGTTAAAGTCATGACCTTGAAGGTTCTATGCATCAAAATGGTGAAGCAACAACATATCTTCCATATGAAGTCATAATGACTGAGGGCTCATCAGAAGAATGTAGTTAGCAACATCAGAATGGTGCATGAAGCAACATCATGTCTTCCATATGCAACCACAATCACAGAGGACTCATCAAAAGACTGAGGTTGACATCTAAATGTGATATAAAGCAACATCATGTCTTCCATATGCAGCCACAATCACAGAGGGCTCATCAGAAAACTGAAGTTGACAACATCACATCTTCCATATGAATCACAATCACTAAGGGTTCATCAGAAGATTAATGTTAACAGCATTTGAAGATGCAAGAAGTTGATAGCTGAGATATGTCCTTGAGAGAATTTGATGTGGAACATCAGAATAAAGTTAAGAAGACTTTCAGAAGTCTGCACCAAGGACAGAACACTCACAACAACAACAATAACCTATACAAGATATCTATGATGAAGTATGCTACTTTAGATTGACCTTTGCTGTGAAGAGGTGTTAAGTATGATGAAGTTGAGCTACCCACAATGTCATATCAAGAAGTCTTCATGAGAAGGAATCTACATCAGAATAGGTCCTTCCTTAGCAACATCAGAATGCATTTCTGATGTACCTTCAGAAGCTTATCAGATTTTTCATCAGAATGAATACTTCAGAATGAATTCAAAAATTTGTCAAGTCATGTACAGCTGGCACTGTTTCAAACTTGCTCACCAAGTTGTAGAGCCAAGAGCCCCACTTCCAACGACTATTTCTTGGGGTATTTTAAAAGGACTTGAAGGAAGCTTTTGAAGATCACTTGAAGTAAGCTAGAGAGAGAAAAACACGAGCTGCTACCTCTGTGTGAGGATTCAACATTCTGCTTCAAGCCTCTCTGTTAGAGAGTGACCCACTTCTGTAAAACACAAATGACCTATATCTTGTACTAGATAGAAGTGAGACTTGTAATTTCCTGAGTGGAAATCCCTTTGTATAGGGAGAAATTGTGTTCTATGCAGTGATCCACAGAAAACCTTTGCTGTGTTGTAAAAGTCTCCAAGCCAAGACCAAGGTGTGGTGCTGTGGTGAGGGAGCAGGTGCGTTGAGACCTTAAGGCAGTGAGGTTCACTGATTAAGGGGTTGTACCAGCAGGTGGCTGGTAGTTGAAAATCCAGCAGGTGGTTGGTAGTTGTTGAAAATCCAGCAGGTAGCTGGTGGTTGTTGTTGCTTTCCAGCAGGTTGCTGGGGTTGTGATTAGTGAAATCTTACCAGGAGGGTGGGGACTGGACGTAGCCCAGGGTTGGAGTGAACCAGTATAAAAATATGTTGTGTTCAATCTTCTTCTCCCTTCTCTCTTTACTGTCAAGCACATGAGTTTTATAACTTGTTTTCTATAAACAAACTTTTGTAAAACAGTACTAAGGGAACCCAAACATAGTGGTTTTAAGTAAAACACTTTAACAAAACGAAGGGTTTAAAGTTTCGTTCTGAGCAAATAGTTTTTCCAGAAACTGATAAGTTTTCGTTCTGAGCTCAGAACAGTTTTTCATTCTGAACAAGCACTTTCTGAACAGACTTCAGAGTAACCTGTTTTGTTTCAAAACAGAGCTTAAGTTTTGAAAACACAATTCAATCCCCCTTCTCGTGTTATTTTATTCACTTCAAAAGAAAGCTAACATTTTTTTTTGTAACTCTCAACTTTTAGTAATATAGTGTGCAGTCAACACCTTATACTAGCTAGCAGTGATTTACTGATTGATGAGTAAAAATAAGAAACTAAATAATTTTTTCCATGAATGGACCGTAAATAAAATAATTTGAGGGTTTTTTTTCCTCTGCTATACAACTTTAGAACATCTTATTTGAAACTATTTTTTAATATTTTTTAGCATGTAGGTTAATAAAATAGTGCAGATGAAATTCTTTCATCTTCAAGTAAAGAAAAAGGATAGTCATGCTTGATGCTTTACCTTGGAAATCTTCTCCTCTTACATCACTTTCTTCACATGAAGTTTTATATTTAACGTAACATATTGGTATAATAAGATAGTGTGATAATTTAAGAAGGAAAGCTATAAATTGTTCAATATGGAATACACATTGAATCTAGAAGTGGAATTTCGAAATAATTTTTTCTTTCTGGAAATATCATCGGCTGAAGCAATCTGGAACATTGCAAACTTCATTCTGGAATTGAATTCTGAAATATAATACATAGTATTTCAGAATAACTAATCCAAAATGTATAAAAAAAAAGTGTAAATTTATGGATTGTCTAATATGGAATAAGAAATTCATTATTTCGGATTAAGTTTTCCGGAATAATGAATTTTTTTTATATTTTGGATTACACAACATGTAAATTCACACATATTTTTATACATTATGGCAGACCATATTTGAACTCTTGAATCTCATTGGACTTTGACCCAAATCTAGCGTAACCCTGGCAAGGCTTTTACCTCCTGCACCCGTTTTTGCTTTCTACACCCCCATTTCATAATATCCCCACACTACCCTTCTTTTATTGTAACTTTCTTTCTCCTAAATCTCTTCACACCCCGCGCACCCCCTTCCATAGCCAACACCATTTCCTTCGAATAACAAGTTCGTTGCTTCTTTTTTTCTTGTTAATTGTTTGATTCCAGATTGCTTAATCCGTTTGGTTAGTTTCTAGTTGATGCTCCAGATCAATGGATCCGCCAACCTGTTTTATTCCGGACCACATGATCCGTTGGTTTGGTAGTTGTTGCAATCCGGATTACATGTTCCGGAATGAAAAAAAAATTAGAAAGCCTTTTACGGATTACCTAATCCGGAAATTGGAGTTCACCATCAATTCCGGATTACCTAATCCGAAATATAAATTTTGTATTCCGGATAGAGGTATCCGGATTGATACCAACTCAAGCGTGATGCTAGTTAAATTAGAATCTGGCAGAAGAACACCATCTAGCTTTAGTGATTCTATTTGAATTTTGACTATGCCCACCAGCAAGTTATGATGCCGTGATATTAATTTACATTGTAAGTGTAAAGTTGCTCCCTCTTCCTCATTTGCTGCATAAAACAAAATAACTATGCTGCATAAAACGAATTAAAATTTCCCCACCTGGACGAACATGCTTCAGGATAAAAAACATGAACTGACATAGCGTAAAAAATTGAATGAAATCTGTTGTGTTGTAAATTGGTATGATGCCTAAGCCTAACTAACATTAGTAGCAGATTACGAGCCACTTGTCCCCTGCCCACCAATTATTTGATCAATTTGTTCAGTGAATATCTTCCTCTACTTTGACACTTTTGTTTAGAAATAGTTTCCTCTACTTTGTCACTGCAGCACGCAAGAGATTGTGTAATGTCATAGATAATTGTTGTTCTACTCTGCAATATAATGTTAGACATTTCTTAGAGTAAGTTCTGTTATTTCATTGTTGAGTTATCAAAGTCTGATGAATGATCTAACTATGATAATGATATATATTTTTTTATCAGCACTATGATAATGTAATGATAGTGATCTATGAGCAAATGATTGGTTATTCTTTAAAAAAAAAAATGAATGATAGATTTTATATTTGTTTTTAGTATTGTCTAGAATTTTCGATAAATTTTCTTTGGCGTTTCCATATTTGGAATGCTTAAAGATTAGTGTTTAAGAAATTTTCTTTTAATAGTTAACTAAAGTCAATTTTTATTTCAGTTTTTTTTTTTAAAAGCAAATTGAATTTATTAATAGAAAAACGATTACAATATGACAACACAAGTAGTGCAAGCCTATGAACCAGCAAATACATAAACAGTGCCTAAAACATATTCCTTATAGCTCACATCCTTTCCAAAATAATTTCCTTGAACATCCATTCCGCACAATGTTTCTCCAAACCAGAATCATTCTATACCTTCCCCCAAGAGAAATCATCTACTTAGACATTGTTCCGGATTCAGATACCAGCTCCAATTTTTTATTTCGGTTGAAATATATATGCATGTATTGCCATAATTCGAACCACGTAGTAATATCACGCTGGAGTTGGTATCAATCCGGATAACAAAATTTATATTTCGGATTAGGTAATCCGAAATTGATGATGAATTTCAATCTAATTAGGTAATCCGTAAGAGACTTTCTAATTATTTTTTTTTCATTCCGGAACATGTAATCCGGATTGCAACTACCAAACGTATGGATCATGTGATCCGGAATAAAACAGGCTGGCGGATCCACTGATCCAGAGCATCAACTAGAAACTAACCAAACGAATCTAGCAATCCGGAATGAAACAATTAAAAAAAAAAAAAAAGAAGAAGAAAGAAAACAACGAACTTGTGATTCGAAGGAAATGGTGTTGGCTGTGGAAGGGGGTGTGCGGGGTGTGAAGAGATTTAGGAGAAAGAAAGTTATAATAAGAGAAGGGTAGTGTGGGGATATTATAAAATTGGGGTTGCAGGAAGTAAAAGCCCCCTGGCAACCATAATAGACTAAACAGGGGGTCCAATGCCAAGAAAAAGTCGCCATGACCAGGAACAAAGAATCCTGAAACCAAATAAGAATGCTTAATTAGTTGTTCCCTAAATTATTTAAAATGATTGTTCTTAAATTTTCAAACGTTTCAATCAGGTCTTCTAATTTTTAAAAAAATATTTCAATCAGATCTTTTCGTCAAATTCCGACAGTTTTTACTTACGATTAGTGGTAGTTTTCACTTATGAATAATGACGAAAAAGACCTAATTGAAGCATTTTAAAAAATTAGAGAACTTGATTGGAGTATTTTTAAAAATTCAGATACCAACTTGAGTTATTTTATTCAGGGACAAATTAGTAATTAAGCACAAATAAGAAATAAAGAAAGAAAGAAAGAATGTTAATTCAATTTTGTTTTTTCCGGCAGCTCGGCAATATTACATAAATATAAGACGGCTTCGATTCAGAGAACCTGCGCTGCGAGAAAAGAAGAAAAACATTTGTTGAAGTGAACCTCAACAACTCGAATGGGTATTCAGTCGGAGCTGAGGGACATGTTCGTGTCCAACCAAAAGGGTTTCCTCATTCCTTCTCCCGCAGAGGACAGGAAGATTTTGAGGAGCAAGCAATGCACTAGTGGTATTCACTCTTTTTTTTTTTCTTTTTTTTTTTTATTAAATGGAACATGCATTATGTTGATTATCGTTTTTGGTTTATCTCGTTGCCCCCTCTCACATTAGGACTATCTGATTTAAAATTTAGATTATAGATGCTTGTTTTCTTCGGTTAAATCGATTGGTTGGTTGATGTTTACGCAGGAGGGTTAAGATGTAAGAATCATTTCAAGTGGTTAATTTTGTTTTGTGGATCTTCTGTCTCAAAAACTAAAAGATTTCGGATACAAAAGGTTTATTTTTAATTAAATGGCTGATTGACCATTTTGGGTCATTTTTATAATCAAAATACCAATATGGGTATGTTCCAAAACAATTTACCGGTATGGATCTCTTTTAACCATTGACCGGTTAAAATTACTAGTTTGACGAGCAAATTTTAGGAGACCTCCAAACATCACATAAAAAGGGAAGGGTGATAATAATTTATTAGTTGTTAAAAGGAAAACAAGGTTTTGCTTGGAAAAATAGGCATTGAGTGGTGACAAAAGAACTATTACTTGCTTTTATGTTTCTGCTGATTGGGAGACTTAATGTTGAATTTTTTTTCTGCTGATTAATAATGCATGTTTGGCTGGTCATACCTCATACATCAAATGAATGTCTTCATTCCTCTGTGTCCATGATTTTCATCAACAACGCGGGGTGTGTGTATGCTACATATTTTGTAACATGATTATGATATCTTGTCAAAGGGTGCCAGAGATCTTGAGAAATATGACTCATAAACCTTTTGGCATTTTCTTAATATGCAGAAGGTGTGCGTGCTGGATTCAAGGCTGCTTCCATTGCTTGTGTCGCCAGTGCTGTGCCTACAGTATGTAACTTTTTCCATTTTGAGATACAGTGCTACATTTTTCATTTTTAATTATAAATAAAGTTTCAGTTAAGCAATGTTTATGTCGCCTTTTGGGTGCAACTTTTTTCCTTATAATAATGTCCTGTATTCCGCTGGCTTGTTGGTGTTTATGTCTGCATGAATTGGTGAAAATGAAAGAAAGTGTTATATTGTCAGAAGATAAGACTCCACCACCATTTTACACTGGACACAAATTTACCCTACCAGTTGGCATTAAGTAACAAATTACCACTTAATTTTAAGGTTTACCATGACTTTGAGTTTAAGGTCTTTCTTGATTTTCCTTTCCTTATATAGCTTTCAGCCCTTGGGTTCTGTGCACTTGAGTTATGACATCAGCAACTCAAAGATGCTCTTTGTCCATAAAGTTTTTGTGACTAAGAGAAATGTTATTTGTACAACCAATTTTACAACTAAGAGAGCGAAGTATGAGATGTAATAAACAATGTGATATAGAGAGAGATAGAGATTGTTGTATGAATAACACATCTCTATAACTAAAGGCTATAGATGAAGTATTGAACTGTTTGGATCCAAGGGCATATGGCACCCTGCCTTTGTCTATTATATATCCCTCTGGCTACTAGTATAATGTAAGAATTAAGAATGTTACTGGCTACTAGTTGTAATGTCTAAAAAATAATGTTGTTTTCGTGAACTTCCATATGACTGATTTGAGTTCAAGACTAATTTACCTTTTGAAACCTTTTCTTTTTGAGTTACCAAATTCTGAAAAGTAATTACAAAGTATGATTAAGAAATCTGGCAAACTGTAGCCCTTGGGTATTTGTTGACAATGATAAATAATGTTGAAAGGCAACACTAAATATTGTTGGATTTCACTATCATATCATTCTATGCCACTTTATTCATGAATGGTATGCTGATGCAGCTTATCTACTAAAGACTCTTTATTTAATGTTGGATTTTTCAAATTTTGCAGTTGGCTGCAGTTCGTATGGTTCCATGGGCAAAGGCAAACCTTAATTATACTGCTCAGGCACTTATCATATCTGCTGGTATGATCTCAACTTACAAGAACCAAAGAATTAATTCTAGACAATGCTATTAGATTTTGTTAGTACAAAAATAAATCATTTCATTGAGTTGTGCATGGTTATCTGAAATGATACAGTTCCATATGTGCTTTTGGTGCCGTTCTCAAATCAGAATTAGAGTTTTATCTCTGTATTCTATGTTGACCTTTAATGTAAACTTTTATTACAAAGATTACTGAAGTGAAATTTCAATTCTGATTGGAGAACGACAAAAGTATCTAAGAAATTGTATCTAAGTTTTGTCCTATTTGAAATTGGCTTCAAAGCTAGAAGCAATTGATTTTATTTTGATGCCATCCTATTAACAAATCCTTACATTCGTGGTGTCTGCTCACAATAAAAAAGGCTTGCCTCATTTTCAAAGTTCAGTGAAACAGGAACTGAGCTCATCTATTTGTTGTTGATCCACTTGTAAATGAAATTCCTGACTTCTTTTTCCTTTAGTTTGACTATATTTGCAAAGTGTTTGAACACATCATGTTTTAACATTGGGTGGTGGTTGGTGAACAGCATCCATCGCCGCATACTTCATCACTGCTGATAAAACTATCTTGGAGTGTGCAAGGAAAAATGCCCAGCTTGAAGACGCTTTGAGACACAATCAACAATAGAGTTGTCTTAGAAACTGCAAGAAGTACCCATCGTTGGTCTTGGTGCATGATGGTGCTACTTGTTGTAATACAATCAGCAGGCCTATTGCAAAGTTTTTCTTTCTGGCTCTGAATCAGATGGATTTCAAGGTGTATATTCTTAAATAAAATGTTATTGTCTTGTATGAGTGTGACAGAGTCATTTGGATTTGCCATTCCCTGCGGCTTCAGAAGTTGTAAATCTATGCTATGCAGTTGTTGACTTTTAATTGTTTTTCTAGCTTTGGTTACTATCTCTATTTGTCATCATAAAAAGAAGACTTTGAACCTACAAAATTCCATCATCAGCAGTTTCACAATTAAGCCATTCTAATTGATCCCGTGATGCTTGGTGCATCTTTATGCTTGGTGCACCATGGTGCTTGGTGCATCCTTGTTGTGTTCACTCCCACATTCCAACATTATCTGTTTAAAATGTCTCGATTACAATTATAGCCTTGTTCCATATATTCCTTGTGCACCTTTGTCTATCTCCTGTGGTTTCTTTAGCTTAACATCCATGTAACAGCTCAAACCCTCATAGGCCCACCAGAGCTCAAACTCTTGTTGGCCTAGTCAGTTTAAAATTTTAGTTTACTAATGTTTTGATCCATTGTGGGTAGCACAACCACCAGAGACTAAAAACCATCTTAACAAACAAAACCTACCTACAAGTTTCGAGGTGGAACCAATGATTAAACAACTAATATTGAAGATCTCAATTTTTTTGTCACCATGATATTGGTGTGGAGTATTCATCAATTTTGTTGATGATTAATCTCTGTTGGAAAAACTGACTAGCCACTTTTAGTATAGGACATCTAAAACAAGGCTCAACACCTTCAGAAGTGGAAAAGGTGGAAGGAACCGCTGCAACCCCAACACGGCTCAACATGGATGGAAGCTATTTGGAGGAAGGGTAATACAATACTCAATTTCTTTTTAAGAATAGAGCAGATAATTTTTTATTTTTTTTAAGGTAATCCAAAATCCCAATATCAAAAAGTACATAAAAGCACATTAAAAAAACAGCGGCAGAATGATAAATAAGTAAAATTCGTTAAAGGAAGTTTCATAATGAAATGAAACATTTTCTTGTTATATCTCATATTTCTTGTGTAGGAGAGTTTGAGTCCTTCACTCATGACAGGCATAGAACTCCTTTGTTCATCTACAACCCAAATAACTACTGATCCACCACATATGCAAAATATTTTGCCAAAGTATGGTGCTTTTGCAAAGAAAATGACTGTTGCTCTGTCTTCAATAATACCCACACCAAAACATTTGACTTGTAGAATTTAATGAGATCTTCATTTGATATTCAAACAGCAAAAATCAGATCACTCATTCACTGTGCCTTTAAAATAACACTTCTTCAAATCTGGATGATATATTTGTTTGGTCAGACATTTGTATGTTGCTTGCTAAAATGGCCGTCTAGCAGAATATTCTGCACTGCTTGGTTTTAAGTTATTTTTTTGTCCCTCCCAAGATTGGATTGGGGCTGCTACAAATCCAAGATGCTTTGTGCAAAGGTACAAAGTGAACAACCTTCATATATAATATAACTTTGTTTGGTAAGACCTAACACCAACAACAAACTATGCTCAATTAATTGATAAACCTTCAAGATCCCAATTCTACTAAATTTCGTTAGTTATTAGATACCCCCAAAAATATGACAAAACATGGATTTGGATATATAGATAACAGCTCATCCTTATCTTTGGAATCCACATTAGATTCAATAGAATATTCAAAAAGATGATCTTAAGGAGCAACGAAAAGAAACAAAGAACAATATAAAAAGGAATAAAGTGCTAACCATCTCACTCATAAATTTATTAAAAAAATAAACAACCTTTTATAATATGTATATATAGCATCCCACTTCATTCTTTTTAAACGTTCACAAGTAAATGAATGCTTTGAAAGCCTCAATGGATAGAGATAAAAGAATAAGAAATTCTAGTACTAATGTTTCTTTAGCAGTGTATGGTTACTTGAATGTTGAAGAAGGAAATGATTGTAGTTACAATCTCCAAACTGTGCCAATTGAATCTGCATCTTCACCAAACTCATCAGATGTATCATCATTTTCGTCCTCATCATGTGGTGAGCCTCTAAGTGATTTTTCTGAGCTTATGGCTCAACTTCCTATCAAGTAAGTGTGTCTTGAGGAAATTAATTGATCCAAGCCTCTTCACACATTCTAAGGTTTGATTTGTTGGCTCAAATTAAATGAATTGCTTGCTTGTGTTATCTGCAGGAGAGGGCTTTCCAAGTACTACAAAGGAAAGTCCAGAACCTTCACATCTCTATCAGATGTAAGGTGTGTAGAAGATTTATCAAAGAGAGAGATTCCTCAGAAAAGGAGAGCTCATAACTCATTACACACTCCCAAGTCAAACATATCAAAGAAGGTTGGAAAGAGCTGTTTCACGTCTTTACTATCTAAATGGAGTTAATTTCAGGAAAACTCAATTGAAAGAATGTTATATTATGGGAGGGGAGATCCCATTAAATATGATAAGTCAGATTCTCCATTGAAGATTAATTAGACATCAGAAAAGTTGGTAATTACTTCGCACATATGATATGGTGATAAAAAATTGCCACAAAAGTAGGGCTCAATATTAACCTACTTGGGCCTTTTATTCTGGTTATCATTTGTAAACGTAACGTATATTTAAATCACAGCAACAAGAGAGCACCCAAGCTGATTTTTGTGAGACTTTTATGAAATATGATATTTGGATAAGCTTAAGATATTACTCCCTCCGTCCCAAAATGAGTGTCATCCTAGGTTATTTTACACAGACCTAGAAGAGCTAATAAATAGGTGAGAGAGAATAGTAATTTTACAAAACTAACCTTAGTATTAATATTATATTGAAAGACTAAAGTGATACTTATTAGGGGTATTAGTGGAAAAGAACAATTAATATGACATTGAAAAGCTAACACGACACTTATTTTGAGACAATTTTTTTTTCAAATACAACACTCATTTTGGGACGGAAGGAGTATCATATTTGGATAAGCTGATCTTTTTTTTTTCTTTAATGAAAACTATATATTCATAATTCATGAGTGTTGATCATTAAATAGTAGGAGTCACAAAAATTTATAATTTTCAACAAATTTCAATCCAATTATAAAAAGTCTATTCAAAAGAGTGTGTTAAAGAGTATATTACTAATATTTATCTAATTAAAGATACTAGACAAATTTAAATAAATGGGAAATGTCCAAGTGCCCAAATTACGCATAAGCGTTGACATAAATTTCTCTTTAATTCCAAATGCATCAATAATATACTAATTTGTACAATTTAGCAAAAAATATGATACCACTTGATCCAAATCAATATCTAAAATATGTTGACGTGATATATCATGATATAAAAACCAAATGGTTTTACGGATACCAAAAAATATATGTGATATAATTTATAATCGGTAATTTGAGTATGGTTTGATGGACACATGAACAACCCATAATTAGAGTTAAGCTGGTCTCCTCAAATGGCAGCTTAAAAAAATTGGGCCTCAAATGGCAGCTTGATTTGGGCCTCTTCAAAGGGATGCTATTTGGCTTCCATTTTACTTTCCACACCCCCAATTTTTATTTTAAATTTATCATAATGTCTAAATTTCCCTTACTCTCACTCCCCCTTCCCTTCCCTCCCCCCCACTCTCTCGCGCCCCTCCTTCCATGTGAGTTCTCGCATTCCTCCTCCTTCTCCGTTCCTTCTTCTTCAGTTTTGTTTGATTCTTTATTTTTTTTCCGCATGTGACCAATTTGACAGAAACTAGTTTTTGTTATGTCAAGATACACATCAGAAACTAGTTTTTGTTTAGAATACACAACAAAAACTAGCTTTCGTTGTATATCTTATCATAACAAGAACTTGTTTTTATCAAATTGATAACACATGAGAAAAAAAGAATGAAAAAGAGTTGGAGAAGAAGGAATGATGAGAAAACTCATCTAAAAGACAATAGAGGACAAGGAAGAGCAATGCTTGTAGAAGTGAAAGTGAGAAGATTAGAGAGCGTGTGAATATGTTTGAAGAAGAAGAAGAGGTGAGGTTGATGAGCCACCAAGAGAGTTGGGAGGAGGTGAAGGTAGTTTAGGAATTATATAAATTTTCAAGGAGTGCAAATATCAATCCCTTCCTCAAATGACATCCTAGAAAAACCTGCTTGGCCCGATTAGCCATGTTTACCTTTATTATTTGGAAAATCTTTATATATTTTTTAAAATTTTGAATATTAATTAAACTTGTTTAATTTTCTTTTTTGTTTATTTTTTATTAGGGTTGATTAGACCCTTTGGTTTGACATAAAAATAAGCTAGGTAATCAAATTCCCAGTCCAAAGAGAATTCAAGTCAACCTAACTTGACTTGGTTTGGCACGATCAGGTTAGACCATACGACTCGATTTGTCAACTTTAATACCACTAAATCCAAATCAATATTTATAATTAAATAGAATTGAAGAAAGTCAATCCTTTTTGGAAAAAAAAATTTAGTTACTATTAAATTAATATTATTTATTAAGTAATTCTTAACTTTTTTTTAAATATCATTAATAAACTAAAATATTTTTTAGGGTCTAAAATCATATAAATACTCGCTTTTGGATAAGACCTTATTCATATAAATACCTTAATTCTAATGTAAACTCTGGTCAAACGTTAGTCACTTTAATTCATTTACAACTGACTTCACTTTTGTAACACTCTAACACTATGTTTGGTAGAGAGGAACAATATAACGAGTAAAAATATGTAGGTGAGAAAAGAAGAGAAGAGAAATAGATAAGAAATATAGTATAAATATTGGTTGTTTGGTTTAAGAGAAAGATAAATAAGAGAAAAATAGAGTGAAAATAAAATTGTGAGGTTGGTTGAAAGAAAAAAACGAAAGAAATTAGATAATTAACAAAGAGATTGTTTTACCCAATGTTGTAAAACTCAAACTGGTCATTGACTTAGTCATAGTACTAGGTTAGTGGGTCACTTATCGAACTGGTGGGTCACTTATTGAACCGCATAAATTGGTATATATTAATTTTTTTAAAATTATATTAAAGATACTTATATAATTTATTTATCATGTAAGTATTAAATAATTAGTGTTAGTTTAATGATAAAATAATATATCTTATATATTTTTTGTTCTGGATTCAATATCTATCAACAACAATCCTAATTTCAATTTGAAATTTTGAAATTGGATTTCTAAAATTTGATTCCACATGCATGAGTGATGTGAAAGAATTTTGAAATTAAAATTTTTAAATATTTACATTTCCTACGCACTTGAGTGATGTGAGGTTGGAGAAAAAGTAGAGTTATTTACATTTCATATGCACTTGACTGACCAAAGGTAAGAGAAAAAGTAGAGTGGCAACTGTGTGTAGTAGTGGATAGCAACGTGTCTTGACTCTGCTTGTAGTAGTGTGCATTGCAGAAAAGAGAGAAGTGTGTATTCACAAAATAATTATACTTGAAAATCGGTTAAATCGGGTAATCGAGCTACTGATTTTGATTGGTTTAGAGCCAAGTTTACCGATTTTAACCAATTTAAGTGCACTTCTAATCCAACTAAATGATCGAATTGGCTACCAGTCCGGATTCCAGTCAGATCGACCAGTCTGGTCCGAGTTTTACAACATTGATTTTACCCTTTATATTTAATTTTTTTTACCCGTATCCCCATATGCACCCATATAATCAATTATACACTTCAATATAATCGATTATACGGGTACACAATCGATTATATGTACCCATATAATCAATTATATGGTGAAATCTCTGCAGCATATCTTCCCGTGTATCAAGACATGCATCCATACTAGAACGAGGAGGACATAGACTGGCAAGCAAATCATCGAATCGGATCCAAACCAAATAGTTAGCTTGCAAGTGTCTCCTCCAACAATTCTAATGGACACTCTAACTGTCTAGTAATTGAACTTGTAGGTTCCAACAAGGTTCTAACCATGTTTGTTTGAGTGGAGTAGATCGGGGCATTATATTGAAGTGGATGATGAGCTCGAATCACTAGCACAATGAGCAACTCCACGAAGAAGATGACCAGCAGTTGCGACGTCTTGTGAATATGAGCTCTAGTGGAAACACAAGAAGCACAAGTACAATTTCCACGCATTTCTTCTCATTTTAGATAGGAAGTTTTCATGTGTGGCCCCCAACTTTTTTTAAAAAAATTCCACTGCATTCTTCCTTTACCAAATTAACGAAATCCGCTAACTCACTCTGACTTCCCTTCACTTCTACCTTAACCTGTGACTAAGATTATAGGACATGAAACTTTGAATATAAATACATCAAAGATCAAGCAAAAATAAAAACATAAATGCAATACACGACTTAATACAAATTCTCGGCACATGGTGTAGTACATCACATAAAAAAAATATACATAAAAATTAGATATAAACTCCTATACTTTGGGAGGTAACAAACTTTATCTTCTCTCTCTTATGGGCGGCTCTAAGCTCCAAGTTCCATCTCAGAGAATGTCTCCCTACTTAACCTTAAAAACATACAAAATTAAAGGAACTATAATGTCTTAGTGGTGAGTGCCCTAAGAACTCTAGGTTGACTCCACTATCCTAATAATACTTTTCTTAACTCTCATAGTCTCTCATCTCACTAAACTTCTAGGAATTATTCTTACTTATGACTAACCTATGTTGTCTAACTCACATCTCACTCTTTCATTCGATACTCATCCTCAGAGTTATTACCTAAACATGCCATCATCACTATTTCACTACACTAGATGCTTAGAATTGATAATCATGGTAAAGCTTAAGGCCACTAATGCACCAAGACAACTAAACCTCAGCCATTAACCTTGACCTTTCACTAGAATCTTACTCTCCTATCACATCAAATGGGAACGTGCTTTTCCTTATTTTTTGTGTGGTTCTGTTTAGCTTTATTATTATTTACATCTTGTTATTCGTCTTATGGCTTGGCTCTAGCCATCAAGAGGCATCCTTTCTGCTCGACCTCTTACTACCATCGGTCCAAAGTGGTTCAATCAACTTTTGTTGTCAAAGCAGTTCACTTTAACACTCTTCCTTTCCAAACAATGTTACCTTTTTCCCTTGGTTGAGAGGTGACAGTCCCTCCCCATTTATGGGTTGCATAATCGTTGTAAGCCAAGGGTACGACTTAAAAATGACCAGAACCAAGGAGGTTCTATCGTTACTAAGGAGATACATTATTATTATCTTAAAATGTAGCTTTTCATTGAAAACATATTCTTTTCTATAAAACATTTCCTTTTGTGAAACCTTTTCATAAATTAGGGGTAACTCTCTACCTTTTGCTAAAGAGACATCATTTGTATCTTTCAATATCTTAAGTCTTTTCTTAAGTAGGGTTTGTCGATTCTAATCACAACAACAATACAACAACACAAGGATAAAGCTATTCCTACACAAGGTTATAATCTTCAACAAGGCAAAAACCATAACAATACCAAACAATAACAATCACAAAGAGAACAAGCACATAAAATACACAAACACACACACACACACATATAAATGGATCTAGTTACTCCAAAAGTAACTTTAAAAGAGTTACTAACCCTTTATTTTATTTTAATCTAATGGTTGTAACGAGTAACTCACCTTTAACCGTTAGATTAGAAGAAAATAAAGGGTGAGGATGAGTAGTAACTCCTTTAAAGTTACTCTTAGAGTAACTTGATCCCCTCTCTTTCTCTTTCTTTCTCTATCTCTCCACACACACACACACACACACACACACACATATACATATACATATCCTTTTACTAAAAGCTAGAGTAACACATGTTGTTCCATAGGGTTCTTGCTTAGTGAGCCTCCTTGTCACTTAGCGACGATTCCCTATACATCCAAACCATTTCTCTTGAGTGGTCCTCTCTTGATGAGACTAGGATTTTGCTTAACACACTATGAATCAAACCTCATTCCATAGAAGTCTCTTCATAGCGATACCAAGGTCTTGCTTAGCAAAACACACAATACTAATATACCCTTATCTAGAAGGGCCTTTTGCTTAGCGAGGAGGTATCATCGCTTGGCGAGACATGTCGAGAAGGATCTTGCCCTCCTTAGAGACTTTCTCACTTAGCGAGTCTGCATGGGCTACTAGACTTGGTCTTTAGATCCCCTTTCGCTTAGTGAGAGTTACCTCTCGCTTAACAAATCCTAGATGACCATTTCGCCTAATATTCACTCAATGAAAGTGACTTCTCACTTAGGGAATAATACATTAGGTCACAGACCCATTCCTAGAAGGACTTTTGATCAAAACTGAATTTTGACTATATTTTGATGAGAGTTTTGATGCCATTTTCATATTGTGAGCATATTTTTATTAGCAAAATCTGTAAGGCAGGTACTCAGAGGCTTCACAAGGAAAAGAGCAAAAAAAGGCGCATTTTAGAGCAAATGTGCCACTGTTTGGAAGACCATAGCCAGGGTGGTCAGAATTGAAGTAATGCAAGGACCATGTCCATGGTAAATTGACCAGGGCCATGCTAAATTGACCAGGTCGTGGTAAATTGACCATGGCCATGCTGGTCATATAGCAGAATTGGACCTTGAAGACCAGACTTGGAGCCATGCAAGGACCACAGTCGTGGTCATTTTACCAGGGTCATGGTAAGTCGCGCTGTCAACATAATTTCTAAATTAGTATAAATAGGCGCTTAAAACCCTTTTCAGTTGATCTTTTGTTCTATTTCTGAAACTGAGGGTTCGGAGTGAGAAAGAGGTCCTGTGAGAGACTCTGAGTTGCTGTAAGACGTGGAGATTACCATTCGGGGTCGTCATTGTAAAATTTCTCCCCCCTTTATAATTTCTGTCTTTTTTTTTAGTTGTCTGATTTGTTCATGAACATGAGTGGCTAGTTTTTCTTAGCTCGGATTGTGATGTAGTTGTACCCTTGTACCCTAATTTTTATATTAATAAAATCCTTGATGTTATTCAGTTATTTGAATCTCTTCAATGCTTTTTATTGTTTTTTAGAACTGATCACTCTAAACCTAAATTAATCTCTTATCTATAATCAACTGCTTGCGATTAATTGAACTGTGCAGTGATTGAATTTGTACAATTTGCATGACCAATCCTATTGTGTGAATTTCCAATTATTAACTCTGTTAACCAACCTCTCTGAGATTCATCATTTGTCCTAAATTAATTCACCTACGATCAATTAGGAATTAAATTAGGAGAAATAGCATTATTAAACTATGATCAATTGTTAATTAACAATTTCAAGAGGTCACACAATTAACTTCTTTAGGGATTTTGTTGAGATTAGAATGGAGGGAAAAAGGGTACACTAATCAATTGTTTGATGTCATTGAAGTTGTTTGAAGTTAATCCTCTTTTAAGGCAGATTTGATTTGCTATGGTTTATTTTTTTTTTATGCAAGCTTCTGTCCATGGTGGTTAAGCATGAGGTGTAGTTTTGCTTCTACATTCTGGTGGTTAAGCATTCTCATTGATTTGCGCTTCTGCCAAGTGGTTAAACTTTGAGGTATAGTTTTTGCTTGGTGGTTAAGCTCTTGCCTTACGACTTTGATGATTTCAGCTTCTGCCTTATATGGTGGTTAAGCTTTTGATGTTTTTCAGTCAATTTTTATCTTTTGCTAATGTATTTTTGGCACGTTTTATCGTATGTCTCTTTGATTTAATACTTGTATTGTCCATCTCAATTTGGAAGTGTTGTGAACACCTTCCAACTTGCGGAGGTCTATTAGAGAGATATAGGATATTAGTGTTATTAGGATTGACTATATATAAGTCACGATGTACTCATATAAACTCATATTCTCATTTGAGTAAAATCCATTTTTCAGTTGTATCCTTTTTTCTCTTTTCTCTCCTCTGAACCATGGATATTCTAACAATAATTATACATTATCCGTGAACTTGCTGGTAATTTATTAAGAGCTAAGAAAAAACAGTGATCAAGAAGAAAACCATCTAACATAGCAAACTAAATATTTCTAACAAGTTAACTTGATTTCGAGTGTTGAAAATACAACTATATATTTCAAAACATAGTAAGAAAAATTTTGTTGCCCTTAACAGAAACCACTTGGCTCAAGTTGGAATAAAATATGTATGAAAGCTCTATTGTTGTGCTTGGAAGGGCTTGAATTTCTTGAGAGAATGAACAAGGCCTTGGATGGAACCCACAGCTGAGATAATTGAAACGATCAAGCACACCCAACTCAATATCTTGAGCCAAGTCCACGTGAATGAAAATCTTTGCATGTTGGAACGCTTAATGTACATCTCTATAGGGAAGTAAACCGTCAATGGCCAGAAAGAGAGTGAACCAATAAGCCCCAAGAAGTCATTGAAGAATGGGAATAACATAGCTATAACGGCAGTGATGATCACATATGCAGTCCTCCACACTACCCTAAAGAAGTTCACGTTGAGGGTTCCACATAGAGGAACGTTCAAAGCATGCTCACCATTTATAAATTGGCTTTCTGACCATTTTTCTTTGCTCCACTTTTCCACAAACCCAAATATAGGTTGGACAAAGACCTATACAATGCATGATGTCATGAACAAAAATTACAAATATCATAGAGTGCTGTAGAAATTGCTTTAATTGCAGTTAGGCTTAAATAAATTTTGGGATTTTGAAAATATAAAGAGTTTTTACTTGTACTTTTATTTTGTATTTTTAATTTTTAATTACAAAACTGTAACCTTATTTTCAATTTGTTTCTTGTTTTCAAAGGTTTTCATAGGAAAGACTGAAAACAATTTTTTTTTCTTTTTTCTGTACAAATTTTTGAAAACAACAAATAGATTAAAAATAAGGTGACAGTTTTGTAATTAAAAAGTAAAAATAAAAAATGAAAACAACAAATAAAAACACAAGTAAACTCCTTCTAATGTTTTTTTATTATTTTAGTTAGTATTTAAATTTTATTTATTTCTAGTCTTTAAAAAATTAATGTGCTTTAATTTCCTAATTGTTTTTGTCAAATGCAAAGAATAAAAATAAAAATAAATAAAATTGGAATAAAATTAAATTGAAAACTTATATTTTCAAAGAATAAAAAGATATTTATGGCTTTTTTTTTTTCTGAAAGGCATGATATTTATGGCTTTAATAAGTTATTTACCTGGTATGCCCCAATTAGGTGCACTGCAATGCAGACATTGGCAAAGTCTATTAGCCAAAAGGGCTCAAAGAAGCCGAACCCTGTGAGGAAATTGCCTGGTGCATCATTTCCAAATGCAGCATAGCCTAAGCACCCACATAGCACATAAAATAATGTTGTTGTCATAATGCCAATCAAACTTGCTCTCTTCATGACTTTGTTCTCAGGTGGGCCTAATTTCAGGGTGTCCTGCAACAGTATGGACCACATTTCTATTTTAATGGGCTTTCAAACTTCACATGTGCCATTGATAATAATGAAAATTGTAAAGATTTCTAATTCAAGTAATGTGGTAGGTAAGTAAGGTTTAAAATTCAAACATTACTATTAATAATCATAATTAATAAGGGCATCGAAGGAATTTTGCCTCCTCTTGTGAGTTCCATCCAGCTAGACCCCTGGTTCAAAGTGGTTTTAGAAAAGTAGTTTTGATCCCTAAAGAAAAAATTGTCAAGTCTTAACTTTTTTTGTACCATAAGTTTTGATTCTTGTGTTGGATTTGTGCAATAAGCCTTAATGAGTGGTATGGTTTTATTTTTCTTTTGGTCGGTATGGGTGGTGTCTTTTATGTTGATTAACTTAAAATAATGAAGCCCAATTTTATTATTGGACATGCACGTGGTGATAGGGATTTGGATTGTGTGTAGTTGGTTTTGGTGTATTTAGTGTGGATAGTGAGTCATGCACCAATGGATCTCCATGTAATGGCTAAGTGAGTCACATCAAATCTGATGTCAGAAATGTAGTAGGAAAATCAATTTAAGAGTATGTTGGAGTAAGTTTATAGAAAAAAGACTTTTAAGAAAAGAAAATTAAAAAAAATGAAATAAGTTTTTCTATAAGTTAAAATTAACTTATGCATAAGTTAATTTGTAAAAATTCTCTTATAGTTTCTCTAAAAAATGAAAGAACCTTTACAAATTAATTGTATAAATTAATTTGAGTTTACGAAGAAATTCATTTTATTATTTTCTTTTTATTTTTTATTTTTTATTTTTCTAAAAAGCCCTTCTTACTCTGAGCCATTAGATAGTGATCGGTGATGATGAATAATCACATGAGAGTATAGCCAACGGTTAGCAGAACATGGTTGGTTTGGTTTCTATCTCTCTCTTCAAAGAGTTTTAAATTTTCATGTCAATGATTATCATTTATCAGTTCGTGACTAAGCTGAAAGGGAAGGGAACCAACCCTTGCCATCAAGTGGTGCCAATGGAGATAACTATCTGCGGATTTAATGGTGCATGTATATTTGGAGTCTTAAATATCCACTAGCTAGATACAGATAGGTACAGGGATTAAAAAATAAATAAAAAATAGTAGTAATAGAATAACATCTTTATTTTACTATGGAAATAGAATTTATCTTAGCGTCATTTACAAACAGACTAATTCTTAGAAATTTATATGTTATTCATGACTAGGAATTAGTGTAGAAAAATTAGTTCATGAGTTGTTTGGTTCACTGAAAAATATCTACCACCATTTAATTTAAGATTTTTTTATGTTTGGTTCAAAAAAAGTCCAAAAAGAAAGTTGAAATTCCTAAAACATCAACTAAAAGCAACTAGCTCAAATGAGTAGGGATTGTTCAAAAAAAAAAAAAAAAACGCATTTCTGTCTCACATACGTGATTCGCAAAAGCACCCACAGACCTGTTACCTTATTTTTAAATTAAAATATTTGGTGTCATAAAAATGACATTTCTAATTATGTTTTCTTAAATTAATCCCAACCGGTGTTCACACTACGTCATGGTTCTTGTTAATTGATGCATGCAATTCTAGATGACACTATATTTAGATAACAAATAAATGCATAGCACGTAAGTCAACGACAAAAGGAGAAAAATATAAAAACATGAAATTCAGTGGTCAAAAATAGCAGTTGGTATTACGTATGATTATTGAGCATTGACTAGTTGACTACATATTCTACGCCACCACCAAATTTAAATCAGGCACACGTTTCAACTTTAATCATGCATCATCAAACCCCTTTCACCACATTTTTTTTGTCTTCCCTATCATAATGAAATATATTACTTTTTTGGTTACATAATGAATTATATTAGTACTATTTTATCACTGAAATATATTAGTAGCTTCTTCCAAATTCCAACTAACCACAACCACAAGCACATAGATTCAAGAAATATGAATACATTACACAAATTTAATTATATTCACGCATATTAATGTGCAAGTTAATGAATAAAAAATTGGTTTACTGTAACTATTTTTAAAAATGATTTGCATTGTACGCAATCCATACGAAATATATATTAGCAAAAAGAATATAAATAGACAACATAAATATTAGTACTTGCCTGGATCTCAATTAGCACATTAGAAAAAGCATAAGCGAAGGCAATGTCACCAATAGCTTGAAACATCCTCCAAACCTTTTCCGTTCCCGAAACGTCCACCCCAACTTGTACCCCTGTTAAGGTTGTTCGCACGTGTCCCCCACCTTTAAGCATCAAGTTTTTATCTCATTAGTATCACATCAATTAATAAATATTTTTTTTTTAATAATTTAGTGATTTTTTTAGAATTTTTTAAAAAGTAAAGGTTAATTTATATTTATTTATAGTCATAAAAATTATTTAAAAAACACAACGAATTTTATAAGAAACTATTTAAAATAGCTTCAAATTTTAATTTTTTAACTTTTGATTATTTTAAAAAGATGAAATAAATACATAAAAAAAAATTAATTTTAAAAGTGATTATTTTTTTTAAAAAGAATTATGAAAAAAAAAACATAACAAATGGGTCCTTAAGGTTTAATCACAAAATTGAGTCATAATCACATGCTTACCTACGACTTTGGCTAGGGAGAGGCCAAGGCCAATGGAAGAATAAGCAAAAGACATAACAGCTGCAACGATAGAGAGCCAAGAGAGATTATGGAAGTTTGGTATTTGGCTTAGAAGAATTTGGATGCACGCAAAAACGATCATGAAAGGGTAGTTATTTATGGAGCACTTGTCTTGATGGCCATGTTTGTGAAAACAGTTCGACCTCTTCACCGCCCTAATCAATTTTCAACAATTATATATGGAAAAAAAAATTAAGAAAATATATTACTTCAATGTACACACAAACACACTCTTAATAAGTCAAAAGTTGATGTGGAAACTTACACCATACTAATTGATGCAGTAATAGTGTATCCGATGGTTACACCAACAAGATTTATATACTGAGCCAATCCACACAGCTGAAATTTCCTGCCCCCTATAGATAGAAGGGTAACAAATTAAATTAAAGGTGCATCAAACAATTATAGTATTTCACTATTGTCAGGTGTGGTTTTACATATTTAATAAAATTATTAATGAGAAAAATTCATGTATACTTTGCTTCATAACAAAGAATAATAAAGAACACCTTTCATAATCAAAAATAAAATAAAGGATACCTTTCAATGCAAAACCCTGTCACGGGAAAAATAGTATTCCTAGTGATGTGACATATCTCTGTTAATAACCAATGATTTTTTGTTTGCATTAGCAATAAATAAAAGCAGAGTACTTGAAAAGCCCAATCTCCCAATCCCAAAGTGTCAAGTCTAAGCCACTTGCCGACACAAACTAGTGTCTCTTTGGACAATGCATAGAATCAATTTTTCATATTCAGACATCTTAGTTAATTTTTTTTTTTTTTTTGACAGGATCTTAGTTAAAAATTATTTCTACGCGTCTGTCACTTATTAAACTTTCCATACAATCATTAATAATTGAAACTCATCTAAGCTCTGTTTGATATATAGGAGAGAAATAAAGTGGATGAAAAAAAAAAAAAGTAGAAATAGGTAAAAAATAAATTGATACATAATGTTGTTTGGTTGAAGAGAAATAGAAAAGAAATAATGAAAAAGATAAAGAGATAAATAGAAATATGTGAAAAATAATATAAATGAGTCTCATCATTTTTAAAGTTATTTCTCTTCTAAATCTACTATACCAAACAAGCTAGCATTAATCCCATCCTATGTAAATTATTTCCGTCGTTGGAAACAAACAGAACCCTAGTGACGGTAGATATAAATTAACAGCCAACAGTAGAATTAAATAGAAGTATCATATTAACACAAGTACTATAAAAAAAAAAAAGTAATGATATATAAAACAGATGATTAGCAACATATTTTCTGACATATTTTATTTTTGATCAAAATTTATTAAAAATTATAAAATAGCAAACACATTCGTTAAAAAGAAATAAGACTTATTAAAATGAGTGATTTTTAATAAATTTTAATTAATAATAATAAATACTACGTTTGGAAAAAAGAGTATTTCAGAGAGAATTTGTTGCTAACATTTCTGATAGTATTGTTATTTACCTAAGTTAGCTTTGACAACCTCAGAATATGTGTAGTTTCGCTTGCCATGGACAGGGTCAGGTGACCGGTAACAGTCAGTGAGAAGAGTGGAGGTGAAGTATGTGATAAAAGAGAAGGAAAAGAGCACTGCAGGACCAGCCACCCAACCCATCTGTGCAATTGCCCATGCAAGAGACAGAACTCCAGAACCAATCACAGCCGTTATGATATGAGCACTAGCAGTTATCCATGTCCCTTCAAATTAATCAACACAAAAAACCATATTACATGTCATATATTTATATCACAAACCATAGTCTAAAATAACAAATCTATTTGAATAATTTTTTTTATAAACACTTCTAGAAGAAAGAAATATAAGAAAGAAGCATGAAATGAGTTTTTTCATCGGTTAAAATTAACTAATATATCAGTTAATTTGTAAAAGCTCTTTCATGTTAACTTCTTTAAAAGATTATTTTTAATTTATGTATAAACTAATTTTAATTTACAGAAAAATTGATTTAATTTTTTCTTTTAGAAGTGTCTTTAGGAAAGTTTATAAACAGACACAAAATAACTGTTTAAAGAAAACCCAATAGGATCGGTCTAGTGATAGAAGGTTTTGGAATAGTATGTATGAGATTATAAGTTCAAACCTCAACATAATCATTATAAAAAAAAACTGTTTGAAGAAAAACCAATAGATAATAGAAATAGTTCATAATATCAATTTATATGTGAAGTGCTAATACCAGTTCTTTTAGCTCGTCCATCTTCATCGAAGTTTTTGCTACCATCAGCATAAGTTTCTGGGGTTTCTATGTGCATGCTGCCCATCTCTGAAACCGACCAATGGCCTCTCTCTGCTTCTATTTGTGAGTGCAAATGTGTTCAGTGGGTGGCCAACAAGCCAAAAGAATGGAAAAGAGAAGGCCAAAAAAAAAAAAACAGTGTTTATTTTATATTTGGTGATTGGCCTGTAGTTGGTGTTTGCTTTTGGCTACTCTAGAGAAGTTTGTGGTGAAAGCATCAAGGGAGCAGAGATATTTGAATTAGAGACAGGACCAGAGGCAGGGTATTGTCCCTATGGAAAGATCACAATGGATTAAATAGGGAAGAGGAGGATGAGAAAAGCCATGGGCTTTTGTACTTATTATGTGGCACATGTAATTTCAATAATGGATGGAAATTTAATTTACTCATCAAAAAGTGGTTCACTTTATCAAAAGTCGTTGATACAAGTGATTTAATATTTAGGTTTTTTAATTAAAATTTGAGGTTCGATCATTAATTTAGAAATGAAGTCGTGACTGGATAGATTAATTTACTCTAAAATGGACCGATTTAATGGAAAAAGAATTAGACGAGTCTCAAAATAGAAACTCTAGATAATTTCTAAATATATAAATATAAAAAAGAAAAAAACAAAGTAGCTCACTTCACAAAAAGGCAAAGTTGTGTTGACAAGTGAAAGGGAAAATTCAAAGGCTTTGAACCGAAGAGAGAGTTGGATGATAGGTGGGTTGAAAGGAGTGGAATATTTGTCAGGCATGTGGTCCATCAAAGGTGGCAAATTCTGTTCTGGCTGGGGAAGCCAAGTGTCCCCTACACTTTGTGGTTTTTTGTTTTTGTCCATCCATTTGGAGAGTGTATTTTGTGATGGCCACAGAGTATGGGTCTTTCAAAGTGTGCTGATTAAGACACCATGCTTGCCCTCTCTCCCACTTGATTCCCTCATTTTGTGATCTTATTTTGTTAAATTTTAATGTTGTGACAAAATTTTAAATTGTGTTCACAATTTTATGGTGATCCTTAACATTGCATGAAATTATAGGTATTGTTAGAGTTGCAATTGCAGCTATAATAATAATAATAATAATAATAAAAAACCACCCCTTCCCAAAAGATAATAATAGTGAAAAGAAAACAACACCAGAAAAGGTTGCGAAGTAGAATAGAACACTAAACACCAGAATAACGTGGCTCTTACCTGATTGTAGGCAAGTGCCGTTCACACAGTACTACCTCTCATAAGACCAGACCACCAAATGATCACTTAAAACAAAAATAAAAAAATTGGAAAATTTGTCAACAGAACCTGACAGTCGAATAAATCCTGAAAGAGCGATAAAATTTTCACAAACACTTGTCCAAAAATAAATAAATAAATAAATAAAATACATTGAATTTTTCTATAAACTAAAACAACTTATGTATCTTAATCATTAGAAAAGTTAAATAAAAAGGATTTTTTTTATAAAAGTTAATCATATAAATTTATTTTAGCTTATATGAAAAGGTTACTTTATAAAGAGAAGTTATTAATTAGAGTCAAACTGTACTTTTGAAAGGAAAGACACCAATAATATTAATTAATTAATTTTTTAATAAAAATTAATTATTAATAAAAATTAATAAATATTTTACACCAATAGCATAGGTATACATAAAAAGATTATTTTACTGACAAATTTATACAAAGACCATCAAATCCAAAATTTTTAGTGTTGTGATTGAAATTGCGATTTCAGACTATTTTTTAATTAAAATCTTGACAATGACACAGCAAAGTCATGTCATGCAAATTTCTTTCGAAGTCGTCAAAGTTGACCGACTTTCTCAATTATAATTTGTATAATTGACTATATGATGAAAGATATAATGAGCTACACGTCTCTGCCAATGGTATCATGTTCGCTAAGAACCCCAGCATCTAATGTCCCTCTGTTTTACAATATGCTACTTTATACAGAAAATTGTCTCATTGCTATCTGTCATTTAAAAAGCAAAAAACAATAATAATATCTTAAATTTTATTTTATCTCTTGATATTTTTATTAAGAGACAAACTAAAAAGATAATTTAATCACATATAATTATAAGTTTTGAAAATTAACAATATTTAATAATGTCTTGATTTTATATATAATATTTCAGCAATTAATATTTTGAAATAAAAATATGTGAAGTAATTAAATATTATTAAAAAGATTTATTTTATTTTTCAAAATATTCTTATATCCAATAAACAAAAGACTAATGATCTTTTTTATATATAAATCTTTACAATCACTTACTTAAAAGATGCAAGTTCTTAAATCAAATCAATACAAATTAGTCATTTTTTTCTAGAAAAAAATATTTTTAATTAACTTTATAAAAAAACCTTATGTTTAGAATTTATAATCTATATGTCATCTATAATCTATGAACCACCTAGTGCGTGGATCTACTGACACGAGATTATTCCAACTTAACCAGTGGTATCAAATTTGAGTTTTTGGTATGTAGCTGTATTAAATATTTAGAGAGATAGCTTTGTCGACCATAGTGGTCATACTCAGCTCAAACAGAATTGTCTCTAGTGGATTTTGAAAGATTGTTTGGGTTAATTGAGGGTTAGGTTTTGTAATAGAAGTGATTTGTAAGTAATTGTGTAAAGAAGGCAATTTCAGTGGAGAAAATTTTCTGTGTATTTGATACAAATACTGATACAGATATAAATACAAGAGTCCAGCATAATCATCTCCTAATTGTATGCTAATTTACAATTAATTGATACAGCTAATTGATCCCTAAAGATAATAATCATAATAGATATTAGAGATTGACGGGAATCAAGAAGGATATCATGCTAACACCCCTCCTCAAGTTGGAGTAAGTGCATGGAAACTTCTTTCTTATCATTAAGCAAGTAAACCCATACTGCTCTAGAGTGATCGTCGACAATAGTTAAAAAATATCGCGCACCACAAATTGCAGAAGTCCGATAAGGCCCCCACACATCACAATGAATCAAATGAAAATTTTCCATTGCTTCATTATTGCTGGTAGGAAAAAGAAAAACATCTCTAGTTTGTTTTACTCGCTAGCAAACATCACAAGAACTGTTTTGTTTTACAGGACAAAGATTCGGAATCATCTCTATGGCTTGAAAAGACGCATGACCTAAACGTTGATGCCACAGGGTGGAAGAACTCAAATCACTTGCTTTTGCAGTTGCCACTACAGCCACAAGTTTGAAGTAATAGAGCCCCTCTCGTTGTTCACCCATTCCAATCACCATCCTCGAAGTGTGGCCCTGAACAATACAAGATTTGTTAGAGAACTGAACAGTGCAATTGGACTCATCAATCAATTGTGACACTGAAATCAAATTGCAATGAATGTAAGTTTGGCACATAAAGAACTTTTGTTAATTTTAATGTGTCACTTAGCACCACAGTGCCCTCGTTTATTGCAGCTGTTTGATTTCCATCTGGAAGGCCCACTTGACAGCAAGCTATACTTGTCACATTAGAGAGACAATCCAATCTTCCTCGTCCCTTGCCCGAAAAGGAGCCTTCTTGTGTTCCCTTTGCATGAGTAGCCCACGCCCAACTCCACGAGGTTGATCTCCCCACCATTCTGGATATCCGATGATGATTTGAAAACAACTGTCTGAGTCATGCCCTGACCGTTTGTAGTGGTTACAGTGCATGCTCTTCTCCTTCCCATCAGTTTTACTGCGAGATTTGGTTGCCTGAACAGCAAAACCCATCACCCCGCTCTGTTCTTCTTTGCTTGGCATCATTGTTTGTAACACTCTAATTTAGAGTACACTTATATTTCTATAAAACGCTTATTGTAAAAAAAGATATTTATTTATTATAAATAACTATTTTAGTAACCATATATATATATATATATATATATATATATATATATATTATACCGGTGTAACTTATACAACTATTACACCATTCAATAACTTTCAACTGGATGATGTTTTCTTAAAATCCACCGTTGGATTGAAAGTTCCTTTCACATAGATCATGTATACAAAATTTCAAATTAATTCAAAATTATTTGCTACCTCATTCATATAGATTAAAATCGACGTAATATAAACTTTTCAAAATATACTAAAATATGGATCTTTTGATTACCTTCTTATTGTTGTTCAATTTTGACAAAATTTGACACAAACAATCTTTGTAATATGTAGATATAATTCAACGGTTGGATCGATAAAATTTTTATTTTATATCAAGTTATTAAAATGGTGTAACTCTTTTAGAGTTATACTGGTGTAATTTGATCTCTCCTCATATATATATATATATATATATATATATATATATATATTTTTTTTTTTTAAAACAGATAAGGAAATAATTTAAAATGTCGCTTCTTAAATCCATCTTTAATCAATGTATTGATTTGAAATCTCGATTACATTTAGAAACTGATAAATGATCTAACATATAACAAATAATAAAAAGGGTAAATCCTCCATGTATAAAATAGAACATAATCTCATAATACCAATCTCATAGAGTGTCGAAAACAGATAAAGTAAAATGGCGTCGGCGGAAGACGTATACGTACCATATACAACTCCAAAGTTAAATAGTAACAAAATAATACATAGGAAGCAGAATAACAAAATTCGAACCCTAGTCTATCCATAACAAGATACTACAAAAAAAACAACTAAGGGTTCAGAGCAGCCACCCATGTACAGTATATACCCGCAATTGTACATCCCAAACCTAAGACTGCGTAGAAGAGTTCTCAGAAGGGTCCTTCTCAGGATCCTCCTCAGTGTCATCATCCTCCAAAGCGTCGCCCAACCTCAGAACACTTGTGGGAGAAGAGATGAGAATCATAAGCTCTTCAAACTCAGCCTCGGACATAGATAAATCTACAGAAGAGCTCCTCCTAGAAGATAGAGAAGAAGGTAGTGTGTCGGTGTAGCGGTGATACCCAGGGGCTCTCTCCTGCGTACATAACATTGGTAGAGCAAAACGTACAGGGCGTGTAAGAGGTCCATGTCCCGCCACAGTAAAAGAGAATATAACCCATCTATCAAAGGTGTCTGTCAGATTGTAGGCATCATGGGACCAAATTTCGTTGACAGGTTCGCTCCACATCCACACTACGGGCTCCCAGTACTCATCCATCTGATTTTGGAAAATAAAGGTGTATGGAGTGAGTCTCCCACCTCCAAGCCACAAACAAATGACCTCATGGTCACATACACATAACAAATCACACAATATGGTTCTCTCATGATCTCACTCGTGACCCTAATCGCACTTGTTGACTAATTCTTAATTCATCAATCTCGAGTCCGCTGCAACCGGAACTCCCAGAACTCAGTGGTCTTACACATTTAAGTTGGATGGCTATTGGGAGTACACCCTCGTCACGGTACAATAACGGGGCTTTCACCAACATGATAATGGCTCGCATTTAGTGGAAGTTGCCAAGTCGGTTACGTGACCTAAAGTCACAACTCGGCCCTTACTCCTAAGGTCGATCACACCTGCGATCATTTCCCAAGTACCACTCTGTGGTCATCCAATCTCTAAGGACTGACTCCTTAATGACTCTCCCCACTGAGATTGTCCTTACAGGTTTGTGTAGACTCCTCTGTTAAAGGTACTGAACGACGATCAATTTAGTATCATGAGCTCATCACGTGTCACATAGTGATCCCATCCTTCACAACGAAACAAGTCACAGTAGGAGCTCCCCACACAACCTCTCCAAGTTTTCTTCCACAGCTAACCATCACGGAGAATCACGTTCCACGATTACGTCGTACTAAACAACCTCACCACGTTGGGAGTGGAAAAGGTTCCTCTTTCCCCTCCCATTAACATTGCAAACAAACAAACATACAAGAGTAGATGCACTAAGCACTACTAATCTCATCATGAACCCATTCATGATTCTAAACAATTTTTTTTATTAAATTTTATGTAAATCCTTACCCTCTCAAGTATTATGCTAAATTTTATTCTTTAGTACACAACTCCAAGTTCTGAAAACAAAAAGAGAATTTATTAATAAATACTAAATCTACCCAGTAAAATATGAAAAAATTCAGGAACATCACTCACACCTAGTAGCAAGGTTTTGTGGTCTTACTTTATGAAAATATCACTCCAAAATAGATCAAATACTCGAAATAGTGTTTTTAGCAAATTTAGAGCACTCACAAAAATAATTCTATTTAAAATACCAAATCAACTCAATAAATTCTGAAAATTTTTGTATGCATTCCAGAGGCCTAAAAACAGTTATTCATGGTCTCAAATTATCATAAAGGTCAACGAAAATATCAAAAGAAAATCCAAACAGTTAGCGGCCACCATGAACAAAATGGTGTATTTAACCAAAGTTTAAGGGGGAAACTCCTCCACACCTCAATATAGCTCAAGAAAATGGAAAGGATGAAGGGAATGAGCCTTAAGAGAGTATTTTAAGTCTCTAAGTATCAAGATTAAAATTTTAAACCATACACTTGTAGAGCTTGAAATATATTAAGGCTTTTTGAAGATTGGGGAAGTAGCTCAGCCCCTTTTTTTTTTTTTACGGGTTGCTTTGTTTTTTTTTTTTTTTTTAAAAAACTTAAAATGGGTAAAGTGAGATTAAGCAAAAATGGTAATTTTACTTTTACCATAAGTAGTTAATTACTAGCTAATTAACATAGAATATTGTGATAATTATCTAGAACATTGTGTAATTCAAATTAATTCTACACAGTATTAATTTAGACAGTATAAATTTATACTATCTAATTTTACAGAGTATAATTTCGCACAGTGTAAAAATTAAATTTTTATTAAATTTTAATTTCACTAAATTTTGTCACATGAAATAACATATTTATAATCTATATTTATTATATTCTGAGTTGTAAATTTTTAGGATTTTACATTGTTCACTCGTTCTTCTTGAACCAGTGTTGAGTAAACTTTGTTGAGGCTTGGCATCGGATCTTGGGCAAGAAGATTTGATCTTACAGTGCCATATGCGGTGTCATCAAGTCCCATGAGAAATTGATGAATCTTCTCTTCTTCACGTTTCTTTTCAAAGGCGCCTCCAAGATTACAAACGCACTTTCCGCATTTGCAAATTAGGAACTGCTCATAGTTCCCTAACTCTTCCCATAGTTTTTTCAATTTCCCAAAATAAGCGACTATTGTCAATCCTTTTTGCTTGCATTCAGCAAGTTCAGCCTTCAATTGTTGTATTCTTGGTCCATTGACCATAGAAAAACGTTCTTGAATGTCCTCCCAGAGATCCTGCGCAATCTCCATGTGAGATATGGTTGAACGCAAGGAAGGTTCGATTGTGTTCATGATCCAAGAGACCAACAATGAGTTGTTGGTCCACCAATCTTCGAGATCCGCCGATCCCTCCTTTGGGCGTTCGATCGTTCCATCGACGAACCCGAACTTCTTCCTTGCTCGTAACGCAGTTCTGAGAGAGCGTGCCCACTCGTCATAGTTCTCTCCTTTCAATTGAACCTGCGTCAGTAAGCTACCAGGATTGTCATTGGCAGTAATGTCACAGGGAGAGATGGTTCGTCTCATCCCTGTTCCGTCAACATGGATTTTGCTCTTCTCCTCTCTCACTCAAGGCAGCGGAAGATTGATGATCTCAGGTCCAGATAGAGCTCCGGTACCATGTAAAGAAGCAATTTCAGTGGAGAAGATTTTCTGTGTATTTGATACAAATACTGATACAGATATAAATACAAGAGTCCAGCATAATCATCTCCTAATTGTATGCTAATTTACAATTAATTGATACAGCTAATTGATCCCTAAAGATAATAATCAGAATCTCCAAGATATTAGAGATTGTGGGAATCAAGAAGGATATCATGCTAACAAATTGGTATGTTTGGTATTATTTGGGAGGCCATTGATGGCCATGAGAAGCAAATTTGCAAAGGTTTGCGATGTTGTAAAATTGCAATTCACACTAAGCGTGGGATTTATTTGTGAGACTCATTGAAGGGGTTTGAGGTCTAGGAGAGCCACGCTAAGTGTGGGAATCATCCACGTTAAGCGTGAGACTCCTGGAAAGGTAAGTAAGTTCTAGGGTATCCACACCAACCGTGGGAATCATCCACGCTAAGTGTGAGACCCACGGAAAGGTATTTGAGGTTCTGTGCCTTCACGCTAAGCATGATCCAATTCGTGCTAAGCGTGATAAGTTAAGTAAAGGCTATGCATGCATATTTATACTATTGCCTTCTATGTTTATTTCCTTGTATGAGTGTTATTATTTGGATGCCTTGTTGTATTTGGTTTATGGGCAACTGTATCTAGGGATGGCAAAAAAAATTCATATCCACGGATATCCATAAATAAAATCCGCTACAGATAGAAAAAGATATCTAAATGGTTACCCGCAGATAATTTAAACAATTTTTTCTATACTCGTTTGTAAACAGAACGAGGACGAATATCATACTACCTGAACCGTGAGTACTCATTACCTACTAATGTACATTTACTTAAATGCCCTTTATTAATATATATATATATATATATATATATATATATAGAGAGAGAGAGAGAGAGAGAGAGAATTTATGCTTTGGAATATAGTTTTGTTTGAATTTATACTTTAAAGACAGTAATTTTTAGATAATTTTAATAATTTTATTTTTTCCAAAAGTATGACAAATCTTACACACTTATTTTATGGGAGAAAAAGGATGTAAAAAAATGGTTAAAGTAATTTTTTTTATTTTTTAGGAAGTATCCGTGGATATTCATGGATACCCATAGATATTAAAAAATCCAAGTGTATTTTTACAAACGGATACTTGACGGGTATTTTTATAAATGGAGACGTGTGGAAATTGTGGTGTACATACAACTCATTGGAGTTGTAAGTAACGGTTTAGGAGGCACCTCATGCTAAAAGAAGAATGGTCATCCTCTCAGGCCAGGGGATAAAGGGTACCACTTCAAATAATAGAAGTTGGTGTGGCCATTTGTATTGGTGATCTAAGTAAAAGTTGAAGGCAGAAAAGATGCTTCCTAGCAGCTGTGAGCTTAGCCAAATGAGACAACGGTAGTTTAATGGATAGATAAGTAAAAGGCTAACTAAAACCATATAGAAATAGAAACAAAACCATGAATCATATGTTGTGAATGCCTATGTGAGGCATGTATATGTTGGAGTTAGCCTTAGTGGCCAATCCATTTTAGACTAAATCTGTATTACGACTTTGGTTTATATATGAGGCATTTCAGTTACTATATTACTTGTTATATAATATGGTAACATCCTTAGAATAAGCGGGCTATTCGACGATGCGAGATTCATTGAATAATAGAAGGTGATTCTTAAAGTGTCTGTAGTCGAGTATCATTGTTAACTAGGACGACGATGATGCATCAAGACTACTGTGTGAGTAGCACGATGACCGTATCTCACAGGTCATGGATATGAGATATCAGGCTACCACACAAGTATAAATATTAGGAGTAATATTTATACTAGACTGACCCACTATGAGAAGGCTTCATAATAGTTATGTAAGTGTCATAAGCGCTTCTCATGGCAACCATAAGGTGATAGTAGTCCTTCGACTTGAAGTCACTACGATTCCTACATGTAGGAGTTGTATGTTTTAATGCTATCAAACGTCATCTGTAATAGGGTGATTATAAAGGTAGTACTTGGCATGCAATGAATCATGTTGAGGAATGTGAGTCATGTAGATAGGATTCATCCCTCCTACATAACAGGAGTTATGTCTATAGGCCTCTTGATAGAGTGAGACGTATAATATGCATGGCCATGTGCAAATAAACTGATATGAGATATTGAGTCCGTTTGTAATTAAACGTCTACTTGGGTATCAAGAAATAAATGATTGGACCTAACGAGGATGACACTCTTATGCCTCGTGTTCAATCGAGACATTCGGACGAAGGGACAAAGGCTACACGGTGAAAATGGTTGTCGTAAAGGTTGAAATCGGATCACCAATTATCTCATAAGTTGGGTGGCAGTGATGCATTGCTAGATGCCAATCACTGTCTATAATATTATAGAGATAATGTTATTGCCAGTTTAGTGGAAGCCTATAGGGTCACACGCATAGAGTAATTAATTGGAGTAGATGAATAAATTAAATGTGATTTAATTTAGTTCATGATTAATTAATAAAAATGTGATTTAATTAATTAATCAACATGTTTAATTAAATGAGATTAATTAAATAAGACGCAAAAAAGATAAAATAATTAATTAGATAAGATTTAATTAATTATCTAAATCAAATGAGATTTGATAAGGTAATTATCTAATCAAATAAGTTTTGATATGTATATCTAATCAAATAAGATTTGATGAGATCTATATCTAATCAAATAAGATTTGATAAGATTAAATGAGATTTGATAAGATATTTTATGGGATTAAGATAGAGCTCATGTTTTTATATAAAGAGGTGCATGAGAAAAACACTTTAGTGAGCTCCTTCTAAATCCCTACGCGTCTACTATCGGCTAGCACCGAGACCCCGCTCCAATCGTTGCTCACGTGGACTGAGTAGAGGCGCCATTTCTTCGACGCTTGGTGATCAAAAGCAATCCGTGGTTTGAAAGCGCACTACAAAGGTAACATCTAAACCCTTAGTGACTCTTGCGTAATGCGTGGTCCATGAGATGGGGTTCTTTCTGTTCATGGTCTTTTTAAAAATTTAAAATAATTATAGACCATGAGACCCCAACAGTATGTTACCTTGTTGGGATTAGATGATGAGTATGCTTGGTTGCTAGGTGAAAGATGTTGGGTAAGCCTATACATTAGATGAGTACGTGTGTATGTTATGTGCTACCTGAAGAAGGGTAAGTAAAGGGTTATACCCTATATATAGAAAGGTTATGTAGCCCTATTTAGGCAAGTATGAAAGTTTAAAGAAAAAGGAAAGGCATGTTCTCATCCGATGTGATAGGTAGGTAAGTCCCTAATGAAGGGTCAAGGTTTATGTTTAAGGTTCATGTGCTTAAGGTACCAGTGGTCTTAGGCTTGACCATGGAGGTCAATTCTAAGTACCAAAGAAAAGAATAAAGTACTGCTTAATGAAATAGTGATAACATCATATTTGGGTAATAGTTGTGAGAATGATTATACAAAGGTAAGAGCAGGGCATAAGTTAGATAACACAAGCTAGTGATAAGTAAGAGTAGTTTCTAGAAGCTTGATGAGAAATGAAACCATGAGGGTTAAGAAAAGGATAATTAGGATAGTAAAGTCAGCCTAGAGTCCTTAAAGCACTCACATAGACATTATGTCTCATCCTTTAAGTTTCATGTTTTTTCTAGTTAAGCAAGTAGATGTCCTCACAAAAGAAGCTTAGAGATTGGAGCTGTAGCAGGAAAGGATAGTCTAGTGTACTTCCTAATGTATGGGAGTTAGTTTATGTTCTTGTATGTTTTGTACGACACCTAAGTGCTAAGAGATTTGTATTATATTTGTCTAAGTAATTAATGTTTATGTTTAATTTTCACTTGATCTCTTATGTATTTAGTTAAGGTATCATTCCCTAGGGTGTTACACACGAAATGACAATAGTAAAGGAGCCAAAATTGCAACTAAATCTTGTATTTTCAAAATTACAATTTAAATATAACTAGATAGATCGCACGGGTTTATAGAGGAGGGAATGAATTATGTCTGAGAATATTTTTTGATTACCACAAACATGGA
The DNA here is from genome assembly GCA_026413185.1 of Pueraria montana var. lobata. NCBI lineage: Eukaryota > Viridiplantae > Streptophyta > Magnoliopsida > Fabales > Fabaceae > Pueraria > Pueraria montana. The sequence continues at coordinate 19,861,208 of CM048646.1, forward strand.
AATATGTATTCCCATATTCACATTCCCGAAAATCTAATGAGATTTCGTGAAACAAACACCCCCTTGTATTTGGGACAAAAGGTTGGCCCATAATTTATTAAGTAACAGGGTTGGTCAACATATATCTTTAGGCCCACTGGCGGATTCACATACATTTGAGGGGGTGCACTTGCACCTCCTCACTTTTAAAAAATTATATATATATATATATATATATATATATATCTTAAATATGTATATTTTATCCCCCTTAATACTATGTATTTGAACCCCCTACTTCTAATTTCTTTCTCCTTTCATGTATTTATTATTTTTGTTTAAATATTTAGTTTAAAAGTTTAATTTTGTCTTTTTTTTTTCCAATTTATTGTTTGTTGCGTCAATAGGATATAATTAATAACATTATCTTATTTCTTATCTTAAAGGGAGAATTATATCATATTTTATCATTATCTAATTTTTAGAAAGTTATATAATATTTTATCATTATCTACTAATAAAAAATATCCTATCATCATCTTGTTTGTTATATGATGTACATCAAATATTAAATAGAATTAAAATTTGTTTTTTTCTTATCCTATCATGTTCTTATTTTGCCCCCGCCCCCTGACACAGGGTCCTAGATCCGCCACTGTTTAGGCCTAAAGCAAATTTTAAATGAGCCATTATCAATTTAAGAACGTAAGTTAAATTTGGTAAGAATTGATATATTAAAAGATAACCCTTTTAATTAAAAGGCTTAATTGCAAATTTTACCACTCAACTTTCATAATTTTGCAAATTTTACCACCCAAGTTTTAATTTTGCAAATTTTACCACCCAAATTTTCAATTTTTGTACATTTTACCACTCTGATATTTTACCAAAAAAAAAGTTAAAAAATTCAAAAAAAAAAAATTTGTGAAACATCAGAATGGTAAAATGCGCAAAAATTGAAAACTTAAGTGGTAAAATGTGCAAAAATTGAAAACTTGGGCGGTAAAATTTGCAAAATTAAAACTTGGGTGGTAAATTTCGCAAAATTATGAAAGTTGAGTGGTAAAATTTGCAAAATTAAAACTTAGGTGGTAAAATTTACAAAATTATGAAAGTTGGGTGGTAAAATCTGCAATTAAGCCTAATTAAAATTAATGACTAATTGATTTTAAATTTGGTGAGAATTGATATATTAAAAGTCTACCATAAAAATATATTAAAACAATCTATTTAACTAAAATTAATAAATATTTGATTTTAAATTAGGAGAAAATTGATGTATTAAGAGATAATCTATTTAATTAAAATTAATAACTAATTGATTCCAAATTTGGTGAGAATTAATAAATTAAGATAAATAAAGGTTTAATTATCATTTTAGTCCTCTAGTTTATTTTTTAAGTTTAATTTGATCTTCTTAATATTAAAAGGTTCAATTAAATCCTATAATTTTTAAAAATGGTTCAATTAGGTTTTTTTATTTTTAAGTCCTTTATTTTTTAAAATGGGTTCAATTTGGTCCCATTTTTTTTCCATCTACTTTGATTTTTTTTTAAGAATAGGACCAAATTTGGTTTTAAGTGGGACCAAATTGAACTCATTTTATAAAAAATAAATGACCTAATTGATCCTTTTAAAAATAAAAGGACCTAATTGAATCATTTTTAAAAGTTACAAGACTTAATTGAACATTTTAATATTAAGAAGACCAAATTGAACTTAAAAAATAAATTAGACTAAAATGATAATTAAGCCTTTATTTAATTAAAATTAATGACTAATTGATTTTAAAGTGAGATAGAGTAAAAGAAATGGGAGCCTTGAAAAAAATAAAAATACTAATAGTAAACAACTTTTGTAATAGAGGGCTAAAGCAACCTAGCCTTATGATCATGTTGAGTAACAAAAATTTGAATTTTGTTCTATCTTTTTTCATTTCATTTGTGTTGTCCCATGACCCTTTTATAAATCATATGTGGAACAATTGTATTTGTGTTGTCCAGTGTTATGATTTTTAGCAAATCAAACAGTCCTTAAAGGCTTAAACTATACTTGATTGGTTTATTCTTTTTTGGTCTAGACCATAGGTATCCTCCACTTGAGGCAATCCTGTTCACGCCGGGTAGGACCACTATGGGTAGCAAAGCTCTCCCTCCAAGTATTTAAGCAGTTGCATACCCAGTACTCGAACTCAAAACCTCTAGTTAAGCTGGAGCAACTTGTTACATCATTGGCAAGCATACCAATCGGTGTAGTATTTTCAATGATAAGTATAAATATCGTCTCCACAGGAACTTGTTTGAACTAAGAATTTTGTGCAAATTCAATATCTAGACAAGGAAATAATAATTTGAGTTTTAAAGGTGTATAAAACAAAGTTCAGTTCAAGAATTAAAAAATAGCTAAAACAGGACATATTTTAAACAAACAAAATAGCGAATAGATGGTGTGCAAAGGGTCTAGCTGCAAGGTAATGAAGGTGTTTGGGGTTTGGTTCCACTAAGCTAACATCTTTTAGTAATATAAAAGATTTTTCTTTACCCAATATTAGATTTAGTGTTACAACCTACTAAAATACCCTAACCATGATTCCTCACATGAAAGGGTCTAAGTTATTTAACTCAACTCCTAATCCCTTAGTAAGTCAAGCTAAATAACTTGGATCTTTGTGTTGAGGTTAAAAACAAGGCTAATAAATGTTATTCCATCCCTAGACATAACACCCATTAGATACTAACTTAAGTTCTTAGAATAAAAGCATTTTCCAATGACATTTAAACTACCAAATCATGCATATGGGTGATCAAACCATAAACAAACAAATAAAAGCATAAGAGAGCATTAACACTGAATCAATATTACTGAATAAATAGTGTAAAATAATTACATGAGAGTAGCTTAGTACACCAAAACCCTCAACAATGGGTAAAACTAGCCTCTCATGGTCATGAGAAGCATCCTAAAGCTTAAAAATAGATTAAAAAAAAATGGAAGAGAATGAAGGAAGATGAAGAGAATGGGAGTAGGTGAGGGTGGAGGCGCAGCACAAAACCCTAAAACGATGCCCTGGAATGTCCAATGATGGACTCCTTTAAAGTGCGCACAAAATTTCTACTTTGTCGTTTTCCTCATAATGGTTCACTCGCTTAGCAAGATGTTGGCTTGCTAAGCGAATAAACATTTGAAATTGCGATTCTTCTTCCAGATAGAAAAATTCTCTTAGCGAGAGGTGTCTCGCTAAGCAACCTTGATGGTTCTAAAGTGGCTCTTCAGATTCCATGCTTCTAAGAGAACAAAACTCCTCGCTTAACCATGATAATGTCATGTGTCCTCTTCTGGAAATTGACTCCTCGCTTAGCGACTTGATCATCTCGCTGAGCGAGAGTAGTACTCTTCAATAATCCATTCTTCAATTCCTCTTCCAAGTGTACTAAGTCTCTGCAAAAACACATAAAAATTAATAAATTTCCTAAAATTAAATTGTCTAATTAATTACTCATAATACTAAGAAAATCCTAACTAACACAAGGGCAAACATAGTTATAAATAAAGAAAAAGTGAGATAATTGTTGTGAAATTAATTTACAAAATAAGTATGCACAATAATTATCACAACTCCACGGTAGTTGATATATGTGGTCGATGGTCTGATTGGCTGATTCTATTTAGAAAAAAAAATAAAAATTATACTATACTTGATTCGACTCCGTGCAGGCGTCACCACGGTCATTCCATGGTTCCATGCACTACAGATAAATTTGTTACTTGTCCCAAGTGGGTGGTGGTATCCTTACTCCTGAGACCCTGTGACAACACCATAACATCCAAAATAAGACAATTGACATTATTGCGAGGACAGATCCATCACTTTCAACGTCGTCTGGTTTCTGCACCTGTGCTTATCTTGTTTGTTGCACTCGAATTCATCACATATCTATCTTACCGTTCACTATTTTAAAAATTAAAAATGCCACTGTGGTCCTAATTTCTTAGTTGTCTTCTTCCACCCCTTGTACTTGTAGACACTCGTCAAACACGGCAACGTTTTCCATATTCTATTGAACGTTTGAGAATCGATTCTCCATGCACGTGGGTGAGGACAGCTGAGAAAGAGACTAACCAGCTGAAAATTTAAAAACCAAAAAAAAAAAATGCTTCTACAATTTTTTTTCTTAAAATATTATGAAATAATTAAAGAGAAAAGAAAACAATCTATTTATATCATCAGTGTAAAGAGTTTTTAATACTTTTATTCAACTACAAATTGATATATGAAAGTTAATTAATTTTTACAATAATTATATTAAAAGTCATACGTACCATAAGTTTTAATTAGTTGATAATATAATTTTTTTTTACACTTGAACTCAGTTAAATTTAAAGGTTAAAATATGTTTTTCGTTCTTATAAAATTAGGAAAGTTTGGTTTTCATCCCTACAAATTTTTTTTTTCGTTTTTCGTCCTCGTAAAATTAAAATATGTTATATTTTGGCTCAGAGCAAGGGTCGGGTAAATCCGAACCTACATGTAACAATTTTCGGCGGTTAAAAATTGGGGGGGGGGGGGGGGTTAAAAACATCACAAATTACAAAAAAAACCGTCACAAATTAAAGAAAAACCTGAACAAAATACATAAAAATTGCCACAAAATGCATAAAAGCTGCCACCATTTGTATTTTTTTATTTTTTATTTTTTTGCAATTTGTGACGGTTTTTTTTTGTAATTTGTGGTGATTTTTAACCCCCAGAAATCCTCACGTAGGTTCGGATTTACCCGACCCTTGCTCTGAGCCAAAATATAACACATTTTAATTTTACGAGGACGAAAAACGAACAAAAAATTTTGTAGGGACGAAAATCGAACTTTTCTAATTTTACGAGGATGAAAAATATATTTTACCCAAATTTAAATATATCTCAAATAAAATAACGAACGGGTTTTGATATAATTGTTTATTACAAACTTGGTCCCTCGTAATTTAAAAATTGATGTTTAAGAATTTGTATATTTCTGCTTCTAACAAATTTGGTCCTGAGTTCACGTTCAGAACAAGAACAGCCCCTCTCTGCTTCCTCTCAATAACAAATTCTATTAAATAATACAACACAGAAAAAAGAAAGAAATGTAACTGAAAACTGTCGATTCGCGACAACATTCCAACAACCACTCATTATTACATCAAACCATAGTTTAGTTCACACAAATCTTTCATTAGATAGAGACAAACAGATCAAGAGAAGTAGTCTTTTTAGCACAAAGTAATTTTGGAAATTTAAGGAAAAGCTTATTGTGGAAGTTAGTTGCTTTTCAGCCTTAATATAAATGGACATTCTCTTCGTCTACCTCCACAGCATAGACCTATTTAGTCAAATGTGAAAGAAAGATAAACACATAACTGATATAAAACAATGGAGTTCATGTAGAGGTAGGGGTGTTCATATATATATTAATCCAATTTAATGAAAATTTGTAAAAATCAAATCGAAAAATAAAAAAAATGAAATAATTAAATTGAAAATAAAAATTGCAAAAAGTAAATTTTTATTATTGAAATAGATTAAATTTCATATCAAATTTTGAAATGAGGCTATGTTTGACAAAAGTATTTGAAAACTAGTTGAAAGGTGAAACTTAGCTAGTAGATGAAATCCGATAGTTGAAAGCTGAAGGATGTTAAGATAGTTTGTGGAATTATAAATGTTTGGTAAAATTATTTGTTGAAATAGATGATAAATTTAAAACGATAAATATAGACATGTTTATATGATATTTTTATATAAATTTTAATTTAATTTTATTGAATAAAATATATTTTGAAGTATTTATAATTTTAATTTTTTAAATTAATTTGAAACTTGTAATTTTTTATTTATAGGTCAATTGTTTTAATTATATTTTCCAGTTTCAATTATTATATTTTTTTAATATTGTGTATTTTATATCTTAAAATGTTTTCAATGAAGTTTAAAATAAAATAAAAATAAGGTTAAATTGCTCCATAGGTCCTTAAACTATTTGACAATTTTTAATTAGGTTCCTGAACTATTTTTTTCTTCAATTGAGTCCTTGAACTTATATTTATTTTTTTAATTGAGTTCTTTCATCCAACTGTCATTATGAAAAATTAACTACTTGATCAGTTGTGTGAGTTTGTTGCAAGGTTGTTATAGGGTGAAACCTAACGAGACTTGTGAAAGAATACTTGGGTTGAATGGACTCACCGTGGTGAAAATAATGGTTGAAATTACTGGTTGAGAATACTGGGTCCGGAATCTATAGAGGTGAGAATATTGACTTTAAAAAGTGATAATACTCGGTGTAGACTTGAAGATGTGAAAATACTGGATTTGGGGACTAATTAGGTCCCTATAGTTGACTTTTTTGTAACGATAGTTTGATAGAGGGGCCCAATTAAAAAAAAAAGTTCAAAGACCTAATTAAAAAATACCAAATAGTTTAGGGATCTACATAGTAATTTAACCTAAAAATATCATATACTTAAGTAGATGTTATATTTTCATTATGTTAATTACTGTAATGGTTAAAATAAACAGAGTAATATAAAAACATTTTAAAAAATAAAATAAATAAACCTATCATCTATCATTATCAATATTTTGAAGTATAATACTATAATCTTAAAATAAATATTTTAAATAGTATAATGGTTAGAATAAATAGTGTAATATAAAAAAATCCAAAAATAATAGCAAAAATAAATAGAACCTTATTGTTAATAGGGGAAGAAGATATATATATATATATATATATATATATATATATATATATATATATATATATATATATATATATATATATATATAAAGTCATACCTTATGTAAAAAAAGGGGTCTAAAAGAATTTTAATAAATATTTTATGGGTAAAATAGAAATAAAATATAAGAAGCTAAAAGCTAGAGTTTTAAAAAATGCTACTTGAAGTAACATCTCAAAAAATGCTACAAGCTAGCTACGAAAATAAACTTGTTTATCAAACATTATTAATAAGGTCAAACAAATAATTTTCATTTAGTAAAAAAAGTTAAAAACTAGCTAAAAATGTTTTCCAAACATACACTAATTCAATTTAATCCAAATTGAACTTATGTGTATGCTTACATACATTGTGCGCACATAAACATATATGAAATTAACTTCTTACTCATGAAATTCCAACACCAAATTATTTTTTTCATGATTTTATTTGTACAATTTGCATTTTTTTTTTCTTTTATGGGGATTCATTTTATTATTTTAAGGTGTTTATAAGTTTATTAGTTTTTTAATTTAAAGTTTTTTTTATCATGTTTTTCTTTATTGTATAAATATTATATTTTAATTATATAAGAAATAAGTTATAATTAAAAAAAGTGTAGAAGAGAAAATAAAATAAGATTTATTTATCACCTTATAATTAAATTAAAAATAAAGATATAAAAATTCTATTAATCTAACTATTGAATTAAGAATTCACATTAAATATATTAAATTCACAAATTTTCATGAAATATAAAAATTAGATGATGCTTCGTCAATATATATACTTCAGACAATGTATAATACACTTTTTTTTTATAAAAATGTGAGTTGTCTCTTTCACATAACTCTGGGTGTTGGTTGTTCCTACCTTTTTTCGATGCTTCTGAACTTTTCCTTGTTAACACTTCTGCTTCCTTAGCTCAAATACAGTTTGCACAATTTAAATTTTGAAATTTTGACAAGTTGGTGCTTGCTGTTGTTAGTGGTTCATGACTTCTTCAACTAGTCATGAGATGCTATTTTAGAGGACTATTTCTTTTGATCATACACAGAAGAAATCAAGAAGTCTCTAGATCCTACTTCTGATCATACACAGCTTCTGATCTTGCTGCACTTTGATACGAGAAAGCAGGATTAGTGTTTCATGCTTCTAATCGACTTTCCTTCTGGTAGTCATACTTCTAATGTTGTAGAATCTATGTCTGGAGTGAGTGTTGGCATGAAGTAGATTGATACTTCACACCTTTTCCTCATACTTCTTGATTTAGTCTTGTCTTAAGTTAAGCACTTAAAGCAAACCATTAGTAGCATAAGTCTAGAAGACTTAGAATTGGCTTTTCAAAATTTGTTGTCATTAAAACATTTAAGTTCTGAAAGGATTTTACTTCAACGGTTATTACTACTAATGCAACATTGGGGACTTAATTTGTTAGGAAGGAGTTTTGTGGGGTTTACCGAGAAAAAAGTCCTTAATCATGCATTACACAATGGGTAGTAACTTTTGACCAATGCTGTTGGGTTTCTAAGTTACTTGTGTACCAATTTGAAGTGGTCTATAAACTTGATCGTGAAAATAAGGTAGTTAATGCCTTGTCTCAAATTTATGATGAAAGAGATCTTAGAGTTTTGATGTCCTCTCCTATTCAGGCACAATGTAATGAAATAACATAAGAAATTATGAATGACCTAGTTTTGAATAAAGTCATAGATGACCTTCTAGAAAATTATAGTTGTAGGCTTCGTTTTAGTTTCTATAAAAAGGTGTTGTTAACATAAGGGTTGATTGTTTATGCCTTCAAATCCTTCCGTTGTTCCTATGCTCTTAGAATAACTCCATTCTTCTTATTTTGGTGATCATTCAAAAAATTTAAGGATGTATAAGTAGTAGGAAATTTGAATTGGATAGGAATGATAGGCATTGAGGAAATTTTCAAGGCTAGCTTGTTAAATTTGTTAGCATAAATGAAATAGATGGAACACACTAGAAAAGATATGATCAGAGTGTGAAGAGATAAAGGATTTCATTACCAAATTAGTCTTAGATGATAATAATCCTGTAATACTCAATGAAATCCATTCGTTCATCAAAATTTAATATTTTTGTTATCATTAGAACCATAAGATTTTTTAGGGGTTAGACATCATCCAATGTCTTTGACTCTAACAATAAAAGTCTTAATCAAGTGGTTATAGTCTTTGCCAATTCTTGATTAATTAGATTTGGGAAACATTTCAATGGATTTCATTACGAGACTTTCTATTTCTAAATGGATAATGTATTAGTGGTGGTTGATTGCCTATTGAAGTATGGGAAATTTATACTACTAAAACACCCTTACATAGAACATAGTGCCATTACAATTTTTTCTAAAGTAATGGTCCTTCTACATAGGACTCCACATTCCATTCTATGTGACCATAACCCCTTATTTGGTAGCATTTCTTGAAAAAAAAACTATTTAAACTATAGGTGATTGTTCTTAAGATGTCATCGTCATATCACTCAAAACTTGATGGTTAGATGAAGCTTTTTAATCAAAGTTTTAGAGGCATATTTAAGATATTTTTTGTCGAAACAACTTAAGAACTAGTCCTATTGGCTACATTGGATGAAATATTTGTATAATACCACATTTTATTTAACTATAGGTACCATTCTTTTTTAGGTGGTGTATGGCAAGAAACATCTTAATATCATGCAATTTGCTCATGACTAAGTGAATGTTGTAGCACAAGAATTAATGGATAGAGATGAGGCGCAAAAGCAACTTAAGTATATTTTTTTTTAAGGGCCAAGAAATGGTGCTTGTTATAGGAACAGGCGATACAATAACAAAACACAATGTTTATATTATTTTGTTGTATAGTTTATATATATGCTTTAAAATAGGCACAATGCATTTATTATCCTAAGAGTTTGCATAAAAATCTTCAAAAAGCAAGGTGAATGAGGTACAAGCTACCTAAGTCATGAAAAGATGTGCCTACATGCAAGAAATAAAACAACAACGTATTTTCTAATAAAAAAAGAAAATATGGTCGCTGCCACATGATTTCCTGTACGAGAAAAAAGAGATAGACATAATGTTTTATCTTATCAAAATAATTAACCAGTGAAAGACATTTAATATTGCATTTAATGTCCAAATGAACATTTTCTCTCCCTTAAGAAAATAGACAAAGAAAGATTTCTTCAAGTTATAATGGATATTTTCCTTTGACTTGTTCGAAACATCTCTGGTATTTATAGGATGTCTTCAAAAGTATCCATTATCCATTATGACTTGAAGATAGCTTTCTTCATTTGTTTTCTTCATACACACAGAAAATGTTCATTGAGATATTAAATGTTTTTTTACCAATTAATCATTTTGATAAGACAAAGTTTTATGCCTATCTCTCATTTCTCGTATAGGAAGGATATGTTTGGATACCTGTTTAGGTACCTCAAGTACCTCAAATATACTTTTGAAACTTCAAATTCAGTTTGACATCATGTTTGGAAGTTTCAAAAATTAATTTTGTAACTTATGTTTGGGTCAAACCCGGATTTGGATAAGAAACAACAAATTTGATGCTTTTAAAGTAAAAATACTTTTGATTTGTATATTTACAATAGAAATATGAAGTAAAAGTAATTTTCATTAGTATTATCTAAACATATTTCATTTTATCAATCAATTTTTGAACAAAAAATATCCAAATACAAATCATGTTATAATAAATTTATTTTTATCAAATTTAAATTTATAATATATTTTTAATTCAAATTTATTTTACAAATTTTAATCCAAATATTCACGAAATCTTGTGACAGCAAACATATTTTCTTTTTTTTATATTAGAAAGTACGTTGTTGTTCTGTTTCTTGCAGGTAGGCACATCCTTTCATGAGTCAGGTAGCTTGTACCTCATTGACCTTGCTTTTTGAAGACTTTCGTACAAACTCTCAAGATAATAAGTGTATTGTGCCTATTGTAAAGCATAAAGACTATACAACAAAATAATATAAACACTGCGTTTTGTTATTGTGTCATCTGTTCATCAAATGAAGCTATCATCTTGCTTAAAAGTTGCATTTTAAACAGTGCTTTGAAAACTTAACTATTTGTTTGTTAAATCAAAACTTTGAGGGCTCTTAGTTCGTCCTTTGTCTTAACAAAGGTTTATTCTAAAAATATAAAAAAGATGGAGAGTGGGAGGAAGTGAGGAAGGGTGTTGAGGTGTCATGTTTGTTATGGAAGGGAGATTATAGAGAGTGGAATAGAGAGAGTAGGGTGGTTTTTGGGAAGGAGGTTGTTACTGAGAATTGAGAAGGGGCTGGAGGATTGTTGAGCTCTAATTGGTTAGAGATGTGTTTTTATTGTTTTTTCATTTTCTATTCAATTCCAATAGTAACGTACACTTTTTTTTTTTGGAATATTTTGTGCCTATCAATTCTCGAAAGCTTCAATTCTCGAAAGCTTCACGATTGTTGAGAGGGAATGTAAGTAGGAATCATTGGTGAATGCAAAGGAAATGAGAACAAGAGTTGATGGTGAATGCAAAGGGAAAGAATTTTGAGACATTACAACTTGAGAGCAAAGCCTAGGGTTCATGTGTGCAGGCAAAGGAGAAGCATGAACAATTAAGTATTAAGTATGAAAATTGAAAACAACTTTAAAAGAAATTAGAATATATAATATAATTCTTTCTGAATGATAAAAAAAAAAAGAATATATAATATAAATTAGCAACAAAAATATTCTCTAGTTAATCATTAAGCAACTAGAAGAGAATACTCCGTCACAAAGTCTCTCCCTAATTTTTTATTTATTTATTTAATGACAAAATTTGTGACAAAAAAGGTTAGAGAGGAAAAATCTATCTTATTCCATCACTAATTTATGACACAATTTAATCTCATTAATTTTGTCGCTAATTGATTCCGTACCCTATGTGTGGATAGAAGGAAAGAAAATAGTAAGAAAAAAAAATACAAATAACGATGTATCTTCCTTCGTTTGGTTAGAGAGAAAGAGAAAAGAAAAATAAAAGAAATGTTGACTTTGAGAGATAAAAAATTAAATTTTTTTTCCTTTTTTTTTTTTCTTTTAATTCAAATTTAAAATTTTTTTTTTCTTTTCCATTTTCTTTCCTTCAATGCAAACAGACAAACAAATGTGGGTGTGTGGGTTTCGTTGCTGAATTCCGTTTCTAAATTTGATTTTTTTTAATTAATCATTTCTATACATAGATAGATATATCTTTGTGTGTGTGAAGACAGAATTGTTGAAGAGTCATTTTTGTTGTGTGAATTGAAAAGGAAACATGAAGCTAGGGATATATCCATAACACGAAAAACATAAATACCTACGTGCCCCGGTTCAGTTCAAACAAATTCAACACCTACAAATATATTCTTATGCTTTAAGCTATATCTTGGAACATGTGCGCCATCAGCTTCGTTATAAAAAATTATTATTATATTTGGAAGGATAACACCGTCAAATTTCCACTTTATTTAGATATATAACTTAATATTGTTAAATACTCTTCTGTCCTTTTTATAAAAAATAAATTCTACTATATTTTATATTAAAATTTGTTTGTTATAAAAAAGAATTGGACGTAGTACTATTCTTAGCCAGTATATAAATAATAAAGATAAAGGATTTGGAAGGGCTTTTTTTTCCAATTCATGGGGACACACGTTTTAATGCGCCGAAGCCATCTAACATCCCATTTAGCGTGCATCACTCTTATAGGGATCACTAGACTCTTATTAGAGACTAGTTAAGCAGCTCTAACAAGATAATATTATTTATGAGTTATGAATAACTGAGATGGAGTAAGTTGTGGGAGAATTAGATAATTATAAAGTTATAGGTTTTAATTTCAATGAGACTATTATGTATAAAAAAAGTTTAATTATTTATTTAATATCTATAGTTATATAAATTTTATCTTTTAGTCTTTATATTTAATTTTTTTTTTTAGTTTTTATATATAATATTTTTAATATCTTTTAATCCCTTTATGTTTAGACAGTAGAGATTAAAAGAGATTAAAAATAGTATCTATATGGAATAAAAAAGATTAAAAATGGTATTGTAGAGACTAAAATGGATGCGTTAAAAAAAAGGATTAAAATGAATGATTTTTAAGTATAGGAACTAAAACATAAAGTTTGTGCAATTATAGGACTAAATGAATAATGAAAAAAAATATTACTTGTGATTTAGCTTATATACAATGAAGGTTTTTATTGTTTACTTCAATACTTATTTGTGTGAAGGTAATACTTGTGCAGACTGGGACACAATTACGTGAAGGTTTTTATGTGTCTGATATATCAAAAAAAGATCACCAAAAAAAGGGGCACATAATTAATTACACTAAGGTGTCACACGTTTAGTATAAAAAGGGACACAATAATGATATATGCTCATTATTCTCATATTAGTTTTACACTATTTCATTTTAAAATAATATAAAACTTGTATTTAAACATAGTTTTTTATCTTTTGTTTCTTAGAATGGATATTGTGAAATATAGAGTGCGCAAATATATATTATCGGTCCTTATACTATCAACTCACAAAAAGAATGACTATTTCTTTTAGAATAATATATTGAAATAGTCCCAAAAATTATAAAAAATATTAAAATTATCAAACATCAATTATTTTAATCCTTATTTTGGCAATGCCAAGAACTCAAATTATCATTGTTTGACCACTTCAGGCACTACAATTATATTTTTGTGATTTTATTCTAGATGCTTTTTTTATATATACTATTATTCTAGATGTTTTTGGCAGGTACATACTGACATGGGAGAGGAAAAGAATTTATCCCGTAACATCTAATACGTTAGGTATGAGCAGTAGAAAGAAAGTCATAAAAATCATAAGAGGAAACACAAGCTTTTTGTCTAATATAATAACGAACCAAGTAATGCCAAGCCATTCTACAACATTGCTACCCATTCTAGTATCTTAAGTACAACATTTTTAATTAAGGATTTGACGAATTTATGAACCTGAAAGTCTTGGGATAAGATCGATTATGCCAATTTTGTTGCAGCGTGGATGAATATATCCGAATATGATATGGGAATACTATACTGGTATGTAGTAGCATAAAATGTCATAGATACTTCTATATCAATTTGGTTAATTTCTTTTATATTTAATAATGAATGGACAATATAACAATATTGAACAGTCAAAATTCTTACCTGTCTGATTATAATACGGTTAAATATATTCGTGCTCATCCTTACATCCATATTTTGAAAAATCTGGTTCTAAGGAATATTGTATCACTGTTTTATATTTTCACGGCTAAAACTACAACCCGTGTGCTATATAAAAGGATCAGAGTCTTCCTTGAAAAGAATTTTTTAGAGCCTCTAAAGCATCTGAACTCTTAATAAGTTGTTGGTTCAAGTAATACTAGACTCGATTTCTTTAAATAAGATCTTATATTTGAGTTTATGGATGGAAAAAACGTTGTTGGGAGAAAAGACCCATTAAAAGTGATCAGCCAGATTCTCTAATGAAAATTAGTCATCAACAAAATTAATAGATATTCCATACCAATATCATGAGTAAAAAAAAAAGTCTCTAAAGTCTATACTAATACTTCACTATTTTTTTTTGGGAAATTAAGCATCGCAATTAACCTCTTTTTTTTCTTCGGATTAGGTAAACCAACCATCGGACATGTTTGTTCTTTTGTTTTCTTTATGGATACGTGTACAGACCGCCATAGCGAATGCATAAAAAAAGGATAATTTTGATGGGACTATCGCTCTGCTCAACGAATCAAAAACTAACACTAGCCTGCAAAGTTGATAATTTTTAATTAGTTATTACGGTTAATCATGTTAGAAATTTGCGTGCTTAGAATTATATTCATTAGGAGATTTGGTTTTATAAAATCAAATTGAATAGATAATTTAATATCTTTTTGAAAAATTGAATCACTATAAGTTTGAAAATCATTGGTCTATTTGCATAAATTTTTCTAAAAATACTTATAAAAAAACAAAAAATAAAATAAAATTTTCCATAAGTTATAATTAACTTAGACATAATTTCTTATTTTTTTTCTCTTATGTGTATTATTTTTTTTATACATCTCCTATGTGTATGTACGTTTGTTTCACTGATTAAAAGTTAATTCTCGAAAATGTAACATGAGAATATTACGTAGCTGTTGGTAACAGAAATTTAACATTTTCGATAACTACTGTTTGAGGATAACAAGGCCCAAAAGAGGAATGTGGAGCTAGTAGAATTGGGCAGTGATAAGATTTAAGCCCAATTTTTAGATATTTTCGGTGGCTTTATTAATTTAGTGAATATCAAAGGCTGTTGAGAATATTAGAGACTAAGTCAAAGATATGGAAGAGCTAGCCGAAAGTTTAGGAAAACATGAAGATAACGGAATGTAATCGTCAGGTCATGATTTCGGTAGTTTGTAGGCAGTTGACATAATTATTCTTCCAATAAATATGCATTGTATAGCAACTGAAAAGGACCTTCAGCTCAAAATTCAAATCAATTTTATTATCTTAAAGTTTTATTTGCTATTTTCTTTATTGTTTTACTGTTTTTATTGCTTATTATCACCATTCAGTTTTAGATTTACTATTCACATCTACACTAAACACTTTCTTGAGTAGTTTGGGGACGCATAGTCGAAGAGCAGATTTCCCTCTTTGACAAAAATCGTTTGATACTATTTTGGAATCGTGTTGAAGTGTTTAGTCAATCTAATCAGCTGATTTTCACGCGACAACAAAATTGGCACGCTCGGTGGGACTAGAGTAGGTGGATTGATAGCCAAATTCGAATAAGAGATCGAGTCGATTCAGCTTATACATTTGCACTTTGGTAAGACTAAAGGAGAAATGGAACCAACACAAAAAAAGACATGCAGTAGGAAAACCATCAAATCCATGACAATCGGTATGCTTGCATCCATGATGTTGGCAACACTGTCGACTCTGGTGTCAAATGTGTTCGCTCCACTTGCCGTTTCTACTACCGATACCACGGTGGTGGGGACAGAGGTGCCTACCATAATGACGACGTCATTCATTAGGCAACAAATCAATTTGGGGATACATTATATTATGTACCAGGTGTCGAAGCAGCTGGCGGATATAGTCAAACCTATGGTACATAATGAATATCAAAATGCTAAGGAGTTGGACACCAAATTATCCAGATTGGTTGAGAGCTCAGCAACATCCTCTACACAGGGGTGAAATACACAGTCGAGTCAAGGTGTGGGACAAAATATTGAGGTTCATCAAGTTACCACAATAGGAGTTTCACATTTTGGACATCCTACACTTCCAAGTTAACTGAATGTGATTCAGCTGAATACAATTTTGTTAGGACTTCCAGTGGGGATTCAACCAAACACATTTCAGGCAGTTTCACTTTTCTCAAGACAAGGTAGCCCTATTCAGGAACCATCAGCTGGGATGGTTTTGCCAAATGTAGTAGCCTTGCCTAATGTCCAGATGACAATGCCCTCGGCAGGATTTGCTTTGTCGGTCCAGCCGAATCATGTCCAGGTACCACCTACTAATATATCACATTTTGTGAATCCAGTACCACCTTTGCAAAATTGCATGATAACCAATCCAATGCCCAAGGGGCATGGATTGTTTGGTGATCAACATGCTCGAAATAATTTTGCACATGGGCAGGTTAACTTAGCAAGGAGATCGTCTAACGTTGTTGGAGAACATTGGCATGCCGCATTTGGGACAATCCAATATGCAGGCTACTAATCTCTTGTTGAACTCTAAGTATCCATGGAATCAATTATCGTCAAGTAATCTACAAGGGACTAGGTAGAAATCCAGATTGTCGTAAACCAATCCTCAACTGATAAATCCAGGGATTATAGCTGAAACTATGAAGAAACATTTCGGCATACAGTTAAAGTTGATGGAAGACCCAGCCTACCAAAAGTCATATCCATAATGGGTAGATAAGGTGATACCTTTGAAGTGAATCAGTCAGTCACTAGAAAGGGGTTGAATAGTGACCCTTTACTGATCTGGCTTTTTTCGCACTAGTACACTAGCTTTTGAACTTTTCAGCAAGCTTCTCTGCTTGAGAATCAGAAGTCTAGTAGGAGTAACCTATTCCTTTACAAGTACTTGGTGATAATGATAAGTTCTATAACAAATCACCAAGCAAACTTGTTGGTTACTACTTCAGAACCTACTCACAAATGATACAAAACCTGTTAACCACAGTTTCTGGTTCTCACTTGGTTGCATTGAGTAGAGTTTCTTCCTAACTATAAAACAGTTTAAAAAAAAACCCTAGATCCAGGATCAAGTTTAAATTATAAAATAGGCTTTTATAAAAACATATTTAACTGTATAGCAACAGCGAAGAGAAGAAGTAAAGAGGGAAACAACATACCAAATATTTATACCAGTTCATCCAACCTAGGCTACGTCCAGTCCCTACAACTGTAGGCTTTCCACTAAGACCAAGCACCTTGTGGTATTCTTTCTTTCTTGAAGCCTCCCCAGGCTCCTACAACCAGTATTCTTTAAGCCTCTGTAGGCTCACCCAAGTATTCTTTGAACAAGCCTCTCCAGGCTTAACTCTCAGTAGCGCTTTCTACTAGACACACACATCCACCTATTGTGTTGCCTAGACCTTAAGAAGCAACAGTCCCCTGACTGCTCTTCCTAGTTCTCTTCCGTAACACCTCTGCTGGAAACACAGCCACATGTTGTATTACCTAGGCCCTAAGAAACCACAGTCCCCTGACTGCCATTCTTAGTCCTCTTCAGCAGCACCTTTGCTAAAAACACACAACTACTTGTGTTACCTAGGCCCTAAGAAACCACAGTCCCCTGACTACCCTTCTTAGTCCTCTTCAGTAGCAACTGCTACTGGCTACACACAGCTACCTGTTGTGGTCCCTTCACACCAAGGGAGTGGTGGATAAAAACATTTTTGGTTTAGGCACAACTGGATTTCACCTAGAGTGTTCTGGGCTAAGGAAGTTCCTTCAGATAGGGATTTGTCAACTGACCTTTACCCACTACTTTGGCAACCTTCCTTGCACTTAGCTCCTTCGCACTTGATCAATTTATAGATTTGATCAAGGAGCTAGCCGTTTATGGCCGTTGGAGGTTGAATTCAAATACTACATGTGTTGTCCATGTTCATACAGGTAGCCATTTAGCTCAATTCAACCTTAACCATACAACTCATTGAGTTGTCTTCTTCATCTCTATTTTTGCTCCACTGTCGCCAGCTTTCACCTTAATTTTGTTAAAGGATTCGTTGAGAAAGATTCGTTAGTGCTAGCTATGATCTTAGTGGCTTCCACATGATTTCAAATTTTGAATCATGGGAATATTTCTAGAGATTGTTTCTACAGCAAGTCTTCTGGAGAAGAGTGGTTTACTGCTTTTGACAATCTCTCTTCTACTATTGGTTGCTGGTTCTTTTTCGACAAGGACAACTACTTCCTTTGAGTTTCTATGACTTGGACTATGTCAAGGATCGCAAGGATTAACAACATCAGGAATCAGGATCAGTGTTGTCCAAGCACTGATGCATATGACTGGTGTGTTTTTGGAGTGCGAGACACGTCTGTCTTCACGTTCCAATCACAACGTAACTTTTGATGATCCTTAAGCCAGTGTAGCTTCTGATATCTACCCCTTGACTCAAGTTATCCCCAGCATCATGCCTCTAATCATATACAACTTCTGATATCTATACTTTGACCCAAAAAACATGACTGTCTTTCTAGCTTCTAAATAGCTCTCCTTCTGGTAGTCCTGCTTCTGATTGTTGAATCTATGTCATGGAGAAGCTTCCATTGTAGGCTTATGCTTCACACCTGTGCTATGCTTCTGAATATGTCCTATCTTAATAAGAACACTTGAAGCAACCATTAGTAGTTAAGTTCAGTAACTTCGGTTTTGCTTCATAGTGGTTTATCATCATTAAAACACTTAGTTCTAGGAAGGACTTTGTCTCAACAACCTTTACCTAAGGGATATAAAACTCCTGATTTCACTACTTTTTCAAGAGAGGATGGCAAGTCTACTCTAGAGCACATAGGCCGATTTACGGCCCAATGTGGGGAAGCAAGCCAAAACGAATACCACAAGTTACAATTATTTCCTTTATCCCTCACTAGAACTGCTTTTACATGATATTCTTCGTTACCACATTCGGTACAAAATTGGGCTGATATAGAGAGATGTTTTCATGGCTGATTTTATAGGCCTTAACCAAAGGTTACCATTTTTAATGGGTTTGAAACAACAGGTTAATGAACCAACAATGGAATTTATAGAATGATTCAGGAAGATGGTTAGTAGGTGTTCAGTACAGTTTCTTGAAGTCTAATATGCAGCCATCGCTATGGGGAATATGCATTCTCAACTACGAGAGAAGTTAGTGGCACAAGAGTGCAACAACTTAAGTCAGTTAACCTTTAAAGCTTCACGTGTCGAGTAGTTTATTTTGGACAAAGAACAGAGACGATCCAACAAAGGGAGGGATCCTCATCTTGTGTCCATAATCGACACAAATGAATATGATATAATTTCGGCAAGAAATGAAGCAGAAATTATGGCAGCTGAGATTGTTAGAGGCAAGCCGTATTCATGTTTGGCTTTAAGGGTAGCAAAAGGAAAGACCCCTAATCCTACAAATAAGAAGATTGAATACTCATTTGATATTTCTAAGGCAGATCAAATTTTGACTATTTGTTGAAGGATCAGCAGATTCATTTGATGGAGGGTCATAAGATACCTTCAGCAGATGAATTAAAGGATAAGAGATATTGCAAGTGGCACAATTCATATAGTCATAATACTGCAAATTGTTTGGTATTTTGACAAGCAATTCAGAAGGCTTTAAGAGAATAAAGGTTTAAACTTGACGATAAGAGTATAGCCGAGATGACTGTTGATACCAATCCATTCCCAAACATTAACATCAAGATGGTTTCATGCAGTCATAATAAAAGGAAAGAACGTGCTATATGGCAGCCGAAACAAATAGATGTGAGGGCGGCATCTAGCTAGCCTCGAACTAGTGTGTTTGAAAGGTTAGGCAGGGCAAAATCCTTGGTGCCTAAAGGTATTTGGGCCCTTCACCAAGCGGTGAAGAGAAAACCAAAAGAAAGGTGCTTGTGCCAACAAGGGTTATCTTCCATGATGGGAAAAGGCAGATTAACTAGCCCTAAAACTTCTGAAATGAGGCTGTTGGTGACTCTTTGCCATCACAACCATAATCGGCAGAATCAGCAAAGGGATCAAGGCAAAAATAAGCTACCGATTATAGATGATTCTCCTATTCCTGAGGGAGGAAAACGAATGGCCGAATTCAGGGTTGAAAGTGGCATAAGAACCTTGAAGATTACTATGAAGAATGGTGAAAAATCGAGTGGCCGAATGATTAAGCCATCTGATCAACCGTATTTTGAGTGTATTTTGAAGTGAGTTTTGATCCCCTTTTCATACATTTTGAGCATATTTTTATTCACTATCTCGCGCCTTATAATTTAGGCATTCAACATAATCAACCTTTATAATAACATTTACATTTTTTTTTCTTGATTTTGATAAGAATCATTGTGGATTAGTATTCAATTTACAAATTTTAATATTTGAACATTAGGTCTTACATGTAAATTTGGTCATTAATAATGTTTGACCTTTTTTTTATTAATGATTTGTTGCTCTTAATTGAACATAAATTGATAAAATAAATAAATTATTCAAAATTAAATAATGTTAATGTAATAATTTAATAAAAATAGGCGACAAGTCATGAATGCGAACCTCCTCTCCCAACAACCCACCCCACCCTCAATTTGTAATATGGAAAATTGTTTAAACTATTTCACTGGGTATATAATATCATGAATTAATCTCAAATTTATTTTTATTTATTTTTTCTCACTTAATGGCCACCAAAACATGTTAAGTCTTTGTTTATGTACCCAAAAAAAGAATATGTACCAAAAAAAAAAGTAGACTTTGTTTTAAATAGGAATAAACTTGTTTCTAAAACATAAAACTTGGACTTGAGCTGAAGGCTCATATTGCATTACTATATTCCCTATATTCTTAAAAAAATTTAGGCTAAAATATGTTTTTCATCCCTATAAAATTGGAAATATTCATTTTTGGTCCCGGCAAAAATTTTAATATGTTTTTAGTCTATGTAAAATTGAAATATATCATCGTTTGGCCTGGAGCTAGGTTTGGGTTAACGGAGCCTAACTCCAAAAACAATGGTATATTTCAATTTTACAGGAATTAAAAACATACTAAAAAATTTACAAGAACTAAAAACATACTAAAATTTTTATAGGACAAACTTTGTTTTTTACAAACTCTGAGCGATACAACATAGGCCTGGGGATGCAACACATTTGCTTTGAACTTTGGAGCGTTTATTGTGAAGCCAATGCTTAAGTGCATGTTTGTTTTTTCGTTGGGAAGCCTCCAAACAAACATTCAATCAAAAGCTCTGAATTCCTTCTTCTCACAAAACGTGCATTGGAATGTGTGCCCGTTCAACCTAACGTTAATCCAAACACACCTTAAGTGCGAGTTTCTTGTAGTATTTATGTCATGTGTTCAATAAATTAACAATATTAAAAGAATAAATTATGCTTTTATTTTGTATATGATAAAATTGATCTATTTGTCTTATTTCTTTTTGTGATTTTAGCTTAATAGAAATTTCTATAACTATTTTTTATTTATTCATTACCACTCGTATTCAATTATTTTTTTTCATTTTAAAACTTTTTTTTATTTTATCAATATATAATTAATAAGCAACGACGTGTTTATTCAAATTAGGGATGAATTAACCCATGGGGTTGACCCAGTGATGTAATGTCCCACTGCGTTTACATGTGGGGGAATTATCTATTTAGCGGAAGAACCTGCATTCAATTCCCTCCGTGTGCAAAATTCTTTTGGGCCAACGACAGTCACGCACCACGAGCGAGATTACCCAGTGAATTGGGGACACCCGTAGTTCGCGACCCAGAAAAAAAAAATCAGGGACGAATTTATTCTATTGTTTAGGGGGCCTTCGCCCTGACTTTTTCTATTTTTAAAAAATTGTAATATACATGATAAATTGATAATATGATATTTTAATATACAATGGTATGTAATGACACTTCAATTTAAATATGGCATCGGAGTCTTAGAATTGGTACGATGTCCTGGAGTTATTATTTTGAGGTAAAATTGTTTTTTGAGCTCCAACAGGTCTTATGTTATTCGTTGATTTTTTTAGAAGTTGGTTACATCTTTTGCTAAGTCTGATTATAATGTATTAATAAAATATTTTTTATTTATAAAATAAATATCAGCCTGATTATTTTTATTTGGTGGGTCTAATTTTGGAGATAATAATATTTATGTGTCATTTATTTCTTTATTATTTTTGACAAAATATTTTATTCTATTTTTATATTTTTCATTATAAAGATAACGATATTTTATTAAAATAAAAATATATTTTTATTGAGAAAAAAATAAAAATAGTTCAATATACAAATCATTTTAAAATTGAAAATACCAAAATTTAAAACAGAAGACCCTTTATTACTACTATTAGGCTATTCGTAGAATCTATAAACATAGAAAATGGCTAGTGTAAATTCTAGAAGACAATGAAAACAAGTGACAGAATTGGGAAGAGAAGCAATGCACCACAAGCAGGTAGAAGGGAAAAAAAGTTAAATGGTGGAATTGTTTATGTGTACTGGGCTAGTCCAAGGGGGGCGAAATCAATTTTTCTAATTCAACGTATTAAGAAGGCTTTTATATTTTAGGGGGGCGGCTGTCCCTGCAGGCTTATACCTTGTTTATGTGTGTGTTTGATTTTGGTTGCCCAATTAAAAATTGTTCTTTTAATCCTTCTTGTTTGCGAAATGTTGTTTTTAACTCCTCAAAGTTTTTTTTTTTTTTTTTTACTTTAGTCCCCCAAAGTAAATCTGCTGAATTAAAAAAGAGCATATTTTTAGTCCTTTTTTAGTCCCCAAAGTGAAGTTGAGAGACTAAAAATAACATTTTGCGAAATTAAGACACTAAAAAGAGTTGATTTTTAATTGGAAAACCAAAATCAAAAGTATCCCAAAATTGAGGGACTAAAATCATATTTAAGCCAAATATTTTATATTATGTTGGCAAAAAAATGTAGTCCCTAAAAGTGTAAAGTCTTAATATAAGATTGTGTAAAATTAATTGTGTATGTTATTATTATAATAATAGTTAAAGTTAATTAGTGTAAAATGATGTAAAACCGTGTTTGTTGTTATTATTGCAATGATTAAGGTGAGAACTAGTATAAAATTGTGTAAAACGAGTTGTGTGTTTGTTATTATTATGATAACGGTTAAGGTTATTATCATTTAAAATAAAAATTAGTTTCAATTTTACTTGTAAAAATAGTAAATATTTTTAAAAATTATTATTTATTAAAAGTTAGGCATTCAAACAATTATAAAGGAAGAAAAAAAATTCAGCCCCCCTTCATTAGGTTTCTAGATCCGTCTCTGGGAATGATAATGGGTAGGGTCTGGGTAGAGTACTATAGTATTCGTCTCCATATCATACTTTAAAAAAAAAATTCATATCCAGACCCACAATGCTAGATAGTAACTTTAATACCCTTGTCTTTTTCCGTTGGGTATGTAAATGCCTATACTCATACCTGTTACCCGCACTTTAATTAATTATGAAAAATTGATAAATAGAATATTGATTCAAAATACAATAGTAGTTAAATTAAAATCTCATTCAAAGATCTTTATAAAACATAATAAATAGAAGAAATAAAATGAGAAAAGAAGTAAATAAGGAAGGTGGTATTTTTTTTTAATTAAAAAACATTATCTACCTCTAAGTAAAAAACATAATAATAATAATAATAATAATAATAATAATAATTATTATTATTATTATTATTATTATTATTATTATTATTATTATTATTATTTATGTGTCATGTATTTTTTTTTTATGTATTATTGTTTTTATAATTCAAGAATTCAATACTAATAGAAAAATATTTATTTATTTATTTATTAACACATAATCATGAGAATATATTTATATTACATTACATAATCGTGAAAAAAAAATAAAAAAAAATGTCTATCATATCCATTATAAACCTAATTCAACAATTTAATAATAAAATAATAAATTATATTTTAAGATATTATGAATTTAAGTTTATGAATAAGTGTTAACATAATAAAATATTTATTATTAAATATTAATATAATCGTTAATAGAATATTTTTAAAACTTAGGCAGAAAATAAAAGTTATTAAAATTTAAAAGATTTCATATTGTATTAAATGTGTTACAAGAATAAAATATTTATTATTAAATACTAATATATTCGTGAATAAAATATTTAGGTTATTATACTTATTAATTAGTGTTACCTTTTGCCGGTCAGACATCCAAACCAATCGCCTAGAACCTTGTGAGTTCAAATCTTGAAGTAGCAATGTTAGGAACCATTTCCATGAGTCATAAGTTTTAGACTCCACAGCAGCAACAACAATAGGGAAATAATTGTCATTGGGATCCCTTCCAACAGCAACCAACAACTACTAACCATAAAGACCTTTGAGGTGACAGCCATCAACTCCAATAATTGGTCGACAACCAGCCAAGAACCCCTTCTTGGCAGCATCTAAACACATGTGCAACCTTTGAAACCTTGGTTGATGTGTCAGTGGAGGTCTATAAACCTGGACTTTCATTGTTGAACGTTTGTTGTGATGCATAATCGCTTTACAATAATCCCAAATCCTTTCATATTGTTTAAGTGCTTCTCCCTCAAGTATTTCAATTGCCTTCCTCCTTGCCCAGTAAGCCTTACTTACTGAAATGTCAGCCATATAATTATTCTTCACATCTTGGATAACATGTGCTAGCTTTTTCTTCTCATCCAGCCTTATAGTAGCATACAGCTTATTTGCAATCCACTTTGAAGATGCCAAATAACCTTTAAAGGTTCTCCCACATGTGTGCACTCCTTTATAAGTCTTCAACCTATAAGTACTGCTTCTACCAACCTGCTAACAAAAATCAACCACTAACAGTCCTCTGTAACACACTTTACTCTACATCTTATTTTGTCATTTTTTTGATACCTAGTATCCCTCCCATTCAGTAATGCCCACTCTATAATAGCTTCTCTGAATTCAGCTATTGAACCAAACTCAAGGCCCACTTTCCACTTATAATCCATGCACATGTCAGAAGCTTTATAGGCCTCATATTTAACTTTGCCTTTGACTTTTCCTTCTTCATCATCTGAAGATCCATTGATGTTGTTCAAAGTTTCACTTTCATACCCATATGAAATTTCAGCATCAGAATATGTAAGCATTGCCACTGTCTCTGTTTCTGATCTTTTACTTTTTTTCCTTTGACTATTAGCATTCTCTGGAAGCACAATTGGAGTGTTGATTTCATCAACTGGAACATCAAAATAGTCTTCATGGTTGCAATCATTAGCACTGTCTTCAAAATACTCTTGACTGTCATCACTACTGTCATCCTCATCATCACTGCTTTCATATCCATCTTCAGAAGGTGCATAATCACTATCATTAGATGTAACTTCAAACCCATTACCTGCTCTCAGACCCGTAACCACATAAATGTTCACTATCTTTTCAGTCGTATTCAATATAAACTTGGCCATTTCCATACCATCTTTATCAGACTTCAGTTCTCTTATGCCTTCATTCAATTTTATACCTGGCTGACAGTACCACATCTTCGCATACCCCTTGTACCCTAAGACCTTCAACCGAGCAATGATATCCTGGATAAACCAGTGAACCAAGTCAAACTCAACACCTTTCATAGACCTTCCACCAATATATCCATCAACACCAAATTTGATCCACACTAACTGACCTCCATGATGGAGTACAACTACAAATTTGGGATCATTCATTTCTGAAAAAATAACGTCAAACACCGTCAAACATAGTCAAGTAACCAATATTCATCACAAAAATGAAAAGCCAACAACCTAAACGACAGAAACAATCCCCCACAGTATGACCATGTAAACCAGTGTGCCCCCCAAGCAGGTCGTATCCCATACCACGAAACCAACGTACAAGTGGTAACACACACCTAACCATCCCCAAAAAACCCTAAAACCGAATTTGAACCAAACAACCCAATCACACAAGCAAAACGACACATATAAAAAACATAGAACAACATCAACTATATTCGGGTTTGTGTACGAAAATCAATGAACAAAAATTATCATCACCTACCTCAATCAAAAGCACCGATGCAAACCCTTAACCACAAACTGCTACAGTAGTGATTACGTACTGCTACAATTGTGATTACAGTCACATTACGAACTAATTACACATTACGGTTGGGGTTAGGGGTTGGGAGACAAGGAAAGGACGTTTTAGGGTTGGGGTTACAGGTTAGAAGAGAAAGATAGTGAGGAATGCAAAACGGGGTTACCACTACGCGTTTTGAGACTTCTAATTTTTGGGAAAAGGGACGTTACCAAAAAATAAAAAAATAAAAAATAATTACATGTGCATTGAGTTGGACTGACATGCCACAACACTTGGCATCCACGTGTGAAAAAAACAGAATATTCCGTCAACTCTAACAGATTCCCCACTACAGTTTCACATAGGGACCTGATTGAAAATTTAAAATCAATATAGGGACCCAATTAAAAAAAAGTATAGGGACCTAATTGAAAATTTTGTAAAAGTATAGGGATCCACGGATTAATTTAACCTTTTTATAATCATTGATATGTTAATGTAAAAATGTACAAAATGTTCCTCCTCATATTTTCTAAAATGTACAATTTCATAAGATTTTAAAATTTGAATATTATGCAAAAGATTAAAACAAACGATTGAATTTAATTTAATTTTCTATATTTTAATTAAATCAAAACCAACTACTTAAAAGACAATTTAAATATAATTAGATAAAAGAAAACATTCGATTAATTATGTAAGTCAAACGATATTAAGGAATAGAAAAATACATTTATATTTAAAATATTATAAAATAAATTAAACATGTTTTAAAATTATAAGAGTATATCCATTCATTTTCAACGATGAACAAAATTGAAAAACGAAAACAATTCTTCAATAGCAAAAGGATAATTTGTTAAAGTATTGTGGAGAGTGATTTCGCATGGTACACCAACAGGTAGTCCTGAAACAAAGGGAAACAGGATGTTCCAAGTTATTATTGGGAATACTTAATTTTGCCTTTATATGTTTGATTGATCCATGAAACAAAAACTGCTTCAGTGAGAAGAACTTGAGATATGCATCAAACAACAGGAAGCTCAATTAATGGAGATGGTACTAAATACTTTCCCAAGTTAAACTACGAAATAGGATGTACTGGTATATTCTATGACAGAGTCTCGAAAACTAAGCAATTTCTTTTGGGCCTTTATCATTTTTTTAGGTTCATTGGGGTTATTGTTGGTTGCAATTTCCAGTTATCTTGGTATGGATTTTTTCTTTGTTTATGAGGAAATTTGTGATTTTGTTGAAGTGCCATTTTCAAGCTATAATACAATTCATATTTATATTGTTTGGTTGTGAGGAAGTTCTAGCATCCCAACCATTGCTTAATAAAAAGGAAATAGGATCCATCTGCCTCTTTTATGTCAAAATTAGTGGGTTAGTGCTTTGTAGGCCCTGGATTTCATGTTCATCTATATGCTTTAAGTGAGAAATTATCTAATGCAATTATGATCTGCTATATATGATTGACCAAATTAATATCATTACTAAGTATCAAATTGAACCAGAACAATTACATGGTTTCATTGCCCTTCAATTAAAATGGGTTATATTTCTTATTTACCATTTTTAAGATAACTATGACACAACTGAGTAAAAAAATTATAAAAAAGAAAAAGAGAGTTCTTATCCGTTCTATAAAAATTTTCAATATTAATTGATCTGCCTTAATACAATGCACCAAAAAAATCAGATTATGCATCAAACTTTTTAAATGCATCAGTAGTATCAACACCTCATTCACTTCTAGCAAGATCAATAAAAGAAATCTACCCAACAACCTTACCACTTCTTGCATCATTCCTGTCATTGTTCCGCTTTCTCTGTCTCACTTCATTGTACTTCTTTAAAGCTAGTTGTTTGATAACATGCCAAAAGGACTCCTCATGAGGACCCGTGGATCTTGTATTGTTTGCAACATTTTCTTTCTGATAATTTGTACATCAGAAACTTCAAATTCTTGCAGTCCTACAATTGAATCTTGTCATCTATCTTCCCTCATGCACAAACACAATTCCCTATGTCCCCTTGAACCCTGAAAATTGAAAAAGGCTTCAATAGTAAGGTTTATCCATCTTGTCAGTCATTTTATCTGCACTATTGTTCTCATATCATTCTCACACTTAAATTTCTTCCACTACCAATTTGTCCATTGGTGCTTTAGAGAAAATCTTAATTTTTAAAAACCTCAAAATTCAACCTTTCTACATGAGAACCTAAATTAGCTATCAAGACCTTGGTGTTCAACATATATCTCATTGGAAACAATCAATATTAGCATAGCAAAAAAAAGAAAAAGAAATCATACCATATAGTGTGACAGAGAGGCACGAAATATGCAATTCTAGTGCAACATTCCTGTTAGAATTTGAGATTTTTACTTTATCTTTAACATTGACTGCATGTTCTGTTCTTTTGGGTTGCTTGTACGTTTTGGTCAAAGGTTGCTTATGCTCAGAAAAAAGCTAATTGTAGCTGCAGGCTAATGATGTTTATTTTTAGCTTAGTTATGATTACTTTTGGCTTTGCCCAATGAGGGGCTTCATAGTTTTCCTATTTAAGCTCTCATTTTAACACTTAAAAAAGTTGCATTACTGAAATACATCAAGTCAGTCTTGCTTTCTTTCGTGTGAGGTTTCTGGTCCTTAGTTCACATTATGTTTCTACTTCGTCTGAGAGTCTTACAGCATAGTCTGGTGACACTGATGTTCCAGTGAGGGGCAGCAGAACATTGGAGGATGTTTATGCTAGATGCAATGTGGCTGCATTAGAGCCTGCAAGTTATGTTGAAGTTGTTGAAACTGAAGGATGGAAAGCTGCCATGAAGGAGGAGATGAAGATGATAGAAAAGAACAACACTTGGCAGCTTGCAGACAGACCAAGCAATCGAAAAGTAATTGGTGTTAAGTCGGTGTATAGAACCAACCTCAATTCAGATGGTTCTGTGAACAAACTTAAAGCTAGATTGGTGGTAAAAGGTTACTTTCAGCAGCATGGCGTTGATTTTTCTGATACATTTGCTCCTGTAGCAAGACATGACACAATCAAGTTGCTTGCTGCTTTGGCAGCCAAGATGGGCTGGAGAATATATCATTTTAATATTAAGTCACTATTCTTAAATGTTCTGCTTGAAGAAGACATTTATGTTGAACAACCTGAAGGTTTTCAGGCTCAAGAAGATAAAGTTTACAAGCTTCACAAAGCTTTGTATGGTCGGTATAGCAGAATCGATGGTTATCTTCTGCAAAAGGGGTTTAAAAAGGAGTGATAATGAAGCCACTTTGTATGTTAAGTGGTCAAAGGATGAAGTGCAGCTCATTGTTTCTTTATATGTTGATGATTTATTGGTGATAGGAAGTGAATCGAAGTCCTTAAACCAATTCAAGATTGATATGGAAAGTGAATTTGAGATGACTGATTTGGGTCAAATGAAGTACTTTCTTGGAATGGAGATTTTCCAATCAAAAGATGGAATCTTCATTTTGCAAAAGAAATAAGCCTTGGAGATCTTGAGAAAATTCCACATGGAAAGATGCAAGCCTGTTGCCACTCCACTGGTTGTGAATGAAAAATTGTCCAAGAATGAAGATGATAGTAGAGGAGATGCGTCTATTTATAGAAGTCTGATTGGAAGTTTGTTGTATTTGTCTGCTACTAGACCAGACTTAATGTTTGTTGCAAGTTTATTATCCAGGTTTATGAAATTTCAAAGTCAAGCTTTCATCTTGGCGCAGCAAAAAGAGTTTTAAGGTACATAAGGGGAACTACAGACTATGGCCTTTGGTTTCTAAAAGACGAAAGTGAAGAGCTTCAAGGCTATGCAGACAGTGACTGGGTTGGAAGTTCAGACGATGCAAAAAGTACCTCATGCTATGTTTTCTCATTTGGCAGTGATATTTTCTCATGGAACTCAAAGAAACAAGAAGTGGTTGCTCAATCTTCAGCTAAAGCTGAGTATATTTCAGCTGCAGTTGCAGCAAATCAAGCCATTTGGCTAAGAAAAATTTTATCAGACGTTGGACAGGTTCAAAGTGAAGCAACCGTTTTGTGGGTAGACAATAAGTCAGCTATTGCTATAGCCAAAAACCCTGTTCAGCATGGAAGGACTAAGCACATCAAAGTAAAGTATCATGTCATTAGAGAAGCAGAGAAATCAAAGGAAGTCAAGTTGGAGCATTGCAGCTCTGAAAATCAGATTGCAGACATCATGACCAAAGCCCTTCCAAAGGGCAAGTTTGAAATGTTAAGATCAAAGCTTGGAGTATTGAAGAAAAATCTCAAGGAGGAGTGTTAGAATTTGAGATTTTTACTTTATCTTTAACATTGACTGCATGTTCTGTTCTTTTGGGTTGCTTATACGTTTTGGTTAAAGGTTGCTTATGCTCAGAAAAAGCTAATTGTAGCTGCAGGCTAATGATGTTTATTTTTAGCTTAGTTATGATTACTTTTGGCTTTGCCTGATGAGGGGCTTCATAGTTTTCCTATTTAAGCTCTCATTGTAATGCTTTAAAAAAGTTGCATTACTGAAATACATCAAGTCAGTCTTGCTCTCTTTCGTGTGAGGTTTCTGGTTCTTAGTTCACATTATGTTTTTGTTTCATCTGAGAGTCTTACAGCATAATCTGTAAGCTTCGTCTGATCAGACTCTGTTGCATCTGATGCTCCACCTGTTAAGTCTGATGTATTTTCTGTTTTGTTTTTAGCTCAGTCTAATGGTTTTTCACCTTCAGACTTATACCCACTGTCTTATGCCAACCTTTAACAATTCCTCCTCTTAGTAGCCTACCACAAAGTAGTGAAAAATTAGTCCATGTTTGAAATAAAAAAAATGGTATTATGCAGCTTCATAGATGCAGGGGGATCGCAAAAATATAACCCTAATTAGTTGAACCATTTCAGCAAACAAATGGTGTTCATCATACATCTCATTGCAAACAAAAAATATTAGCAAGCAAAATAAAAGAGAAACAAAAAATCATACCAAAGTGAATGTGACGGAGAAGCACAAAATATACGGTTTCTGGTATACCATTCCTCCTCTTAGCAGCCTTTGCACCAAGTAGTGAAAAAAATCAGTCCGTGTTTGAAATAAACAAAAAAAAAATGGTATTATGTAGCCTCGTAGATTGACGTTGAGAGCAAAAACATAATCTAAAAAGTTTGCAAGAGAAATGAGAGCAAATGATACAAATTTGGTCAAAGAAGTGGGAGCAGAATATGATTTACTTCAACCATGTCTTTCTCCATCCGCTAATTTATACCCGAAAACAAACACATGACAATTCGCACCACCCTTTTATCAGCATTCACTTGTTCCCACGCCCCTTGCAAATCCTCCTTCAATTTCTCACCGGGAAGGACTTTATCTAAGTTCCTCTAACAAAAGATGGCCTTTTTCCTTGTTGGGTCCTTAATCTCTTGAGTTGTTTCCAAAAAATAGTTGCCCTTCACAGATGCAATGCCTTTTGCCGAGATGATGTAGAGAGAATAATATTACTTGAATGGTAATTAGAAATTAAGAGTTAAACAAAATTGTCCATTGTGCCCTTGAGAGAATAGTAGCAGACAAGCCATTCAAACAGAAAGTGACATCTGTCTAAAAAGAAAAGTCTGAAATATTATATAGATAGATAGATAATTGAATTGATAATTGATGATTGATTTACGCAAAGATATGTGTTAACATAATAAAATATTTGTTATTAAATAATAGTTTATATTTTTTATAAAATGGAACTTATAAGAATATTTGAAGTAATAGAGTTAATTTATATTTAAGAAAAGATATGGTGCGATGGGTTACAGTTAGAGCTGGACAAATGGGTAAGCCCGTCCGTTTGAGTCTACACCCATAAAACCCGCAACTCGCATAACCCGTCCCGCGAAGTGCGCAATTTAAACGGGCTCTGTTTTAGCGAGCCAGCAACCACACCATTTAGCCCGCAGGCTAAACAGGCTGGCTCGCATCTGCAAAAAATTAAAAAAAATCAAAATTTAAAAATATGAAATTTAACTCATTTTTCAAACCCTTTTAAAAACAATTGTCTAAAAAATATCAAATTAAAAAAGTGATTAAAAATCAAATTAAAACCCCTTTTAAAAATCATTTTGTTATCATTTTATAGTCCAATTAATCACTAGATGTATGAGAATTATTCTTTATGAGTTTTAGTTTGGTGTTGACTATTTTGAAATGTATCTAATTTCAAGTAGAATGATCACAATTTTTTTTATTTTAGTAGTCTAGTTTCTATTTTTATTTTACTTTTACTAAACCATAAAAAAATACATATTTATACTTAAGGCATAAAAGCCTGCGGACAGTCTGTGGAGCCCGCGGTCAAGCCCGTTTAATCCGCGGGTTAAACGGACAAGGCTAAAAAGCCCGCAATTTAAATGGACTCAAAAAATTAAAGCCCATATATCGTGCGGACTGTGGGTTATGCGGGTGACCCACGGGCTCAAACCCAAATGCCCAGCTCTAGTTACAGTGTTGGGGGAATGGGTATCCATGATAATTTAAGCTTTGTTCTTCCTATATTTGGATTCGATTATGCATCCCCACAATTTTAATCAAATATATTTAGGGAAAGATATATGTGTTAATAAAATAAAATATCTATTTATTATTTATTATATATTAGTATAATTGTGAATAGAATATTTAAGTTTATTCTATTCATTATTACATGATAATAGAATAAAATATTTATTAGTAAATACTAATCGAATTGTGAATAAAATATTTATTACTAAATACTAATATATAATGTCAAAATGTTTAAATTGTCATTTTTTTATGAAAGGCTAATAAAAAAAATATTTATCATTATAAACCTCATTGAACAATTAAATATATATAATAATATGTTATTATGAATAAAATATAAAAATGGAACTATTTGCATATTTATTTATTATGAAAGAATAAAAATTCATTTAAAATTTATTGGATTAATTTATTGATGTGATCAGAATATATACTTATTATACACACCTTAATTACTATAACTAAATAGAATAATCTGTTATTATGAATAAAATATAAAAATAGAATTGTTTGTATTTTGGAGGGGAAAAATGACTATGGTGTTGCCACGTGGCATTTGCTCACGTGGCAAAACCTTCTTTAATATAATATAATTGATTGATTGATAATTGATGATTGATTGATTGATATATTATGTCTCTTTTTATAGTTTTTATTGTGAAAATTAATTAGATTATTTTCTCTTTTTAGTTAAAATATTTAAGTATTATTTATTTTTCTATATAAAAATCTTTCCCTTTTTTAATTCTTTATTAAGGCTATACTCTTCAAAAAAGAGACTATTTTAAAGGCTATATTATTATATTTGCAATTAAATTATTTTATTAGTCTTCAATTTAAATTGATTTAATTATAATTTATTTGAAAATTAGCAAGTTTGAGAATACTATACAAGGGATTGACAACATGAGCTTAAAGCACACTAACAAATGTTCTCTCATCATATTACAAATCTTTTATATTTTCTTTTGATTTTCTCCTCTTGTCTCTATTCTTTTGGATATTATTTGTGAGACTCTAACGTGTTTCTAACTCAAGCATATGACTCTAAACATGCTAACGTGTAAACTTGGAAAACCAAATTGGATATCTAAACATGCTAAACAGGTTAGTGTAAATATAGATAATTTTTATGACAAGCAAGATCTGGCTTTAATTCAAACTGGACTTTAATTTTTTATATTTGCCACACCCTCTCATTAAGATCTGGCTCCGTCTATGATTCAAATTATAATATAACATAAGTAATTTTCTGTTTTACTCATGCTAGGTGAAATATGAACTCAAATTGCATGTTCCAACAACTTGGGATGCGATAATGGGTCATACTCTTGTTACTTCCATGTCATGATAATATTAATGCTTCTTTCATAGTCATGTTTTTTTCATGATAGTACTAATATAAATAAGAGAACCTCACGATTCTTAGAATCACAACTCTTCATTTTTATATATCTTTTTTCTCTACTACATATAGAGTTATAATGTACTCAACTATTAGCTATATTTTTTCTCTTATTTTAATTTTATTTGTTTGACCAGGTCACTTGTCTAATATGAATTTTTGAAGATAGTCTGAGAATGGCCAACAACCTTATGTGAAGATGGATGCTGTGGGTGTCTATATATGTGTAACACCACTGCCAATACAATTTATCCATTCATATTGTATCGGTAGTGGTGTTACACATGTATAAACTATTGGCAGAGGGAAGCTGTGGCTTGCATATTGTATTGCATATTTCTTCTCTACATATAAAGATAAAAGATTTTTTTATATAGTTAGTTAAAATTATTAAATTTAGGAATAATTAATTTTATTTAATAATATTCATAAATTTGTTAATCATGTTTAGGTTTTAAATTGTTTATGAATATTTTTATAAAATATTTTAAATATATAAATATTTTCTCAAATTTGTATTAGGAATATTTTTTAAATTGTATAATAAATATGTGAGTAATTAAATTCCTCATTAAATGTAAGTAGGTATGTTAAATTTGATTAAGTCTAATCAACGACTATAAATTGTCTTTTGCATTAATATTATTTTTTCTAAAGTACCCTTAATTTATTAGCAAAATTTTTAGCCTAAAATAATAAATGTTGGAAATTAATGAGATAAACTTTTTCTTTCTCTTATTGGAGAAGATGAGTAACAATTAGGTGAGAGGCAATCAAGTGGAAAGAGAGATGATTAATTTTTAAAAAAAATTAAGGGTAATTTTGGAAGAACATTATGAGTTATTGACAAATTTAAGGTTACTAACTAAATTACTATATAATTTTTTAAAGGTTGTCAATTAGTTGGAATGGTCTTATAAAAAGAGACAAATGAAGTATTACAAATTACTCCATCTGTCCTATGAATAATGTCATGTAAAAAGAAAAAATAAGTCTGAAAATAAGTGTCGTTCTAGATTTTTTACACAAACAAAGAAAAATTAATAAAAAGATGAAAGAGAATAATAATTTTACAAAACTAACATTATTATTAATATTACATTGAAAATCTAAAGTGATACTTATTAGGGGTATTAATGGGAAAAAGTAATTAATATTACATTGAATAACTAAATACAAAAATTAGAAATGACTTATGTATCCTTAGTTTAGGCAGAAAAATTGATCTAGCATCCTTTCTTCTCTACATATAAAGATAAAGATTATAATAATACTAATGCTCTAAAAAAATTAAAATTAAAAATTTAATTTAATTTATAATAATTTATTTTAACTAATAATTATGGATAGATATTGAAAATTAATATATTACATATGAGTCTTTTTTTTAATTTGATTACTTTATAATATGTTTTGTATTCAATAATAATTAAAAAAGGATTTTTTTTATATAGTTTGTTAAGTTTATTAAATTTAGGAATAATTAATTTATTCAATAAAGTACATAATTTTTTTAATCATGTTTAGGTTTTAAATACTGTTTATGAACATTTTTTATGAAGTATTTTTTTTTAATTTGTATTAGGAATATTTTTTAAATTGTATAATAAATATGTGAGTAATTAAATTCCTCATTAAATGTAAGTAGGTATGTTAAATTTAATTAAGTCTAATAAATGACTATGCATAAACCTGATTTCATAATATATATTATAAGCTTAATTTTTTTTTTTGAAATTATAAAATTAATATATTAATGCAAAAAATTTAAAATTATTCATTAAATATAATTAGCTCGTAATACAGTATTTTATTAAATTAATTCAAAACTGATCAGATAGTATCTTATTAAATCTATCTATCTATCTATATCTCCTTATATATATAAATGACTAAGAGATTCTCTCCTCTCATTGCTTCACTCTCCCCACTCTCTCTCACATTCACTCTTATTTGAATACTCTCTTCTCATTGAGTGGTGTAGTTCACTCTCCTAACATGCATCTGGTTTTTCTATTTTTCCTAAAATTTCTCTTATCAATTTTTGTAACTACTCCACATTCGCAATATTTCTATAACGACCTCTATTTCCTTCTTTATCTGATGCTATATATATTTTTTAAAATATTTTTATCAATTTTTTAACTCTATTTTTTATTTCCGAATATTTTTCTCTTTCATAAATAATTTCAAATCCTTAATTTAATTTACTTTTCAAAGTTAATTTAAAAAATTAAAGTTAGATCTTCCCTTATTTTTTTCTTTAAAAAATTATAGTTTCTAATTTCTTTTATAATTATCTCTTTTTCAAAATTTCTTTCGATGTACTATATAATTTTTTTTTTCAAATTTTATACTCTCTAATCTATTTTTTTAATATTTATTTTATCGAATTTTCTAACTCTATTTTTTAATTCCGAAGATTTTTCTCTTTAGTCAATAATTATAAATCCTTAATTCAATTTACTTTTCAATTTTCAAAGTTAATATTAAAAAATTAAAGTTACATTGTTACATCTTCCCTTATCTTTTTATTTTATTTTATAGTTTCTAATTTTTTTATAATTATATATTTTTTAAAATTTCTTTCAATGTGCTATATAATTCTTTATTTTTTTTAAATTTCTTTCTATTGACTATATAAATAAGGTAGCAAAAATTTTAATAAGTTCGTGCAACCCGTGCATTGCACGGGCTAAAACACTAGTTTTTATTATATAAAACACAGTTGCTGACTAGGACTGGTTGTCCACGTGCCACAATCTGGTGACATTTAAAATAAAAATATATAATTGTAGTAATTTAGGTAATCTATCTATCGGCTTTTTTTTACCAAAATGGGATAATTTTTTAAAGAAATTACCAAAATGGGTACTTTTTGAAAATATTACGGAAATGGGTAAGTCGTGTTTTAAAACACGACTTCGTATAAAAGAATTCGTGTTTTAAAACACAACTTTGCTTCTAATATTTTAAATAAAAAAATAGAAGTCGTGCCTCGAAGGATGACTTAGATAATTTTTTTGAAAATTGCTATTTACACCACCTATTCTATCGATCCACCTCCTTTTAAATTTTTTTCCGTGTGCCGCCAACTAGAAATTAATTAAGAGTCAGAAATTATTTAAGTGATATTTTAATCTGGATAAATTTTTAAAGTTGTATTTCTTATTATTTATGGAAGAAAAAAAATTAGAAAAAGGGGGTGTATCCATAAAATAGATGGTGTAAATAGCAATTTTAAAAAAAAATTATGAACGTCAGGCACGACTTCTATTTTTTTTTTTTAAAGTAAAGTTGTGTTTTAAAACACGACTTCTTTTATATGAAGTCGTGTTTTAAAACACGACTTACCTATTTTCGTAATTTTTTCAAAAAGTACCCATTTTGGTAATTTTTTTAAAAAAATACTTCATTTTGGTAAAAAAAAAAAACCATCTATCTATCTATATTCTACTAGATAGTACCAGTGCGATGCACGAGTTTATTAAGGAGAGAATGATATTTTTTTATGCATAAAGTATAATGATAATGTTGTTAATTTTTTATATTACTTAAGAAAAATCTAAAACTAATTCAAATTTTCACAATAAGGAACTTATTCATTAATAAAAATAATAAAAGATAATTAGATGTGTTTATTTAATAATACAATTCATTTTAAAAAAAAAGTAATATAACTACAAATTTAAATTTCACAATGCCACTTTCTTGAAGTAAAAATTTATATATATATATATATATATATATATATATATATATATATATATATATATATATATAAACAAATAAAACTATATAACAAAAATAATAAGAAAAATAATTTTAACTAAAAGAACTCACATATTGTTCCATTAAAATATTTTTATGGAGTTCATTAATTTAACATCATGTAAAAATATTAGAAACAAAATTAAGCGAATGAATGAAACAATATAAATTTAAAAACACCTATTTAAATGATTACATATAAGCTCAATGTCATATATCGCATTCATTTGTATTAAATTTGATATGATATTGTAATTTTAGGTTTGGGAGAGGCATTTTCTAATATTTGAAAAGACAAATTAAACTTAAAAAATAAAAATAGCAATTTAATATATTTTTTTGATAAACAACAATTTAACATTTTCATTATAATTTTATTATAAGTTATTTGAAAAACTATTGTCTTTTAATGTATTAAATAATATAAATAAATTATCAAATACTTATTTATTTTTTTAAAAGATACATGTGAAAAAATACAATTGAGAATCACATCTATGTATATAAATATTTCAAAAATATATTAACATGGTTATGAATATTGATATATATTAAAATAATTTTATATGTTGACATACATCTTATATTATTTTAATTTATATTAATGTATCGTTTAAAAAGTATTATCTTTATAAAATTCAAGACTCCATTTACTAGCCTTACTGATAATTTCATTACCTTCACAAGCAAGATCGCATCCTTCATTTCGAGCTTGCACACATGCTTAAGAGCTACTCGATTAGCTACAGCACCAAGTGCATTTCCCCAAGGGTGTCCTAAAGTTCCTCCGCCAAATTGGAGTACGGAATCATCTCCAAAGATCTCGGTCAAAGCAGGCATATGCCAAACGTGAATACGGTCACAGCAGGCATATTTTACATTTGTATACAACTTAAGACATTGTGAGAAATATTAAACCATAGGTGGGAGCATCTATATGAGAAATATTAAACCATAGGTGGGCCTGCTTCCAAGCATTTACTGTCCTCTATCTGAGTGCTTGCTCCATTGAGGATATCTTCCTCAGAAACAAAATAGGTTGTAACAATGACAAGTGGGAATAGTGCGATCCTTGATACTTGATTGAATTCATTTTTTGATTCTGGTAGTTGTTGGCTTATAAAAAAGGTGTATTAATTGCAGGGGTGATATCAGACAACAATAAGAAAGAGCCACAGGCCACATGTTTTTGGTGTTGTGTGTATATTATAAAGTAATAAAATAAGAAAAATACAGCTTTAAACATAATCTCACTCTTTTTTTAATATTATTTTTTATGATTACAAGGTTGGACAATTGACTAATTTTGTACTATTGTTGGAGTTTTGCAAAAATGAAGGAAATGGGACTTGGGGTAGTTTTATAGAGACAGCTCTGGATCTGTTTTGGCTGCAGCAACTAATTTTTTCCCTTATAAATATTGCATTAAAGCAGCTGAAACAATTGCTTTTAGGTGGAGTATTGAATTGGCTCTCCAATTATGCTTTACAAATGTCATGTTTGAGACTTACTGTCAAGATGCATGGAGGAAAAGATGCAAAACAAATCTGTCATACTTTGAAGGCCTTATTAAAGACTGCCAACAGCTACTGCAATCAGGATCCCACAACACACTTTTACTGGTTAGAAGAAATGCAAATACAGTAGCTGATAAATTAGCATCTATAGCTTTTATTTTTCATGAAATGTGCTAGATTGAAGAGTCTCCAGCGCAACTATTATCTTTGGTACATACTGATGTAATGGCTTTGGCTTTTGAGTCCTAATATAAATATCAGCTTTCAAAAAAAA
Source organism: Pueraria montana var. lobata (assembly GCA_026413185.1). Classification (NCBI taxonomy): domain Eukaryota; kingdom Viridiplantae; phylum Streptophyta; class Magnoliopsida; order Fabales; family Fabaceae; genus Pueraria; species Pueraria montana. Next base: position 19,900,848 of record CM048646.1, read on the forward strand.
AAAAAAAAGGTTAACAGAGGGTGGGCCTTTTAAGTGTGGATTTGCACAAATGGTAATTCAACATAGATGTATTACAAGAGGATTTTATTAGGATTCTTTATCCTTATGTTTACTTTGAAGCTTGAACTTTTAATAAGTACAATCCAGGCCATGTGTAGTTTATACATCTTTTGCAAAGTGCTTCTTCACTTAAAGAAATGGGACCAGGTCATCAATGATATTTTTATTCTACTTCAAAGTAAGGATTATGCAAAGGACAAAGGTACCAAGATAATAATGTTTCAGGGTTGATAAATTACTCCTGCACAAAATGTAACTTATTAGTTTTCTTTTTGAATTAATTGTTGAATAGATTATATAATATTTTTATTTACCGTGTATGTATAAATTATATGGTTTGTTAATTAACGTTGACTTGAGCATAATTTCTTATTTTTGCACGTTATATTTACATATAAATTGATTAAAAAATTATGATTATAATAAAATATAATTCATGGAAATGAAATTTTGGACAAAAACACCTCAACATATCAATTACTATAAAAATTATATTACATTATAATTTTAATATCTTTTATAATTCATTTTTTTAATATTTTCGGTGTGAATATTTTTATTTTTTTAATCTTTTTTGCAATAAGAAATTCATCGAATATTTTATTTTATCTAGCATAGAAATTAGGAATAACATATAAGAAACTCATAAATATTTTTCATCAAATATGAAGAGAAATTTAAACTTCACTTATAAGATGAATAATTTACCTTAAATTAATTTAAAATTTAAATTACAGAAAATCATGTTATATTATAATTTTACAAATTTTTAATCATTGTTATAATAATTTTAAATTAAATTAATTTTTCTTTTGCTTACTATATCTTGACTTAACCAATTTAATGAATACTAAGGGGGTATAACTTAGATGGTTGAGTATGGTGTGTGAGTGTCGTAAATCCCCTGGTATTGTTTCGATTTCTATGGATAAAAAAAATTAATTTAACAAATGTTTTCTTTTAATTAATTAAATTTTAATTTTCACTTGCTTACATTTAATTAAATGACTTAAACAAAAATTCAATTAAAAATTTTGTTTCAATTTTTTCACATGATATTTAAAATCTTAAAAAATTATATATAAATAATTATCTTTTTCTTATTTTTATAGGTCAAAATCTGTGTAAATTTATTAGTATAAAAAATATGCATAAAACATAACACTAGAGGATAAACATTTTCTTTCAAAAAAAGAAAAAGAAAAAAAGAGGATAAACATTTTGCAAGAAAGTACATTAGCGTATGAATTAACATACTTGAAACCATATTAACATATAAATTATTAGGGTGAAAATATTTTTTTAAAATTTATTATTATAATAATTTTTATTTAAATATATTTTTCCTACTCGCTCTCTTATTATAATTAATTTATTAAATGATTTATTTTTTTGCTAACATATAAAGTATAAAAAATATAACAAATTGGGATGAACATTAAAAATAAAAAAAACTTAATTCATAAAATGAACAATTTACCTTAAATTATGTTAACATTTGAATTACTTGGGAAAAGTTATTCTCTATTATAGTTTTAGTTATTTTTAATTTAGCGTTCTAATAATTTTAATATGATTTTATTTTTCTTTTGCTTACTATCTCTTAACTAATTTATCTAATAAATAAATTCTTTATATTTCCATGTGTTACAATAAAAAAAATCCTAGAATTTCAACCACTAAATATTGTATATATATATAGAAATCTTTCAAAAAAAAAATTGAAAGTAATTAAGTTTACTTTTAATACATTTATTTTATTTTTGAGTGACAGTACTAAATGATTATTTCTTATAATTTGTCTTTTCACATTGAGCAAGAGTACAAAATAACCTTAATCTTACTAAATAATGTGTGTTTGTGTTAATTACTATAATTGTTAAAAAAAATTCTCAATTCAAATAAAAAAAATGGTGTGAATTTTCTAACAAGGAAAGAAATAAGGTAAGCAATTAAGGTTATTCAATTATATGTTGTGATTTCATGAGTCAAAAACAAATCAAATTTAAAGGTTTTAATTTGTGATGAAAAAAAATTAACTTAAGATTTTAATATCTAAAGTGTTGTGGTCTTTCCTATCATCAATTAATATTGAAATAATATGTTCTTTTAATGTTTACGAGAAATTTTAATTTGATTATTGATTTATGCAATGGAATAAGACTAATCATTGATAAATTAGTAATACATATTATTGAGGGTATTATTATTATTGGAAGCAATATTGATCGTAAATGTGTATTTTAAGAAGAGGAGTGCTAGCGACATTCTCTCTAACACTATCTTTTAAACACTTTTCCTATGATTGGTTGAAATTTATTGAAAATCACAAATTTTGGTGGATCACGACTAAATCAGAAAAGAAAATCCTTAAATGATATGTGAGACCCACCAAAATGGGTGATTTCTAATAAATTTCAACTAATCATAGGGAGAATGTCTAAAAGAGAATGTTAGAGAGAGTGTCACTACCATTTCTTTTTTAAGAATGAATTTACTTCTATCTAATCACATAACTCCACTCAAATTTTAAAGACACCAATTTCCTATGCTTATTATTTTTGTTATGATTATAAATAAAAGTCAAGGACAAGATTTGTCTAATGCTAGAGTTTTTATGCCTATATGTTGTTGTTAATAAAACCTTAGCTTTTAAGGAAAAAATTGTTGCAATTTCATAATTAAATAGCGAATGAGGTTTAAAGGTGTTATGGACCATAAAGAAAATTAAAGAATCTCATCCACCAAAAATATTGATTATAGTTAAATCTTTCAAAATATATAAATTTGTTTGAAAGTAAGTTTACTTTTAATGTATTTAGTTCTTTATTCAACAATAGTACTAAACTATTATTTGTTATAATTATTTATTATTGATTTTCACATTAAGAGTACAAAATAACATTAACCCACTAAGTAGTCGTAGTTTGCTTGTGTTAATTATCATTATTGTTAAGTAGATCTCAATCCTGTAAAAAATGGTGTAGCCTTTTGTAAAATGACAAAATATAAGATAAATAATTAAGGTGAGTTAGTTATGTTTTGCAAATTCACGAATTGGAAAGCAAATCAAATTTAAAAATTTTGTCATGAAAAAATTAAAGAAGTTCAACTAAAAACATTAGAGAAAATAGGCTATGCACTGACGTGTAAAACAATTTTACAACGTCATTCAATCACAACCAACCATGTATGGTAAGTTTGTTGACTTTTACGATAATTATTCTAAAAGTCATATCAACAGTGATTTGTGATTGGATGACAGTGTAAAACTGTTTTACACTATCAGTGCATGATCATTAAACTCAAAACATTATATACAAAAAAATGTTTTAAAATATATAAATATAATTATTCTTTTAAATTTTATCTTATTTGTTTATATAGTTTTTTTTTACATTTTACAAATAAAGACAAAAAATACCCAGGCATCGCCGGGATAGAACACTAGTTTGTATACAACTTAGATATATACATAGTTTTAATAAAAAAATTAATAATAAAATATTTTATATTGTATCTTATAATTATTAGTTTTTTTTAAATATGTTTCCATTATAAAGATAAAAAAAATATCAATTTTACTTGAACTTTTACTTATACTTTTTCGTATGAAGACAACAAAGTGGTAGTGAAGACCATGGATGATTTTGGCTATCAATTTCTTAGTTTCATGTTTTTATGTGAGATCTCTATATGCTTTGATTGTCTTTATTTCTTAAAAATAATTTAATTGACCCTTGATTTATGCGTTTTATATGTGTGTGTGCACACGCGCATAAATTAATAAATTTTAAATGAAAATTCATTTTTTATTTTGAATGATATCATGCAACCTAACTTGGTTATATAAATTAGATATTTTTTTTCTTCCAAATCTTGGTTCATTAATGTTTTTTATGTTTGTTAATAATTGCTAAGAAAATTATTTTTGTAATGTATTTAAAATCGAGTAAATTAATATCAGAAAAATTTTAAAATTACTTTAATTAAAATATTAAATTATATATTATGCAGGTTATGAAACATTCAAAATATAATTTTAAAATTTTTTTATTTAAAATTGGAAAGAAAATTATAAATATATTAAATATCTTACAAATATTAAGATTGTGAATGTGCTAATCAATAATTAATTAATTGATTAATGATACAAAAATTAGGAATTAAAAAAATGAAGGAAAAAATGTCACTAGAATACATAGAAAAGTTTTAATTGATATTGGAATATGACATGATTCACATTGGTATTTTTTTGAATTAAAAATAGAAAAAAGATATTTGTATTTTAGGGAGAAATTTTTTTTGAGATGCATTTGCTTAAAATAAATTTTGCAATATTTCTTCATTTAAATTTACTATAAATTTAAATCAAATATATATTAGTGTTATTAATTAATTTGAATCAAAATATACATTTGTATTGTCAATTAGAACGTTCAAATTAAAATTGATTATTATAATTAAATATTTCATATTAAAATAATCACCTTAATTATTACAATTGTATATTTTTATGAATTAAAAATAAAATAAAATAAAATAAAATAAATTTAGTGACGTTTCGGCAAGAAAAGTATCAATATTGTGTTGTCATGTAGCATTTGCCTACATGACAAAACTTATATAAATTAAAATTGATAATTAATTTATTACTTTATGTTTTTTTCATCATCTTTATTTACATGTATATTTTGTGTGTAATTTTAAATATAAATTAAATTGATTTTAAGCATCAATTTGATTTAATTTAGTACAATATCAAAAAGGAAATGTCTAGGTCTTAACTTATATAGATTTGTGTTCTTTTGGGTTGTAATAAGATTGTGACATTGGGGCTAAACGTCTATGATGATTGTCTTTTAAGTAGTTGGATTATTTATGGACATTGTAATAATTTTAGTTTGGTTTTTGTATGGCCTTTTGGAGTGTCAAGAGACAATTTATGAACTTTTGCTTATCTTGGACAATTGTTAAAGTTTTATTTATTTCCCGAGGTTCTTTTAAGTTGTCGATGTAGGTGATATTCTTTTACCACAAGAAAATGTTTTTAGAAAATTCATATATTTGTTTAGTTTAAATTTTGCGACGATAATTATGTTTGTATGTCTCTCAGGGTAGAGGTGTTACACTTGTGAATGAAAAAAATGAGTTTGGGAGGGGAGGTCCCAAGATAAACCATATTTTTTACGTAATGGGACATGAGTTTCAGCCATGAAATGCTTTATTTTATGTAAATTATTTTGGCAAAACTCACGTTTTTATGCTAAGTGTATAACAGGAAGGCCCCCAAGAGAACAAGCAAGAAACGAGCCTAAAGGGATGACTTGAAGAATATTTGGACATTTTCCAAAGAGCACAAGCATGCTCAATGAGCATGGCCATGCTTGAGACTGTGCGCTCAAGTGAGCATAGCCATGCTCCTTAGAGCATGACCGTGCTCTAATTTGCACAAAAGGAACCTTCAATGTCAACACCTTTACCTTCAAACGCCCGTGCTGAAGCATATATTTGAATTTTGAATTTTGCCTGCATGACCGTGCTGACTTCTACATGACAGTTACACTTTTTGTGTTTGGGTATCTTTTACTATGTTTAAAATTAGAAATTCTTAGAGTGAGTTAGTAACTGTGAAAGGGACCTAGGCTTGGGAAGAACATGAGGAACGTGACGAAGTACTAACTTGTAAAGTTTCTACTCTCTTTTGTTCTTTATAGCTTTGATTGTATTTTTGTGTCTTCATGTGCCTATGGTGGCTAATTACTTTTCTTAGGGTTGTGATGTAAACTGAGAATGTAATCCCCTTTTGCTATTTTAATTGAATTTCTGTTGTTCCCTTTATCAAATGAATTTTTTCATCGCTTTGTCTGTTCTAGGAATTGATCAATCCTAATTTTAGTCAATTGCCTGTTAGTCATCTACTTCCAATTGGCAGAACTATGAAATAATTGGATTTATAGAAACATGCATGATCAAACTTGTTTGGTAAATTTCCAATCGGATCAATCATATTTAATTGCCATCTTGTTATTGATCCTTTTCGTTAATTTGATTCCTATATGATCAACTAGGAAATAAATTTGGGAAAAGAGCGTTATCAGTACATGCCCATTGTCTCTTAATTAATTTAAGGGGGTTGATTAGCCATTGATTGTTGACTCTTGTCTTGAATTTCAATTAAAATAAGTTTTTGGGGATTTTATTGCGAAGTTGAAATCACAACCCTAGTCTTCCTTATCTGAAGATCTTTCTCGAACTGTTATTGCTCGTTCTTTGAACTTTATTTTTCTCCAAGTAATTGAACATCCTTTCTCAAACTGCCAATTAAATTGAATTGTTTAGTTTATTGCAAAATTGGATTATTTTGGAACCACAACTGGTCCTGTGAGAGGAGGTTCACTGTAATTACCGCCTAGAGTACGCTTGCCCTTAAGCGAACATATTTTATGCATCATCCCACTAAAGATGACCATTCAGTTACGTTCTTCAATAGAAATTAGTCATCGACAAAGCCGATGAATACTTCGTGCCAATAATACGATTACAAAAAAAAAGAGACTAAAATATTACTACTATACTTCTTAATTTTGATTTCAAATTTAATTTAATTTAATTTAATTTAACAATTAGTTCAATTTTTTTTCAACCATCCAAATATATGTGATTTTTTTAAACAACTTATCACTTTTAATCTATCATTTTCATATGTATTTCTAAATTTAATTTCAACATTTTTAAATTTTTTTTATCAATAATCAATAATTAAAAATATTCTTGCATTGCAATATAAATTATTTATTATAAATCTATAATATAATTTATATATTAGAAATATTTATTTATTATAAATTTTAATTATACTATAATTTATGTATTTAAAATATTTATTGATTATAAATTTTAGTTATATAAAAATAAATATTTATTTTATTTTTATATATTATACATACTAAAATATTAATTACCTTAAAATTATATCTAACATTGAAACTTCTAGTTCTTTTTTTTGACAGAATTGAAACTTCTAGTTCTAGATAGTGAATAGATTTTATTTTATTTTTTTACGTTTTTTTAATAATTGAAATGATATTTTTTCATGACTAGTCTAAACGCACGCCAACTGTCCAAAATTCAAAGTGCAACCATAACAGTACGAGTTGGCGCAAACCAATCAAAACGAGGAAACACACGTCGTTCAAATCCGCACAATAACAAACCAGATTACCCCGGCGTTCGTTTCTTCCTCTCTCTCACCCTTCTTTCTTTCTTTCTTTCTACACTTCTTTTCGCAGCAACCGAACCATCTTTCAAGAACCCTAGCAATTCCCTCATATTCCCAATTTCAGGTCTCTCTCTTACGTTTCCTATTTGCATCTTCTTCTTCTTACTATCGTTCTATTTCATTGCCTTATCCTTTTTCTTTTCACCGAAGAATCCTCGTTTTCGGAATTTGCAGTGCCTGCTAATTCTTATTATTCGATATGCATGCCGTTTTGTGCCTCAGAATGTGGTTAGCTACGCGCAATTAATCACCATATTGGTTGTTTCTGCTCTTTTTGCGAACTTAATTTTTTATAATATCGAATTATTTGTTGCTACGGTGTAGGAAAACCATCTTAGCGTAAAGTTGACCTTATTTCCTCTTCATATAATGTGAATTTATTTGTTTCCATGATTCTGAGATTATTATGCAGACACTTCTCAGTTTAGTCTTATTAGGGTGACCGCTTATGCCATGACATGGACACCTTAATAGAAGTTTGATTACCACCTAATAAGCAAGTGACTATTAATCTCACTAAATAGATATGCCAATTGTTTATGATGTTTTTTTTTTTTGTGTTCATGTGCGTGTGTCTGTGTGCTGCAATGCAGTTTGCAGCTGCTTCTTACAAAAGCTGGCTATTGCCATGGTCTTTGTTGTGTCTTTTTATGTTACAATCTCACTTGTGATAGTGTCCTGTTGTTGTTCTTATTTGCAGCTGCAGTTGACTGTGGAGGGTGCTGACAGTGAATGTTACGGATTACAATCCAGTGTTTCATTTTGACAGATGGTTAATTTGGTCAAGAATTAGCAATATGCAACAGATATGATAAGAACCGAAGGGGGGCACTTGAATTCACTGCTTATTATGACTTAAAAGCACGAGATATGTGTGTTATTACGGGTTATTGTTGCGCATAACTAGGATTATTTGCTGGTGTGAAGCTGGCCAGTAGAGAGGCTGCCTGATGTAATGCCACACTCTTCTAAGGTCAGAGCGGTGGCTATGTTCGAAGCTGTACAGGAGATTGCCATCTACATTCATAGGTTTCACAATCTTGACCTTTTTCAGCAGGGGTATACATCAATTTCTATTTTCTTTCCAGTTTTTGTTATGAAGTTTCCTTGGTTACCTAATTGACATGCATATTTTGTGTAATGTAGATGGTATCAGATTAAAATTACTATGACATGGGAGGATGATGAAGATGTATCTTTTGGAATCCCAGCTAGAGTTGTTCAATACGAAGGTAATTTGTCAAAATTATGCTTTATATTACTCATGTTTGAGGAAACTGGTTGTGTCATATAGTACTAAGCCACATATTCAATTAAAATTTGCCAATTATTTAACCTGCTGATAAGTAGTGTAATTTTGCTGTCAAAATTGTGCTGCCATTTCATTGGACAAAGGATCCTCACCCAAGAAATCACCATGTCATTTGCAACATGGGTAACTTGCATATGTAACAAGTTTAATGTGTATGACATGTATATATCAGCTTGAGGGAGAGTCTTGAATCTTGATTAATGTAAATTTCCCTTGTTGTATGGTGTTACTAGAATAGTAATAGTAATTGTTTACAATAAATACATCTATCCCAGTATCCCTATAGTTTATGAAATCCTGAAAATTGAGGGATCTGATTTTGCAATGCATTCAATATCAACAAGGGTTGAGAGGATTTCTCTTTAGAAATAAAATAAACTTTATAGAGTGTGTTTGAATGAAGATTTTTAAAATGTCAAGAATTTGAAATGCAAAGTAATTCAACTAAAAACAATCAAATCCCATTTGACTGAGAAATAACTTGTTTGGATTATTAAACTTTTCAAGTGTTTTCATATATCAAATACAGTCTTTGTTCTTGTAGTTTTCTTCTCTCTCCTCACTTTCTCTGCCACACATCACAACCAACACAAGAAAAAAACCGACGGCTGATTCTTGACGCTCACAGAGAATGCTTTGGTTTGATGATCTCCGTTTTGAGAAACGGCTCTTTGAAATCGAAGGTTCGATGATCTTTGTTTTGAAAAATGATTCAGAAGGGTTTTGAAGTTTCTCACTTGCAATTTCCAAGCGAAGAAGTCGATTTCTGAAATGCGTGGATTGTTGTTTTTGCTCGTGAGCATTTTAAAGGATATCAGAGAGGACCTAAATGACGCCGTTTTGTTGTAACTCATTTGTTTTGGTGAATTGGCAAAGGTGGAACTCATTGGTTGTGGACTCGTAGAGGTGCTTTTGGAGTTATTGTGAGTGTGTTTGGCAATGCCGGCAGATAGGTGTCCGAGGGTGTTGGTGGTGCTGGGGAATCTCTTCTGTTTGTGCAGTAGTGTGAAGGTGAGGGATGACAGGGGAAAACAAACCGTGTTCTGTTGGATGAAGATGGAGGATGAGGAATTTTAAAAATCCCACCTATTTTAGTGCAATTTTAAATTCCTAATTTTAACAAAGGATAACAATTGGAGAATTCTTTAAATTCTGATATTAAAAATCCAAACAGAATGTTTTATTGAATATATTGAATACCCTAAAAAATTACATTGTTCTCTTCAAATGCTTTATCCAAAATTGTACCAAAAAAAATGCTTTATCCAAACACAATGTTAGGGTTTAAAGTGTTATTTACTTGAGATTTTACATGCTGAATGGCTGAACTCACATGTGTCCTTGTCTGTAATGAAAGTTGATACTTGAGGCCCTTTGTAGTTGAAAAAGTGGAACTGGAGGCTATTTAATTTGCAACTGTTTGAACTATAAATCTGGATGTGGTGTTTTTTGTCAAGGACTTTTCTGGGAAACACGAGATTGTGGTATCTTGTTTTGTAATTCTTGAAACTATCACACTTTATGTTTTTCTTTGTGCACCTACATATTTCCTCATATGAAAACTTTTGCAGAAGCTATTTTGTATGTGCTGAATTAATAATAACACTGATGTGGTAGAAAATTTGCTGATTTGCAGCTCCGGATCTGGGTCCTAGCAGTATATATGGTATTTGGAGGATTGATGATATAGACAACAGTTTCTCAACACAGCCATTTCGGATAAAATATGCTAGGCAGGACATTCATTTATGTATGATGATCTCATTCAACTTATCCCTTGGTAGATTTGAGGTGATGATCTTTCTCTCATTTCTTCTCTTTCTAGATGTTATTGACGGGGAAAGGAAATATTGTGAGATGCCAATATTGGGTGCCAAGTTATCTGTTGGGAGATCTCATAAGATCATACCACTCTGTTAACAAGGTTGACATCTAATTACCCATAAATTGTTTATGCACTCGAGCACAGATGTGCCTGCAGAGACACAAGTGTCTAGTGATCTTAACAACACAAGACCCTGAATGACTAATTCAGTTACAAATTAATTGATGTGAGCACTGCTTGTAATATTTAACAGGTTTAATCTGGCCTTAGTGATTTAAGTTTGAGGTTTAATAGCTGTGGCTACCATATTTCTCTCGTTTTTTTTGCTACTGCCATTGTACTTGCTAACTAGGGTTGCTTGGGTTCCTATTCATAATGACAGTTGATTGAGTAACATGATTCAAATTGGTTAAACTTTAAAATCCACTTAGTAATCTTGACATTAATGAACCAAAATATTCCCTAAACCACTAAAATGAGCCCTTGAATCCAGTCCAGACATGACCAAATCAATGGTAGAATTGGACATAAAGGAACAAGCATGTGTTTTTCCCCATCCTAGCACATCATTAGATTATATTCCCACCGCACATCCCATCTATCCTTTTGTATTTGTCATGGAACAACTCTCCCACCCAAAAGCTTAAGTTATTAGGTGAAGAAGGCTCATCGTTAGTTTTATATCTCTAGCATGCTCCCTCACTTAAGAGCCCTTTGGGCTTTAAGTATGGATAAGGCACAAGCCATCTCTACCTTATGCTAGACATCAATTTTAATACTTGAACTGCAAAGATGGACCCTTGATCTATTGATCATACTGGATTTGATACCATGTCAAGGACTAATTCCTGCAAAAGTTTAAGATGCTAGGTGAAGACTAATGATTGGTTTTATGCCTTTGACAACAATGCTTTAAAATTCAACATCTAAAACAACCAACATAGGTTTCAAGTTTATTAAATTGTTCAAATGTCATATTCAAGTCAACAAACTCATGAAAGAAACTGTTTATTTTTTCTCCATGATATCAGCTGGGACTTGCTTATCAGATTGAGACTTGCACATGTTCATCTTGACATTTATTCGAAATAATGATCAACCATTGGACAAATGTAAAAAAGAATCTACTCCCATGGTCAAGACTCGAGGGATTCTAGAATAGCCAAAATTGAAGACCCTTTCTAATAAATTAGCATATTGCTTGTGTCTTGGACTATTCCTTTCTCTTTAGCAAAGTTGTCAAACTTGTAGCTCCTACTTGGATCAGACAAGGGAGATAGAATCATAAAATCTGAGATTATGTTGGAAATAGGAGCATTTAATGATTAATTGATTACAGTTCTTCCAAGAAGTAGCTTAGTTATTGTGTTCACTGAGTTCAATGTATCTTAGAAGTTAGGAAGTAGTTCTCTTGAAAAGAGTAGTAGTTATTTATTATCTTTGTAATCTTCATTATTATTATAAATAAATCACTCTAATGAGTGGTATACTCACTCAACTAAATTGAGAAAATAAAATCTTTGATTCTTCTCACATTCTTTGTTTGTCTACTCACATGGTGTCAAAGATCCCAATCTAAGGGGGCTTTGCTTCTACAACAAAAACACTCTAGAGAAGGTCTGATTCATAGTAGTTAAAAGCAGATAGCAGCGCGGTGTGGTTGCCCCCCCTCCCCCCCCCCCCGCCGCCCCAAAATAATGCTATCTTGGGATGACCGCTATTCTGATTTTCTTTATACCTATTCTGAATTTTTTTTAATATATACACACACACAAACTATCCTATTTATTATTATTATTATTATTTAGTTTTTTTATATGTATGTTTATCATGAAAAAAAATTTAAAACAGAGAAAGGGAAAAAATCCCCTGAATAGAAAACAAAGAAGAAAGAGAGATGAAAAACAGAACACACCGGAAGTTGCAGGCCTCACCGAAAGTGTCGCCGGAAATTGAAAGGCACAAATGCAAGGGAGGTTTAGGGTTGGAAGGGAGAAAGGCGGGAGTGATTTCACAACGAGGGTCTTAGAATTTAGGTTTGGATCTAACTCAACTCCAAAAGCTAGCTCATAGGGTGAGGATCATCCTCCACTTATCTACTTTATCTTTGCACTATCTCTAGCTGATGTGGGACTTGGAGATTTCCCAATACACCCCTTCACGCTTAGCACTATTGGGCTTGGTGCATGGATAATATGGTAGGTGGCTTGTCAATAGGTCTAAGATAGGCTCTAATACTATATTAGAATTTGGGTTTGGACCTAATTCAACACCTAAAGCTAGCTCATAGGGTGAGGTTTGCCCTCCACTTGCATACTTCATCTTCGCACAATCTCTCTTGCTGATTTGGGACTTGGGTTTTTCTCAATTGAGGGAGAGTGAAAATGGTGGGGTAAAAATCGTGCGTCTGAGGTTAGAAAGTTACGTTTTTACCCTTAAAATTAAAAAAACCTCTAAAACGACACATTTCAGGGGGTATTTTTGTGCCTTGGTTAAAAAATGAGTTGTGTGTGAGAAAATGCCTTTAGGGCACAATTTCACGCAATTGCGGACGCAAATAGTGGTGGGACAGCCGTGACGCAACTGGGGCTTCAGGAGCGGGGGGGTACCTGCTCCACGATTGCAGTGCAAATGCACTGTTGACTTCTATGGTTTGACTAAGCTCATAAGTTGTCATTACCTTGTAAACTTGACTGGGCACTGAGTGCTGTCAAGTTTTACTGTATTGTTGCCTTTTCCTGCGAGTGTTAGATTTTTCCAGCACTCGATCCAAATCACAGGCCAAACAGCCCATAACAGAGAGTCATCACAATGAGATCCAAAGTTATAAAACCCAATGCTCAGTTGTAATTCAATGCAGTGCTAAAGTTGCATAGCTCCATGGACCTAGGTTAAACACCACTGCCATAGGAAGGAATTGAGAATGTTTGAATGGACAGGAAAGGTGAAATTAGGTTTGAATTTATGTAAAACTAGTTCTCAGAACACTGTACAATTGTTTAAGTTTGGGTCAGTTAGTGTTTGTGATGTCATATAAAACCATTTGTGTGTCTTTATCTAACAAGCTTTTGGGATGGTTAGTTCATGACATGGTATTGGAGCCTATATGATCAAAGTGTTTCTACAGTTTGATCCTCATCACCCACCCATTATTCTTCTAATAAAAAAGTTAAATTTGAGCACAAGGTAGGTGGGCTTGTGCATTGTCCATTCTTTGCCCAAAGGGCTCTTGTGTGATGGGGCATCTTGGAGATGTAATATAGAACCATTCAGTGTTGTCAACTAAGTTTAAAATTTTGGGATCATTAGTTCATGATAGGAAGTTTTGTCCGGGTTTTAGTTTATCAGCCCCACCTACCAACACGTCTTTTTTGGAGTTTGAGACTTCTGCTGGACATGTTAGTGAGTGATTTTACAAGTCTGAACACAATTCCAGTGTGATCCTATCAGATCATGTTCTGATGCAGGAACAGGATCACTATAGCTGAAGGAACACAGAGCTGTCCAATTCTATAATTAAGAGTGCATTGTGACTACCTTGCTCTTTAATTCAATATTCTCATCTAATTTAACTGTGTTTTGTGGTTCTTAATTTCAGGTTTTACCTACAACAGCTGTAATTTTAAAATTCGAGCTTATGTATGCTCCCACATTTGAAAATGGGTGAGTGATTAAAGTAGTATATTCACTAGGTTATGGAGCCAAAACACGTTCCTTTTTGATTGATCTCTGCTTAGTGAAATTTGTACACTGACTGGAGTGCATCATCTACAGTGCTGACTTGCAAGCTTCTCTGGATGCTTACCCTGCTGCTGTCCACGAATTCCGAATTCCTCCTAAAGCTCTTCTAGGATTGCATTCATATTGTCCTGTACATTTTGATGCTTTACATGCAGTGCTGGTTGATGTCAGTGTACATGTAAGTTTACTGAAAGCTGCCTCTCACCGGTCTGCATCGAAGGTACCCAGGTTTGTCACATTAGCTAATTTTCAGTATGAATCAATTAGACCTTCATTTTAAATTTCTATTTCTTTTGAGAAGTTTACTTAAGAATATATTTGATTGGAACTTTTTCTATGTATGTTTGATTACAGAGTAACCTGTTCACTTTCTTTGTTTCAGCAATTCTCGCAATGCTGAATTTGTTGCTGATAAAAGTTATGAAAGATTGAACCAAGTATGTTCTAAACATTGGATGTCTCTTTTTTGAGATCACTGTTGAAGTGCTGGTTAATTAGCTATTGTTCAAAATACTTGTTGCAAATCTATCTCTGCATTCATTTATACATTGGGCTAATGGGCTTCTAGAAAACTGGCATGTTACTTGGTGTTCAAGCATATTATTTGTGCCATTTTTATCTCTTATTGCATCCAACTTTGCATAGTCAAAAGTGGAAATTAATCTTTGCATATTCACCTATACAGATGCACATGTTATATGTGGGTTGCTTTTGTGTTTTGTGCTTATATTATGACTTTACCAAGTTCTACCTTGTGCTGTTGAACATTATCTGAACCTCTTACTACCATGTGGATGATAGATAGCATATGCAAAAATAGTTTTACTGTTTAAGTAATCCATTTTTCGAAAAAAATAATAACATTTCATATGAAAAGGTTTCATGCCCAAAATATAGCTTTAGAGAGAGTTGAGTGGAAAATAAAGAATGTGACGATGATGAAAGGCACTTCTCGTAAATGCAAAGATTTTGAGATGTTTGGCTTTCAGGCTCTACTATAATGCTTTCTGCCAGCACCAAAAATGGGATGAAAATCATTTTAAAAGATGTTTGTGTAAGAAGTATGGTAAATGTATGTTTTTGTATTATAGTAATCAGGGATCAGATTCTTATTTATATATTTGTTCTATTGGTTTAGTTCTTTTTAGACATTATTTTTTGGGCATTAACTGAATGCCTTATGTGACTAACCAGGGTTTGAGTGACGTTGCCTCTGTAAAGTTGAAAAATGTCATGATTGTTAAAGCATTATTAACAGCTCATGATATATTACTTGAAGAACTACAAAAACTTAGCAAAGCAGTTGATCAAGCTATTGATATTTCAGAGTTTGTCTCAATAAGGAACAATATGAAATTAATAAATTCTGTTCCGCAAGCTAATCAGTTTACTACAGAAGTTGAAATTTCAGGTCAAGGCATGCCACAAAATGGTCTCGAGGTCTTTCCTTAACTTTATTCATCTGGAATAATATTGCTGTTTTGTTTTTCCTTTTATATCGCTCTTTTAAGGTTTTATTAATTAAATGGTCTTTTATGTACAGGGAGCGGATGGAGCTTTAGATTTTGAGACTGCTGAAAAGCTTCGTTCCTTGTCAAAGAGAGAGCTGTTGAACTGTTATCATTCTGTGGGAAATCAATTGTTGTATTTATGGAACATATTTCTGAAGTTCCACAGGTTTGCTTCGTATCATGTATCATCAAAATGAACCAAAAAATGTGTGGTTCTCTAAATTTCACGTTTGAATGTGATTCAATAGTTTGGTTAAGAGGTCATTTTTTTTTTGTGTGTGTGTGTGTGTGTTTCAATGATCATTTTAGCTGCCCATTTGGTCTGTTATGGAACATTTTCTGGGGGCAGATAAATGACATCATTAGCTTCTATTCCCCTCATTCAGTTTTTCTATACTTGGTTTCAGATGATATTTTTGCGTACAAATCTGCATTCAGTTTTCACATGCTGACATGCATATAATGTGAGAATGTTTGAATTAACTGTGACAATTATAGTTTGTGGCCTTTTTCATTACCCATGCATGAGTATCTATCATGAAACATTACCTTGTTTAATCAGCTACAATATTCTTGTTTTTAGGGATAACAAAACAAAGATTCTAGAATTTTTGCGTGATACATGGGCTAAGGATCGAAAAGCTGAATGGTCAATATGGATGGTGTACTCTAAGGTCGAGATGCCTCATCATTATATAAATAGTGGGAGTGATGAATCTTCCCATCGTGGGGTACACAAAAGAGTTTCCAGTTTATGGAAACTACCTGATGATGTAAGTACTTGACTGTTCCTTCCTATCAGGAAAGTTGCTTTGTGAAGAAGGAACTTGGTAAAAATAATTTTAGTGCAAATAACTAAAAGGATATTTTTTTGCCTTAAATTATACAGCCTCCTCAGACTGCTGCTACACGTGCAGAACTTCATCGAAGAAGCATTGCACAAATGAGGGTAGTTATCAACTCTTTTACCAATTACCACTAGGCAATAGCTCCTCTTTTTCATGTGCATATG
This sequence comes from Pueraria montana var. lobata, assembly GCA_026413185.1. Taxonomy (NCBI): domain Eukaryota; kingdom Viridiplantae; phylum Streptophyta; class Magnoliopsida; order Fabales; family Fabaceae; genus Pueraria; species Pueraria montana. The sequence goes on from CM048646.1 coordinate 19,917,591, forward strand.
ACCTATTAATGGATTCCATCTTTGCAGATTAACAACCGGTCAATCCAAGACATGCATATATTCGGAGATCCTTCACGCATACCAATTGTGATTGTTGAACGTGTAATGAATGCACCACGTCGAACAATCAGTGATAATTCATACTTGAGACATGTAGAATTTGTAAATTCACATAGCTTTCAAACGGGACTCAACTTGGACACTGCAAACAAGATATCTGCTTCCCAAAGTAGTACCCGTGTGTTGAAGATTGTTGTCTTTGTGCATGGGTTTCAGGCAAGTCTTACACTTGAGCACTTCTGCTAAAGCAATACTGTGCTTTTTATGTATGTCTTAGTTTGTTGGATTGTCCAACATACTTTACAGAGATTGGGTCAAGCAAAAATGAACAATTGGTTGACTGTCTTTTAAAAAAGCTAGCAATCCGAAAACCTTGTAGTGGTCAAGGCCACTTTGCTCTACTATGCCACTATAGTGGTGTGGCGCTGTAGCATGATATTTAAAACCTTGGATCAAATTGCCTCACTTTCATTCATTAGCATTTTCTTAGACAGTTAGACCTCATTACTCACTAGACAGCTTTGTGGGTGAGTTTATCCCCTTAGCATTTCCATTCTTCAATAGGTATATTATCCAGTCTAACTGCTTTTACGTTGTCCAATCTCTTTAGTGCTTCTGTTACCTTGAACTCCTTAATTCAATGATGCAAGATACTATTTTAATCCTCCTCTCTAGTTTATAAAATATCTAAGTACATTATAGTTGCATGCCTTTCATTAAATAACTTGTGAAATAACCTTCCTTTGTTCCTTGATATTTCATTTTGTAACCAAAACTTTACCTTGTCCTTTGTGCACTTCACTTTATCTAATTTTATTCTTTTCTCTCCTCCTAATCACGGTTTCAACTATTTCCATATATATACATGTAAATGTAACAATATTCCATGCTCCAAAATGAATCTTGGTTTCATGAAATATGGGAACTCTTGCTTATTTTCTACTACACCTGGGGGATGATACATTGGACTCTAGCAAATTTGATACAATACTTGAGCCACACAGACACAGGATACAAAGCATTACTTACTGGTAACACCTAAATTAACACAATCACATTGTCTATCCATGTCATAAAGATTCAACAAAGTTTTATGTTGGTCATCATTTTGTCAACTTCCTAACACAACCATGCTCTTTTATCTAGACTTGGGACTGGCTATGTAAAGAATTACATCAAAGCACAACATTGGCAGATTTACTCTGTTTTTGTATCATTTTCACTGTTGAATGATGGTTGAATGCTTATTCTTCATCACTTAAAAATGTTGTAGGGGCATCATTTGGATCTACGGCTTATTCGAAATCAATGGCTCTTGATAGATCCCAAGGTAGAATTTCTCATGTCAGAGACTAATGAAGATAAAACTTCAGGAGACTTCAGAGAAATGGGTCTTCGGCTAGCTCAGGAAGTTATTTCTTTTGTTAGAAGGAAAATGGACAAAGCCTCAAGAAATGGGAATTTAGGAGATATTAGGCTAAGTTTCGTTGGACATTCTATTGGTAACCTCATTATAAGAACAGCACTAGCAGGTAGGTCATAGTTTCGTTGGACATTCTATTGGTAACCTCATTATAAGTGATGGTGTTCATCCATTTGAAATTAGAGGCTAAATTTTGTCCTATGTTTGCAGAGAGCATGATGGAGCCATTTCTAAGATATCTATATACATATGTTTCGGTATCTGGTCCACACTTGGGGTATCTTTACAGTTCAAACTCTTTGTTTAATTCTGGATTATGGCTTTTGAAGAAACTAAAAGGCACACAATGTATTCATCAACTCACCTTCACAGATGATCAGGATATTCAAAATACTTTTCTCTATAAACTGTCTAAGGTAAGAACGGTGTTCTACAAAGGTTGGAATCAAATGACACAGGCATAAGCTTGAAGTCTATTCTCTTGAGTAACTTAATTTGATATGTGATTGTTAGTTGTTACCAACATCTCTATTATATTGCATTTATTATGCTAAATTTTACATAGCTATTTGAATACGAAATCCAAGTTATTTGATCAAGTAATGTTTCCTTTTATTTGAAAATGATGAGTAACATTGATGTGATTTTAAATATCTGGCTATGATCAGCATAATGACTTGGTAATTTTCTTTGAAACTGTATCCTTATTGCTTCAAGAGTACATTTTGTGTATCATGTTTTCCCTTTTCCGTGTAGTTATAACGTTATACATTTGTTATTATATAACCCTCAACTTTCATTTTGGCAACCGGGACCATGTTTTGTATATTGTTTCAGAAGTTACTGTGTAAAAGTCGAATGGCTATTCTTTGTACAAATAATTCTACCAAAGAATTGATGAACATTATTGGTTGGAATTTATATGAGCAAGGGTTGTAGTGAAGATGCATTGTCATAAAAAATGAAATGAAGTGACTAAGACAATGTTCAAATTTGTGATTTAAATTGAAAGTTGGGGGTTTTCTTTGCAAAAGCCCCAAAGCTGAAGAGGAGCATGCTTTTTTCCTCAAAGTCTTGGATCATTCATATATTATGTGTAGTTTAATTAATTGGATGACGAGCTTCTAATATTTCTTCATATTTCTCTTCTTTTTCAGCAGAAGACCCTGGATCATTTTAGGCATATTATCTTGCTATCTTCCCCTCAGGTTTTCCCGTCTTGTGACTCTTGCAATCATTTCTAGACATGCTTTTTACTTTCACTTCTTAACAGTGAATATACACTTGCATTTTAGGTATAATATGGGTATTTTAAATTGGACTTGATCGATGGACTCTGTCACATATATAAATGCATGTGAAGCTTGATCATCTATTACATAATAAATATTAATATTACAACGTGTCTTATGATCATGGTGCATCTGAAATGAATCCAAATAGCAAACAATGTTTCTGGGTTTTTCACTTTGTTAGAACTATATGCTGGCAGATGAACTTGACTATATTCAAAAGTAGTAAGATTTTGAAATGTTGGGAGTATTTTATCTTTCCTAATTGAGATAAAATGAAATACTAAGGGCTTGTCTGGTTTGAGAAAATTTTTTTGTTTTCACTTTTGATTGGAAAATTTCACTTTATTTTCACTTTTTTTTTAAATATAACAAATAAACAAAAAATAAAATGTAAATTAGATAGCATTTTTGTAATTAAAAGTGAACTATAAATAAAAACAAAATATTCAAAGAGGCCTTAAGTTAAGATATTTAAGGAACAGTATGTATGTGATAAGGCATTATTTCCAAGTTGGTTAAGTAAATCCTCTTTCCCATTTCATGTTTTTCTTTTCCCCTATGGCCTATTCTTGCTTTTACTTGGTATTTATTTGGTTTGCTGCTAACTGATTTTTTTTTTCCAGGATGGTTATGTGCCTTACCATTCTGCTAGAATTGAATCATGCCAGGCTGCTTCACATGACAATTCAAAGAAGGGTAGAGTGTTCCTAGAGATGCTGAATGGTTGTTTGGACCAAATCCGCGCCAATCCCTCTGAACGTCGAGTTTTCATGCGTTGTGATGTCAATTTCGATGCCACTTCCTATGGCAAGAATTTAAACTCTTTCATTGGACGGGCTGCACATATTGAGTTTCTGGAGTCTGACATTTTTGCAAGGTTCATCATGTGGTCATTTCCGGAATTATTTCGGTAGAGGGTCCTGTCATTGGCCTTGTTTGCATTCAGGTTTTCTAAGGCATTCAGAGTTATTAGCATCAGAGACCAGTTGTGGCCAGATTTCAGTTCCAAGATACTCTAAGAATGGCAACCATCTTGGTATGTGTAAATTGGCAGGAGGATATAAACATCTAAGCTGCATATTTAGTCGGCTTCAAGATGTTTAATTTATTTGCAACACTTGTATACATATAGCTTTAGGAACAGTTTCTAGTATAGTGATGTAATTAATTATTTTAGGTTAGGTAGATCACTGTTAATGCCATGATTTTATTATAATTTTATATCCGAAGCTGTTAACATACTGAGGGAAGGATTCAGCGCGCATCGGAACGCAATAACAAAATTAGGCATAAATTATCTACTAAGAAATAGGCATATTTTAAATTTAAAAAACTGAATTCTCACTTCTATTAATTTGGTTTTCTTTTTCTTTTCTATCTTTTTGTTTCGTTGAAACGGGAGTTCTTATATTGAATAAAAAGACTGAATTCATATATATCATTTCGTTTATGACAGCAGGCGTGATTCACACTTTTAATTTTAGTTTATGCAGATATTTAGATCAAGATTTGGTCCCTTAGACTGAGCAACATGACAACCTTGTATATCTCAGTCTTCTATTATCGACACTCACTTATGATGCATATTTATATATGACATCACATCTCTTACATGAAACTCGTTTTATTACGTATTATCTATTGCTTGCTCATTTTTCCTTTCGTTCTATTATTCCATGAAAGTCTCACCTTCGCTATTTGCACTTCAATGGAGCAATCATATAATCAGTTTCATTTCAAATTCCCCATTTAGACACTTTCATTGGGTACGGAACCTCTCTTGTAATGATGTAAATTCATGGTATCAAGCTCGCTCCTCGAGTGTAAGAGGAATATGGGAAAAAGGCAGTGTCAGGGCTGCATTTATATCTCATCCGCGGATTTTAGAGAAGTGAAATTCTCCTGGTTGAATTAATTTATATTGGTATAGTTAAGAAATGGGATACAATAAGATTGAGTTACTCGATTATGATTTCTTTAGTTATTTCAGGAGTACAGTTGAAATAAATTATATTTTTTATGGATTCTAAAGGATCGAATTACTTATTTAGTATGTGTTTGGGAAACAGTTGAATCCAATGTAAACGAATGTTTAAGTTAAAGCTACAACATACTTGTTTTGTCATTTTTGTTTTGAAAAGTGTGATTTATCCGTTTAACGTGGATAAACGTGTATCCAAACACTCTTAGAGCATCTTTACGATGGAACTCAGTCTTTCGGCTCTCAATGCATTTTTTGTGGGCCACTCATTGACAACTCAGACTTAAGAAATGGTGCTACTTTTTATTCCAAAGCTAAAACCTCAATTTGAGGTTCTTATTTTTTCTTGTTCCTTTTTTTTTTTTTCTCGACTTAAATATGTTTTAAGTCCATGATAAATTAGCGAATTTTATTTTAAATTTCTAATAAAAAATTTCTTTGCTTTGAGTCCCAAAAATCTTGTTATTTTGGTTCTTGTTATTTTGTTTTAGTCCTTCTTATATTTTTTTTTTGTTTTTTTCCCTAAAATATGTAGATCATTTGTTATAAGTCCCTATCAAATATTTTTCAAAGTGACTAATACAAAATGAACAAAATATTATAAGGACTCAAAGGAAAAAAAATAGATATATTAAAAGGACTAAAACAAAATAATAAGAACCAAAAATAGAATTTTTGTTTTATTAGGGGACTCAACGGAAAGAAAAAAATTATTAGGGACCAAAAACAAAATTCGCTAATTTATTAAGGACCTAAAACATATTTAAGTCTTTTTTCTTTCTCTTGTCTCTCTCACAGCATGCCATGCCTAGTTCTTGCGGGTTCTTCTGTAAGAACCAGTTCTCCACCGTGGAAGCCAGCTCACTCATCCCCCACGGAAGAACTAAGCAAAAATGGGTTCTTAGATTGATGAACGCTCCTAAGAACCTCTGCTAAAGATGCTATTAGTCCTTGAAGTTATAATAATCGTTCAAATTGGTCTCTGAAATTAATAAAATAACAAAATGGTCTCAAATTATAAATTATCAGTAAATTATAATGATTATCAAAATGGTCCCTAAGATTAAAAAAATGACAAAATGGTTCATAAAATTATAAATCATCAATAATTTAGTCTTTGTTGTTAGTTGGTGTCATCTAACATAATTAAAAAGATTGAATTGGTATGTTAAGTGTCCGAGTGGCAATCAACTAGGCACACCTATTTGATTGTCATGTCATAGGGATGGAAATGATTGAAACATTGATGGAAAAAAATCGGTTTTTCCCTCCCCCAAGTTTTTGTTTTTTCCTTTGTCCGTTAATTTTGCATTAGTCTTTTGATCTAGATGTTTAATCAATGGCGAATCCACTTACAGAGGTATGGGGGGCAATTGCCCCCAAAAGATTTTTTTTTTAACTTAAATATAGTTAATAATTTTTATTTTTGCCCCCATAAAAAATTGGTGTTTCTCCCATAATTTTTTTAAATAAATTAATGTAAAAATTTACTAGAGATAAAAAAAAGAATAAATTAGACTGTACAAAAAAAAGAGAGAATAAATTAGTACTAAAAAAAGACAAATTAAATTAAATTAATTGAAGCAAAAACTCTTTTTATTGTTTTTTATTTTTATTTTTCATCACTTTTTTACTTTTCTCTCCATTTGTTTGGGTTTTGTAAAAAAATAAAAATAAATTAAAAGATAGAGTAATGGTTGGTTAGGAAAATGAATAACTAATCTTAACCATTAGATTTCAAGGAAATGAATGGTGGGGATGAGGAGTAACTCTCTCTAAGAGAGTTACTCCTCATCCTCACCATTCATTTCCTTGAACTAATTAAGATTATTTACTTATTACCACCATTAGATTTCAAGAAAATAAATGATGAGGATGAGGAGTAACTCTAAAAGAGTTACTCTTGGAGTAAGCGGATCCTTCTTCATATATATATATATATATATATATATATATATATATATATATATATATATATATATATATATATTGTGACACGCTTTACCTCGATAACATAATAATAACAAATATTACGTTGCAAAAAAGAAAGACGATTTTTCAAGAAAAACTTTTCGCAAATAAAAAATGACAGATTCTCAAACCATATGTAAATAAACCTCATAAATACTTATTTAAATCAAAACTACCTTTGGCACTCCAAAGGCCATACAAAAGGTTATATAAAAAAAATAAAATCAAACTTAAAAAAATAATAACATTAATTCGGCCTCACTATCACAATCTATCAGAGCTTTACATGTAAATAAAAGACAATAAAGGAAGGCTTGTGCCTACTTTCTAGCAATGTCACCTTGGTCCTACTGGACATCACCTATCACCAACACATACACAAGAAAAACACAAAACAAAGGGATCGAGATACATATCTCACTACATGCTTGTGGTATGAAAATAGAGACAGGTAGCTACACAAACACATAACAATTATCTCTTAGCATTCGCAAACGTTAAGCACAGTCACAACCAAGTATTCATGCAATGCAATCTGTTCTATGTTCTTAACTTTATATGCATGTGGTACTATTCAAAACTCTTTTGTGAAAGTAGCCTGGGAGTACGTGCAGTCGACGAATAGTCACACCATGGACATTCGATACTAACAGTCTCAACCAGGATAATACCCCTAACAGTTCATTAAGGTTACTCAATCTTGCAAGGATACCCCCACCCATGGGATCAGCATGAGCTTAAAGAAGATTCCAAACCAGATAACACCTCCAAGGTCAGAACTCAACAAGTTCTTCACAGCCTCCCTAGTTAGGTTCATAAACTACTTTCTAAAACACATATAAATCATGTTATGGTATGAAGCATGATTCACACAGATGTTCATGGCTTCTTTTAACTTATCACATGGAGGATCCTACCTCACATAGGTTTGGTCCTCATTTTATTTCATATCAACAATACACCATGGCATCATGCATACTTTACTCGTACCAAGCATATCATATTATAACACTAAATAAAGGTGCTTCGGGGTATTCACAACCTGTCCAATTGAATTTAAAAAAAGGCATATACAACTGATTGGGGTCTAGGGCCAACCCCACTATCCCTGACCATAATCATATCCATGAGCAAGATAATCTCACTCCCCCCTTACCTCGAAAGATGTGATTCCACGACAAAGGTGCAAGTAACGACTATCCTTCGCGATTTCCCTTCACTCCTCTGTTCGTGGTTCTGACGGTATGATTCCCAAAGAGAGCAAAAAGAGAAGGAAGACTAGGTTTTAAAGAAATAGGTCTAGAGGCAAGTTAGGCTTATGGAGCCTAAACCCCAACACGTGACTTAAGAAACCATCAGCTCATAAAATCCTTTTATTTCTAAAAACCCATTTTTCTCACTTCCAAACCCAAAACATATTCCCAAATTATTTATTAATTTAATTAAAACCAACAAAATAGAATATTTAATAACTAATATATTTTTATAATTTGAAAAGAAAAATCAGGGTGTTACACACACACACACACATGTGAGGAGGGATCAAATGACATCGGTATAACTTACATCAATTGTTACACTATTCAATAATTTTAAATTGGATGATATTTTCTTAAAATCCACCGTTAGATTGAAAGTTCCTTTCACATAGATCATATATACAAAATTTCATATTAATCCAAAAGTATTTGCTACCTCATTCATATAGATTTAAATTGACGTAATATAAACTTTTCAATATATACTAAAATACGAATCATTTGATTACCTTCTTATTGTTGTTCAATTTTGACAAATTTTGACACAGACAATCTTGGTAATATATAGATACAAATCAACGGTTAGATCGATAAACATCACATTCTATATCAAGTTAGTAAATGGTATAACAATTGGTGTAAGTTATACCGATGTCATTTGATCCCTTCTCTATATATATATATAAATGAAATAAATAATAAAAATAAAAATAAAAACTTGAAATATAAAAATTGTTAATTGATAACTTGAACCGCTATATTTAATTGATGATCTAGCTCAGCATCAGCGCATACAAAACACAAACGTTTTGGACTATATAGACCAAATTAAGTTGATTAGATATCTAATTCAAGAGGACTTCTTTTCCCTGCATTAAGCTTCACGGCACAGACTTTTGGGTATAGTGAGTGGAATTGCTTTCGTTACATTGCTCTTTACCTTTTTACACATGAGACGAAAAAGCAAGTCAAAGACTAATGAATAAAACCACTGATAATAACTAAAGTTTGTTCCAAGAAATACATGCACGACTAAGTTCGTGCATTTATGAAATATACGTTGGATATAGTGTGTAGAATTGCTTCTTACATTGTCATTTATCTTTTATAGATAAGATTAAAGAAAATTAAGGCAAGTCAATGAGTCAATGACTAATGAATAGTACTAGTGATAATGACTAAAGTTTATTCCAAGAAATATGTAGTGCTTGATTAAGTTCATGCATTTATGAAATATACGTAGACAAAATGTGTGGTGAACTTTTGGCTATATTGTGTGGAATTACTTTCATTTACATTGTCCTTTATCTTTTATAGATAAGACTAAAGAAAATTAAGCAAAGTCAATGCGTCAATGACTAATGAATAGTACCAGAAAGTTTATTCCAAGAAATACATACGTGCTTGATTATGTTCACGCATTTATGAAATATATGTAGACAAAATGTGTGGTGGACCTTTGGCTATATTGTGTGGAATTGCTTCCATTTACATTGTCCTTTACCTTTTACAGATAAGACTAAAGAAAATTAAGGCAAGTCAATGATAACTAATGAATAGTACCAGTGATAATGACTAAAGTTTATTCCAAAAAATACGTACGTGCTTGATTAAGTTCATGCATTTATGAAAGACAAAGAGTGTGGTGGACTTTTGGCTATATTGTGTGAAATTGCTTCCATTTACATTGTCCTTTACCTTTTACACTTAAGACCAAAGAAAAGGCAAACCAGAGACTAATGAATATTACCCGTGATAATAATTGATTAATTATAATAGTATATTATTAATTTAATTTATTTTCATATAGTTAATTAAAAAAAATGAAATTTTCCTTCCAAGTAGAAAACAAAATATATTTAAACACCATATTACATAAAATAAATCTGCTACTTTTTCTACAAATTAAAATATTAATTTTTCCCCACTATAAATCAATTATCAATCAATTGTCTATATTATATACAAAGTAATTCCCAATTAAAGTTTCTATTTGCTACATTTCAACTTCTTAGCTTATTTTAACTTAAAAATCCTATGTCTCGTCTTCACCGTATTTTGTGAATTTCAATTAAATTATATATATATATATATATATATATATATATATAAATGAAATAACTAATAAAAATAAAAATAAAAACTTGAAATATAAAAAATTGTTAATTGATAACTTGAGCCGCTATATTTAATTAATGATCTAGCCCAGCATCAGCGAATACAAGACACAAACGTTTTGGACTATACAGACCAAATTAAGTTGATTTTAGAGATCTAATTCATGAGGACTTCTTTTCCCCTCCCATGTGTATGTATAAAAAAAAAAACAAAATAAAGTTTCAGAATTTTAATTAAGCTTTATCCTGCATTAATAATGCAAAAATTTCAACATATAAGCTCGAAATAATTATGAATTTCAGTTTTACAAAATAACTAAAATTAGCTATATTATTTGTCAAGTTTCATTTAACTCTGTGAATTAGGGTCAAGCTCCACGCGTATGGAAGGTCCCAGCATATTGTCTCTCCAAACCGTGAGATGACACTTAATTAGACATATATATACAAGACAACCTTGTCAAATTCTTCGAAATTTATACCTGCATTAAGCTTCACGGCACAGACTTTTGGGTATAGTGTGTGGAATTGCTTTCGTTACATTGCTCTTTACCTTTTACACATGAGACGAAAAAGCAAGCCAAAGACTAATGAATAAAACCACTGATAATAACTAAAGATTGTTCCAGGAAATACGTGCACGACTAATATGAAATATAAGTAGATAAAGAGTGTGTGGTGGACTTTTAGATATAGTGTGTGAAAGATAAGGCTAAAGAAAATTAAGGCAAGTCAATGAGTCAATGACTAATGAATAATATCAGTGATAATGACTAAAGTTTATTGCAAGAAATATGTGGTGCTTGATTAAGTTCATGCATTTATGAAATATATGTAGACAAGCGTGTGATGGACTTTTGGCTATATTGTGTGAAATTGCTTCCATTTACATTGTCCTTTACCTTTTACAGATAAGACTAAAGAAAATTAAGGCAAGTCAATATGTCAATGACTAATGAATAGTACCAGTGATAATGACTAAAGTTTATTCCAAGAAGTACATATGTGCTCGATTAAGTTCACGCGTTTATGAAATTATATGTAGACAAAGTGTGTGGTGGACCTTTGGCTATATTGTGTGGAATTGCTTCCATTTACATACGTGCTTGATTAAGTTCACGCGTTTATGAAATATATGTAGACAAAGTGTGTGGTGGACCTTTGACTATATTGTGTGGAATTGCTTCCATTTACATTGTCCTTTACCTTTTATAGATAAGACTAAAGAAAATTAAGGCAAGTCAATACGTCAATGACTAATGAATAGTACCAGTGATAATTACTAAAGTTTATTCCAAGAAGTACGTACGTGCTTGATTAAGTTCACGCGTTTACGAAATATATGTAGACAAAATGTGTGGTGGGCCTTTGGCTATATTGTGTGGAATTGCTTTCATTTACATTGTCATTTACCTTTTACAGATAAGACTAAAGAAAATTAAGACAAGTCAATGCGTCATGACTAATGAATAGTACCAATGATAATGACTAAAGTTTATTCCAAGAAATACGTATGTGCTTGATTAAGTTCATGCATTTATGAAATATATATATGTAGACAAAGTGTGTGGTGGACTTTTGGCTATATTGTGTGAAATTGCTTCCATTTACATATTGTCCTTTACCTTTTACACTTAAGACCAAAGAAAAGGCAAACCAGAGACTAATGAATATTACCCGTGATAATAATTATAATAGTATTTTATTAATTTAATTTATTTTCATATAGTTAATTAAAAAAATGAAATTTTCCTTCCAAGTAGAAAACAAAATACATTTAAACACCATATTACATAAAATAAATATGCTACTTTCTCTACAAATTAAAATATTAATTTCTCCCCATTGTAAATCAATTATCAATCAATTGTCTATATTATATACAAAGTAATTCCCAATTAAAGTTTCTATTTGCTACATTTCAACTTCTTAGCTTATTTTAACTTAAAAATCCTATGTGTCGTCTTCACCGTATTTTGTGAATTTCAATTAAATTATTGATTGTCATTAGTCAAAATTTAAGCTATCATTACAAATAATTATTGAATTAATTAATTAATTATTGAATCATTATAAATAGTATGGTTATAGAATAAAATAATTATTATATTTATTAAATTAGGAAACTTGATTGATTGATGTTAGATTAGGAAATTTGGACACATAAAGTGATGGGACAATTTGACTTGTACTATTATTTTACATTGTCAGTATATTATCATTTAACTCTACAAATAATGTTGATTTTATTATTCATCTCTGTTTAGTTGATTTTATTGTTCATCTCAGGCCATCATATCAAACGTCCACACATGTCACAGGTTGGCTTAGAATACAAACTATGTTGTTAAATTTTTTTTTTCATTGAAATTACTTTGTTTTTTTTTTCTTTCAATTCTTCAATAAAATTTCTTTTGTTATTTAGGAGGGTCAATTTGAAAAGTTATGAAATGATTGGAAGGACGAGTATTCACTCGCTACAATTTCTCTAATTTACAACAATGTTAAATCGAATTATATTGTAACATCTTCATATTATGTCATCTTCTACTTTACTAAATTTAAAAATTTGATCGTTATAATTGTCTAAAAATACATTCTATTTGATGGTTACATGTCTTTTTATTTTTTGTAGGAAAATTGAAAATCATCCTAAAATGCAATCATTGTTTGGTCTCCCAATAAAAAATGAGTCAAGATTATAAATAATTAGAATTTTTTTTAAAAAATTAGGATACTTTTAAAATGATTTCAAGATTTGTATTTTACCAATATGTGGGTAGCTATGGAGGATAAAGAGTTTGATTATTAAATTTTATTCGGTGCATGGAGCTGGATTGAAGTTTGGTGGAATTGCAGATCAACGTGTCTTCAAGACTTCTGCATTTGAAGCTAACGTGTATGCAATTATGCTTTTATTGAGGGGTTTAGGAATTGTATTGTTTTATAGGATGCGGTTCTTAACGTGTATGTAGCTATATTATATTTTGTCTAAATAAATTCTTTTAATTTCTTAAAATTAGTTTTAAATGACAATTTAAAATAAATTAAACATTTTATTATATATAACAAATAATTAAATTTCTTTACCTGATAATTTGAAAATAATGAAACAAAATTTTATTGAATCAAGTAATTTTTAACATTTTTAAATATTAAAACATTTAGAAATTTATAGATTAAATGAATTTGATACAATATTATTTGACAAAACTATACTTTTTAATTAGACAAGATAACTAATTTTAAATTAAAAAAATTGAAAATTTTTATTAGACAATCTTTTTTTTTTTTTATTCTGAGTCAGAGATCCAACTCACTATGTCAACTTTTAGCTTAAAAGGAGCTTTTAACCTAAAATAAAATTAAAAAAAATGAAAACTAACAAAGAGCTTATGCCTTTTCTTTTTAGGCTCTTATTTTTAAGTTTTAACTTTAACTTAAGAATAATTTATAAGTTCAAAAAAAAAAGAAGGGTCAAATAGACTCTTATAATTATGTAGATAATATATAATTATTGTAACAGCCTTCCTATCCTCTAAATTAATTTTAACTATTTGTTACTGAAAAAAATAAACAAATTAATATTTCAAATAATTAATTAAATTGATTTAATTATTTGATTCAATTGTAAATAATTGTTGCAAAAAATTAAAAAAATCCAACAATAAATTAATTTAAATTAATTATTTATAGTTAAAAAATAAATTAATATTATTAATAATTTATAAAAATAGTTTTTTTATCCATAATTATTTTAAATCAATAAAATATTTGTAAAAAAAATTCAGTCAAAACTACCATCATTAATATGATTTAACTAATTGATTCAAAATGTAAATAATTATTGGAAAAAAAAAATAAATAAGACAATAAATTAATTTAAATGACTTAATTACATATTTACAGTTAAAAAATTAATTACTTTTCCGTTTAAAATATTACAAATATATAAAATATCTATATATATAAAAGTTGTTGGCACTGGGGTAAATTAGTAAAATTTATTTTCTCATTCTTTTTAAGGATAAAAAAGTAATTATATAAGTCATTTTCGTTAATTATACTAATATGCTACATCATTTATTTATAGTAAATTTTAATTCCACATTATTTAGAATTATATATTTTAAATTACCCGTTTTAATTTTCGGTTAAATATATTTAATTTGCAGTTTAATATAAACATAATTATATTATTCTAATTATAATCTATAATTAAATATATTTTTTATGGTAAACTTCTTATGGAATATGTTTTAGGTGATATTTTTTTAAAGTAAATTTTTAACTTTTAATACAAAGTTAACAACCATTGTTGTTTATTTTTGTTTAGTTAGTCTATGAATGAATAAAAATAATAATTTAACATTAACTTACAATAACAGATGAATGATAATTAAATCAAATAGTTAATTAACAATATGGTAATTATTATTAAGGAATGGTAATTACTAAAATAATTAATTGACAATATGGTAACTATTATTAATGAACGGTAATTATTAAAATAGTTAATTGACAATTTGGCAATCATTATTAATGAATGGTAATTAAAATATTTTAATTAAAATATTTTAAAATAATATGTCCAATACAAAGATTTTAATATAAACATTAAGATAAATTAAATATAATTTTAAAATTGAGAATATTTTAAAATATTTTAAAACTGAGAATAGTTGTGACTTGTGTGTAAATTAGTAATTTTAAATTAAATTTTTAATTATTTGAGAATTGTAATAAACTTTTAAAAGATGTTATAAATGTTTTAATTGAAATTGAGAATATCTGAAATTAAATAATTAAGTTAATTTTTACTAACTTCCATTGTTTAAAAATTTTATTCTTGAAAATTGTTATATCAGATCAAATTAAACACAAATGAATATGATATCTAATTAAATTTAATACAAATTAATGTGAATATGATATTGTACTACTGACTTTTAATTGTTTAAGTATGTGTTATTAAATTTACATTTTTTCATTCATTCACTTAATTTTGTTTTTAATATTTTTTTTATAGGATGCTAAATTAATGATGTCCATAAAAGTGATTATGTTAATAGAATAAAATATTTATTAAAATGTAATAATCATATATATAAAATATTTTGATTATATATGATTATTTATTCGTAATAATATTCTCGGTATAATCATTCGATTAAAATATTTACATATTTTTTATGTGATTATTACATTTTAAAGTGATTATATATATGATTATTACATGTTAATAGAATAAAATATTTATTGCTAAATATTAATAGAAGGGGGAAATTTTTTAGATTATATAAAAAATTATATTGACAATTTGATTAATTTCTTATATTATTTGAAAAAAAATCTATAATCAATTCAAATGTCTGCAATATAGAACTAATAAATAATGTATATTGACAATTTTATTAATTTCTTATATTTTTTTTTATATATCATATATATTAGTACTAATAAATATTTTGATTATATATAAAAGCATGTAACAATTTTATACTAATAAATTATCATATATATAAAATATTTTGTTTTCAATATTTTATTCTATTAACATGTAATAATTATTTGAATATATATATTAATATTCATAATTTTTAATATTTTTTTAACATATATATATATATATATATATATATATATATATCTAAAATATACTTATATAAAATTTAAAAATAAATAAAAAAATACCTCAAAAAACATAATAGTATAAAAAAATGTAGATTATAAACTCAATATCCATGCAGGACACAAATTATTACGCTAATAAACCAATAAAACACAAATATGTGGAGTGTTGGTGTAAAAATTTCTGGTAGATACTTCGCACCAATAACATAATTATCCTTCATTCCTTCATTCATGAATCACTTCCAACTCCAACGGTCGTCTTGTCGAAGTAAGTCCACTAGTAGTAGAGGAAGTTGTTGAGTGAAATGGATTAGGAGGCACAGTTAATTGGTTTTCCTCTCCAGTTTCTAGCATCTGTATGACAGATTTTATGGATGGACGGTTGACTGGCTGCCATTGAATGCACCAAAGTCCAACAATTGCTAGTTTCTTTGCAATTTTAACATCGCCTTCATCCTCAACATGGATATGTACATCTCCATCCACTAGGTTATGGATCCAATCTGGGTATAGAACATGAAAATCTTGTGCAGAAGACATGTCTACATTCTTCCTTCCTCCAACCATTTCTAACAACAACATTCCATAACTGTAAATATCAGACTTATAAGACACGTTTCCAAAGTTTCTGGAGAAAACTTCAGGTGCAATGTATCCCAAGGTTCCCCTAGCAGCTGTCATGGACACCATACTAGGATTCTTGAAACATAATTTGGCTAAGCCAAAATCAGAAATTTTTGGAGTGAGGTTGTCGCCAAGTAACACATTGTGAGGATTGATGTCAAAGTGAATAATGGGATGATTACAACCTTGATGAAGATACTCAATCCCTTTAGCTATACCAAGAGCAATCTGCTGCAGCTTCTCCCAGCCAAGGAAATGGTCCTTGTCATCTGGTGGAAATATGAAGCTTTGCAGCGAACCGTTTGGAAAAAAATTGTAGACAAGAGCACGATGGAGCCCTTCTGCACAGAAGCCAAGCAAACGAACCACGTTGATGTGGTGAATTTTTCCCATAATTTCCACTTCATTGATGAACTCTTTCCCTTCTCCCTCTGTGTTATTAAGGATCTTCACAGCCACCAGAATCTCATTTGAAAGTTTTCCTCTGAATACGGCTCCATGAGCTCCTTCCCCTAGCTTTTCTTTAAAACCACCTGTAATTCTTTTGACATCTGCGTAGGTAAATCTTGCAGGCTTTTCTGCCCTGTAATCCTCTAAAAACTTCTCCACTCTCGTTTGATCTTCTTCTTTCTTTCTAAAATAGCAGACGACCTTGAAGACGATAATGACCACCAGCCCCAAAAGAACCGAACCTACAATAACAATAGAAGAGTTGATTAAAATAGAGCGGGAGACAGAAAACTAAGTGAAGTAGTGTGAAGGAGTCTGATCTTACCTGTAGCAGCAAAAATAAAAGATTTGGGAATGTGGATTTTATGATTTCCCTTGCAGTCAAAACATTCGATTTCACCTTCTGTGCTGTTGTTCTTCCATTTACATTTCTTGCCTTTTGCTTCGCACTCAGAACAATTTGGTTTGGACCATCTCAATCTCAACCAATTCTCCCGCAGGTCGGATGCCCAGCCTGAAGCACTGATGTTGAACATCTTGGTACAGGATGTTAGGTCCAATTGGAGGACACTTTCGTCAGGACTAGAAACGTAAATCGGACAGGAGATCATATCTTGTGAATCTGAGGATATCCGGTCTTCGTTTCGTAGGTGTCGATGTCCAACTGAAGAACAGTCGAAGAAGCTCAAGTTTGTTTCTGGTGAATAAAAATAAAATTGGTAATGAGGAGTGAAAAAATTGTTGAGGTTTAGAAACTTGTTCGGAAGGCAATTTTCTGGGTCAGTCAAGGAAATTATCTGAGATTGGTAGTTTATATAAGAAACTTGGAGTTTTATTGTAGGATGCACAAGCATGGTCTCATTATTTTGAGTGCAATATAGACAAAACCCGGGATAACCACATCCATCTTTCATCCCCTTGACGAGTTGGAAGGGAAATCTTATAGGCGGTTCATAATGTCCACAGGACAAGTCCCCACACTCGTTATAACCGCTGCTGCCGCTTTTGATAAGCAGGAGCATTAGCAATAGAGTGATGAATATGGATTCACTTTGGAGGGACAGTACAATAGACTCTGCCATCCCAACAAAGCCGGGGTTTGTTTTTTTTTTTTTTTTTTTTTTTTGGGAAAAAGAACGTGATGACAGAGAACCAAACTGGGTGTCTCTTTTAAGTTATGCTTACACAATATATATATATATATTATTGTAATTTACAAACAGTCCAGAGAAAGGGAAAAACGCGGTTTCTCATCAAGTCAGTCTGCGTCTTAAATGTTGCACATTTTTCCAATGCAGAAAATGTAATCCTTTAGTCCAAGTCTTCCAATGTTAAACATACCCAATGTTAATCACTTGATCCAAGTCCAAGTCAGCGAATTGGACAACTTTGATTTGTATGCATTAAATTCCATACCCACCCACTTTTTCACCATGACTTTCACGTACAATATCTACCAATTTTATTAGTAACTAATTTTTATTAAAAAATTTAATAATTTAATAATTTTGAGTGCAATATAGACAAAACCCGGGATAACCACATCCATCTTTCATCCCCTTGACGAGTTGGAAGGGAAATCTTATAGGCGGTTCATAATGTCCACAGGACAAGTCCCCACACTCGTTATAACCGCTGCTGCCGCTTTTGATAAGCAGGAGCATTAGCAATAGAGTGATGAATATGGATTCACTTTGGAGGGACAGTACAATAGACTCTGCCATCCCAACAAAGCCGGGGTTTGTTTTTTTTTTTTTTTTTTTTTTTTTGGGAAAAAGAACGTGATGACAGAGAACCAAACTGGGTGTCTCTTTTAAGTTATGCTTACACAATATATATATATATATTATTGTAATTTACAAACAGTCCAGAGAAAGGGAAAAACGCGGTTTCTCATCAAGTCAGTCTGCGTCTTAAATGTTGCACATTTTTCCAATGCAGAAAATGTAATCCTTTAGTCCAAGTCTTCCAATGTTAAACATACCCAATGTTAATCACTTGATCCAAGTCCAAGTCAGCGAATTGGACAACTTTGATTTGTATGCATTAAATTCCATACCCACCCACTTTTTCACCATGACTTTCACGTACAATATCTACCAATTTTATTAGTAACTAATTTTTATTAAAAAATTTAATAATTTAATAATTTTGAGTGCAATATAGACAAAACCCGGGATAACCACATCCATCTTTCATCCCCTTGACGAGTTGGAAGGGAAATCTTATAGGCGGTTCATAATGTCCACAGGACAAGTCCCCACACTCGTTATAACCGCTGCTGCCGCTTTTGATAAGCAGGAGCATTAGCAATAGAGTGATGAATATGGATTCACTTTGGAGGGACAGTACAATAGACTCTGCCATCCCAACAAAGCCGGGGTTTGTTTTTTTTTTTTTTTTTTTTTTTTTGGGAAAAAGAACGTGATGACAGAGAACCAAACTGGGTGTCTCTTTTAAGTTATGCTTACACAATATATATATATATATTATTGTAATTTACAAACAGTCCAGAGAAAGGGAAAAACGCGGTTTCTCATCAAGTCAGTCTGCGTCTTAAATGTTGCACATTTTTCCAATGCAGAAAATGTAATCCTTTAGTCCAAGTCTTCCAATGTTAAACATACCCAATGTTAATCACTTGATCCAAGTCCAAGTCAGCGAATTGGACAACTTTGATTTGTATGCATTAAATTCCATACCCACCCACTTTTTCACCATGACTTTCACGTACAATATCTACCAATTTTATTAGTAACTAATTTTTATTAAAAAATTTAATAATTTATTTTTACTAGAATCTTTCTTCCCTTTTTTCATCCATAAAACTCGCACTCTAGACATTTGTTTAAAGAATATTAACTCAATTTTACTCAAAACAACAATATATTAATATTTTCCTTTAATTATATCATTACTTAATAAAAATGCAGAAAAAAGGGCATTTTATATAGTATCACACAATTTTCCAAAGGAGACAATGGAGTTCCTTTCATCAAGTCTTTGTATTTTAAAAGGAAAATAATATAGTTTCTCCGTCAAAAGTTGCGTTTTAAATATTTTCGCACAACTTTCGGAAGGAAAAATTGCAATTCCTTAGTCTAGGTCTTTGTCTTTATTATTAATTAACTTTGATTTGTATGCAGTCCAAATTCTGTTTCACTTTATACTTTTCTCTGCCGCTCTTATTTAATCACTATAAGTAGCAAGGAAAGATAAGTGTTATACCAAAACAAAATATATACACACAAGTTACAATGAAAAACAGTTTGAAGCTCATGTGGAGAGAGAGCGCGTTATTTTTAGTGATCCTGCTGCTTCTAGTACTGCAGCATATTTGTGCTACTAACGAGCAAGATCATGCTTGCCCCCCTTCTTCCTGTGGCAAAATCACCAACATTAGTTATCCATTTCGGTTAAAAGGCGACCCAAAAGGATGCGGCGACAACAGGTACGAGCTCACTTGTGAAAATAATGTTGCGGTCTTATATTTGTACTCTGGAAAATATCTTGTGCAGGCTATCAACTACAACAATTTCACAATCCGAGTGGTTGATTCGGGAATTCAAGAAACAAATTGCTCTTCCCTTCCTCGCTATTCCTTGTCTCGATCCAATTTCAGTGATACTTATGACTACAATTACATGGTTAATGACACAAATCCATACCAAGCCAGTTATCTTCAAGAACAATTCTCTCAGTCTTATTCTGGCTGGGAGGCTAGTCGGGAGGAGATTGCTTTTGAGCATATAGTTTTCTTGAATTGTACTAATCCAGTGAAGGACAATCTTAAGTATGTGGATACTGCTCCCTGCGTCAATTGGCACCCCAAAGGCTATATATATGCTATCGCTGGTGACTTTCTAACGAAGGACGTTCGAGTTGATTGTCATGTAAAGCTGGTCGTTCCCACGTCTTGGTGGGGTTTGCACACAAATGAACATTCCTACACTGCGATGTTCAAGGCGCTAGTCTATGGATTTGAGATTTCATGGTGGCAACTCATCTGTGGGAATCAGTGTGGACATTCACAACAACGCTACTGCTATTTCAACACTTTCGGGCAGCTTCAACTTGTTTCCTCTCCCCGCTGCTACCATCTTATGGGACTAGTGGAAATATGTGGTAAAGGAATTCGAAATTATTAACTACTCCTTTCATTTCTGTTTAATTGTCAAATTTTTTAAAATTCTTGTTTCTAGTTATATATAAATTCAATTCAAGATAACATTAATTACTCTTTTGTCAACTATACTCTTATTTTTTACATAATTTTAATTAATTTACACACATACATCTATTATGAAGTAGAAATGAAAAATAGATATAATAAGAAACTCCATAACCATTTTATTAAGATCATGTAAATTTATTGTATTTATTGATTTCTAGAAAAAATTAAAAGACAAATAAAAAGAAAGGGATAATTTATTTCGTAATATGAATTTCTTGTGATCATTTGTAAAATTTCAAATATTTGTTTAAACCCTTTGACATGTCAGTTATTCTTGTGTCTTGCTTTAATCATTATCATTTCTCTCGTTTAAAACACCCAACCCACATATATTAAATTTGAATCCTTCTACTTTATAACAATAATTTTTTTACACTCTAATTTTTATATAAACAAGTGTCTTTCTAATTTTGTAAGAATTTTCATGTTAAATTAAATTAAAAGTTTTCTTTAATTAATAATTTTTGGGTAGTGATTTAATTAAAGGAAACTTATCTCCTTTAATTTCTTTAATTAATAGTACTTAAATTTCTTCAATTAATATTATACATCACTAGGTATTTACATATCATGAGTAAAACCATTTTTCATCTATTAGACTAATTTAAGATTTTTCAGAAAAAAAATTCAAATGTGTATATTTATATTTTAATTTATATTTCTTATCGTTGATAAAACATCACTCTATTAATTAAAACAATTTTTTAAACAAGAAATTTATTTTATTAGTTTTATATTTTACCTTCATTTATACCAAGAACCCATGCATTAAATAAAACGTTAATTAATTTTAAATAAAAAGAAAAGTTTTTAAACTTGTTAATTTACTATAACCTATATGCGACGTGCAGTATGAAAATAGTCTTTGTCTCGTTGTTGTGATAAAAAATGAATTCTGAAAATGATATTTTCTTTCATTTTCAGATTATGAAGGGATATGGCCCCAGCTGCGATCATATGCAAAAGGTAAGAATTTCATCTTGTCAATTTACCCATGCTTTAATTATACATAATAACAAGAACTAATTTTGATGCTTCATGAGTATCATATTCAATTTTATATATTTACATAATTTATTATGTCTAAAAATATATGTAATTTCGTGTATAATAAAATAATACTACACACATGTGAATGATTATTATTAGTTCATCTGATGAGAATATGCTCCTCCGTAAATATATGTATATGAATGTTAAATGTATTTAATATAAAGGTTAAATTGATATGCAGGTACTACACTTTTACCAAAATTTTAAGGTTTAAATACCTTTTTAATCCTTACAATTTAGCACTTTTTTACTTTTTGTCCTTGCAAAATTATTTTTTTTTTGTTTTAGTCATTGCAAATTATGATTGTTTTATTTTTCGTCTTTAAAGTGGTTTAGATAGCGCTTTTTTCACTATTCAAAGCGTTATCTAAACCATTTTAAGGACGAAAAACAAAACAAACATAACTTGCAAGGACTAAAACCAAAAAAATAATTTTGCAAGGACGAAAAGCAAAAAAATGCTAAATTGTAATGACTAAAAAAGTATTTAAGCCTAATTTTAATTAGGTTTCTAAACTTATTTTTTCTAATTGTATCTCTAAACTTTTTTTTTAATTGATCTTCCCGTCTAATTGTCATTATGAAAAATTAACCGTAAACATCTAATTAGAGGTGCAAACAGTGGAGTGGTGCTTATGGTGTTGAAAGTACAACTGAGTCAATTGTGAGAGTTTTCTGTAGAATTTCAATCTTCTGCAAAGCCAAACAATTGTGAGAGACTTGTGAAAGAATATTTGGGTTGAATTGACCTGTAGAGGTTGAAACTCTACAAAAATATCTCATAGTTGACTTAGTTGTGCTTACAACACACTCTAAAAGCATCAGTACATCGTCTGCACCTCTAATTAGGTGTATGCGGTTAATTTTTCATAACGACAATTAGACAAGAGGACCTAATTAAAAATAAATAAAAGTTTAGGGACCCAATTAAAAAAAAGTTCAGAGACCTAATTGAAAATTTGATAAAAGTATGGGGAGTTGCAGAATAATTGAACCTAATATAAACTAGCAGAACCATTTGCTTGTTAAGTGAGGGAAGATTACCAATCTCAGCAAGGTTTTATAGGAGTTCATCTAATGAGAATATTCTCCTCCTTAAATATATGTATATGAATGTGCAATTGTATTTAATATAAACTAATAAGGGCATGTTTGGGTTAGCTTATCCAAAAGCACTTCTAGAAGATGAAAATAAGAAGAAAAAAAGAAATAAGATTCTCCATAAGCTAAAATTAGCTTAAACATAAGATAATTTGTAAAAAGTCTCACATATTCTAGAAAAGCTATAAGAAAGAGCTTCTACAAGTTAGCTTATACATAAACTAATTTTAGCTTATGGAGAAACTCATTTCATATTTTTCTTCTTATTTCTTCTCATAGAACTACTTCTGGATAAGTTTAGCCAAACAGGCCCTAAAACCATTTGCTTGCTAAGTGAGGGAAAGACTACCAATCTCAACAAGGTTTTATAGTAGTTCATCTAATGAGAATATGCTCCTCCTTAAATATATGTATATGAATGTGCAAATGTATTTAATATAAACTAATAGAACCATTTGCTTGCTAAGTGAGGGAAGAGTATCAATCTCAACAAGGTTTTATACTAGTTCATCTAATGAGAATATGCTCCTCCTTAAATTTATGTATATGAATGTGTAAATGAATTTAATATAAACTAAAAGAGCCATTTATTGCTAAGTGAGGGAAGACTATCAATCTCAACAAAGTTTTATACTAGTTCATCTAATGAGAATATGCTCCTCCTTAAATTTATTTATATGAATGTGCAAATGTATTTAATATAAACTAATAGAACCATTTGCTTGCTAAGTGAGGGAAATGAGAATATGCTCCTCTTGAAATATATGTATATGAATGTGCAAATGTATTTAATATAAACTAATAAAATTTGCTTTTCTTATAATATGTTACTAACTAAATTGATGGATAGTATCAATTTTATGAACTAATTTGAAATTTTATTTTAACAAATATCTTACTTATAGTATCAATTTATCAAGCTGTTTATTGATTCAAGTAAACTTTTCTTGCAGAAACTATCTATGCAGTTTGGATAGGTGAGTTCCTCTACTTCTATATGTTTTGAATAATAACCATTCAGAATTTTTTACTAGAATATTTGTTATAATAAATTCACATTGACTTATGATTTTATGATGGTCTCTAACACTTTGACGCATCCAATATAATCTACGAAAATTAACAAATTATTCTCAGCTAAAGCTTGTTGATATCCTTTTTCTTTTTCATTCGTTATTGCAACGAGGTAATTTTTCTCATATTAACTCATAGGACTGCTTGAAAGAATAAAAGGACAAAGCCCAAGTTTTGGTGATGCCGACTATAAAGGATTAATCTTAGGAAATTACATTCTACCATCATTCTGGGCAGGGAAATTTTTGTTTGGGGTGACATTAGTTATTGCGCTTTTCATATACAAATGGCGAAAAAGACATTTGTCAATGTACGAAGATATTGAAAATTATTTAGAACAAAATAATTTGATGCCTATTAGATACTCGTACAAGGAAATTAAGAAGATGGCTAGAGGTTTCAAAGACAAATTGGGTGAAGGCGGCTATGGCTCTGTGTTCAGGGGAAAGTTGCGTAGCGGGCCTTCTGTGGCAATAAAAATGTTAAACAAATCAAAAGGTAATGGACAAGACTTTATTAGTGAAGTTGCAACCATTGGAAGAATACATCATCAAAATGTAGTACAATTAATTGGATTTTGTGTTGAGGGATCAAAACATGCTCTTGTTTATGAATTTATGTCCAATGGATCTCTTGATAAATTTATTTTTTCCAAAAATGGAAGTATACATTTAAGCTATGACAAAATATATAACATATCAGTTGGAGTGGCTCGTGGGATTGCTTATCTCCACCATGGTTGTGAGATGCAAATTTTGCATTTTGATATTAAGCCCCACAACATCTTACTGGATGAAAAATTCACCCCAAAGGTCTCTGACTTTGGATTGGCAAAGTTATATCCGATAGATAATAGCATTGTCACTATGACAGCAGCAAGAGGGACAATTGGGTATATGGCTCCAGAGTTGTTTTATAAAAATATTGGGGGAATATCTCATAAGGCTGATGTCTATAGCTTTGGAATGCTTTTGATGGAGATGGCAAGCAAGAGGAAAAACCTAAATCCCCATGCAGAGCATTCAAGTCAACTTTACTTTCCCTTTTGGATTTATAATCATCTTGGAAAAGAGAAAGATATTGAAATGGAAGATGTCTCAGAGGAGGAAAAGAAAATAGCAAAGAAGATGATCATAGTTGCACTTTGGTGTATACAATTGAAACCAAATGATCGCCCCTCAATGAGCAAAGTAGTGGAAATGCTTGAAGGAGACATTGAGCGCCTTGAAATACCTCCGAAGCCTACTCTATATCCACATGAAACGATGATGGAGGATGAAAGAATCAACTCCAATCAAACAATATCAAGTAACTTCATTAGTTCTTCTAATTATTCCTTGTAAATTACAACTTATCCTTTGGTAATAGAGAATACTATTTAGCAATGCACAATAACTATTTATTTGCATCCACCTTATTGTCTTGTACACTTGTTCATCTATAATATTTCAGTTGTTTATATCATTTCCTATTGCTTTATATTTCAAAGGTTAAAGACGAGTTATCGAATTCAAAATTTTGTTCAAAGTTCCCAAATATATTTGGAAACATGTTATGAAATCATTCTACTTGTGTGTGTGTGTGTGTATATATATATATATATATATATATATATATATATATATATATATATATATATTACACACACACACGGTGATATATATATATATGACACACACA
Organism: Pueraria montana var. lobata; assembly: GCA_026413185.1. Classification (NCBI taxonomy): domain Eukaryota; kingdom Viridiplantae; phylum Streptophyta; class Magnoliopsida; order Fabales; family Fabaceae; genus Pueraria; species Pueraria montana. The sequence continues at coordinate 19,943,547 of CM048646.1, forward strand.
CACGGTGATCTTCACACATTTTAATGTAAATAATATTTGTCTTGTCTATTTTTCATATATATTGGGTTCGGGTAGCTTTTCCAGCATCTCACAATTATTGATCAACCTTATTTCTTACCAAGATAAAAATATTATATTGAAAAATGGTGAAGTTCTAGAGTGAACCATCTAATAGGTGGTCTATGGGTGAACCATCTTTATATATGGTCAGATGTAATCATATTGTAATATACAGTTATGATTGTTTACTTCCAACCAATTGGTAAACTATAACCAAATTCATTAAAAATTGCTATCTCATCCTTGTGAATGTGAAATAAAAGAATCACACTAGAAGGATGGTTGAATAATTTGTTTGTGAAGTTAAAAAACTTTTCTCAAGTTGTTCGAAAAAAGACAGTTTTGAAAACAAGTTTGTGAAAACGTTTCGTTTAAAGGAAAACGTGAAGGGGTGAATAGAAACTTGAAAACTAAACACAAGAGTTTTTATATTGGTTCACTTAACTGAGCTACGTTTAGTTTTCCTTCAACCTTGGAAGGATTCCACTAACCAACACACTACAAAAAAAATCTGGGATTAGTGGAGGTTAAAAAAACATGTTCTGGCAGCTAAAAACCGCCACAAATGGCATTTCTAGCGACTATAACTAACTGCCAGGACCACATGTGTTAGTAACGGTTTGTGGCAGTTTTAAAGTAAGCGCTGGTATTTTGCCAGGAAAATCATTGTAGTTACTGGCGGTTTTTAACCGCCAGAAATTGCACTCAATTTTTAAAACCGCCAGAAAATGCATTTTCAACATTAATATAGCTTTTACTGGTCAGAACTATAATTCTTTATCTATTTTAATGGCTCCCTTTTAACCAGCACAAAGTTCAAATCATAGGTAGCAAGGTTTCAGTAGGTTTTTACCTTCAAAATTCAAATCACCAACAAAAGATGGGGTAGAGCTAATAAATGAAGAAAAGGGCAATGAATCAGAGATAGGGACATTTATGCCAACCTGATTCACAATTAATTCAGTACAAAACAAAGGCTTCAATAAAAACCTTCATATACAGAAGAACTGGGCCAAGAATCTCATAGAAATGAAGATGAAAATCCTTTGCAATTGATCTGAACTCATTCTTGAATTCTGCATTTCCTTGCCAGAACTTGATAACCTCTTATCACAACAATTTATTGGCCATTCACCAGCCTACCCTGCCATTGCCACATTTACTTGTATCAGTGTTAGGTACAACTTTGTGACAGATTCCATGATTAATTGTACCATATTTGCAACCAAATTTTTCCTTGTAAACACTTCCAAAGCCTCCTTCTACTAGTTAATTTGCTAAAGAGAATATTATGTAAAGTAGCATGGTAAGATAAATATAAAGTATCTACATTAGATGATAGACATAAATAGTGTAGTATCATTATGCCCCATAATCCCTTTGGATGTACTCTGCAATATGATTTTACTCACAAAATGCTAAGTAAAAAGCTAAACTCACAATTTCAAATGTTCAGCAAAGTAAAAACAATCGAGTTCACATACATGCAGAGATATAAATGACAGAAAATATCAATATCATCAGTACTAATACTAGTTTCAGTTCTAGTTTCAAGTAACATCCACCTTGTGCAGGCACTGGTTGCCAGTGATAAGAAGCCATTCCATCATTAGGTGATCGATAATTTGTAGCCTTTTGTTCAGCTGAAAGCAACTGCTCCACCTGCCAAGGGGTTTAAAGTGGAATATACAAGAGTTTAGGACCTAGGATTCAAACTTGAATAGAAAAAGAAAAAACACAGGAAACACCTAGAACCAGAAACAAACCTTTTTTTTTTTCTTACATGGATAATTATACAGAGTATCCATTATGTTTAATGTAGTTGAACACAGGCTATCACACACAATATTATAGGCACAACTGTCCTTAGCAATGACAGTTTCAATGCCTAATGTAATTCTTTATAAGCAGTAGCCTCTGCAGTTGCCATCGTTGTAGCCATATGCTCACAAGAAGCAGTATGTGCACCATCCACAGGGAGCAAAAGCCAAGACATAGAACCAGCAAAGTAATGTAAAGAATTATTCATTTCAAATATATATTGACTAACCTGTAAACTTACTTGGTCTAGCAGGCAAGTAAACACTGTTTTTACATGGTGGGTTGCAAGTGTAGCAGGCTGTAAAAGAACAACAGTTTCAATTGTTCACACATTGATTATGTTCAAGTCAAAATATCAGCATCTTAACTACCTAAACATTTATCTAAAATCTAAATCAAATTGATCCAAATTAAGAATAAAAATTTTAAATAAGAAATAAAATTAAAACATAATAAAGTTGAATAAGTTGGGTTTTCATAGTTTTTTTTTTTTTTTATCAAGAAAACAGATTGATATGGTTTGATTTTTGTTTTCACTTAACCAAATCAAACTTAACTAACATAATTAGTAATATTTTTGTCATAATTTTTCAAAGCCCCAACAAAAATGGCCCCCTTCATAGGCCTAGATCGCTTGTGTTTTAATTAAGTTGACCCTGATAGTCGATAACAAATTGCTACTAACAAAGTTAATCATAAATAATTATGAAATTAAATTTGTAAAATCAAGATTATACTAGATTAATAGCAATCGTAACCAACCCAAAGAAAAAGCATGTATCATGTACATGAACAAATAATGGGTATAGCTTATTTCTTGGTGGTTACAGCTGTTGCTTTCCAGTACCTTGATGCATATCTATGAAATAAGGCAAGTGCATTACTACTAACTTCTGCCACATTCATGGCCTTCCCAAATTCCAGTTAGAGAAGCAAGTAATTAACTACCCAGGAAGTAAAATGATTGCATCTTGAGATTGCTTCTTCATTCCAACGCACAAACTCTGTCACAATAGTAACGGATATTTTCTGTTGAGAAGAAACTACTGAAGCACCTTTTGAGCGTCCAAATAAGCAGTTCATTTTAGAGAAAAAAAAAATAATCAGCTCTAAAGTAAAATATTTAACTAAATAAGAAACTGAAAATTTAATTTCATATGGCCATTCCCTTGATCAATCCAATAAGTTTATTAGAAATCTTTCCCTGCTGCTTTACCTTTACTATCACAAGTTGGATTTAAGGGTCTCTCTTGTACAACTCTAAATTCTTTTTTATTTGACAAATGACAAATCTACAAAACAGTGAAAGAAGTCATAAATTGTCATTCCCTTACAACTAGAGAACTGTGTGTTTTTTTTTTAATTTATTTTTTTAAAATTATTTTATTGTTAACTGCAAAATATCTTAGGTGGCTCATCCTTGCAGCTAGCATATGAAAAAGGATATCATTTAAAAACCAAACCACTTGAGCTATCACTAATGACAGCTCCATTGATCTAACTACATCCTTATAAATTTAAAAATAATTATCACTTAGTAGAGTAATTTATATTTAAGACACTTAAGAATTGGCTTTATGAACTTACCATTTCATGGTTAAGGTTGTCTAGCTTCTGAGGTCTGTTTAGTATCACTACCTTCACACAAGAATTTCCCGAGGAAAGTACCTATAAAGAAAGTAATACAATAAGGAAGTATAGTCATGCAAACAGATAAGATATATAATAAAGAGCTTGATACAATCAATTAAATTGCAGAGATACTCAATCTTTTATGTAAAATCCAAGCTATGTAAAGTCCTAACTAACTCTATTCATTCCTCTTTATTCATATCATTGACATATCAAGAGATTCTAAGAGCTTATTTCATAAAATAATAAAATTATCACTTACATCATTCTATCTATTTTTAAATAATTAAATAAAATTACTTTTATGCACCATAAAATATCTAAAAGAGCATGTCAACCAACTCATATACAAATAAGGGAATTGAAGCAGTAATTGGGTGACATAGGATGTGCTTTGGTCATGGCGTTGTAAACAAACAAGTCTGGTTGAGGAATTTGATCAAACAGTTTGTTGCCATAAGAAAAACTTGTATCAGTGTTAGGTGTTAATAGGCCTGGAGAATTCAATAAATGAGGGGGAAATTAAGCTCTAATCGAAGAATTTGAACGGAAGGAGTCAATTCGAAAAACCTTGTTGGCGCAAACAACATTTCGAACCTGCCGCAGTTCCCTTCGTTTCAATGCTCTCCCTATCCCTTCCAGAATCGAACAAAGCAATACTTAGAGTAAATATTTTCACCCGAGTTTTGTAAAGAAAAGCCTACCATTTTGCTTCATCCGAGGATGCCTGAAAGAAGAAACGAGCTTCTCAAGATAAACATAAAGTCGAAACAAATTCACCTAAAATTGTTCACCGAAATGCATAATCAAGACAAACACAAATCAAAATCGAAACATAATCAAGCTTCTAAACAAACCCTAGATTAATTAGAGAAGAAATACAGAGATGACAAAGCTCGACAGAGAGAAGAACTAGCGAGAGAGATAAGAACCAGCAAGAGAGAGATGAACGAGCGAGAGAGAGAGTGAGCTCGCACTTGAAAGAGCAAACGAGCGTGTTGAGGCAGAGCGCAAACAGAAGATGGTCGTGTCGTGTTATGCCCAAATAGTAGGCTGTAGGTGTTAAAATGGAATAAACCAAAAGCTACATTTTCTGGGGGTTTCAAGTAACCCTCAATATAAAAACGCCGGTAAAGACTTTTTTTTTTTGCAGTGACAATTATAGCAAGTATTTTTAGTGCCACTTCTGACTACAACCAACAATAATCTCAACCTGAGATTGTCAAATCCAAGTATTCTTTAACACAAAGTCACTCCTAACTTTCACAAACGAGTGTTTGAAATATGACGACTTCTACGGTGCACCAGTAAATAGGTGGTGCACCGTGCACAAGTATATAATATTGCTATTTGCAACCCCAAAATTACTATTCACATCTTTATGTGTTTAATTTTTTTTTATTGTAAGTAGGTTTTTTTATTATAGCAATATATATATATATATTTAACTTAATGGGTTATTTTTTTTATTTTAAAGCAGCAAAATTACGTTTAAGCCCCAGTAATTTACTGTAGCAAAAATATATATTTAATTTAATAGGTTACTTTTTTTTATTTTAAAACACCGAAATTATGTCCAAAAATAATTCAGAGTACTACCGGGGCTTGGACGTAATTTCGGTGCTTTAAAATAAAAAAAGTAACCTATTAAATTAAATATATATTTTTGCTACAGTAAATTACTGGGACTTAAACGTAATTTTACTGCTTAAAAATAAAAAAAATAACCCATTAAGTTAAATATATATATATATATATATATATATATATATATATATATTGCTATAATAAAAAAACCTACTTACAATAAAAAAAAAATTAAACACATAAAGATGTGAATAGTAATTTTGGGGTTGCAAATAGCAATATTATATACTTGTGCACGGTGCACCACCTATTTACTGGTGCACCGTAGAAGTCGTCTTGAAATATTACAAAGAATCAACTTATAATGTGAGGATATGAAAGTTTAGTACAAAATGCAACAACTTTGCAAAGCAAACGATAAACTGTTTGAGTACAAGATGTTTCATCCAAAGAATATTGCAAAGCAAGAAAATTTCATCCAAAGTTCTATCACTTATTACTCTGATCTTCTATTCAAATCTTTATATAGACTCTAAGGAAGATGTATCTGTTGAGAGAAATAGCTCTTGAGAAAATTCTCATTTTGAGTCTCATTTAAATGTATGGAGAGTTTGGCACGTTATTGCTTTTGACATGTCCACTTTTGCAAAGGAGAGAGAAAATATAGGTGTCCTTTCTTCCCCCAAAAAAGGTGCTGACACTCTCTAAAACATGTTATGCTTCTCTCTGCTCATTCTTACTTCAGTCTTATCCTTGTACTAGACCGTGATTTGAAGCTTGCTTTTGATCAACGGTTGTAATTATACTCAAAAATCCTTATTTTTCATTAAATGTTTGAAATTCAAACATTAGAGCATATTCAAAAAATAAGGGGAATATCATGCTAAGGTTATACGATAAAGAATATAAGAGCAATTATCCTTATAACATTTGAACTTTATAGAATGAAGAGCTCGAGCACGTGTAAGTTTTCTTAAGAAGTGTTGGACGAAAATAGATCGTTAGACGTTGGATATTTTATAAAAGCTTTTGGGTGCAATTTCTTCATTTAGCGCTTTGGATGCTTAACTCTTATAAAATACTTGAACAAAAGTCCAGTTTAGCATGTTCGACGCTAGCTATTTAAAACAAGTTTTTCACATCTAAGAACGAATATAGCTATATAAGCTTTGAACGCATGTTTTTCCTACATAGATCAACAAACCTTATTAGTTCATCAAAGTTCAATATCTTTTGTTATCATCAAAACTATGAGATTTTTATGGGTTAGACGGCTTCCATGTCTTTGGTTTCTATTGAATCCAAATCCCAAGGTTTTAATTATGACAAACAATTAGCAGTGCAAATGATAAGGATGATGGAGGAAAGCTATGCAAGCTAACATATTTGCTAAGTGTTTCAGTTAAATATATAAAGAGTAGATTAGAACAAGTGCTCTGATGAGTTCAGAACAAGATCAGAAAGGATGTCTTAAACTGTGCATCAAGTGAGAAGTCATCAAAAAATTGAATGAAGCCCCGTCTAAATGATGAAGTCAGTGCTTCCTTTAAAAGACCTTAATCCTAGCAAGTTGCAAGAACATCAAGAAGGCCTCACTTAGAAGATACATCAAAAGCTACAATAAGAAGACAACATCAGAATGAAGCTGATCCTGAGTCAACATCAGAATGGTGTGCTAAAGGACTCTCAATATGAAAACATCATAATGATGGAATGAAGTTGAACCAGAGTCAAGACTTTGAAGGACTTTGATTTTGGTGAATCGGAATGATGAAGCAACAACATGTCTTCCATATGATTCACACACAATGAGGTGTCATCAGAAGACTGGAGTTGGTAACATCAGAATGGTGCAATAAGCAACAACATGTCGTCCATATGAATCACAACAACTAAGGATTCATTAGAAGACTAAGGTTGACAACAAAAGAAGATATAACGCAACTTCACATCTTCCATATGAATCAAAATTACTGAGGATTCATCAGAAGATTGAAGTTGACATCATTTGAAGATGCATTTAGTTGAAAGTTAAGACATGTCCTTGAGAGATTTTGGTTTGGAGCATCAGAATAAAGTAAAAGAAGACTTTTCAGAAGTATGCACCAAGGACAGATTACACACAATAACAACAACAACCTACATATATTTTAAATGCTGAAGTAAGCTACTTCCAAATGATCCTAGCTATAAAGAGTTGTTCAGGATGATGGAGTTGAGTTATCTACAAAGACATATCATGAAGTCTACATCAGAAGGAACCTACATCATAATAGGTTCTTCCATAGCAACATCAGAATGTATTTCTGATAGACCTTTAGAAGCTACTCAGATTTGTTCATTAGAATGACCTCCCCAGAACAAATTCAAAAATCCGTCAAGTCAAGTACAACTAGCATATTTCAAACTTCTTCAAAAGGAGTTGCAGTGCCAAGTGCCCCACTTCCAACAACTACTTCCTTGGGGTATTATAAAAGGGACTTGAAGGAAGCTTTTGAAGACATCTTGAAGCAAGTAAGAAAGAGAGAAACACAAGCCTATCACCTCTGTTGAGGATTTTGCATTCAACTTCAAGCCTCTTCGTTTGAGAGTGACCCACTTCTATAAAATACTCCTGAGCTATTCATTGTAAAAGTGAGAAGTGTGATTTGAAATTTCCTTAATGGAAACCCCTGTGTTAGGGAGAATTTGTGTTTTGTGCAGTGATTCATAGAAAACCTTTGCTATGTTGTTAAAGTCTCTAAGCCAAGACCAAGGTGTAGTGTTGTGGTGAGGGAGCAAGTATATTGTGACCTTAAGGCAGTGTGAGTGTACTGATTAAGGGGAGCCGTAGTTGCTTCAAGAGCTTGAGTGAAGCTCTACGAAGTGGTGAACCTATTGAGGTTGCTGTTGTAAGTCAGTGGTGGCTAGTTGTTGTGTTGTTTAGTGAAAATCTCACTAGGAGAGTGAGGATTGGACGTAGCCCTAGGTTTAGGGTGAACCAGTATAAAAATTTGTTGTGTTCATTCTTCTTCCTCCCTTCCTTTTTACTGTTTTGAGCTACTAAGCTTTACAACTTGTTTTTCACAAAGCAACCATTTATAAAACAATGTTTTGAACACAAACACAGTTTCTAGAAAACCTCTTTAACTCATCCAAAGATTTGAAAGTCTGTTTTGAGCAAGCAACTTTTTTCCATAAATTGTTAAGTTTTTGTTCTGAGTTCAAAACAAATATTTAATCTGAACAAACATATTTTGAACTGACTTCAGAATATCCAGATCTTTACAAAAGGAGCTTAAGTTTTTGAAAAACACAATTCAACACCCTTCTTGTGTTATTTTATTTGCTTCAGTTTCAACAAAATGCTCTAGTCAAAATTCATAGTGAGTGGAGGAGATACGTTTGATGTTCAAATGCATATCCTCACCTTCTCGCCTCCCTCATCACCTCTCTGCTCCTCACACACCTCATCTCTATTAACGAGGCTGACCCCTTTAGCAAAAAGTACAAATGTTGGTGGAGTTGAAGTTGAAGATGTCGATGAATGTCTTGTTGGATAATCGGACGGTGTTGCTCCAAGGGATGGCACAATCGAATCCAATGATGGAGGGACTATTAACGAATTGGCCTCAATAAAGCAAAAAAGAAATTTAAAAGAGCGAGTGTTAGAAGAAAATGCACTAGTGATTTTTATATTGGTTTAGTCAACCTAACCTACATCTAGTACTCAAGTCGCAACTTGAGATTTGCCACTAAGTTGACAAGTTACAAATGTGAGCTAATTATGTTACCACCCGTGACAACCCCTTAAGTGGACTTCTCCTTCCTCTCAAATATAAAACTCCATCTAAGTTATCGAATTGCATAGTAGTAAGCTAATTTTATCACACAAACCTTCCCATGACACCCCTCTCTGAACCCTAGACTTAGATTAAAACCTTCAAGGGTGCCTCCCTTGAATAAAAACATTGACTAACAACAAACTCCTCAAAAAGTATATAAGCCACCCATAAGCATTAGCACTCTCCATTTCTCAACTTAGACACACATCAATGATCCAAGCTATAGGCACCTAGCTTCTTGAAGGCTTGGATTCTAAACTTTTGTTGAGCTTTTCTAGTTTGTATCTGGTGCATTTTGCTTTTTGGTAGAGGCTCTTGTTTATAATGTTTAAGATATATGGATTTGGGCTTTTTAGAAGAAAGCTTTGATTAAAAAACATCCCTTATCTCTTTATTTTAAGAAGCTACTTGATTTTAGACAAAGATACTTTCCGAATTCCAAAATTCAAATATTAAATTCAATCCCAAATTACACCAAATCTCACCAACGATCCAAACACATACTTAGACGCTTCCATCTTATTCGAGAAATTATCGATAGAGGAGATGTGAAGATTGCATAATTCTGACCTTGGAAAATGTGGCTGACCTACTGACGAAGCCTTTTGCTCAACAGAAGCATGATGCTCACACTAGATTGATGGGTGTTAGGTTTATGCCCGATTGGCTCTAATACTAGTGGGAGATTGTTAGAGTGAGCCTTAGTGGTCAATCCATTTTAGGCTACATTTGTATTACAACTTCGGTTTACATATTTTATATATGAGGCATTTCAGTTATTATGTTATTTGTTGTATGATATAGTAACATCCTTAGAATAGGCAGACTATTTGATGATATAAGATTCATTGAATAATAGAACACAATTCTTAAAGTGTCCGTGGTTGAAGTATCATTGTTAACCAACACAACAATTATGCATTAAGATTATTGTATGAGCAGCATGATGACTGCATCTCACAGGTCATGGATATAGGATATCAGGCTAGCACACAAGTATAAATATTAGAAGTAATATATATACTAGACAAACCCACTATGAGAAGGCTTCATAATAGTTATGAAAGTGTCATAAGCGCTTCTCATGACAACCATAAGGTGATAGTAGTCCTTCAACTTGAAGTCACTATGATTCCCACATGTAGGAGTTGTAGGCTTTAATGCTATCAAACATCATCAATAACAAGGTGATTATAAAGGTAGTACTTGGGCATGCAATGAATCATGTTGAGTAATGTGAGCAATGTAGATAGGATTCTTCCTTTCTACATAAAAGGAGTTATGTTTATAGGTCTCTCGATAGAGTGAGACTTGCAATATGCATGGCCATGCACAAATGGATTGATATGAGATATTGAGTTCGTTTGTATTTAGACGTCTACTTGGTATCGAGAAATAAACAATTGGACTTAACGAGTATGACACTTTTATGCCTCGTGTTCAATCGAGACATTTGGACAAAGGGACAAAGGCTACACAGTGAAAATGGTTGTTGTAAAGGTTGAAATCAGATAACCAATTATTTCATAGGCTGGGAGGTAGTGATGCATTACTAGATGCCAATCACTATCTCTATAATATTATAAAGATAATATTATTGTCAATCTAGTGGGAGACTACAGGTAATTTAAATTCAATTTAATTTAGTTAATGGTTAATTAATTAACAACATATTTAATTAAAAGAGACGCGTTATGATTTAATTAATTATCTGCATATTTGATCAAATAAGATTTGATAAGCTAATTATCTGTATATCTAATCAAATAAATTTGATAAGATCAAATAAGATTTGATGAGATAAGATATGATTGGGATCTGGGTTAGATCAATCTCTTATATAATATTTAGAGGTTGACTTAACATGACACATGAAAAATTCACTATTGAGAGAAAAAGTAGTGTGTCACACCAAATCCCTACGCGTCTACCGTCGGCTAGCACCGAGACCTCGCTCTGATTGTTGCTTGCGTGGACTGAGTAGAGGCGCCTTAATTTCGATGCTTGGTGATTAAAAGCAACCTACCATTTGAAAGCACACTACAAGGGTAACTTCGAAGCCCTTAGTGATTCTTGTGTGATGCATGGTCATGGGATGTGGTTCTTTTTGCTCATGGTTTCTTAGAAAATTTTAAAATTGTAGATCATGAAACCCCAACAAGTATAAGTATCAAGAAAAGAAAATAAAGAATCCATGAGGGTTAAGGAAAGGATCCCTAAAATAGAGAGTCAGCCTAGATTCCTTGGAGCATTCACTGAGACATTATGTTTCATCCCTTTAAGTTTCATGTTTTTACAGGTTAAGTAGGTGGACACTTCATGAGAGGAGCCTGGAGTATAGAGTTGTTTGCTTGAAATAGGGACGAATCCAAAAACCTATTAAAGGGTGGTTGGATTTTTTTTTTCTTCCTTTATAATTGTTTAAATTTCTAACTTTTAATAAACAGTAATTTTAAAAAAAATATATTTTTTACACTAAAATTGAAATTAATTTTTATTTTAAATAATAATAACCTTAATCGTTACTATAATAACAACAAACACATAACTAGTTTTACATAATTTTACACTAGTTATCATCTTAACTATTGCAATAATAACAACAAACACAACTAGTTTTACACGATTTTATACTAGTTAACCTTAACTAGTATTATAATAACAACATACACAATTAATTTTACACAATTTTGCACTAACTAATTTAAAAATATATATATATGTACACGAAAATTCTCGAAGGAAGGGGGCTGGAGCCCCTGCTCGCCCCCTCTCTATCCGTCCCTTGCTTGAAGGAAGACGTTTATAGTTTTGTATCTCCCAATATATGGGAATTGGTTTCATGTACCTTGGTTATGTATTGTAAGGCACATAAATGCCAAAAGTTGTATAAGTTTTATTCATGTTATGTATATTTAAGTTTTAGTACAAATAGTTAATTCTGATATTCTTATATTCTAAGTTTTCAAAATTTAGTAATATAAGCAAGTAAAAGGTAATATCCTCTAGGATGTTACTGTATAGGTAAATTAAAATTGTAAAAAAAGATGCAGTGGGTTCTCGACGAGTTTTTCAAAACCTAATCAAACTTGATAGGGACAAAATTGGGTATTAAAATTTCAAACCTGCTTTTTTGAACTTGAACCTGCTATGCATTTTAAAAGGGTAAAGAGAGCTAAATCTGCCATTGCTCTTGCCCTACCTTATTTCTAGAGCTGTCAAAACAGACCAGCCCTACCCATTGAGCCCGACCCACTCAATAGGTGCGTCAACCCAACTCAGCTCACCTATTAGTGAGCCTTTAAAATGTTGGCCCGGCCCGGCCCACCAAGGGTTGACCCACCTAAAATAAAAAAAAATAAGAAAAATCAATTTTTTTTAAAAAAATTGTGTTTAAGTGAGCTGAGGACTTTGGTGGGCTAAGCCTTTTTTTTTTTCTTAATAAATGTACATGAAGGAGAAAGGGGAAGGCACGTGCCTTTTTTTTTAATTGGGGTTATAATCCTGATTGTTAATTTTGATCCGAGGGTTATTATGTAAAACTAGTTATGTATTTGTTGTTATTATATATATATATATATATATATATATATATATATATATATATATATATATATATATATATATGTGACACCCTTTACCCAAATAACATAATAATAACAAATATTACGTTGAGAAAAAGAAAGACGATTTTCAAGAAAAAAATTTCGCGAATAAAGAATGACAAATTCTCAAACCATTCATAAATAAACCTCATAAATACTTATTTAAATCAAAACTACCTTTGGCACTCCAAAGGCCATACAAAAGGTTATATATATATATATATATATATATATATATATATATATATATATATATATATATATATATATATATATATATATATATATATATATATATATATAAATCAAACTTAAAAAAAAATAACATTAATTCGGCCACAATATCACAATTTATCATAACTTTACAATCCCAATTTAAATGTAAATAAAAGACAATAAAGGAAGGCCTGTGCCTACTCTCCAGCAATGTCACCTTGGTCTTGCTGGACATCACCCGTCACCAACAAATACACAAGAAAAACACAAAACAAAAGGAGTGAGATACATCTAACTACATGCTTGTGGTATGAAAATGGAGACAAGTAGCTACACAAACACATAACAATTATCTCTTAGCATTCACATACGTCACGCATAGTCACAACCAAGTATTCATGCAATGCAATGTGTTATATGTTCTTAGCTTTATATGCATGTGGTACCATTCAAAACTCTTTTGTGAAAATAGTCTAGGAGTACGTGCAGTCGACGAATAGCCACACCATGGGCATCCGACACTAATAGTCTCAACTAGGATGATACCCCTAGCAGCTTGTTAGGATTACCCAGTCTTGCAAGGATACTCCAACCCATGGGATCAACATGAGCTTAAAGGAGATTCCAAACCAGATAACACCCCCAAGGCCAGAACTCAATGAGTTCTTCACAACCTCCCTAGTTAGGTTCATAAACTACTTTCAAAAACACATATACATCATGTTATGGTATGATGCAAGATTTACACAAATGTTCATGGCTTCTTTTAACTTATCACATGGAGGATCCTACCTCACATAGATTTGGTCCTCATTTTATTTCATATCAACAATACACCATGGCATCATGCATACTTTACTCGTACCAAGCATGTCATATTATAACACTCATATCATTGTTCACAGAGCACAACAATAGACATATACATCAAATAAAATCATAATATTTTCAAACTCCAACACAATAATAATTTTAAGAATCATGCTATAGCAACACTATAACATAATAATAATAATAATAATAATAATAATAATAATAATAATAATAATATGAACAAATGAATATATATATATATATATATATAAAGAAACACATAATTAACCGAAACGTATATAATATAAAAACTAACAAAACAATATAAAACTAGCATAAAACCCAATCCTGATCATGATTCACGAGAAATCAATATATAGGCACATATATTATGTCTATACGCAGACATATTAAGATGAGAAAAAGACTATGCACTAACAGTGTAAAATTATTTTACACAGTCATCCAATCACAACCCATCATGTATAGTAAGTTTATTTATTTTTATAAAATTATCTTAAAAGTCATACCAACAATGATTTGTTATTGGATGACTGTATAAAATTGTTTTACATTATCAGTGTAACATCCCCAAATTATATATATAATAAATAATAATAACTTATATTGTGGTTATTATTTCCAAATAATATATATATGAAATACAATTAGAATTCCTAGTAAAAATTTTTCTATAAAATAGTAGTTGTGATCACTAAAAGCAAGCCTGCATAATATACATTGTCATATATATTCCGATAACAAAACATTATACTTACATATCTATTTGTTAAAATAAAAGTAGAAAATATATACAACCCAGAGTCTGGCCAAAATAAAGAAACCACCTACTCCATGTTAGGAGCTATACTATCCATACAGTCAGCTTCAGTACTAACTCTAAAAAAAAAAAAGAAACCAACACTACATGTTGGTCAACATGCTATGACTTCATCTACTGAGTTCCAGATGGATCTGGAACGTACATACTGGGATCTTCCTTGGGTGTACTCGATGTAGGAGTAGGGTTCCTATTGGCTTCTCGTTGTGCTTATTGATGTCGTCGAGCCATCGCTCCTCTAGGAACAGAAGGTGTGACGATAGTCCTGGCTCTCCTCCTACGATACACCCTTCGGGGTGTACTAGTCTCAGCATCAGTATGATTGGCTACAAGCTCAGGCCAAAGAGCAGTAGCAGGTAAGGGTATAAGCATCTTAAAGATTCCTTCAATCTTGAAGGAAGGTGCAAAAGAGGGGTCAAATTCTAAAGTCAGAGGTCCAGAATAAATAACCATAGAAGAATGGGGTTTCACCCTCCTTCCATCCTCATCATAACATTGAAGCTCAATGATCATGGTATGTTGAGGGTCCATCGTCTAAAAATTAAATAAATAAAAGAAAACATACACAGAAGGAAAAGACAAGGAGTGAGGTTCTAACTTAAGGCATCAATATGGTAATAACATCCACGGGGCCTAATCTAACAATTAATCACAAACAATTATAAGAAACAATTCATATTACAACAAAGATATTAATTAATGTGACATAATACATGAGTACATGAATGTTGACTCTTCTCAATGCAAAGATGTTGACTCGTTACAATACACGGATATTGACTCATCTCCGTAGAAGACTTTACAACAGGGTAGCATAACCAGAAGCTCTTACTCCACTGACCCAAGCATACTAATCAATATCGATATAAATATTCACCAAATCTAGAATGGTAATAGCATTAGGTGAATTAACAACCAAAGTTAGAATGGTAATAGCCTTTGGCGATTTACTAACTAAAACATCAATATAAATATTCACCTAATCTAGAATGGTAATAGCATTAGGTGAATCACAGACCAAAGCTAGAATGGTAATAGCCTTTGGCGGTCTACCAACCAAAGCTAGAATGGTAATAGCCTTTGGTGGTTTATCAACCAAAACTAGAATGGTAATAGCCTTTGGTGTTAAAGGGTACGTGGCAGTACACTACATGATATAGCTACTCCGGAACCACCTGATCCAACAAACCATGATACGATAACAGACAATCTTATCAGAGTTGATATTCATCAACAATTTCACTAGGAAGATCTCTCTTACCTTCAATAAAATTTTCAATATGCCAATAACAAGTTTCTCAACAAATGCTCTCAATCAGAGGTAACAATTTTCTAGATATCAACTCTAATATAAAAGACTAATCGTCAATTATATGACAATATGTCAACTCATTCAAAGAATCCAATCACCATAGTATAATGAATTAAATCCATTTATAGGAAATTTCTATGTGTAATCCTTTCTTTCTCACATTACACTCAATTCCCAGTACACATACTAGATTTTATTTTTCCTAAAACCTTTGGTCACGTGATTGCCTTTGGTTCATTTAAACTCAATTTTCTTTTATTTTTATTAAATTTATATCTTAGATTATATTCTTTACTTTTTACCTTTAAAACAATATTGAACTTGGAAACATGAACTTTCTAGGAATATTCATCTCATAACTAATAATATTATTATTATTACAAATAATTATTTATTACCATTGTCATATATACATATCTCTTTTTCTTTAACTCAAATTTTCTTACTGACAACTTTTATAGCTTCTAAGTTTTCACTTTCTTCTTTTAATACTTATTTTAGTTTTTATTTTATTTTGTTTTGTTTTATTTCTGCAATTGGACCCATTTATACTGCAGTTGAGTTTAAGTCTAATAATGAAAGTTTTAAATGTTACACTTGCTCCAAATTGAGAAGGGATTTACAACAGGACATGCATGAGTTTTTCCTCATTTTATTTCAATTATACTTTGGGTCCAATTTTTAAGTCCTAGTCAAATTCAGTTTTCTATTCTCAACAACTCACACAACCCAAGATTGTCTTCCTCACCTTCACGGCTTCATCCACCGAGCACACCATGCCCAACACATCTAGGCACTCTCTCCCATCCAAATTGAAGATTTTTCTCAAGTATATGAAGCTATAAAACTACTATAAATAATTTAAAATAAAACAGAAATAGACAATTATATAACCAGATTACAACTATGAAGTTTTGAACTTGAACCAACTCTAATCTATCCCTCTCTCAGTAAAACATCACGGTTAGAGGAGAAAGATTTCAAATGCAGAACTGCACTCCCCATCATTCCATATATAGAAACTGAGTGAAATAAGGAGCTTAATTTTATTGATTCTAATACGTGTTACATTTATAGAAATGTAGCTGTGAATTTAAATTAAGGATAAAACTTTAGAAAAATAATAATTAGAAAGATAAATACATCTGGTAACAAATTCAAAAGTCTAAAAGATAATAACTGGAAAGATAAATACATTCAAAAGTTTGTTGCACTTATGTTGTTCTAATACGCCCCCTCAAGATCAAGTTGTCATCTGCAACTTGAATCTTGGTTGTTAGATCCGCAAATCTTGTTGATACTCTTGTTGTTGCATTGTCCACGCGTTGATGACTAGATCGATTAACCATTGAGCAGAAGCCATAACGGCTTAACCACTTAGCAAAGCAAACACACCTAACCACCAAGCAGAAACTATACCTCAAAGTTTAACCACTTGGCAGCAGCAAACAAATCAATGAGAATGTTTAACCACCATAAGGTAGAAGCAATCAAGCTTAGCCATCAAGAGCAGAAGTCAAAATAATGCTTAACCACTCAAGACAGAAGCATAAACCAATGATAATGCTTAACCACCATAAGGCAGAAGCAATAAGTTTAACCATCAAAAGCAAAAGCCAAACAATGCTTAACCACTTAAGACAGAAGCATAAATTAATGAGAATGCTTAACCACCATAAGGAAAAAGCAATAAAGCTTAACCATCAAGAGCAGAAGCCAAACAATGCTTAACCACTCAAGATAGAAGCACAAATCAATGAGAATACTTAACCACCATAAGGAAGAAGCAATAAAGCTTAACCATCAAGAATAAAAGCCAAACAATGCTTAACCACTCAAGACAAAAGTACAAATCAATGAGAATGCTTAACCACCAGAAGGCAAAAGCAATAAAGCTTAACCATCAAGAGTAGAAGCCAAACAATACTTAACCACTCAAGACAGAAGCACAAAACAACATCCAATGCTTAACCACCATGGAAAAAAAGTCCTAACCTTTTCGGTGTGAGTGGGTTGGATTGGATACAGATGCACCATCAGAATTGATTTTGGATGAAGGATATGATGTGGTCCTCATTACATAGCCAAGAAGTTCATTGGCTTCAAGGAGATGAGTCATTTGCTTGTATCATGTATAGAAATTGGCAGAGATTAAATTTAATGGGTAGATTGGCAGCAATGTTGAATGGCCATGAGGAAAAAAAAAAAAAGGATCGATTTGGCTGTTAAGCTCCTAGCTCTGTGATACCATATAGAAACTGAGTGAAATAAGGAGCTCAATTTTATTGATTCTAATATGTGTTACATTTATAAAGATGTAGCTGTGAATTTAAATTAAAGATAAAACCCTAGAAAGATAATAACTAGAAAGATAAATACATCTGGTAACAAATTCAAAAGTCTAAAAGATAATAACTAGAAAGATAAATACATTCAAAAGTTTGTTGCACTTATGTTGTTCTAATACCATATTTTTCGATGAATAGTTCCCTTCCATATCCGAAACTAGTTAAAGAATAATACTAATATTATCACTAAAAAAAATTGAACATCACATAACAATGAAGCAGAATAAAACAAGGAATTAACTTCAATCAATCAAGAAAAGATATTTAAGAAACCAAAGGCTCAGTGATCAATATGCCAACAGAAACAACATATAAAAGTTATCAATCTAAATTAACCTACTTCCTCCCTACTCGAGAAACCAAGCACGATCAACAATTTAATTTACAGCAATAAGTTATCATCACAAAAAAAAAAATGAATTTCCACTTCACAGTCATAGAGAATAAACAAAATTGATTCTACTCAAACTACTCAAGCATACCAAAAATTTCACAAAATCAACAAACAAAACACTAAAATTACCAATTGAGGTAAACCTCCTCCCCCACCTTGAGTTATTCTGAAAACGAAAAATCTTTGCTTGCTCTGTTTCAACCTGGTGTCGTGGCTCCACTTCGTTTAGCTTAAACTCTTGCAGCGAGTCTCCTTCCCCGCCTTGAATTTTTCCCGGAAAGCTCAAGAAATATTTCTTCTTCACGCACCACCGCACTCCCGCTGCTACAAAGAGAGAAAGTCTGTTCTCCCTTTCTTCTACTTGCTTGTTACATTAAATTTTAAAGAGAATGATTTATTATTATTATTATTATTATTATTATTATTATTATTATTATTATTATTATTATTATTATTATTATTATTATTATTATTATTATATATTTTAAGTCGGTGGCATGTAAAAGAAGACTGAAGGAGATGTTCCTTTTTCCACTCCCCTTTTAATCACATGGTACCAATTCATTTCTCACCGTTGGATGCTCATGTAATTCGGCTTGGTTTTCCAGTTTCGTTTTTTTTTTAATCTTTTTTATACCCTTCTAATTAATTTAATTACTAATTAATTATTTATCTAAATCTCAATTAATTATTTTCATAATTTAATGATTCCTAATCTTTTATTGAAATCCTTATTTATAATTAAAATTTCACATAATTCTTTTTCAATCTAAGTATAATTCTCAACTTATTTAAATTGCTAATATTTTTCTAAGCTAATTTCTACTACTTTTATTACTTACATTAATTTATCACAAATTTAATTGTAATAAATTATTTCAACTAACAATCAATAACTATAGCATGCGAAAATGAAATAAAATATCATTTTATTTTATTTTCACAAATAAAAAAAAATAGAAAATTAGATGATGTTACAGTCAGTGTATCACCATTAAACTCATATAATATATACTGTAACCACGAATGCTAGACAGGATGTCGCAATGTCAAAATAACATCAATGTATAATCAACGTAAGGCATGAATTGGGGAGATTATAAAGGTAGAAATTATTTCAATGTATGCATATACGTAATTCAAATTGAAGGCTTTCTTTTTGTTAATCAGGAAATATTCACTGCCACTCTTTTTCTTTTAATCATAACAATGGGTATACAATAAAGGGACAAATTCCTATACTTAAGTATATTCACTGTGCGTAAATGATAAGGAAACGTAGTCACACAAAAATAATCCCTAATGACCAGGAAATAAAAAGATTGTCACGACACCCAGTATGATATGTATATACAAACAAATTCAACTAATTAGAAAATTATATCCAATATACATACAAATTCAAAGTAGTTTAATAATAATTTATTAATACCAAATTCCTTCATCAAGAACCCTAAAAAGTATAAAAAGGGAAAACACAAAATCACAGTCATACGCTCATGTAATCAAATCACAATAACAATAAAGCTGCTTCGGGATATTCACAATCCGTCCAATTGAATGTAAAAAAAGGCATATACAACTTTTTGGTGTCTAGAACCAACCCCGCTACACCTGACTATAATCATACCCATGAGCAAGATAATCTCACTCCCCCTTACCTCGAGAGATGTGATTCCACGACAAGGGTGCAAGTAACGACGATCCTTCGTGATTTCCCTTCACTCTTCCATTCGTGGTTCTAACGGTACAATTCCCAAAGAGAGCAAAAAGAGAAGGAAGACTAGGTTTTAAAGAAACAGTTCTAGAGACAAGTTGAGTTTATGGAGCCTAAAGCCCAACACGTGACTTAAGAAATCATCCGCTCATAAAATCCTTTTATTTCTAAAAACCCATTTTTCTCACTTCCAAACCCAAAACATATTCTCAAATTATTTATTAATTTAATTAAAACCAACATAATAGAATATTTAATAATAACTAATATATTTTTATAATTTGAAAAGAAAAACCAGGGTGTTACACACACACACGTATATATATATATATATATATATATATATATATATATATATATATATATATATATATATATGAAATAACTAATAAAAATAAAAATAAAAACTTGAAATATAAAAAAGTGTTAATTGATAACTTGAGCCGGTATATTTAATTGATGATCAAGCTCAGCATCAGCGAATACAAGACACAAACGTTTTGGACTATATAGACCAAATTAAGTTGATTTTAGAGATCTAATTCACGAGGACTTCTTTGCCCCTCCCATTTGTATGTATAAAAAAAACAAAATAAAGTTTCAGAATTTTAATTAAGCTTTATACTGCATTAATAATGCAAAAATTTCAACCTATAAGCTCGAAATAATTATGAATTTCAGTTTTACAAAATAACTAAAATTAGCTATATTATTTGTTCAGTTTCATTTAACTCTGGGAATTAGGGTCAAGCTCCACGCGTATGGAAGGTCCGAGCATATTGTGTCTCCAAACAATAATGTCCGTGAGATGACACTTAAGTAGACATATATACAAGACAACCTTGTCAAATTCTTTGAAATTTAAACCTGCATTAAGCTTCATGGCCCAGACTTTTGGGTATAGTGTGTGGAATTGCTTTCGTTAGATTGCTCTTTACCTTTTACACATGAGATGAAAAAGCAAGTCAAAGACTAACGAATAAAACTACTGATAATAACTAAAGTTTGTTCCAAGAAATACGTGCACGACTAAGTTCATGCATTTATGAAATATACGTAGATAAAGAGTGTGGTGGACTTTTGGCTATATTGTGTGGAATTGCTTCCATTTACATTGTCCTTTATCTTTTATAGATAAGACTAAAGAAAATTAAGGCAAGTCAATGAGTCAATGACTAATGAATAGTACTAGTGATAATGACTAAAGTTTATTCCAAGAAATATGTAGTGTTTGATTAAGTTCATGCATTTTTGAAATATATGTAGACAAAGTGTGTGGTGGACTTTTGGCTATATTGTGTGGAATTGCTTCCGTTTACATTGTCCTTTACCTTTTACAGATAAGACTAAAGAAAATTAAAGCAAGTCAATGCGTCAATGACTAATGAATAGTACCAGTGATAATGACTAAAGTTTATTTCAAGAAGTACATACGTGCTTGATTAAGTTCACACGTTTATGAAATATATGTTGACAAAGTGTGTGGTGGACCTTTGGCTATATTGTATGGAATTGCTTCCATTTACATACGTGCTTGATTAAGTTCACGCGTTTATGAAATATATGTAGACAAAGTGTGTGGTGGACCTTTGGCTATATTGTGTGGAATTGCTTCCATTTACATTGTCCTTTACCTTTTACAGATAAGACTAAAGAAAATTAAGACAAGTCAATGCGTCAATGACTAATGAATAGTACCAGTGATAATGACTAAAGTTTATTCCAAGAAGTACGTACGTGTTTGATTAAGTTCACGAGTTTACGAAATATATGTAGACAAAGTGTGTTGTGGACCTTTGGCTATATTGTGTAGGATTGCTTCCATTTACATTGTCCTTTACCTTTTACAGATAAGACTAAAGAAAATTAAGGCAAGTCAATGCGTCAATGACTAATGAATAGTACCAGTGATAATGACTAAAGTTTATTCCAAGAAGTACATACGTGCTTGATTAAGTTCATACATTTATGAAATATATGTAGACAAAGTATGTGGTGGACTTTTGGATATATTATGTGAAATTGCTTCCATGTACATTGTCATTTACCTTTTACACTTAAGACCAAAGAAAAGGCAAACCAGAGACTAATGAATATTACCCATGATAATAATTGATTAATTATAATAGTATTTTATTAATTTAATTTATTTTCATATAGTTAATTAAAAAAATGAAATTTTCCTTCCAAGTAGAAAACAAAATACATTTAAACACTGTATTACATAAAATAAATCTGCTACTTTTTCTACAAATTAAAATATTCATTTTTCCCCACTGTAAATCAATTATCAATCAATTATCTATATTATATACAAAGTAATTCCCAATTAAAGTTTTATTTGCTACATGTCAACTTCTTAGCTTATTTTAACTTAAAAATCCTATGTGTTGTCTTCACCGTATTTTGTGCATTTCAATTAAATCACTTATTGTCATTAGTCAAAATTTAAGCTATCATTACAAATAATTATTGAATTAATTAATTATTGAATCATTATAAATAGTATGGTTATAGAATAAAATAATTATTATATTTATTAAATTAGGAAATTTGATTGATTGATGTTAGATTAGGAAATTTGGACACATAAAGTGACGGGACAATTTGACATGTACTATTAAAGTGATTTATCTGTGTATTATCCAAGTCAGCAAAAAAAAAGTGTATTATCCAAATAAAAGAAAAAGGACTATGCACTTACAGTGTAAAATAGTTTTACACTGTCATCCAATCACAACCCACCATATATGGTAAGTTTGTTGACTTTTACAAAATTATATACCAAATGTGATTTGTGTGATTCGATGACAGCGTAAAATTATTTTACATTGTCAGTACATCACCATTTAACTCTACAAATAATGTTGATTTTATTGTTCATCTCTGTTTAGTTGATTTTATTGTTCATCTCAAGCCATCATATCAAACGTCCATACATGTCACAAGTTGGCTTAGAATGCAAACTATGTTCTTAGTTTTTTTTTCATTGAAATTACTTTGTTTTTTTTTTCTTTCAATTCTTCAATAATATTTCTTTTGTTATTTAGGAGGGTTAATTTGAAAAGTTATGGAATGATTGGAAGGACGAGTATTCACTTGCTACAATTTCTCTAATTTACAACAATGTTAAATCCAATTATACTGTAACATCTTCATATTATGTCATCTTCCACTTTACTAAATTTAAAAATTTGATCATTATAATTGTCTAAAAATACATTCTATTTGATGGTTACATGTCTTTTTATTTTTTGTAGGAAAATTGAAAATCATCCTAAAATGCAATCATTGTTTGGTCTCCTAATAAAAAATTATTCAAGATTATAAATAATTAGAATTTTTTTAAAAATTAGGATACTTTTAAAATGATTTCAAGAATTGTATTCTACCATATGTGGGTAGCTATGGAGGATAAAGAGTTTAATTATTAAATTTTATTCAGTGCATGGAGCTGGATTGAAGTTTGGTGGAATTGCAGATCAACGTGTCTTCAAGACTTCAAGTGGAGTGGTGTATTTGCATTTGAAGCTAACGTGTATGCAATTATGCTTTTATTGAGGGGTTTAGGAATTATATTGTTTTATAGGATGCGGTTCTTAACGTGCATGTAGCTATTATATTTTGTCTAAATAAATTCTTTTAATTTCTTTAAATTAGTTTTAAATGACAATTTAAAATAACTTAGAAATTTTGTTATATATAACAAATAATTAAATTTCTTTACTTGATAATTTGAAAATAATGAAACAAAATTTTATTGAATCAAGTAATTTTTAACATTTTTAAATATTAAAACATTTAGAAATTTATAGATTAAATGAATTTGATACAATATTATTTGACAAAACTATACTTTTTAATTAGACAAGATAACTAATTTTAAATTTAAAAAATTGAAATTTTTTATTAGACAACCTTTTTTTTTTTGTTCGGGGTCAGAGACCACAACTCACTAGGTCAACTTTTAGCTTAAAAGGAGCTTTTAACCTAAAATAATAAAAAAATGAAAACTAACAAAGCTCTGTGTTTAGGGGAAAGTTGCGTAGCGGGCCTTCTGTGGCAATAAAAATGTTAAACAAATCAAAAGGTAATGGACAAGACTTTATTAGTGAAGTTGCAACCATTGGAGGAATACATCATCAAAATGTAGTACAATTAATTGGATTTTGTGTTGAGGGATCAAAACAAGCTCTTGTTTATGAATTTATGCCCAATGGATCTCTTGATAAATTTATTTTTTCCAAAGATGGAAGTATACATTTAAGCTATGACAAAATATATAATATATCAATTGGAGTGGCTTGTGGGATTGCTTATCTCCACCATGGTTGTGAGATGCAAATTTTGCATTTTGATATTAAGCCCCACAACATCTTACTAGATGAAAAATTCACCCCAAAGGTCTCTAACTTTGGATTGGCAAAGTTATATCCGGTAGATAATAGCGTTGTCCCTTTGACAGTAGCAAGAGGGACAATAAGGTATATGGCTCCAGAGTTGTTTTATAAAAATATTGGGGGAATATCTCATAAGGCTGATGTCTATAGCTTTGGAATGCTTTTTGTAGCGTTGTAGTTTTCCTAATTGTATGATTAAGTGTTTGGCTAATAATGTAAGAGAAAAATTAAAATTTAATTATGTTGAAATAATATAATAATTAACTTAAGTTATACGTTGTGCTATGTGATGTGGTATGATTCTTAGAATTTAATGAGGTGTTAGGCTCAGAGGGTATGTTGGGAGATTTTCAGGATTTTTACGTAAATTTCGTAAGTTGTAGAAGAAGAAAAAAAAAATAAGAAAAAGGGGTGCTTTTAGAAGAAATAGAGGTGTTACTAGCAAAATTTCATGCAAATCTCTTAAGTGAACGTGTCAAGCTTCCTGTTTCTTCTATTCTCCTTCATTCTTATCTTTCTTTTTCTATAAGTTTCCTTACCGTGAGTGAGAGAGCTATTTTTCTACCTGAACTTGAAGATTTATTTCTTCTTTCCTAGAGAGTTCTTGGCTGATTTTAAATTGGTGTCTCCTAGTTGATCCTGTAACAAAACTTGAGGGCAGATTACTCGAGAACCTCAAAGTTATCCTCTCTAGCTTTTTCTTCTTCACGGTTTGAGTCAAGAGCTGAAGGTAAGGGAAGCTTTAAACTTGTTTTACTGATCTGGTGGTGATATGTTTGGAATTCTGTTTCTGTTTTGGATGCTTTAAAGATCTGTTATGATGATGTGATGATTTTTGCTCTCTTGATGTTTTGATGATCTGAGCTGAGTTTGTTGTGATAATATGTTGTTGTGCTTTGGAATGATATTGTAAGTGTTGGAAAATGGTTTCAAAATCTTTGAAGCATGTGTTCGTAATGGGTTTTGAAAGGTTCTGGGCTCTGCAGAAAACCACTCGTCCAAAGAAAACCATCGTCCATCTATCTATACTACAACTAAAAACAACGTCCAGTGAATACTAAAGACCAGCGTCCAATGACCCAGTGTCTAGAGACCAATGTCCAATGATTCAGTGTATAACGACCCGCGTCCAGTGGTGCCTTATGTTCAGTAAAGTCTGACGTCCAACGATGGTGGTTGTGAAATTTTGAGGGTGTGTTTAACAGAGAATCAGAACCTAGTCTTGTTACGAACGAGGATGTTTGACATGCCACTATTTTGGTTCTAGAGCTATGTTAGGAAATTCACACTTTTGGTTAACGTTGATGTTGAGTTGTGAGTAAGGATTCAAGTGCTGAGAATGCATTACTTGTGCTTATTGAACTGCTGGATGGGTTCATAAGCTTGATTTGAGAAAAATGGTGAATTTATAACATAGAGAGAACGTGTGGCAATCAGAGTTGTTGAGTTGTGCATGATATTGCATAAGGGTAGGCACGTAAGTTGAGGGTGCTAGGTGGGCTCTCAACCTAGTGCTGGAGGATTTCGTGGTGGCCAATGGCGGGCATATAGAATAGACAAGTGGGCGAATTCCTAAAGATGGAAGGTTTTGCAAACCTGACAGAGGTAAGCCAATACCAACACTTGTCTATATCGGATTAAATTCACACTTCCTCCACATGGTGGCTCAAGGGACTCCCTGAATGGTCTAAGGCGAGACTAATGGTAGGGGATGGGGCCTATGGGAACCGCCCGAAAGTTGTTGAAATCTCCATGGAGTCGAGTCAGCATAATGTTGCATGATGATATTGATGTATGGAATGATACTTGAACTGAACTGAATGTTTATTGTGAATGATGTTGATTGAAATTGTGTATATTATCTCATTCTTTTTATAAGTAAGCTTACCCTTGCAATTTGTGTTTGTATTGTTTTACTGCAATGATCGTGTGGTTAACACGGGAGCAGGTAGCAGTGATGGTGCTGGTTCTCATGCTAGTCATGATTGAAGATTGGACGATTCTCCTGCTATGTTGATTGGACGATCCTAAGATTGGACGATCCTCCTGTTTTGCTAATTTTGTTCTAGTATATATATATGTACATTTTAAGGGGACCAACTTAGGATTTTGTATAAATATAAAGATTAGTGTGAACGTCCTCTACAAGGGAATCTTCCTTCTGATGTTATATGTATCCTCGTATTTTAAGGTGTAAATTGGCATATTACACTTGGACGATGCGGTGATGAACGTTTTATATAAGTACATATGTATGTATTTTAAATGTGAAAAATTTATACGTTCTTTCACATGATAATAATTAAATAGAGAATTTAGTATAACATATATGTAACGAATTTGGGTCGTTACACTTTTAATGGAGATGGCAAGCAAGAGGAAAAACCTAAATCCATCCCCATGCAGAGCATTCAAGTCACCTTTACTTTCCCTTTTGGGTTTATGATCATCTTGGAAAAGAGAAAGATATAGAAATGGAAGATGTCTCAAAGGAGGAAAAGAAAATAGCAAAGAAGATGATCATAGTTGCACTTTGGTGTATACAATTGAAACCATCGCCCCTCAATGAGCAAAGTAGTCAAAATGCTTGAAGGAGACATTGAGAACCTTGAAATGGCTCCAAAGCCTACTCTATATCCACATGAAATGATGATAGAGGATCAAAGAATCAAATCCAACCAAACAATATCAAGTAACTTCATTAGTTCTTCTGATTATTCCATGTAAATCACTTGTCCTTTGGTAGTAAAGAATACTATTTAGCAATGCACAAAAACTATTTATTTGCATCCACCTTATTTTCTTGTACACTTTTTCATCTATAATATTTCAATTATTTATATCATTTTCTATTGTTTTATAATTCAAAGGTTAAAAATGGGTTATCGAATTCAAAATTTTGTTCAAATTTACCAAATACATATGAAATCGTGTTATGAAATCATTCTACTTGAATATGTACAGTGATACTCACATATTTTAATGTAAGACAATATTTGTCTTGTCTATTTTTCAAATATATTGGGTTCGGGTAGCTTTCTGCATCTCACAATTAATGATTAACCTTATTTCTTATCAAGATAAAAATAATAATTTATTGAAAAATGGTGTATTCTAAGGTGAACCATCTAATAGGTGTCCATGGGTGAACCACCTTTATATACCATCAGATATAATCATATTATAATATACGATTATGATTGTTTAATTGCAACCAATTGGTAAAGTATAATCAAATTGATTAAAATTTGCAATCTCATCCTTGTGAGTGCTCTAGTCTAAATTCATGGTGGGTGGCACCTCCCTCATCACTTCTCTGCTCCTCACACACCTCATATCCATTGATGAGGCTGACCCCCTCAGCGACAACTATAGATGTTAGTGGAGTTGAAGTTGAAGATGCCAACAAATGTCTTATTGGATGGTTCGTTGGATAACCGGATGGTGTTACTCCGAGGGAGGGTGCAATCAAATCCAATGACAGACAGACTATTAACCAATTGGCCTCAATAACTCAATAAAGCAATTTAAAAGAACAAAGGTCAGATGAAAGTGCACTAGTGATTTTTATACTAGTTCAGTCCACCCTACCTAAGGTCTATTACTCAAGTCGCAGCTTGAGATTTTCCACTAAGTTGACAAGTTACAAAAGTGAGCTAATTATATCAACACCCATGACAACCCCTCAAATGGACACCCCTATTGAGCTCTCAACCCAGCCCCTAGGGATCACATAACCTAGTGAATCTGACCAAGAAGTGGCAGGCTAATTATGTCACCACTCGTGACAACCCCTTAAATGGACACCTTTTTCCTCTCAAATATAAAACTCCACCTAAGTTGGTGAATTGTAGAGTAGCGAGCTAATTATGTCACCACCTATGAGAACCTCCCCTGTGACATCCCTCTCTAAACCCTAGACTTGGAGTAAAACCTCCAAGGATAATGAAGGGCCACCGAAGGATGAGGAGCTTAGCATGAAGGACCTTAGCATGAAGGACCTTAGCTTAGGAGGAACCATGACTAGAACAAGGTTGAGGAAGCTACAAGAAGAGCTTAACAAGAAGATGAACTCACTCATAGAGAAGAAAAAGCAAGAAGGCTTAAAGATAATAAATTTGAGTTGTAACACCCCTTGTTACAGTTAAGAATTTTAATTATTATTTTCGAAAATTTGCAGATTAATTTAAATGATTATAAAAATTTTCTCTTAGTAAAAACAAGGAAACATGCATATTTAGAAATTTTCCTTAGCATAATTCAAGAAAGAGAAAATATTTAAATAAATTTTGTTTGACAAACCTTGCACGATTTAAACTTTAAGTATATCACAACACATATATACAATTAACAGCGAAGATGAAACATGTATTTGGCCAAACAACGTCCTATGATATTAATAGGTGCATAATCCGAATATCAAAGTTGATGCTACTATTAATTAAATAGGGCCATACACAGCCCAAATGCATAAATAAAAGTAGTTCAAAACAGAGGTAGAATAAATTATACATATTAAACTAAGACTATATTACCCTCCCTTACAGTACATCAATAAAAGTAAACCTAAGTAGAGCATTTTTCTATTTTCTAATAGACCTTGGTTACCCCAAATAACCTATGATCTACATCCCCAAGGGAACTATCATATCAATCTTTCCCTTCTTTCGCTCCCATGAACACAACTTCTCAATGGAAGTACGACGGATGTCGTGGTGTCTTTCTCTGAAAAATAAAGGTGTATGGAGTGAGTCTCTCGCCTCTTCTAAAGCCACAAACAAAATAGACCATTTGGTCACACATCAACCTACTAACCACAACAATGTGGTTTTCTAACGGGTCTCACTCGTAACCATAAAATGGTCTCATTTAATAATCCTTTAACATAACACACTAGGGGCCCGGCCACTGGAACTTCCAAAACTCAGTGATCTTACAAAATTTTAAGTTGGATGACTGTTAGGAGTGCACCTCTCGCTAGGATACAATGATAGGGCTCTCACCAACATGGTTATGTCTCGCATTTTTCGGGGTTGCCAAGTCTGTTATGTGAACCCATGTCACAACTTTGTGCCTTACCCCTAAGGAACTGTTGAGACAAAGTCCCTCCAAGAACAAAGTGTTTTAATGATGACAAACCACTATGAAGCAAAACTTAAGTTACTAAACTTAGCTACTAATGGATTTTTTAAGTGTTCTTATTAAGACAGGACATATTCAGAAGCATAGCACAGGTGTGAAGCATAAGTTTATAGTGGAAGCTTCTCAATGACATAGATTATGCATTCAGAAGCAGGACTACTAGAAGGAGAACTATTCAGAAGCTGAACATGCAATTATGTTTTATGGGTCAAAGTGTAGATATCATAAGTTATATATGATTAGAGGCATGATACTGGGGATAGCTCGAGTCAAGGGGTAGATATCAGAAGCTACACATGGCTTAAGGATCATCAAAAGTTGCATTGCAATTGAAACGTGAAGACAGACATGTCTCGCACTCCAGAAGCACACACTAGCCAGATGCATTAGTGCTTAGACAACACTGATCCTGATTTGTTAATCCGTGTGATCCTTAACATAGTCCAAGTCATAGGAACTTAAAGGAAACAACTGTCCTAGTCGAAAAAGAACCAGCAACCAATAATAGAAGAGAGATTGTCAAAAGCAATAAACCACTTTTCTCCAGAAGACTTGATGCAGAAACAATCTCCAGAAAACTTCCAATGATTCAAAATTCGAATTCATGTGGAAGCCACCAAGATCAGCTAGCACCAATGAATCATTCTCAACAGATCCTTCAACAAATATAAGGTGAAAGCTAGCAACAGTGGAGCAAGAGCAGAGATGAAGAAGACAACTCAATAAGTTGTATGGTTGAGGTTGAATTGAGCAGAATGACTACCCGCATGAACATGGACAACTCATGTAGCATTTGAATTCAACCTCAAATGGTCACAAACGACTAGCTCCTTAATCAAGTCTATAAATTGGTCAAGTGTGAAAGAGCTAAGTGCAAGGAAGGTTACCAAAGTAGTTGGTAAAGGTTAGTTGACAAACCCCTTGGTTTATGCCTAAACCAAAAGTGTTTTGAATCGATTTTCCTAGATAAACTAAGAACAAATTAATCAGTTACAATGACTTGTAATCGATTATACCAGTAGACTTGTTGGTTACTGCTTCAAAACCTACTAAAAAATGATACATAACCCGTTAACCATAGTTTCTGGTTCTCACTTAATTGAACTGAGTAGAGTTGCTTCTTGACTATAAAATTTTTTTAAAAACCCCTTGATCAAAGATCAAGTTTAAGTTATAAAATAGGCTTTTGTAAAAACATATTTAAGTGTATAACAATAGTGAATGAGAAGCAGTAGAGAGGGAAACAACACACCAAGGATTTATATTAGTTCACCTAACCTAGGCTACATCTAGTCCCTACAATTGTAGGCTTTCCACTAAGACCAAGCACCCCGTGGTATTCTTTCTTTCCTGAAGCCTCCACAGGCTCCTACAACTGGGTATTCTTTGTAATGAATGAAGATTTGGAGAAGATCTTTTTTCCATCTCAGTGATGTTGTATTATAGTTTTCATGATGATGTAATTGTAATTGTAATTGGTGCTCCATATTTTGAACACTAGCTTTAAGATGTATGTTATAGCTTTAATGTGTGAATGTGTGTGTGTATAATGCATATAGGCTAGTTTTACTTCAATTATCACATGATTGTTTCCATATATCATTGACCCATAATATCTTTTTTTAAGGATTGAATTTGGGCGAAAATCTTTTTGAAAATTAGAAGATTTCAATCCAAGAACTACATAATCAATTATCTCGAGGCTCTATTTTCTCATAATTGCCTAAGGTTCATAGATAATCGATTATTCACTTGAAATAATCGAATATTTGACCGTAAAGCAAAAAATGGGCCTTTCGCAGTTAATCAATTATTTGGTGAAATAATCAACTATTTTGTTCTTCAGTGTTTCCAGGTGATGATAAGAAAAAAATAATCAATTATCCTTAGTAATAATCAATTATCTCTGTTCTGAGGTCTATAGAAATAGAATTTCGAAAGCTCTCAAGTGTGCACCCATTTTTCTCAAATCACTTAGCATTTTTCCTTGTGAGAGAGCTTAGAAGCTGAGTGTCATCATCTCTGAGATTCATTGAGCTACATTTTCTTATCTTCAAGAAATCAATGGATATTGATCATGCAACATGAAGAGAAGTTGAAGGCAATATAGGAAGTGCATCATTTTTTGATATCTTCACTACAAAGGTGAATTCTTTCCTTTAATATTGCGTTGTAATTCATTTTTGGGTGGGTTACCCAAGTTGCATTACATGTAGATAGGTTTTCTACATAGTTTTTCTTGATAGGTTTTCAAAAAGGTTATGCATATGTGTTGCATGTGCATGTGAGTTTGTGTATATACAAATTTTGTATAGTGGAAAAGGTCCAAGCTAAGGTTGCTTTCGATAACATTGGATGTAGATTTTAGGTTGAAATCAAACCAGTATAAATCCTTTGTGTAATTCTCTCTTTCTTCCTTAATCTTTTAATATCTTGATCTTAGCTAGTTTCTTGTATTATATTTTGATCAATTTTGTTGAAACTGAACTTTGGAAATTAAGAGATAATAAAAACAAGCACACATATATTCTCATCACATCAAGAATCAAATTCATTGAATCTTACAAAAAGGTTTTTTAAAATCTTGTTTTCAAGAAAATCTTTATATATCCAATTCAACCCCCCTCTTAGATATTTCTCATTACTAGCCATTTTATCTAACATTCTTTCTTTCCCGAAGCCTCCCCAGGCTCCTACAACCAGTATTCTCTAAGCTTCTACAGGCTCATCCAAGTATTCTTTTAACAAGCCTCTCTAAGCTTAACCCTATGTAGCACTTGCTACTAGATACACACAGCCACCTGTTGTGCTGCCTAGACCCTAAGAAGCCATAGTCCCTTGACTACCCTTCCTAGTTCTCTTTAGCAGTACCTCATTGGACACACACAACCACTTACTGTGTTCCCAAAACTTCAAAAGTTGTAGTCACCTGACTACTCTTCTAAGCTCTTTTTTAGTAGCACCTGCTACTGGCTGCATATAGCTAGCTGTTGTGGTCCCTTCACACTAAGGGAGTGGTGGACAAAACACTATCAGTTTAGGCACTAATGGCTTTCACCTAGAATGTTCTAGGCTAAGGCATATCCTTCAAATAGGGGTTTGCCAACTAACCTTTACCCACTACTTTGGCAATCTTCCTTGGAATTAGCTCCTTCGCACGTGACTAATTTATAGACGTGATCAAGGAGCTAGTCGTTTATGGTTGTTAGAGGTTGAATTCAAATGTTGCATAAGTTATCCATGTTCCAGGCAGTCGTTTAGCTCAATTCAACCTCAACCATACAACTCATTGAGTTGTCTTCTTCATCTTTGTTTTTGCTCCATTGTTGCCAACTTCCACCTTATATTCGTTGAAGGTTCCATTGAGAAAGATCCGTTGGTGCTAGCTATGATCTAATGGATTCCACATGAATTCAAATTTTGAATCATGGGAAGTTTTTTGGAGATTATTTATGCAGCAAGTCTTCTGGGGAAGAGTGATTTACTGCTTTTGAGAATCTCTCTTCTACTATTGGTTGCTGGTTCTTATTTGATTATGATAGTTGTTTCCTTTGAGTTCCTATGACTTGGACTATGTCAAGGATCTCAAGGATTAACAACATCAGGATTAATGTTGTCCAAGCACTGACGCATCTGATTGGTGTGTGCTTCTGGAGTGCGAGACACTTTTGTCTTCACGTTCCAATTGCAACACAACTTTTGATGATCCTCAAGCCATATGTTGCTTCTAATATCTACCCCTTGACTCAAGTTATCCCTAACATCATGCCTCTTATCATATACAACTTTTGATATATGCACTTTGAACCGGGAAACATGACTGCCTTTCCAACTTTTGAATACATTTCCTTCTAGTAGTCCTGCTTCTAATTGCAGAATCTATGTCATGGAGAAACTTCCACTGTAGGCTTATGTTTTACACCTGTGCTATGCTTTTGAATATGTCTTGTCTTAATAATAACAATTAAAGCAACCATTAGTAGCTAAGTTCAGTAACTTCGATTTTGCTTCATAGTGGTTTGTCATCATTAAAACACTCAATTCCAGGAGAGACATTGTCTCAACATATAGAACACTACTTTTCAGCTATGATTTCTTGAACCATTCCAAGTTAGACTTCCCAAGTTATATTATCTCTCCCCCTTTTTGGCATAATCAAAAATCCAATATATAAGAGAAAATAAACTATAGGGAGGTCATGTTTACATTTGTGATTAATAGAGCATACGGGAAATGCACGTGTTACTATTTTTGCATCTTTAATATTTAAGAGCAACCAATGCAAACAACAAATAAGTCCTTAACTAATAATCACCATCCTATTAACTTAGTGCTACATCCTTTTCTTTTCCTTTAATGCATAAAAAACATATTAAAAGCATAGAAGTCAACTATAAGCATAGTAGGCATATCAAGGCATAACATAAATTAAAGTTGAGAAAGATGTAAGGTCATGTCCAAAGTGATAGGCAAGAAACACATACGCAATGGTGAATTCCATAATATATATGTCATGAAATGCATAGGCAGAGGACAAAGATATCTAATTCCTAAATAATCCAAAGGAGTCCAAACACATAGTAAGAAAATATTTGTCAAGGATACATATTATAGATAAACTTCATAACTATCTCAAACAAAGAGGCATAAGACATCCTGTTATAAGCCCAGGGACTTGCAAAGGTTTAGCAAATAGTCAAGAATAATTCATAACAAATGCCAAGGTGTATATCATAGACTATACATGGGCATGTCCAACATAGAGCCTTATGTCCCTTAGAGATAATTTCATCATCAATTATAGGACCATGGTAGTTAGCTCAAATCATTTAATCCTACATACCAAAATCCATGTGAAGTGGCTTGTAAGTGTCTCAAATCTTGCATAGTAGTGAATTTCATAAGGAGACATCTCTTGATAAAGTCAACTGTCACGTATAACCTTCTTCACGCATTGAACTTTATTACTCCCCCTGCATACAATGTCATCTATCAAGCAAAAATCAAGTGTATTAGGCAATTTTATCATTGAATAAATGAGCATAGTAACCAAGACATCAATTTCAACACTTATTTGGTCAATATAATAATTTATCGGTAACATATCACATTCTAAATTAGGCCAAGACGTTTGGCTCAAATTTTTCTTCCTAATTGCCTTTTATGGTCCCTATTGTGACTAACCTACATGAATTAACATTATTTTTTACTAAGATAAACAGAGTAGATTGTCCTAATTAATTTTAAGATTATGGAATCGTATGAGAGAAATCGAGCACGAAAATTTTAACATTCTTTGCAAAGGGATTTTTCATTTTTATAATTTTTAAATATTATTATAACAGTTAAAAATCACTACACTGTTAATTCCATTGCAAAAATGTGTCCAGGCTCATAAGTGGGTTTTTGAAGTGGATCAATTGGTCACTAGAAAGGGGTTGAATAATGACACACGAACTGACAGGCTGTTTTCTACATAAAACGCACTTGCTTCTAATTTTTGTTTCTCAAGCTTCTTGCTTGGAAATTAGAAGATATTCAAAACAAATTCAAATTTGTCAAGTCAAGTACAACTGGCATATTTTGAACTTTACTTTAAGAAGTTGTAGTGCCAAGGGCCCCACTTCCAACGACTACTTTCTTTGGGTGTTTAAATAGACTTGAAGGAAGCTTTTGAAGATAACTTGAAGCAAGCAAGAAAGAGAAAATCTAGAGCATCACCTTTGTTGAGGATTCTGCATAAGAGTGCATTTTGCTTCAAGCCTCTCTGCTTGAGAGTGACCCACTTCTACACAAACACGAGAACTATTCATATTTATAAAAGAGAGAAGTGTGATTTGTATTTCCTTAGTGGAAATCCCTATGTTAGGGAGAATTTATGTTTTGTGCAGTCATTCACCAAAAACCTTGTTGTATTGTTAAAGTCTCCAAGCCAAGACCAAGTGTGGTGTTGTGGTGAAGGAGCAAGTGTGTTGTGACCTTAAGGCAGTGTGGGTACACTGATTAAGGAGTGTTGTTGTAACTTCAAGAGTTTGGGGTTTAGATCTGTGAAGAGGAGAACCTGTTGAGGTTGTTGTTGTAAGTTAGTGGTGGCTGGTTGTTGTGTTGTTTAGTGAAAATCTCATTGGGAGAGTGAGGACTAGACATACCCCTGGGATTAGGGTGAACCAGTATAAAAATATGTGGTGTTCATTCTTTTTCTTGCCTTCCTCTTTTACTGTTTTAAGCAGCCAAGACTTATAACTTGTTTTTCATAAACAAACACTTATAAAACAATATTTTGAACACAAACACAGTTTGTAGTAAACCTCTTTAACTGAACTAAAGGTTTGAAGTTTTGTTATAAGCAAGCAACTGGTTTCCAGAAAATTGTTAAGTTTTCATTCTAAACTCAGAATAAATATTTGTTCTAAACATATATTTTCTAAAATGACTCTAGAATAAATTGATATTTTCAAAAGGAGCTTAAAGTTTGTGAAAACACAATTCAACCCCCATTCTTGTGTATTTTTATTCACTTTAATATCAGACTGAATCTTTGTAAACAACATTTTTCAAAAACAAATTAAAGCACTTAGCAACTGAAATAAATGAGAAGCAGTAAAGGAAATAGCACATGAAGGATATATATTAGTTCACCCCAACCAACCTAAGCTACATCAAATACCTACACCTGTAGGCTTTCTCCACTAAGACCAAGCTTTTAATTGTGGTATTCTTTCTTTCTTAAAGCCTCCACAGGCTCCTACACTCTAGTATTCTAAACCTCTGCAGGTTCCACTCAGTATTCTTTCCTTGCCTCTGCAGGCAAACACTCAACCAATATTCCAAACCTCTGCAGGTTCCACTCAGTATTCTCTAATCCTCTGCAACTCCACCAAGTATTCTTTCAAAAGCCTCTCCAGGCCTCACCCAAGTATTCTTTCGAAAAGCCTCTTCAGGCTTCACCCAAGTGTTCTTTCAAAAGCCTCCCATGCTTCACACCCCCAGTAGCAACTGTTATTGGACTCACACAGCACATGTTGTGTTCACTCTGAACTTCAAAAGCAGTAGTCCCCTAACCAATCTTCTAAGTTCTTCCCTCTAACCTAAGGAATAGATACTACACCTTGAGGGATTCCTTCTGTTGAGGCTCCTCATATGAAGGTGTTTATAGACACTCCTACATATTTGGCTCTACTTGGCTCCACCTAGAGTGTTTTTGGCTAAGGAAGGTTTCTTCTTATAGGGGTAATCTGGATAGACTCTTTTCTGATCTTACCCTCTCTTTTTGGCACTCATTCCTTGCAAGTTGCTCATTTGAATTTCATCAATTTATAAAACTCTTGGAGCTAGTCATTTGTGGTCGTTAGAGGTAGAATTCAAACTTAAAATTGTTTCATGAGTTGTCCATGTTCATACAGTTGACATCTCTGCATTTACTTCTCCTCTCTAAGTCTTCTACAACTCTTCTTGAGTTGATTTCTTCATCTCTGCTCTTCTCCACTGTCAAGATAGCTTGCACATTTCAAATTTGAAATGTATCCGTTGAGTGCTAGCTGTTGGTCATAGTGGTTCCTCATGATTTTCAAATTTGAACCATAGGAAGCTTTTTGAAGATTGTTCTGCAACATGTCTTATGTAGATGTTGTTGTAACTGCAGTGCAATGTGCTCCAATCTTCATTCTACTAGTTGCTTTTTCTTTGACTAGGACTTGTTGTCTTCTTCGAGTTCCTTTGTATGAAAATCTTCAAGGATAATGACAAACTCACAGCTTAAAAATCAGTGCGTCCAAACACTTATGCATGTCTTCAAATGGCTATGTGCTTTTGGATGGTATAGACACATCTATCTTCACGAACAAATCCTACAACACAACTTCTAATGATCCCTTAGTCATGTGTAGCTTCTAATATCTACCCCTTGACCAAAGCTACCCCCAGCACCATGTTTCTAATCATACACAGCTTCCAATATCTACACTTTGATCCGAAAAACATGATTGTCTTTCCAGCTTTTAAACAGCTCCCCTTCTGTTTGTCGTGCTTCTGAATGCAGAATCTATGTCTTGAAAAGCTTCCTCTGTAGGTCTATGCTTCACACCTTTTCCATGCTTCTGAATTTAGTCCTGTCATAATTAAGAACACTCAAGGCAACCATTAGTAACCAAGTTCAAAACACTTTGAGTTTTGCTTCTTGATGGTTTGTCATCATTGAAACATTAGCTTCTTGAGGGACTTTGTCTCAACAGTTTTGTGGCGGTTTTAAACCATAATTATGTTAAAATTATTAACAATGTTAATTATAAACTGACAAAAATACCATATTGAACCAAATTTAAAAGATAAATAACCAAATTGAATATTTCTTTTAATCAATGGGAAATAAACAATAGGCAAAAAAAGACTACAGTCTCAGGTGCATCATGCCCGAAGTATCAGCCGACAATAGTAAGCTAAGTTGAGGAGGACACTAGGACCAAACAATAGAAAAAACATTCGAAGAAGCTCCAACTTTAGCGAGCCAATCTGCATAGCTGTTACCTTCTCAAAGAGTATGCACAAAAGAAACATTCCAATGCCTATTAACAAGAGAATGAATTCTATCAATAATAGCGGCATGAGGTGAGTAAAACTAGTTCCAACATTGATCAGGTGGAGGGC
The DNA here is from genome assembly GCA_026413185.1 of Pueraria montana var. lobata. NCBI lineage: Eukaryota > Viridiplantae > Streptophyta > Magnoliopsida > Fabales > Fabaceae > Pueraria > Pueraria montana. The sequence continues at coordinate 19,981,902 of CM048646.1, forward strand.
AACTTTGGAGTCTGATTCACAGATGAGGGAATGAATGTTATTTGCCCATGCAAGCTCTAAACCATTTAGAATTTCAAAGAGTTCAGCAGTCAGACAAGAGGTGAACCATAGTAGCCTGAGTATCCCGACAACCAACGTCCCTGAGAGTCTCGAAATAAGCCACCATATCCCAATTTGCCAGGATTTCCTTAAGAACTTCAGTCTGTGTTGAGCTTGACTATATTCTCCAGCAAAGCAATCCAACAAACAAGTCTTGAATGATGAGTCTTCAGGGGTTTATCACACTGTGTCTGAATCAACGATACCAAATTATTGATCTTATGAAGAACAAGCTAATCATGTCATTCGGTATCATTGAAAACCGAAGCATTTCTTGATTTCCAAAGCATATAGCACGTTGCAGCAAATAGGATTCCACGACTACTATTAACAAGGCTATATAACCAAGTTGAACTATCATGTTGATCAATATTGTGGAAGACGTCCAAATGAACAGCATGCCAAATGCGCCTAGCTTGAGCGCAATCCCTCTAGATGTGTAAAGACCGATTCCTGGTGACAACCACATCTACGGCAAGAATTAGAGGAAATGTGTCTATGAATCTAAACAAAAAGATAAAAGACTAAAAATGTAATTTATACTCTAGAATAATAATAACTGGCATGGAGACAATTTTAATTTGACTTAATTACACACTTTACCACCAAAATTTTGTGATTTCACAAATTTTACCCCCGAAGTTTAATTTTTGCGAGTTTTATCATCGTATTATTCAATTTTATTGAATTTTTCCACTTTGTTAAGTCTCCATCAAATGTCAAACTAAAGGATGGTAACATTCGAGAAAAATGAATAGTATGATGATAAAATTCGTGAATGAAAAAAACAAACTTCAATGATACAATTCATGAAATTACAAAAGTTTGCTAGTAAAATATGCAATTAAACCTTAATTATATATGCCACCTGCCACATCATCCTTCCGTTTGACATTTGACAAAGGTTTGACGGATTGATAAAATTCGATAATATTGAATAGTATGATTGTAAAATTCACAAAAAACAAACTTTGATAGTAAATTTCACAAAATTACAAAAGTTAAACAGTTAAATGTGCAATTAAGCATTTGTAATTTACCTATACATTTTTAAATAAATTATATATTAACTTAATAATTATATTTTAAATCAAACAATGTAGAAAAATTAATAAGTAGCAAAAAAATTAATAAAAACATTAACATTTATATTTAGTTACATATAAAATTTTAAGCTTTTTTAAATTATTATTATTTTAATTTAAATTATTTAACTATAATGTTTTATAGAAACAATTTTTTTATCTATTTTAATTATATCCTTTGTTTAGGGAGGACATATCTTGAGAGGACTCTTTCTATGAGTGAGAAGATTAAATCTTAATCATACAACCATACATGAAGAATCAATATTTAATATCATTGAACTACTTAAAAGTCATGTGACTTCTTAAAAATCCCACATGACTTAATATATTTTAATCTTGACCATTTAAAATAAGATTTAATAGTCGATATTTATTCTTCTCACTCTCATAAAATAAGTTCATTGAATATATTCCCTTGTTTAGGTTGTGTTTATGAAAAAAAAAAAACGGAAAATCACACTAATTTTGCATAATCCCAATTAACACATACGTTGAGGGATATTCTGATCATTAACAAAAATGGTCTTCAGTAATGAGATATCTAACTACAATCAAATTTACTGACAGCGGCAAAAGAAGTAAAAATAAATTATATTCCACAACTAATGTTACAATCATAACAAATATAAACAGTCGCATACACGAGGGCCTAGCCTTTAGTTTCTCTTCGTGCCCATGATAATTACTAGCAATCGCTAGTCATTTCATTAAAGATGAAAAAATAAAAGATTCTAACATAATTAGATGAACTCGAAGTCAAATTCAGGTTAGCTCTCTGACAATAGAAAATTGCATGTTGAATATATGGAAGCAGCAGCTGCATTCACCGCTAACTCTTTCTCCGAGCTATCAAATGCCGATGTTCTGCACATTATAATAGAATATCAAAATTGTCAAATTAGTGACCGTTGGCTTTCTATTGTAGAAATAAGATTTTATACATTGGTGGAAAATTCTGCGCAATTTACAATGCATGTCCAAGGTAAATACGGATACAAATTCAAACTGTAAAAGCCTTAATGCTTCTAAACTTAACAGAGAGTATTCATAACGACACTCAAAAGTTTAAGTTTTGAAGATACGTTTTCAAAGATAAACATGGATTAAGTTTTACAAATCAAATATATGATTGACCCATCAAGTTCAGGGCTAAGGGAATTAAACATGGGTAAATATATCCGCTCTTTTAAAAGAAAAAGAAAATCAAACTGGACCAAACTTTCGTGATAAAACACAAGGAAAAACAGTCATTTCACTACCTTAACTGAGAAAATGAAGTATAACACAAATAATAGAGCAACAAACTTAAGATATGTAGTTATTAACCTTAAGTAGCATATGATAAATTGCACAAGAACAAAAATTTCAGTCTATTGCATAATCATCCATGAGAGAGAAGAATTGGTAGTCTTTCTTGAAAATGCATAAAGTTGTCTCAGTTCAATAGCAAAAATAGCTACACAGTCTCTTCTAAGAGTAACTCACTAGAGACCAAGAAGACATTATGTGCAAACATTTATCAGCTTGCTTATTAAAGAATTCTTCATCACAGTACAGTTCATGACACTAAGGAAAGGAACGCAACCAATTGTTTAAGCATATTTCCATTATAGTGATGTAGTGATAGGCAGCACCTTCCTATTAAGAAGGTATGTCAGAAGGACTAAGAAAATAGGAGAAAGTGGGGGCCTGATATTAGTTGTAACTAATAACTAACATTGGTTAGTTAGCTAGATGGGGGGCTAAGGGAATAAAAAGGGGAATTGTATCGGGAATTGAGGCAATCAGAAATAGTGGAAAGTGGAAGAATACAGGTCTCTCAATACCTTTGCTTCAATTGTTTCATCTTTCATTTTCACAATAGACAATACACGAGTCTCTATTTTCTTCTAGTTTGTTTCTCTCTTATCCACTTTCCACCAAATTGGTATCAAAGCCTCCCACCATGTGTCAATTGCAAATGAGCAACGCAGGCACTGACGTCAGCCTTGCAATGTTTGCCTGGAACTAGTTAAAGACTAGTGTACAGCCAGCCCACGTGGGCGCCAAGGCTGTGGAGCGAGGTGGGATGTTAGGATCCAATTGCAAGGTACGGGACTTGAGTCCCACATTAGAAATATGGGATTCTAATGTGGGGTTTATAAGACTTTGGGTTCTCCAACTGCAACAGCTAGCAATGTACTACATATGCACATGATTAAATTACAGCTTTGGAAGCTATATGAATTAAATGTAGCTTCTGAAGACCTCTATCTATATGAACTAAATGTAGCTTCTGAAGACCTCTATCCTCATTTGCAAAATGTGGCTATATTCAAACAAAAAAGCTTGTCTTGCAAAAAAAGAATGACAATTTACTTTCAGATTTCAGAAGCAAAGAAACAAAACGGCTGTTGGAAAGCTACCTTAAATGCCAGTTGCAGTCACCCCTAGCTCGCCTTAGTTATAGCCTTACAGCCTCTTTGGGAGCTGCCTTAATTGCAGCCTCAAAGGTGATGGTTGTCTCACATAAACTAGAGATATAGCTTAATTAGAGCCTTATAAAGTTTAGGCAGTCCTCACCTTACAAACCAGTTTTGTGGGGTAGAGTTATGCCCTAATCCCTCACCTTACAAACCAGTTTTGTGGGGTAGAGTTATGCCCTAATCCCAAATTCTAGGATGATATATCAGAGTCTATCCTAAATCTATTGTTGGGTCATCTTCATTTGCCACGCTCATGAATGAGTGTTGGAAAACCACCTTAATTGCACTCAACCCCAAACCCACCTTAGTTGTGGCCTCTTTGAGGTCTGCCTTAATTGAAGCCTCAAGGGCGATTTAGTCCCACATCAACTAGAAATATGACTTAAATAAAAGTTATAAAGCTTAGACAGTCCTCACCTTACAACTCAATTTTGTAGGGTTGAGTTAGACAGTACACCAAGTCCAAATTCTAAGAGCAACATAAGCATATATGTAAAAATAAACAAAAAGTGTAGTATACACATTCTAGTTACTGAATATGACTGAACAACCTGCTTTACAACTTTAGGTTGGATTGGTTAAAAACTTCAAATAAATTTTTTCCAGAGACTTCTATACATCAGCCTGTCACCTCTAACTATTTAAGACTGCTATGTACTCCATTTTTTTTTTCTTATTCCATTATATACAATCTTTCTTTCATTAATTTATAATGTAAATAGATGGCTAGCAACAAATTAAATTGGCTTTATTTTGCAGAAGTCTTGTTCTCTCCTAAATTCCAAATACTGATAAAGTTGACATTAGGAAATTATCCTCATGTCTTTCTAGTTTAAAGATTTCAAAACTAACCGAAAGTACCAAGTCCACAACATTGATATTTGACAGTAAATAATTTTATGACAGGTAATTAACACATTTACCTGGAGTTGTTTTCCGAATTCCCCAGCTGTTGTAAACCAAAAGCCGAGCTCCAGTTTACATGTGTTATGCCCTGGTCACATAGCAATTGTTTTTCTTTTACTTGATTCAACCAACATTCCTGAAATCATGAACAAAGAAAAGTTCAGATTTAGATGAAGGAAAAGGACAAACTTCTTTCTCAGTAATTTAGCATCTTCCTAGATATTCACCGTGGACATGTCTAGTATCCACCATTACTTGAAAGGATGAGACACTGTTATGAAAAATCTATTCTAAGTAAACTGGGATCCTAAGCGTTGCAGATATGGTCTCAAGATAATATATACCCTTCAGCCAGAGTTTTAAATTACAGTTCACAGCCACAATTATGGCTGCAATTGCTGCATTTACCCATAAATTTTCAAAATTTCAATAATTGCACTGCAATTGTAACTGACAATTTAAAACTATGACTTTTGCATTTCTAAACCACGAAAATGGTTGACTGTTTCCAACAGCATTATTAAAGAGTATTTAGTTTGTTTCTAAGATGTCCTGATAGAAGCAGAACCTTTCTCAACAACCAACAACTCAGAGAATAGAGAGCCAACACAGCAGCTCACAGAGAATGGTGCTTGCAGTAGCAAACAAGAATGCAGAATTGCAGATGTCTACTTGCAATAGAATGTTTGCGGGTTTGGAGGCAAGGCACGGTGGTTTGTAGGTAGTTATGGTTAAAGTGGAAGAGAAAATGAGAAGGAAGGCGCATTTCCTATCAGGCTTGTCATTCGCAATCCCTGGCAGTGATGGGGCTCCTTTTTGCTGCCAATTTGGAACAACTTACACTGTAAAAGACTAAAAATAAAGGTAAAGAAACTTAACAAAAAAAATAATAAAACTGCAGTACATATCTACTTGAAACGAAGCCATCTCCTGAGTTGCTCAAGTGGATAATTTAAAAAAAAAAAAAATAGTGGATACTTTTCGGACCAATCATTGACTCAATTAGGATCACTGGTAGAACCGGTGAGTCACTTGTTAAACTACATAAACTAGTATATTTTAAAAATAAAATATTTAAGAAATCCATAATCTATAAATTTCACACTTTAAAAATTATTAAAAAATTCAAATTATAGATAAAAATTACCCAAAAAATCAATAACACATTAACATTTCACAAGTCCATTATTCAAATTCAAGACCATTACCATGACAAGAATACCTAATTATAGAAACAGAAAAATACATGTCAAATATGAAAGCCAAAGCGAAAGCTAAATTAATAAACAAAACAATTACAATAGAAAAATTATATATTTAATTTTAAACATAAATCAATCTCCATCAGCTACTCCCAAATTAGAAACAATTAACAATTAACAAGGATTTGCTTCACTTGATCAATATACATAGAATTAGAGATAAATGCTAATTGTTAACCAACAAAGTCAGCAATATCAATGTCTTGTCTGGCACACTTGAATATATATATGTGTGTGTGTGTATGTTGATCCCCATAATTATATTAGCAAACAAATAGCATGGGCCTATAAAAAAACAATTAGCAAATACCATAGGCTACCAATCATGTCAGACGTTTAAATTTAATGCTCCAGAGCATTGGTTCTTCACCTTTACTTGCAAGAAAGCATAAAAAAAGGGAAAGAATAAATTTAATCTACATAAAAAGAGGACATATATAACAAAATCATAAAATCAAACAAGTTTCAAAACAAAAGACAAGGGAGATTCAATTATTCAATCATTCAAATAAGTTTCTTTTATCTCTTGCAACAGGCAAATGATAAAAGAAAAGTTTTCTACATAATAATAATAATATTAAAGATACATTAATTGGATGTCACTCACCACCAAACAAGAGAATTTCTGGTATCTTAAACTAAATCACTATATAAAGGTCAAAGGCTCTAAGCTGAAAAGAGATAATCAACAGCTGTAGTCCTAATTCTGATTCTAATAGCTCAAAAAGTTCAAATACTTGCACCCCCCCTCCCCCTCTCCCTAAAAAAAAAAAAAAAAGGAAATTGTTATATTATCTGCTGTTTGCAGCAAAGAAGCAAGTCAATATATAGCATACATGTAACTATCTGCAGGACCCTTTGAAGGAATGGCACCAAGATCTGGCAACTAAATAAAGCTCTTAATGTTCAGCCAGATTCACACCAAAGTATGTGTTTGTTACAGCAGCCAAAGATAGAAAAAATATGAAAAGAAACAAACCCATAAAAAGGTAATAAAAATAAAGTTCAACTTAAATAATCAAAGGCATCATACTCATTCTGTCAAAGGAAAATCAACATCGTGAATGACTTGAAAATTTTTCCAGAAATAAACAGAAACCAACCAAATTAGATTAAAAAAAAAAAAAAATAGCAAAACGTGAACTGGGAAGTGGGAAGTTTAAAGGAAGGAACAAGAAAGGACGGAACACGAGGAAAAAAAGTCTTGTGAAGTGTGAAGGAACAGAGGTTAAAACAAAGGTAACATTTTGTGGAATAGTCAAGAAGGAAGAAGGGTTTCAAATCCTATTAAATTTCAGAAGCAAAAAAATGCATTAGAAAATGGGGGAGAATACCCAAAAAAACCTAAGCATAGTTGTTTCACAGTAGCGCCGCTATAGTACGCAAAAAGCCACTATTGCTGCGGCCAGCCGCAATGGCTGCTATTGAAAATTGCTCTGCTATTTGAATCCCATAGTGACCTAGGGCTGCTCTACTTCGCTACTCCACTATAGCACACTATTGAATACTATGACGGCAAAGACACAGAGATGACAGCTTTGATTTTGGCAAGGGCACAGAGATGATGCGGCAAGGGGGGTAATCTATGTCTATCTGATATCATGATGGCACAGCAAGACGGTAGCTTTTATTTCATTCTTTTGTTTTTAATATAAGCATGACCCAATCTGGTTATTAAAGCCAGGCAAGACATCAGTTTAACGAGAAAACCGACTGGGTCACACCAGTTGTACAACATTTCCGACCCATCAACCAACTTGGACCAATTATATCACCAGTTTCTGGTCAAACCAATTCAAACGGCCAGTCCAGCCTGTATTGGTAACATTGAACTTAGTTGCATATTGGGTAATTTTAAAAAAAAAAAAAAAAATAATGGATACTTTTTGAAAACATATCGGACACTTATTGAACTATTGATATCAGATACATGTTGGACAGTGATACTTTTGCATTTTTTGAGTATTTGGGTTTCATATGTTTATTTTTTGTTTCCATTTTAGTTTATATGTTCTCTCATAGTCTCATTAATAATGACAAAAATGCTATCTAGTTTTCCTTCTAGTTTTGTGAAGTTTTGTAATGTAAATGGTGCAAACAAGAAAATGTTTTCATCATTTCCTTCTTAAAACTTTTAAAACAAGAAACAAAATAAAAAACAAGTAGCATTTTATAATTCCTATTGAAAACATACTAACTATAAACATAAATAGAAAACAAACCAACCACTACCTTTTCTTGTATAAACACCTATCTCCACCCCCTATAATTTCTCATATATTATAGCATTTACTGACCTAAAATAAGTCTAAAATAAACCTTAAGAATTTAAAAAAAAAAAAAAAAAAATGTTTTACTCTTTGCACTCACAAGTTGCTTTTCCTCTTCTGAAAGTGCTTCATCCATATGATCAAACAAAGCAGTCCATCTTGCCCGATGCATATCTGCTATTTTGCTAGTGGGAAGTCCCGCAGACATTTTCATAGTGCAAGAATCATAATCTTGGTCATTTCCAAATTCCTTTGATAAAAGGAATGGCAACTCAGTAGTGATTACAGATCGAACTTTCCTTCTACTACGACGCAAAGCTGGGAAATGTAGAAAAAAGTACAAAAATCACATGTAAGCAGTTCTCCAAAACCTGGTAAATGAAATAAATATGGCTACCTGAAAGGCGTCCTTTGATGTCTTGTTGTAGAAGCTCCAACCATTGAGAAGCAACAGTAGCAGCTGGACAACATAGAAGCATCCATATCAGCAAAGGCTCAAAGAAGCACCAATATTAAGGAATTTTTCTTCTGTAGCCTAATCAATCTGATAAATAATTGACGAGCTGAAAATGACATACACTGAACTACTTCTTATTGTACCAAATGCACCATATCTACCGTAGTGTAGTGTAAAGAACTAATTTCCGAACACATCAGTTCATTGCTAGCTTTCAAAGTCCAAAATGAATAAAAAACCTATCCCTTCCATCTAACTATGGCATAAAATGAAATGCTTTAAAGGCAAGCACAAAAGGAAAGAAACAACTAAAACTGAAGAAAATAACGCATAAGAACGAGGGAAATTGTTACGAGCCTCTTAGGGAAAGGGATGAAACCATTGTGACATTTGACGATTCCTCATTTGACAAAGTGGTAGAACTCATCGATGCCCTCGTTTCAGATGACAATTTCAGAGCCAAAACATCATCCTCCCCAACATTCGTTGACTGTGTCATACAACTTTTAAGACTACCTTTCTCTACAGTGCCCATGTCACGATCACAAATTTTACCCTCCAAAATCAAGGAAGAAGAATCATTCATTGTCGCAGGAAACTTTCTAGCTTGTCTGTTCCCTGAAGAGCTATGAAGGGCCCCTTCCTCGCAAGCAAAGGCAAGCTGATGCTCGCCTAAATCAGCCACTTTTTCTTGATCCCTCTTACTAACTTCTACACTTCCATGTATTCGATGTGCTGCTTGCTTACTCCCCATGCTAGTGCTTTCATGTTTTTCAGACCTTACAAGATTCTCAATAATTGAAAGCACTTGTTTTCTATTCCTCACATGATTTATTATTCCGGGGTTCAAGTCATTCAACAGTCCACTTGGAGCAGCTATCTTGGTAAACCGGTTAACCTGTTCCCTCTTCGCAAGTTCCATCTTTTTCTTGAGCATTTCATTCTTACTTTTCCTCCCACGTTGTTTCGGCTTTGGAATGCCAGCGTGAGAGGGTGACCAAAAACCATATTCCTTCATCTTCTGCCATTTCGTCATCGGATCTTTCTCTTCCGAAGGTCCAACACAGCTCCCACTCTCGGACACATCCTTCGACTTAAAAGGATTGCGCCCTTTAGAGGAATTCGCGGATTCCAAATTCACAGAGCTGGTAACATCATCTGCATTCAGATCCACATTAATCCCCCTTGAGACTACTAAATTACCATGTCCTTTTTCTCGCTTCTCAGATAACGAATCTCTGGCGAAATTCTCAACACACCCTCCACTTTTGCACGCTTCAGTGTTAAGATCCAGAGGCCTAGCCACAAAATTACACTCTTCCGGCAACACGTTCCTCCCCATTTTCACTGGTTGAGAAGCATCCGCAGCACCCAACGACCACTGCACAGTGTTTTCTTTGTCGTTTTTAAACTCCGAATAACGGCTATTAGTTTCTGAACAATAATTGAAATTGAAATCGCAAATTAAAATTGAGACAAAAACAAAAGTACGAGAAGTGGGTCTCTGCCCAGAAAAAAAAAATACAAGATTGAATTTTCCAACAAAAAAAAAATCCGATATATAGATGAAAAGCTGAAATCTTCATGCTTTTGAAAACCTAAAAACGACGTAGTTTGGCTGAAACACGAAATTACCCACGGAGTGAACAACGGAGTCAAGATCTTTCATCTTGACCCGTTTTCGAGCGCCGTGTCCGGCGTGAGTGATTCCTCGCTTCTCTCCCACGATCTGAAACACAAACCTTGAATGAGAGACGGTTTAGATTCGAAAGTACTAAGAATCGAAGGAACAGCGTGGAAAGGACCGACCTTGGAATTCGAAGGGGAGGGCAACAGCGACGCTGTTCCAGAATTGCAATCCTCGTTCATGTCATGCGTCTAAGTCAAAGGTAGGTTAGTGTTTGAGTGTCGGAAGATGATGAAATTTAAAAGCGAGGGTTTTGGTTTTGGTTTTGGAGGGTTAGGGTTTGTGGGAGATGGATCTAGAGGGAAAGAGAGAGGATATAGTTTGAATTTGCAGATGAGTGAGCGCGCATTCCCTCCCTCGCTTGTCCAAAGCTCTCTCACAGGCCTCGCAAACTAAATAAAGAGGGCACGCGCACGTTTTCTTATTTTCAAACATTCAAAATTGCAAGATCTAGGTATTCAAAATTGAAAGATCTAGGTATTAACACTACATAGTGCAAATTACAAACATCAATGAATCAATGATGATGAGTCGTGGACACCTTGTATATTACTCCCTTCGTTTCATATTCATTTCATATTGAGTTAATTACATTGATCTCCCTAAGATTTATTCTTATTATACTTAGTACCCTTCCATTTTTTGACATTACTTTGAGTACCCCTAAGAGGATGTCAGTGTAAGATTTTTCAAACTTAAGAGGGGGGTCGGTGTAATGAAAATCCAAAAATTAGGGAGAGTTTCTGTAGGGTTCAAAAATGGAAGGGTATCAAGTGTAATTAGGGTAAATCTCAGGAGAAATCCGTGTAATTAACTCTTTCATATTTGATCGTGGTTTTAACATTTAAAAAAATTTATATTGTTTGAAATTTTCTGTTTTTAATTAAATATTAAAATTAAGATTTCTCTTCTAATTTTGACTTGTAATAAATACTATTGTCTTAATGTATATATAAAAATTAAGAAAGAGAGTAACATAACAATAGTTTAGTAAAATTAAAGGTTAAATATGTTTTTAGTCCTCTGAAAATACTTTCAACTTGAATTTAGTCCCTTGAAAAAATATTCTTTGAATTCGAACACCTACATTTTGAAAATACCTTCTTTTGATCATTTTGCTAACTATGTTAGTTGCTACTGTTAAGTCCATCCAATACTGATCTCAAAATACACTACCACACCAAGGTGTACTACACCCCTACTTGCTCCATATCAAACTTGGCTTAGGGCTTCACCGCTAGGATTATCACTAGCACCATTGCTAGCACTAAAAGCGTTAGGAACGAGAATAGAAGGAAGAGACAGCAACAACACCCTTCAAATGACACGAACAAGGACACAAAATAATAATAAATAAGAAGTGAATCATAGTCTCACTTCTCCCTTACTAAGAGAGTGAGGTTTCATTCAGTGAAGGAGGAGGAGAGAGGATGCAACTTCAAGTTTCAAACCCTTGAGTTGGTCCAAGGAAGAAGGGGATAGCTTTAGGTGCTTTGAAGGTATTGTTTTTGTGTTGTTTGTGAGTGATTTTTGAGTGGGAAGAATAGAGAAAAGAGAGAAGGCTCTACTGGTGTGTAGAACCGGCGAGAATGAGAGAGAAAAAGTGAAGGAGAAGTGGTTGAGAAGCTCCCATTTATAGGCATTTAAATGTTAGTCTTTATTTTTTTTCTTTTCTCTTCTTGTTCAAGAAGTTGACTGACGTGAGAACGAGTGAGAGTGTTACGTGAGAAGGAGTGAGGGAGTTGACGTGAGAGTATGCGAGAGAGGTCTACGCTGATGAAATTTTATATGTGTCTTCTTACACTGCTAGTATAGGTTTTACGCGTAAAAGTTTTGTAATTTTTAGCTTTTTAACTAGATAAATTTATTTTAGTTGAAACATTTTAAGATACTTAAATTATATTTGCTATTAATTATTATGACTTAAAATTAAATTTTAGATGATTAATTTTGATTATTTCATTTATTATTTAATTAAAATCTATTACTGAAATTAAAAGCTTGCAGCCTAATTAATTGTGCTCTCTGTTACAGTTTCATTTAACTTGTATAGCAAAAATTGCCAAGATTACTATAACAAAGTTCTAGTCTTCACAAGCACTCACGCCAAGTCTTATGAGTACATCACAAATCAATCAATAAAATTACAAGTTTACACTACAGTCAAGTTGACTATATCACATTAACATCCACAGTCACACACAAATCCAATGTCCGGGGTTCACACTCCTCCGAGTCTTCAACATAGCATAAAATACTAAATTAAATCTACCAAGCATATTAATCAATTGCCCAAGGTTCACACTCCTTGGGTCTTTAAATCACAATAAAAACAGTGGACTAAGATAGCCACTTACTCACAAAATCACACAAATTTTCACTAAGTTAACTTAGGCCATAAAAAGAAATCATTCATACTAAAGAAAAGGCTCAAGAGTGTGAAATTCTTTTAATAGCACTGAATGTGGGATTAAATTAAATTTAGCAAATGACTTTTTAAAAACAAACTTTTTATATGACCAAAAAGCTCTTGAAATCTATTTTCCAAAATGATATCCCAATTGTCTAGCAAAAATCCACAAAAATTCCTAAAAATTCTACAAGTCAGTAAGATAGATTTGGCCTCCTAAGGACCTTAGTTCAAAGAAATGAACTTTTCTATCACTTCCCAAAACTAAACTGAGCTGGACTTTTTACAGCTTAAAGGTAACACATTTATGTTTCTGAAAAGGTAAAACTTGCATTCCAATTCTTCCCCTATCATTTCCAGTAAAATTTTCTTTACAGCTGAAGTTACAGACCCAAAACAGAATCAACAATCCCTTTCTCTGTCAAAACTTGAAAAATTAATTTAGAAGATGGAAATGGTAATTACTGTAATTTATATGTTTAGAAAGCTTGTTTTGTCTAGTTTTTGGATGTATAATCACATTTTGAAAAAGATAAGTACAAAGGTATAAAATTACCCAAAAACCGAGCCACGTTCATTTCAAAAACGAAAACAGAGGAGTAACATTGCGTGTCATGGATGAGCCCCAATTTGAGCTTATCTCACAAAGGCTCCAAAATGAAAGTTGTATAATTTTGTGTCTAGTTTCATTGAGAACAAATTTTACAAAAATCCAATGGTTTGATTTTGAGAAAAAATCGAAATAGTGGAGCTTGCCCTGGCCAACCCGAGAAGACAGTCACTGTCTCAATTAATTTGAGCTTGAGTTTCAATATAAAAACTTATCTATAAATTTTGGGCTTAAATATGTTTTAGGTCCTTGATAAATTAGTGAATTTTGTTTTGGGTCCTTAATAAACTTTTTCTTTGCATTGAGTCCCTAATAAAACAAAAATTTTATTTTTGGTCCTTGTTATTTTGTTTTAGTCCTTCTAATATATCTATTTTTTGTTCCTAATATATATAGATCATTTGTTATGAGTCCCTATCAAATAGTTTTCAAAGGGACTGATAGAAAAAGAACAAAATATTATAAGGACTCAAATGAAAAAAAATAGATATATTAGAAGGACTAAAACAAAATAACAAGGACCAAAAACAAAATTTTTGTTTTATAAGGGACTCAACGCAAAGAAATTTTGTATTAGGAATCCAAAACAAAATTCGCTAATTTATCAGGACCTAAAATATATTTAAGCCTAAATTTTGATAAAATTTGGACATGGTCTCCTTTGTATATAGAGTCTTCCTAAAGAATTAAAGAGTCAAAAAGATAGATGAAAAGGTGACATGCAAGCCAAAACAGCCACAAACTCAAAGCCAAAATATCAAGAAAAAGATTCCAACAAAGCCAAAATCACATGCAATGGTACCAATGACCACAATGGAGGCATACATGCAATTCTATGGTTGAAACCCCCAAAAACAACCGTAGTTCTTGAGTTCACAAAAAGAATTCCCCTTATCTAAGCTTGAGCTCTCAAAAAGGAAGAAGGATGGTGAAGGAGATGGAAGGACCCTTGCATGCACAACAAGAACAAAACTTTTTCCTCTCCTTTCTCTCTTCTCCTCTCCACGGTCTCACTCACTCTCTCAAGGAAAAGGATGGAGCTTTTGATTTGATTGTGTTATGTGGTGAGGTGTTGTGTTTAAGTGAATTAAGTGAGTGTGAGTGGTGAGAGTGAGATGGTCGTGTGGGGTTTTAGGTGGCTTAGTAAGGGGTTAGGTGTTAGCTTTAGATTAAGTGCATGTAATTAGGTGGCTTAGGTGTTGATCATAGGTGGATTACATGCATGCATGAGATTAGGTGTTGAGTTTAGGTAATTTAGGGAGTTTTGGTACACTAAGTTTAGTTTACACAGTGTAATTTTACACTGAGTAATTATAATGTAAATGCACTTTAAATATTAGAAGTTAAAAATATTAATTCCAGAAATCTTATAAAACTTTGTGTAATAAAATAAATAGTAGTTACTTAAGTAAAATTTCATTTGTAGAGAATTTGTTCTCAGATAAATTTTTACGAAGATTAACTTAACAAGTTAACACTAATATTTTAAAATAATTGCAAATAGAGTTTTGCACACAATTGGTTAATTAAAACACTTATAATAATTACTTAGATCAATTACTAATAGTAATTGATCATGGGTAATTTAATTACTAATAATTATTCTAGGAATTTAATTATATGCACATTAAGATTTTCAATCTACATACACACACATGAAATTTAATAATTATGTAAAACACTGCAAACAAACCCACAAACAACTTACAGACAATTTAGCTACAAAGAATTTTACTAACAGACAAATAGTATAGAAAAGTAACTACAGAAAATTAATTCTAGATAATTAATTACAAAGAGTTACTCACAGAGAAATTTTTATTACAAGCAAATAGCTTCAAGAAATTATTCACATAGAATTTAATTATAGAAAATATTATATATTTGATTTTATAAACTTTCTACTTGACCATTATAAAAAAATACTTATATTATTTATTTTTCTTTATTTTTCTTAATTACTCAATTAATTACTAACTTTATCTAATTACTCAACCCACATCTTTTGCTTATTAAAAACAATTAAAGTTCATTTAAATTCTAATCAAATCACTCACGTACTTACTTACTTACTAGGTTGTAATTTTTGGTATAAGCAACCTTAGGACTTATAGTTCTCATAAACCATTATTGGTCCTATTTATCATCCTTGTCTCCTAACTTAGCCTATAAATATCATCCTTCATTCCTTAGTTCATCACTTTAATCATTCTTAGAGAGATTAGAGAGAAAGCTAGAGAGAAGGAAGATTTTGGAGCTCTCCCTTGGTGGTGGTGGTGGTGGTGGTGGTGTTAGGGTGAGCTATAGGAGAGGAAGGAGGAGCCTTTCAACTTCATCCAAGCTTAGGAGAAATAGGTATGGGTGAGGTTGTATTTTTAAGGTGTTATTCTATGTGAATGTGGAGATGGACCCCAAAGTCTTCTCATTTCATGATTTAATCTTATATTTGCACAAATTGTGTTATTATAACGATTTGTGTGTTGGTATGGGTTAAATGATGGATTTAAATGAATGTCATGATGAACTCATAAGAACAAGCATGAATAAGATGAATGTAGAAAGGAAATTAAAAACTTAACCTTTTAATCCTTATAAGGGGCGTGATTTTTAGTCTCCCTTATTAATGTTTTTACTTATTTTAATTATTAAGTATCATGATAGTAGTTTACTAAGAAAATTGAATATATTTTGTATGAAGAAAATACTTTGAGATATTTTATAGTTACATTGAAATTATAACCAAGAAAATCCATGATTGTATGGAAGATTATTATTATTATCATTATAAGTGACTCATGTCAAGAAAAATGGGACTACCAGGTTTACCAACGGATTCACTACCTCTTCCTAGGACTTACTATCAGGAACACCCTTACCGTCTGACCAATGTTTACACCAATAACACAGATACTCAGAAATCTAATTAATCTAATAGCAGCTAGAACCTCTACATTATCTACTACAGGAACTCAAAAGTATCATAACCTTTCGGCTATGATACCATTTATCAGAGGCATGGATGTCATTTTCAATTAAAACAATGACAATATTAAAATAATAAAATAAACAAGATATATAATTGAAAGGGGAAATTAATTAGTATTTAAAGCAAACTTACAATACTTGCAAATACAATAGAAGACTTCTTCAAAATACACAAGAGACTAGAGAAAGATTGCAGAGAAGATGCAAGGAAGTGATGCTCGCGACTAAACTTCTCTACTCTATAGATAGAGTTCCGGAATTCAAGAGTAATGAAATCCGTTCGAACTTCAAATCAATTTAAGTTCGCTTGGATTTGAGAATCTCCTTTTCAAACAATTATTTGTTTTTATTGTAGGTAATTATGTCACTGTGCGTTGGCAGCAACAACTTTTAGTCAAATCCGTCTAACTTAGGGGCCAATTGTAGTCCAAAGCAATCAACTTCATTTTGGAGATAAGGATTACTTTCAACATCATCTTCAAGATCTTCTCTTTCATCGTCAGATCCCAAAGAAGACAGCTGTTTTAAGACTTTTCTTTATTCTTCCTTGGAATTAGTAGAAATTTGAAATTCAAAGGCTGATTTACTGAGAACAAGTGCTTTATTTTCAGGGATTGGTGGTAACAGAGACTTTCCTGGTTTCCCATACGATTTCCAATGTCAAAATTTTTCTTCAAGGAATTATACATTGTATTTTTTCAACCAAAATACTTTGATTCTCAAACAAAACACCCTAGGAAAGGTTTCCTGCAATGTTGATGAAATTGATACATATTTTGAAGTAACCAACTTACTCCCATGGTAGAACAGAAACTCAAGAATTTCATATAAGGCAAAATATTTGGAGTCAAGGTCTTGTAATTATCATAATATTTAGAAACTTTTCTTGGCAAAATGGCTTTAACTGGTCCAGCAAAATAGAACCAATCTTGAAACCAGGTGGGTAATTCTAGGGGAAGGGGGTTTTAAAGTTTAGATACCAAGAATGTTTGGGATTGGGTTCAAGGAGTAGTACTTTATACCAAGTTTCTTGGTAATCAAAGTAATTATATGAGGGGAGATCAAATGGTCTAGAAAGCCTTTTTTTCCGATTAAGGGATTTTGATTCCATTTGGCAAAGGTTAATACCCGAGAGATTTTCATTTTGGAGTAATTCACAATTGAAGGGTTGTTCTTATCTTTTTTCAAGGATTATTTTAGCTGACTAGGTATCAATTAAATATATTGATAAAATTTTATGCTCTTCTTCAGGCATTGATCTTTTGGAATCCAGCCCCATCCTTTAGGGGCAAATATTTGGATAAGGGTCCAAATTTTCAAATTCTTGCTCAATGGGAATTATTCTTTTGTATTTAATCTTTAATATGGTAATCTAGGAGATTTTCTGTATTTTCAGCTAAGGGGGATGAAGTACTGGGTAATGCTAAAGGGGTAAACTTATTGGTAGAAGATGATGGAATATTATTTTGGAATGCTGACTCTGGACTGGCTTCGTTGCTGTTTGAGAATAAGAAGGAGCAAAGTCATCCAAGGTTAAACCTTTAGATGGGGCAGTGGGCCTCATCTTTGGGAGAAGTATTTCCTTGCAAGAATTCACGGATTAAAAAATTAGGAATTGAATTATTTTTCCTTTTTTAAATTCAGTATCAAATTCAAAACAAGATATGAGGCTTTGCCATCGGGCAAAAAATTGTTTGGAAACAATGTTTTTAACATCTTTTTCTAAAACCTCTTTTGCAGCTTTGCAATCAATTCTTAATAAAAACCTTTTATTTATTAAATCATCTTGAAATTTAGAAATACATAATACAATAGATAAAATTTCTTTTTTAATAGTATTATATTTTAATTGTGTTTCCATCCATGCACCAGAATGAAATCGAACAATTTGTTCTTTTGGAGACTCTAGAAACTTTTGTTTTAAGATTCCTCCGAATATGACTTCAGAGGCATCAATTTCTACAATCATAGAAGCATCTGGATGAGGAATTCCTAAACAAGGAAGAAACTTTATGAGGATATTTATTTGAACAACTGTTTGGGTTAGCTCAGTTGACCAAGGTTGAGGATTTTTTCTAAGTCTTACAAATAATCCTAATATTGGGAATAAAGTCTGTCACATAATTTAAACATCCTAAAAACCTTTGTAATTGATTTTTATCTTTTATTTCATTGGGAAATTTACTAGTGAATTCAATGCTTTTGCTTATTGGAGTTATTGTTCCTTGGTAGATCTCATGTCCTAAAAATCCTTTTTTAGTTTGTACTATTTTATCTTTTTTGCCGAGATTACCACGCCATTTTGTTTTATATTTTTAAATGTATTTAAGTGCTTCCAATGTTGTTCTAAAGACTTAGAATATATTAATACATCATCTAGGTATACTAAAGCAAATTTACTGTGTGGAATTAGTACAGAATTCATAATGTTTTAAAATTCGGATGGGGCATTTTTTAAACCCATCGACATTACATTCCATTCATAATGTCCAAAAGGTACTATGAATGTTGTTTTGTATTTATTCTTTTCTTCTATTTTTATTTGGTAATAGCCTGACTTCATATCGAATTTTGAAAAGATTACTGAATCATATAATCTACATATTAAATTTTTTTTGTTAGGTAATAGGTACCTAATCCATTTTAATACCTTATTTAATGGTTTGTAGTTTATAACCATCCTGGGTTCACCTCTTTCTATTTTCGATGCATTTTGTACATAAAAGGCTGCACAACTTGATGTGAGATTTACCGCAAGCGCAAGGTTGTCGTCAAGTAATAAAATTATCGTCTCCACAGGGACTGCGTTTTGGCTTTGTAATTTTCACAATTTAATTAAAATTAAGCAAAAGGGAAGATTTGTTTGGATAAGAAAAGATTTGAAAAGATTAAATTGAAGAGAAAAATAAAGATAAAGATAAGATTAAAATAAGATAAGATAAAAGATAAAATAAGATAAAGATAAAACAGATACATGATAAAGATAAGATAAGATAAAGCAAATATTTGAAAATGTTGAAATCAATAATGAGAAAACTTCCAGGATTGGGTTTCACACCAAGACTTCCTATTAACTTAATCTTTCTACCTCTATGTTCTTATTGACTCTCTTTGAAGGTGAATTAACCTAAGGTAACCCTTATTCCCTCTCTAGATACAAGGATGTATCTAATTGAATTAACCCCTACTCTTGTGGTAGTTATGTTCAATTAAACCCATTAAGTTCTTTGTTAATTCATTGATTCCTCGAAGGATTAAACCTACTTTCATGATTTAATACCTAAGTTCCTCTCCTATGTATCCAACGATTAGGTTCACCTCTCAGTTCTTCCCTAAGCATCTATGATTATGAAAAACGGTGGCCAAACGCTTCGCATATATAAAAGCAATAGAAGAGAAATCAAGAGGAGAAATCAAAAGAACATAAAGATAAGTCAATTAAGCATAATAGTTGTCAAGAGTTGAGCCCCAATCCTAAAACAAAGAGACTACTCACTAATAGTCATGGAAGCAATGATGAAATTAAAGAAAACATAACAAACCAGAAAAAGAGTTGAAGAAGAAGAAGATCCTCTGCTCTTTCTCTAAACTGTAAGCTAATCTAAATTCTAGAGTGTCTAATCCTAAGTAAAACACTCTATATAAAGAGAATAGGCTAAGGAAAAGATAAATATTTAAGCCCAAATTACAATTAAAATCGCAAAAGATAAGATTGTCAATCTAGTGCAAGTCATGGCCATGACTCTGAATGTCATGGCCATGACAATTTGTTGTCATGAAGTGAAGCTGAAAGTCAAATTAGGTCACGACCATGATTCTGAATGTCATGGCCATTACTTCTGTCAAGGGCCCCAAAATGTGGAAATTAGCATAGTCACGACCATGACTCTGAAAGTTATGGCCATGACTTCTGTCAGGTGATTCGGTTGTGCTTTTCTTCTAATCTTCAAGTGTCCCTATGCTCTTAGCTTCAATCCTTGGAGTCACCAAACATCTTTCTCTTTGATTTAATGTCTTGAAGCTCAAGAAACAACCTTGAAACATGAAAATACCAAAAGCATAACCGGTTCCAAAAAGAAATGAAAAATAATGCAAATGCAAGGTAAATGAGTCCTAAATATAAGAATATGCAATATTTCTTAAGTAAAATGCTATGCATGAATGATGTAAAATGCAACGCATCACAACTCCAAGGAGATTTACTTGGTCTTATTGATCCTTTATCTAAGAATTCTTATTTTATCTAAGAATTCTTGGTATCTCTATTCATTTGTACTAGTCTTGCTTTAGTTGGGATTTTACTTTCATGAAAATCATTTTCATATGGTAATGACACTATATAAGTTTTTCTATTCCAAAATGCATTTGACACTTCAACACAAACTTCTTTTATAATGCCTTTTTTATTTCTTTTATTAGAGGATTTTTTAATTGCTCTTCTATTCTTGTATAGTATATTTCTTTTTCTCGTAAGCTTATCAAATTTTGTTTGCTACTAATTCAATTTATAAAGTTTTCTTCAGTTAAATTCACTAATACTATATATCTCTTTTGATCTCATGGGTCTTATAAATTCAAAATTTACTTTAGTTTCTTTTATTTTAGTTTTGATTCCTTGATCTGATACTTCAAATGGGTATATCTGTATTAAAAATGGGGCTCCTAATATCATTTCTTCTGTTATATCTTTAGTTAATATGAAAGTATTTTTTAAACAAATTCCATGATTACATATACTAGTGTTTGGTAATTTGTATTGAACTTTTAAATTAGAGTTATTTGCTGTAAAATAATTTTTTAATAGTTTTCTCATAATATTGTGTTGGAATTAATCCTTCTCTAACACAATTTTAAATCAGCTCCAGAATCTACTAGAGCTATAAATTGCTTATGAAACGATTTTCCTATTTTTAAGGTGTTACTTGCCTTTTTTTGTTGAAATAATTTTATTCTATTTACTATAGAATTTTCATTTTCAATTTCGATTTCTTCTTCATTTACTCTTGAGTTAGATTCTTTCGAGGTTGGTTGTAATAAGGTTACATCTTGAATAATATCATTTTCTTTTAATTTGTTTAACTCACCTTTTATTGTTTTTATTTCAAATTTTAATTCATTTATTTCCTTTTGAAGATCTGGAATAGCTACCTTTTTATCTTGGATTTTTGCCTT
Organism: Pueraria montana var. lobata; assembly: GCA_026413185.1. Lineage (NCBI taxonomy): Eukaryota > Viridiplantae > Streptophyta > Magnoliopsida > Fabales > Fabaceae > Pueraria > Pueraria montana. The sequence goes on from CM048646.1 coordinate 20,003,313, forward strand.
TTTTAGAATTTTAGTAAAATCATATCCCTCAAAAGTTTTTTTTTTCTGGTCATATTTACTTCTTCTTCTTATTCTAATAACATATTTTAATTGATATCCATGCAGCAGAAATAATCCCATAAAAAGATATGAACTACCCTTCAATTGTGAATTACTCCAAAATGAAAATCTCTCGAGTATTAACCTTTGTCGAATGGAATCAAAATCCCTTAACCAAGAAAAGGTTTTTTAGACCATTTGATTCACCCTCATATAATTACTTTGATTACCAAGAAGCTTGGTATAAAGTACTCCTTGAACCCAATCCCAGACATTCTTGGTATCTCAGCTATAAAAACCCCCTTCCCCTAGAATTACCCACCTGGTTTCATGATTGGTTCTATTTTGTTGGACCAGTTAAAGCCATTTTGCCAAGAATAGTTTCTAAATATTATGATAATTCTTGACTCTAAATATTTTGCCTCATATGAAATTCTTGAGTTTCTGTTCTACCATGGGAGTAAGTTGGTTACTTCAAAAATATATATCAATTTCATCAACATTTACAGGACCTCTTACCTAAAGTGCTTCATATGATAATCCTATTTTGGTGGAAAAAATACAATGTAGAATTCCTTGAAGAAAAATTTCGACATTGGAAACCGTATAGGAAATCAAGAAAGTCTATGTTACCACCAACCCGTGAAAAGAAAGCACTTGCTCTCAGTAAATCAACCTTTGAATTTCAAATTTCTGCTAATTCCAAGGAAGAAATAAAGAAAAGTCTTAAAACAACATTATCTTCTTTGGGATCTAACGATGAAAGAGAAGATCTCGAAGATGATGCTGAAAGTAGTCCTTATCTCCAAAGTGAAGATGATTGTTTTGGGCTACAATTGGCCCCTGAATTAGAAGGATTTGACTAAAAGTTGTTGCTGCTAACGCACAGTGACATAATTACCTACAATAAAAGCAAATAATTGTCTAAAAAGGAGATTCTCAAATCCAAGCGGACTTAAATTGGTTTGAAGTCTGAATGGATTTCATTACTCTTGAATTCTGGAACTCTATCTATAAATAGAGTAGAGAAGTTTAGTCGAGGGCATCACTTCCTTGCATCCTCTCTGCAATCTTTCTCTAGTCTCTTGTGTATTTTAAAGTACTTTTCAACTTTCAATTTTTGTTTTCAATCTTGAAGTTTGAAGAAGTCTTCTGTTGTATTTGCAAGTATTGTAAGTTTGCTTTAAATATGAAGTAATTTCCTCTTTCAATTATATATCTTGACTGTTTTATTATTTTAATATTGTCATTGTTTTAATCGCAAATGATATCCATGCTTCTGATATATATATATATATATATATATATATATATATATATATATATATATATATATATATATATATATATATATATATTGTGTGTGTGTGTGCATATTGTTTTATCAATAAATAATTATTTTACAAAGAAATTTAATATATCTAAGTTATCAAATATTTATAAATAATAATTCTTATTATTATTAAATACATTATGATTATCTTTATAATTTGAAGATAAAGGTATAAATGAAATAGTATGACTAGATGGGAATTTAAATATATTTATAAAAGAAGTTGGTTAAGTACAAAATGTGTGAACGTATCAAAATACGTCACCATTAAAACATAGTATTATATATATGGAACTGTTACCTGAAAATGTGATAATGTACCATTATTATCTTTATTATTATGATTATTGGTGTTTCTCGCATCATATCCTTATATAATTGTTAAACGTGAGAACGACCCTTGTATGATGTCTTGTCGGTTAATTCGTGGGTATGTACCTTAGAGCCTTGAGGACTTGGATTAGCCAAGTTAGAAGGAAGGTACTATGGATGTGGTGCAGGAAGCTACAACGTGGTACTATGGCCTTTTGTGGGTCTAAGGGGTGAATGGCGCGTGTGTGTGGAATCCTAGGGGTGGGCTTGCAACCCATGTGCCAGGATGAGTGGAGCTAACTCGCACACCTCGATAAATGTTGGGCATCTGTGATGAAATGAAGGGTATATATCTTATGGAGATTCGCCTAGTTGGTTACACGTAACAAGATTGTACTATTGGTATGGATATGAATGAGAACTAACAGGCCGGTTTGGCGTCAATACACCTTGGATGTTAATAAAAGATATACTTATACTCCCCGTTCCCGAATGTTGAATCGTGATCAGTGGTTGATCAACTAAGAGTATGGATCCATATAGTGATGATGTAAAGAAGATGATGAAGACGAGATGAGACTCAGGATGTCTAGGCTTTTCTGATATATATATATATATATATATATATATATATATATATATATATATATATATATATATATATATATATATATATATATAATTCTGTTGTCATGCTGGAATGAGAAAAGTTCTCTACTCTTTTTAATGGGGTGACATCGGAAGAATACGACCTCACCTCATTCCCCTTATTTTTTTTAGATGGACCTGACCATTTAGGATCTAGCCGTGGAGTTCAGCCTGGAGGGGCAGTGGACTAATCTCGTTGAGCATGAGAGGTGTTGCTACCATGGAGAGATCACTATTCATTTCTTCCCACATCAAAACTTACCATTTGCACCGGTTCTGTTACGATTCCAAACCCGCTTGACATTGCCAGCTAATCTGGAGCACTTTAATGAGGACCTAATGGAGGGACCAGAGGAATCATGTGCACGAGGGAGACTTCGACGTATCAGAGGAGGCTAAGGCTGAGGGGATGGAGGTTTCTGAGGGAGCTATCTCTATGTCGATGGAGTACCCCCCCTCAGCAAGAGACTTCTGAGGACTCAACACTGAACTATCCTGAGTCACATTCTGTCATCATCATCTTCTTTACATCATCACTGTATGGATCCATACTCTCAGTTGATCAACCACTGATCATGTAACATCCCGGGTCCTGATGAGGGCGGGGAGTGATCACCAGTGCAAAAGATAAGAGGCACGGCCAAGGAGCTGCTCCTAGCAGGCTTCCAATGGAAGGGATGCATGAATGGTTCGAATATACACCCGAAAGAGAGGGATCCAGAGGCTGTGTAGGTATGGAGCTATATAGTTGAGGATGACTTAAAGGAAATCATATAAGAATTGTTATTTATAAAACCATACATACTTACATAGTTATAAATATTTGATAACTTAGATATATTAAATTTCTTTGTAAAATAATTATTTATTGATAAAACAATATGCACACACACATGCACACGCACACGCCCGCACGTGACATACATACATTATCATAATAATAATTTTATCTCCTTATCTTATACTCTTAAAACTTTTGATAAAAAGATTTTCCTTATAGATTGCTAAACTATATATTCTTCTCAAATAATAAGATTGCTAAACTATAAGCTCCAACATTTATTAAATATTTCATATACAATTAACAAGAGTCACTTATAATGATGATAATAATAATAATAATCTGCCATACAATAATGAATTTTCTTAGTTATAATTTCAATGTAACTATAAAATATCTCAAAGTATAATTTTCTTCATACAAAATATATACAATTTTCTTAGTAAACTACTACCATGATACTTGATAATTAAAATAAGTAAAAACATTAACAAGGGAGACTAAAAATCATGCCCCCTGTAAGGGTTAAAAGACTAAGTTTTTAATTTCCTTTCTACATTCATCTTATTCATGTTTGTTCTTATGAGTTCATCATGACATTCATTTAAATTCATCATTTAATCCATACCAACTTATAATAACAACACACAAATAGTTATAATAACACAATTTATGCAAATATAAGATTAAATCATGAAATGAGAGGATTTTGGGGTCCAAATCCACATTCACATAGAATAACAACCTTACCTATACCTATTTCTCCTAAGCTTGGATTAAGTTGATGTTGAAGCATAACCCTTTATGAGATGAATGTTTTAATGACAACAAACTTTTATGAAGCAGATTTTAAGTATGTTGGACTTTTGCTACTAATGGTTTACCCTGAAGTGCTTTCAAAGAAACAGGACATATCAAGAAGCATGGAGAACAAGGTGTGAACCATTTGCCTACGACCTTGGTTTCCCAAATCTGAAGCATGTCCAACTTCAGAAGTAGGAAACCAAAAGCAAAAGGGCAGTCATGTTTTCTATGTCAAAGTGCAAATATCATAAGCTGTATATGACTGGAAGCATGATTCTGGAGGTAGCCTAAGTCAAAGGGTAGATATCAAAAGCTGTATATGACTGGAAGCATGATTCTGGAGGTAGCCTAAGTCAAAGGGTAGATATCAAAAGCTACACATGACTTAACGATCATCAGAAGATGTGATGTTGAGACATCAAGTGAAAACAAACGTGTCTACACAATCAATAAGCATACACCAAGAGCTGTAACGGTCAATACCATGCAATAGTGTACTGATGCACTGTCTTGATGAAGCTTTCTTGATCCAACGGATCTATTCAAAAGAAGAGAGAGCTAAGTACTACTTTAGCAAGACAACCATGAAGAAGAAAAGTAGTCATTCACAGTCTGCTACGGTCGAAAAGGAATCAACACCATTATGCAAAAGACTCATTTTTATGAAGAAGTAGCCAACCTCATGACTGAGCTGGAATAAAGGAGAAATCATTAGTTCTGAACCAACAGCAAGCACCAATGGACAAAATTCAAAATTCAAAGTTGTGTGCAAGTTGTTCCAACTAAGGAAGGAAGATGAATCAACTGTGTGATGGAGACAACTCACAACGGATCTCCCTAAGCCTCTCAAGTTTAGGAGTAACGGATCTCCTTGGCCTCCAAGACAAGGTGCAACAGTCATCTTCAAGAATGTCTATATAAGGACATTGATGTAACACCCTCATTTTTATTTTCTGTCTATTTTCTTTTTATTAATAATTTAATATTGAGAAATCAAGACAAAATATTGAAATATTGATTCACACTATTGTGATCAAGATTTCATGTTCTACTTAATCGTGAATTTTAATAATTATTTCGGGCCAAAGTCCGAGTAACTATTAAAATAGTGATTAAATACATAATTGTTTGTCTCCATGGCAGACATGAGAAAAAGTCTTAAATGATTACAAAATAATTATTTGAGTTTAGAATCATGTTTTATAGGTCTAAATAAGGTTAGGATAGTTTCTCAGAAAATTTAGAACTTTTTGAGAAATTTTACAAAACATTTTAGATAGTCTGCTAATAAGTCAGCTAGTATAGGATTAATATCAAAACTTGATAAAAACTAACAAAGTCAGTTTATTTTCAAGTCACATATATATAAAGATAATTTTTGGCAAAATTTGAGAACGTTTAGAGCTGAAATGAAATTATTGGGAGTTAAATATAGAAAAGCACCCAAATAAATCATGGAATTATTGATTTTTAAGTCATAATAATTAATAAGAAATATAATGTAAGTCTCCTAAAAAGTTTCAACTCAAAATAATTTTATTGGGTTAAAAAGTTAAAAATTATGCATATAAATATACGGACAATGAAAAGGAACATATAAGATTTTATCAGTGTAGATAACCCACTCACGTCAGGTGTCATCTTTTTCTTAAATAATAATAATAATAATAACTAAAATTAAAATGCCTATAAATTGTTAGATCCCTACTATAGAACCCAGATAATTTTAATCTCTTCCAGCCCATTTTTATCAAGCCCAAACCGTTAGCTCCTCTCCTTTCACGTAACTCACACTTTCTTTTTCTACTCACATATGCCAATTTATTTAAAAAAAAAAAAAAAAAAGAGGTAAAAAGATAAAAGGTGACCCTACACACCTCTATATAAAGAAGCTACCTAACTCACTTTCATACATTCTTCTCTCCATTCCTTACGAAGCCTCTTCTGCCAGCATTTTCTCTCACGCCCCTTTCTCTCATCCACTCTTTCTCCTCCCCAAACTCGACGGACTCCCTCTCTCTGAACCCTCTCTCACTTCTTCCTCTCCCTTCTCACTCTTAAAACACCAAAATCCTCCATTGATGAGCTTCCAAAGCTTCAAGCATCTTGGTGACTTGAGACCCCCACCCTCCTTCTTTCTTATGCAAACCGAAATCACTCTCTTGGTAAGGGGGAAGTGAGGGCATGATTCCTTTATTGTTTAGGCTTAATTGCAAATTTTACCACTCAACTTTCATAATTTTACGAATTTTACTATCCAAGATTTTTTTTTGTTGCAAATTTTACTACTTAAGTTTTAAATTTTTGCACATTTTACCACTTTGATATTTCACAAAAAAAAAAGTTAAAGAATTCAAAACTTTTTTTTTTGTGAAACATCAGGATGATAAAATGCACAAAAATTGAAAACTTGGGTGGTAAAATTCGCAAAATTATGAAAGTTGGATGGTAAAATTTGAAAAAAAAAACTTGGGTGGTAAAATTCACAAAATTATAAAAGTTGGATGGTAAAATATACAATTAAGCCTTATTGTTTCATGTTATATTTATTATTTTGGTTTGTATTTCTTTTATTTCCTTGTATTTATTTGATTTCCCTGTATTTCTTTGATTCTTTGTTGATGTATTGTATTTGGGGCTTTGTAAATTTTATTCTCCCCTTTCCTTTGTTGTGCACTGATTCGTTGGAATGGTCTCTCTTAGGGGAGATCATGTCAAAAATTTCACTTAATTCCGTGTGTTTAAAATCTTGAATTGATTCTTCCTTAAACACTAAAAAGAAGCTTAAGGTTCTGCATGTCAAGGGAGAGTATTCTCTTTATTTTTTTTTATCTTCTAATAATGTTTTTAGTCAAAAAACAAAGCTTAATAATTATTACGTGAGAAAAATTACTTCTTTACAAGAACGTAAGCCATAAAAGTGAAGTTTTTTTTCCCTTTTCCTTTTCTCTTCAATTTTCACGATTTAGAACCATGGGCTATGGTTCTGTTTTCTGATTATAGCCATAAAAGTAACAAGAACTCTCTCTTTTTTTTTTTTTTTTTATAAAAGAGTCATCTGTTAATAGTTAAGAAGTTGAAAATTTTCTCCCCTTTGATCAAACAAAATCATGGTTTACTGTGTAAAAGAGAAAGGTTGAAATTTTAAATCTTCTTGAACCAGCTATGTTTAATTTAAGTTTTAAAAAGGGATGGGTAGAACAGAGGTATAAACCTTGTGAATGAACAAGATTTTTTTTCTTCTAATTTTAGGTATAAATATCTCTTCCAACTAACAACTTAAAGATAAAAACAACTTTTTAAAATTTATTGTATTTATTCGGTGATTAAGATAAAAAGAAGATAAAAAAAAAATTCTTATTTCATCTAATTAAAAGGAAAGCTTTTTAATATATAAAAGGGGATGAAAATATGCAGGTGGTGCCGTGGTGGTTCCGGTTTAAAGCCTTGAAACAAGTAAATTCTTTTATTGGATAAAAGCAAAATTTAAATAACCCTTTAAAATTCTTACTAAGAGATTTTGATTAGATGAAATAGGAAATTTTATTCTTTTGAAGTATTTATATTTGGCTACTAGGGCCAAGAGCACATTTGTTATTTTTTCTTATAAAATAAAAACACATAATAATACTTATTTCTGAAATTTCTAACACTTCAAGATTTTTCTATTCAAAAAGTTGGAAGGATTTGGTGAATTACAAAACCTATTGGTGCATCGAAGGTCTCGGCTTAAACGTCATTTTCTTTAGCAACCTTAGGGGCGTTTGGTAGAGGAAAATTTTTTAAATTCCCAGGAATTTTAGGTCGGAAATGTTAGTTTCCCAGGAATTTTAAAAAAACAAGATTCCTGGGAAATGATGTTTCCTAGGAATGTTTTTTTAATGAGTTTCCCATGGAAACTTTCCCACAGGGGAGGTAGGAATCTAACTTTCCCGACTAGGGAGGAAGTTTTAGTAATATGATAAGACTACATTATCCCTTTTTTTAAGTACAAAATATCCTCACCTAGGATTCATTTTTATCTATAAGCTTATCTCCATTGTTGAACGTTGCACTTATCTACATGATTCTATCTTTCTTTAATTTTGAAAAAAATATTAATTTTAAAATTTGTAATTTTTTATCTTTATCTGTTTTTAAACATAGATCCCAACTATTATCTAAGTTTACCTCATTATTTATTATTTCATCTATTGTATTATTATATTATAATATTATAATTCAACCTCTAATATGATAGTTATTCATAATAATATTATTATATTAATGAAGTTATATAAAGGATATATTTGTAAAAATTTCTTATATACCCAGGAAAGTTCTACTGTAACAAACATAGGAAACTTTAATTTCCATGAAACATACTATGACTAACCAAATATATTTTAACCATTCCCAGGAACCATGAATCCCAGGAATTGACTTTCCCAGGAATCATCATTACCGGGTATGAAAAAACTTCTCCCCTACCAAATGCCCCTTAAAGTTTTTATAAAATGGTTCCCCTTATCTCTCTGTCTCAGGTTGGAGAAAAATGAAAGTTTAATCATTCAAATTCTATTTTATACTATTAATAAAACACTAAACCTCATTATTTAGAATTAAGTTTTAAAATAAAATGGACCTTGTTTTTCTCTTATTTTGGTCTTAGGTTGGATAAAACACTGGAAGTAGAACAACTTGTTATATTGGTACCATTATTCTAAACTTAACTACAATATTTATAATTAAGAAGAATAAAACTTTTTTTTTATAAACTGCTCACCTTCCATTTTTTTTAAGATGAATAAGTTTTTATATTATTTTAGTTAAATACTCTAATTACATAATATTAATACCTCTTAATTTTCTGTAGGTGAATATTTATAAGCCTTAATAATTATTTAAGGATGATAAAAATTAAGTATCTAATAATTTTATAATATCGTAATAATTAATTTATAATAGATACTTAAATTATATATTCCTAAAAATATTATTAGTGGATGAAATGATTGAAGTGTGATATATTGTGATTTTGTATATCTATATTCTGTCTATACTATTTGTCTATCAGAATGACAAAATTGTTATCCTCTGTAATTTTGGTACTCAGTAATGTTAGATATAGTACACTGAAATGTGATTATACGCTAGTTATACTATTTATCTGTCTGAAGGATAGAAATATTATTATTCTATGTTGGTGCTCGGTGATTGAGACCAAATGTTGATAAGTAAATAGTGAGTACTCTAGTGTAAATACTGTTAAGAGAGGAACATGCAGTGACATATTGCCTATAGTGGAAGACACAACCTGGCAAGCTGAGGAATGAACGGCAGGGACTCACTCACGGAAGTCTTAGGGATACGGTGCTGAGTGATGAAGTACCTAAAGGGCCAGGGCAGCACCCTGTGTCGGGAACTTCATCTGACCAAGCTTGACAATTCTGACTACTGCTTAGCATTCCATTGATTGGTGCGAGAGTACGCCTAAGTTATATAGGACTGTGGATGTCCTAAATTGAGATAATTTGAGTTTATTTGTGGAAGATGAAGGTTTTGCCATGGGTTGAGACGTATGTACTCCCAGTCACTTCCAATCGGATCCATACTGCGTCTAGAGGATTGAGTTGTTAAGAGTTTGAAAGGTTATGACTAGAAAAACATTAAGTCCCCCCGCTATTATATAATTATTTAACTGACGATAGTTACTATCGTTAGTGATACATATATATATATATTAGAATCAGGTTTCACTCCTTTGCTTTTCTTTTCTTTGTATGTACTTGTTGGATGGATACGTGAAGATGACAGCCATTCCTGGTGACCAAGTCTCTCCGCCAGTGCAGATGATTCAGAGGTTGCAGAGGACGATACGAGGATGCCAACTTTGAAGGCCAGTTTTATTATAATGTTTGGGTTAGCGTAGAATTCATGTACTGCTCTAACTAGGATAATTAATGTATGGGTTAGGACTAGCTAGTACATGATTCTTCTCTACTTGTTAAACTAAGTATTTATTCTTGTATTATGTTATACGTCATTTTATTAATTCGTTGTTAAACTATGAGTTATAAATGTTTCTTTTAATCGCGAAAAATTTACCCTCAATTTTATAATAAATAAAATAAATAAAAATATTAATGTGGTTTATGTCTAATGTAACGAGGTGTTACAATTGAAGTGCAGCTAAAGTTCTTTGCTAGGAAGGAAACAACTTAGAGAAGACATAGGTTAGAAGCCTCATCAACTTCTAATACTTTAGCCTAGGCTCTCTTGATTGGTATAGCCAAATCTATCTAGCCATAGAGAGTTTGTAAACATCTTCTCAAGGGGAGCTTATTGATGAGTTTTTCCCTGTGAGATGTAGGTACCTGTCCAAATAGAACCCGTTTAGGATAAGGAACCTCAGAAGAGTAGTAAGGGGAATATTGCTTCTAAAGGTTGAATGTGACAACAACAGATTGTTGTGAGGGTCAAGTAGTAGTTGCTACTGAGGCTTTTCGAAAGAATACTTGGGTAGATAGCCTGCAAAGGCTTAAAGAATAATGAGGTGTAGAAGCCTAGGGAGGCTTGAGGAAAGAAAGAATACCTTATTGGTGCTTGTGTTAGTGGAAAGCCTATAGTTGTAGGGACTGGATGTAGTCCAGGTGGGTGAATCAGGATAATTCCTCTGTGTGCTTTATCCTTTTTACTGCTACTGAGGCTTTTCGAAAGAATACTTGGGTAGATAGCCTGCAAAGGCTTAAAGAATAGTGAGGTGTAGAAGCCTAGGGAGGCTTGAGGAAAGAAAGAATACCTTATTGGTGCTTGTGTTAGTGGAAAGCCTATAGTTGTAGGGACTGGATGTAGTCCAGGTGGGTGAATCAGGATAATTCCTGTGTGCTTTATCCTTTTTACTGCTTCTAATTTGTGTGTTTTTTTAAATCTTTACCTTGGGTAGCTTGGTTTTTAAATTGTTATATCTCTGATATAAAATTCTTTTAAGCTTCTTAAACTGTTTTTAAATGTCCAGAAGCATACATCTACTAATTGTTCTTTACTATCAAAAATAGATCCTATCTACTAATACTAATCTTTACCTTTTATTAGTAGCTTCTAAAGCAATATACAGGAGTATTTTTGTTTGGTTATTATTGAAAAAACTATTTTATACAAAGTACTATAAAAGGATATTGTTTGCTCTCAACAAAGCTTCTTGAAGTTGATTCTCTGATATATCCTAAAACTTCAGAAGTTGGGTGTCCTTTTGCAGAAAAAGTCATAGTCGGTTAAGTGTCACTATTCAACCCCCTTTTAGTGACCTTCTGATCCACTTCAGTTGAAAGCCTCCTCCTTCCTCTCCTATATTCAACCCATGCCCAACACCACCACCACCAAGGAAGAGCTCCAAAATCTTCCTACTCTCTAGCTTTCTCTCTAATCTCTTTAACTTCTCTCTAAGAATGATTTAAGTGTGATGAACTAAGGAATGAAAGGTGGTATTTATAGGCTAAGTTGGGAGACAAGGATGATAAATAGGACCAATGGTTGATGAGAACTCATAAGTCCTAAGGTTACTAAACATTTAACTGTCCGTTCTTCTCTCTTTCTCACCTATTCATTTTCTAATTTTATTAATTAGATGAATTAGATATTTTATAGGTTTCTTATTTTTTTATTTCTATTTATATTTTAATTAATTAAGATAGTAATTCTACTGCTAATTATACCCCCTCAAATACTTTCTACACCCTTCTTTAGAAAGATTTACTTCCAACACCTAACTTTTCTACTATTTGCACCCCCATAAGCTTTTATTTTATTTTATTATTTTCTAGGCCCAAAAGCATAATAATTGAATTATTAAAACATGTAAATTAATTAAATAAAATGTAATCATAAAAAAATCACACATAATCTAAATATCACACAATTCACACAATAAAATATTTTTAAAAAAAATTACTCACAGTTTCTTGTGTTCATAATTCTCTTTCATTCAAGCAAGGTTTATTTTAAGAAATATTTAATTTCTTAAAATAAATTAACAAAGCAAATTCCTATAGGTGAAAATTGAGTCATTACATCCAACACATGGCCGTAATTAGAATCTTCAAAATTAGTTTGCAAGTTAATATGATGCATGTGTGGACTCTATGGATGTAGATGCAGGCAGTTGTTGATGGGTCTACAGGTTGCCCTCATTGTTGTTTTTGCCTTCATCATTGTCATTGTTAGGTTGTTCGTGTAAAATTTTGTCTTCGTCCTCACTAAAGAGACCGAGGTATTCGTTTGGTTGCCCTCTAAAGGGATAGCCTTTGCTTCAAGGGTAGGGATGCATGAGGTACATGCTTATTCAGACCAAATGATTGTGTGGTTAACAAATCGGTGGAAAATGGTATGGAAAGAAGGTGTAATAGATGTGGTTGGCTCCCATTCAGTTACTTGTAATTGGGTAAAATCTAATGTGGGTTGGTAGAAATTGGCATGAGTATACGATGGGGTTGCATCAGATCCATGTGAATAATGTGGTTGCGAATTTATTGGTTGAGGAATCATGCTGGAAACAGGGCTAGGAACAATACCTTGCTTGATGTTTGCATACAACTCAATGCATGTAATCACCTCTTGTTGATGAGCAACGACAATCATACCTTCAACAACGTTGTTGTCAGAAACCTTACATGCATTATACCTAAGTATCCCGTGTCCAACTGCTTATGGGAAAATATATCTCATCGACTTGGTCAAATGGCTGAAGTTTGATCCTTTTTTATGGATTTTATTTTTCAAGGCTTCAAGTGTGATGCCTCGTGTAACGGGGAGTTACATTTAAATTATAACACCCTCATTTTTGTGTGATATATTTAACAGTATGTTTGTTCTTAATCTAGCTTTGATAAGTCCATATGGGATGATGAAATATCAAATCACATTATCGTGACTAATGTTTTATATCCGATATAATTGAAAATTTTGACAATTATCCGGATGCCGGATGAAAATCTGAAATAAATATTAAAACGACAATTATATGGAATTATCAATATTTGTGACAAACGTGAGAACGAGTCTCAAATAATTATTTATAATTATTTAAACTTAAAATCATGTTTTATGAACTTAGTTAGGATAATTTTCTCATGAATTTTAGAAGACTTATGAGAAAATGTCACAAAACCCTCTAGATTGCTAATAAGCCCGTCAGTATAGGATTAATCAAAACTTGATGAAACTGACAAAGTCAGCTCATTTTTGAGTCATATATATAAAAATATAATTTCTAGTAAAGTTTGAAAATTTATAGATCTAAAACGAAATTACTGTGAAGTATTGACTGAAAAATATCTAATTAATTCAAATAATTTGAAAATAGTTATAAAAATTTAATTTTTAGTTATGATAATTAATAATGGAAATAAATTAAGATTACTAAAAAGTTTCAATAAAAAATAAAATTGTTTGATCAAAAAGTTAAAAAATTAAGTGTATACATTTATACTGAAACATAAAATTTTATGCATGAAAATCTCTCTCACGTAGCAGGTGCTAATCTCTCTCACGTGACCTTCACCTACTCACTCACGTCAATGTTAAAAAAAATAAAAATTGGCCTAGACTTTTCCTATTTATAACTACTCATTGAACCAACTCTCCCCTTATTCTCTGTTCTCACTTATCTCTCACGACCCACTCCCATTTAGTTTTCTTCTCTTTTTTTTTTTCTTCTTCTTCTCCTCACCGTAAATAACAGCCAGCAACCCTTCTCTCTCAATTTTATTCTTCTTCTATTCTTCTCTCACAAACCCATCACTACCAACAACAAACCTCCGTCACCCACCACCAAAGCTACCTTCCTCCACCACCAAGAAGCAATCCTGAAGCAAGATCTCTTCTTCCTCCCTTCCTCCTTGCTGGACGAACTCACTCTCTTGATAAGGGGGGAGTGAGACTCTGATTCACTTGTTATTTTTCTTATGTTATATCAAATGCTTTTGATATAACATAAGAAAAATAACAAGTGAATCAGAGTCTCACTCCCCCTTACACCAGCAAGAGAGTGAGTTCGTCCAGCAAGGAGGAAGGGAGGAAGAAGAGATCTTGCTTCAGAATTGCTTCTTGGTGGTGGAGGAAGGTAGCTTTGGCGGTGGGTGATGGAGGTTTGTTGTGGTAGTGATAGGTTTGTGAGAGAAGAATAGAAGAAGAATAAAATTGAGAGAGAAGGGCTGCTGTTTACGGTGAGGAGAAGAAGAAAAAAGAAAGAAAGAAGAAAACTGAATAGGAGTGGGTCATGAGAGATAAGTGAGAACAGAGAATGAAGGGAGAGTTGTTCAATGGGTAATTATAAATAGGAAAAGTCTAGGCCAATTTTTTTTTTTTTTTAACATTGATATGAGTGAGTAGGTGAAAGTCACGTGAGGGAGATTAGCACCTGCTACGTGAGAGAGATTTTCGTGCATAAAATTTTATGTTTTCTCATATTGCCAGTATAAATTTATACACTTAATTTTTTAACTTTTTGATCAAACAATTTTATTTTTTATTGAAACTTTTTAGTAAACTTAATTTATTTTCATTATTAATTATCATAACTAAAAATTAAATTTTTATAACTATTTTCAAATTATTTGAATTAATTAGATATTTTTCAGTCAATAATTCACAGTAATTTCGTTTTAGATCTATAAATTTTCAAACTTTACTAGAAATTATATTTTTATATATATGACTCGAAAATGAGCTGACTTTGTCAGTTTCATCAAGTTTTTATATTAATCCTATACTGACTGGCTTATTAGCAATCTAAAAGGTTTTGTGACATTTTCTCATATGTCTTCTAAAATTCTAGAACAGTAGAAAGAATTATCAGAAAAGATTCATTGAAAGGTCCCATAGTGACTACTGAAAGACTAATAATTAAAGTTTTGGACTATTAAACAAGACGAATAATAACTCTAAACCTACTACTAGCGCCCGAAGGCTTTGATACCAGATTCTAGGATTGATGCATACATATTTAATAAAGAAGGATAAATAGGGATTGTAGTAGAAAATTTAAATACATAAAATAGATACTGAAATTAAATTGCAAATTTAAATTTCAAACTTACAAAATTTATTTCTGGAATACTTTGGATTACAGAGATATTAGAAGATTTACAAAGGAGAGAGAAAAGATAGAAGGAGGCTAAGTTCTGCCCCCTCTAAGCTTCAATACAAAGTATTTATAGAGAAAGAAGGGCAATCTTTTATTCCAAGAATTCAAATTTAGATTTCCAAGGTGGACTTCAAAGTGTCGATGGAAGCCAAAAGCGGACTTCAAATTCTATAATTCTTGACTTTAAGACTATTCAGCTGCTGCTTTTGTCTAATCTTGCTAGCCAATAGTCCAAAACTTTAATTATTAGTCTTTCAGTAGTCACAGTGGGACCTTGCAATGAATCTTTTCTGATAATTCTATCCTACTGTCCTTCATAATTCATCTAAGTCAGGGGCTAACTACATCCCAAAGCAATCATCTTCATTCTGTAGATAGGGATTACTAATTCCTGAGTTTTCAGGATCTTCTCTTTCTTCGTCAGAGTCAAAAGAAGATAAGGCAGCTATCAGACTCTTTTTTATTTCTTCTTTTGAATGAGTTGATATTTGGAATTCAAAAGGGGCTTTCTCTTTGATAGAATTCTTCTTTTCAAGAGTGGGTGGCAATGGAGGCTTTCCCGTCTTCCAAGAACAAAATTTTTCAGATAGGAATTCTATATTGTATTTTTTCCACCAGAATACTTTAACCATAAGGCAGAGTACCTTTGGATAAGGTTCTGGTAAATGGTGATGAAATTCATAAATATTATGAAGTAACCAACTTATTCCCATAGTAGCACAATAATTCATTAATCTTCAGTGATTTGGTATTGCAAGGGGTCCTTAAAATTATTGTAATATTTAACAACTTCTTTGGGGAAAATAGCTTTTATTGGTCCTACAAACTGAAACCAATCTTGGAACCAAGTTGGTAATTCTAATGGAAGAGAATTTTTGAAACTGAGATACTAAGAGTGTCTAGGATTTGGTTCTAACAGAACTTTATACTAGGCTTCTTGATAGTCAAAGTAATTATAAGAAGAAGGATCAAAAAGGTCTCAAAAATTTATTTTCAGTGAAGGGATTTTGAGACCATTCTGAAAATGTAATTACTTTCAGGATTTTCATTTGTGTGCTTATTAGGGAAGGATTATTTCGGTCTTTTTCTGGGATTATTTCAGCAGAATAGGTATCTATCAGAATAAATTGATAGAATTTCATATTGTTCTTCAAATTCTGGTCTTTGGGAATCCATCCCCACCCTTTAGGTGAGAACTTTTCAATTATTTGATAAGGATCCAAATTTTCAAATTCTGGTTCCAAAGAGATAATTCGTTTTACAAGAGTCTTTGATGTAGTGATCAAGGGGTTCATTAGGTATTTCTTGAGGGATTTTTGAGGAATTTTTTCTGAATTAAAGGAGCAAAACCAATAGGTATTATGAGTAATAGGGAGGGAGGTAAAATTCTAAAATTCTGAGGAGACTTAGCTGCTTTTTTTGAGTATGAAGGGGCAAAGTCATCAAGGGGTAGTCCTTTTGAGCTAGATAGAGCAGTGGGCCTCATCTTTTAGGTGTATTTCCATGTAAGAATTCACGGCTTTTGAGCTAGATAGAGCAATGGGCCACATACTTATATATATGGTTTTGGAGCAGAGACTGGGTCTCAGGCTTGACGTTGATTCATCCCATCCAGTACCAAGTACAGTGAAAACCCACAGTGGTAAGAAAGGATAATCCCTATGAGGACAGTGGTTGAGGAGTCAGTCCTCAGAGAATGGATGGCCTGACAAAGTGGTACCTGAGGTATACTCGCTGACTTACAGTTTCTTGGAGTTTGTGGTCATTATTTTTCACAATGAGCCGACTTGGCAATCTCAACAAATGCGAGGCAAAACCATGTTGGTGAGAGCCTGTCATTGTATCGTGGCGAAAGGTGTACTCCCAACAGTCATCCTACTTAATTGTGTAAGACCACTGAGTTCTGGGAGTTCCAGTGGTAGCTGGCCAGCGATGAAAATGATTCAAAGAGTGGTTAGTAGTATGTGTGTGACTTCTTAAGTCTCTTTTGTTTGTCTATCTTGACGAAGCAGGAAGACTCACCCTTACGTTTTATTTTAGGATCAGATGGCAGCACTTGTGGAAGTCATGGAGATTTTGGGAGTTCCAATAGTAATCCTACTTAATTGTGTAAAACCACTGAGTTCTAGGAGTTCCAGTGGCAGCTGACCAGCGATGAAAATGATTCAAAGAGTTAGTAATGAAAACAATTAGGGTTACGAGTGAGACTCGTTAGACAACCATATCGTTGTGGTTAGTAGTATGTATGTGACTTCTTAAGTCTCTTTTGTGCGTTTGTCTTGACGAAGCAGGAATACTCATCCTCATGTTTTATTTTAGGATCAAATGGCAGCACTTGTGGAAGTCATGGAGATTTTGTTTTCTTCACCTTCGTCGCCTTCATTATCATCATATTTGCTCTGGATTAGTCTAACATGCAAGACTGGGTATTGGTGATGACTACTCCAAATCCTAGGATCTTTTTCTTTTTCATGTACTTTGATATGGGTAGACCTAGGCTTCAAACTTTTGGCATATGTACTACTCCAAATCCTAGGATCTTTTTCTTTTTCATGTACTTTGATATGGGTAGACCTAGGCTTCAAACTTTTGGCATATGTACATTTCAGTCATTACTTCTTAATAACTATATTTTGTTTAGATTTGGGAATGTATATGTCAACATTCCCCGTGAGAATACATGTACCTTATTACTCTTGTGTATATATGTATATTTGGAGGCCATAAAGGCTAGTTTCATTCATTCTGTTTTCTCACTTAAAACGTATGTATATTTGAGACGACACTAAGTTTTGTTCTAGAATTGTAAGTGATGCATTTCATATATCAAGCGATGATGCATTTTCATAATTAAAGATTAAAATTGGTTTTAAAATTTTCCAACCTATGATTTCTTAACTTCACAATTTTGGAGAAATCAAATTAATTAACATGCCTTAGAAAATAATAAAGGATCTTAAATGCATACTCAAAAAATAAAGGCTTAATGATTAGAATAAAAAAGTTTTAAATTTCTACCAAATTTGTTTAATATTAAATGATCCTTCTTTTCTTTTAAGAAAATTGGTCGAAGTAACACATTTATTAAATTAAAATAAGTTTAAAATATTGAATATATGTAAACCGGGCTTTAGGGGGTTACATTACTAAACATTTAATTGTCCATTCTTCTCTCTCTCTCACCTCTTCATCTTCTAATTTTATTAATTAGATTAGATGAATTAGATATTTTATAGGTTTCTAATTTATTTTGTTTTTAAAGGAATGCTAGCGACACTCTCTCTAAAATTGTGAAAATCACAATTTTGGTGGGTCTCACTTATCATTTAATGATTCTCTCTCATAATCTAGAAGTGAGACCCACCAAAATTAGTGATTTTCAACAAATTTAACTAATCACATAGAGAGGGTTAACAAGAGAATGTTAGAGAGAGTGTTGTCAGCATTCTTCTTGTTTTTTATTTTAATAATTATGTTTATATTTTAATTAATTAAAATAGTAATTATGCCACTAATTATACCCCCTAAAATACTTTATGTATCCTTCTTTAGAAACTAGCCAGATTTACTTCTAGCACTCCTTTTATGCTATTCTAGGCCCAAAAACTAACATCTTTTCACTCTAGGTCCATAATTACAAACATATAGAAAAATAAATTAATAACTAAATTATTGATTAAGAACATGTAATTTAATTAAATAATATGTAATAAAAAAAATTCACACATAATCTAAATCTATAAATCTATAAATATAACACAATTCACACAATAAAATATTTTAAAAAAAATTACTCGCAATTTCTTGCGTTCATAATTCCCTTTCATTCAAGAAGGTTTATTTTAAGAAATATTTAGTTTCTTAAAATAAAATTAACAACGTAAATATTTATATACAACCAAACGTTTTATGTGAATGTTTGTTCGGTGGGTTTTGAAAAACTGTTGGAAATATGCTATGTATTTGTTAGTGTTGGTTAGGGTGGGAGACCCTCTCAAGTCTCCCACCATGATAAACAACTTTCCACCCTTGGATTTCCTCATTTTTAGATCTACAATCGATCGAGGTTTTATTTTAGTTTTTTTTTTTTAAATAACTTTTAGGTTCCTGATAAAATTTCAAATTTTGTTTTAGGTCCTTGATAATTTTTTTTGTTACATTGAGTCCCTGATAAAAAAAAAACTTTCTTTTGAGTCCCTGCAATCAGCTAAGTGATGACGCGACAGTTAAAAATTTTAAGATGCGATTTCCGACAACTAAACAACCGCCAAAATCAAGTAAAACAAAAATAACGACAAATCTAAACACATTGAACAAATACCCACAACCATATACCATCATCCATTAATCAGTAACCAAGCAACACCGAAAGAAAAACAACATAGCACAACACAATCAATCATCTCAAATGCATCACCGGGTTCTGCCACGGGATTCGCTGCCGCTCCCCGTGTCCTGACATGGGCTATGGTGAGTCGCACTCGTACCACCGATGAAAGCCCATCGACGTAATGCATTGCAAGTCCTGAAATGGTGCCGCCACAATCAGAGGCCGCCAGTGGTCCTTATTACTTGCAACACCTCCTTTCATCTACTTTGGAGGCCTCCCAGGAACTTTGAAGCATTTGATAGTGCCAATTATCTTAATTTTTGTGTGTGTGTGTGTGTGTGTTTTTTTTTTTTTTTTTTTTTTTATGTTTGAACAAGTAGTGCCCATAGTTTATTATGGCCAATTGATAAGATTGGATGCTTGATTGGAAGAATAAAAGAAAAGGTAGTGTAAGAGAAAATAATGTGTGGGTAGATGAAAACGTTGAATGGTAAGATGACGACAACTCAGGGAGCACATTGAAAACATTGTCGGAGAAACGAATCAAAGGACAAGCTTGGATTTTATTTTTACCGGAGAAAAATATAAGAGGAAGGTTAAATATTTACCAGAGAAAACGTTGTCTTACTGAGGGTTTGTTTTGTTCATTTTATTTTTACCTTTTTAATTATCTTCTATTGGTTGGATTGCAATTGCATATACATACAGAGGAAGCTATGCATATGTTCTATTTGTTCAACCCCTGCTTGCACATCCTCTGTTCGGGTGGTGCCTGCAAGCTGTTTATGAAAGGCTGAAGTTGCATGTATAAGAGAGGGTGCAGGCTGAAGTTGCACAATCAGATCTATTTTTATAAAAAAAATTGATTCCAACAGTATTTTAAAATTTGAAATGGATAGTGGTGATTTTTAATTGCTGAAAATCACATCTTAAATTTTTTAATTGTCATCACTTAACAGGCAAGGATCCAAAAGAAAATATTTTTTTATTAGGAACTCAATGCAACAAAAAAATTTATTAGAAATCCAAAGCAAAACTTGAGAATTTATCAGAAACCTAAAAATTATTTAAGCTTTTTTTTCTTCTTCTTCTTTTCACTCTCTTTACCAAAATACCCTTCCTTCTACAACCCAGATCCAATCAAACCCTCACGGCCTCACCCAACCACCAGTACCCCTGTACGACCTTCCTTTGCCATGCACGACCACACACAGCCACGAGGCCACCACCTAACGCTACCACCGGGGCCACGAGCGGTGGGGTTCGCAATAGCTATAATGCAATTCACAGTGGGTTAACGGTGCGGTTCGCGGTGGGCAGAGAAAAGGATAGATCAGGAAAGAAAGAGAAAAAAGAGAAAAGAAAAGAAAAAGAAAAAAAATCTGAACCAGCGCCTGTATTTGCTTTGTGTAACATGTTTCCCACTCAAGTTTGTTAATTTTCATTTCATAGTCATCATGTTTTATTGCACATCTGGAGGTTTAAACATAAAATAAAATAGCATCGAGCATAAGAATGGGTACAAACAGATTATGGTATGTATTAACGGGTACTCTTCCATTCATTCTCTTCAAATTACAGGACAATTAGATTATACTTATTGAAGGAAATATTTCATATTGAAAGAACCATAGGTATCAGAAAGGGGAACTGCAAGAAACCACAAATGGGAGGGAAGAGAGAGTTACCACTTAGACGTTAAATTTGAGCAACCCATTAGTGAAAGTTACCACCACTCCAGTCCCTTCCTTTCTCCAGAATCGAGTTTAGCGTCAAAATTGCATTGGCTGAAGCGCAGAACCAAAACCACACTTTGCCCAAACCCCTTTAATTATTAGAGCACAGAATGTCAGTCCAATTCATAACATGTTTAAAAAACCAAAGACAATGTTTAAAAAACCTTGTAGTGAGAAGGTAGGAAATAAATAAAATTCATAACATGTTTCTAGCATATATAATAACTCCTTCAACAGTGAGGAAGAAAATAAAAGTACCTCTTAGCAGTTGCAGAACGATCATGGCTCTTAAGATTTGAAACCTCTCTCTATAAATTTGAAGAACCAGAGGAAAAATAGAACTCTCTCTCTCTCTCTAATTCTGAGAATGGAATTGGCAGAGACAATGAAAAGTGAAAACTGAGGGCAATAATTCATTCCCTTTAAAAGACCACTCTATTTCAACGGTCGAATAAATTCAACCATCCCAAACTCTCTTCTAACGGTCCAATAAGTCTAACCATTGGATCTTTGTTGCAATGTAAAACTTGGAATAAGTGAATAACCGTTGGATCATTGCTATATCTATTAACTAGTATCTCACCCCCTGCTATGCAGGGGTTTTTCTTTATTTTAAAAATATAGGAAAAATTAAAATGATAGAAAATAAAATAAAATTTAAAAATTAATAATTTTATTATTAATTATTTATTTTTATTTCAGATTATATTATATAATTTATACAATGAAAAGTGAAAACTAAGGGCAATCAGGGACGAATCCAGAAAACTATTAAAGGGGGGGTTAGGATTTTTTTTTTACTTTAATTATTTAAATATCTAATTTATACTAAATAAATATTTAATAATAATAAATTTTATAAACTTATAATTTTACATGTAAAATTAAAATTAATTTTTGTTTTAAATGATACAAGAAGAAAACATATGTCTTTATAATTTGTATTTTTTTTTTCAAGTTTTGAAAAAAAATTTGGTCTCACAAATACAATAATAATCAAACAGGACTCATAACAATAATCTCACAATAAAAAAAAGGAACAAACTCATTAGATATAATAATAACTAAAAGTCATCCAATTTTAAAATAGTTAATATCTATTAATTCATGTATATATCTCTTTGGATTAAATTATAATCTAAGATCCGTCTCTGAGGGCAATAATTCATTCCCTTTAAAAGTCCACTCTATTTCAACGGTCGAATAAATTCAACCATCCCAAACTCTCTCTTCTAACGGTCCAATAAGTCTAACCATTGGATCTTTGTTGCAATGTAAAACTTGGAATAAGTGAATAACCGTTGGATCTTTGTTATATCTATTAACTAGTATCTCACCCCCTGCGATGCAGGGGTTTTTCCTTATTTTAAAAATATAGGAAAAATTAAAATGATAGAAAATAAAATAAAATTTAAAATTAATAATTTTATTATTAATCATTTATTTTTTATTTCAGATTATATCATATAATTTATACAATGTAACTAATATATCAAGTTTATTAATTTATTAATTTTGATCACATCCATATTAGATGACTTAAAAATTAACAAATTAGTAGACATTTTTTTGAGGCAAATAAATTATCTCAATTTTTTTATTATGAAATTATCTCAAATTTTCATATAGCATTGTTTTGTATATAGACATTTTTTTAATTAACGGGCCTTCTTCTGGTAGTGGACAACGCGGAAAAGGCACAACTTTTTGCAATTGAAGTATATATTTCATTTAACAATTCAGATAGCAGTGGAATCTAAAATGAAGAAAAATGGTGAAAAGTAGATTTTGAGTCTCTCTGTTGAAAAGTATTTAATGAGAAAAAAGAAAAAATTAAATGACAAATTTTAAAGAAGTGTTGAAGAATCCAACGAAGGAGAGAGTGACAACTGTCAAAAAAGAAAACCTGAAATATTATATTAATAGATTTAATTTTCATCCATGCAAAATACACACTGAGGTACAACAGTATAGAAAGAACAACACAAGACAACTATCTAAATTATAGGATATAATTTTTTTTTTATCTTATTTACAGTTTGGTGCACAATAGACATCACAATTTTTGGTCCTGAATTAGAGAACACGGGTGTCTCTTAACACCTACTGGGTTATAGACTAATCCCACTCGCGATGCGTGGTTGCATTGGTCCAAAGAAATTTTGCACACAAAAATAATCAAACACAAGTTCTCCTGTTAAATAAATCATTTCTCCACATGTAAACACAACAAGGTCTTATACCACTGTCCCAACCCTATGAATTTAATTCAATAGACATCACAATTAAAATAATGTAAAATTATTACTAAAATGTCCTTTTTAATATTAATTATTTAAAATTGATATTAGGCTTAAATATGTTTTTAGTCCTTCAAATTTGGATAATTGTTTTTTAAGTCCTCCAAAAAAAATTTGCTCTTATTAGTCCCTCTCTATTCATTGCATTCATGGTGTCACAATTTGTGACGGTTTTTCATTGCCAAAATTTATTTATTTTTAATTTAATTTTTAAAAAATGATTTCTAGTTGTTTAAAAACGCTAAAATAAGTAAAAAAAATAAATAAATAAAAACATGGATGTGGAATTGTGGCAGTTTTTTCTTTTACATATTTTGGCAGTTTTAAACCGCTAGAAATTATTTTTAAATAAATTAAATTAAAAAATAAATTTTGACAGTGAAAAACTGTCACAAATTGTAACACCGTGAATACAATGAAGGGACTAAAAGCAACGTTTTTGAAAATTTGAGGAACTAATAAGAGTAGATTTTTTTTTTGAGGACAAAAAAATCAATTACTAAATTTAAAGGATTAAAAACATATTTGAGTCGTGATATTATTATATGTTTATAACATCGCAGAGCCTGAAATCTGCCCATCTTCCTTGTGACCTTCACTCGTCTCTGATATCAGTGGCATAAGAAATTAAAGAAACCCACACACAATTGAAGTAAAAATGAGAGTCAGAGAAGTTTGTGCTTACTATACACACGCACACTGAAAATAGAGGAAGAGGATTTTTAATTGTTGCACTCAAATTTCATTCACGAAACTCGATTCTCACATTGATTCCAAAATGTCATACATGCAAATGTATCTAATAAAATAATATTAAAAGACATGATTTATGGCTTAGAAAATGACGGTGACAGTAAATTCAAGCTTGCAACTTTTGCAGCTTGAAACTAGTTATTGTTAGAAAATGCTGATTTTTTTTTTTTGTAAGCTTTTAGATAATGTTCTATTTTTAAAGTAGGTGTGGAACATGCGAAAGTTGAGAAGGATAATTTTGTTCTCTTAATTTTATTATGTGAGACAAAAAATTATCCATGATTCACTGAGTACCAAAGTTTTGTGTTTTTGTCTGGTCCTATATCTCTTCTTTTGTTCTGTCCTGCAGTTATTTTTACAATCAAATATAAAATTAATATTTTTGTATTGTCCCGTCCCTTAATAAGGGAATCACCGTGTCTAATTTTTAGAGAATCAAAAGGACCCTACAAATTGGTCTGAAAACTTACGTAATCAATTAATGTGATGGCTTTGCTCTTGGGAACCTCATTTATCAATAGACAAGGTTCTGTGAGAGGATCATAATAAACATTTGCCGGATAGCAACAACCTTAACTGGCCTTCTTTTCTTCATTGACCATCACACTGGAATGATAATATATGATTTGTTATAGAAAGGGGATGACTTAACCTTTTCATAATTATGAAATGATCCCTCAATGCCATTGAAAAATAAAAAAGAAATTGAAACTTGTTTGACCCCACTCATTAAAACAAAAAATAGGACACAGAGACCACTTGGCTGTAGGTAAATTTTACAAAAGTATCTAATAGATATTACACCAACTAAGAGCGGTACAGGAACTCTTCCAAGTTCAAGGATACTGTGGAATTCACATGTTCTTAATACTTAAAATTCAAAATAAATAAATTTAATATTTTAAAAGTCATAAAAAAAATATTTAATACGTTCCTCATTCAATATCTTAGGTGAATCTAAATTTATTTTACAATTTTCAAATTTAAATGAAAATTATCATACCTAATTAAACATTTTAACCTTTTGCACAATGTGATTGGTAAAATCCATAAATTAGTGTTTTAGGCATAGTTTTGAGTTCTAAGATCCATAAATTTATGAGAAGGCTAACAAAGCTATTTACATCAATCACATGGTGTTATTGGGAAGTGTGTACACGAGTTGGTTATTCACTCTGTTCAAACGCCAATATAATCTGTCCTAACTCTTGCAACATTTGCATACTTATTCTTCCCTTCTTGCCACCTAAACATTTTCATAATTTGACTACATCTCTGCAAGTTTGGTTGGCAAGAATCTCATACAGATTGGGGGATGAACCTTAAACAAAGCAAGAATGGATGAAGGGAGAATCCACAGTCCATCTCCACAAATCAAACCAGAAGCAACTGCTGGTACCATGAAGCTTGCCTCCTTGCTTTTCAATGTGTGCCATGCATACACAACTAAACTACCCATACACATGTCAATTGCAAAGTATCCACCAACTACAAAGGGCACAGCCATTGCCATTGGAAGTGGAATCCATCTCCCAATGTTTTTGGGGTTCAAATCCCTCACCAAGTTGGCTGCCACAGCAAATGCAAAGAACCCAAAACAGATCTGCAGGCAATGGTGGGGGAGGGCAGAAAAGCCTTCCACACCAAGAATTGCCATGTTCCTATAAATGATGGCATATGGGGCCTTGTACTCACCATCTGGGTTCCCCACATCAAAGGCCTTGTAGAAAAGGAAGAATGTGAGTGGAGCAATGACACAACCTATTGCTGTCCCGATAGCTTGCGAAACAAGCATCGATCGAGGGGAGGTGAAGGTGAGGTGGCCGGTCTTGAAATCCTGCATCAAGTCAGAGGAGGTGGAGACAAGAGACTTGATCACGCCACACCCGACAAGTCCGGCCACCACGCCGTGGCTCTTCCCACCCAAGGCAGCAAGCACAAAGAGAGCCACTTTCCCATAGTTATAGGCCATGTTCATGTCGGTTAAGCCGGCACCATAAGCATTGCAGAAGCTAAGAGTGGGTGCAAGCAGATACGCAACCACAATATAATACCACTTCACCTGGGGGAAAATCAAAGGGATAACTATGATGGAAATGGCGGAGAACAGTGTGTACCCTGTAAGGGCTAACCATATAGGAATGCTTTCTCTTATAAACACTTCGTTGCGTTTAAGATCATCAGGAGGCTGCTGCTTCTGGTTATCTGAAATTGAAACTGCAGTGAATATTAGATTTCACTTAGCAATGTGACTTGCTGATATTACAAACCACTCTTCAGATTAGATCACTTTTGGTTGGCTAAACACCAAATGTGGCTTTAGTAATTAAGGATATATCTATTAGGAAAATGTTGAATAAGCTTATTTTATGTTCAAAGTAGCCTATAATAAAAAAATGTTGCAGAAGTAACTTCTGGCTGAAAAGCTATTTTGATTAAAAATGTTCCATTTAGCCAATGTTGTGTGAGGCATAATATAGAACAAAATCTTGAGAATAACATAACCCAAAAATTGGAAAATTGATAAGAGGTAAGTTATTTACGTGATCTCTGATTCCTCCTTTCCATGCTGGCATGGATATTTGTGGCAGTAAATAGCATAATTTTGGCAAAATTGTAGAGCCCATCACCAAGGATTAAGGCAATGGAAATGAAAATCTGCATCAAGAAAATAGAGGAAGGTTACTTAAGGCTTGAAATGGAAGAACTTAAATCAAATTAGCTACGAGAGTCCTCTATTGTAGTTCATTTCAGACCTTATAACCGTTGAGACTCTTCATGCTACTTTCTGGTAAACTCTCAGGGAACCATTGTCCTTTTAGTCCTCTGATCAATGGCCACATGATGCCCCAAGAGAGCACAGCACCAAGAAGCAAGGATAAGTTGACAAGATGGGAACAAATCATTCCTGCTCCAACATAAGTCATGCTGAAGTCAAAGTAAAATCTGCAAAATCCAAACATTTTTTTAATCAATGATGGGCAATTGTTTCATGGTTCAGACTTGTAACAGCAGAAGAAAGATGAAACCAAAGCACACACGAGTTTTTCCATGCTTTCAATCCAAAGGTAGGAAACTGAACGAATCCGCATTGATCTCCTCCAGCATAGAACCATTGGAAGAAAGACCAAAGGAAACTGAAAGAGAAGAATTTCATGAAACCATGGACCTGCTTCCTGTGAAAGATGTAAACAAGTTTTATGTTGTATGCAGTTTCACCGTGTTTAACTTGGAAAAGGCTAATAAATAACCCAAAATAAAAGCTGATTGATTCATACTTGGCCATGTCATCTCTTTTAGGAGTATGGAACCCATTAATAAGAACGGCTGTAGCAGTTCCACTTGGATAAGTCAATTTGTAGTCTATGATCATCATCTGTTAAATACATACATTGCATCAAGCAGCAACACAAATCAAGCTATTACAATCAAGTTACTCCCAACCGAATTTGTCTCAAATTGAATTTTCATCACATCTACATATATTAAACTAATAAACTTCAACCAACATGATGTTGGTCCAAGTGGTATTGGGTCCGATCCCCTTAAGCAAGGTCTCGGATTCAAGCCTTGTGGATGGAAAAAATGTGGTTGGGAGGAGAGACCCCGCTAAGTGGCTAATTAGGTTTTCTAGCGAAGATTAGTCATCGACTCATCGGCGAAGCCAATGGATACTTCATATCAATATCATGGTATACAAAAAAAAACTAATAAACATAAAAAATAACAACCTTTGAATAACCAAATATGATCAATCAAGTGAAAACCATAGAAGACTACTCATAAGAAATACCTTCCTAAGGGGAATCAATGCCGATAGCCCCACAAAGTATGTCACAAAGAGAAAGGCTGTCATCCAGCCAATTCCAGGCTCCTTGGTGATAGGAGTATTCCCCTCTGTATCAACCCCTGCTTCCTCATATGTCTTCCTATTCAAACCCAAGAGGTGAGACCCAAAACCACCTACAAATAAACAAGTAAAATTTCAAAAACCACATGAACAAACACCGTCAGCTATTCATTTTTATATACATAAACAAATTAAAGAATTCAATTTAAATTGTAAACATAGAAATTCAAGAGAAGTCTCACCTCCAAAAGCTGTGCTATAGCATGCAACAGCACAAGTCTGAATTATGGTATTCTCCTGTCTAGTGAAAGGTGTTGAAACAACATTAGCTTTCTCAAGAAGCATAGTCCAACCTCGAATGAGCACAAAGCCAAGGAGAGCAGCTGAAACATTCAGATTTGGAACAAGCCCTGTTGAGAGGTTCAGCTTCATCACAATCACACTATAAACGATACCAATAAGAAAACTAGTTATTAGTCCACGAATTGTGATCTGTTTTGTCCATGATGCTATTCCACTCTGGCCCTCTGGCTCCTCAAGTCCAGCTTTTTCAATGTCATCATTGTCACAATTCTGAATTTCTTTGAGTTCTTCATTGTTCATAGTGCCCATCGAATCAATCTTCTAAGAAAAAAAAAAGTGAGGAAAGTGACACTGTTAGAAAGGAAACAATTGTAACCAAGGATAGCTAGAACTCTCCACTGCTACATCTCACTTGGCATCTCTATTTTAGAAAGTACCCAAATTGCACACAGAGAACTTGTAATCCAAACTGGATAACAAGTTAAAAATTGTGAATGTGGATTTGAGTCACCCATTATAACAAGGATAGAAAACATAAGGAATGAGAAAAGGTTCTTTTCTCATCTGGCATAACTATTTTAAGAAGTATCCAGCAAAGAGAGAACTTCTAATCCAAATTGGATAACAAGTTATAGTTTTTAGGTATAGATTCGAGTCACCCATTATATACTTCATTATACAAAATGAAAACAAAAGGAATGAGAAAAAGTTCATTCTTTTATACCATATATACACACATGCCTTGAAATAGATAAATTTAAAATAATTTTTTTTAAAAAAATCTATCAAAAAGCTAATATAAAATAAGACAATTATTTTTTAAAAGGCTTAAATAACCTTTTAGTCCCTATAAATTTAGATGTTTTTTTATTTTAGTCTTTTAATTTTTTTTTTAGTCCTTTGAAGTTTAAAATTTTTTGTTTCGGTGCCTGTTGTTAAGTAATGATGACCTAATCGCGACATTAGCAGTTCATTAACTTGTCGCATTATCAAAGAGTCTGACATGGTAGTCAATGAGCTGCCAACATCATAATTACATCATCGTTTAAAGCATGGACTAAAAAAAAATCTTTAAAGAATTGAAATCAAAACAAAAATCTTTAAAAGATTAAAATCAAAGCACCTCTATTTTATAGGGATGAAAAGATTATTTAAGCCTTTTTATAATAAACTAAATCAAATGTCATACCTCAAATTTTCCTTTTGGGATGATAGAAGAATGGAGCTCAACAACAGGGTGATACAAATTGAAAACTATGTCGCAGCAAAAGCTTAATCCTCAAATGTTTCAAAGACAAAAGTGACATGCATCATCTTCTCCAACTGAAGAATCCAAAACAAAGGATTTTTGGTGTGCATGCAGGTTTGAGTGACAACCAAATGATGAGTAAACTCAAAAACTGAGCCAATGAGGTGAGATTAAAATCTCACAAACCCACCAAAGGCTTTGTGAAAATCTTGTCAGAATCAATCTCAAACAAGAGGCTTCCGAACAAAGATTTGCAACACAGTCCGATATATATACCATTGCTAAAAATTAGGGAAGGAAGACAACAAAAAAAAAGTACATGCCAAATCATTCAACACTCCACCGACTTGCATTGTAGTACAACACAAAGTTAGTTCAAGTGTGCGGTACTACAAAGTGCAAAAAAAGAAAAAAGAAAAAGAAAAAGCTTTAATTGTTGTACTACACTTGGAAACCATTTTAATGGCTGTGAATTCGGAACCAAAACTCATCTCTTTGACTAACAGATAGAAGAGAGGCATTGTTGTTAATTTGCGTTAGGGGTGTCGTGTGGCTTTAACATGTAACCAAGTAAATGTGGACAGAGAGACTCGAGAAAGGTCAACTAGCAATAAACCCGGGAACGACTTTGACAGTGCATACGTAAGAAAAGAGAAACTGAAAATTAACGTGTCGGAGATTTAAATGAGAGTATTTAATGCCTTTGACATAAAATAATTCTTTTTATATGAAACGATATTAAAACTATTACATCTATTCTTAAATATAAGACTCTTTTAACTAATTCACATCTTTTAAAAAATTGGTTAATTTAGTTAATAACATTAAATTTGTTAATAATTTATATTATTTTTTCAAAATTATACTTATAATTATTGAGACTAGTCATCTTTTTTTTTTTACTTAATTACTTTCTACCTAATGAATTAATGAGTGCTACTCATTTTGTTTAATCCTCATAAGAGAGAGTACACTTATCTTATTAATTTATAGCATTCATTGTAAAGTGATTAAGGGTATCTTGGTCAAAAAATAATTAATGTAAGAGATAACTTGAAAAAAGTCTTATAAAAAAAGACAATTTTTTTTAGAAAATAATCTTATATTTAGGGATGGAGGTAGTATAATTTATTAAAATATATAAAAATCTGTATAGAAAAATATAATACTAGTAAAGTATCTTTATTTATATATATATATAAATCGAGTTAAGTGTGAAGTTTTTTTTTTTTCCTTGCCTAAACTCCTAACACCCTTTTCCAACTTATTTGACTTTTTATTTACCTCAATCAAATGCTTTAGAAAATGTGCCCATTCATGAATCATTTATTTCTTACGTATAGACAAACTGAGGAAGAGTTTTTGAACTCCAAAAAACTTTATATTAAATTTATTTTGAGTTTCAATGCATTTCTTATGTATTTTAAATGAGTATTTAATGCCTTTGACGTAAAATTCTTTTTATATGAAACGATATTAAATCTGTAATTTATTAATATTAAAATATAGTAAAATCTGTATAAAAAAGTCATTATAGTAAAATATTTATCTAAAAAAAAGAATATTACTTGATGTTAATCAATAGGTAAAAATACTTTTTTTTTTTAAATATTTGCAATTAATTATTAGAGAAAAAGTTATGTTGTAAAACAGTTTTGGAAAATGTCAAAAGTACGAAATGGTTTTCGTTGAAACCACACGAACCGTATATTCAAGCAAATTCCCTTTTTTATTTATTTTATTTTTCAATTAATATCTGTTTTAGAAAAAGGTCAGCCATTAGATTTTAACTTTCGTGCTATTCGTGCAGTGCTGCTTCGTACTAAATAGCAGCACTCAACAGATTTACATTATTATCCAATCACAAATCATCATATATCATAAGTTTGTTGATTTTTATGTAGTAATAATTACCTTAAAAAGTCATACTAGTGATAAATTATGATTGAATGACAGTATAAAACTATTTTATATTGTAAGTGCATGACCATTAAACTCTTAACTAATATTAATTTATGAGTATCATTTATTTTTAAAAGAATCATTTATGAGTATCATTTATTTTTAAAAGAATCTCTTAATTTAGTATATCTCTTTGAAAAAAGAACAATATCAACTTCTGGCACACATTCCAATATGTGTTGAAATTAATTTAAACATACATTAAAATTTATTTCAACACTTAAAAATTAATCTTAACAAACCTTAAAAAATTGATCCCTTAAGTCCCGTTCAGGGTAGTTTTTTGTTTTTAGTTTTAAATTTTTTAAAAATAAAAACTTGTTTTAATTTTGAGTTTTTAGTTTTAGTTTTTAAAAAGTTGTTATAAATTGAAGATGAATAAAATAAGTCAATCGTTCTATCTTATATTGCTCCAATATTAAATAATGCAATACAAAACAAATTTGACACATAAAAATAATTAAACCTACTAAAAATAATAAAAATAGTAAAAAGTTTGACAAAATATAAATTTATTGAAAAAATAACACAACCATGACAACAATAATCATAATAAAGATATATAACGCTAATGGTGGTGTCAATGGTGGTGGTGGTGGTGGTGGCGACAGTAATAGTGGTGGTGGAATGGTGGTGGTGGTGTGGTGGCGGCAGCGGCGGTGATGGCGGCAGTGGTAGTGAGAGTGTGTTTTTCAAAAATAAAAATTAAATTCATAATGTTTTTTTGTTTTGAAAATGAATGTAAAAGTGTTTCGAAATTGAGCTAAAAACCATTTCAGCTCTATTTTTGTCGGCGGCAGCAACAGCGATGACGGTCATGTTGGTGGCAGTGATGGCGATCATGGTGGTGGTGGCACGCGGTAATGGTCATGACGGTGGTGGTGGCCATGATGATGGTGATGATGAAGATGTGATAATTTAGATCTTTTGGAGATTTGATTTTCTGTTTGGTGGATCTTTTTAAGATTTTATGGTTACACGAGGTTTTAATTTGAATTTAAAATATTTTAATCTAGGCTTTTCATTTTAATCTAATGGATGAGATTAACCATTCTCATTCTCACATAAGATGGTCATTCTCATATGATACGTCCCCTATATGAGGCCATATCTTATGAGAGGAGGTTATCTTATATGAGAGTGAGATGATTAAATCCGGACCATATAACCATACATGGAGGGTCAAGATTTAATCTCACATGACTACTTAAAAAAGTCATGTGACTTTTTAAAAAACTCACATGACTTACTTTGTTTTAATCTGGACCATTCAAATAAGATCTAGTGGTCAATATTTATTCCTCTCACTTCTCATATAAGATAAGCCCTCTCACTGGATATATTTCCTATATATATATACTAGTGACGGGCTTATTCAAATTTTTACTACCTTATTTATATAGTTAATAGAAAAAAAAATTGAAAAAAAAGAGATTATATAGCACATCGAGAGAAATTTTAAAAAATAGATAATTATAAAAAAAAAATTAGAAACTATAAAATTAAAAAAAAAGATAAGGAAAGATGTATCAATATGTAACTTTATATTAATTTTCTTAATATTAACTTTGAAAATTGAAAAGTAAATTGAATTAAGAATTTGAAATTATTGATGAAAGAGAGAAATATCTGAAGTTAAAAAATAGAGTTAGAAAAACTGATAAAAGAAATATTAAAAAAAATATAGCATCAGATAAAGAAATGAATGAAGGTAGTTATAGAAATATTGTGAATATGGATAGTTACATAAATTGATAAGAGAAATTTTAGGAAAAGTAGAAGAACCATTAGGAGAGTGAACTACACCATTTAATGAGAGGAGAGTATTCAAATGACAGTGAATGTGAGGGAGAGTGGGGAAAGTGGAGCAATGAAAGCACAAAAAAACTTATTCATTTATATATATATAAAAGAGGGATCCACTTACTCCAAGATATATATATATAAAGGAGATATAAAGGATTTAGCTCCTCTAATTTAATTAAAAGTAAAGCAAATAATTTTAATTATTGATAAAAATTAATAATTAATAACTTAACACATTCATAATTTATTATGTATTTGTATGTAATATCTATTATGTATGTACATAACCAACATTGGTTGGCATAAGTGATAGCGACTTGTGTCCCTTAACCAAGTGGTCCAAGGTTCGAATCCTGGTGATGTCACTTTGGGTATGGAATAAACCATGTTGGGAGGAGAATACCCACCTTAAACACACTTTACATTTTCCTCAAAGCATTCTCTTCTAAGTTCCCTCTCCTTCAATTCCTCCCACTAGAAACGTTGCCCCTTCCACCATTTGAGTCACTCTTTGCGATCTGATCTTCCCGTTTAATGGGATTGGGCCGAAACAATAAAATAAAGCCCCTATATATAAATATTCTAAAATATAAAGATAAATCATGTAAAAAAAAAAGTAGGACATATAATTTCATTAAATGATATATGTTTTATTAATTAAGTTAATAACATAGTTTTAACAAATTTAAACAAGATGAATTACATTTTTCATTCAATTTACTCCTACATTATCGTTTGTCATTGACAAAATATCATTGTCTCATATTAAACTTACATGTATTTTTTTTAATGTTTATTAATATACATGCTTTTAGTTTTAACTAGTATTTTAGTCTGTAGTATTTTAGTCTATATATTACAGAAAATAAATGGTTATTTTTATATAATAATAATTATTATTATAATTCATAATAAATAAATATTCTTAAAATTTTTATATTATGTTTTATTAAACTTAATAATAAATATTCTTAAAAAATGTCCATAATAAATAATCTTTTTAAATATATAAATTATATTTTAGATTTATAATACATAATTTAAATTGTGATATAATGTTATTTTTAAATTGAAGCGAATAGGCGATTAAGAAACTTAAGTATATATAAAAAAATAAATGGAGAGTAGTTTGAGATTATTGATAGAGATGTTTTTTGACCAATTGTAGAGAATGTGTGTGAAATGCACCTACCAAATAGAGGAAAGAAAGTGTTACAAATCTCTAGTTGAGTGAGAGAGGAGAGTGAAACTTTTATTATCCAAGTTAGGGATTTTATTTAGTCTTAAATACCTTTTTATTCCTTGCAATTTAGCATTTTTTTTGCTTTTCATCCTTGCAAATTTTTTTTTGGTTTTAGTCATTACAAATTATGTTAATTTGTTTTGTTTTTTATTCTTAAAGCAATTTAGATAGTGCTTTGAACAATTAAAAAAATGCTTTGAACGGTAAAAAAAGCACTATCTAAACCGCTTTAAGGACGAAAAACAAAACAAACATAATTGTAAGGACTAAAACAAAACAAAAATTGCAAGGACAAAAAGCAAAAAAGCGCTAAATTACAATGACTAAAAAGATATTTAAACCTTTTATTTATAGTATGGAAGTAGAATCCCTTATAATTTGAGTTTTAGTTTTTGTTTTTTTTATCTTGTTAATAAAACAAACACTTTAAGTCAATACATTATTATATGTCCACTACATGTTGATATGCCACAGTGAAATAAAGATCCATTTAACATAAATTTATAAATGTGACACATTAAAAAAAACTAACAACTAAGATATTAATACTTTATAATTACATGTTATGATAAAAAATAATAATTTTAATCTATATATAAAAAATACAAAATGACATTAAAAAAATATTGTACATTAAAAAAATAACTGTGGGCCTTGAGCTATCGCACCACTTTGCCACCCCCAGGGCAGGCCCTCCCAAGCCCTCACCGCTAATGTCCTCCGCCTCCTCCCACCATTCTCTTCTAAGTGTGTTTAGATGAGCGTTAGCAAAATTGATTTTGAATATAATTGATTTTACAAAATTAATTTTGGTTAAAATTGATATTGAAGCGATGTGATTTATGTTTGAATGTTTTTCTTATAAAATCAAGTTAGGAGTAAAATTCAGTATAAAATTTTGGATCCAATGCAAAAGCTACTCAAAGTTGCGTCTACTCATAATCAATTCTAGACTCAAAATCAATTCTGAACTATTCTCCAACGTGAAACCAAACATGTCAAAATTGATTGAAAATCAATTTTAGACTTAGAAGTAAGACCAGAGGAGCGCAGTGGCGATGGTTTCCAAAGACGGAGGTGAAGTACCTACAAGCACTCTGACGCTCAAGTCAATATCCGAGTGAGGTGAAGAGTGTGTAGAGTTGGAGTGGTTCCATACCTGAGACTTGCTTATATAGTTGAGTTTAGGTGGGAAAATCAGTTAGGCAGTTGGGGTCATGTCATGTGTTACGCATGACCCACGAGGGGGTCACGCGTCCCACGCATGTCCCCTTGTCGTTGTGGACGATTAGGGGTTATTAGTCTGATGGATCAGAGTATCTCTGAAAAATCTTGGGGTCAACTCGATTAGGGAATCCTTGGTGAGAAACTGGCTACGAGTATTCAGACCGGAAGCCGGGTCTGGGATGCTACCCAAACTAGGAACTGGGTAATGTAGATCATCCTACGCTTTATCTTCGAGACATCTTGGGGTCAACTTGTTTAGGGAATCCTTAGTTAGAAATCGACTATGAGTATCTGGCCTAGGAACCGGGTCCCGGATACTACCCATATTGAAAACCGGGTATGAGATACTACTTCAAAACATTTATAAATGATAGAAACTAATTTGTTAAAAAATATAATATATGATTTTTTATGATTTTTTTTAACCACCGTAATTAAGATCTGGAACTTGGTCACAAGACCTCTCAAACTGAATTTATGTTGTCAACTGAATTATACTTATTTAAAGTAAATAAAAATAATATTAAATATCGAGTATAATGTAATTTTACATGAGAGATATGTACTGTGAAAATAAGAAAGATGGAAGCATCTGACTACCATTGTTCAAGACAAATATACTTCGAAAACCGGCGGCAATTCTATTTTTTTTTTCAGCATTAAAAAATGAAAAGGAATGACCAAAGAAACTTAGTGCATTTATTTATAATATCTTTTTTAATATTTTTTATTATTTATCAAAATTTATTAAAAATCATAAAACATGATTAGACATTTTAAAGAGCAATCATTTGCAAAAAAAAAAAAAAAATATAGAGCAATCGTTTTTGAACATTTAACATTTAACTTTTTTGAAACAACTAAATCATCTCTGCATTCTATTTTTTTTAGTTGTTAAATATTTAATGAAAAATAAAATATTATAATATTTGAACTAAAATATGCTTATTTAATATCTTAATCTTTGATGCTTATACTATTAATAGTGGGTATTAAATGAAAGTATATTTAAAAAAAATCATTAATTAGACTTTGAAATTAAAAAAAAAAAAATAGAAGGTCAAAACAACAAAAGAAATAAAATGAACAAACAACACTTGTTATATGCTCATTATACCACTATCATACCCATATTTTCTCTAGTTTATCTCTTTATCGTTGGTTTTGCTTTTTAAATAAGTAAGCACATAAAAAAATGGTGGTTTCAAAAACGAAGTTTTATCTCTACTTTTCTATGCTTCATGCTTGCCATCTCTAAATATATAATGATGGTTGTAATGATGATGGTACCCAACAAAGCAAGCAAACTGCAAAAGTAAAACACAAACCCCATCAGATCCAATTAATACCAAATATTCAACAGCACCACCATCATTATATTTTTTTTATTCATAGGAATTGAAGACAGATACCAACAGGTTTACAATAACTTATCACCATACTCAACCAACTGAGCTAGATCCATATATTCACATGGGTGGTGGCTATTGGCGTTGTTGGTTTTTGGGTGTGATCATTCACACACTTCAATTCTCGTGTTCAATCAAAACCGTCGTCCATGGCATGATCCCACAGTCCCTAGTTGAACGCAACAGCTCCGGCTGCACCCCTCCACAACTCCTACGGCACATGGGGAGACCGCAAGGACTGTTCCGCCCTCAACGTGACATACCCGACAACCGAAGAACAGCTCCGTTCGGCAGTGTCCTACGCCGTCCGGAACAACCTCAAAGCCAAAGTCATCACAAAATTCTCACACACCATTCCCAAGTTACTGTGCCCACACGAAAATACTAACAATGTCAACAGCAGTGCAACCTTGGTTATCAGCACGGAGAAGTACTACTCCGGCATCCGAATCGATACTGCGAATGCTTCGTCGATTGATCGACACGGTTGAAGGCGACGGACGCAATACTTTGTAATAATACTAGTAGGGACAGATCTAGAAACCTATTAAAGGGAGGTTAGATTTTTTTTTTCTTCTTTTATAATTATTTAAATTTCTAACTTTTAATAAATAATAATTTTTAAAAATTATTTACTACTTTTACAGGTAAAATTGAAATTAATTTTTATTTTAAATGATAATAATATTAGCCATTACCATAATAACAACAAACACACAACTAGTTAGTTTTACATTATTTTACACTAATTATCATCTTAACTATTACAATAATAACAACAAACATAACTAATTTTACATAATTTTACACTAGTTTACCTTAACTAGTATTATAATAATTTTACATTATTTTACACTAACTAATTTAAAAATATATATTTATATACAGGAAAAATCCCGAGGGAGGGGTGGCTGGCGCCCTTGCTCGCCCCTCTTTGTATCCGTCCCTGAATACTACTATTCTATCCCACATTGTTGGGGCTTTTTTATCTTTATTTTTAAAATTTAGTAAAAATTAACATGATATAAAATAACAGAAAATTCACCAACATGTTATCGAACGAATAAAATTGAGCTCGAATTTTTTAAGTAAGGTATTGGGTTTGAACCTTATGAATAGAGAAAACATCCTAGAAGGGAGACCCTACTAAAAATGTTCAACCATGTTCCTCAACAAAAATTAG
The DNA here is from genome assembly GCA_026413185.1 of Pueraria montana var. lobata. Lineage (NCBI taxonomy): Eukaryota > Viridiplantae > Streptophyta > Magnoliopsida > Fabales > Fabaceae > Pueraria > Pueraria montana. Next base: position 20,041,703 of record CM048646.1, read on the forward strand.
TTATCAGCAAAGTGAATACTTAACACCAATAATTTAGTGACTCAAATAAAATAAAATTTAACAAATAATTTAATCATATATAAATTAAAAATCATCAAACTTAAAAAAAAAAAATTAGGGTGTAATTGGGATAACTGCAAAAATTTTAGATTATTTCAATAATCGATTATATGTATAATCGATTATTGTTATAATTGATTATAATTAGAATCAATTTTTGTTTGGGTAAATTTACTGAAAAGTGGTTTAAAGATAATTAATTTTGTTTGGATGTAACAAAAAATAAGTTTTTATATAATAAAAAAGTATAAAAGCATCTGAAAGGAAAAATAAACTGTTGAAAAAATAATCATAAATTACAACTTTTCATATTCATAAAAATAACTCTTTTTTGTTTTTTAAAAAAAAAGTTTTCTACAAATTTCAGCTGATATTCCAAACATCCAACTTATTTTATAAACAATTTTTTTTTTCATAAAAACAATTAAAATTTGGGATTATAATTTTTTCAAACATGCTTTACCGGAAGGCTCCAACATATTTGTAGTGGCATGTTTTTTGCGCCATGCAAGGGGATCATTTTTTATTTTATTTTATACTTCTGTAGAGAATTTGTTGTTTGGCCAGGAGAGTGGTGGGACACATCTTGTGTTTCTACTTTTGTCTTGTTTTATCAATAAAATATGTTATGTTTTTTTTTAAAAAAAAACTGAAATAAAGTAAAAATTATCAATAGTTGATATCTAAAATATTTAACAATTTTATAACATATTGTCCATTTATATGCAACTATACACACATAGTTTTGTTTTTTTTTCTATTCATTGAACAAATTCTCTTCTTTTTTTTTTGTATTATTTCACATTTTTTTGGTTTTCTCGTGTAATAGCCTTTCTTACGTGTACATTTTTTTTATATTACTTTTTTAACAAAAGATACGATAAGATATTTTTCATTTGATGAGTATTATTTCTATATTCTAATATCATTCATGTAACTTGATTTTATATTCTAGCTATCATACAATTTGTCAAAATTTTGTATTCAAAATTCTATCCTCTTCAAAGGTTTGTTGGACACTAATTTGGCTATGAATGCTTAGAAAAATAGAATAATGAATACACTACCTTGTAAAAATTACGTATTTCTTTCAATAGATTATTAAATTAATATCACTTTTATCTACTTTCGTTATTCTCTTTCACAAATCTCATATTCCTTGTTTTAGTACATTCATTCCCACCGATATATCTAATTATTAATTAACGTGAATTATAAAATTACTTTGCTAAATAATGTGACCTTTAAAAAAAAAACTTTGCTACATAATTTCCTTTTTAATACATTTATTCCTACTGGTATATCTAGTTAACTGAATTGTAAAATTACTTTGTTACATAAAATTAAATATTTTGCATGACATAAAATAATATTTTTTAATGTTATATGTAATAGTTACGTAAAATGGCTATATAAAAATGACTAGTGATAATTCAAAATTGAGTTTAGTTTTATAAATTATTTCTACATATATAGACATTCAACAAAATTTAACTATTTTTTCACATCATCTTATTCATAATACGATGACACACATACAATCATAATTCTAAAATGATTTTGATATTTTTTCACTTTTATTTTTCATTCCTTCTTTATTCTCTTTATTTTATTTTTATTACATTATTCCTCACATCTCTTTGCTTTTTTTTTTCCTACCTTTTTTATCTATTTCACATTTGGGACATAAAAAAATATTATTTGAAAAATCATTCTAAAAAATGATGATCATAAGAATGATATTTAAAAAATCCTTCATTATTCAATGTGAGAACCCTACATGAATGTTAATGAATATTTTTTATGAATAGTAAAAATATCACATCAAATATTGTTAGATTTGTAGAAGTTATAGATAGATAATATAAGATTTTGTTGCTTAATGCTCTTCTTGCTCGTATTCAAATTAAGTACTAAAAGTCAACACACTAATTAATTTAGATTATAGAGATTGCCTTCCAATATATCCAACCAATATTCCTTTCAGCAAGAATCATGAATTATATATTATCCTTAACATTATATATATATATATATATATATATATATATATTATCCTTAACATGTATGCGGTGTGTTAATCATTAATTTGACCGAAAATGGAAACATGTATCTTACCCCTGCTTTTGATATGGTTCACTATCACAAATATGGCGTGTAAACAAAGCAAAAAAAAAAAAAAAAACAGTTTATCAACTTTCATTTTGGATACCAACAAGTCGTTATCTGAGTGGTACTGGACTCGGTCCCTTTAAACAAAGTCTCGTGTACCGACATGATAATCATAAAAAAAAAACATTCATTTTGGATCATATCGATCGCTTCAGTTTATGAATTATTAAATTAAATAAATGTTTGTATTGTCGTGCTAATACGTACGCATAATATATATCTTCCCGAACTTTATATATTTTATATATATTCAAAGTGGCCTTTTTTTTTTATTTTAAGTTTGATGAATTATGAAAGTTGAAGCGTGCAGGTAAAGTTATCAATTGAGCATAGGTTCAAAAGAAGCATAATCTACAATTTCACAGAAGATAGTGACATCGAACATGTGTACATAGACCATGCAAAGCAGTATGAATTTGCGGATATAACTTGGTATCCATCAAGACACACTGCTGTGTATAGATATGATTCCAGAGTTCCCTTAAATGCTTCTGGTGATGGAGTTTATGACTTCATTGGATTTCAAGCCAATTTCATCTTGGTCTCCTAATCAGTTAGAGCAGCTGGTACATATATTAATCTCTTGAACATTTATAACATTACCCTACCATTTTTATTTTATTTTTTAAAAATTAGTTAATTAAATAAGTTCCTTCTCTTTATTAATTTTTTTACATAAGAATTTCCATTTCTTAAGTTATTTTGTTCAATGTAATTTTAGAAGTTTAAAAACAATTATTTTAGGAAAATAAAATAAAATTTGAAGGATTTTATTAAATGTGATATTAGGGTTTCGAAAAGGAAAATTTTAATATATTTTTATTTTGTGTGAAATTTAATGTTTTGATTGGTGAGTTTTGAATTAAAAAAATTTAAAACATTTCAATTTAGTTTAATTTATAAGATTTTTAAAAGTAGAATGAGAATTTGGTGATTTTAAAGAAAAATTGACCAAAATTACTTCATTTCAAAAGTAAAGAGAGATTTAATTGAGTAAAAAATTTATAAGCCTTTTGGTTTGACAAAACATGATCTTTCTTTTATGTTCTATTTTATTTTTAATAATAACAAAAATATCACCCTATTTTTATTTTATTTTCTATTTTCAAAAGTTTTAAAAAATATAAAAATTAATACAAAAAAATACAAAAAATAATAAAAATATTATTTTCACTGTTTCTATACAAACTTTTAAATATTTTTTGGATTTAAAAGTGAAAGATAAAACATTTCCTAAAATCAAATAATCCTTTAAAGACTAAAATCACACATAGTTCAAGTTACCTGGATAAAAAATATAATTAAGCTAATCATATTCATTATCAGAACGCATTTAATCCCAAATTTTTTTAATTAATGTCATAATTGAACGTTGAAATGCAGAGAAATTGTTAGAAAGTACAAGAAGCGCAAATGGGAAATGCTTAACGGCAGCTACTACTTTGGCATACAAGAAATTAGTAGGCAATGGGTTGAAGAACAATGGCCATTTTTTCAGTGGCTATCCAGTAGTGGGTTACCAAGGCAAAATGCAAACTTCAGGTTTTTTTTTTTGTTTTTTTTATCGGCCAATATTAGTTGTTAATTTGTTAGTTTTTGTTAGTGGGAAGGGATTCAAACCCATGATCTTCCTTCTCCTTTCTCCCTTCAACCACCAAGTCAATTTTATAATTCTCATGCAAACTTCAGGTTCATGCTTATATTCAACAAAATCTGACAAAACATGTGCTTGGGATCCAAGTATCAAAGGACTGTTCTTCTATGAGAGCACTGCAATCTTCCCTGTGTCCAGATTCGGAGACTTCATCCCCGACGTGGCAAAACTAAGAGACCTCAAGCATGAAAATTTCTGTGGGGTGGACAACTACAATGGGTTGCTAATTCGCTTCATCAAAGCCTCGAGTGCTTCACTACTACAAAAAAGGCATTTAACATCGGTTATTTTAGGCTTTTAACATCGGTTATTAACCGATGTTGTATCGAACGATGTTGAAAGTGGACAACTTTCAACATCGGTTGTTGAACCGATGTTAAAATACAATACAACATCGGTTCGGAGCACAAGCGATGTCAAAAGGATGCCCACATAGTGAAAATTATGTGTTGAAAACAACATCGGTTTTTTCCAAAACCGATGTTGTTAGGTGACTAACAACATCGGTTATCCCAAAACCGATGTTGTTTGTGCCAGAATAGTCAAAATATGTGTTGAAATCAACATTGGTTATGGCAAAAACCGATGTTGTTAGGTGACAAACAACATCGGTTGTCCCAGAACCGATGTTGTTTATGCACCTACCAACATCGGTTTTTGCCATAACCGATGTTGTTTGTGCGCAAATAACATCGGTTATGGTCAAAATCGATGTTGTTTGTCACTAACAACATTGGTTTTTACGATAACCGATGTTGTTTATGCTGTTTTTTTTTTATTAGCGTTCTGTTTTAGATTGAACCAAACCTGTAATTTCAAAAACAAATCCAGACCAGGCAATTTGTATAATCCAGACCAGGCAATTTGTTATAAATAAAATACTAATTAATGTATAAACAAACATTAAGCAATATATCCAATATACAAATAGAATCCATTAATAAGCTAACATTATACTAATTTGTTCAGTGCTTCATTTCTAACTCTCAAAAAGTGTCGTGCCCACTGAATGCGAATATCTTCAATTGTCGTTGCCTCCAATGGTTGAGAATCGCAAAATGTCTACATCATATATAAACAAATGTTAGTTAATCACATCGAATATTAATAGTTATAATAAATGAAACATGTTAAAGTAAACAAATATATTACCGTTTCCCAGTTATCCTTGAATCCCCCATGGATGATGGTCCACATCCAATGCATGACATAATAGCCACACTCAGTGCCTCCGCTTTGTAGATTACACTAAATTCAATATGAAATTTAATAGTGTTTAAGACAAATTATTGTAAAAAAAAAAAACTAAGTAAACATTTTGGATATTCAAACATTGGTTAAATTACTTACTTTTACATTTATCCAATCAATTTTCTTCGATTTACTTGGATGGTTACCTTGCAAGGCCTTTAAAGCACTGGTTAATGAAACATGCAAATATAAGTGTAAGACCAAGATATTCATGTATAATAGGTTCCATACAATCAATTTGTTACAAATTTAAACGTACCCTATAACTGTGGCTTTGATGTCTACATCGGGCTTCTTGTGTAGGGAACAAAACCAGACAACAACATTGGACCTAGGACAAATAACCAGGAGTTGCCAATGTTGGCTGCATTGGAAAATAGTTATTAGTAACAATGCAATCATTATTTAAATGCATTTATTAATGAAATTTTACTTACTTATTTAAGTAAGCTCCTAGGTAGACTTCTTTTTGAGATTCCTGTATCCATCTTTGAATGTAATTTTGAGCATGATCTCTCGTATTCCCTGATCTCTGTATGCTCTGAGGCTCAAGGAGTCCATAGACAGAACCATGCTCGAATTCCATACATAAGTCATTCAAAAACCTATTTTTGTTCAAATAAATGTAAATTGTTAATCACTTACAATTAAATAGGTAATTGACCTAAAATTAAAATGTACTTACGTCATCCACAACTGTATAATACTGATATTAAGATATTGATTGCCACTCAATATCTCCCCAACATCACTATGATTTATGTAGATGGGGAACTGTTCATTATGCACCCCAAACAAGCTCGCATCCCACGACACCTGGAAAGGATGTCTGAATAGTAACAGGCTAACCTGTACCAAATTTAGTAATGGATCATCATCAGGGACCGACCTATCATGAGGTTGAACTGGTTCCTTTGGTCTCTGTTTACAATCCCACACAATTAATAAATATAAGTTACTTGTAGTCAACAATTTATTCTATTCAATTGTATTGATTATACCAAAAAATAAAATCAATTAAAGAAGCTACCTCCCGTGCTACCTCCCATGAAACAGGCTTCACAAGATGACTCGGCCATGCAATAAAGGTGTTGAGGGCGTCCCCCACTAATTGAACCTCATCAGTCGGTAAAGGGACTCGAGCAGTAGCATCTAGAACCTCTTCAACCCCCACCTTGACCATATCATCCGTCAAACACGTGTGGTGTATGACTGAAGCCCCATGATAAACTCTCCCAATGGCCACCAAGCGGGGAGGCTGCTCATCAACATAGAAGCCACACTGTTCAGCTGTTGTGTCAGTGCCAGGCTCCTCCCCTGAGGGATGAATATCAGTACCAGCACAACTCCCCTTCGTGCTAACACGGGCACTGGAAGGAGCTACATATGGGTGAACATGCTCAGGCGGCTGCTGGGAGGTCATCTGGCTCAACTCCATTAACAATTCTCTCTTAAGCTCATCTTTAAACTCCTCTTTTAACTGCTCTTTAAACTCCTCTTTAAACTCCTCTTTAAACTCCTCTCTGAAGCTCTCTTTCAACGAAGCCACAAGCTCTGCAGTGATGGATGAAGAAGTATGCGAGCCACGTGATAGTGGTCCAAAGTAATGGTTAATGGTCACACCATATCCAGCAGCATGGTCACCACCACCGTGCTCCGGTCGACCAATAGCAGTGGTCAGTATATCCTGACGTCCATGGGGAACAAAGGTACCCTATGTGCACTCCTCCTCTAGGGAATCCTACAAGCAAAAAAAGATAAAGGAGTCAACTTTTGTTGTTACTATATGTAGTTACATTTTAAGCTGCATAATAACTTACAATCCTATCAGCAACATGTTGTGCTGCCTCAGATGTCATCTGCCCAGAACGTTTTGTACAGGCCTTCTTCCACTTCACATGTCGTTTAATGGGAGATGGAGGATCAACTACACTTGTACTCCCAGATTCAGCAGCTTCAGACTGTTTTATCTTCATCTTCTCGGCCATCATGTTTTTCTCAAGCCATTGATAACCCCCACGAGACATTACATGTGGCATGTTGTTCTGTTTCTGGATTTCTTGAGCCTTCTGTCTGATTTTCTGTGAATAATAAGACATACTTTCAGCAAAATAATTAATGAAATTTTGATATAGACAAATTAAAAAACATTGCCTACAACTTACCTGCCAAGCAGAAGTATTACGGCTGGCTTTAAATTCCCTCCACATGTCCTTCTCAATGCCAAATTTTACACAAGGAATCTCATCATCATCCTCATCTACCTCTTCCTCCTCATCACCCTTCTTTTTTTTAAGTGCATATTTCCTTGTAAGGTCTGCCTTAAACTGCCTCCATCTTGTTCCCACATGGGAAATAATTTTCCTCTTAGCCTTGGACGCTTCTGGAATATCAAATTGTTCCTTCAACAGAGAATCATATGTAAAAGTCAATGACAATAATATGCAAGTTAAATACATACAATTACTATAACATAAAGAGATTATTGCAAATACCAGAATGTCCTCCCAAATCATGTTCTTCTTAGTTTCCGGCACATGGTGCCAATCTTGATATGTAATATCAACCCTGTCTCGGGCAGCAATCCCCAAATAGGTCCTGAAATGTGATCTATTTGGACCTGAAGCTTTCCCAGTTGCAGGATCGACATCAACTCGTGGCTTCTCCCCAGACAAGCGTTTAGCAGTGAATTGTTTGAGTCGTGTGGATTGTCTAGTCCTCCTGGACGTAGACTCAGAAGGAGCTGATGACTCAGGATGAGGGGAACCTGGTGGTGTACCCATGTGCCTGTTCAAACAAACAAAAAATTAAGTGTTATTTGCAATTGTACAAAGTTTATAAATTGTAAATGGAGATAAAAAATAAGTTGACAAAATTATTCAACTATACAATAACATAGACATTACTTATATATAACATGGTTAGGTAGGAATGTTCTCCCATAAGCCTTCATCATGATCATGACGATTTGCGTGTACGCCATCCTCCTCATTTTCTTCAATGATGGTAGGCATGCGTGTGTAGAAAGAGGGAGGCTCACAAATATCAAGTGTTGAATCATCATTTTCATGAATAACACCGCTGGTTCTTCCTTGTAGAACCACTGACCACCTTGCATTACAGGGATCTTCGACATAAAACACTTGTTTTGCTTGTTCTGCCATGATGAAAGGCTCGTCCTTATAAGCAACCTTTGTAAGGTCTACAAAAGTGAATCCCAAATCATCAGTCTTCACACCGGTGTTGCTATCAACCCAATTACACTTAAAAACAGGCACTTTGAAAATAGTATAATCAACCTCCCAGATTTCTTCAATCACTCCAAAGTAAGACATGGACCCCAATTTGGGGTTGTTATCTTTTGCACTAGAAAAGTGTTCTGATTCAGCCCGAAGACTAACCCCACTGTTTTGAACTGTACTCTTGTCATCTTGTGACTTCGTGTAGAATGAATACTTGTTGATATCATATGCCTTCCAAGTTGGAACATTTAGCTTAGGCCCATTTGCTAACCACTTTAACGTTTCAGAAGGATCATCAAGAGCAAAAATGGTGTCTTTAAACCAGTTTAAGAAAGTTTTGTTATGCTCAATCAACACCCGATTCTTGTTCATTTTTGGGTTACTGGCCTTCACAAATTCTTTGTGTGCATTTATGTATGGGGTCACCTCATCGGTATTATTCAATATATACAAATGTGCTTCATTCAGTGCCTTGAGACCCATGGTTACAACAAGTAACCCTCGTGTACCCTTACCTCTCACTCTATTCTTGTGATGAGACTCAGGAACCCCGACAGGTTTCGTCTTCTCCATGTACTCTGAACAAAACTCAATAGCTTCTTCTGCAATGTACCTTTCAACAATGGATGCCTCAGGACGGTATTGATTCTTCGTATACCCTTTTAATATCTTCATGTATCGCTCAATTGGGTACATCCACCTTAAATAAACGGGTCCACATAATCTAATCTCCCTCACTAGATGAACAATTAAGTGAACCATGATGTCAAAAAATGAAGGAGAAAAATACATCTCCAACTGACACAAGATAATAGCAGCCTCATTTTCCAAGTCATCCAACTTTACAGGGTCAATTACTTTGCTACATATTGCATTGAAGAATAAGCACAGGCGAGTTATGGCAACCCTGACTTTGTTAGGCAAGATGTTTCGTATCGCCACGGCTAGAATTTGTTGCATCAAGACGTGGCAATCATGAGACTTTAAGCCAACTAATTTGAGATCCTGCATCGATACAAGACTCCTTACATTTGAAGAGTATCCCTGTGGCACCTTAACATCCCGTAGACACTGACAAAAACTTTTTCTCTCTTCTCTGGACAAAGTATGGCATGCTGGGGGCAAATATGTTCGTTTACCTTCAGACCTTGGATGTAACTGCTCACGTATACCCATCTCAACCAAATCTTGTCGAGCATTCAGACCATCCTTTGTCTTGCCTTTAATGTTAAGAAGCGTGCCGATTAAACTATCACACACATTTTTCTCCACATGCATAACATCTATACAATGTCTAACATCTAGATCGGACCAATATGGAAGATCAAAGAATATCGACCTCTTCTTCCATATTCTTTTCTCACTTGCATCCTTCTGTTGCGTCTTCCCAAACATATTTTGGATTTCCTCCACCCGCTCATAAACCTGCTTTCCAGTCAAAGGTATCGGTGCACTTACATCCTCTTGTCTTCCATTGAAAGCTTTTTTCAATCGCCGATACGGGTGATATGGTTTGAGAAATCTCCGATGCCTAGTGTAGATTGTCTTTCTTCCATGCTTGAGTTGCACGTAGCTTGTGTTTTCTTCACATATAGGACATGCGTGATGCCCCTTAACACTATATCCACTCAAATTCCCATATGCTGGAAAGTCATTAATGGTACAAAATACCATTGCACGCAACTTGAAGGTTTCCTTGCGATTCCCATCAAAGACATCAACCCCTTCGTCCCACAACTTTGTCAAGTCTTCAATCAACGGACTTAGATAAACATCAATGTCATTTCCTGGCTGTCTTGGACCCGAAATCATCATAGACAACATAATGTATTTTCGCTTCATGCACAACCAAGGAGGCAGGTTGTAAATTACTAGCAAAACAGGCCATGAACTGTGGTTAGTACTTAAGTTACCAAAAGGATTCATTCCATCGGTAGCAAGTCCAAGCCTAAGGTTTCTTGACTCTTCCCCGAAATCTGGAAACAAATGATTAATATTGTCCCACTGGGGAGAATCAGCCGGATGCCGGAGCAATCCATCACATTTTCGACTATCTGCATGCCATGTCAGGTTTTTTGCGTCATCTCCATTAGCAAACAATCGTTTAAACCTTGGAATTATTGGAAGATACCAACACACCTTTGTTGGGGACTCTTTCTTTGTGCTTTCATCACTACCACACGCATCATCCTTCAATTTGTACCGTGACACTCCACACAAGGGGCATTTATGCATATGTTCAAACTCATTTCTGTACAATATGCAATCATTAGGGCATGCATGTATTTTCTGATACTCCATACCCACCGGACACAATATCTTCTTTGCCTCATAGTTATTTTTCGGCAACGTGTTATTTTTTGGAAGCATCGTTTTCAACACATCAAGTAAATCAGTGAAGCTTTTATCACTCCACCCATATCTTGCCTTCAAATTGACCAAACTTAACACCGCTGACAACCGTGTGAAGTTGTTGCACCCTAGATACAAAGGCTTCTTCGAATCACTTTCCAATGCATCATACAAAGGGGCATGTGCTTGATGAAAAGACTCTTGTCCAACATCTCGGATCATATCCTCTAATCGATCTCCCATTTCAACATCAACAACAGACTCAGTTTGGGACACCGTCGGCATGTCTATGAATTCACCATGCCATATCCATCTTGTATATGTTTGAAGAATCCCGTCACATAGAAGATGTGTCCTTATGTCGTCCACGACATGTTGTCTCCCATTCAGACAGTTAACACAAGGACAATAATATTTTCCCCCCATATTTGGTGAATTTTGTTGAGCAAATTCCACAAACTTTGCAACCCCATTCTCATACTCCTCAGTGATGCGAATAGCTTTCATCCAACTTCGATCCATCTTTCCTTTTCTGTGATACTCACAAAATTATATCATGCATGACGATCTCACTTTTTCATAAAGGTGTGGCCCTATCCCATTCAGGAAGACATTTTTTATACTTAATTTGTACGTAGAGGTTAAGTCTCTTTTGTTAAATTTGACGAAATTTTGGCAGCATTTCGCATTGATCTCCAAGTACACGACATGAAAGCAGTGACATCAATTCCACCACAATCAAGTATGCACTTGGAGAACAAAACAAAATACACTAAACCGAAATTTTGTCAAATTTAACAAATGAGACTCAACCTCTACGTATGAATCAAGTATAAAAAAATGTGTCTTCCCAAACTGTCCAAACGGACAATTCAAGATTCAATACAACGATTAATCCAAACTTTCCGTATTAATCATTGTATTGAACCTCAAACGGGAAACTAAGGTTCACTCAAAATGCTTAACTTGCATATAAAATAATACTCATTAATTACACAAACAACTTATACAGCATTATTATAATTGTAACAAGCACTGAAGTGTTACAATGAGATACGTACCTGAAAAGATGCTCACTAACAATAACAAAGAATGCGGTGATGACGGTGGACACGACACAATCTCTGAAGGACAAGAACAACACCAACACAGGTACTCAATGCTCACTGCCTGTAGGTTAAGTTATTACAAAAATTATCATAATTATGATAATCATAATTATCGCAATAGAAATATTAGTTACAATGACAATTACATTTAATACACTTCAAACAGATGATAGGAAGCATACAATTCATAGATGACTGTAATTGTCTTAAGCATGTGGAAATGAACAGATAATTACACAGATATCGTTATGCAGGGGAACAAGTATGATTTTGAGTACACAATATACACATTATATAGACAACTCTTATCCTTATCCTAACAGGAAAAAAAAATCCAAAAACTCCTAACTTTTGTAACACATACAAAACCCAAAATAGAGATCTAATAATGAACTTGATAACATCCACACCCTCCTTTAAGTTGCAACACAATGCTATAACACCAACCACCCGTAACTCTTTTTAAGCTGCACCACAACAAAACAGATTATATCTTCCCCTGCTTCATGTAACAATACCACAACCCAACCAGCTGTAGATCACACAAAAGAACTATACAGCAACCTCACCAAACCACACAGAGAAAGATACAAAACTCATAAAGAAGCACCAATCATAGTGGAAAGGAATATAAACCTTCCCTACCATAAATTGCCTAAAAGAATGCAAATCGAAACATGTACTGCCTCTAGCCCATAGCTATATATTATACAATAGTTGTCCACTCATTCTTCCCTAAATTCCCAAACAAAAAAAATCAAAATTTTCCCAAACTAATCTACAATGCAGGACAAGTATTATATGTCAAATTTTCCCTAAATTGATACAAAATGTACAAATAATTTGGACCAACAGACAGCAACAAACATGCGCAACAGACAGCAACCAAATGTTCCAAGTAGTTAACATTCAAGAAATTGCCAAATATGCATGCAGGCAGCAGCAACAGAACATGCCAATTCCAACAGTTTGCAGAGAAGAACACAATGCCATTTCTACGTACCTGTTATTGGCGCGCGACAACACACTCTTGCGAGAAGAACACGTTCGCAAGCAGGACACCTAGCAACACTGACAATGGTTTCGAACACCTTGCGATGAATAATCATGTTAGTGTTTCGAACAAACAAGAAAAATCATGTTAGGGCGGTTTCGAACCAACAAAATGGGGACAATGTTTCGTACCTCAATGTCACAAGCCACACAGACAACGGCGAAAATGCAAAAGTGGTTTAGCAATGAAGTGGAGGACGAAGCAACGGAGGCGCGACAATGGCGAAAAGGAACGTCGTCGTGGAGGAGTCTGAGAACGACGAGGTCGTGGTCGCATGGATTTCCACAGAAGAAAGAAGGGTTCAGGCGTGAAAGCGAAAGGTTTCAGGCGCGCGCGAGTCTGTGAAAACAAAAGACAGAGGGATACTTAACACATGGATAACATCGGTTATGAGGTATAACCGATGTTAACGAAGACCTATCAACATCGTTTCACTGGAAAACCGATGTTGAGCATCTCCTATCAACATCGTTTTCTAGTGAAACGATGTTGATAGGATATTTCAACATCGTTTCACACATAACCGATGTCAACATGTTGCTTATAATTTCAAAAATGCCATCGCGTTTCCATATATTGACATCGTTTTCTAGTGAAACGATGTTGATAGGATATTTCAACATCGTTTCACACATAACCGATGTCAACATGTTGCTTATAATTTCAAAAATGCCACCGCGTTTCCATATATTGACATCGTTTTCTAGTGAAACGATGTTGATAGGATATTTCAACATCGTTTCACACATAACCGATGTTAACATGTTGCTTATAATTTCAAAAATGCCACCGCGTTTCCATATATTGACATCGTTTCCCTTCAAAACCGATGTTGAGCATCTCCTATCAACATCGTTTTCTAGTGAAATGATGTTGATAGGATATTTCAACATCGTTTCACACATAACCGATGTCAACATGTTGCTTAAAATTTCAAAAATGCCACCGCGTTTCCATTGACATCGTTTTTTTGTCAACCGATGTTGATCCAGCGATGTAAAAACGCATTTTTGTAGTAGTGCTTATCTAGGCCTCAAAGAGATCTGCATATTATATTCTTCCAACATTATTCTATTTGCCTTTCTTTGGCAAGTTGTTATGTTTTCTTTTATTTAGTGTTGTAATTTTGTGATTTCTCCCACTTTGGCTTAATTTTGGCAGGTACCTCCATTTTTAGTTTGTATGCTTTTCACCTCAAGACCAGGACCCTTGATTGAGTAGATATTCCGTAATCATGTAATGACTAACTAGTTTCTATATTCTTTTCTTTTAATAGTTTAGTATGCCTTCTTTGTATAAATTTTATTAGGAATTGTGCTTCATAACAATAATCAACTTTGTATATAGTTTTAATGTTAAATGTGTGTTGTGTATGTAGCTGTTGTGTGTATTATAGGGACGAAAATATGGGTCTAAGATCTTTCATACCTCTTGGATGATCCACTTTGGGAATGAGAACAATGGTGGTATCATTAATAGACTGCGGAAAAGTACCCTATTGAAGCCAATTACAACAAGCAAGAAACACATCCTCCCCACAAATACTCCAAAAATGCTGATAAAAAGTTGGATTGAAGCCGTCAGGTCCTGGAACCTTATCAAGTTTCATCTGGAATATAGCCTCTTTAAATTCCTCCCTTGTGAAAGGACGAATAAGCTGCTCATTATCCTCAAGAGATAATCTATTATTGCCCACCTTTTGTATGACAGGCTCATATGTCCCATCACTCCCTGCAAACAGACCTGCAAAATAATCAAACGTTAGTGTACAAAGACCATCTTGGTTGTCTACTCTCCTTCCCTCTTCATCTTCAAGACACTTAATATGTTTGATTTTCTTGCGTGCTGACGCTGATGTATGGAAATATCTTGTATTCATATCACCACCCTTAAGCTAATGAATTTTAGAACATTGCTTCCAAAAGCTCTCCTCCTGCAATAATAATTTAGTCAACAAATCCTTCTTCCTGTTAAATTCTTCAATCAAATCTTCCTCCTTAAAACCCCTTAAACTCTCCAAGTTTTGTTTACATATCTTAATATCATCCCAAAATCTACTCCGAACTCGTCTTCCCCAACCTTCTAACTCCTCCTGACAGCCCTTAATCTTCATCAGAAAATCCTCCCCAACACAACGTTGCCAACTCCCCTATACAACAGTCTTAATGTCATCCCCAAAAAGCCAGGAGTTCTCAAATTTAAATTTTTTTTTCTGAAAACATGCTTGCAAGAGACATCCGTAGATAACAAGATAGGGCTATGATATGAAATAGGAGCCATAATATTTTTTAGTTCCGCATTAGGAAATAACTGGAGCCATTCATCAGTCACCATGGCTCTATCAATACGCTCTTCCACAGCATTTGGGGTTCCCTTACTCTTGGCCCATGTATAAGGATACCCAACAAAAGGGATGTCAACTAAGTTACAATCCAATACTGCTTGGCAGAAGCCATTAATCAACCAATTTGGTTGATCTACCCTACCACACTTATCATCAACTGAAAATATATCATTAAAATCTCCAATCACACACCAAGGAATGGGAAAAAGAGAAGAAAGATTCCTAAGCATATTCCAGGAATTTCCTCCTGCACAATTTTACTTATATCCTATAATTATAACCCTAAATTATTTTACTTAATCGAGACCAAGAATTAAGATGAGAGAGAAGAATAGGATTTGACAGGATCTAAAATTTCATATTATTATAACACAAAATAGCCATAATATATAAGCAAATGCTAACCAGTGCCTATGGGTACTGGTTAAGGAACTAAAAGGAAAAATGTTTTATGAGATGCGCAAAATTGCGCTATCCATAGTTTTTTTTGCGCTTAGCTATGATTTTCACAATAAATACTTTCTCCTTTTATCCGTCATTTAAGGTTGTTATGTAGAAACCAAGAAATGCAATAAATTTTCTTGATTCCAATAAAATAATTATGAGGTTTCCTATTTACCCATTTTCTTTTCCACTTCACAATAAATGCATGTGTATAATAATTAAATATTAGGAGACAAGTAATGATATAATTGATAAAAGAGTAATTAATGTGATCTTGAACTTTGCAAACGATAGATAAATAGAAACAATTTTTTTTTCAAAAATCCGACAGTTAAAAATAAATGGAGAGAGTAATTATTAATGAGTGATGCACAATTATAACATGTTCATAACAATCAATATAAGAGATTAGAGAATGTATATATGAAGAGAAGATTGAATTCATCCTTATTATCTAATCAGTTGAATCACGAAAATCGAATACCGAATGAGGGAGATACTAGATACTACTCTTTGTCTGATGGCTAGCTAGGGTTTCCCACACAATGTTGTATCACAATAAAATTATCTAATGGGGCAACCATTTTATAGTCAACCAAACGAGAGCAGAGACTCCTTATTTGAGCACCAAGACCCACTCATCATAGACACACTCACATAATAAGTCCAAATAACTAATATCCATCTATTAATATACCATATATTTTATTTATATAATTGACATTAATAATTCAAAATTTAATCCAATAATTAAACAATGTTAATCCATAAAATTCCAACGACCTTTTCTGCTACACGTGTAGTAAATGCTCCTATACCTTTACATAACAGATAGTAACACCCTTCCCCAATAAAAAAACCAGTCCTTACTACTCAATCAAACAAATTGGGTCGACAACTTAATTATTTCATTATGATTATTATGTATCATGTGTGCACTCACTGCTCACGCCACTATCAGATAACATAATTGTCAAAATCTGCTCCCAACTTTTTTTTTTTTATTTTCTACCTCTTCATTATTCTTGTTTTCGGATTAATTCTATTTTGGTGTCTTTCGTTTGAAATTTATCAACATCACATTACATAATTGTCAAAATCTGCTCCCAATTGTTTTTATTTTCTACCTCTTCATTATTCTTATTTTCGGATTAATTCTATTTGGTGTCTTTCATTTAAAAATTATGGTTAAATTATACAAACTTACTGTATAAATATTAAATATAATTTCTCTTTACTTAATATTTTACTTCATGCCAATTTTCAAATAAATAAATAAATAAATCCCAGTTCTCAATTGAGTCATGGTGACTGTCACGGGGTATTTTACGGTACGAAGAAGATTAGTGACGATGTCTTTTCTAAAGAAAATAAAAGTCGAAAATAAAAAAAATGCAAAAAAAGGAAAACACTAGACTTAAATGCAATATTAAAATGGAAAAATATATTTAGACATTAAAATGCTTTTTGACACTTACAGAAAGAGGTAGAAAAAAGCCAGAAAAATATAGGTATGATAAGTAATATTATGTGATAGGAAAAGAGATAGAGAAAAATAAGAAGTATTAATGAAATGTTTAAAATTAAAATAAAGAGGTATTTAAATATCATGAGCGTTTCTACGGTACCCCCAATAATTTGGGAGTTTTGATACTGTTATTTTTTTAACCAATCAAATTGCATATTATTTTTCTTCTTATTAATTAATAAAAACTTTTATTATTTTCAAATTAGACGTCCTTGATTAATTAAAATATTGTGTTTTTTAAATAACAACCATTTTAAATTAAAAAAATCTGATTAAACATTGGTAATCAGTTTAAATCTAAAGATGAAAATAATAGATAGGAAGATATACTTCACCAAAAAAAAAAAGATAGGAAGAGATAAGGGGTTAACAAGATAAAAAAAAAAATAGGTAAAATTATATTACAATTAAAATTTGTAATAAATAAATATTTTTTAACATATAAATTATTTGATTCTTAATAATATATTGTATTTCAATTTAAATATAAAGATGGAAAGAATAGATAGAAAGAGATACTTCAACAAAAAAAAGATAGAAAGAGATAAGCGGTAAAGAAGATAAAAAATATCATAAATTATAATATAATTAAAATTTGTAATAAATAAATATTTTTTAACATATAAATTATATTTTAAATTTATGAAAAATAATTTATGTTGTGATATATTTTATTTTAAATAATTTTTTAAATCTTCAATAAATGAGGTTCTTGAATAATTTATTTATATATTACATTATTTAAGTTTAAGCTTTTAAAATACTACTAACATGATGAAAAAAAATTAAAAGTACCCTTAGCTTTGTTAGAAAAATTTAAAAAGGGTAAAAAAGAGAATATGGTGTAAAGTATTTGACATTTTTTAATACTAATTAATTTATTAACCTTGGTTAAATAGAATATTTTGTTAGTTTTAAAATAGTTGTTATTTTAAAAAATAATATTTTAATTAAGCAATAACTAATTTGAAAATAATAAAAGTAACAAAAGATTATGTGTAATTTAGCTGGTTAAAAAAGTAACAGTGTCAAAATCTCCAAAATTATTAGAGGTACCATAAAAACTCTCAAATATCATTGTCCTAATAAAAAATACATTTTATAATATGACGTGACAAATGAGACTACATATCAACATATAACTGGGTTAACTGATAGGAGACAGTAACACATGTTATTCACGACTTACACCTAAGTAACTACCATTATTGAAAACTCTTCAATGCATGTCGTGAATAACGTGCATCAACCGACTAGAAAATGAGGATTAGACTTTTTAAACAAGCAAGAAAAAAAAATGTGATTTCAAATACGAAGTTTTCTCTCTACTTTTCTTTCCTGTGCTTGCCATTATTTAATAAAGATTTTTTTTATTGATCAAATATTAGTAATTAATATGTTAGTTTTTGTTAACAGAATATTTCGAACTCATAACCTATTATTTTCTCTTCTTTTTTTTTATTATCAAATCAACCTTATAACTCGTATAAAATAAGGATGGTGATACCCAACAAAGCAAGCAAACTGCAAAAGTAAAACATAAACCCCATCAGATCTAATACCAAATATTCAACAGCACCACCATCATCACTTATCCACATGGGTGGTGGCTATTGGCGTTGTTGGTTTTTGAGTGTCATATTCATTCACACACTTCAATTCTATTGTTCAATCAAAACCGTCCATGGCATGGTCCCACAGTCCCCAGTTGAATGCAACAGCTCCGGCTGCACCCTCCGCAACTCCTACGGCACATGGGGAGACCGCAAGGACTGTTCCGCCATCAACGTGACATACCCGACAACCGAAGAACAGCTCCGTTCGGCAGTGTCCTACGCCGTCCGGAACAACCTCAAAGCCAAAGTCATCACAAAATTCTCACACACCATTCCCAAGTTAGTTTGCCCAAACGAAAATAACAACAATGCCAGGAGCAGTGCAACCTTGGTTATCAGCACGGAGAAGTACGACTCCGGCATCCAAATCGACGCTGCGAATATGGCTGTGACTGTCGATGCGGGCGTGGGGCTTCGTCGAATGATCGACGCGGTTGAAGGCGACGGCTTCAGCTTGGTGGCCGCGCCTTATTGGGAGGGTGTCACCGTTGCTGGGCTTATTAGCACCGGAGCACATGGTAGCTCTTGGTGGGGGAAAGGTGGTGCTGTTCATGATCATGTTCTGGGGATTACTATTGTTGTCCCTGCTTCTGAATCTGAAGGCCATGCCAAGATTTTAACGTTGGAGGCACATGATCCGCTGCTTAATGCAGCCAAAGTGTCGCTCGGAGTGCTGGGTGCCATCTCCAAGGTCAGTATATTTTGGTGTGTAATTTCATTTTTTTTTTTTTTCCTTTTCTATATAACATCTCTTTTTCTGTATACAGACTCTTTTAATTAATTCACATTTATGAAAAAAAAAAAAGCATTTGTTGATTTAGTTAATAATATTAAACTAGTTAATAATTTATATTTCTTTTAAAATTATTGAAACTTATCATTTTACTATTTCGATCTATTTAATTACTTTTTAATTAATGTATGTATGTATGTCGATCATCTTTTTTAATCCTCATAAAAAAGATAATGAATTTATTTTATTAATTTAAAATATTTATTATATAATAATTAAGTGTATTTTAGTAATAAAAAATAATTAATAGAAGAGACTTTTTTTTACAAGCGGAAAAGAAACAGAAGAGACAATTTTATAAAAATCTCATAGAAAGAGAAAAGAAAATTGGGTTAATTATGTTTTTGGTTCCTGAACTTTTTCGAGTTTTTACTTTTAGTCCCTAAACAAAATTTTGACTGGTCTTAGTCCCTGAACTTTATTTCCTTCAATGTTTTGTTTAGGGACTAAAAGTGAAAACTCGAAAAAGTTCAGGGACCAAAAACATAATTAACCCAAGAAAATTCCATAAAAGTGTTTTTACTTGCAGAGACAGAAGCAATACTTTGCAATAATACTAGTAATCTATCCTGCATTGTTGGGGCTTTTTTTATCTTTATTAAAATATAGTAAAAATTAACATATATTACATCTGGTCCTAATTATAAGCAACATAGAACAAATCATTAATATCAAGGAAAGTAATTATTACAGCTTTTGTAATTAATTCTATCAAAAATTCAATTTTTATTCCAAAAATACCCTTTGCTTTAAGTAGTTGTCATAGTGCATAGGTAATAAAGTAAACAATAAAATAAGGGTACAAAAGAAATTTACTCTAAAAACTGATGATTGTTGCTTATAATTAGGACCAAAGAAAAAGTAACTTTGTTGCTTATAATTAGGATCAGAGGTAGTACAAAATAACAAAAAAATTTACTAACATGTTATTGATCTAAATAGAATTGTGCTCGAATCTTTTAAGTAAGGTATTAGATTTGAACCTTATATAGAAAAAATATCCTAGAAGGGAGACCCTACTAAAAATGTTCAACCATGTTTCTCAGCGAACATTTTCTCGAAGTGAATACTTAACACCAATAATTTAGCGACTCAAATAAAATACAATTTAACAAATAATTTAATCATATATAAATTAAAAATCATAAAACTTAAAAAAATAATATATTTAGCGGAAGGCTCCTACACATTTATATATATGTAGTGGCATTTTTTAGCGCCATGCAAGGGGATAATTTTTTTTTAGCAAATTACAGTAACACCTCCTGAGATTTCATGTAATTACACAAGCACCCCTGCTTTTTTAATCATTATTTTTGTCTCCCTTATAGGAGTGTTAGTGTAAGGTTTAAGGGGGGGGTCAGTGTAATTTTTTCAAACATATAAGGATGTGTTAGTGTAATATTTTCAAACTTAAAGGAGGCTAGTATAGAAAAATAAAAAAGGGTAGAATTATGTGTAATTCGATAAAAGTTCAGGCGATGTTGCTGTAATTTGCTCTTTTTTTATTTTTTATTTTGTAGAAAATTTGTTGTTTGGCCGGGAGAGTGGTGGGACACGTCTTGTGTTTCTACTTTTGTCTTGTTTTATCAATAAAATATGTTATGTTTTTTTAAAAAAAAAAATAAAAAATCAGAAATAAAGTAAAAATTATCAATATTTGATATCTAAAACATGTAACAATTTGATAACATATATGCAACTATACACACATAGTATTTTTTTTTTCTATTCATTGAACAAATTCTCTCTCTTTTTTTCACATTTTTTTGGTTTTCTCGTGCAATAGGCTTTCTTACTTGTATATATTTTTTTTGTTTGTTACTTTTTAAAAAAAAAGATAAGATAAGATATTTTTCATTTGATTAGTATTAATTCTATATTTTAATATCATCCATATATTTTGATTTATATTCAAGGCTATCATACAATTTGTCGAAATTTTGTATTCAAAATTCTATCCTCTTCGAAGGTTTGTTGGACACCAATTTGGCTATAGGACTGTGTAGAAAAATATAAAAAGAAATATGGAATACACTACCTTGTAAAAATTACGTATTTCTTATAATAGGTTATTAAATTAATATCACTTTTATCTACTTTCGTTATTCTCTTTCACAAATCTCATATTTCTTGTTTTAGTACATTCATTCCCACCGATATATCTAATTAACGTGAATTATAAAATTACTTTGCTACATAATGGCCTTTCAAAAAAAATTTTGCTACATAATTTCCTTTTAATACATTTATTCTTACTGGTATATCTAATTAACGTGAATTGTAAAATTACTTTGTTACATAAAATTAAACATTTTTGTATGATATAAAATAATATTTTTTTAATGTTATATGTAAGAGTTACGTAAAATGGGTATATAAAAACGAATATTGATAATTCAAAATTAAGTTTAGCTTTATAAATTATTTCTACATATATAGACATTCAACAAAATTTAACTATTTTATCACATCAACTTATTTATAATATGATGACACACATATAATCATAATTCTAAAATGATTTTGATTTTTTTTCACTTTTATTTTTCATTATTTCTTTAATCTCTTTATTTTATTTTTATTACATTATTCCTCTCATCTCTTTGCTTCTTCTTTTTTTTTTTTTCTATCTATTTATCTATTTCATATTTGGGACATAAAAAAAATGTTATTTGAAAATTCACTCTAAAAAATGATGATTATAAGAATGATATTTAAAAAATCCTTCATTATTCAATGAGAACCCCACATAAATAAACAATGAATATTTTTGTTATGAATAATAAAAATATCACATCAAAACTTGTTACATTGCAGAAGTTATAGATAGATAATATAAGATTTCGTTGCTTAATACTCTGCTTGCTCGTATTCACATTAAGTACTAAAAGTCAACACACTAATTAATTTAGATTATAGAGATTGCTTTCCAATGTATCCAACCAATATTCCTTTCAGCGTGAATCGTGAATTAAATATTATCCTTAACTTATATGTATATAAAAAATATTATCCTTAACATGTATGCGGTGTGTTAATCATTGATTTGACCGAAAATGGAAACATATGTATCTTACCCCTGCTTTTGATATGGTTCACTATCACAAATATAGGTGTAAACAAAGCACAAAACAGTTTATGAACATTCATTTTGGATCATATATATTGCTTCAGTTTATGAATTATTAAATTAAATAAATGCTGGTATTGTCGTGCTAATACAGTAATACGTACGCATAATATTTTTTTGATCAGTATACGTATGCATAATATATCAAAGTGGCCTTGTTTTTTTTTTCTTTTTTAAGTTTGATGAATTATGAAAGTTGAAGTGTGCGTACAGGTAAAGTTATCAATTGAGCATAGGTTCAAAAGAAGCATAATCTACAATTTCACAGAAGATAATGACATTGAACATGTGTACAAAGACCATGCAAAGCAGTATGAATTTGCAGATATAACTTGGTATCCATCAAGACACACTGCTGTGTATAGATATGATTCCAGAGTTCCCTTAAATGCCTCAGGTGATGGAGTTTATGACTTCATTGGATTTCAAGCCAATTTCATCTTGGTCTCCGAATCAGTTAGAGCAGCTGGTATATATTAATCTCTTGATCACACTTATAACATTAACCTACGTTTTTTATTTTTTAAGTTTTTTTTAGTTAATTAAATAAGTTCCTTCTCTTTATTAATTTTTTTACATAAAAATTTCGATTCCTTAATTTATTTTGTTCAATGTAATTTTAGAAGTTTAAAAACAATTATTTTAGGAAAAATAATAAAATTTGGAGGATTTTATTAAATGTGATATTAGGGTTTGGGAAAGGAAAATTTATTATTCTCTATTTTGTGTGAAATTTAATGTTTTGAATGGTGAGTTTTGAATTAAAAAAATTTAAAACATTTCCATTTACTTTAATTTATGAGATTTTTAAAAATAAAATGAGAATTTGGAGATTTTAAAGAAAAATTGACCAAAATTACTTCATTTAAAAAATAAAGAGATTTAACTGACTAAAACAATTTATAAGCCTTTTGGTTTGACAAAACATCATCTTTCTTTTATGTTCTATTTTATTTTTAATAACAAAATTATCACCTTATTTTTATTTTATTTTCTATTAAAAATTAATACAAAAATGATAAAAATATTATTTTCACTGTTTCTATTCAAACTTTTAAATTAAATATTATTTCCTAAAGAATTTAAAGGCGATGTACTAACAGTGTAAAACTATTTTACACACTGTCATTCAATCACAAATCACGGTTAGTATGACTTTTAAGGTAATTTTGTAAAATTCAACAAACTTATCATAAATAATGATTTATGATTGGATGATAGTGTAAAACTATTTTACAGAATTTTATAAAAGTCAACAAACTTATTATAAATAATGATTTATAATTGGATGACAGTGTAAAACTATGTGCATAACTTTTTTTTCTTTCCTACAATCAAATAATCCTTTAAAATCACATAGTTCAAAATACCTGGATAAAAATATAATTAAGCCAATCATATTTATTATGAGAACACATTTAATCCCAATTTTTTTTAATGAATGTCATAATTGAACGTTGAAATGCAGAGATATTGCTAGAAAGTACAAGAAACGCAAATGGGAAATGCTTAACGGCAGCTACTACTTTGGCATACAAGAAATTAGTAGGCAATGGGTTGAAGAATAATGGCCACTTTTTCAGTGGCTATCCAGTAGTGGGTTACCAAGGCAAAATGCAAACTTCAGGTTTTTTTTTTTTTTTTTAATTGTCAATGTTAGTTGTTAATTTGTTAGTTTTTGTCACTGGGAGAAATTTAAATCCACGACCTCTCTCTCCTTCCTTCTCTCTTCAACTGCCAAGTCAACTTTATAACTCGCATGCAAACTTCAGGTTCATGCTTATATTCAACAAAATCTGACAAAACATGTGCTTGGGATCCAAGAATCAAAGGGCTGTTCTTCTATGAGAGCACTGCAATCTTCCCTGCGTCCAGATTCGGAGACTTCGTCCGTGACGTGAGAAAACTGAGAGACCTCAAGCATGAAAATTTCTGTGGGGTGGACAACTACAACGGGTTGCTAATTCGCTTCATCAAAGCCTCGAGTGCTTATCTAGGGCAGCCTGAAGACTCCGTGGTGGTTGATTTCAACTATTATCGCGCAAATGACGCATCAAATCCAAGACTAAATCAAGATGTGTGGGAGGAAGTGGAGCAATTGGCGTTCTTCAAGTATGGAGCTAAGCCACATTGGGCCAAGAACAGAAACATAGCATTCTTAGGGGTGCAGCATAAGTATCCCAAGTTTGACATGTTTATTGCAGCCAAGCAACAATTGGATCCACAAAATGTGTTCTCTAGTGAATGGTCAGATGACATACTTTATGGGAGGGAATCAGAAAAATTTGATGGTTGTGCTTTGGAGGGACTGTGCATATGTAGTGAAGACAGACATTGTAGCCCTAAAAAGGGGTATTACTGCAGTTATGGCCATATCTACAAGGAAGCTAGAGTCTGTAGATATTTACCATGCTCCATACTATCATCTGCAGCATGATCATGTGCCTTAATTTATTTCATATCATGGTTTAAAGTATGGTTGCAATTGAATAAATAATGTTAGAGTCATAATATGGTTGCTACATCTCAAAAACCTTCTTTCATTCTTGTTTCCACAACAATACATATGAGAATAATTATGTGTTTTTGTGAATGTTTACATGCCAGTCATTGTATGCACAACTTTACATGGTTATGGTTCGATTCCGGCTTGAGCATGAAGTCTCGACTGGAAGTACCATTTTATTCCAAAATAAACCGATCCGGTGGAAGGGAGATAATATCAAATAAAAAGTCCCAGATACATCTTAAAACTTTACATGGTTATTTAATTCTATTTCTGTTCCACAGTCTAAGGGGTATATTCAATTAGGATTTCAAAGGATTTTAAAAGACTTTTTTTTAATAAAAAAATCCTGTGATATTCAATCAAGATTTTTAAATGACAAAAATAAATCTTGTGGTATTCGATCAAGAATATTAGGATTTTTTAAGGAGTGCAATAAAATTTGTTGGTATTTAATTAAGATTTTTTACAACTTATAAAAAGTCTTCTAGTATTAAAAAATATAAAAATTTCAATGGATTTTCTTTTAAGATGGATTTCGATGGATTTCATGAAACTTTTTAGTAGAAAATATAAATACCACACCCATCAAACAATCCCACCCAAATCCTTGAGATTTTCCCGGGCTTTAAAAATTTGCAAGATTTTTTATGCCAAAATAATATTTTAAAATCCTAATTCAATATACCCCTTAAGGCTCTCTAAGCGCAGTCTGAGATTTAATCTTACTGATTAAGGGGGGAAAGGAAAAGATTAAGGATGAAAATTAAAAAGATCAAACTACATGATCAAGATTTATCATATAAATAAATCATACACATATACACGATGAAAATTAAGATCAAACTACACACACGATTTATCACCCACACACACATACGTTTTTAGAGATTACAGATTTTTATGGAAGGTAATCAGGCTTGAATCGAATAATATCACTAGTCAATTTTTATGTAACATATAATAAAATTTTGTATTTTACAAATTATAATAATAAAACTCAATTATGTATTACGTAAATATTGATCTAAAACATAATAGTCAAGACGATATAATAATAATTTCTTCTAAAAATCGGTGGATCAAGATGGCGTGTGTCTGCTTCCCTCTTACACCCATCGTCCCCATTAACGTTTTTTTTTTTATAAACAAACTTTATTGATGTGGAAAGGCACCAGTAGTGCCATATCCAAGTACTTAAGCAGTTACAAGATAAACCCATCAGCAAGCTTATCAAATAGATGTTCTTGATTATACATATTACCACTATATTCCACTGCAAACCATCTTGGTACCTACTTCATGCAGGGCATACAGACCACAACTGCAGCATCATACTATATACACAACCCGTGCATAAAGGAAGATGCCAGAGGACAAAGTCCTATGCCCCGACAGGTAGATCAAGGTCCCTGTACTAAAAAACAAAGTAACAGCGGACTAGGATTGGTCACACACCCCATCCAAATTCTTAATGCACTCCCCCGGGAAGCTGATCCACTCAAAAAATGAGTAGTTAAACCCTTTAATCTTGGCTCTGGCCCAGCTCCATGCCTTCAACTGCACTGATTCCTGCAGACCTTCAAAAGATAAAATACCTGCATTAAAGATCATGTCATTTCTCATCTTCCACAGCGTCCACAAAACTGCCACCCAAACTGCCCTCCACACCTCTAAGCCTACTCCTTTACGCATCATTGATGAATGCATCAGAAAATGAAGTTCAACATTTTGTGGAATGGCTAGTTGTATTCCCAGCCAGCTATAGCACCATTTCCAGACTCTATCCGCCACATAGCAGGTAATCAGCAAGTGGTTACTGGTCTCCTCCACCAGCCCACAAAATGGGCAGTTCACATTGCCATCAGGCATTTGGATACCCCTTCTAATTAAGTTACACTTTGTAGGTAATCTATCATGGAAAAATCTCCAAACAAAGTGTATAGTTGATGGGGGAACTTTAATATCCCAAATAGACTTAAAGCATATGTTCCCCTGTAACATAGAGTGGTCCGCCAATTTGTTATACCCCGAAGCCACAGAATACTGGCCCGTGGCCTCCAGTTTCCAAAACCTGCAGTTCGCTGCCTCCTTCACCAATTGTACCAAGTTAATATCATTCATAAAATTGCACAACATTTCACCTTCCCACTCAAACCACCTCCTTCTCCATTGGAGATCCCATAACCACACATCCCCTTCCCACCTCCCCATGTCCATCACCTCACATGACTTCTGTAATGAATTACAGAAGATCCTATTATACTTCAATTTGAGAATATCTTCCCCACACCAAAAGTCCCCCCAAAAGCTAATGCCTTTCCCATCTCCGACCTTCCACACCACTTGTGAGTCAAACCATCCTCCACCCACTTTTCCAAGGTCTTTCCACCAAGATGACTATTTGTGCCATCCAACCTTGGACCCTAGCGATTCCCACCCACCATACTTTGATTTTAAGACATCACACCACAACCCACCAACCCCACATAACAGCCTCCATTTCCACTTTGCCAAGAGGGCTTCATTGAACAGTGAGATATTTTTGATCCCAAGCCCGCCTTTGTCCCTCGGACGGCATACCACATCCCATTTCACCCAAGCAATTTTACTCTCACCATGTAGACCTCCCCAAAGGAAACTAGATTCCAACCTCCTAAAACTCTTAACCACCGAAGGAGGCATCTTATAAAATGAGAGCATAAACAAAGGCAAAGAGGTTAGGACGGATTTAATAAGACAAACTCTCCCTCCCAACGAAAGGTTCCTAGTTTTCCAGCTATACAACATGTTGTTCACTTTCCCCAAAAACTTACCCCACATATGTTTCTTTCTAGGATTACCCCCCACTACCAAACCCAAATAGTCAAAGGGTACAATCATCGTTTTGCAATTTAAAAGGGATGCATACCTTCTAATCTTATCGTTCTCAATACCCACACCCCCAAGCTTACTTTTGTGGAAATTAACCTTCAATCCCGATGCAAGTTCAAAACACCTCAGGATACCTTTGATGACTACAACATTTTGAAGGGATGCTTCCCCCATAAACAAGGTATCATCCGCAAATTGGAGGAGATTAACATTCACTTTAGACTTACCCACCTTATAGCTACGGAACAAATTTTGGGAGACCGCTTGTCTCATAAGTCCACTAAGCCCTTCGGCCACAATTAGGAATAAAAACGGGGCCAAAGGATCGCCTTGTCTCAATCCTCTTTGCGGTTTAAACTCTGAGGTAGGGCTACCATTGACAAGAATTGATATAGTCCCCGTCTCAAGACATGTCTTCATCCATCCTATCCACTTTGCACAAAAGCCCATCCTTTCCATCATATCATATAAAAAACTCCAAGCCACTGAGTCATATGCTTTTTCATAGTCCACCTTGAAGATTAAGCACTCCTTCTTGCACCTTGTAGCTTCTTCTACCACCTCATTTGCAACAACCACTCCATCTAACAAGCTTCTACCACCAATAAATGCTCCTTGTCTTTCATCGATAATATCTTTCAAGACAAGCTTCAGTCTTCTAGATAGCACTTTGGTAAGTAACTTATACATGCTACCAATAAGAGAAATTGGTCTATAATCGTCGAGGCTCTGTGGGTCAACCACTTTGGGGACAAGAGTAATAAAGGATGAGTTACATCCCCTAGGTAAGACACCATTTGTGTAAAATTCTTGAAACATTCTCAAAAAATCCGCACCCACCAAGTGCCAAAACTTCTTTATAAACTTGAAGTTAAACCCATCTGGCCCTGGGCATTTATTACCATCACACTCCCTCAATGCCCCCAAGATCTCATCTTCCTCAAAGGTGCTTATGAGAAAGGTATTATCTTCGGCCTTTAGCTTTTTAAGTGGAACACCGTCTAGTGTAGGTCTTCTATCCCCCGCTTCCTCATATCTTTTTTCAAAAAAGGATTTCACTTCCTCTTTCACAACCGTAGGGTCTTCAACCCATGATCCTTCCATCCTTAACCCCTTGAGATTATTTCCTCTCCTTCTCCAATTGACACTAGAATGGAAAAAGTGAGTGTTACTATCCCCATCCTTAAGCCATTTGGATCTTGATTTTTGGTAGAGAAGAGATTCTTGTTTTCGCAAGGTTTCCCAATACTCCGAGAGCAACTCCTTCCTACGTATGATATCTTCCTCCACCATATTCCCCTCCTCATCCCTTTTATCAATAGTAGCAATGTTCTTTTCAATCTCCAACCTCTTCTCTTGAATATTCCCAAACACACATTTATTCCACTCCTTGAGCTTCATTTTCATCCTCTTGAATTTCTCTTTTATTACATATGCAGCCCACCCATCTACTTGTAGCTTCCTCCACTCCTCCTCCACAAATTGATTAAATTCCTTGTGTAGAAACCAACAATTCAAAACTCTAAATGGTTTAGGACCCCAATTAGAGACTGAGTTTTTTAACACCAACGGGCAATGGTCGGAGACACTTCTATCAAGAACATATTGTGCACACTCCGGCCATTCATCCAACCACCCTTTAGACACAAGAAACCTATCCAATCTACTCTTTGCTCGCCCGTTTGGTTTAAACCATGTATACCTTTTCCCTATAATAGGAACATCTTCCAACCCCATTTCTAAGATAAAATTATTGAATTCATTCATCTCCAATCCTCCCATGACAGTGTTTTGATTCCCTCTTCTCTCCTCTGGTTGTCTTATAGAATTGAAATCTCCCAGTACACACCAGCTAGCCTCCATACAAATCTCCCTTTGTTGTCTTATTACTTCCCATTGCTGCCTCTTTATGTTAATATCAGACGAGAGGTGGACATTAACAATAGTACATAGCTTTCTTCCTTCTTTCCAGCACCCCTGCATACCCAAAAAGCCATCCCCACCAAATTCATTTTGTACTTCAAAATTCCCCTTTTTCCATAAGCATAGCATACCTCCAGCTGTTCCCACAGCTGGTCGAACCCTCCATTCCACCTCGTGATCACCCCAAATCGCATAACACACCTCTTTCCTTATATCCACTATTTTTGTTTCTTGTATGCAGACCATGTCCACTTCTTCCCTGCACACAACTTCCTTAATGGTTTTCCATTTCGCCTTACTCCCAAGTCCCCTGATATTGTAACTCAGTATCTTCATAAAGACCTTTGATTTCCCCCCACATGAGACCCTCCCTTATAGCCCCCATAGTACTTTGAGTCCCTTTCCTCCATCTGTTGAATTTTCTGGATAATATCAGTTGATGCACCTTCATAATTAACCCCCAGACTACTGCCAATTTTCCAGAGATACTCTGCATCCGAGGGAAAGTTCCTAACCCAGAATGGTTTGGAACAGGACGGAATCATAGAGTCAGAGAAGGAGATTCTGCAATCGTGAAGATTATCCCTAATCCTTTTCCTATCTTCTGCTTTGACTATAAGCTTATTCCGCACCAGATCATGGAACCCAACGTAACCCTTCCGCCCTTGATAACGGTGGTTTTGGAGGTCACTCAATTCGTGAACCCTTTGCATGTTATCATGATTGAACGGAATCATCTCCATAGGATCCCCATTATGCCTCATGGTCAGCATTTCACCTTTCTGCCCCTTCCTCCCTTCTCTACATACTTCGCTTTCCGACGGGTCGCCATAATACACTTGTAGCGTCAAAGCGTTATCACGTGAGACCACAGTAGGGCCCCCGACCAACCTGGATTGTTGATACCCCTCCTTTGTTACAAAGCTCCCAACCTCTGGCCCAACGGTTAGGCCCATACACCCCTCCTCACATATAGATGAGTGGGGGCAAAGTTGAATGGGCCAACCCGCTACCCCGTCCATCTTCATCTCAGGTTTTTTTACTATTTCGGCCCCTGTTACTCGGCCCACAACATTGTTCCTTCTACTATTATTTTCGTACCCCCCTTTATCCTGCCAGCTATTATCCTGCCCAATACGCAAAAAGAACTTTTCCTTGCCCTTTCCTACTTCATTAGACCTGCCTGTCCTATTGTAGCTCTGTATACCCCCATCTTCCCTTTCCCCTTCTGACGCCATCTCCTTATTCATCTCACTGTTTTTAGCTACCACTAGTAAAGAATTATCTTTTGTTACCTTTTCATGCAGGTTGCTGTTCTTGATATGCGTCAAACGCCTATCTTCGAGGTCACCCTTTCCCATCACCACGGTCTGCCTGACCCCCGAAAGACATCCATCACTGTTGTTACTGTTGTAGTTGCCTTGACAGTACACCTCAGCATGTGGGTCTTGAAGTTTGAAACCCTCCGGATTGGGTGAGTTAACAGTGGGTTCTCCGACCACCCTATTCAGCCCGCCTATAGCTTCTTCCTCCTCGTAACCTTCTGAGTCACACTCCGACTCCGACGATATGATATCATCAAGCCCCACCCCTTTCACTGACATACCATCCATTGAACCATCCAATAACGACCCCTCACCGCAGCAACACGTAGACGGACCCCCTGGCACCTCCTCTGTCAATTGCACATGAGCCACCAAACCATTGATACGCATGCGTCTACCCAGCGCAACGGGGAGGACTTCATGTGTTCTAACAAGCAGTCTAGCTCTATCCAGAACTTCCCACGATTTCGTTTTCTCATCCATGTCCACCAAAGTACCAATAGGGCTAACAATTTTTTCAAAACAGTCATGTCCCCAAAGGTGGATTGGAACCCCTCTGCAAGATATCCAAATCCTTCTATACCCCGACCTCTCCTGCGGATTCCATACAACAATCGACTCGAATATAGATGCGAACCATTCTTTGCCTTTTTCCACAACCTCTTTAACATCCGTCCCTTCATCACCTGACAAAAGGAACAAGTTATCCCCCATGTGCCTCGCCTTGATAGATTGGAATCCTTCCATGAAGAACATTTCGTTTAGAGACAGCATCTGTTTTTCTTCATAGACTCTACCCACCAAGCTATTTTTTAGCCATTCGTAGTCACCGCACGTCACATTGAGATCAATACCACGCCACTCCCGATCCGTAGCCTCCGTTGTAGCCCTCCTCTCCTTAGGGATCCACTTTCCTTTTTGTGCTATGGTTCCTTTCTGAACAGTTATTGCGTATGATCTTCCATCTCTATAACCTTGCTTCTCCCCCCTACTAAGTTGTTCCTTATTATACCTTTGAATCCCCAAGGTTCCAGTCTGTTCCTCCACCCTATCTTTCTGAGTCATACGTTTCTCACTTTGATACTTGGGTAAGTTAACATACATTTTGATGCCTTCAATACAGATAGAATCAAGTTGGCTCTCCAGCTTCTTAACATTTTCTACTCCGCAGAACCTTACAAAACCAAACCTTTGACCACGCTGATTTCTTCTCTTTGACACGAAGACACTCCATACTTTCCCCCATTTCAAGAACAATTTCCAAAGATCTATGATTTCATAGTTATCTGGAAATTTAGAAAAGAAGTATGTTGTGATCCGCACTCCTTTGACCCGCTGCTCCCCTTGTAACCGCCTTTCTGCCATTGTGTCTCCACGTAGAGTCATCTAGAATTCTGCTTACTTCATTGTTTAATTTCTCTTTAGTGTTACCAATTAATGTCCATATATACGCGTGTGTGAAAGATTTTTGTTTTCCCCTCGAACAGCGCAACAATTCAATTCATATATCGTCCCCATTAACGTATACATCAATTTATTATTGTCGTGGCTTTGGTACGTGATATTTGAACAACAATACAAGAGATACTCTACTAATTTATATATATCAAAATTTAGTTTACAGAAGTTTCATGTATTGTAATTAACGGAGCTAAACACCATTCTTTTGTTTTTTTTTTTTTTGAAGGAAGCTAAACACCACTCTTAATACATCCATTTCCCTCAAGCAGCTCTAAAATTAACAAAACTAGAATCAAGATGTCTCACTTTAATAATTTTTCTAATGCTAATTATATTAAATGAATTTCATTACACATTGTCCCTTGCTTTTCTTCTCTGTTTTTTTTCAATTTTTTTTTTATTTTCCCATTTGTCATTTGTATTAGACTTGCCATTTTTAAACACGTCTTTTTTACATTTGTGTACCATTACATTTGTATTAGATTTGCCATTTTTTATTTGTATTGGACAATCTTGAGTCTTGCTCAGTCGTCAATGCCGAGCCTTGGGCGATTTATCACGATCTCAAATTACTATTGGATAAATAAAGGTTTACGTGATGAGAATATCTAAGCTTAAATATATTTTTAGTTTCTCAAATTTAGATTTGTTTTTGTCTTCTAAATTTGAAGTTGTTTTTTTTAGTTCCTGAAATTCGCATAATACTTTTTTTAGTTCCTCTCCATAGTGCAAGTCAAACGGAGAATAAGAAATTCACAATTTGTGACGATTTTTTATTGCCAGAATTTTATTTTCTATTTTAAATTTTAAAGTACGATTTCTAGCGATTAAAAATTGACAGAATCAAGTTAATAAAAAAAAAATTAAAAACCCATTAACAATGCTCTCAAAATCTCAAAAGCACAAATATTGTGAATTATTATTGGGGCTTAATTTTTTTTTATTATTATTATTGACTTGATTTTAATAATTTTAAACCGTCAGAAATTGTCCTTTAAAATTTAAAATAGAAAATCAATTTCTGACGGTCAAAAGTTACTACAAATTATGAATCCATTATTTTCCGTTTGACACAAATATCGAGAGGAACTAAAAAAAAGAGTTATGCGATTTTCAGAAATTAAAAAACAACTTTAAATTTAGAGGATAAAAAAAATACTCAAATTTAAGGAACAAAAATATATCTAAGCAGCAGATTTATGATGAGTTAGATTCTGCACTTGTAGTCAGGATGTTGCATGCTGGTGTCTACCTGTCACACCCTTTTTACAATCTCCTGAATAGCATTGTTGCTTTGGCGGCACAGATGGAGGAACTTAATTGCCAACATGTTTTCTGAGAGGCCAACTTTAGCAGGCGCATTAGCGAAAAAAGGCTTAGTGCTTGAGGTCGGTTTGCACGTGTAAAACGAGGCCACTCTCTCATCTCTATGTTCAACACAGTGTTATCAGACCCAGCCCGGTAATCGACTCGGTCGGGATACTGGGTCACTAGATCAGGGGTCAATTCGGTGAGTCAACAGTTGACCCGCATTACTCGGCCTGTATTAAAAAATAATAAAAAATTCATAATCTGTAAACTTTTTAATAATTTTTTTTTAATAATTTCATAACCTGTAAACTTGTACACTTTTTTTGTGTGCAGAAAAGATAGCTTATAAATTTATATCCTTAAATATTTAAAGTTTAACAAAATTCAACATATTTATAAACATAGTTATGAACTTGTTTAATAATCTTGAGCAGCATATTTTTTTCTAAAATTCAACATACACAACCTTAAGTTAAATATATCATTATCCTCTATTTATTAAAAGTTAAAACTATCATTGTTGTACATCGGCAGACATAATCTAATATATATATATATATATATATATATATATATATATATATATATATATAAACCTATTTTATTTAGACAATACAATTTTTTCATTCATCTCATTATTGCACTGATAAAAAATAATAATTTTTCAAACCAGTAATTATATTGGTTGAGATAAGATAAATACAAGTTTTACTCGTAGATAACAATATAAGCCAAGGAGAAAAGACAAAATTGGAAGTGACAATAGTTTTATGATTTTATCATCTTAAATCCTAACATGCGGTTATGCTTGGTAAAAAAAAAAGTAAGCAAATATATAAATAACATAAGTGTAAGATATAAATTAAATTTTCTTATATGAGTGTTATTGTTCTCCTGTAAAAAAAAAAAACTAAAATTCGTGACCCGCCGAGTCAACCGAGTTACCGGGTCACCGGGTCAACCTCAAAATCGGCAGAGTCAACCCAGGTCACACCGGATCGATTGCATAACCGATCCGATTGGTGACTCGGACCGGTTGGGTGACCGGTTCCCAGGTCAATGGGTCGACCCGGCCGGTCCGAATCGGGTTTGATAACTATGGTTCAACATATCTGTCTAGGATGGGAGACCTTGAATATCTCTCAGCGTGGGAAAATCATTTTAGACCCTTAGATCTTTTTCTTTTTTAATTTATGAATGAGATTTTTTATTTTTATTTTCATTTTTCATTTTTTCTTTATCTCTTCTTCTTTCTGGATTTGCCCCTTCTCTCTCACCGATCTCCTTCCTCCCCTGACCCACGCTCTTCCTCTTCCAACACCACCGCCATCTGCTCCTCCTCTGCCACCAAACTTCCGATTCTTGTCTACTATTTTCGTTTCTAAACTCTTGATGTTTTAGTTTCTTATTTTTGTTCTTAAATTTTTGATGTTTTACACATTCTAAGACTCATTAATTATTTTCTTCTACATATACTCCTATTTAACAAGAACTAGATTTTCATAATTTTTTTCATCATAAATATTAAATGAGAATATTTTAGATTAAATATATTATTTATTAATATTAAATATTTTTTAATCTGTGTACGTTAATTTTAAACATAAAAAATTTAAGAAAGGAAGAAGGAGTATCCAACAACCCAAAACCCTCCGTCCCCAAATCTCAAAATTCATCATGCTATCAAAATTTCCCACCCCCCTTTATCATTCTCCCTCCCAATAACATTCTTGAAGGAGTGCGGGGTCAAAGACTCAACAATAAGAAATTTGTTACTTTCAAAAGCATCATCACTAATTTTAGAACCAGAAAACGAATCATGCAATTCAAAAATCAGGATAAAAATACAGTCCCAAATCATGCAAAATAATAAATTGTCTAATATAAAATTATTCAAAAAATAATAGAAAAATAAAATAAATCTAACATTTATCATTATCAAATTCATGAAGTATAATGTTGAAATAATAAATTAAATATTATAAATAATAGTATAATTGTTAAAATAAATAGTGGAATATAAAAAATATAAAATATAATAACAAAAAAATAACAAAACAAATAAATATTAAACCTTGTTTTATTTAAAAAGGATAATAAAGATATTTTATAAATATTTAAAAGATAAAAAGGAATAAAATATAAAAAATTACAAGCTAGCGTTTTAAAAAATACTACTTCAAGTAGTGTTTCAAAAAGTGTTAGAAGCTACTAAAAAAAATTGTTCACCAACTGTCAAACAAGTTTTTTAGCTAGTAAAACCAATGTTATGAGACTCGGACCAGCCGTTGACTCGGTCGAAGTACTTGGTCACTGGGTCAGGGGTCGACCAGTGAGTCACTAATTGACCCGTATGACTCGGATTTTCATTAATAGTGTATTTAATTTATATACATATATGAAATACAATTTTGTATATATATATATATATTTGTCACTTTTATAATTGTTGAATAATTCGGTTAAATGGTGTTACTAGTTTCAAACATTCAGATTCAGGGGAGCAAAGGTTCGAACCTATCCTTTCCATTTTATGCTTTATTTTCAATTTCTTATTCTGCACAAATTTGATTTATTAAGTTTCCTACTCTTGCAGCATGTACGTGGTGAGTCTGGTGACAATTTGAATTTCAATTGTTAAACATTGGGTAGTGTGTAGTGTGGAACGTGTTGTGTTGTGTGTGGGATAACGTGTGTGCATCAACTCTTGTGTGTGTGTTAACGTGTGCATCAGCTTTTTGGACATTGTGTGCGCGTCAGTTTATAGGATAGTGTGCGTGGTAGTATTGTACTTCCTCCATTTTAGATTATATAATATGTTAGAAAAAAAATTATTTTAAAATAAATGTTATTTTATAAAATTAATTTTGTATTAATTTTTTTTTTTAAAACTATCCTTAATTTATATTTAGTAGAATAATGTATGATGAATAATTAATTAAAAAGATAAAAAATATAATTAAGAAGTTATTTAATATTTTTTAGGAAATTCAATAAATTAATTATATTTTTTAATATCTGTGTCAAAATCTTAAACTTCATATAAACTACTGAAACGGAAGAAGTAGTTCATTGTGTTAGGATTTATGTGTGACCCGCCGGTTTATTGAGTGCGCTGGGTCACCGGGTTTTACAAAATATCGGCCGAGTCATCTGGGCTATACCAAGTTTGTGTTTTGCTTTTTAGCCTTGTTTTTATATATAAAAAAAAAAACTTACTTGCCATTTACTTACCATTTTTATTTTGCATTAGATTATTAATGGCAGGCTTCATCCGCATCTTATTCTTGTCAACATGTTTTTTATTAGTTATAACTTAATATTTTATATTGTTAAACCTATATTTTTTTTAAAAAATACTCTTTTGTTGATGTAATTATTTTT
Source organism: Pueraria montana var. lobata (assembly GCA_026413185.1). Taxonomy (NCBI): domain Eukaryota; kingdom Viridiplantae; phylum Streptophyta; class Magnoliopsida; order Fabales; family Fabaceae; genus Pueraria; species Pueraria montana. The sequence goes on from CM048646.1 coordinate 20,079,239, forward strand.
GCTAGTTTAGTTAGTAATGTTCTGTTAATTAAGTGAGTATGGATTTGGTCTGATTTTGGAAAAAAAATTGTACACCTAATGACAGTGGGTATGTGCCCTTTTGTTGACCCAAGTATGAGTATAGTGTGTGGTTGCTCTCTTTCATGTATTTCACTAAACATGAATGTTTCAAATTGTAATGAATGGTATTACAAGAGAACAAAAATTGCTCTGCCCCGCCCATTTTTTCTTCTCTATTCATGATTTCTATTCCCTATGGTTTTGTTGTTATCGTATGATTTAACAATGGTATCTAAAGCAATGTTCTTATAGGTTATGGGTTTGAAAAAAATTGAGAGGTGAGAATAAACATTGGCGAAGATCAAATGGCTTTAGGGAACAATGTCACCTTTATTGTTCCTCAATTTTATGGAAAAAAATTATCACATATGGGTTGTCAAAATAATATCTTGTTTAAAGTCTTTTGGCCTATGTGAGTATGTAGATCAAGATAAGCAAGTTCCATCATTGAGAGCTAATGCTATGATAACTCAATTCAAGCAACATGAGGAGAAGACTATGAAGAGGAAGAAAGTTGTTTTATGTCTACATTCAACTTTGGTAGATGAGATGTTTACCAGCATTATGCATTTAGAAACAACCAAGCAAATATGGGATGAATTGAATGAAAGGTATGCAGGTGATGAAAGGGTAAGGTCTATCATGCTATTGACTCTTGAAAGGGAGTTTGAAATGCTGAAAATGAAGGAAAACGAGTTTGTTAAGGGGTACACTTCAAAGTTGTCCCATTTAGTGAATCAAATGAGGCTGTATATGAAGTGGATCAGAAGGTCACTAAAATAGGGGGGGTTAAATAGTGACACTTAATTGACTATGGCCTTTTCTGTAAAAGAACACTTAGCTTATGAAGTTCTAAAGATATATCAGAGTACCAACTTCAAGAAGCTTGTTGAGAGCAAACATTATCCTTTGATAATACTTTGTATAAAAGGATTTTTCAATAAGAATCATACAAAAATACTTTCGTATATTGCTTCAGAAGCTGCTTATAAAATGTCAGATTCAGGGTAGATAGAATCTGTTTTTGTCAATTCAAAGCGATGAGTAGGTGTTTGCTTATGGACATGTAAAACAATTTGAGCGAGCTTAAAAGAATTTATATCCGAGATATAATCATTAAAAAACAAAGCTGCTCAAGGTCATTCAGAAATGCACAAATCAAAAGCAGTAAGAAGGATAAAGCATACACAAGAATTATACTGGTTCACCCAACCCGAGCTACGTCCAGCCCCTACACCTGTAGGATTTCCACTAACACAAGCACCAACCGTGGTATTCTTTCTTTCCTAAAATCTCCACAGGCTCCTACACCTCAGTATTCTTTAAGCCTCTGCAGGCTCCCCTTACGTATTCTTTCAAAAAGTTTCTCCAGGCTTCATCCCAGTATTCTCTAAGCCTTTGCAGGCTATATACCCAAGTATTCTTTCGAAAAGCCTTTCCATGCTTCGAACCCTCAGTAGCACCTGCTACTTGACCAACATAGCAACATGTTGTGGTCACTTTCAACCTTTAGAAGCAGTAATCCCCTGATTACTCTTTTGAGGTTCCTTATCCTAAATGGGTTCTATTTGGATAGGTACCTAATACATCTCACAAGGAAAACCCATCAGTAAGCTCCCTCTGAGAATATGTTTACAGACTCTCTATGGCTAGATAGATTTGGCTCTACAAATCAAGAGAGTCTAGGCTAAGGAAGTCTAGTATTAGAAGCTAATACGGCTTCTAACCTATGTCCTCTCTATACAGTTTTCCTTCCTAGCAAAGAACTCTGGCTGCACTTCAATGTCCTTATATAGACTTTCTTGAAGATGACCGTTGCACCTTGTCTTGGAAGCCAAGGAGATTCGTTATGAGTTGTCTCCATCACATAGTTGGTTCCTTCTCCTTCCTTAGCTGGAACAACTTGCACACAACTTTGAATTTGAACTATATCCGTTGGTGCCTGCTGTTTGCTCAGAACTTATGACTTCTCCTTTTTCCAACTTAGTCATGAGGCTTCCTACTTCTTCAAAAAAGTGAGTCTTCTGCAGAATGGTGTTAATCTTCTCTTGACCATGGCAGATTGTGAAAGACTACTTTTATTCTTCATGGTTGCCTTGCTAATGTAGGACTTAGCTCTCTCTTCTCTTTCGAATAGATCTGTTGGATCAAGAGAGCTTCATTGAGACAGTGCATCAGTACATTGTTGCATGACATAGATCTTTACAGCTCCTGGTGTGTGCTTCTTGACTGTGTAGACACGTCTTTCTTCACTTGTTGTCTTTAACAATGCATCTTCTGATGATCCTTAAGTCACGTGTAGCTTATGATGTCTATCCCTTGACTTAAACTACCTTCAGAATCATGCTTCTAGTCATATACAGCTTCTAATATCTACACTTTGAAATAGAACTCATGATTTCCCTTCTGCTTCTGGTTCCTTGATTATGATGTCGGACAAGCTTTAGATTTAAGAAACCAAGGTCGTAGGCTAATGCTTCACACCTCTTCTCCATACTTATTGATAAGTCCTATTTCTTTGAAAGCACTTCATGGCAAACCATTAGTAGCAAAAGAACGAACTTAAAATCTGCTTCTTAAAAGTTTGTTGTCATTAAGACATTCATCTCATAAAGGGTTTTGCTTCAACAATATAGTGATGTTGTACAAGACAACAAGGTAGTAGAAATGATGCTGACTAGCCTACTCGAAAAATTTAAAGCCATTGTTGCCATTGAAGAATCATATGTGATCTCTAGAAACTAATTATTTATGAGATGGTTAGTAAATAACAAGCTCAAGAGCAAATATTTTCTATGAATTACCTTAAATGCAATATTTGATGAATCTTCTATATTTAATTTTAAAAAGAACATAACTAGACGTGTTAGCATGTTAGGATTGTGGGCATTAGTATTTATTAGTTTTTAAATTATTATCATTTATTGGTTTTTTGGGTGAACTCGGGTATCCCTCAGCCGAGAGCCAGGGACTAATCCCTTGAGATACTGAGATTCATTTAAGGTGTTGACCTTTGCCAACAGATGCTTTTCCATACGCACCGGCCAAGGATCGATCCCCACCCCTAACCACATTCTTAAGGGACAAGGTTATCTACCAACCATGCCACACCATGTTGGTTATCAATTATTGTTTGGTAACAAGTACAATTTTAATATTATTTAATGTCATATATTTCTTAGAAACAATTATATTTAATATTAAAAAATTATTGTTAGAATTACATTATATATACATAATTTACAAATAAATTTAATTATAATATTTAGTTGTTTTATTTTTTGTCATACATATATGGTAGAATATTTTCAATTCTTTCATTCACAGTAAATGATCTAATACGGTTCTGATTATCATCGTACATGTTTTAGTTTGTATGTTTTTTTACTCATGGTAGATATCTTGAGATAATAACTGATGTGATATTAGCTTTTCCAGATATTAACTAAGGGTATTTATTAATGAAAACTCAATATGAACAACCTTTATGTGTTCTATTACTTAAATATATGTGTGTGTATTTTTTCTTTTATTCCTTTTATCATAAGGATTGTCAAATAAAATAATTTAATTTGTTTATTCACGTTTAAAACATATGAAATCCGATGTGGACGCAACACCATTTATAATTTATAATCTATCTACATACTGTGCTATCCTTTCTAATGTTTCTTTGATTCACTTATATGATTGTATATTGCAAAACCAGTACCATTAGGTTATAGGGTTGGTATTTTTAAAACATGTAAGTAATCAAGTACAATATATTTTCAATGGCTATGGTTATGAATAATTTTTTAATTTATAAATTCTAACAATAAAATGAATATATTTATTTTATATATCTTGGATTAAAATATTGATTGAGCAAATATGTTTCTTTTATATATTAACAATTTTTCAAAGAACAAAAAATCTTATTTAATAACATGTTAGTCGAATTTCTTTAATTTATACATTTACTTCTATTTTCATATTCAAATGTTCTGCTAAATGCATGTACATTATAATTTTAGAATATAAATTTAAATTTTATATTTAAAAATTATAATTTACCTAAATTATAATGTACTTTTAATCTGCAAAAATATATATTTGTTGCTATGTGATGATTCTAAATTTATATGTTATTTTATGCATTTATTTTCTTTTAATGTTTTTCTTTCCTTTTTTCTTCTTTTTTACGTTCTTTTTTCTCTTTTATTCTTTTTACACTTTATTGTCGACGATCATTAATTTTTTTCAATATAAATTATAATATTTTTATTATAATGAATTTCATATCACTGATTATTCATTATTCATTATTGTGAATATTTTTCCTATAAATAGGTGTGCGTCTCATTACAGCCTATTGTCTCTCATCCTTTATGAATCAATCCTCACCTCTCTAAAATCACAATCACAACTTCTATGGTTGTTTTAGGGACGTTTTAGTCCTCATGGGTGGCATAATGACCAGTTGTCATATGGTGAATGACATAACTCATGGATGTGAAGGGTGGAAGATCAAGTGCAGGGTTACCAACATTTGGAAAACCCCTTCTATCTATGACCCAAAAGATTTCGTGGTCATGCAACTTATTCTCATGGATGCTGAAGTAACACTTTTCCTAAAGTTTAAATTTTTATTTATTTCTTTTATTTTTTGTAATTATTTTTTGTTTGTGTTATAATTTTTTATGCTTGATCACCGTTTAAACTTTTTTTTTTTAATTTTCTACAAATGTTATGCTTGATTATTGACATATCAATTTTATTCATGTATATTATAAAAAATATAGATATAGTATTACATTTTTTTATTTTCTTTTGTAGGGCAGCAAAATACAAGCCACCATTCCAAGGGAGTTACTAAGAACATCTAGGTTTGATGTGGTTGAGGATGGTGTTTACTTTATAAAGAACCTCCTCATTGCTCCCAATGGTGGAAGGTTCAGGGTTACTAAACACAATTTTAGGTTTATTTTTAACTGCAAAACTGAAGTGACTCTTGTTGATCCTGATATCCTACATAACCTAGCCATTAGTTTAATGAACCTTGGTGATATTGTCAGGAACAAAATGAACATCGATTTTTTAGTCGGTTGGTTAAATATGTTATTTTGTGTTGAAGAATATTATATTGTGTTTTAAAGTTATTTTGATTAGCAACTTTTAAGAGAATAAGATATTGATATGTGTTACCATTTTTACATATGTTGTTGGTATAGCAACCTCTGTGTCAACTGAACGAGAATACATAAAGATTGGTGGGGTTAAAAGATTAATCACTATGGAAGTCACAGACCTCACGTACAAGTTTTTATTTTGATTTTTGTAAAACTTTTACTAATGATACATATACTTTTACTAATGATAGTCAATTATATTTTTAGGGGAAAAATTGAGGTTATCTTCTTTGATGAGTATGTGGATTTAGTGAATGAATATTTTCGTGCTCATCCCAAGTCAAAGCCAATGGTTATGATCCAGTATCTTAGAATGACTCATTTTAATGAGTTCAAATTTGGTTAGTAGATAATATTTAATTTAATATATATTATAAACTGTATTTCTTATATTTTTTAAACTCTATCTACGTTATTATACATATATTGTTTCTTTTTTTTTTGTAATTATTTCAGGTGATTGTCTTCTCAAAAATAATTTATCATTGACCAAGGTTGTCTTCAATCCTGCAATCCAGGAGGTGGTTGACCTTAGGAATTTGTAAACATACACTTTTTTAATTTATTTTCAATTTTGTTGATCATACCTTTTTGTTTTTACCATTTTATGATTTATTAAATTTGTCTTTATAATATTCACAAATAAATGAGATTATCTTTGAATAAATCATTCATTTTTATTATCTAGTAGATTTTTTATGCACTATTTTGTTGTATTGTTACAATATTATCTTAAAAAATTGTATGTTAATGTTGGATGGTTATTATTGGATTTAATTTGAAGAGTTCTGTCTCCGTTGTTGGTGGGTGCAAGACCCTTATTTCAAGGACGAATTTGTGTCCTTTTTTGGGAGGAAAATGTTAGGAGAATTTAGAACTACTCCGGAGGTATGAAAATGTATATACTTTTGTATGGTATATGAACTTTTATTTAAACTTTTATTACGTTAAAGCAAAAATATTAATATAAGTATTTTTTATAGGTTGGTACCTTCATTGTGTGGGGAAAAATTCTATTCATCTGTGAGACCAGTGAATGGTGGCATTATCAATGCCTTTGCCAAAAAATCCTTGGATTGAAAGGTGGAGTAAGGCCACAACACTTGTGAAATATTATCCGAATCCTACTCCAAGGCAAGCTTCGATTTTAAATATGAAATAATTATCATAACCTTTTTTTTTTTACGTTTTACCATATTTAAAGTAGATTATAAATCATATTTTTATGCTAAAAAGGTTCTTCCCCTTATTTATAGGTTTAAAATACAAGCTCAAGTATCTGACTACATGTCATGACACAGCTACCCTTGCTTTTAGTGATGCTGATGTTGAAATGCTCCTCAAGCGATCTTGTCAGGATATTGTTAATGGCCTTGTGGTACTTTTCATTTACTGACGCATAATCTAATGTTTAAAAACAATATATTTAAAGTATTTAGGAAAAATATTCGAACAGTTAACTGATAATAAAATCCCATTTATTATAATACAGGTTGTATAATTATATTTGCTTATATAATTTTTTTAGGATCCTACTATCCCTTAAATGCCTTCCATAATTTACAAGATGGTTGTTAAGCAGATACTCATAAAGATTGAGAAACCTCCACTTGCTAATGGTGGGTCTGCTGATATGTTTAGTGTAGCTAAAATTTGTGTGGACATGGACGCAATTAATGTGTATCTGCGTGGAGAGTCTTTTCTTTTGACTCGCGAGGTTAGTTTTTTATATTTTACGAATTTGTAAGTAATGTTTTACACATAAATTAATGTTATAAATATTGGTTAGATCTTTTTAATTATATTATGTTTCTTTTATATATCAGGGTAAGTGTGGGTTTGACTTCATTCCACTGGTCAAAGCTTAGAGTTACCCTGATGACCTTATTTCGGTAGTTGATAATACTTTCATTATGCCAACGCCAATTTATGATGGAGTTCCTGTTTTAGAGGGCTCTTCAAGTTCCTTCTTATCCGCTGATGGCATTCGAAGGAGGTGTCCAACTAACTATGAAAATGACCAACTGCTTGGGAAGAAAACTAGATTAAGTGAATAGGCCCCATGGTCCTTTTATAATATGTTTAAGTATTTTGTTGCAAAGTACTACCGGTAAAAACTTTTATTTTGTTTCTTATATAAATAGTGGTGTATTGTGACCAATAGTACATGGTATTGTAATCAGATCCCAGGTTTGTTTTGAATGGACCTATTCATCCTAGGTATATTTTATTATTAAAATATGTATTTGTGTGTTTCTCAATGATGTTTATGTTTGATAGTTGATAGTTGATATTTTGTGTGATTATTATTGATATAATTCCAACCATAATTTGTCACAATGGTAACATTTTCTTAAACAATGTTATAATTGTTTCATAAATTATTGTTCTTTAGAAATTAATTATCTTTAGAAAACCAGTAAATATATCCTTAAAGAAATTCCACTTAAATAAATTATATGCACTATTCAACCAGTTTCACATTCAATGTCTTTTATTCTTTGAGCATTTAATAGTGTAGGTACTGTCTTTAATGAATAAGAAGAATTTCTTGGTCAAATATATTATTGTTTGCTATTACACTCTATAAGTAAATCTTTGTAGTCATATCATTTTTAGCCGTGCTATTAATTACTGTCTTTATCTTATTTACGAATATGAATTTGTTTTTTTATTTTGAATTTGAATTCTAATAGTGTCTTTCTCATCTTCTATATATATGTACATATTCATGTTTTGAAGTCTCAAGTTACAAAGTCATATGCTCTACCGTCGTTTAATAGCTTAAACAATCTTATGGAGAATAATTCAAGTTCGATGGCATCTACCAATTCAATGAATTTCAATGTTACTAGGGATAATTTTTTCTTATTTGTTTTATACACATTTGTATACTTGAATTTGTTCACAACTTTTTTATATTTTAGACTGTAAACCTTAATAGACATTAATATGAATATAAATGGGGTTATTTTGATATACATTTAAATTATTATAAGAGAAGAGCATATTTGAAATTTTCAATTTAATTTAATTGAATAATTAAAATATATTAAAAAATATGTTTCTTATTGTAGTATTTTTTTTGGAATTAATAAATAGATACTATTTTTTATAAAGTACGAGTATATTTATTAGTGTTACTGATAGAGCGTATTGATCATTGATTAGTGTTTCATTTTTCAAATATTTTACATGTTTTTATGAGTGATTTTGATCCTCTTAAGTGAGTTTTGTGAGAATGGGATTCATTGGGCCTAAATGTCAACTTTTGTTAATTTTCGTAATTTTTCTCAATCTAACATTGTGTTCTTGTTCAGGTCATAAATTTTGACTCCGAGCTCCGATTGAGGCAATTATGGTCTTGTTGGAAAGATAACGAAGAGCTCTATAAAGTTGTCTCTCACAGGCTTGGGCCAATTCAGAGTTTTTAAGGGTAAAAAATGGATTGAAAAGTGGTGCCCCTGCACTTGGAAATTTCAATTTTACATTTTTGGGCTCTATTTGTGTTTAATGGCCCAATTAGACTTTTTGATAGGTTTTTAGTGGTTTAGTGAGTCGGCTGTAGATGCCTTAGGAGAGCCCACGTTTTTAATTAGTGCTCATGTAATAAATATACTTACTCTATTTGTAAACACAACACTTACATTACACTTTTAATTTTTCATATTGAGAATCAAGGGTTTTCTCCTTTTTCTCTCTTCTTCTTCCTTCTTCCCCTTTCTCTTCTCTTCTGCATTTTGTGTTTGAAGCTCTCAATGATGATGATCATGGGGAGCTAAATCCTCTTTTCAATCCAAGAATCCTTAGCTTATGGTAAATTTGAGTTCCTCTATGTTTCAATTTTGAATTTATGAGCTATGCTTTTTCCCCTTTTTCTGTTTATCAATTTTCTGAGTTCATGCATGATTATGTTGATATTCGGGATATTGAATTGGGATTAGGGATAGGATTAATTAATCCTTTCATAATGATCGATTGATTACTTGCTTCAATACGATTTGTGTTTGAATTTGTTAAAATTGAGGAATGCGATTATGTTCTTGTTTTTTCTGAACGAATGTGAGATGATTATCTCATGATTTCGTATTGGGTTGCATGCTCACAGATTCGTTTTCAATTTCTAAAACCATGATAATTTATTAAAGCATTGGATCCTTGGGTTGGTTTTAATCTGATTATGTTTTAATTGTATTTCGCATTCTGTTTTAATTTCTGAATTTTGAAAAATCCCCTTGTTTTCGAATTAATACCAGGTGTTTGATGAATTGTGTCTTTGGAAGAATGACCTGAGTTGACCTTTATTATGCAAAATTATTGGGGAATTCAGTGCTTTTGGTAGTAATTCGACAATTGCTATTAGTTACATATTGTTATTAATAAATGTTCAATACTATCACGCATTTTATTATAAGTATTACTATAACTAATATGAATCTTATTATTAATTTTTTTTCATTATCATAATATGATATATATATATATATATATATATATATATATATTTGAATGAAATTATGATTAGATTTTTTATTTTGTAATGTATTTGTAGGTTAGTTACGTATTGCAAATTTATGTTTTGTTTACTATTATCAAATTGAGGAAGTCCTTCTTGAGAGTACAATTGACCATTTTTATTTTTGTCAAGTGAACACCAAGGTTGGTTCCTGTATTTTATTTGACTTTCTTTTTTTATTAAGTTATTTTCTGCATGTGATTGGTTATGCTAATTATTTTAATTATTATTGTAGCTTATTTGGATATAAGTGATATGTCATTCTGTTGTTAGTATTGTGGGTCAATGTTTTGGTATGAAGAACGTTTAGACAAATTTTCTTATTCTTCATCACCTGATTTTTCACTGTGTTGCATCTGTGAGAAAATTACTTTGCCTTATCTTAGACGACCTCCTTAATTACTAATGAATTTGATTAATGGTATTGATAGTAGGAGTTCTCATTTCTTGAAAAATATAAGAGCTTATAATTCTATGTTTGCATTCACTTCTATTGGTGGGAAGATTGATAGTGAATATAATGATGGGGGAAGTCCACCACAATTTATTATTAGTGGACATAAGTTTGATCCATGACCTTTTGGAAATGATTGATCACAATAATATTTTAGTAAATTTTTTTAGAAAGGTTCGTGATTGTCTTTCAAATGAAACTATTCACAAATTATCTTTGAGATTATATAGGAAATGTTCAAATGATCCACACACTTATAACTTACTAAGTGTTGATGATGTTGTTGCATTGATTGTTGAGGATTTTGATACTTTTGATTGTGGTAGAGATGTTGTAAGATGCCATGGTGATGAGTTACAACAGATATATAAAACACATATTGCTTTCATTTCTCTTCAATATTCGTTACTATTTTCATATGGTGAAGATGAATATCAAGAAAATATTCCCTTAGACCTGAATGTGATCGTAGCAAAATTGGAAAAAGGATATGAATCTCACTAACGAAGTATGTATCTTTTAGAATTCAAGATATGAATAATGAAGTAATTATGATCTTATTCAGTTGGAGATTGTTTCAACAATTTATTGTTGATACTTATTCAATGATTGAATCCCAAAATAGTCTTTCATTAGATAGAATCAAGATTCTATTAGAAAGGAATTTTTTATTAGTATTCAAGAAGTTTTTCATCATGGTGACATTGATCCTGTTTCTGTTGGTTCTAGGGTTGTTCTACCATCATCTTTTGTTGGTGGCTATCGATACATGTTTAACAATTGTCTAGATGCTTTGGTTATTTGTAAAAGATTTGGATATCCAGATTTGTTTTTAACAATTACATGTAATCCTAAGTAGCTAGAGATTCAAAGATATATTGATCATAAAGGATTGCTTCCTCATGACAGACTAAACATATTGTGTAGGGTTTTTCACATTAAACTTCAACAACTCATGAGTGACTTTAAAAAGGAATTTTCTTTGGGAAAGCTATAGAAGGCAATCGTACTATTTTTTTTTGCATTTAAATTATTTTATTAAATTTTAGCGGCCTACATTGTTCATTTATTTTTATAGGCATTTATATTGTTGAATTTCAAAAACGTGGCTTGCCTCATGCTCATATTATACTTTGGTTAGATCCATTGAATAAAAATTGTGGAGTTGATGACATTGATTCAATTATATTTGTTGAATTTCCATATCCTATTAAATACCCTGCATTATTTGATATAGTTTCTTCTTATATGGTTCATGGACCCTGTGGTGTTGTTAGGAAAAATTCTCCATGTATGAAAGATGAAAAATGTTCTAAGTTTTTTCCAAAGAAATTTACTGACAACACAACTATTGATTTTAATGGTTATGCTATGTATAGAAGAAGGAATTCTAAAATATCCATCATCTACAAAGGTGTTGAGTTGGACAATAGATTTGTTGTTCCATATGATCGATTATTGTTGATGAAGTACCATGCCCAAATTAATTAACATTGAGTGTTGCAACAAAAGTAACTCAATACCTTTTCAAATACATAAATAAAGGTGTTGACAGGATAACTTTATCTGTTGGTACTAACCAAAACATGGGAATTGATTACATTGCATAGATGAAATTCAAAATTATTACGATTATAGGTATTTGTCTCCATGTGAATCTGTTTGGAGGATTTTTTTTCATTTGATATTCATCAGAGATGGCCCTCTGTTCAAAGATTAGCATTTCACTTGCCTGATGAACAAGTTAATTTTTTTTATAGATAAAAAAGTATTGATAATGTTCTTTCTCGCACTATTGAAAAGAAAACTATGTTTCTTGCATGGATGGATGCAAATGCTAAATATGAAGAAGTACAAAATTTGACTTTTACTCAATTCACGAAAGTTTTGTGTATGATTCTGATTTAGTGGAATGGTGTCCTAGAAAAAGAGGTTTCTCTGTTGGAAGGTTAAATTACTTTCCTCCTAGATTCGATGAATTATATTATTTGAGGTTGTTGCTTAATTTGTTTAATGTGCAAAAGGGTTGTAACTCATTTGATGATCTAAGAACTGTAAATGGAATTGTATATGACACTTTTCGTGATGCGTGTAACACTTTGGGTTTATTGATTGATAAAGAATTCATTCAGGGTATAAAGGAAGCAAGTAATTTTACTTCTGGAATTTATCTAAGGAGATTATTTGTTAATTTGTTATTGTCGAATTGTATGTCAACCCCTGGTGTTGTTTTGGATGAGATATGGTTGGTGTTAGCTGATGGTATACTATATGATAAACGCAAAGTATTGTCTAAACCAGGTAAGTATATTGTATTTTTCAATTATTTTAAAAATATGTTTTCACATCTTTAATTTTACGTTTACTATATGGTGATTTCGATTATTTCCAAATTAGAGCAATGCTTGCTCCCACTTTGGAGATAGTTCATAATGCTAATGATTATGTTATGTCATTGTTTCTAGATGTTGAAAATGTTTATCTAAGCTCTGATACAATTTTAAAAATTGATTAAGATATTGGTGTTCAAGCTGATTGGTTGACAATTGAGTTTTTGAATGACATCAAGTGTTTTGGACTTCCAAATCATAAATCTTACTTGGTGGCATAAATAACTCAGCCGGTTCATCTGATAAAAAAAAAGAAAAAACCTATGCCATATTCCGCCGGTGTTGGATTGAGTGTAAAGAAGTAGAAGAGTAAGAAATTAATGGTTGATAAAGAACATACTTAGACTTTGGTGTTGATGAGAGGTAGTTGTAACATACTATTGTTGTGAACAACAATCTCGCATGAAGCAAAATGAAAGGGGAGAAGAACTGAAGAAGGGTATTCTCACAGGAAGAAGAAGTGTTGAACACTTGAAGCGAGTAATGAAAAAATAGTGATTTAGAAGTAGAAAGTAAGATGAAAAATTATCACATTGGGAAGTGATATGTATGGGACAGTGTAAAAGCTGTTGCACACGTTATGGGTAATCGTGAAATGAGCTGTTGAAATTTCAAAGAAGTGTGAAATAGTGAAAGTGTTTATTAGAATTCAAATAAGAGCTATTACATTAAATGGTAATTAATACATTAAATGGTAAAAGAAAGAAAATAAAGTACTACCTTCCAATTAGTTATTAAAATAATTTAAATAGTCGTAATTGATTCTCATTCATGTACCTAATCAAGCAATATATTTTACTAACTAATAATATGTGGTTAAAAAAGATTTGTAATAACTATACCAAGAAAAGACTAACCGTACACAAAAAAATGTAATATAATTTGAAGGTAAGAGTCATCCTTTATTACTTAAAGGAATATACACTTTCACAAAAATTTCTCCCCCAAAAGTGTTAAGGATAATCAGGTAATTTCAATTGCATAAAAAAGGTAACAAAAATTTAAAATTTTAAATACAAATAAGAGTAACGAAAATTTCAAATTTCAAATGTTTTAATCGTCAATTAAAAATTAATGTGCATTTATGATAATTATGTAACCGGTCACAAAATTTTAAATTGCATTTAATTATTTATAAAAGCCTTATTTGATTATATTTTGATTTACAATATCAATGTATTATTAATAATATATTATTTGATTTGATTTATATATTATTATTAGTCGTTAAAGATCACTATTGGCTTCTAAATATTATTAATATAATATTATATGACTGCATGCGATTGTCTCTTTCAAAACTCAAAAATAGAATTATTAATATAATTCTCCCTTTATATCCCATTTATATTTATTTTTATATATTACTACTATTATATTATTTAATTATTTGATTTGATTATATGATTTGATTTAATTTGCACAATTTTAATTTATTTTTTTATGATTTCAATTATAACATTTCTTTATAATATTTGAATTCAAATACATCATTTCTATAATTAATTTAACCATTAAAAACAAATATATATATATATATATATATATATATATATATATATATATATATAGCAGTTGTTGTACACGTGTACTCCATTCCCAGTAGTTTTCTGTGAAGAAATTTGAACTATATTATCCAATAGTGATAGATGATTCCAATGTATCTGATGCAAATGTATTGGGAGTGCTGTTAACCGTGGAGTTCATAGAAGTTGGGATAAAGTATCAATCAATCCTGATGTTTACAAAAGACAAACCTTAGTAAGTTAATACTCAATCTTATTTAAATTTAGATTGGTTTTTCAATTTTGTGAATAACTACACACATTAAAGATTTCATTCCATAAAAACAATAGAGTTTCTGGAAGCACACCAAATACAAAGATTTCATACCAATGCAGTTTGGGTAGTGGTGTAAGAAGACCACGTGAGTGTTATTTGGAGCATGATTGGTATGAATTTGTTCGGGTTAACAAATTGGTGCCCATTACTCATCTTCAATTTTGGTTTTTGGTTTATAATTTTTGTACTTTTTGTAAGGATCCTTTAGATATTGTCAATAGATGTCTTAGAATTAGTTTGGGTCATTAGTATTTTTATTTATTTTTATTTTTTCAGCTCCAAAAATTTTGAATTATGATATAAGAATAATTATTATATATTTGCTATTAAGAATTATTTTCTATCAATTTGAATTCAGCAATCTATGAGTAAATTAAAGTAAACAATTTTGTATTATAAATTGACATTTTTGGACTGATTTAAATTACAAACTGGTGGTGTCCTAATTTTTTTTTTTTTTATCAGATGGTGGTGTCCTATTTAAATTATATATCACCAAAAATTTTATTACTACGTGATTCCCGCACCATGAATATTTAATAAATTATATTACATAACAATATTTCTTTAATAAATTATATTATATAACAATATTTCTTTAATAAATTATATTAGTATTTAAAGTAATTATATATGACTGCATCAATATCATGTGTCAACGCTTCTCTATAATGATAAATATCAAATAAACTTTTTATACATCAAATGAATAAGAACAATTAAATATATTGTATTAAATCTTTTATTACTTGAAATAAATATTAAATAATTTTCGGTATTTTTATATAATAAATACTCCTTTTCAACTCTTTATTTTTGTTCTCTTAAATTTATTGCATAAGATTGAAAATTTGATTTTAAGTTGCTATTAGAAAGTTTTCAATATATTTTTTAAATTTTATATCATCTTCACCAATTTCTAATAATCATTTTAATAAGTATTTTTTTCAAATTTTTTACTTAGCTATTTGCTATTCTTAATTGTTATTAAACAAATGTTTTAAACATCATTTATTATAATTGTTTATTTATTTTAAAGTTTGTTGAAATTAATTTTAAATTAAGATATATACTCAAATTTATCTCAACTACGAATTTTATATTACGATACAAAAAATTAATTTTACATGTTATTCAAACGGACATAAAATGATCTCATTAAAAATGTTTCCCAAACAATTGTAATTAAGCAGAATCATACTTATAATTGTTTATTTGTTTTAAATTTTGGTGAAATTAATTTTAAATTAAGATATATATTCAAATTTATCTTAGCCACACATTTTATATTACAATTCAAAAAAATTATATTACATTTTATTTAAACGGACATAATTAAAATTATCTCTATAAAATTTGTAATTTAAGTTATCACTGCAATGCATTCTCTATGATCATTAACGTATAAAACATCTGTAAAAAAAAAAGTATAAAACATTATCTTTAATTAACTAATAAGAGATTTTGATAAGATAAATTGCTAATTCTCGAACAACAATTTTTTTTCCATACTGATTACTACATTGTGAATGAAAACTTCCTTAAAATAGTTCGAAGGTAATTTAATAAAAAATGATACAATATTTTGTCAACTCTAATATTTGTAGTAATTATGGAAGAATATAAAAAAAAATTAATATATTAGGATTCAAATTTAATTGAATAAATTTTGATTATAATTTGTCTAATTACACCGTCAGTCATACAACCATAGCAATAACATTTCCATATTTAAGTAAGATATATTAGAGATTTATTTGAATAAAATTTGTTTAATTAAACTATCAATCATATCTAAGACACATTAATGGCAGAAAAAGAATAAGAATAAAATATAATTAATTTATTAACTTAAATCAAATCAATTAATATGATTGGCAAAATAAAGGGTAATACAACATAGTAATTATGCCAAATTACTAAAATATAATTAATATATTATAATTCAAATTTAATTAAATAAAATTTGATTAGAATGTATTGTCGGTGTAAATTTTTTTTTTACTATTGATCAATCACAAATTGCCACATCATCAATAATATTTAAGTTTTGTTTTAACCACCTTAAAAGTCACTCATATCATGATTTGTGATTGATTGATAGTGTAGAAAACTTTATACTAAGAGTGCATAACAGTTAAACTCTTACTATTATGTGTGAATATTTTGTTCAAATATTTATATAATTTTTATATATTTATTATAGGATAAAATATGTTTTTAGTTCCTATACTTTCAAATCGACCATTTTAGTCTTTAATATTTAAAAAAACATGTGAATTTAGTCCATCTCTTTTATTATGTTAGTGTTGTTAAGGAATTAAATTCACATGTTTTTTAAAGTTTGAGGATCAAAATAGTCAATTTAAAAGTATAGGGGCTAAAAACAATTTTTAGCAAAAGTATAGGGACCAAAAACATATTTTACCCTTTTATTATATATTGTGTGGAGCACATGCCATCACTACTTCTTAATAGATTTTTTTTACAATTTTTTGTGAGATTTTTATACATTTATTATATATGTATGTCAAAATCATTATCAATTTTTTGTGTATATGTATGTTGCAACCATTATCCACTTTATCAAATATTATTTATTTTGTATTAATGTATCTCATAAAAATAAAATAAAAAAATTAACTATGAATTTATATTGTTGAATATATGAAAGGTGATATTTTTCTATATTTTATGCTTTAATTGTAACAAAATAAACAACATATTACTCTCACACATGATTTACACTTATTTAATAAGATGTTAATTTAGTATGGTTATTAAATTGTATTAAGTTTTTTTAGAATATTACAATGACATTAAAAGGGAAAAATTTATTCATTTGTGGGTCATCAATTTGCATACATTATTTTAAAAAGTGTGCTTATAATTTTTTATTATTTTTTAACAAAAATGTGAGATTTTTTTGCATACAAATTTATTCATATAAATTAAAATTTAGGAAAAATACATTTTTAGTCCTTGCAATTTAGTCTTTTTTTGCTTTTCGTCATTGTAATTTTTTTTTATTTTAGTCATTGCAAATTATGTTTGTTTTGTTTTTCGTTTTTAAAGCGGTTTAAATAGCGTTTTTTCACTTTTCAAATTGTTTTTTTCACTATCAAAAACACTATCTAAATCGCTTTAAGAATAAAAAATAAAACAAATATAATTTGCAAGGACTAAAACCAATTTTTTTTTGCAAAGATGAAAAACAAAAAAATACTAAATTGCAAGGATTAAAAATGTATTTAAACCTAAAATTTATTAAGGAATAAAATCAATTTTGGAAATGAATAAATTTAAAATTTATATTCCTATGTGACTGCTTATGAAAAACTCTTTAGCAATTTATATAACACTTTATGTAATCATAAATAGGCATACTAAACAATTTATTTGTATAAGTGCAATAGATAAATGTTATTTTTTTTTCTTTGCTTTAGTGATAACGAAAATATTAAATGGTTAATATTTTTACTTTGTTTTCAATTTTATGTTTCAAATATATTTATTAGAATAATAAAAATATCACTCTTCAAACATAATTTTTTCCGTGCATCGCACGGGATCATGCACTAGTTAGATGTAAAATAATATACAAACTATTATGACATTAAGCATTTCATGTAAATATTAATGATGTTTATGATTATTATTATTATCAGTTTATGCGAGTCAACTATTGACTCATTGAAGTGACCCAATACCCCGACCAAGTCGATGACCAGTCCGAGTATGATAATATTGGCTATGACTATTAATAAAAGTCAAGGTCAAACTTTGTTTGATGTTGGTGTTTTTCTACCTCGGCCTGTATCTTGTCATAGTCAACTATATGTAGCTGTTTCACGTGTGAAGTCAAACTTAGGATTAAATATCTTAATATGTGATGAAAAAAATCAAAGGACTTCAAAGACAAAAAGAATATTATTTATAAAGAAGTATTTCAAAAAGTATGAATCCAATGTCACAGTCCCACTAAGCTATTATGGGTAATGTCTTTTTTTAATTTTTTTCACTTTATGTCTTTTTATTTAGGCTTAATTGCAGATTTTACCATCCAACTTTCATTATTTTACAAATTTTATCATCCAAGTTTTTTTTCGCAAATTTTATCACTCAACTTTCATCATTTTACGAATTTTACCATTCAAGTTATTTTTTTACGAATTTTACCACTCAACTTTCATCATTTTGCGAATTTTACCACCTAAGTTTTCAATTTTTACACATTTTACCATCACATTTATAACAAAATGATGTCATTTAGTATTTTCTTTAACTTTTTTTTGTGAAACATCATCGGTGTTAAAATGTACAAAAATTGAAAACTTAGGTAGTAAAATTTGAAAAAATAAAACTTAGATGGTAAAATTCACAAAATAATGAAAGTTGTGTGGTAAAGTTTACAATTAAGCCTTTTATTTAAAATGCACATTAATGATAACTAAAATTTTATTTAATTCTTATCCTTTAATTACGAGATGTATATTCATTAGTTTTTATTGACTAATTTACATAGTCAAAAAACCACCGTGGGTTGCACGGGCAGGCTAACCAGTTGATTACAACCCGATATCAGAGCAACACAAAAGCCCTTAATTTATAACTAATCTATACCAAGTACCAACTGTTTCCCTTTTTTTTTTTATCAACTAATATAGCCAACCTCCGGCTCAGGTTTTCCCGAAACACAAGTCGGCTAAAATTCGAGAATCATCGATTCATCGTCTAGTCCGCATGCTTTTCCCACCGCCATTCCTGAATTGCTCATAGAAGGGCAAAGAAACATAACAATAAAAAAGGGCACTGCTTCCCAAGTGTGAACGAACGGTTCTTATTAGTTAAAGAAACACATGATATGGGTCGTTTATCAGAGTCGAAGTTGCTGCAAGAGTTGGCTCTGTACGCAGCCAGCGCAGCACTGAGTAGCTTGGTCTTGTTCGTGGGCCTCCGACAGCTCGACCCAAATCGCGAGGCTTCGAAAAAGGCCCTTCAGCACAAAAAAGAGATAGCCAAGCGCCTTGGTCGTCCCCTCGTTCAAACAAACCCTTACGAGGTCGAGTACCCTTTCTCTCCCAATATCCATTTTTGTTATCACTCAATACTTTAGCTTAATTTTTTCTTCTTCTTTCAATTATACAAGTCGTTGACTTTAGCTTAATTATTTCTTCTTCTTTCAATTATACTCTTTCAATTATACAAGTCGTTGGTCCGAGTGATACTAGGTTTGGTCCCCTTAAGCAAGGTCTCGGGTTTGAGGAAAAAAATGTGGTTGGGAGGGGAGACTCCACTAAATGTGGCCAGTCAGGTTTCCGACAGAGATTAGTTATCAGCAAAGCTGGTGGATACTCCGCATCAATGTCATGAGTACAAAAAAAAAAAAAAAAAACCTTGTTCATAAGCACTCATAAGGAGAGGAAAAATAAGATAAGCTTTTCTTGTAAGCTAAAATTAGCTAATTTGGAGAAGTTCTTTCATATTAGCTATGTTTGTAAGAAAGCATGGGCTGGGTTATCCCACAATTATGCAACAAATTAAATGTTCGTGTGCCAGCTGAACATATTGTTGAAGCTTATTTCATAATTCTTTATATATTATGCACTGGGATTGGTGTGTTATTAGATTCCATTGCTTGGCAATTTGCAGCCCGTGCCATTATTTGGATAAGGTATTTAAGGCATAGATATAATTGGGGTAATTAATGAAGAATCCTGTCAGCTGTATTGGGACATATTTGAATTTGTTGTTACTGGTTTCAGTCTTGTTGGTCATATTGTAATTTTGCTGGATGTGTCAATTGGTTACTTTTATGTATCATAGAAGTTTTTTTTTTTTTTTTTTTTTTTTCCATTTACTCTACAGATTAGTTATGTAATCTTTATCTCACTTTCACTCTGTATCTGTACTATGTGGTTTGTTGAACAATTTCCCATTGAATGCCTAACAGGTGCATGGGTAGGAAAGGTCTTGTTGCATGAGATTTGATAATGTATGTGTAATGTATTGGATAGGTGGTTCTATTTTTGTGTCATGTGTTTTATCATTTGGGCTTGGATCGCACCTTAAGATTTTTGGCTGAATACATCTTTGATATGTGGAATCGATGTTGTCAAATTTGTAGAACCTAGGAGATGCAAAATATGATAATGTAACACAACATAAAACCTTACCTATTATATAAAATTATATTCAAGAATACACACACACAAAGGATATTACAAATAAGATATAATAACCATAGTAGTCAATCGCATGCGATAGCACTGCGATCGCGGGGTAGCGGAGTGGAGCGGCCCCTTGCCGCTCCTAAGAGGCTTGTCGCGGAGCGCTTGGCGCTCGTGGCCGTCGCGGAAAATCGCATCGATTTGCAGCCTTCGCAGCCGCTCCTCCGTTTGTGCCGTCGTCGGACAAGGCACCGCGACCTTCGAAGTAGCCGAACAAGGCTCGACGACCTTCGCCGACGCCGGACAGCCTCTACAACCTCCGCCTTGCTGCCGCTGACCTCCCACTCATCTATCTGCGTTGTCTTCCATAGGGGCGGTGCTAACTAACAGTGCAGTAGCTTTTGGGTCGGGTTTCAGTTGTTTTTCTTTTTTCTCTTGTCTGTTTTCATCTGTTGGGCCTCAATTTGAGTCCAATAGCTTTTTTTACCTTATTAAAAACATAACATATATAGTAACATAACATATAATCAACTAAAGAGTCCCCTGGTGCGCCATCTCTTTAGCCTAGTGCGCTAATCAACTAAAGAGTAATAATAATAATAAAAAATAGTATTAAAAAATATATAAAAACTATTTATATATAATATAATAAACTCAATAACAACAACAACAACAATAATAATAATAATAATAATAATAATAATATATGATATAATAACTAAATAATAATAATAATAGTAATAAAAACTAAATAAAACATAATATGTAATATAATAAATATAATAAATTAAATGACAGTAATAACAATTTATAAATAATATAACAATAACAAATATATATCATAAGTGAAAAAAATGTAAAATATTGTTAAACAAGTACATATATTGTTATATAATTCAAACTATACATATGTAAAAACCTATATATATATATATATTTTCAAAATAAGTATAATAAAAAAACAGAATAGCGGTCATCCCGCTACCGCTATCCCACTATAGCATTTTCAGGGGGTGACTGCTCCGCGCCGCTATCCGCTATTGACTACTATGATAATAACAATAAAATTAATGGTATCTGGGGAAAATACATGATAGATGTGAGTTTGTAAGGTTTTGCACAAGCCTTATAACATAATGGATTCTATCAAAGACAAGCCAGCAGGGAGGAGCACAAAAAATGAGATTAAGTAGAAGGTAACCACAAAAAGCATCACCCACCTACTAGCAGAATGCAAACAAATTAGCACACACCCAGAAACCAGCAGACAGCTAAAACATAAAAAGGTTGATAAACAGCCCACCCAGAAGAAATTCATGCAGAAACAGATTCATATAGAAATAAATCACTCAACATTGCAGCAAGCATTAAACAAAAGAACAGAAGCAGTAAAGGTTTGAAGAACCCATGTCACCCACTCAGCAAGGGTTTGAAGAATGAAGCTCAAACCTCACTGGAATGTTTGAAATGCTATTTGAAATCTGATTCTCGTGTCTTTGGTTAATAGTTTTGAGCAGAATTGAGGTACCTGTCCCACACAATTAAACGGAGATCAGAAATCATGTTCTAAGCTGGGATTTGCATTGAAGATGCCTTCTGAACATATTTAAAAGCTCATGATTCTACAAGTCAGAACACAATTTTGATAACAATAAGTGGAATGAAATAATGTGCTCTTATGTTGCTAAGCTCTAGTTTTGACTTAAAATATAACTGGTGGTACTGATATTATCATATCACTTCTATTATCAGCACTCGCAATTCTTAGTTGGATTTCTAGTTTCATGTGCCACTATTCTAAAAGAGTTTTCTAGAACTAGTCTTTTTGTTGACCAATTTCTAGTATGTTTGTGTAACCGTTTGCATCGGGCAAATGGACGTTGGCAAAAGGATGGATCCCCTTATGCGTTGAAGGTGCCTCGGCATGAACGCTACCGCAATTTAGTTTGCCAAACATGCGCTTCTGTGTGAGAAGGAATTATTTTGAAAACAGAATTATATCAAAATAAATAAATTACAGAAAAATACTAGTTCCTTTACTTCCTTACATACCTATGGGGATGTATTGCCTTATTTTATTTCAAAAGAGCTATTTTCTGTAAAAAGGGGGGACTAGAGTTAAGATTATTTTATGTTTGTGCCCTTTATCTTGTACAGGATGTCATAGCATGTGATGTTATCAATCCTGACAACATTGATGTGGAGTTCAACTCTATTGGGGGACTGGAAACTATAAAGCAAGCTCTGTTTGAGCTTGTTATTCTGCCTTTAAAAAGACCCGACTTGTTTTCTCATGGTAAGCTTCTTGGGCCACAAAAGGGTGTCCTGTTGTATGGACCACCTGGCACGGGGAAGACCATGCTTGCCAAAGCTATTGCCAAGGAGTCTGGAGCTGTTTTCATTAATGTGAGGATATCAAACCTGATGAGCAAGTGGTTTGGAGATGCCCAGAAACTTGGTATGTACACATTATGTTTATTACCTTCCATTCAATCCCCAATGATTTATTTTTGCATCTGTATAAAACCTTGTCATGCAGACTATTGAATTTGTTGGACATGATTTCTTTTCTAGTTTGCTTAATATGAGATGAAACATAAGTGGGCCTACCCTACTGTGATCAGAATTGATTAGAACAGTTTCAGCATAGTTTCTTTGCTTGAAAAATATATGGTAGCTACTAGCTAGATATTATTCTCTCTTAGGTGTCCAATTCTTTGAAGATAATAAAGAGCTTTGAAATAGTTTGAACATCTGATATGTTAGAATGGTGTGACAGAGAGAAAATGTAAAACTGAAAAACTGTATTATTGATTATCTGAGTGAAATATAGTATACAAGGGAGCTCTATATATAGAGAAGTCTACATAACATCATCTCTAACTAGCTGAAACAGAAAGGTAACTAACTTCTAATAGTAAAAGCTGTCAAACAGTGACAGCTGTAACTGACTAAGTGTGAACACTAGTATACTCTAACATTTCCCCCTACTAGCTCAGGGTGATTGGTCAACACTAAGAACCTTGAGCTTGCCTCTAAGAGTAGTGAATCTGAGCTTCGAAAGGACGTCTGCAATTTGATCCTATGCTGGAACATGCAGAACAATGAGAGACTGAGCTAGGACTTTTTCCCTGACAAAGATGTCCAACTCCATGTGCTTTGTATGAGAATGCAACACAGCAATGACAGGCTTCTGTCTCAAAGCCACAGTGCTCTGGTTGTCACAGTAAATGGTAGGTGTGGAGCTAGCAACCTATAATTCTGAGCAAGGATTGGACCCAAAGAATTTCTGATGCAGTGGAGGCAAGTGTATTCAGCCTCAACACTGGATTTTGCAACCAGAGTTTGTTTCTTAGATCACCAGGAAATCAGATTTGGCCCAAGAAATACACTAGCTCCAGATGTGGATGTGTGATCATCAATATCAGAACCCCAGTCAGCATCATAAAAGGCATTGGCTCTGATAGTATCTTGAGAAAGAGATGATGAGAGAGCCTAGGAGAGAATTCATGTGTATCTGAATATGCACTGGTAGATATTATATATATAGAGATATGGCCAAATTAAAGTAAGTGGGAAACAACCCTCACCTTACAAGCCGATTTTGTAGGGTGAGTTAGGCCTAAAAACCCACATTTTAAAATGGTATCAGAGCCTAACTTAGATCTACTGTTGGGCCACCTGCATTTGGCACCTCCAGGCTGGAAGTCCTGGGAGTGAGAGGGAATGTTGGAAAAGCCGCCTTAATTGCGGTTCCCCCCAGCCCACCTTATTTGCGGCCTCTTTGGGGTTACCTGAATTGCAACCTTGAGGGTGGTGGTTTATTCCCACATCGACTAGAGATATGGCCAAATTAAAGTATATAAGTAGGGGGTAACCCTCACCTTACAAGCTGGTTTTGTAGAGTTGAGTTAGATCCAAAAATCCACATTCTAAGACTTATCAACATTGTTTTGTATTTGAACAACTGAGGACTTGGTCTACTTGGCTACCATGGGCTGAATTATGGTGCAACACAACCTTTCATGCATCCACTGCTACTACACCATTTCAGGTGCTCTATGGAAGAGCACTTCCTACTACTATTTGCTTTTATGAAAGGAGAAACAAAAGTGGAGACTGTAGCCAAAGTGTTAGAGAATGTGATGAAGCACTTAGCTTAAGAATCATCTAGCTAAGGGGGTATTTCAGAAAACTGAAGTAGTTATACAGTAGAGGGTTCAACTATTTATATTTGCCCTGATTACAAGGCCCAATGACCTAACTATAAGGCCCAACACGATGGTGATCTAAAGCTAACTAACAACAGTTAGAAACTAGGCTTTCTTACACATATTACAGTACAACTGTACATGATACTATAATACCCCCTGCAAGCTCAAGAGGGGTGTGATGCTAAGGGATCACCTACTTGGATCTTGAATCTAAAAGCACTGAAGTGAGTGGAAGATATTGAGAGAGAGCCTTGGTGAGGATGTCAGCACATTGCTCAGTGGCTGTGATGTGAAAAACACGAAGTTGCTTGCTTTAAGACCTTCTTACAGACAAAAAAACAGGTCAAGCTCCACGTGCTTTGTGCGGGTATGCAAAATGGGATTGTGAGCAAGAACCACTGTACTCATTCATATTATCACAGAAAAGACAAGGAACAGAATAACTGATGCCTAGCTCAGATAACAAAGTTTGGACCCAAACAATTTCAGCAGTGGCATGGGCCAAGCTCTTGTTTCAGCCTCAGTGCTGGTCTAGGTGACAACTAGCTACTTCTTTGACCACCAAGAAAGTAAATTGGTGGCCAAGAAAGACAGGTGCACCATAGGTGGATTGACAGTCAGCAACATCAGAGGCCCTGTCAGCATCTCAGTAAGCATCATGAGACAAAGGAGAGTGAGGAGATGCTGGCAGCGGGTGAAGACCCCAAGAAATAGTGTCTTTGAGGTAGCGAAGAATGCATGTCACAACATACCAATGAGCTTCAAGAGGCTTGGACATAAACTGGCAGACCTTGTTCACTGAAAAACTCATCTCATGGCGAGTTATGGTTGCATATGGTAAGGCACCAACAACGGATCTTTAAAGAGTGGCATCTGGTAAAGGATCTGAAACTTCCTTGGAGAGTTTGCAGTTTGCAACCATGGGAGAAGAGATTGGTTTAACCACTGCCATGTTGGTTTTAGAGAAAATCAGCATTTATTTGTTGTAAATGGGAAAATGTTCCCAGATTTGTTCCTGTACTGCATCTGTTTATTGGGAAAGAATACAAAATGGAAATCAATTTTGAGACAAATTGACATTGAGTTTCCTAGTTGTCGGTGCTACTTCTGAATTGTGTCCCTTCAATTTTTTTCTCATTATTTCCTGCTGGTGTTGAGTATTGTATTTGTTATTCTCTTTGGTAGGTTAGAACTTAGGTTTGTGCATAATCATAATTGTGATCTATTGTTATAATACCTTATCTGTCTTAATGTTTATACACGCATTCATGAATATTGTTTTGTGTAGAGGTAGGACCTTATGTCATGATCTCACTTTTTCTGATTCTATCTCTCCTCTGTTTAGGATCTGAGTTTGACAGTTTTGGTGGATGTTGTTGTATTATTTCGTGCATATAATTAAATACCTCTGAGAGCCATACTGAAACAATATCAGCCACAATCTGAATTACTCTGTGAAGTCTTTGATTTGGATGACCATTGATGTGCTGCTGTTCTTTTGCAGTGGCTGCCGTATTTAGCCTAGCTCATAAGCTCCAGCCTGCCATCATATTCATTGATGAAGTTGACAGCTTTTTGGGTCAGCGCCGTACAACGGATCATGAGGCTTTGTTAAACATGAAAACTGAATTCATGGCTTTATGGGATGGCTTTACTACTGATCGTAAGTTTTAAACATGTTATATACTTTTCTTCTAACATAGTTATTTAAAATATGTTGCTAATAGGATACTGTGAATTGATGCAGCTCTATTTAGCATTATTATCTGTACTTAGACAAAGGTTTTTAATTATGATGACTTTTTATTTACTGTGTGTAGAGAATGCTCAAGTTATGGTCCTTGCTGCAACTAATCGTCCTTCAGAACTTGATGAAGCAATACTTAGACGTCTTCCTCAAGCATTTGAAATTGGTATTCCAGACCGAAGAGAGAGGGCTGACATATTGAAGGTTATCTTGAAGGGTGAGAGGGTTGAAGAAAACATTGACTTTGACCATATAGCTTGCTTATGTGAAGGTTACACTGGTTCGGATCTTTTTGACCTCTGCAAGAAAGCTGCCTATTTTCCAATTAGAGAACTGCTGGATGAAGAGAAGAAAGGGAGAAGTTCTTCTGTAAGTGATTCATCATTCTCCTCTACTTCAACGTTTTTATTTTTTGTAATGATGGGTGCTATGATTTCTAGAGCTGATTTGTCTGGAATGCATATTCATATCAGTATCTAGTTTTCTAACTAGAGAATAAATCTATTTTGTTGAGTTGGTCTATTTTGAAAATATTCTATGACCCTGAGCCTGGAGTTATATTTGCATAATTGCATGCATGGACTATCGTGTCTGGTCAATGAAAGCAATTTCTTAAATGTGCAAAAGATCAATTGATGTCATTGTCAGATATGCTTGTTGCTTCTGCTTGTCATGCATCAAGCCTTTTTTGTAGACTTTCTAGTTTTGAGGAAATTATTAAAGTACAAGCAGCTAATCTTCCCTTCTTTACACTTGGTCAATTCTTAATCTTTTGTCTCCATTACTTTTATTTTGCAATTAAGTAATGGATGGGTGCAAGTGGCAATAAAAACAAGGAATTGCAGTGTGTTATCCATAAAATGAAATTCAGTAGTTGTATTGATGGCTGCTTCTGATCAGTGTTGTTAAATGGCGGCGCTATGGCCGCCATGGCAGAATGGCATGGTGGTTTTTTTGCCAACCGTCATACGCATTTGTAAAGGGATGCCCGCTATGATAGCACCATAGGCCACAATGGCGTGCTTATATGGCAGAATTTTGGCCTTCAGCCATCCGCCATTGATAACATTGCTTTTGACAATGTCTATTTTTCATGGTTCAGGCTCCAAGACCATTGTCCCAGTTAGACTTGGAGAAGGCCCTTGCCACTTCACGGAAGACTACAGTTGCTGCATTTGAATACAATGGATTGAGTGCAGATGCTCTAATAAGATGGACAGGGCACAGGGAACCGGGTGATTATCAGGTTCAAGCTGTAATCAATGAACTCTCTAAGTTTGTGGCTTCTCACGTGATTAACCGCCAGCCAGATGCCAAAGATCTTTAAAATGATAACTTTCATAGTTTCTTTAGAGCATTCTCTTACTGTCTCTACCTTAGTCCAGCTTGTAAAGGCACCGATATCATAGTTATACCAATGCTAGAACATATGTTATTAAGCATCGTATGTTGAGGTGAGCTACTGCATTTTGTTGACTCTTTGATGCCATTGTCGATCACCATTTAATATTTCATTTGAAGAAAAATTTTGTTGCTGATTATTATTTTGGTGATATATATATATATATATATATATATATATATATATATATATATATATATATATGTAAAGAGAGAGAAGTTATTCCCAGATTAACTCTAAAAGAATTACTTTCTGTCCTTGCAATTTATTTTCTTGAAATCTAATGGTTAAGATTAGTTACTTATTACAATCATTAGATTTCAAGAAAATGAATTGTATGGATAGAAAGTAACTCTTTTAGAGTTACTCTTGGAATAATTTGATCATTCCTTTTATATATATATATAGAGGAGGGATCTACTTACTCTAAGAGTAAGTATAAGAGAGTTTATTCTTGATCTTCACCGTTCATTTCGTGTTTATATGTGGTTGCTTCGGTGCTGTTTTAAATTGATGGGTTTTGGTGCCGTTATGATATTTTCTATTGCCTTATATATAAACTACTAATACATCTGGGTATAGAATTTAGATCTAGCATTCTACACAATTCAATTATTTGCATTTATTCCTAATTAATTAATAATAAACTCTTCTGAAAAAGCCATCAACAGGAAGGGAAATTGCAGATCGAAGAACAGCAGCAGTGAAATAAAACTAGCACAGATTATAATGATGACATTTTCAAATTCTGAGTCTGAATATTCTAAACAGTGTATTTGTACCTCTTCTCAAATTCTATCACCGCAATTGAAATGAACTGCACAAGGAAACAAATATAAAATTGAAGCCTATTTGAATCGTATCCTCAATGTTTTGGAGATACGAGGTGTCGTCCTAAGAAGAACAGAAACTCCACTTTGTTGTTGGTGAGATCGAGTAAAGGAAAAGTAATCCTAATAAAAAAGATTTGAGTTGTTTATATGAATTCTTAGATTTAAATCTCATTTTTGCCATTGTATAAATTGTTGTGTTTTTTTTTGTTTTTTTTCCATAAAACTAATTATTTGCATATGTGATGGCACCAAAACCCCTCCAATTGTGACGGCATCGTAGAATTTACCATATATATATATATATATATATAGATATATATATATATATATAGGAGAGATCAAATTACACGGTGTAACTTAAATAACTATTACATCATTTAATAACTTCCAACTGGATGTGTTTTCTTAAAATCCACCGTTGGATTGAAAGTTCCTTTCACATAGATCATGTATACAAAATTTTAAATTAATCCAAAATTATTTATTACCTCATTCATATAGATTAAAATTGACGTAATATAAAATTTTCAAAATATACTAAAATATAGATAATTTGATTACCTTCTTATTATTGTTCAATTTTGACAAAATTTAACACAAACAATCTTGGTAATATATAGATATAATTCAACGGTTTGATCGATAAAAATTTCATTCTATATATATATATATATAGAGGATTCATTTATACCAGGTATAAATCTTTAGATTTACACCAAATATCAACCGTTGATACTCATTAATCCAATGGTTTATAATATTTTAACCAAAATAATAAAAAAAATGTTAACAAGTGGTCACGTGATGAGATTTACCGATCCTTTCCTCTCTCTGGCTCTTCCATCTTTATACTTTCCCACCAAATTTCTTTTCCCCGAACTATAGCAGTTCTTCCATGGATTTCCACCGTCCCTTCTCTTTACGCCGTTTCTTGATGATAATTTTTTCCTTATCTTACAATTATCATGTGAAAGAGGATTTTATAAGATTCTTGACAAATAAAGTTTTGGAGCGAACAAAAATAGGAAGCCATTCAATCATCTGATCATAGTCTCCTTCACATGGATTGATTTGTATTCAAAGGAATTAATTGTAATTGATCACTGAAATTCAAATTGAACAAATAACCCCAATTCTAAATTCCTGCAAAATTAAAATTGGGCTTCGAATATAGAGTCATCTTGGATATTGGATACGTAGTGCATTTGGCCTTGACAGCGCTCGTTAGAACCTCCGCACGATCATGTCAGTGTACTACATGCACTACAAGAGGCACCGTTATTTTATTCCAAAATTTCCCTTCTTCGGAGACACAAACGATTGTAACACGTCGCCACAACAGTTTTGACCATTCATAAAAAAAAAAAAAAAGCTTAAATATATTTTTAGTCTTTGTAATTTAATATTTTTTTGTTTTTTGTCTTTGTAATTTTTTTTTATTTTAGTCATTACAAATTATGTTTGTTTTATTTTTTCGTCTTTAAAGTGATTTAGATAACACTTTGAACAGTGAGAAAAACACTATCTAAACCGCTATAATGACAAAAAACAAAACAAATATAATTTGCAAGGACTAAAAAAAAAATTGTAAGGATGAAAAACAAAAAATACTAAGTTGCAAGGACTAAAAAGATATTTAAACACAAAAAAAAAGTTATGACCATTCAATAACTCTTCTTAGAATCCGAACAAGGGAGCATTCTTGATGATGAAGAACTGTTCCTTCTTCGTCGTTCGCAATAGACTCCATGTCCCCAACGGGGAATCACCAGTGGTGATTGCCGGTCCAACAGTGAATGAGGCATAAAACAAGTTTTAAGAGAGATTTCTTATTTTAAATAAGAGAGTTATATGTTAGGTCTTTTTGTTAACATATATGGCATTTTTGTCAAAATATTACTTTATAATTTTTTTTTGTCACGTATTTCACTTAAAATTACTTTTTAATTTTAAGTTTTTACTTAGAATAATTTTAAACATTAGATTTAATGAAATTAACGGTTAAGATTTGGTGACTTACACCTGGTGTAAACGGATCCTATCCTTTTTTTTAATATATTCTAATTAAGGATAAAATACATTTTTAGTCTTATACTTTTGTTGAATCTTGTTTTTAGTCCTCGCTTGAACTTTCATATCGTACAATTTAATCATTAATAAGCTTTAATTAATAAGCTTCGTATCATTAACGTCAATGCAATTACAAATAAACTGAGCCCACCACATCATATATTCTATATGAATTAATATTATATAATTAACCGTTATGGACTCGTGGATTGAACAACAAATCCCAACTATAAATAATTTAAATCATTCCTTCGAATTTGCATAAAAAAGAATCATTCCTTCGAATCATTGTCATTTCATTTCCAAAAAAAAGAAAGAAAAAAAGAAAGAAATTACAACTATTGTCATTTGTATGCTACCATTTTTACAGTTACTTCAAATTAGCTTAGTTCACAAGCTTAATCAACTCGTACGGTCTATCGAAAGTGTTTTCGGTCACAAGACAGAAAGCATTTTATTTTACATAAAAATAGAAAATACCAGATTTGGAACAGAAATATTTGTAAATTAATCATCTGTTTTTTTAAGTTAGAGCTTGTAATTGCGGCTAAAATTAAGGATGCGTTTGATACATGTTATGATACAAGACAAGGAGAACAACACAGTACAAATACATAAATTACATGACAACTTTTTATCCTATACGTAGTTTGATGGACAATAGACAGGACAAACAAAATAACATAAAAATGATCAAAATACCCTTTTTAATAAGGTTTATCAAATGCACTCACTAAGTTCCTTCTTCTCGGACTGGAGTATTTCATCGTCTTATTCTCTTTGCCTCTTCACCCATCTTCTTCGTTCTTTTATACACAAAGAGAATTTATTATAACATGATTAAATTTTCCTATTTTAGATTTCTATGGCTTTATCTTTTTCTTCTTTTCATGTTTTGACAATTTGTTCCAACTACTGCAGTTTTTGGCAGGGGCCATCGACATTGAAAGTGAACTTGTGTACATGAACAATCATGCCATGTGTAGATTTTTTTTATTTTAAATTTCTTATTACTTTTTTAAACAACACCATTACGAAATTGAGTGCTTGAGAACATGAGAACCGCAACAAGGTGAGAAGAGGAAAGCTTGGAATAACTATAATGAAATAAGAAAAAATAAAAAGTAACGTGAAAGAAGTGGGAGAAGAAGACATGGAACATGGGAAAGTTAGAGGGGAGAGAGAAGGATAATTTTGACTTTTTTATTTATTAGTCATGGGACAAAAAGTTGTCTCGTAGTTCAGTGAGTTATAAATTTTTAGAGTTTTGTCCAATCCTGTTTTCCTTATTTTGTGCTGTCTACTATTATTTTAAATAGACATTGGACAAATGCTTTTGTGCTGTCCAGTCATCTAAAATTTAGCAAATCAAATGCACCCTAAGTCTCTGATCTACAAGAGAAGCAATAAATACTAACAAATGAAGTTGTGACCTATCCTCATGCCGCAAAATGTATTAACAAGTTCTCATTTCAATTAATTAACTTGAAACCCATCTAATAATATTCTAAGAAGATAGTCTACACATCCATCCGTTCACAAGTTCTAGTTTATTTTGATTTCCAACCCACCGAAGCAAATATTTTCATAATGAGTAATAATTCATGAACGACTTTCTACTCCAAACACTCTTAGCACTCATATTATGTTTATACTTGTCTCTCTTTAATCTCTATCTCTCACTAGGTATTAAATAGATTTTAGGTGTCCACCAATCATTTTTTTTCTCTTAATAGTGCTTGAGACAAGGTTCACATTCAGTATAAGGTTTGGAATATATTTGTTTTTGTCAGTACACAGAGCTAGGCTAATCATTTTGGACTGCATTATTGTAATTTAATTAAGGCGATACTCTCTACTTCTCACTCACTGTTCTGTTTCTGACCTTTGCCCTAATCAGAACAAAGTTTTCGCACATATGAATGCAAAAGACACAAACAAAAAAGTCAAACCATGCAGCAAAATAGACAATTAGTTTTTGATAACTAGCATTTCACTTCAGGGATTCACATAGGCATGAAGTATTTATCCAAAGTCCTAATCATTCTGAATATCAGCTACACAAAGAAACCATACATAGGTACTGTACTGCAGTATATCAGCTACACTGTTGTTTTCTATCAGAAGCTAGCCAAACAAACCCTAAGAATTTATATATTCACAAACAATTATTGAATTGAAAAAGAATGGTACTATATATATGAATCAGCTAGGCTACCCAAACAAAAAGTGACTTATTTATTTATTGGATGGGCCTGCATCTGCTTCTTCAGCATTTCTTGCGACTGCTACGTTGGGATATCAGGCGCATTGTCCTGGCCCTGGACCGGTGCCCTGTCAATCATATAGAAACAAATTAATTAAACCTTGAAATAATATTCATAAAACCAATTTTCCAGTTTTATTTTTCCAATTCAATGAAAGAAACAGAAAAACACGAAAAAAGGAGTTATAAGGTTGATTTAGTGGTTGAAGGAAGAAGGGAGAGGGAGAGGTCGTGAGTTCAAATTCCTCCTACAAACAAATTAACTAACACTTGCCGATAAAAAATAGAAATACACACGAAAAGAAAGTGACAAGAAAAATAAAATGTGAGTTTGGGAGAGAGGCACTCACTCACCTTTGTTGATGTTGTGGTTGAGTGGCTTCCCTTTCCCCAACAGAGTCATCATCATCATCATTAGAATCAATGCAGGAAAACTTGCGGAGCCATGTAGAGTGTTCCTCGGCATCGTATTGAGCCGCGATTAGCTTGCGCAGCCTTGCGTCCTCCTGTATCATAGGGAAGGCCTTCTCGAACATCTTCATCTTGTCCTCTACCCAACTCTGTTTTCCCTTCTCAAATTCATCATTCTCTTTCCCTTTCCCTTTCTCACCTCCTGATCCTGACCCTGATGCATCCATTCTCCTTCCTTTCACTCACCTTCTTAACTTTCTCTCTCACTTTTCTTTGTTCGAAAATGCACCTTTAACCCTCTGCAGTTGTACAACTCAGACTCGCCTGCC
This sequence comes from Pueraria montana var. lobata, assembly GCA_026413185.1. NCBI lineage: Eukaryota > Viridiplantae > Streptophyta > Magnoliopsida > Fabales > Fabaceae > Pueraria > Pueraria montana. Next base: position 20,113,114 of record CM048646.1, read on the forward strand.
TCCTATAAGAGGTGGCAGGCCGAGTAGATCCTTTCCGAAGACCGACAGATAACTCGGTCAAAGATAAAATAGGAAAGGATGAAAATTTATCTTTACCACTTATAAAGATAAAGATATGAAAAAATCAAATATGATCAAGATAAGGAGAAATACTTATCAGTCTGTTAAATCTTTATCATATTTGATAATGCTTATACCAGGAAACTAGGCCCATGAACCTAGGAAAAACTCCATAACAGCAAAGACAATCATTCCAAAAAAGAGGTACTTAATTCTAATCCTTCTTGATACGTGACATTTATCTCTGCGCCTCTAACATGAGTGTCAGAGTGTACAACCCCCCATACTGGGAGAAGCTAAAGGAGGAACAGTTATTTCAATTATCTCACTCTAACTGTTATAACCGTTTTCTTTCTCTATGTACCATTGCAGATTTCATGGCAAACTAATTGCTATGCACATAAACACATGTATTATTAGTTGCACTATTATTTTAAGCTAGTTTGATTTTATATTTTACATTAATTCTTAATATAATTATATTCTTCTTTATTTCAAATGTTTCTTTTTAAGTAACAATTTTTAGGAAAAGTTTGTTCATATTTATTTTTCATTTCTAAAGTTTAAGGTTACATTAATTATTTTTTTGTCGATTATACTCTTATCTCTACTAATTATTTTACATTTTTTTAATTAAATTAGATAATAAATAATTATAAAGTGTGATAATTGAACAAAGGAATGATGTATTTCAATACTCAATAAATAAGAAAAACATTGGCCTGTGGTAGAAAGAGACAAGAAGTGGATTATTTATTTCAGAGATAGAAATATCAATGCAACAGTGAACCAGTGATTGCGCACATGAAAAATTCATTAAGTGCCACTATTTGGAAAGCATGCACTAATGCAATAAAAAATTAATGAAAAATTATACAAAGAGAGAGAAGTGGGAACAATATGAGGAAATTGATACTTTATTGCACAAAGAGATATTGGTGCAGTAGAGGAATTGAAGTGACAAAGGTATCATAGAAAAAAGTCCTACTATTTCATTAAAAATTAAAAAAAAATATTGATTTCCTTAGTTGATATAAATAAACCTTAAAGAACTATTATATAGAAACATAAAGAGTACTAATTAGTATTGAGGGACTTTAAGTTTATCACTTTTAAAATTAGTGGTGTTCACACGTCGGTTTTTGTTGAACTTCATCAAACTCATTTCCCGAACTAATGAAAATAGTTTGTTTTGGATTGTGTTGGAATTTTGTAATTTTTCTATCAAATCCAAACTAAACTAACCTGATCAATAATGGGTTTTTTCGGGTTTGGTCTACAGGTATAGAAAATTAAAAACTTTTTAATTTTTTTTAAAAAAACTTACCTTTTTAAGTTTAAATGTTTTAGGGAAAAAATGTTCTTATTTGTTTTTCATTTTTAAAATGTAAGGTTACATTTTTTTTTTCAATTACACCCTTACTTACACTAATTGTATTTCATATTTTTTTTATGAAATTGGATAATAAATAGTTAGAAAGCACGTGAATTGAACAAAAGTTGGCTAGAAATCGCAAGAGACTGAATTGTTATTTTGAAAACTTTCCTTATTAAGTAGAAGTTCAGAACCTCTGAGTTCATACTAAAGTGAAAAATTAGAGTCTGAAAAAGTTACGTACCAAATGAATAGTAAGTTAGGATATTCCATTTACCAAATAAATATATCACAAGATAAATTGTTGACTGTAAATTTAAAATATAATTTATATATTTAAAAATATTTTTTATTATAAATTTTAAGCATTTATCCTGTATATCTTGTATACACAGACTAAAATACTAATTATGGAATAAAATACATAAAAAAAAATTCAGTTCATTTTAGATTGAATCAATTTGCAACATGTAATTTGGAATATCCGATCTAATCTCATGATAAAAAAAAAAAACAGTTATTTTTTTCAATTTTTATTTTATTTTTGAATTGACCAGTTATCAACTTTAGTTCAATTATCATAATTTGTATCAGATTGTATCCGTTAATGAACTCCTAATTGACACACCTGTCCTAATAAAAGGAGAGGAACACATGATGAGAAAGGGACTTTTCTTTTGCCACCCTGATCCCTGCACCTTAAAGCTACTATTTTTTGTTCATAATTTTTTTTAAAAATATTTGGTTCTATTTAAAAAAAAAAAAGGGTAAAATATGTTTTGGTCCTTGTACTTTCACTCAAAATTGATTTTAGTCCTGTACTTTCAAATCGATCAGTTTAGTCCTCAAACTTTGAAAAACATGTGAATTTAGTCTCTTAACAGCACTAATACCGTTAAAAGAGAGAGACAAAATTCAAATATTTTTCAAAGTTTGAGGACTAAAATAGTCAATTTGAAAATCTAGGGACTAAAACCAAATTTGGGTGAAATTTTAGGGAACAAAAACATATTTTATCCTTAAAAAATATATAATTTATTATATATATTTTAATGAATAAGCTTCTTATCATTAACGTCGATGCAACTGCAAATAAGTTGTGCCCACCACAAGATATATTCTATATGAATTAATATTATTTATCATTAGTATAAATAAGCTTCTTATCATAGCCGTTATGGACTAACCCAAAGGGTTGGCACAGTGGTGTAAGTCCCCGCCGAGTTCACATGAGGGGGAACAATCTATTTAGCGGAAGAATCCGTGTTTGATTATCTCCGTGTGCAAAATTTCCTTGGACTAGCGGCAGCCATGCACCGTGAGCGGGATTAGTCTCTGACTCAGTGGATTGAGGACATCCATGGTCTCTGGCCCAAGACAAAAAAAAATAGCCGTTATGGACTCATTGATTGAACTACAAATCCCAACTATAAATAATTTAAATGATTGCCATTTCATTTCTGGAAAAAAAAAAAATAGCTTGTCATCTGAATGCTACTATTTTTACAGTTGCTTCAAACTAGCTAATAAGCTCACAGGCTTAATTAACTCGTATGGTCTATACTAAACGTGCTTTTGCTCTCAGGCTTAAAGAATTGTTTTTTGCTCACAAGACAGAAACATTTTTTTAAATGCCAAAAATAGAAAATACCAGATTTGATCAGAACGAGAAATATCTGTAAATGAACCATTTGTTTTATAGGTTAGGGCTTGTACTTTTGGATAAAATTAAGTCTGGCTGCAAGAGAAACACTAAATACTAATAAAGTAAGCTACTGATATATATATATATATATATATATATATATACTGATAAAGGAAGCTGTGACCTATCCTTGTGTCTCAAATATATGAGCATGTTCTTCTCACTTTTGAAGCTCACATAATATTCTAAGATAGTCTACATAGCAGTTCACAAGTTCTAGCTTATTTTGATTTCCAATTAACCAAAGCAAATATTTTCTTAATGAGTAATGATACTTGAACATCTCTCCACTCTAAACACTCTATTAACACACATTATATCATCTATTATACCTATTCTCCTCTTTCTTCAATCTCTTTCTCTCATTAGGTATCAAATAGGTTTTGCATGTACACCAAATCATTTTCTTAATAGTGCTTGACACAAGGTTCAATCTCAGAATGAGGTTTGGAATAATTTGGTTTTTGTCAGTACACAGAGCTAGGGTAATCATTTTGGACTATATTATTGTAATTTAAAGTGAGATTCTCTGCTTCTCACTCACTGTTCTGTTTCATGCTAATAATCAGAACAAAGACTTCGCACATATGAATGCAAAAGGCACAAAGAAAGAAAAAAGTCAAACCATGCAGCCAAATACACAATTCATATAGGGGAAATGCATTTATCCAAAGTCCTAAACACTCTGTATCAGCTACACAAAGAAACAATAGGTACTCCATATATCAGCTACACAGTTGTTTTCTATCAAACAAATCATAAGGACTTGTTTATTCAGAAACAATTATTGAATTGAAAGAATGGTACTCTGTATACAAATCACTAGAGAAACAAAAAGTGACTTATTTGTTAGATGGGCTTTCTCCTTCATCTGCTTCTTCAGCATTTCTTGTGCCATCTTGCTCCATTTCTTGCGACTGCTGTGGTGCGATATCAGGGACAGCAGGGGCATTCTGCTGGCCCTGGACCCGTGCCCTATCAATCATACAAAAACAAATTAATTAAACCCTCGAAACAGTATTCATAAAATCAATTTTCCAGTTTAGGGTTTAGACAGAAACTCGAAAAGAAGTGAAACAAATAAATAAAATGTTCATGTGTGTGTTTGGGAGAGAGGCACTCACCTTTGTTGTGGAGTTGGTTCAAGGCGGGCCAAGTACTGCAGCCACGCTCCGTAGTATTGGACATTATCATATTTAGCGGCGATTTTCCTGCACTCGTTGTGGTTCTCAATTACCATGGGGAGGTTCCTCTGGTAAAACTGCCTCTGCTTCTCTATCTTCATCCAAATTTGCTTTCTCTTCTCAAATTCGAATTCATCATTCTCTGTCTCTATCTCTTTCTCTTTCCCTTTCCCTTTCTCATCACCTCCTGATCCTGAACCTGACCCTGATGCATTCATTCTTCTTCCTTTCACTCACCTTCTCAACTTTCTCTTTCACTTTTCTTTCTTCGCAAATGCACCTTTAACTCTCTGCAGTTATTTCAGTTATCTCACTCTAACTGTTATAACCGTTTTCCTTCTCTATGTAATGTTGCAGCTGTCAAGTCTAACTGACTGCCATGCACATAAACTACTGCACTATATGCATATGGGCATGTCGATTTCTCAATTTCCTAATTTGTACTTAAAATACAATATTATTTTTACAAAAAGATTGGATGAACTGGATGTCGAGACCTAACAAAGTTAAGACATGATTGAAGTTCAAAGAGTATTTTAAAAAACTAATTACAAATTGCCTATCAACTAAATTCTCACGTCAATGATAGAATTAAAGCTTGCATTCTCAAAACATGCATTATTAGTTGTACTATTATTTTAAGCCAGTTTGATTTTATATTTTACATTAATTCTTAATATAATTATACTCTTCATTACTCCCTTCTTTCTTTTTAAGTTTCAATTATTTTAGGAAAAAATTGTTCCTATATATGTTCATTTTTAAAGTTTAAGGTTACATTATTGTTTTTTTTGTCAATTATATCCTTACCTCCATTAATTATTTTACATATTATTTACAAAATTGGATGATAAATAATTACAAAGTGTGTTAATTGAACAAAGGAATGATATGTTTCAATAGAAAAGAGAAATGTTGGCTTGTAGTGGAAAGATAAGAAGTTGACACTTTATTTTAGAGAGAGAAATCAATGCAATGATGAACCAGTTGCTGGGCACAAGGGAAAATTCATTAAGCAACACTACTTGGAAAGCATGCACTAATGCAATGAAGAATTATATAAAGGAGGTGTTATTGCAATACGAGGAGATTGATATTTATTGGAGAGAGAGAAATTGGTGCGATGGGAGAAGTGAAGTGGCAAGGGTATAATAGAAAAAAGTCTTATAATAATTATTTCATTAAATTTCATTAAGTCTTAATAGAAACACATGCACTACTAATTAGTATTAGGAGAGTTTACATTTATCACTCTTAAAATTTTTAAAAGTGGTAAATATAACTCTCGTAATATTGATTATTACCCTTTTTGTTTCTATATAAAACAAAGGAAACAAATAAATTTTCTGATTTTTAATGAAACTGTAAGACTTTTTCCTATTATATCTTTGTCTCTTCACTTCTCCCATTGCACCAATTTCTCTCTTTACAATAAAGTATCAATTTCCTCATATTGCACCCACTTCTCCCTCGGTCTCTCTTTCTCTTTGTGTGTGTATAATTCTTCATTGCATTAGGGCATGCTTTCTAAGTGGTAGCGCTTAATGAACTTTTCTTGTACTTAGGGTGGTCACATTAATTATTTTACATATTTTCTTGAAATTAGATATAAATAATTGCAAAAGTATTTAATTAATTGAACAAAGGAATGATATGTTTCAATGGAGAAGAGAAACGTTGACTTGTGGTGGATAGAGAAGAAGTGGACACTTTATTTCAAAGAGAGAAATTAATGGAATAGTGAATCAGTGACTGGGCACAAGAAAAATTCATTAAGTGCTACAACTTAGAAAACATGCACTAATGTAATAAAGAATTATACACAGAGAGACATTTGGATTCAATAGATGAGGAAATCGATAGTCGGTGCAATGGGGGAAGTGAAGTGACAAGGGTATAAGGGAAAAAGTCTCACAATTTCATTAAAAATCAGAAAAATTATTGATTTCCTTAGTTGGTGTGAACAAAGCTTAAATGATTATTGTATAGAAACAAAGGGAATACCAATTAGTATTAAGAGAGTTTACATTTACCAAAATCAAAATTAGGGGTGTTCATAGTGTTGGATAAAGACATGGGACAACGCAGCGGAATTAAGTTTCGTCCCCTTATTGTTCAAATGAATGGTACAAATCAAAGATAATATAAAGTATAGCAAACGGATTACCTTTTGTTCATTGAACAAAGCAAGCGAGCAACGTCTCTAAAGGTGTGCTCGCAGACAAGTACGCATCTCCACGACCAATAGGATTTTTCTCTGTTTGCTATGCCAGCCACAATTAGAAGGTGATAGCTAACCCTAATTTTTGTCACCGAATAATGTATGACTACATCTGATGTAGCGCTTATAAATAGGTAGAAATTAGGGTTAGATGAGTGTCTTTCATATTGGGCCCAATTCTAACAAATTGGCCCGTTAAAATAATTCTAGTCTAACATGATAATATTATTCCTAGTGGGCTTAACTTAAATGTGTGATCCTATAGGTTCTCTTAATAATATTGGGTCTCAATATTAAATATCTAATGCATATACCAACACACAAATCGAGTTGATTTAGGTTTCATCAAACCCATTACCCAAACTGATCAAAATAGTTTTCGTTAGGTTTGCTTGGATTTGTGAATTTTTTCTATCAAATCCCAATCGATCCAACCTAGACAATAATGGGTAGGTTTGGGTTTGGTCTACTGGTATAGAAAATTTAAAATTATTTCAAAATTTATAAAAAAAAACTGTATTTTTCCTTACCTTTTTAAGTGTTAATTTTTTGAGAAAAAATTGTTCCTATTTATTTTTCATTTTTAAAATTAAAGGTTACATTAATCTTTTTTTATCAATTATACCCTTACCTCCACTAATTATTTCACATATTTTTCATGAAATTGGATAATAAATACTACCTCTGTCCCTAAATATAAGACTTTTTTTTTAAAAAAATTATTTGTCCCTAAATATAAGACTCTTTTCAAGTTGTCTTTTGCATTAATTATTTTTGACCAAAATACCCTTAATTACTTTACAATAAATGCTATGAATTAAAAAGATAAACACATTCTCTTTCTTGTAAGGATTGGAGAAGAAGACTAGCACACATTAATTAATTATTTAGAAAGTAATTAAGTGAAAAAAGAAAGATGATGAGTCTCAATAATTTTAACGGTAATTTTGGAAAAATAATACAAATTGCTAACAAATTTAATGTTACTAACTAAATTAACCAACTTTCTTAAAAGGTGTGAATTAGTTTAAAAAAGTCTTATATTTAGGTATAGAGGTAGTAATTGCAAAGTGTGTTAATTGAACAAAGGAATGATAGTTTCAATAAAGAAGAGAAACATTGGCCTGTGGTGGAAGAGAACAAGTGGACACTTTATTTCAGAAAGAGAAATTTATACAATAGCAAACCAGTAGATGGGCTCAAGTAGTGGTGTTCATAAGCTAGTTCAGGTTAGGTTTAATATACTCAAACCAATCAAAATACTTTGTGCTTTAGTGGAAACATTTTGACACTTAAACTAGTCACTCATAGCAACGTACTTGCTAGTCCTTAACTATTATACCAATGTCTTTCATCTAGAAGGTGGTCTCTATACACATGGTTCAAAGAGGAACTGCGAACTATTTCAGAGGAGTGAAGCTAGTGCCTAAATTGTGCTTGTAGTCATGTGGTGATGCCTAATTTTAATTGAAATTAGAGATCGAGAAGTACTAGAAACACATGCCTTCAAATACACTATCTTTAATTAATTGGTTAAAATTTATTGAAAATTACAAAACCAAGAGAGAAAATCATTAAATATGATGTGAGACTCACAAAATTTTGTCATTTTCAATAAATTTCAACCAATAAGAGAGAGTGTGATAAAGAGTGTGTTCCTAACATTTCTCTTGTAATTAATTAATGATAATGCTAATAAATTTTAAGAAATGAATTGACATAATTAATTAATGATAATGCTGATAAATTTCAAGAAATGAATTGATGAACTAAATTGTTGATCATCACTAAACAAGCGAGGAGGAAATTTATTACTCCCTTTGTTCCTAAACTCTAAATATTTAAGGTTAATGCACACAAATTAAGAAACATTTAATACTACTCACAAACAATACATTTAGTCTAAAATACCCTCATTTAAAATCTATGATGCAAGAAGTTGTGAAAATCTAGGCCATGTTAAATAGGGGTACATGTGGAAGAAAATAATTAATGACAGTTGGAATGTATCAAACATCAAGAGTTTTGGAACAAATACAAGAAGTTAAAACATCAAGAGTTTAGGAACGGAGTGAGTATGCAAAAATTGACAATTATATCAAATTACTTTCCATCAGGATATTTTTCATAAGGGTCCACACTTTTCAACTAAGTGTTATCATTTTCATAATTTTGAATGATATAGTGAAACACCATGGTGCAATTTTCGTGCCAAAATAAGACTTTTGGGTTTTGGTGCACTGTGATCCTTGGTGCATCCTTATGCATAAAAAACCATAATGCTCGGAGTACTTTTCAGTTATCAGGTTTGTGGTGCCTCGTGGTCCATTTTAGATGCTCGTGGTGTATTTTCGGCCTATGGTGCAATTTTCGTGCCAAAAGTGACTTTTGGGTTTTGGTGCCCCGTGATCCTTGGTGCATCCTTATGCATAAAAAACCATCATGCTTGGAGCACTTTTCCGTTTTAGAGGTCCGTGGTGCCCCGTGGTCCATTTTTGGTGCCCGTAGTACATTTTCGGCCATGGTGGAATTTTTGTGCCAAAAGTGAATTTTGGATTTTTGTGCCCCGTGATCCTTGGTGCATCCTTATGCATAAAAAATTATAATGCTTGGAGCACTTTTCAGTTTTGAGGTCCGTGGTGCCTCGTGGTCCATTTTTAGTGCATGTGCTGCATTTTCGGCCCATGGTGTAATTTTCGTGCCAAAATAAGACTTTTGGATTTTGGTGCCTCGTGATCCATGGTACATCCTTATGCATAAAAAACCATAATGCTTGGAGCACTTTTCAGTTTTGAGGTCCGTGATGTCCCGTGGTCCAATTTTGGTGCCCGTGGTGCATTTTCGGCCGTGGTGCAATTTTTGTGCCAAAAGTGACTTGTGGATGTTGGTGCCCCATGATCCTTGGTGCTTCCTTATGCATATAAAAACCATTATGCTCAGAGCACTTTTCAGTTTTGAGGTCCGTGGTGCCTCTTGGTCCATTTTTGGTACCCGTGGTGCATTTTCGACCCAGAGTGCAATTTTCATGCTAAAAGTGACTTTTGGGTTTTGGTGCCCCGGGATCCTTGTTGCATCCTTATGCATAAAAAATCATAATACTCAGAGCACTTTTCAGTTTTGAGGTCCGTGGTGTCCTGTGGTACATTTTTGGTTCCAGTAGTGCATTTTCCGCCATAGTGTAATTTTCGTGCCAAAAGTGACTTTTGGGTTTTTGTGCCCCGTGATCCTTGGTGCATCCTTATGCATAAAAAACCATAATGCTCGGAGCACTTTTCAGTTTTGAGGTCCGTGGTGCCTCGTGGTCCATATTGGTGCCTGTGCTACATTTTTGGCCCATGGTGCAATTTTCGTGCCAAAATAAGACTTTTGGATTTTGGTGTCACGTGATCCTTGTTGCATCCTTATGCATAAAATACTGTAATGCTAGGAGCACTTTTCAGTTTTGAGGTCAATGGTGTAACACCCTAAATTCGGTTTTACATATTCTCATTTACAAACTTATTTTAATTCAATAGGCATGTTAACTAACTTTAATTTTTCCAAAAAAAAACTGTGAAGTTAATAAAACATAGATTGTAATTTTACTAAAATTTTAAAACTTTTGATTAATTAATTTCGGAAGTTGCTTATCATCACCTTAAATATAAATCTACATTTTAAAACGTGTAAAATATAATAAATAAGGTAAATAACTATGTCTATACATATATACATGAAATAGAGAATTTCATAACCCAAATATTTTCCAGAGTAATAGTAATATGTACATTTCCAAAGGGTATTCCAAATACATAGGGTAATAGAGTACGAAAACTGAATATACATGCCAGCAATCTAAAACCTAGGTCTTCTCATACCAAGATACATGAAAAGGAAAAAGGGTCCTAGGACTCAGAGCAGACATGACTAATACCTAACCCTACATGTAAGACCAACCTCCAAACGAAAAGTGCGAAGCTGATGAAGATAATGTCTTTATGACATCTACAGGTACTGCCACCAGTTCCTAAAGAAAAATAAACAGAGGGTGAACTCTCTACTTCATCAAGCAGTACACACAGAATGACTTTACAGTCACATACACAATCCTACTAGCCACCACGATGTGGTTTTCTAACGGTCACACCTGAAACCTGTTCGTTTCCACAGCTATTCTTGTAAATTATTTCACACTGGCCAGCTGCCACTGCAACTCACAGAACTCAGTGGTCTTACACATTTTTGAGTTGGATGACTGTTGGGAGTACACCCTTCACCATGGTACAATGGCGGGCTCTCACCAACTATGATGTCTCGTATTTTTGTCAGGGTGGCCGAGTCAGCTACGTGATCTATCGTCACAACTCAGTGCCTTACCCTCCAAGAACAACCTGCCTTACGATCATCTCCCAGGTACCAACTGTGATCATCCATTACTCCAAGGACTGACTCCTCAACCACTCTCCCTATTGGGATTCGTCTTTTAAAGGTCTGTGTGGGCTTTTCTACCAAAGGTACTCGACGACGGTCCTCAATCAACATATGTCCCAGACATACAACACGGAGATCCAACTCCCCCACTATCATAGTGGTTAAACGTTACGATCCCGTCATCTCACAAGCACAATGCTCACTGTAGATAAAGCCTCCACACGACCTCTCAACACTTGCCCATTTGGCTTCCGGTCACGTAAGATTATCCTTCTAGATCGACGCATAGCATTTATCCACTACACCAGTCACACTTGACCCCCAATGGAATGGTTTCCCTTCTCATTCGATCCTCACCAACACAAAACAAGGATCACAAAACTACTTATGCCAACCATCAATTACTAAGTTCACATTTTTTTTTACGGATTAATTCCTTACTTTCTGTCATTTTTATCACAAAATCACCGTTTTCCACAAATGTGCTCCGCATGGAGTTCATTTGTTCCCACTAAGATTATAAATCCTCGTCCCCACATTCAACATCCAAAACACATCAAAATCATGCGCACACAACTTTTCCACAATGCCTAGGGTTCACACTCCTAGGTCTCAGTCCACAATATACATAGTACAGTTAATTTGTATAATGAATCAAGTCACAGATAATTAGTCAACACATAGCATATAGATGAATATTCACCTTTAGAGGTAGAATATCATCTCTCAAGCTTAAATACATCATATCACATCAATAACACAAATATCAACAACCCTCCTCACCGGGATTATTCTTTCTCGTCACAGTGGGGTTCCGCTGCACATGGTACTTGACAGTTGAATAGATGCCGAGCCTGAGACCCCGTCTCCGCTCAAAATTATATATATATATACGAGGACATTGCCACCATCACCTTTCTATGGGTGACTGTCACATTACGTCGTGACACGCCTTTCAAACTCCGTCCCCTCTCTTTGGTATTCTCTCAGTTGGAACACCTAACGCAACTCTCTTGCCATCTCCAGCAATCTGCCATACACCCGTATCATCCTTGTACGACTCTCAACTCAACATGATACACCATGCTAGACAATTTTATTATGTTTTATGTATTTCCTTGCTTTCTCAAAACTTTACAATTTTATAAATGTTAACTTACCATTTATTCCTCCACACAAAGGTGCTAAGATTATTTCTATGTTCAAAGCATAAAAATAAAGAGTTAATTAAATTAATTCGTTTATAATAAAATAACAAAGGTGCACCATGCTAGACAATTTTATTATGTTTTATGTATTTCCTTGCTTTCTCAAAACTTTACAATTTTATAAATGTTAACTTACCATTTATTCCTCCACACAAAGGTGCTAAGATTATTTCTATGTTCAAAGCATAAAAATAAAGAGTTAATTAAATTAATTCGTTTATAATAAAATAACAATTACATCTTGTAGCATAATTAATTTTGCTCTCTGTTAAGGTTGCATTTATCTTTAAATGGAAAACTTGCCATAAACACTAGAACAAAGTTCTAGTCTTCACAAGCACTCGCGCCCGAGTCTTGTAAACACATCACACCAACAAACAATTTCATCACAAGATTCAAACTACAGTCAACAGACTGTATCACCAAAACAGAGAAAATTACACTTTCAAATATCAAATACTCAAGGTTTTTCTCCCTGAGACTTGAATGAATCAATCATAATAGCGGTTGTATTCTGTCCATTATCTCACAGAACCAAAATATTAATTGAAGGTAAAGTTATAAAAATACAAGTGTTAACAATCACATTTGACTATTTAGTCAAATTTTCATTGGCAGTACTGAATGTGAGCTCTCACTGATACAAGCAAATGACCTCGGAATTTAAAACTTATTATATCAAATCGAAGCTCTTGAAATCTATTTTATAGAAAGGTATCCCACTTATAAATCAAAATCTAGAAAATTTTCTAAGTCAGCAGCCCTGAATTTTGAGTGCTCACTGAACATAGCTCAAAGAAATGTAAATTTCTCCCACTTTCCAAACTTGTTTTGAGCTAAACTTTTTACAGTAGGAAGGTAACATCTTTATCTTTCTAACAAGGAAACCCTTGCCCCAAAATTCTTTCCCTATTGTTCCCAGTAAATTTCTTTCTAGCAGCCTAAGTTTCAGACTCAAAACAGAGCTCAAAAACCCTTGCCCTGTTTCTTTTTAAAAGGTTAATTTAGAAATTGGGCATGATAATTTTTTTAATTTATATGGTTAAAAATATTGTTTTTTCTAGTTTTTAATGGTTCAAAAACGAAAAAGAAACATTAAGCACACAAGTGGGAATTTGAGAAAAACCGAGACATGTTCCAGAGAAACTTGAAAACAGAACAGTCATTTTGAAAGCCACGAATGAACTTCAAAATGAGGTTTTCTCTCCATGGTGTCAAAATAAAATTTGTTCCTTTTTGTGTCTATTTTCATTAACAACAAATTTCGTGAAAAACCAATGGTTAGATCTCCCAAAAATTTCAAAACCGTGGGAGTTGTCCAGGGACACTCGAACCTAACAGCCACTGTTACATTGTTTTGGGGTTTGTTTTCAACCTGCAACCTTCATCAATTAATTTTACGAAAATTGGGCATGGATTTCCTTGTTCTAGGGGCCTTTCCACTCAGTTTCAAAACAACAAAAACAATACTAAGGCCAGGACATGCACTCACACTGCCACTGTCAAAGGATTTCCAACCCATTTAATCAACTTTTCATGTTCAAGCATTTAAACAAAGCAAACACAACAGCCAAAAAGGGACATGCATGCTGTAGGTAATTGAGTCTCCTAACTCTCAACCACCCTTAGACCAGAAATAGAATCCACAAAGAGTTCCCCTCACCTTTGTTGAGGTTCAGCTGAGAGAGAGGAAGATAAGATGAGCTGTTGGTAATTAAGAGTGGACCACCAAGCCTTGTATGTAACCAGAAATGGCTTCCCTTCTCCCCTTGATAGCTCTCGGCGAGAAGAAGAAAAAAAGAAAGAAGATAGCTTCGGGAGGAAGTTTGTAAATGAAGAGAGTGAGGGAAGAAAGAAGCTTCAACACATTAATATTTAAGATAAATTTGAAGTTTTGCTATTTGTAGTCACCCTTCCTCTAAGGACACTCCCTTCTCTTATTCTTTTTTTTTCCTTTTTCTACAACTTACGGAACTCACGTAAAAGTTCCAAAAATCTCACAATAACACTATGGCCCGTAACAAAACATAGAACTTAAGTTAATTATTATATCAATCAACATAATTTAAACTTAGTTTGCTCTTTCATTATTAATCAAATACTTAATCATACAATTAGGAAAACCACAACATTACAATTCTCCCCAACAAGAAAATTTTCTAATTAAATCTCTCACGTTCATACTTATTGGATTGTAATTTTCGGTATGTTACAAATGGTGCCCCGTGGTCCACTTTTGGTGCCCGTGGTGCATTTTCTGCCCATAGTGCAATTTTTGTGCCAAAATCAGACTTTCGGGTTTTTGTGCCCTGTGATCCTTGGTGCATCCTTATGCATAAAAAATCATAATGCTTGGAACACTTTTCAGTTTTGAGGTCCGTGGTGCCTCGTGGTCCATTTTTAGTGCACGTGCTGCATTTTTGGCCTGTGGTGCAATTTTAGTGCAAAAATAAGACTTTTGGGTTTTGGTGCCCCGTGATCCATGGTGCATTCTTATGCATAGAAAACTATAATTCTTAGAGCAGTTTTCAGTTTTGAGGTCCGTGGTGCCCCGTGATCCAATTTTGGTGCCCGTTGTGCATTTTTGGCCGTGGTGCAATTTTCGTGCAAAAAGTGACTTTTGGGTGTTGGTGCCCCATGATCCTTGGTGCTTCCTTATGCATATAAAAACCATCATGCTCGGAGCACTTTTCAGTTTTGAGGTCTGAGGTGCCTCGTGGTCCATTTTTTGTGCCCGTGGTGCATTTTCAACCTATAGTGCAATTTTCGTGCCAAAAGTGACTTTTGGGTTTTGGTGCCCTGTGATCCTTGGTGCATCCTTATGCATAAAAAATCATAATGCTTAGAGCACTTTTCAGTTTTGTGGACCGTGTTGTCCCGTGGTACATTTTTGGTTCCCGTATTGCATTTTCTGAGATGGTGCAATTTTCATGCCAAAAGTGACTTTTGGGTTTTGGTGCCTCATGATCCTTGGTGCATCCTTATACATTAAAAATCATAATGTTCGGAGTACTTTTCGGTTTTGAGGTCAGTGGTACCCTGTGGTCGATTTTTGGTGCTCAGGGTGCATTTTCGGCCCATGGTGCAATTTTCGTGCCAAAAAAAGACTTTTGGATTTTTGTACCCCGTCATCTTTGGTGCATCCTCATGCATAAGAAACCATAAAGCTCAAAGCACTTTTCAGTTTTGAAGTCCGTGGTGCCCCATTGTCCATTTTTGGTTCCTGTGGTGCATTTTCAGCCAAGGTGCAATTTTCTATCCAAAAGTGACTTTTGGGTGTGGGTGCCCCGTGATCCTTGGTGCATCCTTACACATAAATAATCATAATACTCGGAGTACTTTTAAGTTTTGAGGCCCGTGGTGCCCTGTGGTCCATTTTTGGTGCAAGTGGTGCATTTTTGGCCCATGATGCAATTTTTGTGCCCAACTAAGACTTTTTGTGTTTTGGTGCCCAGTGATCCTTGGTGGATCCTTATGCATAGAAAATTATAATGCTCAAAGCACTTTTCAGTTTTGAGGTCAGTGGTGCCCCGTGGTCCATTTTTGGTGCCCAGGTGCATTTTTGGCCTATGGTGCAATTTTCATGCAACAATAAGACTTTTGGATTTTCGTGCCCCGCGATCCTTTGTGCATCCTTATGCATAAAAAATTGTAATGCTCAGTGCACTTTTCAGTTTTGAGGTCCGTGGTGCCCTGTAGTCCATTTTTGGTTCATGTGGTGCATTTTCGGCTGTGGTGCAATTTTCGTTCCAAAGGTGACTTTTGGGTGTTGGTGCCCCATGATCCTTGGTGCATCCTTATACATAAAAAATCATAATGCTCAAAGCACTATTCAGTTTTGAGGTTCGTGGTGCCTCGTGGTCCATATTTGGTGCCTGTGCAACATGTTTGGCCCATGGTGCAATTTTCGTGCCAAAATAAGACTTTTGGATTTTGGTGTCACATGATCCTTGTTACATCCTTATGCATAAAAAATCATAATGCTAGGAGCACTTTTCAGTTTTGAGGTCCATGGTGCCCCGTGGTCCATTTTTGGTGCCCGTGGTACATTTTTGACCCATGGTGCAATTTTCGTGCCAAAATAAGACTTTTGGGTTTTGGTGCCTTGTGATCGTTGGTGCATCCTTATGCATAAAAAATCATAATGCTCAGAACACTTTTCAGTTTTGAGGTCCGTGGTACCTCGTGGTCCATTTTTGGTGCACATGCTGCATTTTCAGACCATGGTGCAATTTTCGTGCCAAAATAAGACTTTTGGGTTTTGGTGCCCCGTGATCCATGGTGTATCCTTATGCATAAAAAAATCATAATGTTTGGAGCACTTTTAAGTTTTGAGGTCCGTGGTCCCCCGTGGTCCATTTTTGGTGCCCGTTGTGTATTTTCGACCCATGATGCAATTTTCGTGGTAAAATAAGACTTTTGGGTGTTGGTGCCCCATGATCCTTGGTGCATCCTTACGTATAAAATCTGTAACGCTTGGAGCACTTTTCAGTTTTGAGGTCCATGGTGCCTCGTGGTCCATATTTGGTGCCTGTGCTACATTTTTGGCCCATGGTTCAATTTTCGTTCCAAAATTGACGTTTGGGTGTTGGTGCCCCATGATCCTTGGAGCATCCTTATGCATAAAAAACTATAATGCTAGGAGCACTTTTCAGTTTTGAGGTCCATGGTGCCCCGTGGTCCATTTTTGGTGCCCGTGGTGCATTTTCGGTCCATGGTGCAATTTTCGTGCCAAAATAAGACTTTTGGATTTTTGTGCCCTGTTATCCTTGGTGCATCCTTATGCATAAAAAACTATAATGCTCAAACACCTTTCAGTTCTGAGGCCCATGGTGTCTCGTGGTCCATTTTTAGTGGACGTGCTGCATTTTCGTGCCAAAATAAGACTTTTGGATTTTGGTGCACTGTGATCCATGGTGCATCCTTATGCATAAAAAACCATAATGTTCGGAGCACTTTTCAATTTTGAGGTCCGAGGTGCCTCGTGGTCCATTTTTTGTGCTTGTTGTGCATTTTCGACCCATGGTGCAATTTTTGTGCCAAAATAAGACTTTTGAATGTTGTGCCCCATGATCCTTGGTGCATCCTTATGTATAAAAACCGTAATATGTGGAGCACTTTTCAGTTTTGAGGTCCGTGGTGTCCTGTGGTCCATTTTTTGTGCTTGTGGTGCATTTTCGGCCCATGGTGCAATTTTCGTGCCAAACTAAGACTTTTTTATTTTTGTGCCCCATGATCCTTGGTGCATATTTATGCATAAAAAACCATAATGCTCATAGCACTTTTCAGTTTTGAGGTCCGTGGTGCCCCGTGGTCCATTTTTGGTGCCCGGGGTGCATTTTCGGCCCAAGGTGCAATTTTTGTGCCAAAATAAGACTTTTGAGTATTCGTGCCCCGTGATCCTTGATGCATCCTTATGCATAAAAAACCATAATGCTCAGAGCACTTTTCAATTTTGAGTTTCATGGTGCCTCGTGGTCCATTTTTGGTGCCAGTGGTGCATTTTCGACCCATTGTGCAATTTTCGTGCAAAAATAAAACTTTTGGGTGTTGGTGCCCCATGATCCTTGGTGCATCCTTATGCATAAAAACAATAAAAGCTTGGAGTACTTTTTAGTTTTGAGGTCCGTTGTGCCCCATGGTCAATTTTTGGTGCCTGTTGTGCATTTTGGCCCATGGTACAATTTTCGTGCGAAAAAAAGACTTTTGAATTTTAGTGCCCCGTGATCCTTGGTGCATCCTTATGCATAAAAAACCATAATGCGCATAGCATTTTTCAGTTTTGAGGTCCGTGGTGCCACGTGGTCAATTTTTGGTGCCCGTGGTGCATTTTCGGCCCATGTTGCATTTTTGTGCCAAAATAAGACTTTTGGGTTTTAGTGTCCCATGATTCTTAGTGGATCCTTACGCATAAAACATCGTAATTCTCATAGCACTTTTCAGTTTTGAGGTCCGTGGTGCCCCGCTGTCCATTTTTGGTTCCTATAGGGCATTTTCGCCCATGGTTTAACTTTGATTCCAAAAGTGAGTTTCGGGTGTTGGTGCCCCATAATCCTTGGTGCATCCTTATGCATAAAAAACCATAATGCTAGGAACACTTTTCTGTTTTGAGGTCCGTGGTGTCCCGTGGTCCAATTTTGATGCCTGTGGAGTATTTTCGGCCCATGGTGCAATTTTCGTACTAAATTAAGGCCTTCTGGTTTTGGTGCCCCATGATCCTTGGTGCATATTTATGCATAAAAATCCATAATGCTCAGAGGACTTTTCAGTTTTGAGGTCTGTGGTACCCCGTTGTCTAGTTTTGGTGCCCGGGGTGCATTTTCAGCCCATGGTTCAATTTGTGCCAAAATAAGACTTTTGGGTATTCGTGCCCCGTGATCCTTGATGCATCCTTATGCAAAAGAAACCATAATGGTCAAAGCACTTTCTAGTTTTGAGGTCCGTGGTGCCCCGTGGTCCATTTTTGATGCCCATGGTGCATTTTCGGCCAATGGTCTAATTTTCGTTCCAAAAGTTACTTTTGGGGTGTTGGTGCCCCAAGATGCTTGGTGTATCCTCAAGCATAAAAAATCATAATGCTCGGAGTAGTTTTCAATTTTGAGGTTCGTGGTCCCCCATGGTATATTTTAGGGGCTCGTGGTGCATTTTCGACCATTGGTCCAATTTTCGATCCAAAAGTGACTCTTGGGTGTTGGTGCCCCATGATATTTGGTGCATCCTTTAGCATAAAAAATCGTATTGCTCAGAGTACTTTTCAGTTTTGAGGTCCGTGGTGCCCCGTGGTCCATTTTTGGGGCCCATGGTGCATTTTCGGCCCATGGTGCAATTTTCGTGCCAAACTACGACTTTTGGATTTTAGGGCCCCATAATCCTTGGTTCATCCTTATGCATAAAAAATCATAATGCTCAGAGCACTTTTCAATTTTGAGGTTCGCGGTGCCCGTGGTCCATTTTTAGTGTCTGAGGTGCATTTTCGACCCATGGTACAATTTCGTGCCAAAATAAGACTTTTGGGTATTCATTCCCTGTGATCCTTGATGCATCCTTATGCATAAAAAACCATAATGCTCAGAACACTTTTCAGTTTTTAGGTCCTTGGTGCCCCGTGGTCCATTTTTGGTTCCTATGGGACATTTTCGGCCATGTGCACTTTTGATTCCAAAAGTGAGTTTCGGGTGTTGGTGCCCCATGATCCTTGGTGCATCCTTATGCATAAAAAATCATATTACTAGGAGCACTTTCAGTTTTGAGGTCCGTGGTGCCCCCGTGGTCCATTTTTGGTGCCCGTGGTGCATTTTCGACCCATGGTGCAATTTTATTGCCAAAATAAGAGTTTTGGATGTTGGTTCCCTATGATCCTTATTGCATCCTTATGTATAAAAACCATAATGCTTGGAACACTTTTCAGTTTTGAGGTCCGTGGTGCCCCGTGGTTCATTTTTGGTGCCCAGGGTTGCATTTTTGGCCCGTGGTGCAATTTTCGTGCCAAAATAAGACTTTTGGGTATTCGTGCCCTGTGATCCTTGATGCATTCTTATCCATAAAAAATCAAAATGCTCAGAGCACCTTTCAGTTTTGAGGTCCGTGGTGCCCCATGGTCCATTTTTTGTTCCTGTGGTACATTTTCGACCATGGTGATATTTTCGTTCCAAAAGTGACTCTTGGGTGTTGGTGCCCCATGATCTTTGGTGCATCCTTTTGCATAAACAACCGTATTGCTCGGAGCACTTTTCAGTTTTAAGGTCCGTGGTGCCCCGTTGTCCATTTTTGGTGCCCATGGTGCATTTTCGACCCATGGTGCAATTTTCGTGCCAAAATAAGACTTTTGGGTGTTGGTGCCCCATGATGTTTAGTGCATTATTATGTATAAAAATCGTAATGCTCAGAGTACTTTTCAGTATTGATGTCCATGGTGCGCCATGGTCCATTTTTAGTGTCCGGGGTGCATTTTCGGCCCATACTGCAATTTTCATGCCAAACTAAGACTTTTGGGTTTTGGGGCCCCGTGATCCTTGGTGCATCTTTATGCATAAAAAATCAAAATCTTCTGAACACTTTTCAGTTTAGAGGTCAGTGGTGCCTCGTGGTCCATTTTTGGTGCCAGTGGTGCATTTTCGACCCATGGTGCAATTTTCTTGCCAAAATAAGACTTTTGGGTGTTGGTGCACCATGATCCTTGGTGCATCCTTATTCATAAAAAATCATAATGCTTGGAGTACTTTTTAGTTTTGAGGTCCGTGGTGTCGCGTCGTCCATTTTTGTTGCCTGTGGTGCATTTTCGTGCCAAAGTAAGACTTCTGGATTTTAGTGCCCTGTGATCCTTGGTGGATCCTTATGCATAATAAACCATAATACTCAGAGCACTTTTCAATTTTGAGGTCCGTGGTGCCCCGTTGTCCATTTTTGGTTCCAGTAGGTCATTTTCGGCCATGGTGCAATTTTTATTCGAGAAGTGACTTTCAGATGTTGGTGCCCCATGATCCTTGGTGCATCCTTATGCATAAAAAATCATAATGCTAGGAGTACCTTTCAGTTTTGAGGTCCGTGGTGCCCCGTGGTCCATTTTTGGTGCCCGTGGTGCATTTTCGACCCATGGTGAAATTTTATTGCCAAAATAAGAGTTTTGGGTGTTGGTGCCCCATGATCCTTGTTGCATCCTTATGTATAAAAATCATAATGCTCGGAGCACTTTTCAGTTTTGAGGTCCGTGGTGCCCTGTAGTCCATTTTTTGTGCCCATGGTGCCTTTTCGACCCATGGTGCAATTTTCGTGCCAAAGTAAGACTTTTGGGTGTTGGTGCCCCATGATCCTTGGTGCATCCTTATGCATAAAAAGCCATAATGTTTGGAGCACTTTTCAGTTTTGAGGTCCTCGGTGCCCTTTTTGGTGCCCGGGGTGCATTTCGGTGCATGCTGCAATTTTCGTGCCAAATAAGGCTATTGGGTTTTCGTGTCCCGTGATCCTTGTTGCATCCTTATGCATAAAAAACCATAATGCTTAGAGCACTTTTTAGTTTTGAGGACCGTGGTGCCCCGTGGTCCATTTTTGGTTCATGTGGTGCATTTTTGGCCAAGGTGCAATTTTCGTTCCAAAAGTGACTTTCGGGTGTTGGTGCCCCATGATCCTTGGTGCATATTTATGCATAAAAAATCATAATACTCAGAGCACTTTTCAGTTTTGAGGTCTGTGGTGCCCCGTGGTCCATTTTTGGTGTCTATGGTGCATTTTCGGTCTATAGTCCAATTTTCATTCCAAAAGTGACTTTTGGGTGTTGGTACCCCATGATCCTTGATGCATCCTTATGCATAAAAAACTATAATGCTCGGAGCAATTTTTAGTTATGAGGTCCGTGGTCCCCCGTGGTCCATTTTTGGTGCCAGTGGTGCATTTTTGGCCCATGGTGCAATTTTCGTGCCAAAATAAGACTTTTGGATTTTAGTGCCCCATGATCCTTGGTGCATCCTTATGCATAAAAAAATCACAATCCTCGAAGCACTTTTCAGTTTAGAGGTCCATGGTGCCCCATGATTTATTTTTGGTGCCAATGTTGCATTTTCGAACCATGGTGCAATTTTCTTGCCAAAATAAAACTTTTGGGGGTTGGTGCCCCATGATCCTTGGTGCATCCTTATGCATAAAAAATCATAATGCTCGGAGCACTTTTTAGTTTTGAGGTCTGTGGTGCCCCGTTGTCCATTTTTAGTACTCGTGGTACATTTTCGACCCATGGTTCAATTTTCGTGCCAAAGTAAGACTTTTGGGTGTTTGTGCCCCATGATCCTTGCTGCATCCTTATGCATAAAAAACAATAATGCTAGGAGCACTTTTCAGTTTTGAGGTCCTCGGTGCTCCGTGCTCCATTTTTGGTGCTCGGGGTGCATTTTCGGCCCATAGTTCAATTTTCGTCCCAAAATAAGGCTTTAGGGTTTTCGTGCCCCGTGATCCTTGTTGTATCCTTATGCATAAAAATCATAATGCTTAGGATAGTTTTCAATTTTGTGGTCCTCGGTGCTCTGTGCTCCATTTTTGGTGCCCGGGGTGCATTTTCGGCCCATAATGCAATTTTCGTCTCAAAATAAGGCTTTAGGGTTTTCATGCCTGGTGATCCTTGTTGTATCCTTATGCATAAAAAACAATAATGCTTAGAGCACTTTTCAGTTTTGAGGTCCGCGGTGCTCCGTGCTCCATTTTTGGTGCCCGGGATGTATTTTCGGCCTATAGTGCAATTTTCGTCCCAAAATAAGGCTTTAGGGTTTTTGTGCCTCGTGATCTTGATTGTATCCTTATGCATAAAAAACCATAATGCTCAGAGTAGTTTTCAGTTTTGAGGTTCGTGGTGTCCCGTGGTCCATTTTTGGTTCCCGTGGTGCATTTTTGACCAAGGTGCAATTTTCGTTCCAAAAGTGACTTTTGGGTATTGGTGCCCCATTATCCTTGGTGCATCTTTATGCACAAAAAATCATAATGCTTGGAGCACTTTTCGGTTTTGAGGTCCATGGTGCCCCGTGGTCCATTTTTGGTGTCCATGGTACATTTTCGGCCCGTGGTCCAATTCTTTCCAAAAGTGACTTTTGCGTGTTGGTACCCCATGATCTTTGGTGCATCCTTAATCATAAAAAACCATAATGCTCAGAGCAGCTTTTAGTTTTGAGGTCCGTGGCCCCCCATGGTCCATTTTTGGTGCTCGTGGTGCATTTTCGACCCTTGGTGCAATTTTCATGCCAAAATAAGATTTTTGGGTTTTCGTGCCCTGTGATCCTTGGTGAATCCTTATGCATAAAAAATCGTAATGCTTGGAGCACTTTTTAGTTTTGAGGTCCGTGGTGCCCCGTCGTCCATTTTTGGTGCCCGTGCATTTTCTGTCCATGGTGCAATTTTCTTGCCAAAATAAGACTTTTAGGTGTTGGTGCCCCCATGATCCTTGGTGCATCCTTATGCATAAAATATCATAATTCTAGGAGCACTTTTTAGTTTTGAGGTCAGTGGTGCCCCGTGATCCATTTTTGGTGCCTGTGGTGCATTTTCGACCATGGTTCAATTTTCGTTCCAAAAGTGACTTTTGGGTGTTGGTGCTCCATGATCCTTGTTGCATCCTTATGCATAAAAATCCATAATGCTGGGAGCACTTTTCAGTTTTGAGGTCCGTGGTGCCTTGTGGTCCATTTTTGGTGCCTGTAGTGCATTTTCCGCCATGGTGCAATTTTCGTGCAATAGTGACTTTTGGATTTTGGTGCCCTGTGATCCTTGGTGCATCCATATGCATAAAAAATCATAATGCTCAAAGCACTTTTCAGTTTTGAGGTACGTGGTGCCTCGTGGTCCATTTTTGGTGCCCGTGGTGCATTTTCGGCCCATGATGCAATTTTCGTGCCAAAATAAGACTTTTGTGTTTTGGTGCCCCGTGATCCTTGGTGCATCCTTACGCATGAAAACCATAATGCTCGGAGTACTTTTCAGTTTTAAGATCTTGGGTGCCCTGTGGTCCATTTTTGGTGCCCGTGGTGAATTTTTGGCCATGGGGCAATTTTCGTGCCAAAAGTGACTTTTGGGTTTTGGTGTCCCATGATCCTTGGTGAATCCTTATGCATAAAAAATCATAATGCTCGAAGCACTTTTCAGTTTTGAGGTTTGTGATGACCCGTGGTCCATTTTTTGTGTTTGTGGTGTATTTTCGGCCCATGTGCAATTTTCGTGCCAAAATAAGCTTTTGGGTTTTGGTGGCCTATAATCCTTGGTGCATCCTTATGCATAAAAAATCATAATGCTTACAGCACTTTTCAATTTTGAGGGCCATGGTGACTCGTGGTCCATTTTTGGTACCCGTTATGCATTTTTGTCCCATGGTGCAATTTTCGTGCCAAAATAAGACTTTTGGGTTTTGGTGCCCTATGATCCTTGGTGCATTCTTATGCATAAAAAATCATAATGCTTAGAACACGTTTCAATTTTGAGGTCCATAGTGCCATGTGGTCTATTTTTGGTGCCCATTGTGCATTTTAGGCCCATGTTGCAATTTTCGTGCCAAAATAAGAATTTTGGGTTTTGGTGCCCTATGATCCTTAGTGCATCCTTATGCAAAAAAAATTATAATACTCAGAGCACTTTTCAGTTTTGAGGTCCATCGTGACCCGTGGTCTATTTTTGGTGCTCGTGGAGCATTTCCGACCTAAGGTGCAATTTTCGTGTCAAAATAAGACTTTTGGGTTTTGGTGCCCTATGATCCTTGGTGCACTCTTATGCATAAAAAACCATAATTCTTAGAGCACGTTTTAGTTTTGAGGTCTGTAGTGTCCTGTGGTCTATTTTTGGTGCCCGTGGTGCATTTTAGGCCTATGTTGCAATTTTCGTGCCAAAATAAGACTTTTAGGTTTTGGTGCCCTATGATCCTTGGTGCATTCTTATGCAAAAAAAACTAAAATGCTCGAACCACTTTTCAGTTTTGAAGTCCATCGTGACCCGTGGTCTATTTTTGGTGCTTGTGGAACGTTTCCGGTCGAGGGTTCACTTTTCGTGCCAAAATAAGACTTTTGGGTTTTGGTTCCCCGTGATCCTTGGTGCATCCTTATGCATAAAAAACCGTAATGCTTATAGCACTTTCCAGTTTTGAGATCTATGGTACCCTGTGGACCATTTTTAGGGCTCGTGGTGCATTTTCGGCCCGTAGTGCAATTTTCGTGCGAAAATAAGACTTTTGGGTTTTAGTGTCACATGATCCTTGGTGCATCATTATGCAAAAATAACTATAATGCTTGGAGCAGTTTTCAGTTTTGAGGTCCGTAGTGGCTCATGGTCCATTTTTTGTGCCCGTTGTGCATTTTCAACCCATGGTACAATTTTCGTGCCAATATAAGACTTTTGGGTTTTAGTGCCTCGTGATCCTTGGTGCATACTTAAGCATAAAAAACCATAATGCTCAGAGCATTTTTCAATTTTGAGGTCCATGGTGCCCCGTGGTCTATTTTTTGTGCCCGTAGTGCAATTTCGGCTGTGGTGCAACTTTAGTGCCAAAAGTGACTATTGGGTTTTGGTGCCCCGTGATCCTTGGTGCATCCTTATCCATAAAAAACTATGATGCTTGGAGCACTTTTCAATTTTGAGGTCCGTGGTGCCTCGTGTTTCATTTTTGGTGCCTGTTGTGCATTTTCGGCCAATTGTGCAATTTTCTTGCTAAAATAAGACTTTGGGGTTTTAGTTCCTTGTGATTCTTGGTGCATCCTTATGCATAAAAAACCATAATGCTTGGAGCACTTTTTAGTTTTGGGGTCCATGGTGCCCCATGGTCCATTTTTGGTGCCCGTGGTGCATTTTCTATCCATGGTGTAATTTTCATACCAAAAGTAACTTTTGGGTTTTGGTGCCCCGTGATCCTTGGTGCATCCTTATGCAAAAAAAAAAAAAAAAATATAATGCTCGGAGCGTTTTTCAGTTTTGAGGTCTGTGGTGCCCGGTGGTCCATTTTGGTGCCCATGGTGCAATTTTCGTGCCAAAATAAGACTTTTGGATTTTGGTGCCTTTTGATCCTTGGTTCATCCTTATGCCTAAAAATCCTTAGTGCTCGAAAACTTTTCAGTTTTGAGGTCTATGGTGCACTATGGTCCATTTTTGGTTCATGTGGTGCATTTTCGACGATGGTGCAATTTTCGTGCCAAAATAAGACTTTTCAATTTTGGTGTCCCATAATCGTTGGTGCATCCTTATGCATGCAAAACAATAATGCTCAGAGCAATTTTCAGTTTTGAGGTCTGTCGTGCCCCGTGGTGCATTTTTGGTGCCTATGGTGCATTTTCGGGCCATGGTGCAATTTTTGTGCCCAATTAAGACATTTGGATTTTGGTGTCCCGTGATCCTTGGTTGATCCTTATGCCCAAAAATCCTTAAAGCTCAGTGCACTTTTCAGTTTTGAGGGCTGTGGTGCCCCGGGGTCCAATTTTGGTGCATGTGGAGTATTTTCGGCCCATGGTTCAATTTTTGTGCCAAAATAAGAATTTTGGGTTTTGGTGCCTCGTGATCCTTGGTGCATCCTTATGCATAAAAAACCATAATGCTCGGCACACTTTTCAGTTTTGAGGTCCGTGGTGCCCCGTGGTCCCATTTTGCTGCCCGTGATACATTTTCGGCCCAAGGTGCAATTTTCGTGCCAAAATATGACTTTTGGGTTTTGGAGCCCCGTGATTCTTGGTGCATCCTTATGCATAAAAAAAATAATAATGCTCAGAGTACTTTTCAGTTCTGAGGTCCATGGTGCCTCGTGGTCCATTTTTGGAGCCTGTAGTGCATTTTCGGCCATGGTGCAATTTTCGTGCCAAAAGTGACTTTTGGGTTTTGATGCCCCATGATCCTTGGTGCATCCTTATGCATAAAAAACCATAATGCTCAGAGCACTTTTCAGTTTTGAGGTTCATGGTGCCCCGTGGTCCATTTTTGGTGCCCTTGTTGCATTTTCGACCTATGGTACAATTTTCGTGCCAAAATAAGACTTTTGGATTTTGGTGCCTCGTGATCCTTGGTGCATCTTTATGCATAAAAAAATCATAATCCTTGGACCAATTTTTAGTTTTGAGGTCCATCGTGTGCCGTGGTCCATTTTTGGTGCCCGTTGTACATTTTTCACAATGGTGCAATTTTCGTGCAGTAGTGACTTTTGTGTTTTGGTGTCCCGTGATCCTTTGTGCATCCTTATGCATAAAAAATCATAATGCTCGGAGCACTTTTTAGTTTTGAGGTCCGTGGTGCCTCGTGGTCCAATTTTGGTTCCAGTGGTGCATTTTCGGCCCATGGTGCAATTTTCATGCCAAAATAAGACTTTTGGATTTTGGTGCCCCGTGATCCTTGGTGCATACTTATGTATAAAAAATCATAATGCTCGGAGCACTTTTCAATTTTGAGGTCCGTGGTGCCCCGTGGTCCATTTTTTGTGACCATGCTACATTTTCGGTAGGGGTGTTCATGGATTGGATTTTTGAAAATCCAATCCATATCCAATCCAAATCCAATTAAATGGTTTGGATTTAAATTCCATATCCATTTAATTGGATAATTTTGGTTTGGATTTTTTTGAAACTGGTTTAAAATTTGTTTTAAAACTGGTTTATAGTTGAAAAGCAATTTGGTTTTAAATCTAGTTTTAAACCATAATTTAGTTTTCGGTCAACTTTGGTCGTGGCTATTTTTGGTCGACTTCGGTCATGCCTGCTGTTGTTCAACCTCAACTAGGGTTATTTTCGACTGATGTTAGTTGTGGCTGGCCGACTTCGGTCAGGACTGTTTTCAGGTGACCTCGACCTTAATATTTTAGGCCAACATCAGTTGAGGTAGTTTTCGACAGACTTCGTCCCTGGCTAATTTCAGTCAATCTCAGTTAGAGCTATTTTCAGTACATTCAGCTATGGTATTTTCGGTTGACCTCGACTGAGGCAGTTTTCGGCTAACTTCGGTCGGGGCTATTTTTCGTCGACCTCAGTCAGGGTTATTTTTTGTCAATCTCAGCTACGGTATTTTCGATTGACCTCAATCGTGACTGCTTTTAGCCAACCTCGATTGGGGCTTTTTTAGTCGACCTCGGTAAGGTCTGTTTAAGATCAACCGCAACCGTGGCTGTTTTCGACTTACCTCAGCTAGGGTTATTTTTGGCCTACCTCGACTAGGGTTATTTTCGGCCGAGTTAGGCCGGGGTTGTTTTTGGTGGACCTCGACAAGGGTTGTCTTTGGCCGACCTCGGCCAGGGCTATTTTCGGCTGACCTCGACTGAGGCATTTTCAGGCCAACCTCAACGAAGGCTATTTTTGGTTGACCTTGACTAGGTTATTTTTGGCTTACCTAGGTTGGGGCATTGTCGGCCTACCTCGGCTATTTTTGGCCGACTAATTCCGAGACTATTTTCTGTCGACCTCGACTAGGGTTATTTTTGACTGACCTCGATAACCTTTGTTATGTTTTATCGACCTCGGTGACCTTGTTTTAGCCAACCTCGACCGAGGCTATTTTCGGCTGACCTCGACTAGGGTTATTTTTTGCTGGGGTTGTTTTTGGCCAATCTCGACAAGGGTTGTTTTCGGTCGACTTCAACTAGGGTTATTTTTTACCTTCCTAGGTTGGTGCTTTTTTGGTCGACTAGGACTAGGGTTTTTTCGACCGACCTGGACTAGGGGTTTTTAAGGCGACCTTAGCCAAGGTTGTTTTCAGACAACCTCGACCGAAGCTATTTTCGGAGAAATGTTATATCATTCGAATAATGCATGTGGTGGGCATGAATTTTGGATTTAAAAATCCAAACAAAAATCCAATCTATATCCAAATTAATTGGATTAGATTTAAAATCCAAAAAATTGGATTTGGATATAAAACCAATCCATTAAAATCGATTTAAAGTGGTTTGGATTGGTTTTATAGCAGTGACACGTAAAACATGTTTCTGAATGTTGGGGATGCTGCATCAATTAAGCATTTATCTTTCTTTTGTTGTCAGCTAGCTCCTTAAGAAATAGAATTCAATATAAAGATATGGTAATCTGCGAAAACAGTAGTCAATCCTTAATTTATAAATTATTGAAAAATTATTTATTTATAATCGAATATATAGGAAAAATCACGAAAGAATCTTAAATACTACTACCTTCGTCCCATATATAGGACCCTTTTTACTTTTTTGCTTGACTCTTTTTATAAGACCCTTTTCTAATTGTTTGGTGCATTAATTATTTTTTTTCCTATAGTACCCTTCATTTATGACAGTATTCTCTCTCCAAAACATTAATTATTCCTAGGTGAGAAGCAATTAAGTGGAGAGAGAAATGAAGGGTAATTTTGGAATAGGAGTATAAATAAAAGACAAATTTAATGTGATTAACTAGCTTAACCAATTTTCTTAAAGAGTGTGAATTAGTTGAAAGGGTCTTATAGACAGGGATGAAGGTAGTACTACCTTGGTTCCTTTTTATCTGTCTTTTAAGAGGTTTTTACGAAACAACCAAGAAATGCAATAAATTTTCTTGATTCTAATAAAATAGTTGTAGAGTTTTCTGTAGAAATATGAAGACCCCTATGTTCTATAATAAGTAGATCTTTAGTTTTGATGATGTCTTCGAATTTGTAATTGCTCCTTATAGTATGAACAATAACCTATTAGAATGATTGTTATAAGCTTTCATTGTGTGAATATGTGTGTATCATGCATATAGGCTAGATATAGTATATTCCCTCACATGAGCATTGTTTGATCATTGTTGTATTACCTTATTTTAACCAAGGATTGAATCTGGACAAAAAACATTTTGAAAATTCGAAAAGTTCAATCCAAGAACTAATTAATTGATTACATGAACAATATAATCGATTATCTCGAGGTTTTGTTTTATGAAAATTGGATAAGGTTAGTTGATAATCGATTATCCACTAATAATAATCGATTATTTGGCCCTGAAAGAAAATTGAGCCTTTCGCAGTGAATCGATTATCCCAGTAAATAATCGATTATTTTGATCTTCAGCATTTCCAGATGATGATTAGAACAAAATAATCGATTATCTTAAGCAATAATTGATTATCTCTATTTTGAGGCCTATATAACTAACTTTTTCGAAGGCACTCGAGTGTGACACCATTCTCTCTCATTTTACCTCATCTTTTTCATCTAAGAGAACTCTGAAAGTGTGTGTCATCATCATAAGGATTCATTGGATCAAATCTTTTCTAAATTCTCAAGAAAACAATGAATCTTTCTCAAGCTACACGAAAGGGAATATGAACCTAAGTTAGGAAGAGCTTCAATTTCTGATCTTCACAATAGGTGATTTCTTTCCTTAACTTTGTTGTGTAAATTCGTGTAGTGTAGGTTTCCCTATGTTGTTACATTGCATATAGATAGGTGTTCTATATTGTAGTGTGTTTCTTGAATAGGTTTTTTCAAGAAGGTGCATTTTGCATGGTGTGTGCATTTTGCATGTGAGTTTGTATGTAAACAAATGTGATAGTGAATTAGGTCCAAGCTCGGGTTGCCTGTGACAACACTGGATGTAGATTTCAGGTTCAAATCGAACCAGTATATATCTTGTGTCACTCTCTCCTTTCTCTTATCTTCAATTTCTTGATCTTTTATTATCTTGTATATTGATCTTGTTTTGAAATCTGTTTTAGAAATAAGAGATAAGTGACATAAGCTAAGCATACGATACTCATCTTGAAAGGGATTCAAAAAGGGATTTCTCATCTTACAAAGAGCCTCTCACTGAAAAAGACTGTATTTTAAAAGAAAAGTTTAAGAATCCAATTCACCTCCCCTCTTGGATTTCATGTGAACTAAGCCATTTTATCTAACATTTTCTATTTTACCCTTTTTCATATTCACTCCACAATAAATACATGTATAAATTAATTAAATATTAGGAGACAAGTAAGGGTATAATTAATAAAAGAGTAATTAATGTGATCTTGAACTTTACAAATGACTTATGAGTAGAAATATTTTTTTTCTTCAAAAATTTGACAATTAAAAAAGAACGGAGATAATATAAGATTATTTATTATCATTACATGATGATAAATCAACATTGGAAGTTGAAAATAATTCTAAACCACCTTACAGTAATTGGGCTTGTTGACAAGTGTCGAAGGGAGTGCACATGCTTTCGTGAGTAAGTGATAAGTTATTCTCTAATTTTCAATCCTAGAGGTGATTTGATGAAAGGGATGATTTTATTATTACTATAATAAATATATACAAAATTTCACATATTGAGTAATTGGTTGTACAATTACCATGATTTCGTCTATATTTAATATTTAAAATCCTAATAGAATTTAAATAAATTATTAGTTATTTCGATTCATTATTTTCGCATAACTAATTATTAAAGCTTTTATTTTTCCTGTCAACATAAAAAGATACTTGAATAATAATGAATAGTTGAATTAATTAATTTTATAAAAAAAAAAAAGAGAGGAGATATATGCTTATCAGCACATGTAGTAGTTTATGTGCATGGTAGTTACTCCCTCCGTTTCAGATTATATGATATTTTAGAGAAAAAAATTTGTTCCCAAATATATGTCGTTTTACAAAACTAATGTTGTATTAAATATCTTTTTCCAGGACTATCCTTAATTAATACTTAGTGGGAGTGATGTACTAGGAATAATTAATTAGAGAGATAAAGGGTATATTAGGAAGTTACCTAATGTTTTATAGGAAATTTAACAAATTAATTTCATTCCTTAATACTTGTGTTAAAACCTTAAACATCATATAAACTGGAATGGAGGGAGTAGTTAGTTAGACTTGACAGCTGCAACACTACATAGAGAAGGAAAACGGTTATAACAGTTAGAGTGAGGTTAACTGAAATAACTGCAGATATAATTGCGAAGAAAGAAAAGTGAGAGAAAATTAAGGTGGTGAGTGAAAGGAAGAAGAATGAGTGCATCAGCATCAGGGTCAGGAGGTGAGAAAGGTAAAGGGAAAGGTAAGGGGAAAGGTAAGGGTAAAGAGAAAGAAAAAGAGGATGAGTTTGACAGGAAAAAGAGGATTTGGTTTGAGAACGTAAAGAAGATGGTGGCTCGCGCGATGTTACCGGAGAACGAGGAGCGGGCGAGGAGAATCGCGGCTCAACATGGTCTCGAGAAACCATACCTCGCCTGGCGCAGGGACTTTGCCCGCAGGGAATCCCAATATTATGACTCTCTTCGGAGAAGCGAACTGATCCGACAACAACACAGGTTAGTCGAATCAGTTCGCTTCTCCGAAACACACGTATATTTCACTTTTTATTAATTGTATGTTTCTGTTTCCTTTCATTGAGTTGAAAAAACAAAACTGGAAAATTGTACTTTTTGTTACAAATATTGTTTCAGGTTGGTTTAATTTGTTTTAATATATATGGTTGATAGTGCAAGGGTCACTCTGCAGAATGCGACTGATCTCGCAACGCAGCCGTCGCAAGAAGAAAAGCAGCAAGATGGCAAAAGAAATGCTAAAAAACCAGATACAGCAGGGCCATCAAATAGATAAGTCACTTTTTGTTATCATTCTTTCAATTCTTATATGGTTTGTTTGTCTAGCTTGGTTGATGGAATGCAACTGAATATAAGTACTCCCTATGGTTAATTTCTTTGTGTAGTTTTTTTTTTTTTTTGGGTGTAGTTGATATACAGAGTGATTAGGACTTTTGATAACTGCATTATCCCTATGTGAATCCCCGATATGAAGTGTGAATTACTGAAAACTAATTGTGTATTTGGTTGCATGGTTAGACATTTTTTTTTTCTTTGTGCCTTTTGTATTCAAATGTGCGAAAGTGAGGAGACGTACGCGATTCTTAATTATTAGGAAATTTTGTTCTGATTAGGGGAGAATCCAGAAATAGAACAGTGAGTGAGATGCAGAGAATCTTACTTTAAATTACAACTCAGTCCAAATCCAAAATGATTAACCTAGCTCGGTCTTCTGACAAAAACCAAATTGTTCCAATCCTCGTTCTGACTTACCTTGTGTCAAGCAATATTACGAAAAGAATTGCTTCAGTTAATTGGAAATCAAAATATACTGGAACTTGTGAATTAGTATGTAGTACACTATCTTCTAAGAATATTATGTGGGCTTCAAATTAACTGAAATGAGAACATGTTCGTTTATTTTGTGGTAGGTCACAGCTTCCTTTGTTAGTATTTAGTGCTTCTCTCGGAACCACCAGGCTAAATTTTTAAATATATAATTAAATTATATTTTAGATTTACAAAGAACTGAAAGTACTATCTTAACTTACTATTCATTTGGTAACTTTGTCGGAACTCGGAACCAATTATTTACTTGAGTTAGAACTCATAAAGTTTCTGAACTTCTAATTAATTAATAAGAAAAGGTTTCAAAATAAGAATCTAACCCCTTTCTTTCGATTTCTTGCCAAGTTCACAATGTCCCTTGATCTATACGACAGTGATGAAAAGATGAGCCATTCACGGCTTTTTGTTTGAGTGTTTCGGCTTCTGTTGTTCTGCCATGCAAGGTCATCATGTAACCTGAATTTTTAGACGTCATAATAATGAGAGAAATAAAAAGACATTAATTTTCTAGTAATATTGTTATTGGACATTGGAGTCATAAGTTGGTGCCAATTGTTTACTGTTTAGGACCACAGGTCTCAATCCACCTAAGCTATTTTGGGTAATATCGAAAATGTTAGACTTGGACTTCATCTATGTCGCAACCTAGCGTACTTACATGAAAATTACACTACTTGGGGTTTTTTCCTTACACCAATAGAGGAGTAAATTACAATCTTTAATGGAAAAATTAAGGATATTTTATTGAAAATCATTGTATAACTAACCTATAATTACTATTAAATTGATAATTTTTGCATAATAATTTTCCTCCCCGGTTCAATAACGATTTAGTTCATCAGTTCATTTCTTGAAATTTATCAGCATATATTCTCATTAATTAGGATTAAAATGAGGCATCACTACATGACTACAAGCACATATTTGGTACTAGCTTCACTCCTCTAAAACATTTCTAAGTTCCTCTTTGAACCATGTGTAAAGACCATCTTCTAGATGAAAGACATTGGTATAACCATTAAGCACCAACAAGTACGCTGCTATAAGTGACATGTGAAAATGTCAAAATATTTCCATTAAAACAGAATCAATGGTTTAAGAGCAAGTAGTAGTAGTAATTTTTCCATAACTTACACAAAAGGACACATCCAACATACAATGCAATGCTGTAAGAATATACTACTAGATAAGTGACATGGAATATCTGGGATTATACACTTTTAAAACGAGTAAAATTTTATAGTTTATTATTATTGGCATATAATTAATTATGCTTTCTTTTACCAAAAAAAAAAAAATTCAAATCATACTAACCGTACTAAAATGATAATAGACATACGCATTTTTATTTTAAAGTCGTTAGGCATTGGCGATTGAGTTGAAATCAACCCATAGAACTAGTGTTGTGAAAATCGACCCGGTCGAGACACTGGGTTAATGATTGAATCGGTGGGTCATTTATTGAACCGGCTGGTCCCCTGTGTGTGTGTATAGTTAACAAAATGATCCATCCATAGTCCATAGTCCAAAATTAAAATCATTGTCAAGATCAAACTATAAATATTACATAATCATTTATTACTATAAATAATTTTGTTAGGTATTATCATTAAATTACTAAGGAAACTCTTATTATTTTTCACGCTTAAGTACAAAAGTTGTCGGATGGCCATGAGCAAGTTTGGTGAAGATGTAAAAAGCACATTAATATTAAATCATATCAATATCAAGATAATAATAAATAGCTATAATAATATCAAGATCAAAATAATATTATAGGAACATATTATATGCTATTCAGTAATAAGTTATTAACAATTTAACATGTTATAGAGCATATTATAGGAACATATTATTATATTATATATTATATACTGTTAAACAATTAGCTATTAACAATTAAGAAAGAGCTCTCACCTTTCTATTTTATAAAAAGCTTCGCTAGAATGTTATGGATACCAAACATTCAACATTTTGAATTACCAAGTATTTTTAGGAATTATAAAAATAAAAAAAAACTGCTCAACTGGGTTACCGGTTTTGACCAAACCTAACCGGGTCAAACCGGGTTGATCCAAGTCGATTGCATATTCGGTCTGATAGCCAAATTGGACCAGTTAGGACATCAGTTTCGGGTCGAACCGGTCTAATCAGTAGATCCGATCTGGTCCGGTCCGATTTTCATAACTATGCCATAGACCCAAAATATAATCTTACAATCTGTTAGCGCTAAAATATTTATCGTGAGAGATATTTGCTCGTATTAAAAAAAAAGAGATAGTTGCTTGTTGTCAACAAATGGCTATTTCTCCTAATTTGGTTGAGATTGACTTTTGCTATATCTACTCCCTCTTTTAGCTAAGTACATTCTCCTTCCGTGTTTTAAAAATTAAATTACTTTAATAAACTTTCCCTTTTAAACCTTCTTCTCTCCCTCGCACACTCCCCTTTTTAGTGCAACAACACACTCCCTCTTTCAAAGCAACAACGCATTCTCCCTCTCTTTCATCACACTCCCTCCTCTTTTTCACTCCCTTCATCCCCCATTCAATCTCTTGCTTTGGTCTCCCTTTGGTCCTCCCTTGCTTGATCTCTTGCTCTAGCATTAGGATTTTTTCATCATCCAAACTCCAATACAGTATGTTTATGCTCTCAACTACTTTCCTTCCTTATTTTATTTTTGTTCACCCACACAACACTATTGATGTCTCTCATTTTATATGTGCAACAACGTATGACTAGATGTTAAATTTGCTCAAGTTGTTGCAGCAGAGCGCCTCTTAAAGTCGCCCAAATTGTAGGACCAATATCAATTATATGCTTTCTCCACTTCAATTGCTTCACTATTGTACAATTTTTCCATTATATGGGTTTAATGGTCTTAGTGTTGTGCTTGAATTTTTTCGGACGTTTTTCTTAACATACTTTCTGAAACACAAAACAGTACTATGAAATTACTTTCTAAAATGTTAAGAAAAACAAAATTGTTCCAGAAAGTACTTTTTGAAACACAATTTTATTTTTTAACATTCTGAAAATTATTTCTAGAACACAAAAAAGTATTCCGGAATGTTAAAAAATAAATTGTGTTCCAGAAAAGTGTTTTCCAAGATATTAAAAACAAAAAAAAATATGGATAATCACACACTAATTAACCTTGTTTAATGTGTTAATTATCTAGAGAAATGTGTAATTCAAATTAAGCTCACATAGTATTAATTTACACAGTGTAATCTTACACAGTACAATTTCACATAGTGCAAAAACTACATTTTAATTAAATTCGAATTTCACTAAAATTTGTCACATATAATAACATACATATAATACAAAATTTTAAGGAGTTACGGTTTGGAAACTACGCGTGTTTTAAGTTTGCAGTTTTAAGGAGTTCTAAAAAGCGATTTTCTACGTCATTTGAGCTAAAAACTTCAAAACTCTTTGGGACTTGAAAACAGATTTAGAGGCTATCTAAACAAAGTTGTGGGACTTGGTTTCACTTGAAAAGCTTGAATGGTTTGAAAATAGAAAACGTTTCAAGTTTCGGGAAAAAAAAACGGCTTAGAAAATGGGTGGTTTTCAAGGGTGAACCTAAAATTCATAAAGAGAAACTTTGTAAATCCTCAAAACAGATTTTATACACCTGAAAATATGATTGTAGGAATTGGTCTCACCCCAAAATTCATCTCGGATCAAAACATAGGCTTTTCGGGTCACTTAATGAACTAGCTTTAGGTCAAAATGAACCTAGGGGTCCAAAATGAGCTATGTAAGTCCAATGGCTATGAAATTTTGTGGACAACTAGACTTTGGTAGTATAGAACTGTGGAAAAAGGTTTCATTCCAAAACTCGTCCTATGCAAGGAGTTATGCAGTGCCAAAGTTGGCCATTTTTACCATTTCAGGTCATTTCTAAGGTACCTAGAATGTGCAGCTTTTAGTCTTATTATGTTGTCTTGGTTTTACTAGCTAGCACTCACTGATTTGAGCATGGCATGATACTAAAACACCTAGTCTAGCAATGGATTGAGGATATTGACATCCTCCTCCAATTCTAGGCTTACCTAAGCACTTGTCAAGGTAAATCTAGAGATGTTGGCTAAGTCTTTAAACTATACTTGCTAAGTTCATCTAGATGGATTTCATAGGGTTACTTGCTACTTTGTTTTGAACACTAGTCACAATTCTTGGCTTAACGATGCTTCCAACACCCTTAACACATGTCTAACTCACAATTTTCTATGTCTAAACACTACTAAAGACTTTTCCTATCATTGTCTCACATTTTTCTCTTCATAGAAGGTATTCTAAATATGATTTAAGTCTCTAATTTACAGCTACATCTTATTATCATAATTCCAACCAAGTCACCATTTGGATGACTTCTAAATTGTCTCAAACCATCCCAATCTACTATCACCAATTTAATCACTTATTGAATTCGACTTCTAACATCCAAATCATACTCTCAAACGTTCCAATCACTTACTGCCTCATCTTAAACATTCTGCTACTATTCTAGCATTTGTATCTTATTCCTCCCACTAAGTCGTGACCTAATCATCAAGAACCATCGTGCTTACACACTACGCTTCCGCTATGTACTCTAATTCTACAAACTCGGAGTTTTGGACCTTCTTTCTCAACCACCTCAAGGATACAAACTCATACTCTCAAAACGTGAAGAGCAAGGACAACAACACAACTTAGACAATATTTTAAGAAATTTAGTATTAGGAGGGACAGTCATCTTGAAGTCCTGAGTGCTCATCTCACAACTCTATCACGAATCATTTCTTCCTTGAAAGCATCCATCTTGCTCGAATGCAAGTATGATAAGGAAACAACTCATCCATATGGACCAAACGACTCACACAGGAATTAAAGACAACTTATTCACCATTGCAATAATTTCTCAAAACACGTTCCATCAATTCATTTCCATAGGAGATATAGGTACAGGAAGAAGTCCATGTCACCACATGATTTAAAAAGGAACATCATGTGTAAGATACTCATTCATACGAAATTAAATGACTCTAATAAGAACCGAGACACTTTATTCACAAGAAAAGTAGGCTACTCAAAGTAGACTTACTTGAATTGCATCCAAAAGACTCATGCCCACAAGACAGATAGTAATAGGGAACACCCTATATCACTAAACGATTTGAAACGAGGAATGACATACAAATAGTATTCACTCACAAGAGATTGAGACAAATTTATATCAAGAAAGAATAGCTCTATCACCAATTATTGACTACTCCATCACACTCAACCTATTATCCCTTATAGATCGAAAGATCTTGAGAATTTCTCAAGATAAGGTATAGTCTAAGGGAGCGACTTTATCTCTTAGCTTTGCAACATACAACTAATGTCACACTTTTCTTGGCAATTCCAAGGGAATACTAACACATCCTTAAGATGTCGGCATTTCTTTTAATGGCATCATATCGAACTAATCCATGCAGAGTCTAATTAATCTCAGATTGCTACCCTAGTGGTCAATGCAAGAACACATTGTCACAAACGGTTTTACATCTTACACCACTACCAACAAATAGTCAATGCAAGCTCACACAACATACAATTTTCCATTTCACACCTCCATTTACCAATGGTAGATGCAAAAGCAACCAATACAAGAAATTCTTATCTCACATCACTGTTTTCCACAAATGATGCAAGAACACACAATTCATCTATACCGTCGTCAAGTGACAGTCAATACCAGATCACACACAACACAAGCAATGGCTAAGTCCATACCCCAGTCTTAGTAGGACGAACTGCTCTGATACCACTTTTGTAACACCCCTTATTACTATTTAAGATTTTCTTATTTATTATTGAAATTTGTGAAGTAATTTAATACCCAATTGAAAATAACCTAAAAAAAACAAATACGAGAAAATTTGTTTTTCCTTTAAAACGTGATTGCTTCAGATTTCAAATGACGATCATCTATAATAACTTATCATCATATTAAAACACCTTTTAATGAAATGTCGGTCTTAACAAATCAAACTCATTTTTCAAGACATTAACTTCGTTGTAAACCATAAAACATAACAAAATCTTCCTTAATTAAGAACATCATCAGATCCATGATTATACTATTCTATTATACAGGATATACTTATGCATTTACATTCTTGGAATTAAACACATTATACATTTGAGTCACATATAAAGAATCGATACATCATGATATTAAAACCTAGTATACCCTTTCTTATATGAGAAAAAGACTGAGACTTAGAGCAGTGACTCAATGAAAATCCAAAACACCCTATTAACCCATAAAGCATCCTAGAAGGATCCCCTTCTTTCTCTTAAAATGTCCACTCGTGTTCACAGTGCTTGTCGTAGCTTTTCCATTCCATCTTCGTTGTTTGCACAAGATCACTCGTCTAAATCTGAAAAATAAAGGCGTATGGAGTGAGTCCCTCTCCTCTACTAAACTAACAAACAAACGACCATTACAGTCTCAAACAAACATACAACATCAACCACTTCACAGTGGTATTCTCACGAGTCTCACTCGAAAGTCCTTAATCCATTCTCTATTTCTCTGTCTCATACAACTTATCACGACTCGAGCCCGCTGCCACTAGAACTCCCAGAACTCAGTGGACTTACATAATTTAAGTTGGATGACTTGCTAGGAGTACACCCTTCACCACGGTACAATGGTAAGGCTCTCACTAACACGGTTATGGCTCGCATTTGTCGGGATTGCCAAGTTGGCACTGTGGAAAACGCGACCACAAACTCAGCGCCAGATCCCCAAGAAACATCAAGTCAGCGAGCATATGTCAGGTACCACTCTGTGAGGCCATCCAATCTCTAAGGACTGACTCCTCAACCACTCACTCCCCTCGGAGTTCATCTTTTATAGGTTTGTGTGGCTTCTCTTCCAAAGGTACCGAATGGAGGTCTTTAACAACGTATGTCCCAGACATACCATACGGAGATCCAACTCCCCACTACCACAGTGGTTACGCACTTCGACCCCATTCCTCACGAGCGCATCGCTCACCACAGACGAAACCCCCACACAACCTCTTCAACATTTGTCCATTCGGTCTTTGACCATGCAAGTACATCCTCTACAATCTACGTGTCGCCTTTGTCCGCAAACAAATCCATTTCAACCGTCTTACACGACTTAACGATAAAGGTTCTCCTCCTCCTTTCATTTCTCACCACGATTAGGACAATCAACAACTTTCAAAATCTCAAACACATGTGCGTATTGCACTTCACCCAATCATGACCCAATCCACGATCTTTACCGTCTTATTACGTTTTATTGAGTCCTTACTCACTCTCAAATTTTATGCTTGCTTAACTCATTGAGTTCAAGGTCCATGCAAAGGTCCTAAATTCCTTTCTAAGTCCAAACATCTGGCGTCCTCCATGTGCATAGGTAATTCCTAATTACTAATCCATAATGCTATTAAGTTCACACTCTGAATTATAGTTGATTCACTATTGCTCATAGTGAATATTATTGATTACTAGAATGACCTTCTAGTATTCACAAATGTACTCCATTTGGAGTTCATTTGCTCCCACACAAGAATGAAAAATTCTCGTTCCCACAATCAACAAACCATCACAAGCAATTCGCACGTACAAACAAATTCCAGCGCTCTTTGCCCGAGGATCACATTCCTCCGGTCTCCAATTCACAGTTAATAATAGAACAATCATTAATAACTAATAATCCAATAACTCAAACTCAATCCATCACAAATCATTGCATTCATATTTCTATGGAAATTTCCCTTTTTAGGTAAAATTATTCCTTAACAAGTACAATTAAAGGCATTAAAACCAAATACACAATTAATACAATAAAATTTCATGTGGACACATAGAGCTGTAAGCACACACCAAAAATTATTTGATCCATCATATCAACTTTAAATTTCATGAGATTTTACAGAGAAACTATAAATCATACATATTTCATCATATAAATTTATCTCACGAAAATTAAACCCACAAATATTATTTTTGAATTAAAAACTGTGGCTGGATATACTCTGTAAAACACAATTCCATATTTTTAGAAAATAGCATATCAAATTATTTTTATGTAAAATTTTACAGAAAATGTCTCCAACATTTGGGTCATCACATTTAATTTTCTCAGTACCAAAAACCAACCAAAAATACCCTTTTTGAATTTCCAAATCATTATTGCTCCAGAACAGAGTTTTCAACAAGAAAATTTAAATAATTACAAAAATTACTTACAAAATTTTGAGAAAATCCATGAATATTTCACATGGTCAAAAAAGTATTAATAAATTTACTGAAGACCAAATTCTCAGAAAAAGTAATTTTCTACATTTAATTTCTCTGCTGTCCCGCTTTTCGGTTTTTCCAACATTAAATCACTAAAAATACTTCCCAGGCTTTTCTGACCTTAAAAAAATTCAGGGATGACCCTCATAATATATAAATCTAATTTCTAGTTCCAATTTTTTCAAAAATGCATCCCAAAATTTTAATAAAATTCAAAACAGCCACGTTCACAGTTTCTACGGTGTTTGAAAATAATTTCGGTAAAAATAGTTGCAATACTCAGAAAAATCCGAAAAAATTACCATGACATCCGGAGGAATTAAAAATTCGTAAAATGTCTTTACATAATAAAAATCA
This sequence comes from Pueraria montana var. lobata, assembly GCA_026413185.1. Taxonomy (NCBI): domain Eukaryota; kingdom Viridiplantae; phylum Streptophyta; class Magnoliopsida; order Fabales; family Fabaceae; genus Pueraria; species Pueraria montana. Next base: position 20,154,512 of record CM048646.1, read on the forward strand.
TGCACGAAAATAATTTCGAAAAATCAAATACAGCTACAGTGCAAAAATGACAATCAGCACATTTCAACATTTCCAAGTGCTCTTGAGACACTCATGGTGTCAAAAGACCCACCACATCACCAACAGCCCATAACCAACAAGAAAAACCATAAAAGTCTCGGGAAGAAGAAGAATCCCTCCATACCTCAAGTGATGAATACAAAATTCCCAAGCAAATCAAGAAATAGACCTTGTTGTGTCTAAAAAATTTTCTAGTCACCAAAAAAAAATCAAAACTATTGGATTGTAGCTCTAGAAATTTTAGAGAGAAAAATGTAGATGAAATTATGATTAGAATTCACTTACCTAAGTCCACTTAGCAAAAACTCCAAGAACAAAGGCAAGAACAAAGCTTGGAGAGAACAAATTCTCCTCCCTCTCTTTTCTCTCAATTCTCGGTGGCAGCAAGGTTTGCTTTCATTTTTTTTTTTTTTCTTTCTTTTTGAATTGGCACAATAAGCCAACGTAGGGTGGGTTCCTTTTATTTGTCCAGGAGTTTTAAAAATCTAGATGATTAAGGGTTGGAATTTGAATTAATTGATGGGTAATTGGGGGTTTGGAGTGTTCGACCAAGTTAAGCCATTTTAGGCTAATTTGTTTTTTTAAAATCTTAGCTATTAATGGTTAAAGTTGATTTAGGCAAAAATGGTAATTTTACCAAAAATGGATGATTACACACTAATTAACCTTGTTTAATGTGTTAATTATCTAGAGAAATGTGTAATTCAAATTAAGCTCACATAGTATTAATTTACACAGTGTAATCTTACACAGTACAATTTCGCACAGTGCAAAAACTAGATTTTAATTAAATTCGAATTTCACTAAAATTTATCACATATAATAACATACATATAATACAAAATTTTTCTTAATCAATTAAATTAAATTTCACTTGGGAATAATTATCTTAGGAAAACGTGTAATCGAATTATCTCTAGATTCTCTACACAATATAAATTTACGCAGTGTATTTATGCACAGTGTAATTAAATTTTAGTTTAATTAAATTTTACCGAAATTTGCCACATACAAATCATGCAAAGTTTTTAGTTCTTTCTTAATTTGTTAAATTAAATTTTCATTTGTAATTAATCTCACTATCTATTTAGTTATCACAATATACACTAACACGGTATTTACTATATCCTTGGTTGCAAATTTTTATTATTTATTTATTTCAGGGTGTTACAAACTCACCTAATTTTAAGAGTGGTAAGCTCTCCTAATACTAATTATAACTCCCTCTATTTCTACATAATAGTTGTTTAAGGTTTGTTTACATAAAACCAACGAGATCAATAAGTTTTCATATTTTTAATGAAATTGTATGACTTTTTTCTATTATACCATTGTCAGTCACTTCACTTCCCCCATTGCACCGATTTCTCTCTTTTCAATAAAGTATCAATTTGTTCATATTGCACCTACTTCTCTCTCTATGTATAATTCTTCGTTACATTAGTGCATGCTTTTCAAGTAGTAGCACTTAGTGAATTTTCTTGTGCCTAGCCACTAGTTTGCTATTGTGTAGATTTCTCTTTGTGAAATAAAGTGTCAATTTCTTCTCTTCCCACCACAGGCCAAGGTTTCTCTTCTCTATTGAAACAATCATTCCTTTGTATAATTAACATACTTTGCAATTATTTATTATCCAGTTTCATGAAAAATATGGAAAATAATTAATGCAAGGAAGGGTATAATTAACAAAAAAAAATTAATGTAACCATAAATTTTAAAAATGAAAAAATAGGAACAAAATTTTCTAAAAAATTGACACTTAAAAAGGTATGGAAAAAATCCAACTTTTTAAAATTTTAAATATTTTTTAATCTACAATACTCGTAGACCCAACCCAAACCACCTATTTATTGACCGTGTTGGTTCGGTTGGGATTTGATGGACAAATTACACAAATTCAATCCCAACCCAATGCGAACTATTTTGATTGGTTCAAGTAGCAGGTTTGATGAAACCCAACCAAAATTGATCCGTGAACACCCCTAATTTTAAGAGTGATAAATGTAAACTCTCTTAATACTAAACAATACTCTTACTGTTTCTATTTATAATCGATTAAGGTTTGCTTAACCAAACAAGGAAATCGATAAATATTTTTATATTTAATTAGATTTTAAGACATTTTCCTATTATACCCTTGTCACTTCACTTCCTCTAATGCATCGATTTCTCTCCTCCAAATCAAGTATCAATTCCCACATATTACACCCGGTTCTCTCTATGTGTATAATTCTTCATTGCATTAGTGCTTGCTTTCCAAGTGATAGCACTTAATGAATTTTTCTTGTGCCCAGTCACTGGTTTGCTATTGCATTGATTTCTCTCTCTGAAATAAAGTGTCCACTTTTTTTCTTTCCACCAAAGGCCTACCTACTTTTTTTCTCTCTCTCTGAAATAAATTGACTTGTGGACAACCCTGATTTTAAGAGTGGTAAATGTACACTCTCCAAATAGATTTCTCTCTACGAAATAAAGTGTCCACTTCTCTTCTCACCACAGGCCATTGTTTCTCTTCTCTATTGAAACTATCATGCCTATCTATAATTGGCATACTTTGCAATTATTTATTATTCAATTTCATGAAAATATGTAAAATAATTAGTGGACGTAAGGGTATAATTAAAAAAATTATGTAACCTTTAATTTTAAAAATGAAAAGAATAGAAACAATTTTTTTCCTAAAAAATTGACACTTAAAAAGGTATGGAAAAAAAATACAATTTTTTAAAATTTTAAATATTTTTTAATTTGCTATACCCGTAGACCTAACTCAAACCAACCATTTATTGACCGTGTTGGTTCGATTAGGATTTGATAGAAAAATTACACAAATCCAACTCAATCCAACACAAACTATTTTGATTAATTCAGGTAACAAGTTTGATGAAGCCCAACCAAAACTAACATGTGAACACCCCTAGTTTTAAGAGTGATAAATGTAAACTCTCCTAATACTAAAAAGTACTCCCACTATTTATTAAAAGTGGATTAAGGTTTGCACACACCAACCAAGGAAATCAATAATTTTTTTGATATTTAATGAAATTTTAAGACATTTTCTATTATACCCAAGTCACTTCACTTCCTCCAATGCACCAATTACTCTCCCCCAAATCAAGTATCAATTTCCACATATTGCACCCACTTCTCTCAATGTGTATAATTCTTCATTGCATTAGTGCATGCTTTGCAATTGGTAAATGTACACTCTCCTAATAGGTTTCTCTCTATGAACTATAGTGTCCACTTCTTCTCTTCTCACACACACTAACGTTTCTCTTCTTAATTGAAACAATTATTCCTTTGTATAATTAATGTACTTTGAAATTATTTATTATCCAATTTCATGAAAAATATGTAAAATAATTAATTCATTTAAGGGTATAATTAACAAAAAAATTATTAATGTAACCTTAAATTTTAAAAATGAAAAATAAATAGGGGCAAATTTTTCCTAAAAATTGACACTTTAAAAGGTATGAAAAAAAATACAATTTTTAAAATTTTAATTATTTTTTAATTGCTATACCCATAGACCGAACGTAAACTAACCACCCTTTATTGGCTGTGTTGGTTCGATAGGGATTTGATAGAAAAACTATACAAATCCAGCCCAACCCAACCCAATGCAAAGTATTTTGATCGATTCGAGTAATGAGTTTGATGAAACCTAACCCAAACTGACATGTAAACACCCTTAATTTAAAGAGTGATAAATGTAAACTCTCCTAAGACTAATTAGTGCTCCCTCTATTTCTGTATAATAGATTCAGGTTTGCTCACACCAACTAAGGAAATCAATAAATGCTTTATTTTTAATGAAATTTCAAGACAATTATCTATTTTACCCTTGTCATTTCTCTTCCTCCAATGCACTGATTTGTCTGCCTCCAATAAAGTATCAGTTTCCACATATTGCACCCATATCTCTCTGTGTATAATTCTTCATTGCATCAGTGCATGCTTTTCAAGTAGTAGTGTTTAATGAATTTTTCTTGTGCCCAACCATTGGTTCACTATTGCATTGATTGATTTCTCTCTCTAAAATAAATTGTCCATGTTTTCTCTTTCTAGCAAAGACCCACATCTCTTCTCTATTGAAAATATCATTCCATTATTCAATTAACATACTTTGTAATTATTTATTATCCAATTTCATGAAAAATATGTAAAATAATTAGTGGAGGTATGCGTATAATTGACAAAAAATTAATGCAATCTTAAACTTTAAAATAAAAATAAATAGGATCAAATTTTTCCTAAATAAATAGAACTTAATTTAGTCTAATCAAGTACAAGTAATTGCTTCATGCACCCCATAATCTACTTCCTACACTCAATGGGAATTTTAAAACAAATCGAATGGACAAAAACGTCCTTGAGTGTATCTTATACCTCCTCCACCTCCTTCCCTTTCCCTTTGTGTATCGAGACCTTTCTCACCCCCTTTCTTCTTTCTTTTCTTATTGCACCCAACGAAGGCAACAATGGACGACTTTAATAATCGACGAAGGCAACGCAACAAACATTGTGACTAAACATTTGTTGCTGAATTGACCAATATGTAAGGTTGTTGATTTTAAACATTCTCTAGAATATGTAATCTAGAACAATCTCCATCACTTCCAGAAAAGCATTTATGGAATTATGCTAACATAATTCTGGATTGTGTTTTCTGGAATGCATTCCAGAAAACACAATAAAACAACATGCATTCCAAAAAACACAATCCAGAATTATGTTAGCATAAGTCTGGAAATGTTTTTTTTTATTTTTCAGAAGGGTAAAAATTTTGTATCTTACGGATTCATCGATCTAGAAATATGTTCAAAAATACCCACTTCATATGCACTTCGCTGAAAATATATGTGAACCACGCCTTCCGCACCTCAAGAGTTAGTCAACAAAGGAGAAAGAACGTAGAAAAGAAGTTATTACCTCCGTCCCTATATATAAGATCTTTTTTACTTTTTTATTTGTCCCTTTTTATAAGACCCTCTTTTAATTGTCTGATACATTAATTATTTTTTTTCTTAGAATACCCTTCATTAATTACAGTATTCTCTTTCTAAACATTAATTACTCCTTGGTAAGAAGCAATTAAGTGGAGAGAGAAATAAAGGGTAATTTTGGAAGAAGAGTATAAATAATTGACAAATTTAATGTGGTTAACCAAATTAACCAATTTTCTTAAAGGATGTGAATTAGTTGAAATTGTCTTATATATAAGGATAGAGGTAGTATAATAACGGAAGGGAAATTTAGAGATATTTAAAATTATGGGGGTGCAGAAAGCAATTCCCACAAGTATAACTTGAAAATCAATTGGCCCATGTGAGCTATGCTCTAGATTTATTTGTTTATTTTTATAATTTACAGACCGTTATATTAGGAGACTGCATGTCTTAATTTTGTTAAGTCTCAATATCTAATTTATCTAAACTTTTGTAAAAAAAAAAAAAAAAGATAAAAAGCATGTATAAATTAGGACACTTCTATTGAAGTTACAAAATTTAAGGTCAATCAAAGTAAATTTTTATTTTTCCTGTCAAGATAAAAAGGGTACTTGAATAGTTGAATTTATTAACTTAGGTATTGTTTAAAGAGGAGATTTATTTTCCTTCAAAAAAAAAAAAAAAAAAAGAGGAGATTTATTTAATAGAAGTAGGAAATTGAGAAACCCACATGGCCATATGCGTATCAGTGCATACAGTAGCTTATGTGCATGACAGCTAGTTAGTTAGACTTGACAGCTGCAACACTACATAGAGAAGGAAAACGGTTATAACAGTTAGAGTGTGAGGCATAACTGAAATAACTGCAGAGAGTTAAAGGTGCATTTGTTGCGAACAAGGAAAAGTGAGAGAGAAAGTTAAGAAAGTGAAAGGAAGAAGAATGAATGCATCAGGGTCAGGGTCAGGGTCAGGAGGTGAGAAAGGTAAAGGGAAAGAGAAAGGTAAAGAGAAAGAGAACGAGTTTGATAGGAAAAAGCGGATTTGGACAGAGAACATAAAGAAGATGATGGCTCAATACGGTGATTCTAAAGAATATCTCGCGTGGCGCCACAACTTGGCCTGCAGGGAAACCGAAATTTATGATTCTATTCGGAGAAGAGAAATGACTCAACAACAACACATGTGAGTATAATTAATGCCTCTCTCTCCCAAGCACACACATTTCACTTTTTATTGCATGTTTCTTGTTTCCTTTCATTGAATTGAGAAAACAAAACTGGAATATTGTACTTTTTGTTACAAATATTAATGTTTCAGGGTTTAATTTGTTTTTATATGATTGATACATAGTGCACGGGTCACTCAGCAGAATGCGACTGATCTCGCAACGCAGCCGTCGCAAGAAAAGGAGCAAGATGGGAAAAGAAATGCTAAAAAACAAGATGCAGGGCCATCAAATAGATAAGTCACTTTTTGTTTCGCTAGAATAGCTGATTCATATCATATAAAGAGTACCATTCTTATGTGGTTTGTTTGTCTAGCTTAGTTGATGGAGTAAAACTGCATATAAGTACTCCCTATGGTTAATTTCTTTGTGTAGTTTTTTGTGTTTTTTTTTTTTTCTTGTTTTCTGGTGTAGTTGATATACAGAGTGATTTAGATTTTTGATAACTGCATTATCCCTATGTGAGTTACTGAAAACTAATTGGGTATTTGGTTGCATGGTTAGACATTTGTCTTTGTGCTTTTTGTATTCAAATTAATGTGCGAAAGTGAGGAGACGTACGCGATTCTTAATTATTAGGAAATTTTGTTCTGATTAGGGAAGAATGATCCAGAAATTGAACAGTGATTGAGATGCAGAAAATCTCACTCTAAATTACAACTGAGTCCAAAATGATTAACCTAGCTCGGTGTGTACTGACAAATCAAAATGATTAAATCTCATTCTAATTGATTAATAAGAAAAGTTTTCAAAATAAGAATTTAACCCCCTTTTTTTTTTCTTGCGATTTCTAGCAAAGTTCACAATGTCCCTTGATCTATACGACAGTGATGAAAAGATGAGCCATTCTCGGCTTTTTGTTTTTGAGTGTTTCGGATTCTGTTGTTCTGCCATACAAGGTCATCATGTAACCTGAATTTTTAGACGTCATAATAATGAGAGAAATTAAAAGACATTAATTTTCTAGTAATGGTTGATCATTGTTATTGGGCATTGGAGTCATAAGTTGGTGCCAATTAGTGTTAGACTTGGACTTCATCTATGTCGCAACCAAGTAGCGTACTTAATGTCTTTTTCGTAATTAACACCAAGACTTGGGGTTTTTTCCTTATACCAATAGAAGAGTTAATTACAATCGTTGATGGAAAAATAAATGATACTATTAAGTATTGAAAACCATTGTATAACTAACCTACAACCTTTTCTAACGGTCTAACCTTTTCCCCGTGGAAACTTCACACTTATGATTATATGTTATGTAAGCAGTATGTTTTATTAAGTCAAATCACCTCTAGTCTAGGATGGTAAATGAGAGAATAACTCGACCATGAAAGCATGCGCACTCCCGTCCCAATCGCCCCGAAAGGTGGCTTGAATTTTATATTCTAACCTCCAATGTTGATTTATCATCACGTAATGATAATCTTATACTTAAGATTCTTTCTAGATTTTTCTTGTGTGTGTATAGAGAAGGGATCAAATTACATCGATGTAACTTCGATCAATTATTACACTTTTCAATAACTTTCAATTGAATGATTTTTTTTTTAAATCCATTGTTGTATTGAAAGTTCCTTTTACATAGATCATATAGACAAAATTTCATATTAATCCAAAATTATTTGTTATCTCATTCATATAGATTAAAATCGACGTAATATAAACTTTTCAAAATATACTAAAATATGGATCATTTGATTACCTTCTTATTGTTGTTCAATTTTGACAAAATTTGATACAGACAATCTTGGTAACATGTAGATATAATTCAACGGCTTGATAGATAAAAATCACATTCTATATCAAGTTATTGAATGATGTAATACTTGTTCAAGTTACACCGATGTAATTTGATCACTCCTCATATATATATATATATTGAAGATAAGTATCAGAGGATTTACAATAACTCATGCATCCTACTTAACCAATTAAGTTAGACTCTTAATAGATTTTTCAGTATAAATTTGATTATAAATAATTAATTTGTAATAATTTATAAATTGAGGATTGACGACAGCTGTTAGATTTGAGAGCAGATTATAGGAGTATTACATTATTACCACATCATTATATTGAACTCAATTTCTTAAGGAGCTAGCTAGCTGACAGCAATAGAAAGACAAGGGCTTAATTGATGCAGAATGCCCAACATTCAGAAACATGTTTCACGTATGACGTATCACCATGTCACTCAAAAATATTACTACCTCCGGTCCTTTTTATAAGAAACAAGTTCTAGTGTATTTTACACTAAAACTTGTCTCTTATAAAAAGGACCGGAGGGAGTATAATGATAACACTTACTAGTTGATAAGTGCGGAAACCTTTTTTTTTTTTTTTCCTGAATATAAGTGCGGAACCTTATGAAAGCAATCTTATTGAAAGTAATTTGACAGTTTTTTTTTATTACTATTAAATTGACAATTTTTGCATAATAATTTTCCTCACCTGTTCAACCATGACGATTTAGTTCATCAGTTCATTTCTTGAAATTTATCAGCATATATTCTCATTAATTAGGATTAAAATGAGGCATCACCACATGACGATTTTGTTCTGATTAGGGAAGAATCCAGAAATAGAACAGTGAGATGCAGAGAATCTCACTTTAAATTAGTAAATTACAACTCAGTCCAAAATGATTAACCTAGCTCGGTGTTTGACAAACCAAATTGTTCCGAACCTCGTTCTGACTTTGAACCTTGTGTCAAGCAATATTATGAAGGCTTAATTGCAAATTTTACCACCCAACTTTCATAATTTTGTGAATTTTACCATCCAAGTTTTAATTTTGTAAATTTTACCACCCAAGTTTTCAATTTTTGCACATTTTACCACTCTGATATTTTACCAAAAAAAAGTTAAAAAATTCAAAAAAAAATAAAAATTTATGAAACATCAAGGTGGTAAAATGTGCAAAAATTGAAAACTTAGGTGATAAAATGTGCAAAAATTGAAAACTTGGGTGGTAAAATTTGCAAAATTAAAACTTGGGTGGTAAAATTCGCAAAATTATGAAAGTTGAGTGGTAAAATTTACAAAATTAAAACTTGGGTGATAAAATTCGCAAAATTATGAAAGTTGGATGGTAAAATCTGTAATTAAGCCTATTATGAAAAGAATTGCTTCAGTTAATTGGAAATCAAAATAAGAACTATTATGTGGGCTTCAAATTAACTGAAATGAGAACATGTTCGTTTATTTTGCGGTGGGTCACAGCTTCCTTTGTTAGTATTTAGTCCTTCTCTCGGAACCACCAGACTAAATTTTTAAATACATAATCAAATTATATTTTAGATTTATAAAGATCTGAAATATCTTACTCTCCCTTTTCTCTTTTATAAGCAACAAAAAAACTGATTTCATATTTATTAAAAAAAATTAGTTAACTTCATTAAATTGTATCTTTGTTAATTAAAAAACAATTTTTTTCCTAAATTACCATTCATTAGAACTTGATATCAAGTATAAACCTTCTATTAAGTGTTTGAAGATAATCTTATTAATTAAAATGATTTTTTGCTTATAATTGAGAACAAGAAAAATGATTTTTTTTTTTTTTTTGCTTTTGCTTATAAAAGAGAACAAAAGGAGTAACTTACTATGAGGACTAGACTCTCAAACACACTCCCTTAAATACACTCTCAATTGTCCACATCACTCCACTACTTTATTTTGTTACTCGGTAACTGGCTTTGTAAGTGGGCAAATTTTAAACTTTTTTATTTTTATTATTATGGGATTTCATGAGTCGACACTCTAATGGCTCTCAATCCCCCATTATTTCCATCCTTCTGAAAACAATTACTGCCTTTTCTCAATCATCATCTCAAAATGAAAATATTTTCAATTGCCTGAATAAAAATAAAAAATTGTTTCCCATTTTCAGTGTCCAGAAGATAGATTGAGACTTCTTTATAGATAATTATAATTTGGTTTAAATACATTTTTAATCCTTGCAATTTAGCATTTTTTTTTGCTTTTCATCCTTACAATTTTTTTTTTTGGTTTTAGTCCTTACAAATTATATTTGTTTTGTTTTTCGTCCTTAAAGTGGTTTAGATAGCGCTTTGAACAGTGAAAAAAGCACTATCTAAAGTGCTTTAAGGACGAAAAACAAAACAAACATAATTTGCAAGGACTAAATTCAAAAAAAAAAAATTGTAAGGACGAAAAACAAAAAAACGCTAAATTACAATGACTAAAAAGATATTTAAGCCTTGTAATTTCACAAATAAATTAACCCAGATTGAATATCTAAACGCCAACGACAAGGAACGGAGTATTCTAAAATAATTCCATAATTTTGACAGATATAAAGATTTCCTTTTAGTTCAGGTTCTAACCACGATTAACTTCAATTCTAAAATTATATAAGTACCTAAAGTTCTTGATGATTGCTAAACGAAAAAAGATAGTCATATAACATATGAAAGCTCACATGTCTTTCCTCTTCATACATGCTCTAATCGAAATATAATTTTCAATAACAAACACAAAAAAAAAAAAAAAGACAACACATCGGTAAAATCCAGAAAAAGAAATAATTTAAATAATAATTAAAATACAAAAAGAATACTTCATATCTCTAATTTGGAAGCCAGATTAACTTTTTCGCCCCTTTTTCAGAAAAAGAAAAATGAATAATAAACGTTTTGGATGAATCATGGCAATAAAGGAGTTTCTTCTCATGGCACAAGCAGAACGAGTTGAGGCTACCAGTTTTGTGGTTCAATATAAAAAATTAAAAAATTAGAATAGATGCAAACAGGTAAAGCCGGTTAATAGGTAAGGGGTTGTAGAAAGTTGGTGATGTGGACCAATAGTTAAGAGTCTGCATAGAAGAGCGTGTTTGGGAGTGTGACTCTAGCATTCCTTAACTTACTATTCATTTGGTAACTTTGTCAAAACCAATTTTTCACTTGAGTTAGAACTTGTAGCTCTCTGGTCATCTGTCGATCGATTGACACACTTTCTAGTCTCTTTGCGCATACGCGCTCGAGACAAAGGGGGCTGTGTACCCCCCGGTCATCCGCCGACTAACTGATACACTTTCTAGTCTCTTCGCGCTTACGTGCTCGAGACTGAGGGGCTGTGTACGCCTCCGGTCATCCACCGACCGAAAAGTCTTACGCTAGTCACTTCGTGCTTACGCACTCGTGATTGAGGGGCTGTGTATCCCTACAGTCATCCGCTGACCGAGAGACTTACTCTAGTCACTTCGTGCTTATGCACTCGTGATTGAAGGGCTGTGTACCCCTCTGGTCATCTGCCGACCGAGTGGTTGATGGATATGTCAGTATCACACCCGGATTCCAATTGAGCTAGACGAAGTGTTTGATACCGTCCCCACATAACATCACAAGGAGAGATCCCGTGGTAACCACTCAAGATATGTGTGCAAGAATATCAGCATGGTATCATGATGGATACGGGATCGTCGCCCCTAAATATTGGGACCTAAGCCGTCTAAAGTGGGATATATAATCTGACCTAGAAAACTAGAGGGGGGATGTTATAATACACTCTTGAATGCTTCTGGGCTAGGTCTCCTGCTTCCCTAGGTATGATATAGCTACAGGAATAGAACTCATATTATAAAGGTTCTGAACTTCTAATTCTAATTAATAAGAAAAGTTTTCAAAATAAGAATTTAACCCCTCTCTTGCGATTTCTAGCCAAGTTCACAATGTCCCTTGATCTATACGAAAGGATGAGCCATTCACGACTTTTTGTTTGTGAGGGTTTCAGTTTGTGTTGTTCTGCCATTCAAGGTCATCATGTCCCCACTCAAAATTATATGAAACACTAGTTAGTTGATAAGTGCGGAACCTTGTGAAAGCAATCTTATTGAAAGTAATTTGACAATTTTTTTTTATTACTATTAAATTGACAATTTTTGCATAATAATTTTCCTCACCTGTATTTTTGCATAATAACTGTTCAACGATGACGATTTAGTTCATCAGTTCATTTCTTGAAATTTATCAGCATAATATATATTTTCATTAATTAGGATTAAAATGAGGCATCACCACATAACTACAAGCACATATTTGGCACTAGCTTTACTAGTACTCCTCTGAAACGTTTCTAAGTTCCTCTTTGAATCATGTGTAAAGACCATCTTCTAGATGAAATTATCAGAAATCTCCTCTGAGATTTCTGATAATTTCATCTAGAAGATAGAAATCTCAGAGGAGATGGTTTGAGAAGAAATACAAGTAACACCAACTTGATGAGGCCAAACATCATAGAACTCAAAGTATAAGAGAGGAGTGCCATAGACTAACATTGTGTAAAATGATTGATTAAAAGATGATTTACAAATAGGTAAGTGCTCTATATATAGAGCTTATTTCTAATGAACTAATATTACTCCTAACACCCTCCCACAAGCTCATAAGTGATATCACCACAATGAGCTTGAATTACAAACAAGAAAATAAAAGATTAACAAGTTGACTGACATTGAACAAAAATTGATACAATACAAAAGAAAAGTGACAAACACCAAACCCAACAAATTCAGGATGAGAAAGTTTTCCAACCTGAGAAAGAAATATTCAGCCCAACAATACAACACCTAAAGATTTCACAAGAGAAAGTTTATCCATCAAGCAACTTGCGTGCACCTTTCCAACAATACATTTGAAACAGTTTAATCTATCAAACACCTGGTGTGCACCTTCCGACAGCACATATGGACCACTATAGCCAAGAAGCACCTTGAGAGCACCGTCTAACAAAACATTTGGCTTGGTTTATACATCAAACACCTTGCAGGCACCTTCCAAATCACCATACATATGAACCTTTGAAACATCAAAGATCGACAGCACAACCAAATAGCTAAGCAGAATGGATCCAATAGAAGAGCAACAATGAAATAACCAAAGAAGTGAATCACCAAACAGTTGCGTGCAAAAGAAGCTGCAAGAACATATTCTAAACATGAAGGTATAGTAACAGCAGCAGCTATCGACTTCCCAAATCCTCTCACGAATTTTCTCACTGCGCTCTTGGAGAGGAATTGGAACAGTGAATAGTAATTTCCGCCAGGATCAAAGACATGAAAAGATTTGACCATTGCATCAACGGAGTGGCTTCGCTTCCAAACGCGTTATATGTTGTCACAGTATTGTTTTGACTTGAGGAACAAATTGAGATCGCATTTCACCTTGTTCTGCAGCTCCGCAACCATGGTCACCATGAAATTCGTTGGATGTGTGAACAACAAAGATCGCATTGTAGGAGAAGAAGTACTGAGACTAATTTCAGACAACGTCGAACGGTAAGGTTTTAGATCCACCAGATCAATCTTCTTGAAGAGATCTAGCTCCCTCTGTTTCTCCTTCGCATCAATTTTCTTGAACTCTTTCTTGTTTTCTTCTGCAGCATCGGTGGTGATGAGGAAACAGGTGACTTCACCGATCTTGATGGTGGAGCCATCAGATTTTGGTTTGATCGGAACTGGAAGATCCAAAGGCATGGCATCAAGATTGAAATTGACGAAAACAAAATCGCAGTCGTCATTCTCCATGGTTACATGAACTTGCTTCTCTGTGCCTCTGTGATAATCTTCCTTCGAATCAAATTCGTCAGCGGAAGCGGAATCATCTCTCTCTCCATGAGAGAGCTCTGATACCATATCAGAAATCTCAGAGGAGATGGTTTGAGAAGAAATACAAGTAACACCAACTTGATGAGGCCAAACATCATAGAGCTCAAAGTATAAGAGAGGAGTGCTATAGAATAACATTGTGTAAAATGATTGATTAAAAGATGATTTACAAGTAGGTAAGTGCTCTATATATAGAGCTTATTTCTAATGAACTAATATTACTCCTAACAGAAATTACGACATTAGTATAACCGTTAAGCACCAACAAGTACGCTGCTATAAGTGATATATGAAAATGTCAAAATATTTCCATTAAAACAGAATTAATGGTTTAAGAGCAAAGTAGTAGTAGTAATTTTTCCATAACTTCACAAAAAGACACATCCAACATACAATGCAATGCTGTAAGAATATACTACTAGATAAGAGACATGGAATATGTGGGATTATACACTATTAAAACGTGTAAAATTTTATAGTTTATTAATATTGGCATTTAATTAATTATGCTTTCTTTTTGCCAAAAAAAAAATAATTCAAATCACACTAACCGTACTAAAATGATAATAGACATATATAGGCATCTTTATCTTAAGGGTCTTGTTAACCAGTGCCCTAAGGGCACTGGTTAAGAAATTAAAAGAAGAAAGTATTTATTGTGAAAATTATAAGAGAACACAAAAAAAATCATGAGCAACACAATTTTGCGTCTCCTAATAAAAATATTTCTTCTTTTAGTTCCTTAACCAGTATCCTTAGGACACTGGTTAACATTTGCCTTATTTTAAAGTCGATAGGCATTGGCCATTGAGTTGAAATCGACCTATAGAACTAGTGTTGTGAAAATCGATCCGATCATCGACCTGATCAAGATATTGGGTTAATGAGTTAGTAGTCGAACCAGTGGGTCACTTATTGAACCAGTTAGTCATTCCAACCATTAGATTTCAAGAAAATGAATGGTGGAACATGAAGAGTTAGAGTTACTCTTGAAATAAATGGATCACTCCTTATATATATGTGTGTGTGTGGGACATGATCCGTTTACACTAGGTGTAAGTCATTAGACTTACACCAAATCTCAGCCCTTAATCTAAATAGATCCAACGGATCATAATATTTTAATAAAAACAAAACAATTGAGTAAGTAGTCACGTGAGTCTAGAAACCTTGTTCTAAAACATTTTTCCCCTACTCAGATGCAGTCAACCCCTAAATCACTCTTCTTTTCCTTGTTTGAAATCCATCTCCAAGAAACTCTACGGGGCACCACCTTCGAATTCGCGTGTAGCATCCTACAGGACAACGACTTGCCGGAATTGCTCCCTTTTCATGTTCCATTGTGTCTACTCTGATGTTCAAATTGTTTGCTCTTAATCCCGTCATTAATTTCATCCGGTTCCTATCTGGATCCTTTGATCATAAAGAATTCTAATATTGGCACTGGTAGATTAAAAATAGATTAGGAAAGTGGCTGAAAAGAATTCCAATATTAGCTGAACAATTGGTAGAAGTGCTGCTTTCCAATTAGCAAAACGATAATTCTTGATCAAATTAAGATTGGAAAATATTATCCTAGTGCTACAAGATAAGCTTTTGATCAAAAGTTTAATAATTAGATAAGGTAAAATCATGTCACATGCCATACTAATCAGCATTTTCTTGATTTTAAGTGAATTAATTTCAACCTTTAGATTATCTAAATTGAGCGGTTGAAATTTGGTGTAAGTCTAATGACTTACACCTGGTGTAAATGGATCTGTCCATTATATATATATATATATATATATATATATATATATATATATATATATATATATATATATATATATATATGAGGAGGGATCAAATTATACCAGTGTAACTCTAAAAAGAATTACACCATTTTAATAACTTTATATAGAATAAATTTTTTATTTATCCAACCGTTGAATTATATCTACATATTACCAAGATTGTTTGTGTCAAATTTTGTCAAAATTGAACAACAATAAGAAGGTAATCAAATGATCCATATTTTAATATATTTTGAAAAGTTTATATTACGCCGATTTTAATTTATATGAATGAGGTAGCAAATAATTTTAGATTAATTTGAAATTTTGTACACATGATCTATGTGAAAGGAACTTTCAATCCAACGGTGGGTTTTAAGAAAACATCATCCAGTTGAAAGTTATTGAATGGTGTAATAGTTGTTTAAGTTATATGTAGATATAATTCAACGGTTGGATCGATAAAAATTTCATTCTATATCAAGTTGTTAAAATGGTGTAACTCTTTTAAAGTTACACTGGTGTAATTTGACCCATCTTCATATATATATATATATATATATATATATATATATATAAAGCTAACAAAATGATCCATCCATAGTCCATACTTCAAATTAAAATCATTGTCATTATCAAACTATAAATATTACATATTAATCATTTATTACTATAAATTATTTTGTTAGGTATTATCATTAATTACTAAGGAAATTCTTATTATTTTTCACGCTTAATACAAAAGACAACTTGAAAAGAGTCTTATATTTAAGGACAAACAAATTTTAAAAAAGAGTCTTATATTTAGGGAAAGTGGTAGTATTTATTATCTAATTTCATGAGAAATATGTGAAATAATCAGTGTAGGTAAGGGTATAATTGTCAAAAAAAATGAATGTAACCTTTAATTTTAAAAATGAAAAATAAATAGGTACAATTTTTTCTCAAAAAATTGACACTTAAAAAGGTAAGGAAAAATACAGTTTTTTTTTTATAAATTTTTAAATAATTTTAAATTTTCTATACTAGTAGGCCACTATTGCAGCTAGCAAAGCAAAGAGAGAAAAATCCTATTAGGCATGGAGATGCGTACTTAGGGATGACAAAAAAATTCACGCCTGTGGATATCCGCGGATAAAATCCGTCACGGATAGAAGATGGATAGTATAA
The DNA here is from genome assembly GCA_026413185.1 of Pueraria montana var. lobata. Classification (NCBI taxonomy): domain Eukaryota; kingdom Viridiplantae; phylum Streptophyta; class Magnoliopsida; order Fabales; family Fabaceae; genus Pueraria; species Pueraria montana. The sequence goes on from CM048646.1 coordinate 20,171,324, forward strand.
ACGGATACCCGCGGGTAACGGGTAAGGGTTTTTTATTTACCCGCTCATTAACGAGCGGGTACGGGTATCATACTACCCGTGCCCGCGGATACCCGCTACCTGTAAAATTACTAAATTACCCTCATATATATATATATATATAATTTAAAATCACTAGTTTTTGCTCTTGATACTAGTAAATATTATGTCTAGAGATTTAAAATCACATTATAAGATTCTTATTTCTTTGATTTTTTTTAATTAAAAACATGTAATTTTCACATAAAAATTCAATTAACTACACATTTAATTCTTTATTTTTCTTGTAGTAAATAATATGATTTTATTTCCAAATTTTATTACACATAAATGATCTATTTCTTAGTATTTCTTCTAAAAAAATCACTTTTTTTAAAAAAATATATATTTTTTTTAATATGAAATATCCATGGGTATCCACGGATACCCGTGGATATAAGAAAAACCAGCGGATTTTTATCAAACGGATATCCGGCGGGTAACGGGACGGGTAACGAGGCGGATTTTCTCCGGCGGGTCGGGTAGCGGGTAACCACTATCCGTGCCCGACCCGACCTGTTGCCATCCTTATGCGTACTTGTTTGCAAGCAGACCTTTAGAGACGTTGCTCACTTGCTTTGTTCAGTGAACAAAAGGTAACCCTTTTGCTATACTTTATATTAGCTTTGATTTGTGCCATTCATTTGAACAATAAGGGGACGAAACTTAGTTCCGCTGCATTGTCCCATGTCTCTATCCAACACTGTGAACACCCCTAATTTTGATTTTGGAAAATGTAAACTCTCTTAATACTAATTAGTATTTCCTTTGTTTATATACAATAGTCGTTTAAGCTTTGTTCACACCAACCAAGGAAATCAATAAATTTTCTGATTTTTAATGAAATTGTAAGACTTTTTCCTTTATACCCTTGTCACTTCACTTTCCCCATTGCACCGACTTTTCTCTCTCCAATAAAGTATCAAGTTCCTCATATATTGAACCCAAATGTCTCAGTGTATAATTCTTTATTACATTAGTGCGTGTTCTAAGTTGTAGTTAATGAATTTTTCTTATGCCCAGTCACTAATTCACTATTGCATTGATTTCTCTCTTTGGAAATAAAGTGTACACTTCTTCTCTATCCACCACAAGCCAACGTTTCTCTTCTCCATTGAAACATATCATTCCTTTGTTCAATTAATTAACATACTTTACAATTAATTATTATCTAATTTCAAGAAAATATATAAATGTGATCACCCTAAGTACACGAAAAGGTCTTATTTATTATACACACACAGAGAGAAAGAGAGACAGAGGGAGAAATGGGTGCAATACGAGGAAATTGATACTTTATTGTAAAGAGAGAAATTGGTGCAGTGGGGGAAGTGAAGAGATAAAGATATAATAGGAAAAAGTCTTTCAGTTTCATAAAAAATCAGAAAATTTATTTATTTCCTTTGTTTTATCTAAACAAGCCTTAAATGACGTTTATATAGAAACAAAAGGGGTAATAGTTAGTATTACGAGAATTATATTTACCGCTTTTAAAAATATTAAGAGTGATGAATGTAAACTCTCCTAATACTAATTAGTAATCCATGTGTTTCTATTAAGACTTAATGAAATTTAATGAAATCATAAGACTTTTTTCTATTATACCCTTGTCACTTCACTTCTCCCATCACACTGACTTCTCTCTCTCCAATAAAATATCAATTTTCTCGTAATGCAATTACATCTCCTTTGTATAATTCTTCATTGCATTAGTGCATGCTTTCCAAGTAGTATTGCTTAATGAAGGGAGTAATGAAGAGTATAATTATTTCAAGAATTAATGTAAAATTTAAAATGAAACTGACTTCAAATAACAGCACAACTAATAATGCATGTTTTAAGAATGCAAGTTTTAATTCTATCATTGACGTGCGAATTTAGTTGATAGGCAATTTATAATTTGTTTTTTAAAATACTCTTCGAACTTCAAAACACGTCTTAACTTTGTTAGGTCTCATCCAGTTCATCCAATCTTTTTGTAAAAAAATAAAATAAAAAATAATATTGTATTAATTTTAAGTACAAATTAAGACACTTCCATTGAAGTTTCAAAATTTAAAGCGAAAAGAAATTTTTTATTTATCCTATCAAGATTAAAAGGTACTTGAATATTTGAATTAATTAATTTAGGTATTGTTTAAAGAGGAGATATATTTAATAGAAAGTAGTTTATGTGCATGGCAGTTAGTTAGACTTGACAGCTGGAACATTACACAGAGAAGGAAAACGGTTATAACAGTTAGAGTGAGATAACTGAAATAACTGCAGAGAGTTAAAGGTGCATTTGCGAAGAAAGAAGAGTGAGAGAGAAAGTTGAGAAGGTGAGTGAAAGGAAGAAGAATGAATGCATCAGGATCAGGATCAGGGTCAGGGTCAGGAGGTGAGAAAGGGAAAGGGATAGAGAATGATGAATTTGAGAAGAGAAAGCAGATTTGGATGAACATAGAGAAGCAGAGGCAGTTTTACCAGAGGAACCTCCCCATGGTAATTCAGAACCACAACGAGTGCAGGAAAATCGCCGCTAATTGAACGCAAGAAATGGAGCAAGATGGCACAACAAATGCTGAAAAGGCAGATGAAGGAGAAGGCCCATCAAATAAATAAGTCACTTTTTGTTTCTCTAGTGATTCGTATTCAGAGTACCATTCTTTCAATTCAATAATTCTTTCTGAATAAACAAATCCTTATGATTTGTTTGATAGAAAACAACTGTGCAGCTGATATATGGAGTACCTATTGTTTCTTTGTTTAGGACTTTGGATAAATGCATTTCCCCTATATGAATTGTGTATTTGGCTGCATGGTTTGACTTTTTTCTTTCTTTGTGCCTTTTGCATTCATATGTGCGAAAACTTTGTTCTGATTATTAGCATGAAACAGAACAGTGAGTGAGAAGCAGAGAATCTCACTTTGAATTACAATAATATAGTCCAAAATGATTAGCCTAGCTCTGTGTACTGACAAAAGCCAAATCATTCCAAACTTCATTCTGACATTGAACCTTGTGAGAGAAAGAGATTGAAGAAACAAAAATGATTTGGTGGACATTGGACACCCAAACCTATTTGACACCTAGTGAGAGAAAGAGATTGAAGAAAGAGGAGAATAGGTATAATACATTATATAATGTATGTTAATAGAGTGTTTAGAGTGGAGAGATGTCCAAGTATCATTACTCATTAAGAAAATATTTGCTTCGCTTAATTGGAAATCAAAATAAACTAGAACTTGTGAACTGGTATGTAGACTATCTTAGAATATTATGTGAGCTTCAAAAGTGAGAACATGCTCATATATTTGAGACACAAGAATAGGTCACAGCTTCCTTTATCAGCATTTTTTTTTTTGCAGTAGCTTACTTTATTAGTATTTAGTGTTTCTCTTGCAGCTAGCCAGACTTAATTTTATCCAAAAGTACAAGCCCTAACTTATAAAACAGATGGTTAATTTACAGATATTTCTCGTTCTGTTCAAATCTTGTATTTTCTATTTTTAGCATTTAAAAAAATGTTTGTCTTGGGAGCAAAAACACTTATTTAAGCCTGAGAGCAAAATCACATTTAGTATTGACCATACGAGTTAGTTAAGCCTGTGAGCTTAGCTAATTTGAAGCAAGTGTAAAAATGGTAGCATTCAGATGACAATTTTTTTTTTGAAATGAAATGGCAACCATTTAAATTATTTATAGTTTGATTTTGTAGTTCAATCAACGACTTCATGCTTAAGTCGAGGATCGAACCCCCGACCTTGATTAAGGAACTCAAGTGTAGAATCACGTGTGCCAATAACTTTTGATAGATAAGAAGCGTATTCATACTAATGATAAATAATATTAATTCATACAGAATATATCTTGCATTCTTGTGGTGGGCACAACTTATTTGTAGTTGCATCGACTTTAGTGATAAAAATTATATTTAAAAACAGAACCAGAAATTTATTTTAATAGAACCAGAAAGAGTAGCTTTAAAAAATTATATAATTTTGTTTAAAAATAGGACCAGAAATTTTAATATTTTTTATGAACAAAAAATAGTAGCTTTAAGGTGCAGTGATCAAGGTGGCAAAAGAGTAGTCCCTTTCTCATCATGTGTTCCTCTCCTTTTATTACGATAGGTGTGTCAAGTAGGGGTTCATTAACGGACACAATCTGATACAAATTGTGATGATTGAACTAAAATTAATAACTGATCAATTCGAAATTAAAATAATAATAATAATACAAACTTTTTTTTATCGTTAGATTAGATCGGATTCCAAATTACATGTTGAAAATTGATTCAATCTAAAATGAATTGAATTTTTTTGTGTATTTTATTCCATAATCAAATAGTGTTTGGCCCAGCTTTTTTAAAGGTTTTCTTCTCTTTTTAAGGAGAAGTCAGGCCAAACATTATTTTACAAAAGCTCTTTAAATAAAAAAAAAAAGGAGCTTATTTATATCTTGCATATCAATTTCCTCATATAATACCCACTTCTCTCTCTCTATATATAATTTTCATTAATTTTTTATTGCATTAGTGCATGCTTTTCAACTAATATAGCACTTAATGAATTTTTCTTGTGTCCAATCACTAGTTCCCTATTGCATTGATATTTTTGTCTCTGAAATAAATTGTCCACTTCTTCTCTCTTTCTACCGCAAGCCAATGTTTCTCTTATTTATTGAGTATTGAAACACAACATTCCTTTGTTCAATTATCACACTTTATAATTATTTATTATCTAATTTAGTGAAAAATATGTAAAATAATTAGTGGAGATAAGGGTAACATTGACAAAAAAAAAATGTAACCTTAAACTTTAAAAATGAAAAATAAATATGAACAAACTTTTCCTAAAAAATAGTCATTTAAAAAGGAACAAGGAAATAACGAAGAATATAATTATATTAAGAATTAATGTAAAATATAAAATCAAACTAGCTTAAAATAATAGTGCAACTAATAATACATGTGTTTATGTGCAATGCAGTTAGTTTGCCTTGACAGCTGCAACGGTACATAGACAAAGAAAACGGTTATAACAGTTGGAGTGAGATAATTGACATAACTGCATAGTGTTAAAGGCAGTGGCGGAAGTAGATATATTTGAGAAGGTGCACTTACACCTCTAATTTTTTTAAAAATTACATATAAATATCGTAAATGTGTATATTTTGCTATCTTAATTTTATATGTTTGAACCCTTATTTTTATTTGTTTATTCTTTTCATGTATTTATTATTTTTATTTAAGTATTTAATTTAAAAGTTTAATTTGTCTTTTTTTCCAATTGACTCAATAGGAAAGGATAAGATAAAATAATTATCATTTACTATTATAATATATTGTTTGTTACGCCAATAGAATATGATAACGTTATGATATCTCTTATCTAATTCTGTAAATGTATATTTTGTCCCCCTAACTAAGGGCCTTATTATATTCATAGTATACGTTACATAGGGTCCTAGATATTTTGCTTCCCTAACTTAGGATCCTAAATCCGCCGTTGGTTAAAGGTACATTTGTGAACAAAGAAAAGTGATAGAGAAAGTTAAGAAGGTGAGTGAAAGGAAGAAGAATGGATGCATCAGGATCAGGATCAGGAGGTGAGAAAGGAAAAGGGAAAGAGAATGATGAATTTGAGAAGGGAAAACAGAGTTGGGTAGAGGACAAGATGAAGATGTTCGAGAAGGCCTTCCCGATGATACAGGAGGACGCGAGGCTGCGCAAGCTAATCGCGGCTCAATACGATGCCGAGGAACATTCTACATGGCTCCGCAAGTTTTCCTGCATTGATTCTAATGATGATGATGATGACTCTGTTGGGGAAAGGGAAGCCACTCAACAACAAAGGTGAGTGCCTCTCTCCCAAACTCACATTTTATTTTTCTTGTCACTTTCTTTTCGTGTTTGTTTCTCTTTTTTTTTTTTTTTAACTGACAAATGTTAGTTGTTAATTTGTTAGTTGTTTTGTTAGTAAAGAGAATTCGAACTCACGACTTCTTCCTCTCCCTTCTCCCTTCAAGCACCAAACCAACCTTAAAACTCCTTTTTTCGTGTGTGTTTCAGGGGTGTATTCAATTAGGATTTCAAGAGATTTTAAAAGACTTTTTTTTTTTATATAAAAAAATCTTGTGGTATTCAATCAAGATTTTTAAATGACAAAAATAAATCTTGTGGTATTCGACCAAGATTATTAGGATTTTTCAAGGAGTGCAATAAAATCCATTGGTATTTGATTAAGATTTTTTACAACTTATAAAAGTCTTTTGATATTAAAAAATATACAAATTTCGATGGATTTTCTTTTAAGATGGATTTCGATGGATTTCATGAAACTTTTTAGTAGAAAATATAAATACCACAGCCATCAAACAATCTCATCAAAACCTTTGAGATTTTCCCAGACTTTCTTTCTTTCTTTCTTTTTCTGCCGGTTGCGAGGCTTTTTTTTTCTCCCATCACACATAATGCTTCTCTTTTTGTTGAAGGTGGTGTAAACATTCATAACTTTGTTCGCAAATGATGTCATTATGATGAATTTCCAATTGAATCAATAGACAAATCTACTAGTTAACAAAAATCATAATTTTGAACCTATTGTTCAAATCCAAGAGTAGGAATGAAAAGATATTAATGCATATAGGACTAATATATCTTTAGAATCAATTAGTTATTGAAAGATTGAAAAAAATTATATCGATTTTATTTTTCTTTATCCAAATTTTATAATTTATTTGTTATCTTTTTCATCAACTATTTATAATTTTGAATGCTTTATAAAAAATTTATGAAGAAGTCCTTTAAAATCTTGTAAATCCATAAAGTCTTTTCAAATCTTATGAATTCATATCTTATAAATCCATTAAAATCCAAACTACAAAATTCTAATCATAAAAGTCTTTTAAAAAAATCTTAAAAATTATTATATTTCTACAAAGTTTTCTAAAATCCACAGTAATTTTTTATCTCAAAATAATCTTTTAAAATCCTAATCCAATAAAAATCATTACCCTCCTCTGTTTCTTTCATTGAATTGAAAAAATAAAACTGGAAATTTTTTTTATGAATATTATTTCAAGGTTTAATTAATTTGTTTCTATATGATTGACAGGGCACCGGTCCAGGGCCAGGAGAATGCTGCGCCTGATATCGCAACGCAGCAGTCGCAAGAAATGCTGAAGAAGCAGATGCAGGCCCATCCACTAAATAAATAAGTCACTTTTTGTTTGGGTAGCCTACCTGATTCATATATACAGTACCATTTTTTCAATTCAATATTTGTGTGTGAATATATAAATTCTTATGGTTTGTTTGGCACTTTGGCTAGCTTCTGATAGAAAACAACAGTACTGTAGCTGATATTCAGAATGATTAGGACTTTGGATAAATACTTCATGCCTATGTGAATCCCCAATATGAAGTGCTAGTTATCAAAAACTAATTGTGTATTTGGCTGCATGGTTTGACTTTTTTCTTTGTGCCTTTTGCATTTATATGTGCCAAAACTTTGTTTTTATAATGGCATAGGTCAGAAACAGAACAGTGACTGACAAGCAGAGAGTATCACTTTAAATTATAATAACTAGTATCCTCTCCCGGTTCTGCACGGGATTAATTAATATAATAAATTATATTTAATTAGTTTTTTAATTTTTTTTTTCTTTTTCAGAGAAGTTTTTTAGTTTTTAATACCATATAATTACATAAATGTTAAAAAAATGATAAACATTATATATAGAATGGAATGATATTTAAATAATACAATGTAGCAAAATTAAAAAAAAAAGCATAAATTTTAATACATTTAAAAGTTAATAATTTAATATAATTTATATTTTTTTTGGGAACACCTCTTTATACATAATATAATTTATATTTTTTGAAATCAAATTCACATCTAATTCCTCCCAACATGCCTCACTCCCAATATTGTTTTTAGCAATTAAAACTGCACCAATAATATTTACACCCAATTCTTCAACAATGAGTCTTATTTCATTGCAAAGAATAATAGAAATACCTATATTTCTCATTAATCTTATAAGAACCCTTCTTTCAAAATCAATTGATAATCAAGAAGTCTAGAACACTTAAATACTACCCTCGTCCTATATATAAGAATAAGAAACAAAAGGGGAGTAGATTCGATGACTTTAACACGGGAATTGCACCATGCAGTTGAGCAAATTTGAGCCGTTTGATTATTAAAATCTCTCAGATTTTGCCACCTATCCTCATATTTTTTTTAATAACAATAATAATGAAACTTCCATTGTTTACGTGCTCCAAAAGTTTCTGAAAGTTTCAACGTCTCCGTATCTTCTCAAACGCGCGCTTTCGTCAAGCTCTTGTGTTGGGCTTTTGCGGTTTATCAACTCTACCACCACCATTGTGTGCCGGCTGTTATTGGTAAGCTAAAAATCCAACTTCTCTTGCTAAGCTTTTCTCTTCTCTAATACTCGATTTTAGGCTTTTAGGTTTTTTCTTGTTTCCTCATTTAGTTGCCGGCAATACTAAATTTTTCCCTTGATGTTATTTCTATTCATATGCTTGCTGGCTGCACGAGAGTTATGTTTCCCCAATTGTTGTTTTAAAAATGTTTTCTTATCCATAAAAAAATTAGATAATTTGTAGTGACTTGTATGCATATATGTTTATTTATTTCTCCTATTATTTTGGTAGGAAACATAACATGACATCTTTTGATGATGATTGCAAGCCAAGGATTGGTATGGAATTTGATAGTGTAGAGGTGGCATGGCATTTTTGGCACAAATATGGTGCACATACAGGCTTTAGAGTTAGATTACGATACAAGAACAAGAAAGAGGAAGATGATACTATTATATCATGTCGGTTTGTTTGTTGCAAGGAAGGGATGCGAACAACAAACAAGAAAGGTGCTTTGGTTAATAGAGCTGAGACTAGAACAAATTGCAAAGCAAGGATTTCACTTACATTAAAGAATGAAAAGTATGTTGTCTATGAGTTTGTAGAGGACCATAACCACCCTCTACAACTTCCAGAGACAACCCACATGCTTGCATCACATAGAAAGATAAGTGAAGTTCAATCTTATGAGATTGAGTTAGCGGATGACTCTGGATTAAAGCAAAAGTCAATATTTCAACTTATGGGCACACATGCAACACATAGTGTTAATCTTGGATTTACATGGTTGGATGTACCTTAGTGCAAGAAGACAAAGAAGCATGGTGTATGGTGAAGTTGGATGTCTTTTGCAATATTTTCAACAACAATTGTTAGAGAACCCGTCTTTCTTCCATGCATACCAGATGGATATTGATGATCAAATTACAAATGTCTTTTGGGCTGATGCAAAGATGCTATTGGATTATGGCTATTTTGGTGATGTTATGTCATTGGATACTACATATTAATTGTACCAACAGTGCAAATAGGCCACTTGCTATGTTTGATGGTTTCAACCAATATAAGGGTGCAGTAATTTTTGGAGCAGCATTGTTGTATGACGAAACAATTGAATCTTTTAAATGGTTATTTGAGACATTCTTACAAGCACACAACTAGAAAAAACATCAGACTATCTTTACTGACCAAGACCAGGCAATGGCTAAGGTACTTATTAAGGTGATGCCTGAGACTCAACATGGTTTGTGTACTTGGCACTTGTCGCAAAATGGAATTAAACACCTTGGCAACTTGATAAATGTAGAAAGTTATTTTTTAAGAGATTTCAAGAAATGCATGTATGACTTTGACATTGAATCAGAGTTTGAGGCAACTTGGACCCGATTGATCTCTAATTATAATGTTCATGAAAATAACTGGATCAAATCAGTTTATGCAATAAAAGAAAAATGGGCTTCGTGTTACATGAAGCAAGCATTCACCCTTGGGATGCGGAGTACTCAACTTAGTGAAAGCTTGAATTCTCATTTCAAAACTTGTATGGAGCCAAGTCTGGATATTATTCGATTCTTCAAACTCTTTGAACAAGTTGTTGAGGAGAAGAGATACAAAGAGTTGACTTGTGAGTACGAGTTCCGTCATAAGCTAGCAATGTTGACTATTTTCTTTGTGCCTTTTGCATTCATGTGTGCGAAAACTTTGTTTTGATTAAGCCAGAGGTCAGAAATAGAATAGTGAGTGAGAAGCAAATAGTATCACTTTAAATTAATAACTAGTATCCTCTCCCGTGCAGAACTGCACGGGATTAATTAATATAATAAATTATATTTAAATAGTTTTTTAGTTTTTTTTCTTTTTGAGAGAAGTTTTTTAGTTTTTAATACCATACAATTACATAAATGTTATAAAAAAATGATAAACATTATATATAGAATGGAAAGATATTTAAATAATACAATGTAGCAAAATTAAAAAAAAGCATAAATTTCAATACATTTAAAAGTTAATAATGTAATATAATTTATACTTTTTTTGGGAACACCTGTTTGTATATAGTATAATTTATATTTTTTGAAATCAAATTCACATCCAATTCCTCCCAACATGCCTCACTCCCAATATTGTTTTTAGTAATGAAAACTACACCAATAATATTTACACCCAATTCTTCAACAATGAGTCTTATTTCATTGCAAAGAATAATAGAAATACCTGTATTTCTCATTAATCTTATAGGAACCCTTCTTTCAAAATCAATTGATAATCAAGAAGTCTAGAACTCTTAAATACTACCTCTCGTCCTATATATAAGAAACAAATGGTAACATTTTCTTGGTTCTAATTATAAGAAACATAGGACTACTATTAAGTGTATTTATTGCTAAATTTCCTTTTTACCCCTAATTAATTATGGGCTCTATTAATGATATACACTCATTTTCTCATGAAAGTGGATGCATTTATTGAGCTATCAACAAAACAAGGTATACTCATTGGTTGAAAAAATTATCTTTTAAAAAATAACTGTAAAGGCGAAAATCACAAGAAGGGGGGTTGAATTGTGATTTATAAAAAATTTCGCAAACTTTTATAAAACAAACTGATCGTCTATAACAGGTTTAGAAAGGAGTTTAATGAAAAGAGTTAACAGACGATGTTATACAAGATAAGAAACAAAACCTTGTAAAAATAAAACAAGTTAAATCACAAGACATAGTCAGTCCAAGCAGTTAAGAGAGAGATAGAGCATGAAAGAAAACACAGAAATTTATACTGGTTTGTTTCACCCAGAGGCTACGTCCAATTCTTGGCAAACCACCAAGTTTCACTAACTTTCGCAAGTTATAAGTATTGTTCACTACTACTTCTGGCTCAACCCAAGTGGTTTTTACACTAGCCTCTCCAAGCTAAAAACCCAAATATTCTTTTTTACCAAGCCGCTTCTGGCTCTACAACAAATTAGTAGATTTGTTGAAGATTAGGGCACACAGAATTTAGGATACTCAAGGTGTTTTGAGAGCTTTTACAACTTAGTGAAATTTACAAGAGAAAGAATGAAGGCTTGAAAGAATGCTCGCAAAATTTGAATTAAGTTCAGTGTTTTCAACACTTCAAAACTTCTGTTATATATAGACTTGTTGAGGAAGTAATCGTTGTCTCTAAACAGCCTTCTTGCATGCGTCTGACCAACATCTGAAGAAGAGTGGTCGTTGGGGCATTTAATGCAAGCATTAAATGCTTGTCACCAACTAGTCACTTTGAGCTGATAAAGCATTCTACTTATCTTCCTTGAGAGGTACTCCATATTCTTCTGTTGCAGTGGTCACATCGCTTGCTCAGACAAGTACTCATTGCTAGCTGTAGCGCGTCTTTTGAGGCGAGGGGAACTTTTGCTTCTTTGACTCTTCTTTATGTTTCCCTTTAAGCACTTCGACAGATCCTAGGAAGGATGTTCCACGAACATTCCCTGCAATACATATTACAAAACGACGGTGCATTTACTATGCCTCTAAATGTTCCTATAGATTTAAGCGTCTGTCTGCGTATCATCTGTATCTTACAGACGCAGATGCAACATTTTCGTCTGTTGGCAGTATAAGACGCAATCTTTTTAACTTAATATTTGTTTGCATTGAATCAAAATTATTTAAGGTCCTGATTCGTCTTATGACTCAACAATAACCACCTCTTAAACCATTTAATGTCATGGGTAGTCTTTGAATAAAATTGAAATTTATGACAAATTAACTAATCTAACCACTTTTATTAGTCTTGATGAATTAGGTATTTGTTTCTTATATATAGGACCAGAGGTAGTATGTAACACCCTCTTTTTACTATTAAGGAATTTCTATTTATTTGCATTATTAGCAAAAATAATTTAATTCTTGATTATAAAATAAACTTCAAAATACGAGGAAATTTGTTTCTCTTTTTAACCTTTAAACCTGATTACTTTTAACGCCAAAAGATAAACATCCTTGTTAACTTATCATTCATTTTAAAGCGCCCTTTTGGTGAAATAAATTTCCTAATAAACCAAACTCGATTTATCGAAACATTAAATCCACGGTATACCATTAAACATAATAAAACTTCCTCAAATCCATTATTAAACAATTCTATTATTCCAAACTGAATACATTGTTACATCCTTGAAAGTAGATACATTTTTTACATGAGTCACATATAAAGAACTGATACATCATAAAATGAAAATCTAGTCTACCTCCTTTGTACAAGAAAAGGATTGAAGCTCAGAGTAGTGACTCAAAGAAATCCAACCCATATACCCAATTGAAACTCGTAAGACATCTTTAGTGAATTTCCTTTAACTCGAACAAGTCCATCCACATGCTTAACGCTTGTTGTAGCCTTTCCCTTCCAACTCCGACGATCACATAGAATCATCCAGCTTCCTCTGAAAAATAAAGGCATATGGAGTGAGTCTCTCACCTCCTTAAAGCTACAAACAAAAGACCTTTCAGTCACACAACAACCTACTAACCACAACGATGTGGTCTCTAACGAGTATTTCTCTCAAACTAATCGCATTATCCACTAATTCTCAACACATCGCACTACGGATCTGCTGCCACTGGAACTCCTAGAACTCAGTGGTCTTACATGTTAGATAAAATGGCTTTGTTCATAGGAAATCCAAGAGGGGGTGAATTGGATTCTTAAAAATTTCTTTGAAAAATAATCTTTTTGAGTGAAAACTTTTTGTAAGATCAAATTTCCTTTTTGAATCCCTTTCAAGATGAGTGTTGTATGCCTAACTTATATCACTTGTCTCTTATTTCCAAAACAGATTTTAACAACAAGATCAATATGCAGAAATAGTAAAAGATCAATAAATTAAAAGATAAGGGAAAAGAAAGAGTGACACAAGATCTATATTGGTTTGATTTCAACTTGAAATATACATCCAGTGTTGTCACAAGCAAGCCGAGCTTGGACCTAATTCACTATCACATTTGTTTACATACAAACTCACATGCAAATGCACACACTATGCAAAATGCACCTTTTTGAAAAACCTATTCAAGAAACACACTACAATATAGAACACCTATCTATATGCAATGTAACACCATAGGGAAACCTACCCTACACGAATTCACACAACAAAGTTAAGGAAATAAATCACCTATTGAGAAGTTCAGAAATTGAAGCTTTTCCTAACTTGTTTTCATATTCCCTTCATGTAGCTTCAGAAAGATCCATTGTTTTCTTGAGAATTAGAAATATTTCATGCAATGAATCCTTATGATGATGATGACACACACTTTCAGAGTTCTCTAAGATGAAAAAGATGAAGTAAGATGAGAGAAATGGGTGTCATACACGAGTGCCTTCGAAAAAGTTAGTTATATAGGCCTCAAAACAGAGATAATCGATTATGAGTTAGGATAATCAATTATTTGGTTCTAGTCATCATCTGGAAACGCTGAAGATCAAAATAGTCAATTATTTCCTAAGATAATCGATTAACTGCGAATGACTCATTTTTCTTTTAGGGCCAAATAATCGATTATTATTAGTGAATAATCGATTTTCAGCGAACCTTATCCAATTTTCATAAAATAGAGCCTCGAGATAATTTATTATTTTGTTCATGTAATCGATTACTTTGTTCTTGGATTGAACTCTTCAAATTTTTCAAAAGGTTTTTGCCCAGATTCAATCCTTACATAAGAAAAGGTAAGATAAACAATTATCAATCAATGCACATGTGAGGGAATATACTTATATCTAGCCTATATCCATGATACACACACATTCACACAATGAAAGCTTATAACAATCATCCTAATAGGCTATTGTTCTTACTATAAGGAGCAACTTAAAAGGTTACAAGTCCAGAGACATCATCAAAACCAATGAGCTACAGATTATAGAACATAGGGGTCTTCATATCATTACATTACAATATTTTTAAACTGGATGATGATTGGGAGTACACCTCTTGCCACGGTACAATGACATGGCTCTCACCAAACTTGGTTATTCCTCGCATTTGTCGGGGTTGCCAAGTTGGCTACGTGAAATCCATCACAACTTAGTGCCTCACCCCCAAGAAACATCAAGTCTGCGAGCACACCTCAGGTACCACTCTGTGACTGACCCATCACACGGCTCTCCTCACCGGGGTCGTCCTTTATTAGTCGGTGTGGGTTCCTCTATTACCAGTATTTGATGGCGATTAGACAACATTACAAGCACGAGGTCACGCCTTCCGATCCACAACAACAACGAAGATCCACATCTTCTTAGCCACCTTAAGAGGTCAAACTTTACTAATCCCATCGTCCACAACTCTAACACTTATTACAGACGGAACTCCAACACACGACCGCTTAAACGCTCGCCTCTACGGCTAACCACCACAAATCATGCATTCCTCGAATTGCATGCCGTTCAACACCACAAACACGTCTCTTCCAATACGGCCTTTCCACAACAGAGAGGAGAAGGATAATCTTTCTTTATCCTTAAATCACACTCATCAACAAATACATTGATATCACAACACATTCCATATGAAATATGCATCAAGCACCCCCGACGGTTCAACACTCGTCTTCATCGCTAGTCACTTAGGTCATACATCCCTAAATTTGTATACCATTCTGCACCACGAACACTTATTATTCATCACGTCCACGACAAACATGAGAGGAGAAGGATTCCCTTTCTTCCTCCACCACACATCATCATCAATCAATATCAAAAGGGTCAACACATACCACAAACAATGTGCTTCAAGCACCACTACACGCATCATGATTTCGTTCCATGACCCCTAACATCTTATTAAGATTTATGTACTTCCTCCCTCTCTTAAGTCTTATGTAAAGATTTGATTTCTTCGTCTACATTCCCAAGCATAGGTCCTAAAGGCTTTTATCTAAGTCCACTTGTGACATCCAATCCATACGTTCAAGGTACCTAAGCATGAGCTAAGTCCATATTTATTTTTTCTTACTCTTTCTTAAATGTTACTTTACTATCGTTAATAGTGAATAGAGATTTATTAGAAAACAAATCAGACTTTCACAAACGCACTCTTCACTAGAGTCTGTTTATTTTTCCTCCCTTGAGGATTCTATGACCCTTATCATCCAATCACAACATCATCAATACAATATCACACACGCAAACAATTTAATTAACAGCACACGGTTGCCCGAGGATCAAGCTCCTCCCGGTCTCCAATAGCAATTCAAATATAGCAAATAGTTAAATTACGAAAAGCTCAAGATACGAACAATATAACAATTAAATAAAAACATACAATTGCAATAACATAATTCAATAAAATTAAAGTGCAGAGGTCTCCTTTCTAGGTAGTACCCCTCATTTATGCATCACATTGATAAAACATCAAGTCCCAACAATCAATTTAAGGCCAAAATTCAATAACATGAGCATACGGTACAAGTAAAGTGAAAATTATTTAACATATCATTTCAATCCAGAATGTCCTGATTTTTTATAGAGACATTCCCCAACATACACATAATAACACATAAATTTAGTTTCTCAAAATTCAACCCACAATATGATTTTTAATTTATTCTTCAATATAGGCAGCTTGCAGAGAAACAGAGTATAGAAATTATTAAAAATAGAATATCAATTCATAAATTTATTAAACTTTCTAGTTACACTCTTAAATGTTCCTTATGACACATAAAATTTCTAGAATTTATTGAGCACCAAAAATGTCCCTTTTATATTTATTTTTCCCTGCAGCTCCAAAACAGAGTATGCACGTCTAATTTCAAAATAATTATCATATTCATTCTAAATATTCCAAGAAAATTACAACACATTATACAGGATATGATTAAGGTTGTATAATTTTTCCAGTAATTATTGGGCACTAAAACTATTTTTCCCGATTAATTTACAGTGCAAGTCAGAACTCAATTTCTCCACAAATATTTCCAAAGTAAACATTAAAACAACTTATAAAATTGTGAAAAAAAAATCAGAGATAGTCTACATACTTCCTAGCAGAGGTTCATGGCCTCAAATTCGACAAATATTTCCATTTTCGAAATTAATTCATCCAATTTTACTCATATGGCAGATTCTGGGTAATACGAAAATTAATTCAAATAAGATAGTAGATGAGCTCAAAAAATTCCGAAAAGTTTTATGGTGGTTTCAGAGACCATTTTACATAAAAAAATGCTCTCAGAACCTCAAAACAGAGCACACAAAAAATCGAAATAGATCCCACACAGCAGCAGTACCAATATGCAATCAAGAGAAATTTCACACAATAGAGCTAATATCCATGAAATAGAGAATACTCATGACCCCACAATCAACATACAATGGAGAAATACTCCATGAACAGTATTAAAGCCCAAGAAAGTGAGAAACCCCTCCATACCTAGGAGCTTTAGATGCAAGAAAATGAGGTTTGAAGTGGAGAAGAAGCACTTGATGGGTCTCAAACACCTAGGAAGCTCTAATGGTGAAGAACAAAGGAAGAAGATGAGGGTCTTGAGCTTACCTACACAAGAACCTAGCAACAATGGACGTCCAATGTAACGACCCAACTTCGTTACAGATATGTTATACTAAACTCTCTATTTAATTATTATCATGTGAAAGAACGTATAAATTTTCCACATTTAAAATACATACATATGTACCTATATAAAACGTTCTTCACCGCATCGTCCAAATGTAATATACCGATTTACATCTTAAAATACGAGGATACTTATAACATCAGAAGAAAGATTCCCTTGTAGAGAATGTTCACACTAATCTTAATATTTATACAAAATCCTAAGTTGGTCCCCCTAATATGTACATACATACTAGAACAAAATTAGCAAAACAGGAGGATCGTCCAATCAACATAGCAGGAGAATCGTCCAATCTTCAATCGTGACTAGCATGAGAGCCAGCACCATCACTGCTACCTGCTCCCGTGTTAACCACACGATCATTGCAGTAAAACAATACAAACACAAATTGCAAGGGTAAGCTTACTTATAAAAAGAATGATATAATATACACAATTTCAATCAACATCATTCACAATAAACATTCAGTTCACTTCAGGTATCATTCCATACATCAATATCATCATGCAACATTATGCTGACTCGACTCCATGGAGATTTCAACAACTTTCGGGCGGTTCCCATAGGCCCCATCCCCTACCATTAGTCTCGCCTTAGACCATTCAGGGAGTCCCTTGAGCCACCATGTGGAGGAAGTGTGAGTTTAATCCAATATAGACAAGTGTTGGTATTGGCTTACCTCTGTCAGGTTTGCAAAACCTTCCATCTTTAGGAATTCGCCCACTTGTCTATTCTATATGCCCGCCATTGGCCATCACGAAATCCTCCAGCACTAGGTTGAGAGCCCACCTAGCACCCTCAACTTACGTGCCTACCCTTATGCAATATCATGCACAACTCAACAACTTTGATTGTCACACGTTCTCTCTATGTTATAAATTCACCATTTTTCTCAAATCAAGCTTATGAACCCATCCAGCAGTTCAATAAGCACAAGTAAGGCATTCTCAGCACTTGAATCCTTACTCACAACTCAACATCAACGTTAATCAAAAGTGTGAATTTTCTAACATAGCTCTAGAACCAAAATAGTGGCATATCAAACATCCTCGTTCGTAACAAGACTAGGTTCTGATTCTCTGTTAAACACACCCTCAAAATTTCACCACCACCATCGTTGGACGTCAGACTTTACTGAACATAAGGCACCACTGGACGCGGGTCATTATACACTGAATCATTGGACATTGGTCTCTAGACACTGGGTCATTGGACGCTGGTCTTTAGGCACTGGGTCATTGGACGCTGGTCTCTAGTATTCACTGGACAGTGTTTTTAGTTGTAGTATAGATAGACGGACGATGGTTTTCTTTGGACGAGTGGTTTTCTGCAGAGTCCAGAACCTTTCAAAAACCCATTACGAACACATGTTTCAAAGATTTTGAAACCATTTCCAACACTTACAATATCATTCCAAAGCACAACAACATTTTATCACAACAAACTCAGCTCAAATCATCAAAACATACAGAGAGAAAAATCATCACATCATCATAACCAATCTTTAAAGCATACAAACAGAAACAGAATTCCAAACATATCACCACCAGATCATTTCAAACAGTTATGAAGCTTCCCTTACCTACAGCTCTTGACTCAAACCGTGAAGAAGAAAAAGCTAGAGAGGATAACTTTGAGGTTCTCGAGTGATCTGCCCTCAAGTTTTGTTACAGAATCAACTAGGAGACACCTAAAACAACATCAAAGTAAACTCAAAATCACGATTTCTCTCATCTCTTAAAATCTAACCAAGACCTATTTCTCATGTTCTTGGGAAGAGATGAATAAGTCACTTAGAAATCAAGAATAAGAAGGAACCGGACTTACCAACTTAAAATCAGCTAAGAAATCTCTAGAAAAGAAGAAATCAAGCCTCAAGCTAAGGTAGAAAATAAATCTCTCACTCACGGTAAAGAAACTTATAGAAAAAGAAAGATAAGGATGAAGGAGAATGGAAGAAACAGGAAGCTTTGCACGTTTAATAAGAAGATTTGCATGGAATTTTGCTATTTGTCCCCACCTTTCCTCTAAAGACACTCCCTTCTCTTATTATTTTCTTCTACAACTTATGGAACTTACGTAAAAATCCTAAAAATCTCCCAACACACACTCTGAGCCTAACACCTCATTAAATTCCAAGAGTAATACCACATCACATAGCACAACGTATAACTTAAGTTAATTATTATATTATTTCAACATAAATTAATTTTAATTTTTCTCTTGCATTATTAGTCAAACACTTAATCATACAATTAGGAAAACTACAACGCTACAATTCTCCCCAACAATAAAATTTTCGTCCTCAAAAATTCGTTTACCTGGAAAGAGATAAGGGTATTGTTCACGCATTTTATCTTCAAGTTCCCATGTAGCATCACCCGTAGTATCACTCCATATAACTTTAACCAAACTAATAGCTTTGCCCCTAAGCTGTTTAGTCTCTTGATCCTCAATCCTGACTGGACGAGTCTCAAGCGTCCAGTCCTCTCGTACTTGTATCATATCCGGCTTAAGGATATGAGTAGGATCAGAAACATATTTTCTCAATTGAGACACATGTAATACATTGTGCAAGTTGGCTAGAGTAGGTGGTAAAGCCATTTCATAAGCCACTGGACCTATGCGTCTAAGGATTTGATAGGGTCCAATGAACTTAGGTGTAAGCTTCTTCGTCTTAATTGATCGTCCAATACCCGTAGTTGGTGTAACCTTTAGAAACACATGATCGCCCGCTTCAAACTCAAGTGGCCTTCTACGTTTGTCCGCATAAGATTTCTGTCTACTTTGTGAGGCCTTCATCCTTTCTTGAATTAACTTTATCTTTTCTGTAGTCTGTTGTAACATCTCTGGCCCTACTACCATATTCGTTCCATCTTGGTACCAACAAAGAGGTGTTCTATAACATCTCTGGCCACCTTTCCTCTAAAGACACTCCCTTCTCTTATTATTTTCTTCTACAACTTATGGAACTTACGTAAAAATCCTGAAAATCTCCCAACACACACTCTGAGCCTAACACCTCATTAAATTCCAAGAGTAATACCACATCACATAGCACAACGTATAACTTAAGTTAATTATTATATTATTTCAACATAAATTAATTTTAATTTTTCTCTTGCATTATTAGTCAAACACTTAATCATACAATTAGGAAAACTACAACGCTACATCCAAGCTTCAAAATCCCAAGCTAGAAGCTCCCTTAAGCAAGCAAGACAACTCTCCTCTCCCTCTCCTCTCATTTTCGGCACACACATCAAGGTAGGAAGACTCTACATTTTGCTTTTATAATGGGTCTCCAACCCTAATGGGGGCCCAATTAGAGAACATGCTAGGTTAATTCCTTAATTAATGTATTTAATTAGAGTCCAAGTTAATTTAATTAAGGAGAGAGACAATTAATTCTTCAACATGTGCTACTCTAAATAATTAATTCTTATTATTCCCTCTTTGTCTTATTTGAATGAAGTCCAAGTTCAATTAGAATTAATTTCCATAATTATAAACTCACATAATCTATTTCTCTTTAATTAATAAACTTTATTAATTAAAGCATCACAAACCATTATTAATTTAATTACACTACTAACGAGTTAATTTTCTTCTTAATAGTTTGAGTCAACTACAATTGTGCCATTAATGAAATATATTTCTTACTAAGGGTTGACTAGTTTGACTAGTCCTTGACCAAAGTCAAATTTTAATTAAATTTCTTCTAATTAATATTATTTTTATTATTAATTTGGATTATTTTCAACCACCAACTATTAATTTAATTACTTACAACATTTAAATATAAAACACAATCAAATAATACAAATACACATAACTAGTTACAAATTTTGGGATGTTACAACTTATCATTTAGAAATTCAATTGTTAACCAAGTTAAATGCCTATATCCTTATCAACTTTCAATATTGAATTAGAATTGAGATATGCTTATAATAATTTTTGGTCCATTCGAATTGATATATCAGGTTTTTTAGCAAGAAATAATTATAATAAAAGAATATAAATTATATATTAAAAGATTTATGTTATTGTAAAATTTCTATTAAAATATTCCTCTATATCAATTTAATATTGTTAATTTCCATACGTATATAAATATTTTCTAGATTATGTAATTATTGTTTTTTAATATAGATTTGATGATTAATACAAAGAGTAGAAAAATTGAAATTCTTACAATTGAATAATATTATATTTTTTATCATATACATTCACAATTAAATATCCATATAATTAATATTTAATCATCACGTGGTGTCCTACAATTCAATAATGAATACTCAATTAATCGATAAGAATAAATCATACATTAACCAGTTTTTTTAATATGGGTTGTTTGTTTAAGTTTTTTTTTTTTTAAAAAAATCTTTTTTTTAGTAAAATCAATAGTTTACACTTTTTTTTATGTGTTTGTCTAAACCTTTTTTTTTACATGACTCTCATTCTAGAACTTATTTTTTCTTTTTACGTAATACTTATTATGGGATGAAGGGAGTACTATTTTTATTTGTTTGATTAACTAGAAATCTACATGTTTTAAACTAATACTCCCTCCGACTCAAAACGAGTGTCATCTTAGGTTTTTTTACACAGATAAAGAAAAACTATTAAATAGAAGAAAGAGAGAAGTAATTTTACAAAACTAATCTTATTATTAACATTGCATTGAAAACTAAAGTGGCATTATTAGGGGTATTAGTGGAAAAAAGTAATTAATATTGCATTGAAAAGTCAAATGCGACACTCATTTTGAGATAAATTTTTTTTCCAAATGCGACATTCATTTTGGGACAGAGGGAGTAATATATCTCCTTTGACCTTCTTCATGAGAATTAGTGAAAAAGAAGAACAATTCCAACAAGCACTTAATTAATTGTGGTTTTAGTTAGTTCCAAGAAGTCTTGAGCATTGTTCAGAAGAAAGAAATAAACGCATTAATTTGAAGGTGTCTCCAAACACTTAAATGATTTATGGATTTCACTTTTGTTGTTTATGGAAGGCCATCACTTCTATAAAAGCCGTTGCCATTGTTCTTGATTCCTGGCCATCAACCAACTCTTAGGTGCAGTACTCACCTAAGGTAATTTATTCAGGCTCATGGCTACTAAATTTCGTCACGAGCATCAGGGGAAGCCAATGCACTTTTTCAAGATTATAATTGCCCCAAGCCTTCAAGAAGGAAAGCTAGTAAGCACACATTTAAATTTTTTTTGCATGATATCAGCATAAAAAAATTTAGCGCTTCAGATTAGTAGTGGTAAGTGAAAGTCCATAATAAACATTTGAGCCAGTATAAACTTATCAATAAAAATTTATAGGAAAAGAAAATTAAAAGATAAAGTAAATACAATTTTTCTATAAATTAAAATTGATTTACGTATTTCAGATTTATTTTAAAAAAAATCTAATCTATTTTTTTCAAAGAATGAAATGCCAAATTTGATTTTAACTTACATGTGAGAAACTTTATTCATTTTATTTTTGCATTTCTTCTCTTAGTTCTAAGGTCTTCAACCTCCCTCTTAACCAAAAGGTGGAGTAATTTCAAATTTAGATTGATGCATAACTGTATAATTAAAATTGATAGATGTAATGCACTATAACACCTTAATTTCCGAGCTTCATCAAACATGTTAATCTCATATGATTTTTATCGGATAAATATTAGTTGTTAATTTATTAGTTTTTGTTAGCGGAATATTCAAACCCACAACCTATCTCTCCCTCCCTTCTTCCTTCACCATCAAGTCAATCTTATAACTCCAGTTAATGTCATATGATTGACAGATGATCCCAAATAAGTTTGTGGACAAATATGGAGAAGGCTTACCAAATACTCTATTTCTTAAGGCTCCTAATGGTGCAGAATGGAAAATGAGTTTAGAAAAAAGCGATGGTAAAATGTGGTTCCAAAAGGGTTGGAAAGAGTTTGCAGAGCTTCACTCTCTAGCTCATGGCCATGTTTTGCTTTTTAGATACCAAAGAACTTCCCATAATTTCCAGGTACACATCTTTGATAGCAGTGCCTTAGAGATAGACCACCCTCTGGGAATTCAAGTAGAAGGTGAAAATGAAATGGCCTCCAATGATCAAGGAGATAAACCTCTAATAAATGATGAAAATTTGGAATATTATTATAGATCAGGTCAAAAGAGAAAAAAAGATAACTCGTCAATGGAATTCCTTCAACCAGGTATGGGAAGTCACAAATGTGTTAGAGTTGATATTGATAATACCATGAAATTGCCAAAGGCTGCTCCTCATCATGCTGACAGAAACGGCAAAGGTATAAGATTTTATCTGTTTCTAAGGCTCAAAAATAATTTTGTTTTGGGCACCTTAGAATATAATGTTAATTTTGTTCCTTAAAAGCACATTAGATTAGAAAAGAAAACAATAATAGCCTTTGCGTTAGATTAAGAATTTCAAATTAAATTTTATTATAAACTTATTTTTAAGATAAAGTTTATAAATATGTAGTATTACCTCACTTTCAAACTCACTTTTGACAGAATTTTATTTTGTAAAATAAATATTATTTAGCATATATTTTTTTTTAAAAAAATAATCTTTAATTTCTTTCAACTTTCTGAAAAAACATTTTAAAAAGTACGGGAATAATTTTATTTTATTTTTAATTTAGGCTAATCTAAATATGCTATAAAAGTCAAACTCTTAACTAAACCCATACTAATTAGGTTTAATTTTTAGTAGCGAGAAAGATGATAATGAATTGACTGGCTTACAAAATTCTAATTTTGCAGGAAAACTAATAAATACTAAGAAAGTTACGGCTTTTGATAGAGCAAGTTGTTTCAGACCTTGTAATCCATCCTTCCTGATTGTCATGCATCCATCATACGTGCGTTATGGGAGTTCTTTGGTAAGCTGCTAAGAAAGATTTGACTTATATTCTATTCACTATCTAGGATTAATTGTTGAAGTGACTAATTCCAAGAAATTAAGTTTTTATTGAAAAGATTCCAAGAAATTAAGTGATGCTGAAAACAAAGAAATTGTTGGATATACCTATTTATCTTAATTCAATCCCAAACATACTTGATAGTCGATACTCAGGGTGTGTTTGACTCATCCTTTTTAAAGTTAGTTTAAAGTAAAAGTTAAAAAAAAATTAACAATAAAGAAGTTATTTGATTTTTTTTTAAAGAGATGATTGAAAGAAAATAGGAAAAAAGACAGAGAGGGAAAAGAGAAGTCAATTTTTTTAAACCTCATTCACCCTTGTTTACTAAAAAAAACTAGTTCTTTATTTTCCTTTTATTTTATTAAAAAAAAACAAAGCGTTTAACTTTGTAAGAACTTTTCAATAAGTGGGTTTTAGTCTAATACTTCTTTCTAAATAGGAAAGAAATAAAAAAATAAATGGAACAAACGTCACTACTTAACAAAAATTCTTTTACAAGAAGGTTGGCTAGAAATTTGACTTAAAAACACTATAGTCCTAGTCACTTCATGATCTGTAAAGGGTAAATAGCCTATTTAGTCCCCGAATTATGCATTCATTGATAATTTAGTCTCTATATTTTTGAAATGATCAATTTAGTCCTTAAATGTACAAATGTTGTAACAAATTAGTCTAACTGTTAGACCTATTGATAATTTGGTCCTTAGAGTATGTCACTTAATGTTGGAGTGGTCATGAAACTATATTCACAAATTAGTCCACAACATGCATAGCTTATAATAAACTATTGGACTAAATTGTCATAACATTTGCACATTTGTAAATTAAATTGGTTATTTTGAAAATGTAAGGACTAAATTATCAGTAAATGCATGGTTCAGGGACTAAATAAACTATTTACCCTTCTATATATTTTATCATTTATCATTATGTATAATATATTGACAAAAGTAACGAAGGTCGGCAGTAAAAGATTATATCTGTTTTACTTTGGCAGCATTTTCCGTCTAAGTTTTGGAAGAGACACATTGATTTGCACAAGAAGAAGAAGGGAGATGTCAATCTTCAGGTGTTAATAAATGGGAGAGTTTGCCCTGCAAGATACCTAACACGGACAGTAGCTGGAAAAATAAGGTTTGAACTCACCAGTGGATGGAAGACATTTACCAAGGACAATAACTTGAAAGTAGGTGATGTTTGCATCTTTGAGCTCATTCCTGCAACAAAACTCACATTCCAGGTTCACATCTTTTGAGTGTCAGACAATTCAAATTGTTCAACATCTCAAGGTAGGATTGATATGTTTTATTTTAGTTTTTCAAACAATTTTTCATACGTAAAATAAAGGAAAAAATATGCTTTTAGTTCCTATACTTTGTAAAATTATTGGTTTTAGTCTCTGTACTTCACCGTACAACATTTGGTTGGTTCATGAACTCTTAAAAATAAGTGTTTTTAGTCCTTTTTAATAGACATTGTTAACATCGTTTCTTACGTAGTGTCTATCATGAGGAACTAAAAACGCTGATTTTTTTAAAGTTCAGGACCAAAATGTTCAATAGTGAAGTACAGTGACAAAAACCAAGAATTTTACAAAGTACAGGGACTAAAAACATATTTTTTCCTAAAATAAATATATATATATTCTTCCATGTTCTGCTGCAGATCCTCTCGTCAAATGATAGCAGTTTATCAAAGAGAAAAGAAATGAAAATTGTCACTACTACCAAATCGTCACCCCCAAAGAGTTTCGGTATGAAGTATGAAGCCTAACGTTGAATACAGTAGGCGGTTTTTGGGCACTGCACTACAACCCAATATTCAGCATGTTTAGAGTTTACTTGAAGCCTTTATGAATCTCATAATATTAGTACTTTTTAATTTATTTTAATAAGCTTTTTGATGTAGTCAAAATAAGCTCTTTTTAGTTTATTCTAATAAACTTCATAGTCAAATTATATAACTTAAAACACTTTTGTAATAAGAGTCTACGAATAAAAACATGATTAAGTTGTTTATCCAATCGCAGCTTTATTCTCTTTCCTTAACATGTGAAAAGTTAGAAGCTATATATGTTCTGTTGGCATATTATTGTAGAACTTCTCCAATGCAGCAATGTTACTGAAACGTTACTGCTATTATTTATTGGCTTATATTATCGCAGTAAAGTCGTATAGAATTGAAACCATTTGTATAAAAATAGAAAAGGATGGAAACCAAGTTTGAGCAAATAAATGTGGAGTAATGTTAGAAATATATAGTATATGAAAGAAAAATCACAAAGGAAGTGAGAAAAATGGAACTACAGGACGGGCAAACTGATTTGGCCTCCAATTCAGATGAGTGAAGTATTATTCAAAGAACGCATACAATTGAAGTCTAAACTGTAGTTCAATGAAAAATATTTTTAATAATATAAAATGTTAAAAATACAAAAAAAGAAAAGAAAAAAAAACTTCTTGTAAAATAATTTAGGCTTAAAAATTTTTTTGGTCCCTTTAAGTTTAGGTTACTGTTGTTTATATTGAATTCTATTTCTTAAGGAACTGACAGCAAAAGGAAGACAAATGCTTAATCGAAGCAGTATGCCCAACATTCAGAAACATGTTTCACGTATCACCATATCACTCAAAATTATGATAATGATAACACTAGGTTGATAAGAGCGGACCCATATGAAAGCAATCCTGGCTGAATAATTTAACAGTTCTTTTTTATTTTTTTTTATTAAATAGTCAATGTTTACACAATAATTTTCCTCACCTGTCAATGATCACAATTTAGTTCATCAGTTCATTTCTTGAAATTTATCAGCATTGTCACTAATTACAATTAAAATTAGGCATCACCACATGACTATTGACTACAAGCACATTTTTAGCACTAGCTTCACTCCTCTGAAACAGTTGGCAGTTCCTCTTTGAACCATGTGTACAGCCCACCTTCTAGATGAAAGACATTGGTATAACCGTTAAGGACCAGCAAGTACGCTGCTATAAGTGACCTGTGAAAATGTCAAAAGGTTTCCATTAAAGCAGAATCAATGGTTTAAGAGCAATTAGTAGTAGTAATTTTTTCATAACTTCATTAAAAGAGACATCATCCAACATACAATGCAATGCTTTAAGAATATTACAAACTGTTCCAGTATAGGTTTCCTCTAGGATTTGAGGTCGCCTATCTAGAGCATGAATGTGTCTCCTTTGTTTGTCCCTCTAGCGTTTATTACATAGTGGTTATTAAGTACGATATAAGACCTGATCATATCTTATCTCCACGGTTCCTGAAGATAAGATATGACTAGATAAAAAATGATTAAATAAGATATGATAACGTATAATATCGAATGGGGGTGGATATTAATCTAAGTAAGGTGTCGAAATGTCTGCAAACCGTATAGGCCAGGTTGGTCAAGATCTGACCAGCTTCATTTAGTCATTGGACTCGGTCCAATGATGACCGGAGGGTGCACAAACCTTTGAGCATATCATTCCCTTTCTCTCAAAGGAGATTCACCTTCAAATCTTGAGATAATTAGAAACTTGTCAAACTTGGAAGTTGAACCTACGATGGATCTAATACCAAATGATATGAATATGACCAAAGAGTCGAGACATGTTGGGTTTGTAAGTCAAGATCAATTTAGTGGTCCATGCCAAATAGCTTAAATAGAAAAAAGCCTGTGTTTAGAACATAGTGTTATATGTCAAGAGTTTTGTCCCAACTTAAATTTTTAACATAATGGTAAACGCTCTTGGTCATATCACTTGGCATTAGAATTGGTGTGGGTTCATACTCTAGGTTTGACATGTTTCCATGTGTTACATGTCAAGAGTTGTGTTTTCAGTAACAATTTAAGCTTTTGACATGGAAGTAAACATTCTTGGTAACATCAAATGGACAACAACTTTGGTGGTGTATTTTGGCTGTTGCAGAGTAATTTATACATTTGAGAGCTACTTGCTAATTGTAGATGGATTTGATGCAGTCTATATCAAGCAGTTATACAACTTTACACTCCATGATTTTCCATCTCCATGTACCAATATAGATATTATTATACCTAAATGATTAACAACTTATTAGTATGGTCTGCAATAACCATTAAATATTACATGTTAACCTTCAATCTAGATTCTCCATGTAGTATCAAGATTTATTTCTTCCACTTAATATCATATAAAAATAGCCTTATATAAATATATTGTGCATGATCAGGAGAAAGAGAGAGACCAAATTTAATACCTAGATTGTTGACCTTCTGGCAGATTTTGTGATGGTCTCAATGTACCCCCTGATGTGCAAGCGACTATTATCTTTGCATCTTTATCTAGTTTTGCTTCAACATCTGCTAGCACAAATCAAATGTTTACCAAGAGGAAACAAGCATTTGCATAACCTCAGGAAATGTGTGATTAGGAAAGTTTATCTTACTCTGGATGAACTCAGGGTTCTCTTCTGTCCCAGAAAAAATACCAAAAAATGCAAATGCAGCGCGTCTTGCAATATCCCATGCTGTCCACTCTTTTATTAGTCTATATACTTGCACATTGATTGCACCTGGAGGATGTGCCTGCACCAGTAACCAAACCACTCACTACTCATTTCCTTACTCAATATTTGTTCCCCAAATGTAACAATTACTTGAAATCAAGAATGTTAGCGACACTCTCTCTATCACTCTCTTACTAACACTCTATGTAATTGGTTGAAATTTGTTGAAAATCATCAATTTTGATAAGTCCACTTATCATTTAATGATTATTTCTCCTAATCTAGAAGTGAGATTCACTAAAATTGATGATTTTCAACAAATTTCAGTCAATCACAGAGAGTGTTAAAAAGAGAGTATCAGAGAAAGTGTCGCTAGCATTCCTCTACTTGAAATTATTATAGCATAGCCGAGACACAGGATTCAAAATTTAATGAATTTCAGGAACACTAGAGATGGAAAATGCACGAGGCTTCCAATTTCTATAGTTTGTATTCGTTCCTATGTGTAGGTAAGGAGAATTCCCTGCACACTAACCTCCTTGAACTCTGCTTCTGGTCTTACATCAAGTATCACAAAGTTGTTTTCTTTCTGAAGGCGCAGAGCTTCCTTTACTTCCACACTCCTTACCTGTAATTATACATATACACCTTAAGATAAAACATAGCAATATACATTATGCATATGATATAAACATGAATTCACATTCTCTAAAATTCTACACAAAACTCTGACATACATGTAATTATTATTTATAGCAATTATTTACTTTGCCCCTTTGTCTCCATTGCCTTATTCCGTGATCTTTGTTGAGATAGTATAGCTGCTAGTTCAGTAATCAAGATTTTTATGATTTATATTAGGATGGTGATAATTGTAAGGAATATCACATGTTTCAAAAATCAAAAAGCCTTTTTCTAGTCCATGTTACTGTGACAACTTCAAAAGTTAGCATTGATCTTGATATTTCTGTATGACCCTTTATTAGTGAAATGTTTTCTTTGATTGATAACTTTAAAAGAAACGTGGAACAATGCAATTTGTGTCTTTTGTGCATTTGGTAGTGCTATCTATATGTGTGACAAAGATCTAGAGATGGAGCTGTACCCTTTTCTGAAGCAGATATTCTCGCTTAACCTTCCAATCTTCTTCAGCTAATTACCACAAGAAAAATCAAAAGGGGAACCAGTTAAGAACTTAATATCCATGTATCATGTGTTTTAGGCGCTGTTATGCTACACGTGTCTTAGAATGGCCTAACTCAATCCTACAAAACCGGTTTGTAAGGTGAGGGT
The DNA here is from genome assembly GCA_026413185.1 of Pueraria montana var. lobata. Taxonomy (NCBI): domain Eukaryota; kingdom Viridiplantae; phylum Streptophyta; class Magnoliopsida; order Fabales; family Fabaceae; genus Pueraria; species Pueraria montana. The sequence continues at coordinate 20,201,113 of CM048646.1, forward strand.
TGCCCCCACTTATATACACTATTTTGGCCTGATCACTAATCGATATAGGATTTCACAAAACACCCCCTCACGCCGAGAACTGAACATCTTGAGTGTGAAGGATAGGCTTTGATATCTCACGCCAAGGACTGAACATCTCGAACGTGAAGTTTACATGACTCTAAGATAGTACCAAAGTCTATCCTAGTGATATGGCAAAAATAATATATATAAGTTGGGGACAATTCTCACCTTATAAGCCGATTTTGTAGGGTTGAGTCAGGCCGTAATCCACTTTCTAAGAAACTGAAAGTAAATCAGAACAAGTACCTGGAGATTTCGCTGGTTTTGTTGCTGCACTCTGGACTTTTAGTCTCAGCCCTCTTGCTATGTTCTGTGTGTGTAATCTTTGACCAGTGCTTTTCTGTGATCTCACTCGCACCCACCACGAATTGTGATCGTGTGCACCCTCAAAAGAAGGTGCCAAGAGCGAGGAATGCAAATGGGTTTGTAAAGATGATGAAGATGCAAAAACAGCCATTCTTCGGTGCCTTCAGCAGAAAATATTGATGTGGTATTTCAAAATTTACAAGCTAAAGGTCTATTGTTAAATTAATGGAAGTGAAAAAGCTAAATTGACACTTTAGTAACTTGTCTAATGATTTTTTTTTTAATTTTTTTTTACATTTATGGAAAATGTAATGTGTTACAGGGTTGGTGCAGATATTTAGGACTCAGAATCTGAATTTGTGGCCTATGTTTTTAGGAGTGATTTCCTATTTGGATATACTTTAATTACTTGTCACATTTTTATTTTTATTTTTTTGTCTTGTTCGGTTCACTCTTCTCAACTTTTCTCCACGTTCAATAGTAGCATGCCAAATCAACAAGACAGCTCAACCATCTGCAGTGTAAGTCGTCGTCTTGTAGCAAGCAACATCCCTATCCAAAATCAGAACACGCACGTTTGTTCTTTTAAGTTTACACGATTGTTAATGTTAAAATTTGGGGATATCAGTTAATTAATAAATAATTGATATTTAAAAAATATTTATGAATTGTCATGTATATATACTTTCTCTAAATTTAAATATAAGTATATTTTAATTATTTTATTTTATTTAATAATTATTTTTAAAATATTTTTTATTTAATTGAGATTTTACTGCTATTTTTTATATAAGCAAAATTAACTATATTAAATGTAAATCTAACATAGCACAAGGTGTGCCAAGATTTGGGAGTAAAAAGGTGCTAAAAAAAGAGCTACGATTACAGCATCCTCCAAACAAAAGCACAAGATGCTTTCTATTCAGAAAAAAGTGAAGAAAAAAGTTTTAAATAATGATAGTTTAAGAAGACAAAAATTACTTTAAAATGATTAGTAAAATTTAACGAAGTTAATTAACTTTATTAATCAATGTAAAAATTGGTTATCTTTTCTTATATATGAATCTGAAAAAATATGTTATATTATTATTTTTTTGTAATTAATATTTATTTTTTATTAATTACTAAGATTATTTACTTTATTAATTAAAGTTAAGTTACTTATTTTAAAGAACAAAAAACTGTATCCAAAATTTAGAATAATAATAATTTTTTAATTTTTTTAATAAGTTCACAAAAATTAGCTATTATTTTATTTTTAAAATAATTCAAAAGAAACACGCACTAGCTATCCAGATCCATCTGGCTGAGGTCGTCACCGTTACTTTCTTTGTATCACTCTGGATTGCAGAATACTTTCCTTAATTAGTGATAGGTGTTCCTCGAATATTAATTTGACAAATATATATATATATATATATATATATATATATATATATATATATATATATATATATATATATATATATATGTGCATCAAAAAAAGTTTGACAAATATCCCTTCAAACAAAAAAAATTGACAAATATATCCAACGCAACGGTTCCCACTTCTAAGTTCTAAGTATAACACTATGTACTTGTAATCCAAAAATATCATGATAAAATGATTTAAAAATCTCTAAAGAGAGATAAAAACTACCATAACTTCAACTACTAAAGATGCACGTGCTTTGAGTTCAATTTGCATTTGTCGAAAATTAAAGGCTAAAATATAATTTTAATTCTCTATTTTGTCTAATTTATAAGGAGACTAAAGTTGTATTTTTGTTAAAATTAAAAAATAGATTTAAGGAGTATTCACGACAGGATTGAATTTGGGAGAAAATAAAATTCGAAGAATCAATTTTTATTAGTTCGAATTGATTCGAATTTTCTTTTCTTTTTTGCACAACTTGAACCAAACCCACTTGATCAAGAACAGGTTGGTTTGGTTTGGATCAATCAGGTCTCCTATGCAAATATGTAAAATTTTATTTTGATAAAAAAGAAAAAAAAAACATGATTTTGCTCAAAAATTCACATATAATAATATCATTAAAAGGTACAAACAACATATTTTATTGTAATTAACTTATATCAGCTAAATAAAAACAAAAATTACAAAAAAAAATGATTATACTACTCTATGTATAATAATTAATAATAAAAACATTCACATCATTAGTTTAGTTCGAGTTCATTGAATTTATAAATCACAAATGCAATATTCAAATTAATTACCATTAAATTTAATGAGTTTGGTTTTGAGTTGGACTTGTTTAGGCTAAAAATTCAAATTAATTTAATTGGTTAAAGTTAGATTCTCAGATTGATTAGATTGATACAAACCTATCAACACCCCCGATATAAAATTTGAAGGTCTATGCAAATAAATGAAATTGAAAGGAAACCTCGAAAGGACAGTAAAAATTGGTAAATGGTAATAAAAAACATTGTTATTTGCACTCAAAATGTTTGTACCCTAAATTTATACTTCTTCCGTCTCAAAATGACTGTAACTTTAATCTTTGAAAAAATTTCAAATTGGCTAATGTTCTCAATTTTTAATGAGATATTCAAACATCTATTCCTATTTTGCCTTCTAATAAATATTGTTGTCTTAAATGACTTCATAATACATTTATTGAAATTAAGAAAGAGAGTAAGTATATTTTAGTAAAATTGTTCCCCTAATAAAGGTTATTCTCTTGGAATACTTGATTTTCTTAATCTGTGTGAAAAAACCTTAAACACCAATCATTTTGGGATGGAAGAAGTACTTCTTTTTTATTGGAAAAACAAAAGAGAAAATGTATTGGAGTGCATGTATATTATTTTTATAAGAAATGGTATGTATATGTGTATACGAGATAATAAAAATTGTATTTTTTTTATAATAATAGCAAGTGAACAACAAGATTTGAATATGGAGTCATAAGGTGATTTGGTGGTTGGAGGGAGGGACATAAGTGTTGGAATGATAAAGAGATCATTAGTTTAAATCTCCACTAACATAACATATTAATTGCTAACATTTGTCGATAAAAAAAACCAACAAGATTTGAATATAAAATTTTGTGTAAATTACTTAAGATTTTTCACCACTAGACTAATCCTAATAGGTATAATAAAAATTATGTGTAATGCTCTCTTGACAACTATTTTTTATTTATAAAATTTAAACCAGAAATTTTACTAAAGAAAAGTATAAATTTCTTGTTATTCAGATTAAAAGGTATTAATAATATATATTTTTTGAGCAACATTTTTTAACATCCTAATAGTGTAATCAAACCAAGCAAGAAAATTATTTAAACTATGCCTCCATTAATAATACATAGTGGAGGTATAACATTTGAAACTCGTCATTTGTCTTGATTTCTCTCTTTATTATATTTGTATCATATTTTTTTCTCTTTTATTTCTTTCTCACTCTAAGTGTTTAAAAGTAGAAAAAATTATTTTATTCTTTGATATCACCGAATGTCTATAATCTTGACCAACCTGTGCGTAATACATATATAGCTTAATTTTTAAAATTAGAAGAAATAGTTAATAAAACTTGATCATGTATCACAGTTGATTGAGACTATAAACATGCATGTGGTTCCATAACATAATAATTTTTCCTAGTAGCATGGTGTGTCCAAGCATTATTTTCCTTAATTTCTACTCAACCACCACACATAAATTTAACGTTTCCAATCAATCAACACTAGTGTTTCTTGCAGTTATGCTTTACTTGGCATAAATTAATGCTAGGTTTGGAACCTTATGAAAGTCAACTCTAAAAGGTAAGGTTCTGAAATTCCTACTTTAATGACTGCAAGATAAATCAAAATCAAATATATATATATCGTATCTTTCCAAGGAGGAGTGTGTGTACAAGTGTTTCACTTTTATAATCTTTTAAGAGATACGTTGTTATAGCTGTTGCATTAAGGGAATCCCCGTTACACTCCCAATCTGACATCGAGCATGTTTGGATTTCAAGTGGAAGGATCCAAAAGTATATTTGAGAACAAAATCAGTTTAAGATCATGTTTGGTTATCTCTCAAAAATATGTTTGAGAATAAAATTTTGCTTGCAAACTTAATTTTGGAGAAGCGAGACTTGAGATACTTTTACAAATTCAATTTACAAAATTAAATTTAACCAAAACTTAAGTTTGCAAACTTTAATCCAAACATGCATATCATAGTTTCAAGTGCTGTAAGTTGTAACAACAGAATCAGTCCTCCATTATGCAGAATTGACAAATAATGAGGGGAACAGATAGTGATATTTGTGAATCTCGATCATGATAAATGTTCCATATTCTTAATCCTCACGTTCTTCCTGATCTTAGTGGTATGTTTGTGAAATAGCATGACGGTGCTTGGGTTAGTCATATTTATAAGGAGGAAGGGTTAGAACTTAGAAGCATTGCCTTAGAAGAACAGAATGAGCTGTAAGTAGCGTCTGCAAAAGTAGACACGATGTGGTATTGGTTCGGCTCATCACCAAGCAATAGCATCATAGCTTAAAGACGAGCCGAACCAATATCAATCTTGTTTGCTTCATTGCATTTGTATTTTTTCTTTTGTTGGAGATCCAACTAATGATGAGACCAAAATAGTGTATATAAGTGGAGGATAACCCTCACCTTACAAACTGGTTTTATAGGTTGAGTTAGGCCCATAACTCACATCCTGCAAACTTCACGCTCGAAATGTCTAGTTTTCGACGCAATGGGAGTATGTTTGAGATCCCACATCGATTAGTGATGAGGTTAAAATAGTGTATATGAATAGGGGGCAACCTCAATTTACAAGCTGGTTTTATAGGGTTGACTTAGGGCCATAACCGACCATTCTAAGACCTTCCAAAACAAAACTTCTTCATGCCTTTTTGCACCATCAATAAAAACTATTGAATTTCATTACTTTTTATCATAAATGTCAATCATCGGGTATTCTTTGTGGCTTTAAAGAGGAACGGTTGCTTCTGCATTTCTTTATCTATGACTAAAATAAGTTGAATCCAATCAATATCGCTAGTACATAGTACATAGTTATTCTTCCAAGTCAACCTAGCTATGTCTCTCTGTTCATGCTTATAACAGAAATAGTGAAGAAATAGATTTCATGACACATATTGCACAAAGCGAGTGGCTCTTCTCTTTTCATCATTTTCGGATCCGAATTATAGTTGTAGTCATGATTTTCTCGCATTCACGCAGTCAACAAATTGGAACCATTAGATAAATATAAGACATCTCATGTTTTATCTCGATAAATCAGACTTAGAACACGCATTCGAGTTTCGAGCTGTCTAATCTTCATCCAACAGTTCTAATTTGCGGCATAAATGCGTTAAAATTGCGACTTAAAGGAATTCTTATCATGGTTTTGTACTTTAATTTAGTTGGTTAGTCTTAATTGCAGGTAAAATGGTTTAATTCTCTTCTTAAATCGAAAGGGAAAGCCTTAGAAGTTATTTTTGTACTAGAAAAATTACAATTTTTTCTCGGCCATACACATGTGATCTTACTTAATTATGAACAAATTGGAAGTTGTCTTACTACACACTGAGAATGAATATATTCAAATTTTTGTATTTTTGTAAATATTGTAACTAGGACCTTGTACAATTACACGAAACACAATGTTGTATATTGTGATGGGCCTAGGAAAAGTTGCATTTTGAGTAAATTAATCACGTAGCATAAAACTTCTCTATTTTTTCTATTCCTACATTAACTTTAATTGTTTAAAAAATATTATTTTAACACTCTTTATACATTACATTAATCCCTCAATTTTTTTGAAAAACATTACACTGTGTGTCATATCAACGACTTGTTGGTTGATGAGTTTGATTTAATCAAGGGTATTTTTTTAATTACTTACGGAAATATATTATCTTCCATCCAAGATGGAATGCAGGATTCTTAGGATTGTTATCTAAAATTCCGAGTAATATTCAAATGTGTTACCAAGTATGTGTTTGACAAATTATTAATTAATTCTCCTTTTAGGCATGACTTTTCTATCAATAACTTAAAACAAATGTCCACTTTAATTAATGAGAGTTGAATGGCATCAACATGCTAACGGAATAATCATTACATGCACTCTGTTTTGAGAGACCATGGAGTAGGCCGATTGGTTCGTTTTAAAGATCATGAGATTTTCTGAGCTTAAGTCATAGTATGGTGCAATTAATCCTTGCATTTTGAGCTATTATAGCATAGTTATAATTGTTAATATTTTTTTGTTATAATATCCACTGACTTTGTCAATGATTAATTTTTTTTTAAAGGAATCTAGCCGACCACTTTATTTAGAGTGCTTTGCCTTTCCAACCACGTTTTGCTCTTGAGATCTTGTTTAAGGCTGTGTTTGAATTAGTAGTAGAGAATGAAATGAAATGGATCGGTATAATAGAATGTGATGGATTGGAATGGAACAACTTTCCCTTATCATTATGTTTCATTCCCATTTTTACAAACAACAATAGAACAACTTTCCCTTTCATTACAGCCCTCTCCATTCCACTCTCTATCACCAAACTAAACATAGCCTAAGAGATTCGAATCTAGTTCTTATCCACTGACCAACGACAAGTTGATAGCTATAATTATTAATATATGTGCAGTACAGCAGTAGCAATATGGATCTTTCCTCTACGTTATGATTTCATTGCAAGCATCTTTCATGGAGTTAATTCGGGAAACAGGCAATGCAATAATTATTATTCTTTTGAATAAAGGGATCCAAATCAAGTTAATCAATTCATTGCTAGATATAATCAATACAGTTACATAAAGCAAATGCATAACCCATTCTCCGTTGTACCTTCCCTTAAAATTGTTTCCATATATAGCCAAACACAGACTGCACCATGGCAATCCTAATGGTGTACATTGCTTATCATGATTCCGTTACGAAAATGAATGATCACCAGCAGGACAGGCCCAATTGTGATTGAGGCCTAAAGCAAATTTAAGAGAAACAATTTACTTTAAATGAGATAGTTATATAGTAGGTTTTTTTTGCCAACATACGTGCATGAACTATTAGAAAAACATTTTACTTCATATAGGTTTTTTGTCAACATGTGAGACATTTTTACTTTATAAAAACTATTAGAATATATATATATATATATATATATATATATATATATATATTGTTTGTTGGTAAACTTAAAGTTTGAGCTTTAGTTGTTTTATTTTTGGACTGATCCTGATCACCAGCTTGCATATATATGGTCTCGCAGCTATATGAATAATTACCCCTTCCGTGATTTATGTTCAGAACCTGTCTAGTACGTGGAAATCCAAAGGTGAAAATGATCGTCCATTAGGGTTTGACCCAATGCCTACACACACCAAAATTTCATGTATCTGTTTTGATCGTAAGGAATGATAAATTCCTTGGTGTAGTAGAAAAAAATAACTGAAGCTTGTCCAAAACCCTAAAAATAGGAGCCTCGTTCTTTCTTCTTGCATGCAAAGCAATCTTAAATGAGCAACGACATTTCTTTTTATAAGTATATCCATATTCATTCCTTATATATGATCATTTGTCCCAATAAAATCACTCTTAATTAGCTTAGTTGTCTTGATATGAATTCTTAGATATATGCCAGTAACTACTTATTTATTAATGAGTAATATACATAAACACTCTTTTATTAATGAGTAATCAACACTTTTTATTTATTTCTATTACATTATAAACTTTTTTATACCTATATTTTTTTCTCTATTTTCTCCTCTTTCCCTAATGCTATATTTGGTAGGAGGAAATAAAGGGGAGGAAGAGAGAAATAGAAAAGAAATTATCCCACACCTTCTATATTCTATTTTAATTCAAATATCTTTCTTCTATTTTTATTCTCTATATTTCCATCATCTCTTTACCAAATAGAACATAAGTGTTGGATAACATATTCTCTCTCCATAAAAGATTTTCCTTTATTAATTAAGTGTGCATATACACACACTATCACGTATTTCAGGGGGGGAAAAAAAACTTTGTACGGTCGAATAATGTCAATTAATTAATTAGAACCTCCAAATGGACAACCTCCATTATGCGAATCTGTAGACCTTGATTTTATATAATTCTTAACACGTTAGACCCATCACCTATGTAATTGTGTACCTAACAAACGAAGGCACCACCGATTAATATTTATCAATATTTTACAATTATCATTATTATAAAATAAACGGCATGAGATCTATCTATACACGAAGGAGGATTTGCAGAGTGGAGGATATTATTCTTGCACGGTCACCAAGAAGGAATGTTTGTGGGACCCCCACTGGTGGAAAAAGAAGAGACTAGAGAGTCAAGCCTCAGCTTCTTTGGCTTACAATATAAGAAAAGGAAAAGAAGCCCATGTGGGGCAATAGAGTGAGTGAAATAATAACCTACGCATATAGAGCAAAATGTGGTTAAGTGAGCTTTCAATCTAGAAATAAAGGGACCATTATATGAGATCATGAAAGGCATGGAAACCCACTTTCAATAAAAATCTAATAAGTTTTACGGTGTATATAATATTACTAATTAAGAAAAGAAGAAGCATTCTAGCTAATTAGGTTAACGATACAGGGTGTGTTTAATTTAATATTAGGTTAAATATGCATACATTTCGATGCATATTTTGTGAGAAATAGGAATTCAAAATTTTTTATTCATCGGTCGTTTGGAGACTTATTAACGAAAAATCAAACATACACGTAGAGGTAGGATGTAGGAAAAAGGAGATCGTAAAAAAAAATTATGTTGGGTTCTCAGTCAATTGCAATTTGCTAATCTTGCATTGGGTTACAGTTACAAATTAAGGTCAGCAATGATTGTTACTTTGGTTCGTGAAATCTGAAGGTCCTTGATGAATGCAAGAATCTGAACTGATGAATAATATCTGAGTACTCTGACCTATTGGCGAGCAAAAAGAAAGAAAAAGATAGAGAAACCACTTTTGCTGTAAAGGATCTGACAACCATCATTCAAACTCACTTTATTTTCAAAGATTAATATTGACAAAATTACCTATTACGGTATTACCTATATAATCATCCAATATAAGAGAATTTCATATAATAACACTTTTAGTTTGAAATCACACATAACTTCTACTAAATGTAATTTTGTTAAGGAAGAGAGAAATAGAGATATAAGAGAAGTTAGTAAATTGTTTAAAATAAAAATAGTGTTCAAGTATTACTATTTTATGACAAAACTTTCATTCTAAATATTTAACTCATCTTAAGATAGAACAATCTTCTATTAATAACTCCGTGATTTAAAATAGCATATTTTGTCTACATTAATATAATTTTGATATGATAAAAGTTATATTAACAACAAAAATATTATATATAAGTGTATTTTACTAACAATATAATTATCGTACTAATAGATTAACATAAAAATTGTATTTAACATATATATATAACTATACAAACGGTTTAAATTAAACAAATATTATACCAACAAAAACAATTTTAGTAATTAACTCTTTTTTTTTTTGGTTAGTAAATAATTTTTTTTGTAGAGTAATTTGCAGTTAGTTACTAACCTGCCAGTTAGTAGCATAACAAAAGTAGTTGAAACCCAATAATACTGTGTACAGCTGACTTATATATCTGACTGAAGAATCTCTCTTGGAATCCGACAAGTGACAAGAAGGAATAATAGTATTAACGGCAACCCTTGCTGTGGTAGAAACAAACCATGAGCAAAGATCCTGGTTAAAAGCCCAAGAACAATAGTTGTTGTCACATGGGAAAGCCAAAAATTAATTAATGGAAAATATGGGTTATGTGAGTTATGAATTAACCTAGAAAAACAAAGGAAACTTAATAAACAATAATATGTATATATACACATTCTTGTGGATTGAAATCTGAAAGGTAGAGAGGAAATAAGCCAAAATATTCAAACAAAGACAAAAAATTGAAATAGATATTAAAGAACCAAAACCGAAGAAGCCATGTACCCTATTTTGTTAGTGGTTCTGATCACTTCAAAGTTCAAACAGTCACTCACCAAATTAAGAAAATAAAAGAACATGGACTAAAATAATGAACAACTCCTTGTTCTTAATTTCCTTCTCTAATATCTACCATGATCCTCCACCTAGCATGCCATTCCAATACCCAGTTGAATCCCCTTGAGCTCTATTTGGCCCAAACTCAGCACTCTTTGTGACCTGATGTGACTTCAAATCCTCAACAGGAAACAAGATCCTTGCCCCTTCACCCTCTTGGAGACCACCACCATAACCATTTTGAAACCCCTCTAAACTGAAGTTAAGGCCAGGCTTAAAGTCTTGCAAAGGAAACCCAGTTGAGTTATACATTATTGTGCTGGAATGATCTGAAACCGACATGGTGGGCATGAAAGAGTTCAAACCCCTTGATGAAGTAGTAATACCAGTTTTGAGAAGCTCCACTGCAGAAAAGTGAGAAGAAGAAGAAGAAGAAGTGAGATTTTGAAGGTTGAGGTGATGATGAGGGGTTTCAGTCTTGTTGTTGTCTTCAGTGTTGTATGGAACCTCAATGAATTTAGATATGCTGTTGCTGTTGTAGTCCTCAACTGGAGGATATGCTAAGTTAAGATCTTGGCCTTGATGGATCTTTGGGTTTTGAGAAGAAGAAGACTGAGGGAAATTTGGTGGGGTAGTTGTCAGATCAGGAATAATCTTCTTAGTTGATGATGATGAAAGTGTTGGTCTCTTGTTCTTTCTTGAGCCTCCACCCACTGGAACATTTCTCAAAGAGCCTCCCTCAGTCCAATACCTTCTACAAGTCTTGCAAAAGTACCTTGGTTGGGCGAGGTTGTAGTTATTGTAATAGCAGAATTTGGTGTTTGTTGAATTGCACCTTGGGCAGTTCAAAGCTTGATCTTTCTGTGGCCTTGCCCTTTTCTCCATAATAGGAGGAGGCTTTGAACCTTCCATAGGTTTAACCACTCCAATACCCTGAAATTAATATATCCAAAATTGGAAATAATAAAAACAAAAAGAGAGAAAAAAATTCCATAATTAATTGAACTCAAAATCTTAAGGGAAAAAGAAAGCAACATGAGGAGGAGGAGGAGGAGGAGGAGGAAGAAGGGAAACAAACAAGACAAGGAAACATAGATTTTACAATACAAACAAATTATGTTAACTTTTCTTTAGGTCCTTTACTCCTTTTATCAGATGGTGGAAAGGGGGAAAAGGGGAGATAAAGAAAGGTGCAGTGCTTTCAATAACTGAAATTTAAAATAAAAATAAAAATGAGTGAAAGATCTATAGAAGACAGCAACAAAAATTGAATTTTATTTGTGGGGGTGTTGAACTGAACATCATCTCTTGGAAGCTGAAAAGATATGGAAAAAGGTAAAATTTCACTTTGAATTTACAATGATCAGGATAATTTACGAAATCGCAAACATAATATTCCGACTTAAGTTTGAAAATCACAACCCCAGAAGAAGGTTCATGATTATATGCAAAGAATACGAAAGAGGGTTTGTAATACCTGTGCCCACTGAGCTGTGTCCATGGAATAAGGGGAAGGACAAAGAAAAAGGCACAAAGTCTTCAAGACACGAAAACACCAACTTTATTAGAGGATGGTCATAAAAGCAAAGCGTGGAAAGCTTTGAGAATTGGATAATAGTGGTGGTTCCATGTGTTTGCCAACTAGCTAGCTATATTGCATACACAGGGGTAGCACAGTCTTTTGATGGCATCCAATCTATATGATCACAAATTGGGAAATTTTGTGTAAATGCATGTAAGCCTACTAATAATAAATTAAAGTATTTTATTCAAGTCAACAATGTTCTTCCTCGATGTCTTTGTGTACAAGAACAGTGGAAATTAGTCGGTTGATTCTTTTATGACCAGATACTGTGAAACCCCTGATTCTGCCTTCCAATGTTACTTTCCATTAACAAATGTCATGTTTTTAATATATATATTCGCATTTTTTTTTCTTTATTTTTAGTACTTTTAGCAACTTACACTATAAAATTTGGACATAAATTTAATGATATTAAACTAATTTTATAGTAAGTTTAATTCAAAGATATTATAACAATTTACTATTCAATTATAAAAAAAATCATTTCTCTCTCATCTCTCGTCTCTTATCATGATTAAATTTTCAAACTCTTTTTCCACTCTCATTGGCATTAAATTTTCAATCTATTTCTGCTTTCTCACCATAATATAAATGTATTATGAAAATAAATGAATATTCTAATTTATAGCTTTATTTTTATAATTTAAGGTATATATTAAACGAAAGTAAATCAAATTAATATGAAAATGTTGGTTTAGATTAATTTTTTCCTAATTTTTTTAAAAAACAATCAGGAAATTTGGTTTGAAAAAAGGTTGATAAGTGATTTTGTAAATTTTCCTTTTTAAAAAAACTATCACGTGATTTATTTGGGACACTTGGTAGTAGCATACAACAGTGCAATGTTATCAAAATCGGACCGATCATCGACTCGGTCAAGGTACTGAGTTGATGGGTCACCTTCTGCTTCTCCAGTCAGCATAAAAGTAGCAAAAGTGACCTTATGTGCATCAACGCACATCATTGCAGTGAAGATCTTTTCTATCTTTGCTAACCATTGTTGAGCGTCATCAGGGTCATAATCTCCTTTGAAAGTAGGTGGATCATTCTTCCTAAAAGATTTCAATCCCCTGTATTCAGCAGGTTTAGCGTTTGCTTGATTCATGTTTTCGAGAACAGTGGTCATCCTCTCTAGGATCTATTGAGTGTAATCAGGTCTTGGTCCTTGTCCAGCCATTGCCTGAGACATAGAAGGAGCTTCATTAATTCATTGCCTTAGAATAAACCTTCATGTCAGAAGTGAGTGAAGTAATTAGCAATTTTAGTACGCCGGATAACTTCCCAGGAAAGAAAGGTGTGTCACAATGGACTGCTTAAATACCAAGTCACAAGGATGATGAGGTTAAAGGGGAATGTGGGCCGGCCCAAAATGCTTCTTTCACTATCCCATACGCGAGACCAGCAGTAGTTACTAATCACAATCCATTTGGCTTACTGGGTTCCCAACCCCAGGCCCAAGTCTCAGACGATACGGTACCCAATGTTCAACACAAGGGTTCTATTGCGGCAGTGTCGACTCTCTCCTCTTCTCAAAACAAAGAGGTTTCGTCATCTTTAAACAACGGCGAAGTGAGTTTCATCTTCAGTGGAGCACGAAGGAGGCATAGTTTTGATGGTTGTTGCACTGGTGGGAGGGTGGTTATCGTTAGGAAAGTGCATTCATAGACTGAAAACTGGGTCTCTAGTGGGAATTACCCAACAGATAGGATCTTATCCATCAAGGATGCAACGCAGACGGATATGGCCCGATTTAATCAAAGAAATAAGGAGGCGTTGGAAAATGAGGCCGCAAAGAAGATATGGGATTTAGCTAACCAAATCGATGTTAAAGGGAAGAGTCATGATGATCTCTTTATTAACCAAATTCAAGCTTTTGAACTAAGAGACCAGGATGCAAAGGTAGTCAAAATGGTAAACCCAGACATTCGATGAAGATCCTTTCTCTTAATGTTAGGGGGTTGAGGGACCGTGCCAAACGCCGTCGGATCAGTGCCCTCATAGCAATGACTAAGGCAGAGTGTTGCCTTTTTAAAGAAACAAAGTGTGAATGTTTGGAGGATTGGAAGATTAATGAACTCTATGGTGGATTAGACTGTGAATGGCTGATTAAACCCTCTGTAGGGTTAGTGGGCGGACTCCTATGTGTATGGCGTAAGGGTATTTTTCAGGTACAGTTCACTATTCAAGGGGATGGCTTTCTGGGTTTCGGGATGGACTGGAGGCTCTCGGGAGTCATCTGTGTCATTGTCAATGTATACTCTGCTTGTTCGATAAAGGGTAAAAGAAAATTATGGGGGGACCTTGCTATGACCAGAAGAGGTTTTTGTCTTTGATAAATGGTATATTAGTGGTGATTTTAATGCAATCATATATGAAGGGGAGAGGAGGGGAAGATATCTTTACCACAACATATTGGAAATGGAGCAGTTCACATAGTTCATCCAAGAACTACATTTGATTGAAACACTAGTGTTGGGGAGGAAATTCTCCTAGATCAACCCGGACGACTCCTCTATGAGTCACTTAGACAAATTTCTTCTGTCTGCAGAACTATTGGAAGAATGGAGGATAACCTCTCAATGGATAGGATCAAGAGAAATTTCATATCATAGTTATGTTCTGCTTAAGAACGAAACGCGGAATTAGGCCTTAAACCCTTTAAGTTCTTTAACTGCTGGCTGGAACACAAGGACTTCAAGAGGGCAGTAGCTGAATCATGGAATCATCCTATTACAACAGGGTGGAAACTCTTCATGGTTAAGGAAAAACTGAGGCTTTTGAAGCAATCTCTAAAAAAATGGAGCGTGGAGGTTTTTGGTAACATTGATTGTCAAATCAACTTTAAGGTTGATGAGTTGAATGCTTTGGACTCACAGGTTATGGATGGTGACTCAGTGGATGCCAATCAAAGATCAAGACTACTAGCATATTTTTGGAGATTAGTTAGATATAAGGAAAGTGTCATTCGCCAGAAGTCAAGAATCAGATGGGCGAAAGAGGGTGACATGAATTCACATTACTTTCATTGTTATATGAGGAATAGAAACAGGAAAAATCAACTCATAGCTATTAACACGGATCAGGGATGGGTAGAAGAAGTGCAGGATGTAAAAGAAGAAGTTGTTAGACATTTTCAATCACTTTTCACTGAGGAATCATCACCAAGGCCTAATCTTGATGATATCTACTTCAAGCAGTTGCCAACTGAAGAGAAGGATATGTTAGAAGCCCTATTTTCACCTACAGAAATTAAAGCAGCGGTCTGGAGCTGTGAGGGTGGAAAAAGCCCAAGGCCATATTGACTAAATTTCAACCTCATTAGGGAGTGTTGGGATATTTTTCAAATTGACTTTTGTGATTGTGTGCAGGAATTTCACAGGAATGCCTCTCTACTCAAAGTTGTTACATCGTCATTCATTGCTCTAGTTCCTAAAAAGGAGAGTCCATAGGCTCTTAATGAATACCGACCCATTTCCCTTATCGATTGTTTACATAAGATCATATCCAAGTTGTTGGCTTCAAGGCTGAAAAAAGTAATTAATATGGTTATTTCGTAGGAGCAAACTACATTCATACCCAGCTGTCAGATTCTTAATGAAGTTCTGTTATCTAACGAATTACTTAACTGGGCTAAAAGATCTCATATAGGCTACTTTCTTCTCAAATTAGACTTTGAGAAAGCCTATGATTTAGTTAACTGGGGCTTTTTAGACTACATGCTACATCGCCTATGTTCAAGCCGTACTTCAGTCCTCGTTAATGGCAGTCTGACTCGCGAATTCGAGGCACAGAGAGGTTTGAAGCAAGTGGATCCCCTAGCCCCATTTCTCTTTCTCATGGTGGTTGAAGGGTTAATTGGCCTAATCAAAAGCGTTGTCCATAAAGGTCTTTACAGAGGGATTTCTTTCCAGCAGGGGAGTAATGTCACTATTCTCCAGTATTCAGACGACTCAATATTATTGGGAGATGTGTGATTTTATAATCTCTGGACAATAAAAACTATCCTTTGAAGCTTTGAATTAGCGTATGGGCTAAAAGTTAACTTTCATAGAAGTAGCTTCTTTGGGGTTAATGTGGGGATCACGCTTTTGTACAGGCTATTGAATCATTTCTCCATTGTAAAGTTGCATCCCTCCCTCTTAAGCTCTTAGGACTTCCTATTGGTGTCAACCCAAGAAGTTCAACTACAAAGGAGCCAGTTTTAGAAAATTTTCAAAAGAGGTTAGCAAGTTTGAAAGGGAAAAAACTATATATAGGTGCTCGGATTGTCTTGATCAACTCGGTGCTTAATAGCATCCCACTATATTTCCTCTCTTTCTACAAGGCACCTAAAAAAGTTCTACAAAAGCTCATTAGCATTTAGAGACGTTTCCTGTGGAGTGGAGTGAATGAATCTTAAAAGATCACTTGGGTTTGTTGGAGTCGTTTATGTCTCCCTAAATCAAAAGGGGGTTTAGGGGTGAAAAACCTTGATGTCTTCAATATTAGCTTACTTGCTAAATGGCGATGGAGATTGGTTGTGGACAAATTTGCAGTTTGGAGGAAATTTCTGGCTTTTAGATATGGGGACTTGACTAATCTCACACATTATCCTATCCCTTCCTTGCAACAATCTATTTGGTGGAGGGATATACTATCTCTTGACTCAAACCCCATGTCCCCCTGCATGGCTATCTTCTAATATGCGTAGGAAAGTTGGTAATGGGCTACACACACATTTTTGGTCATATTTGTGGTTAGCATCTATGACTTTGATGGACTCCTATCCCCACTTGTATCAAGTAGCGGAGGATAAGACTGCCATGATTGTCGTCAAAGGATCTTGGGAATTGTCGTCTTAGGCATGGCACTGGTCGTGGAGAAGAAGGCTTTTCTCATTGGAAGAAGATCTTCATGCAAAATTGATTGCACAATTACAAGGCACCACCCTACAACCGGACGTAGAGGACTCTTGGTCATGGTTGGCTGACTCCTCTAGCATGTTTACAGTTGCTTCAACTTACAAACTCATTCTTGAGTATAACCTGATACATTTGGAGGATCCCATCCTTCACCAAATTTTCATATTTTTTTAGGGTGAGTATGGTTTCGTCAAAGATCTTGATGTTCTCTTGGAGATTACTTTTAGACAGACTACCAACTCAGATTCAGTTACATAAAAGGGGAGTTGACGATCACCTTTTACAACAACATCAGTTATGTGTCTTATGCAACACATCTCAGTAGGATATCCAACATTTATTTTTTAGGTTCCCTTTCATTCAGAATATATGGGACGGGGTACTAGGATGGTTGGGTTTTAATTTTGCTTTACCCGACGACATCAAATCACTATACCTGCAGCTTGGTCTATGTATGTCTGGAAAGAAGGCCCAAAGGTTAAAGTTTATGTTTTGGCACGCAACTTGGTGGAGTATATGGCTGCTGCGAAATGCTATCATCTTCAGGGATGGGAAGGTGAACTACATGGGATTATTAGCCCAGATTAAAGCATTGACGTGGAGATGGGTGGGATATAAAATTGGTGTTAAACCAGGGGCGTTCTTTTCTTCATGGTGTATTAGCTCAAGAACCTATTTTCCTTGGTAAACTTTTTATAGTATTTTGGTGGGGAACTTTACTGTATAGTTGGACAGTCTCATATGAGTAGGTTTGCCTTTGTATCATATGGGTTTTTTCAAACTACAAGATATAGCTTTTTGTATACACACTGTACACCTTGTACAGCTCCTTGTTACAACCTTTTATTAATGAAATTCAATTTGCCTTTCAAAAAAAAAATAATACTGAGTCTTTCCATAGCCAGAACCTACCTAGACGTGTACTTAGTCACTTTTCACTAACTTAAAATTTTAGACAGACTACCAACTCAGGTTCAGTTACATAAAAGGGGAGTTGACGATCACCTTTTACAACAACATCAGTTATGTGTCTTATGCAACACATCTCAGTAGGATATCCAACATTTATTTTTTAGGTTCCCTTTCATTCAGAATATATGGGACGGGGTACTAGGATGGTTGGGTTTTAATTTTGCTTTACCCAAGGACATCAAATCACTATACCTGCAGCTTAGTCTATGTGTGTCTGGAAAGAAGGCCCAAAGGTTAAAGTTTATGTTTTGGCACACAACTTGGTGGAGTATATGGTTGCTGCGAAATGCTATCATCTTCAGGGATGGGAAGGCGAACTACATGGGATTATTGGCCCAGATTAAAGCATTGACGTGGAGATGGGTGGGATATAAAATTGGTGTTAAACCAGGGGCGTTCTTTTCTTCATGGTGTATTAGCTCAAGAACCTATTTTCCTTGGTAAACTTTATATAGTATTTTGGTGGGGAACTTAACTGTATAGTTGGATAGTCTCATATGAGTAGGTTTGCCTTTGTATCATATGGGTTTTTTCAAACTACAAGATATAGCTTTTTGTATACACACTGTACACCTTGTACAACTCCTTGTTACAACCTTTTATTAATGAAATTCAATTTGCCTTTCAAAAAAAATAATACCGAGTCTTTCCATAGCCAGAACCTACCTAGACGTGTACTTAGTCACATTTCACTAACTCAAAATTTTAGACAGACTACCAACTCAGGTTCAGTTACATAAAAGGGGAGTTGACGATCACCTTTTACAACAACATCAGTTATGTGTCTTATGCAACACATCTCAGTAGGATATCCAACATTTATTTTTTAGGTTCCCTTTCATTCGGAATATATGGGACGGGGTACTAGGATGGTTGGGTTTTAATTTTGCTTTACCCGACGACATCAAATCACTATACCTGCAGCTTGGTCTATGTATGTCTGGAAAGAAGGCCCAAAGGTTAAAGTTTATGTTTTGGCACGCAACTTGGTGGAGTATATGGCTGCTGCGAAATGCTATCATCTTCAGGGATGGGAAGGTGAACTACATGGGATTATTGGCCCAGATTAAAGCATTGACGTGGAGATGGGTGGCATATAAAATTGGTGTTAAACCAGGGGCGTTCTTTTCTTCATGGTGTATTAGCTCAAGAACCTATTTTCCTTGGTAAACTTTTTATAGTATTTTGGTGGGGAACTTTACTGTATAGTTGGACAGTCTCATATGAGTAGGTTTGCCTTTGTATCGTATGGGTTTTTTCAAACTACAAGATATAGCTTTTTGTGTACACACTGTACACCTTGTACAGCTCCTTGTTACAACCTTTTATTAATGAAATTCAATTTGCCTTTCAAAAAAAATAATACCGAGTCTTTCCATAGCCAGAACCTACCTAGACGTGTACTTAGTCACATTTCACTAACTCAAAATTTTAGACAGACTACCAACTCAGGTTCAGTTACATAAAAGGGGAGTTGACGATCACCTTTTACAACAACATCAGTTATGTGTCTTATGCAACACATCTCAGTAGGATATCCAACATTTATTTTTTAGGTTCCCTTTCATTCGGAATATATGGGACGGGGTACTAGGATGGTTGGGTTTTAATTTTGCTTTACCCGACGACATCAAATCACTATACCTGCAGCTTGGTCTATGTATGTCTGGAAAGAAGGCCCAAAGGTTAAAGTTTATGTTTTGGCACGCAACTTGGTGGAGTATATGGCTGCTGCGAAATGCTATCATCTTCAGGGATGGGAAGGTGAACTACATGGGATTATTGGCCCAGATTAAAGCATTGTTGACGTTGAGATGGGTGGCATATAAAATTGGTGTTAAACCAGGGGCGTTCTTTTCTTCATGGTGTATTAGCTCAAGAACCTATTTTCCTTGGTAAACTTTTTATAGTATTTTGGTGGGGAACTTTACTGTATAGTTGGACAGTCTCATATGAGTAGGTTTGCCTTTGTATCGTATGGGTTTTTTCAAACTACAAGATATAGCTTTTTGTGTACACACTGTACACCTTGTACAGCTCCTTGTTACAACCTTTTATTAATGAAATTCAATTTGCCTTTCAAAAAAAAAATAATACTGAGTCTTTCCATAGCCAGAACCTACCTAGACGTGTACTTAGTCACTTTTCACTAACTTAAAATTTTAGACAGACTACCAACTCAGGTTCAGTTACATAAAAGGGGAGTTGACGATCACCTTTTACAACAACATCAGTTATGTGTCTTATGCAACACATCTTAGTAGGATATCCAACATTTATTTTTTAGGTTCCCTTTCATTCAGAATATATGGGACGGGGTACTAGGATGGTTGGGTTTTAATTTTGCTTTACCCGAGGACATCAAATCACTATACCTGCAGCTTAGTCTATGTGTGTCTGGAAAGAAGGCCCAAAGGTTAAAGTTTATGTTTTGGCACACAACTTGGTGGAGTATATGGTTGCTGCGAAATGCTATCATCTTCAGGGATGGGAAGGCGAACTACATGGGATTATTGGCCCAGATTAAAGCATTGACGTGGAGATGGGTGGGATATAAAATTGGTGTTAAACCAGGGGCGTTCTTTTCTTCATGGTGTATTAGCTCAAGAACCTATTTTCCTTGGTAAACTTTTTATAGTATTTTGGTGGGGAACTTTACTGTATAGTTGGACAGTCTCATATGAGTAGGTTTGCCTTTGTATCGTATGGGTTTTTTCAAACTACAAGATATAGCTTTTTGTGTACACACTGTACACCTTGTACAGCTCCTTGTTACAACCTTTTATTAATGAAATTCAATTTGCCTTTCAAAAAAAAAATAATACTGAGTCTTTCCATAGCCAGAACCTACCTAGACGTGTACTTAGTCACTTTTCACTAACTTAAAATTTTAGACAGACTACCAACTCAGGTTCAGTTACATAAAAGGGGAGTTGACGATCACCTTTTACAACAACATCAGTTATGTGTCTTATGCAACACATCTTAGTAGGATATCCAACATTTATTTTTTAGGTTCCCTTTCATTCAGAATATATGGGACGGGGTACTAGGATGGTTGGGTTTTAATTTTGCTTTACCCGAGGACATCAAATCACTATACCTGCAGCTTAGTCTATGTGTGTCTGGAAAGAAGGCCCAAAGGTTAAAGTTTATGTTTTGGCACACAACTTGGTGGAGTATATGGTTGCTGCGAAATGCTATCATCTTCAGGGATGGGAAGGTGAACTACATGGGATTATTGGCCCAGATTAAAGCATTGACGTGGAGATGGGTGGCATATAAAATTGGTGTTAAACCAGGGGCGTTCTTTTCTTCATGGTGTATTAGCTCAAGAACCTATTTTCCTTGGTAAACTTTTTATAGTATTTTGGTGGGGAACTTTACTGTATAGTTGGACAGTCTCATATGAGTAGGTTTGCCTTTGTATCGTATGGGTTTTTTCAAACTACAAGATATAGCTTTTTGTGTACACACTGTACACCTTGTACAGCTCCTTGTTACAACCTTTTATTAATGAAATTCAATTTGCCTTTCAAAAAAAAAATAATACTGAGTCTTTCCATAGCCAGAACCTACCTAGACGTGTACTTAGTCACTTTTCACTAACTTAAAATTTTAGACAGACTACCAACTCAGGTTCAGTTACATAAAAGGGGAGTTGACGATCACCTTTTACAACAACATCAGTTATGTGTCTTATGCAACACATCTTAGTAGGATATCCAACATTTATTTTTTAGGTTCCCTTTCATTCAGAATATATGGGACGGGGTACTAAGATGGTTGGGTTTTAATTTTGCTTTACCCGAGGACATCAAATCACTATACCTGCAGCTTAGTCTATGTGTGTCTGGAAAGAAGGCCCAAAGGTTAAAGTTTATGTTTTGGCACACAACTTGGTGGAGTATATGGTTGCTGCGAAATGCTATCATCTTCAGGGATGGGAAGGCGAACTACATGGGATTATTGGCCCATATTAAAGCATTGACGTGGAGATGGGTGGGATATAAAATTGGTGTTAAACCAGGGGCGTTCTTTTCTTCATGGTGTATTAGCTCAAGAACCTATTTTCCTTGGTAAACTTTATATAGTATTTTGGTGGGGAACTTAACTGTATAGTTGGATAGTCTCATATGAGTAGGTTTGCCTTTGTATCATATGGGTTTTTTCAAACTACAAGATATAGCTTTTTGTATACACACTGTACACCTTGTACAACTCCTTGTTACAACCTTTTATTAATGAAATTCAATTTGCCTTTCAAAAAAAATAATACCGAGTCTTTCCATAGCCAGAACCTACCTAGACGTGTACTTAGTCACATTTCACTAACTCAAAATTTTAGACAGACTACCAACTCAGCTTCAGTTACATAAAAGGGGAGTTGACGATCACCTTTTACAACAACATCAGTTATGTGTCTTATGCAACACATCTCAGTAGGATATCCAACATTTATTTTTTAGGTTCCCTTTCATTCGGAATATATGGGACGGGGTACTAGGATGGTTGGGTTTTAATTTTGCTTTACCCGACGACATCAAATCACTATACCTGCAGCTTGGTCTATGTATGTCTGGAAAGAAGGCCCAAAGGTTAAAGTTTATGTTTTGGCACGCAACTTGGTGGAGTATATGGCTGCTGCGAAATGCTATCATCTTCAGGGATGGGAAGGTGAACTACATGGGATTATTGGCCCAGATTAAAGCATTGACGTGGAGATGGGTGGCATATAAAATTGGTGTTAAACCAGGGGCGTTCTTTTCTTCATGGTGTATTAGCTCAAGAACCTATTTTCCTTGGTAAACTTTTTGTAGTATTTTGGTGGGGAACTTTACTGTATAGTTGGACAGTCTCATATGAGTAGGTTTGCCTTTGTATCGTATGGGTTTTTTCAAACTACAAGATATAGCTTTTTGTGTACACACTGTACACCTTGTACAGCTCCTTGTTACAACCTTTTATTAATGAAATTCAATTTGCCTTTCAAAAAAAAAATAATACTGAGTCTTTCCATAGCCAGAACCTACCTAGACGTGTACTTAGTCACTTTTCACTAACTTAAAATTTTAGACAGACTACCAACTCAGGTTCAGTTACATAAAAGGGGAGTTGACGATCACCTTTTACAACAACATCAGTTATGTGTCTTATGCAACACATCTCAGTAGGATATCCAACATTTATTTTTTAGGTTCCCTTTCATTCAGAATATATGGGACGGGGTACTAGGATGGTTGGGTTTTAATTTTGCTTTACCCGAGGACATCAAATCACTATACCTGCAGCTTAGTCTATGTGTGTCTGGAAAGAAGGCCCAAAGGTTAAAGTTTATGTTTTGGCACACAACTTGGTGGAGTATATGGTTGTTGCGAAATGCTATCATCTTCAGGGATGGGAAGGCGAACTACATGGGATTATTGGCCCAGATTAAAGCATTGACGTGGAGATGGGTGGGATATAAAATTGGTGTTAAACCAGGGGCGTTCTTTTCTTCATGGTGTATTAGCTCAAGAACCTATTTTCCTTGGTAAACTTTATATAGTATTTTGGTGGGGAACTTAACTGTATAGTTGGATAGTCTCATATGAGTAGGTTTGCCTTTGTATCATATGGGTTTTTTCAAACTACAAGATATAGCTTTTTGTATACACACTGTACACCTTGTACAACTCCTTGTTACAACCTTTTATTAATGAAATTCAATTTGCCTTTCAAAAAAAATAATACCGAGTCTTTCCATAGCCAGAACCTACCTAGACGTGTACTTAGTCACATTTCACTAACTCAAAATTTTAGACAGACTACCAACTCAGGTTCAGTTACATAAAAGGGGAGTTGACGATCACCTTTTACAACAACATCAGTTATGTGTCTTATGCAACACATCTCAGTAGGATATCTCAGTCAGGGGACTGTTGCTTCTTAGGGTCTAGGCAACACAACATGTGACTGTGTGTGTCCAGTAGCAGTTGCTACTGTGGGTTAAGCCTAGAGATACTTGTTGAAAGAATATTTGCGTGAGCCTGCAGAGGCATAGAGAATATTGGTTGTAGGAGCCTAGGGAGGCTTCAGGAAGGAAAGAATACCTAGTTGTAGGAGCCTAGGGAGGCTTCAGGAAAGAAAGAATGCCCAGTTGTAGGAGCCTGTGGAGGCTTTAGGAAAGAAAGAATACCACAGGGTGTTGGTTTTAGTGGAAAGCCTACAGTTGTAGGGACTGGACATAGCCCAGGTTGGGTGAACCGGTATAACTCCTTGGTGTGTTGTTTCCCTCTTTGCTGCTTCTCATTATTGTTGCTTTCGAACTAAAACTTGGACGTAGCCAGGTTGGGTGAACCAGTATAACTTGTTTTACAAAAGCCTATTTTATAACTTAAACTTGATTTCTAATCAAAGGGTTTTTAAAACTGTTTTGTTGTTAAGAAGCAACTACTCAATGCAACCAAGTGAAAATCAGAAATTTGTTTTCAACATATTCTGTCATTTGTCAGTAGATCTAAAGTAGCTATAAGACAAGTATTTGGTGATTTGTCAAGAGACATATCATAACAACCAGGTAATTGTAAGGAAGCGTGATACTTCTACTAGACTTCTGTTTCTTAAGAGCTGAGAAGCTTAATAGAAGAATTAGGAGCTAGTGTGCTAGTGTGAATAGTAGCAAATCAGTAAAGGGTCACTATTCAACCCCCTTCTAGTGACTGACTGATTCACTTCAAATTTAACCTGCATTGTTTGAGTGATTTATTTGCGTATACAAAAAGGTATTTTTTTTACTTTACCAAATCTAATGTTTACAAAAGACAAACCTTTGTGAGTTCATAGTTTTTAATTTGTTTCAAATTTAAATTGATTTTTTAATTTATTATATATTTTTTATCTTATTAAATTTGTATTGACCAAACCTGCTACTGATAGACTGTACCTGCACACATTGTGAATGATTTCATTCCTTTGGAACAAGATATTTTATTTCTAGAACTACAACAAATTTCACGTCTTCATGTGTTTATTATCTATTAGTTATATTATTAAAAGAAAAAAATATAAAAGTATTACCTTTAATTATTTGAAAAAACTTAAAAATATATTTTGTTAATTTCTCATAAGCTTTTAATTTATTTTGTAGTTTGTATTCTTTACTTTTCAATAAATAAATGTATTTTTTCATTCCCTGTTAATAAAAAAATGTATTTTTTCATTATTTATTTTGGTGTGAAGCACAAGTTCTTATATGCATTTTAGGATCCAATTAAAAGTAAGGTTTGATTTTTTTTATATATAAAAAAATTGAAAATAGTTGTGGTTAAATTAGTAATTTTAAATTTATTAACTTTAATTATTTGAAACTCTTATAAATACTTTCCTAAAACTTTAAACTTTTAATAATGTTATAAATACCTCTTGAAACTAAAAATAATTGAGATTAAATAATTAAATTTAATTTACTAATTTTAATTATTAAATTTTTTTATAAATACTTTATTGAATCCAGAAATATTACGGGTTAAATTAGTAATTTTAAATTTATTTATTTTAATTATTTATAATTATCATAAATACATTGTTGAAATTCAAACTTTTAAAAAATGTTATACTTTCTTGAAATTGAGAATAGTTATGATTAAATAATTATATTCAAATTAATAATTTCAATTATATAAAAATTATTGTAAATGCTTTCTTATAAATTTTAAGATTTTAAAAATATTATAAATACTTTTTTAAAATTGAGAATAGTTGTGACTTGTGCGTAAATTAGTAATTTCAAATATTCTCAATTTTAAAAGATGTTATAAATTTTTTAATTGAAATTGAGAATATTTGAAATTAAATAATTAAATTCATATTTACTAACTTTCATTGTTTAAAATTTGTTAAAAAATATTTTTCTTAAAAATTGTTATATCAGATCAAATTAAATATAAATGAATGTGATACCTGATCAAATTTAACACAAAATAATGTGAATATGATATTGTGCTACTGACTTTTAATCATTTAAGTATGTGTTATTAAATTTACATTTTTTCATTCATTCACTTAATTATATTTTCAATATTTTTTTTACAGGACGTTAAATTATTGATCTCCATAAAAGTGACTATAATGGAATAATTTATTAGTTATTTTTGATAAATAGTTTTATTATTATTTTTATTTTGAGTTTTGTTATACAATTTCATTTGTTTTTTTATTAGTAAGAAAGATATACAAAACAAGTTAAGGTCTAAGAAAAGCTAGAGGCATATGCTAAATGCAGTTTCATTTGTTTATACAAACTTCTTTGATTTTAGGAGAGCAATATTGTACAAATTAAATTTAAAGTTGTATTAAAAACTAATCACATTAAATTATCTTTTATTATTTCTTATTAATAAACAAGTTCTATGTTGCAGACATTTGAACTGATTATAGATTTTTCTAATAATATAAGAAATTAATAAAATTGTCAATATAATTTTTATATAATCTAAAAAATTTCTCCCATTAAATTTACTCGTGCATCGCACAGGTATTATCTAGTATATATATACTAGTACGATAACCCATGTGATGCATAAGCCTGTTATTGTGTTTTAAATTATTATTTTTTTATATAAAGAGAGAGGCATGCTAACGCATAACAATAAGAGTTAGAATCTCAACTATGTTGGCACCCCAACTTCTACCAATGACTAGCACCACACCCCAAAATATTACTCCTTCCGTCTCAAAATGAGTGTCATCCTAAGTTTTCTTTACACAGACCAAGAAAAGCTATTAAATAGATGAAAGAGAAAAGTAATTTTAAAAAACTAACCTTATTATTAATATTGCATTGAAAAGCTAAAGTAATACTTATTAGGGGTATTAGTGAAAAAAAGTAATTAATATTACATTAAAAAGCTAAATGCGACACTTACTTTGGGACAAAGTTTTTTTTTCAAATGTGACACTCATTTTGGGACGGAGGGAGTATTAGACGATAAAAAGGAAAGATGAATACACTTGGGGGACTAAACCAAACCCAAGAGGATACCTATGTAAACCTGTAACCAGGAAGATCATTCCTTTATCTAAAAAGCTATTGCGAAAGGAAGTCCGGTGGGGAATCCCTCCAAGTGAAACCTATACTATGAACACCATGAAAAGCTAAGAGGTCTGCACAAGTATTACCTTTTCTGTAAATGTGACTAATTCTAAAATTCATCAAGGAAGCTAACTTTGTACAATATATCCATTTGTTTCTAATTTTCCATGGGACCATTTCGTGATTCTTAAAAGCCTGAATCACACTCAATCCAAAGATTTAACCAGCTAGCCCTTTTCAAAAGATTTTTCAATTGCTAAAATGACTAATAGCAGCTCAGCATAGAAGGCGAATTGAATACCAGCAAGAGAAGCAAAACATCCCAAACAATCTTTGTTACTACTAACGAATAACCCACCACAGCCAGCTAAACTGGGGCTACCTTTAGCTGCCCCATCTGTATTACACTTAGTGCATGTTTGGATTAAAGTTTGCAAAAGTATCTCAAGTCTTGCTTCTCCAAAATTAAGTTTGTAAGCAAAATTTTACTCTGAAACATACTTTTGAGGGGTAACCAAACATGATCCCAAACTAATTTTGCTCTCAAACAAACTTTTAGACCCTCTCACCGGAAATCCAAACATGCTCTTAATATCCCATTGGTAGGTGGAGGATTCCAGAGAACCTGCTTGAAAGTAGGTGATCGATTTTCTCATATGATCCTGTATGTTAAAGCTTTTGAGGACTCAGAAGTCATATTGTTATCCATTGTCCCAGAAGTTAAAGAACCAGTCAAATTAACACTTGAAAAAATATAGCTTTGTATGGATTGTAACAACTGACGTTTATTCTGGAACCTTAAGAGATTTCTGCATTTCCAGATGCTATAGAAAGTAAAAGTGACTGCAGCCAAGAAAACATCATGGACTTGAGCCGACATTTTCCTATAGCAAATAGATAGGAAGCTTTGAATGGAAGAGAAATCAAAATAACAGTTGAGGAGGTTTTGTATCCAATTCCAAATCTGCCTCACAACAGAACAATGAAGAAATAAGTGATCAACAGTTTCGTATTCCTTTTTTCAAAGAGAACACATGGAAACCATTATGATTCCTCTCTTTCTGAGGTTGTCATCAGTGGGGATTTTGTTTTGAAGAGCTCTCCAAAGAATAACAGTGTTGGAGGGAGGAATATTTCTACTCTAAATTAATTTTGCCCAAGAGATAGAATTACCTTTAGGATTTTGAGAAGCATAAGCCTCCTTCACAGTTAAGGTTCCAGTTGCTGTATTTTTCCAAATCATTCTGTCATCGACCAAAACTTCAGGCTGAATGGTGTTGTTGATCAAATCAATAATATCAGGAAACCTTTGAGCAAAAACATTAGGGAGGGTCCACCGCCCTTGATGCCAAAAATCACTGACTTTGGCTTTTAAATATTGATGAAGATGGTTAGGAATAGCAATTCTATCAGCAATAGGGACATCCAGCCAACTGTCAAACCAGAAGCTGATATTACCTTTTCCTACAATCCAACCGGAATTGTCAATAGCAGTGAGAATGGAAGTTTTAATACCCAACCAAATAGAAAAGCTGATGATATAAGAGGTGGTTGGCTTTGAGTTTTTAAAAACTCTAGCTCTAAGAATTTTTGCCCAAGGTAAATTAGTAGAAAGGAGTTCCCAACTGAGCTTAAGCATGGCAGCTTTATTAATGGACTTGATACTTTTCAAGCCGGGTCCTCCTTCAAAAGGCTTGCAAACTTCAGACCAGGCAACAGTAACATGTTTCTTTGTATCAATATCTCCTATCCATATAAAGTTACGAATATGTTTATCTAAGGAACATAACAAGGATGAGGGCCAAGCATACACATGGAAAGAGTAAGCTAGCATGCTATGAATCACTGACTTCACTAGTTGGACTCTTCCCATGAGGGAGAGCAACCTTCCTTTCCAAGCTGCAAGCTTATTCTTGATGCGGTCAGCGATAGGTTGAAGATGTTGTTTCTTCTGTTTACCTTGGAATAGTGGAATTCCTAAGTAGACAAAAGGGAGGGAACCAATGGCAAAAAACCCAGAGAGGATGAGAGGATGGATATTGGATAGCCTTCTATGAGGAATACCTTCGGAGTAGAAAGTAGATATTTGCTTGTTAACAACCTGTCCTGAGACTTCAGCAGCAAAAAATGAGAATATCATCCACATAAAGAATGTGAGAAGGAATTTGAACATTCCTTAGGCTCGCCATTGGAGTTAAAAGACCCTTGTTAACCAAATCTGTTATACCTCTGCTAAGAACCTCCTCTGATATACAGAACAACAGTGGGGACAAGGGATCTCCCTGTCTCACACCACGCTTACAAGAGAAATATCCAGCGGATTGACCATTAATAATCAAAGAAAGTTTGGCAGACTGTAGAATGACCGCAATCCAATGGCAAAACGTGGAACTGAATCCGAAGCTTGAAGGACCCTAATTAAGAATTTCCAGTCAAGTGTATCAAAAGCTTTTTTTTTATATATATATCTATTTTGATAGCTAAGTTACCTCCATGAGTCTTTTTATTCAGCAGATTGACAGCTTCTGAGGCGGTGTTGATACAATCAAAGATATTTCTACCTTTAATAAAACCCCTTTGCTCTTCTGAAACTACTTTAGAAGCTATGATTGCTAGCCTATCAGCTAAGATCTTTGTTATAATTTTGAACTGGAAATTTGTTATAGCAATGGGCCAAAATTGTTCCACTTTGTCAGCACCAGGAGATTTAGGAATAAGCACAACTGAGTTAGAGTTTAAAGAGGGGAGTATCCAGCCTTGTTGAAAGAACTGCAAAGTAGATAGGTAAACATCAGGAGCTATGATGTCCCAATACTTTTGAAAAAGAATCCCCCAAAACCATCAGGGCCAGGTGCCCCATTCATGTTAAGCAAACACTGCATTTTTAATCTCGTCCATAGTGGGCAGCTTGGTTAACATTTGATTATCTTCCAGAGAAACCAATGAGGGAATAAGGCTATCAATTAAGGGTCTGTTTGGCTAAGCTTATCTGGAAGCACTTCTATGAGAAGAAAATAAGAAGAAAAACATGAAATAAGCTTCTCATAAGCTAAAATTAGCTTATGTATAAGCTAATTTATAGAAGTTCTCTCATATAACTTTTCTAGAAGATGTAGGACTTTTTACAAATTAGCTAATTTTAGCTTATGAAGAAGTCCATTTTTTTTTTCTTATTTTCTTCTTCTAGAAGTGTTTTTAGATAAGCTAACCCAAACAGACCCTAAATGGTTATCCACACAGTTGTTATTACCAGCGAAAAGCTCTATGAAGAAGGTTAAAAACTCCTGTTGAATATCCTCCTGACCAAGAAGATAACCATTGTTAGATTGCAGAAGGTTGATCTGTCTAGTTTTATTCCGAATGGCAGCAGTTTTCTGAAAGAAAAAAATAAGCAGTGTCGCGATCTCCCGTTGTATGCCATTTTATCCTTCCAAAATAAGTCTTGTAGAATAAGTGCATTTTGAAGATCAGCTTGCGCTTCCTTTTCAGCTTCAAAAAGGATATCAGAAGGTCCTTCATCATTAATAATTTGCTGGACATTATTTAACTTACTCAGAGCATCATTGACTGTACTGTGAACATCTCCAAAAGTGCTTTTATTCCAAGCTTTAAGAATACCTTATAAGTTTCAAAGTTTTTGAGCCAAAGAGAACATAGGACAACCTCCAGGATTGATCTTCCATGAATTAACTATAACCTCACGACAAGAAGGATGCTTGGCCCACATGCTGAGAAATTTGAAGGAGGATGCTTGATTGATCTTATTGAGCTGAGGCACCCTAAGAAGAGGATGATTATCAGATTTGCTGCAAGGGAGGGTGCAACATGTCGAAGAATTCCAAAACTGAATCCATTCATCGTTGCATATAGCTCTGTCAAGCCGTTGTTCAATACAAGCTTTACCTTTCCTACCATTATTCCATGTATAAAGTGGTCCCTCTGGTGAGAATATGAGTAAGATTGAACTTCATAAGAACCACCTGGGTCCTCATCAACCTGGTCTGCCCATAATCTGGAAACTATGTGCATGTATTTTCAATTCTATTGAAATTTTTATTTCAATTTACGTTTATTTTATATTATTTAAGAGTTATAAAACATAAAATATAGAGCAATGATTACAAATAATCAACATAATTTAAGTTCAATTCTCATCATCTCATGAAAATTCCATATCGAAAAAGACAGTACTCACAATAGTAATTTAGATGTAGATAAATATAAGTTCACTTCACTTGATGTATTTGGGTATATTTTTCTTTTAAAAAAATCATCATGAAAAATCAAGTTTAAGTATCGAAACAATCACAATAAAATTAAGTTTAGTTATTGAAAAAAAAATGAATTATATTTAAAATCTAATTTCAAGGAGAAAAACAAAAATAATATAAAAACTGAAATAAAAAATATAAGAAAAAATGAATTTAGTTCATTTGAAGCACTTTTTTATGTTTTTCATGATAATTAAGTATTTGAATTAAATAGTTTACATGCATTTGTTGCCTCAATAACCTCAGTTATAGTTGTTAGATATTTGCTTTATGGATTGCACGTGATTTTTAATTTTCTGTTTCAGTTTGTTAAATAAGTGCCTAGTAGTTAGTTAATGGCACCTTTAATTTAGGAGTAAGTCAGTTAGTTACTGAACTTTATCTCTTATTTGTTAGTCTGTTTGAACTTTCAAATATTATAAATGTAAATGCTGCTGATCAATAAAATTATCAGATTCCCTATTCCTTCTCAAAATATTCCAACACACTCATCTCTCCTAATTATATTCTGTTTTTTTCTTTTCTTTTCTGCCATAATTCCAACAAATTGGTATTAGAGCCCTCTTCTTATGGGACCTGTAGAATGGAAGGTGAAGCGAGTTTTTCCCAAGTAACTCCTCCAGTATTTGATGGGGAAAATTATGACCTATGGGCAGTAAGAATGAAGTCTTATCTAGAGGCACTGGATTTATGGGAAGCTGTGGAAGAGGATTATATTGTTCATCCGCTGCTTGAAAATCCCACCATGGCCCAAATTAAAAATCACAAGGAAAGAAAAATGAAGAAGGCAAAGGCGAGTTCATGTTTGTTTGTTGGTGTTTCACAAATGATTTTTACCAAAATCATGACCCTCAAGACACCCAGATCAATTTGGGACTATTTGAAGTAAGAATATGATGGGGACGAGAGGATACGAAGCATGCAGGTGCTTAATTTAATGAGGGAATTTGAGTTGCAAAGATGAAAGAGTCTGAGACAATCAAGGAATACTCAAACAAATTGTTGGGTATTGCCAACAAGATAAAGTTGTTGGGTAGTGATTTTGCTGATTCTAGAATTATTGAGAAAATTCTGGTAACTGTGCTGGAAAGGTACGAAGCATCTATAACATCGTTGGAGAACACAAAGGATCTGTCTAAGATCACTTTGGCAGAAGTGCTACATTCCTTGCAGGCCCAAGAGCAACAAAGGTTGATGAGACAAGATCGTGTTGTTGAAGGTGCTTTGCTAGCCAAGCATCATGAAGTTGAGAAGAACAAAAAGAAGAGTTACAAGAAGAACCAGCCGGCAAGCAGTGAAAACAGTGCAAATAATCACAACAAAGGAAAGGGTAAAAAGAAAAATTACCCACCTTGTAAGCACTGTGGAAAAATGGGTCATCCTCCTTTCAAAAGCTGGAGGAGACCTGATGCAAAATGAAGCAACTGTAATCGACTTGGTCATGAAGCTGTGATTTGCAAAGGAAAAATTCAGCAACAAGAAGCAGATGCTCAAGTTGCTGATCAAGAAGAGGATGATTCAACTCTTTGTTGCTACTTGCTTCTCAGGCAGTGATTCAAGTGAGAGTTGGTTAATTGATAGTGGATGCACTAACCATATGACATGTGACAAGGAGCTGTTCAAGGAATTAAGAAGTACAGAGACTTCAAAAGTCAGAATTGGCAATGAACAACATATAGCAGTCAAGGGAAAAGGCACGATTGCAATTGAAAGTTGTCTAGGCACAAAACTTATCTCTGATGTTCTTTATGTTCCAGAAATTGACCAAAATATGTTGAGTGTTGGTCAATTGATAGAGAAGGGCTTCAAAGTTTATTTTGAAGACAAACACTGCCTGATAAAAGATGCTTCTGGTCAAGAAATGTTCAAGGTCAAGATGAAAGGAAAGAGCTTCACACTTAATCCATTAGAGGAAGAGCAAGCTACATTTCCTACCAGGGAAAGCGTCACAGAAATATGGCACAAGAGGCTCAATCACTATCATCATCATGGATTACTATTGCTTCAAACAAAGCAATTAGTGAAGGGTTTACCTGTTTTAGAAGATCATCTTCCTCACTGCCAAGCATGTCAATTTGGAAAGCAACACAAACAACCATTTCCAGAAACAACTTGGAGAGCAAAGAACAACTTCTCTCAAAGGTATTCTTTACTATATTGTCTTCATAGATGATTTTACAAGATTTTGCTGCATTTTTTTTCTTAAAATTCAAGTCAGAAGTGGCTGGAGTGTTTGGAAGTTCAAGAAAATGGTGGAAAACCAAAGTGGCTGCAACATTCAGGTTCTACGTTCTGATAATGGGAAAGAGTACACCTCGAGAGAATTCAATTCATTTTGTGAGGATGCGGGAATAGAACACCAGCTTACTGCTCCTTACACTCCACAACAAAATAGAGTTAATGAGAGAAGAAACAGATACATACTAGAAATGGCAAGATGCATGTTGCACGAGAAGAACCTACCAAAGTAATTTTGGGCTGAGGTGGCAAATACAGCAGTTGTTTTTACAGAACAGGCTTCTGACGAATGATGTCAAGAATCAGACACCATTCGAAGCTTGGTATGGATATATATCGTCTCTTCACTTCTTGAAAGTGTTTGGTTGTTTGTGCTTCACCTATGTTCCTCAACTTAAGCGTTATAAACTAGACAAGAAGGCAATACAAGGCATCTTTGTAGGCTACAACACAGTGTCTAAGGCTTACAAAGTCTTTCATCCACACACAAGGAGCATTGTCATAAGCAGAGATGTGCACTTTGTGGAAAACGAAGAATGGAACTGGGAGCAGAGAGATCAAGCCTCAAACCAACTAAATTTTCTTGTCAAAAATGTTGAAGGGCAGAGAAATGAAGATTGGCAAAATGAGATGGTTGATGATGTTCCAGTTAGAGGCACTAGATTGCTTTATGATATTTATCAAACTTGCAACATTGCACTTTGTGAGCCTACATGTTTTGAAGAAGCAAAACATGATCAAAATTGGATGGTTGCAATGGAGGAGGAGCTCTACATGATCGAAAAAAACAAGACATGGCAGCTTGTTGATAGACCTCAAGATAGAAAAGTCATTGGGGTCAAATGGGTGTTCCGGACCAAGCTAAATGTTGATGGCTCCATCAACAAGCACAAGGCAAGGCTTATGGTTAAAGGCTATACTCAGATTTTTAGAGTGGACTACTCAAACACATTTGCACCAGTGGCGAGGCTAGACACCATCAGATTGCTACTTGTTGTTGCAGCACAAATGGGCTGGAAAGTGTACCAGTTGGATGTTAAATTAGCATTTCTTAATGGTTTTTTGCAGGAAGAAATCTATGTTGAACAACCTAAAGACTTTGTGAAGAAAAGAGAAGAAGACAAGGTTTATCTTCTCAAGAAGGCACTATATGGGTTGAAGCAAGCTCCAAGAGCTTGGTACAGCAGCTAAGTTTAGGCTTTGTAAAAAGCTTGTCTGAGTCCACTCTGTACATCAAACACCGTGAGTTTGATATTCTTGTCATTTCTCTCTATGTTTATGATCTTTTGGTGACTGGAAATAATGCAGCCTTAATTGATGAATTTAATATGGAAATGATGAAAGTATTTGAGATGACTGATCTTGGTTTAATGAGTTATTTTCTCGGAATGGAGATCAAGCAAAGTCAAGATGAAGTTTTCATTTGCCAAAAGAAGTATGCAAAGCAAATACTCAAGAAGTTTCATATGGAAGATTGCAAGTCAATGAGCACTCCTATGAATCAAAAGGAAAGGTTCAGCAAGGAAGATGGATCTGAAAAAGTGGATGAGGCATACTTCAGGAGTTTGATTGGGTGCCTGATGTACCTTATAGCAACAAGACCTGGCATCTTGACTGTTGTGAGTATTTTATCTCGGTTTATGCATTGTGCAAGTGAAATACACTTGAAGGCTGCTAGAAGAGTGATTAGATACATCAAAGGCACAATCAACTTTGGCATCAAGTTCAAGAAGAGCAAGGAGTTAAAGTTGTTGGGTTTCTCTGACAGTGACTGGGCAAGGTGCATTGATGACATGAAAAACACCTCAGAATACTGCTTTAGTATTTGATCTGGAGTTTTTTCATGGAGTTCAAAAAAATAGGAAATAATGGCTCAACCTACTCCTGAAGCAGAGTTTATTGATACAACTGCTGCTGTAAATCAAGTTTTGTGGCTGAGGAAGATATTTGGTGATCTTAATCTTGAGCAGAAAGAAGACACTAAGATCTTTGTTGACAATCAAGCTGCAATAGCTATTTCTCACAATCCCGTATTCCATGGGAAAACTAAACATTTCAACATTAAGTTGTTTTTCTTGAGAAAAGTGCAAAAGAATGGTGTTGTAACTCTTGTCCATTGCAAAACAGAAGAGCAAATAGTTGATGTTTTTACTAAATCCATACCAGCTAGCAAGTTCGAGATCTTGAGAATGAAACTTGGAGTTTATAGTCTCTAAAGCAAGGAAGAGTGTTAGATATTTGCTTTATGGACTGCACATGATTTTTAATTTTCTGTTTCAGTTTGTTAAATAAGTGCCCAGTAGTCAGTTAGTGGCACCTTTAATTTAGGAGCAAGTCAGTTAGTTATTGAACTTTATCTCTTATTTGTTAGTCTGTTTGAACTTTCAAATATTATAAAAGATAAAATATGTTTTTAGTCTATGTACTTTCAGAAAAACTTGATTTTAGTTCCTGTACTTTCAGAAAAACTTGGTTTTAGTCCCTCTCCTCTAATGGTGTTAATACTGTTAACTGAAATACAGTTTCTGGTGGCTATAAACTGTCACAAAATACACATTCCTCATGTATTTAAACTCAATATCATTGGCAGCTAAAAACCGCCATAGATTATTAAAACTGTATTTTTTTAATAATCTATGGCGATTTTTAGCCGCCAATGATGTTGAGTTTAAATACATGGGGAATGTGTATTTTGTGGTAGTTTATAGCCACTAAAAACTGTATTTTCATTAACAGTATTAACACCATTAGAGGAGAGAGACTAAAACCAAGTTTTTATGAAAGTACAGGGACTAAAATGGTTGATTCGAAAAGGGACTAAAACCAAGTTTTTCTAAAAATATAGGGACCAAAAACATATTTTACCCTATTATAAATGTAAATGCTGCTAATCAATAAAATTATAGGGACTAAAACCATGATCTATTTTTTTCCTTCTCAAAATATTCCAACGCACTCATCTCTCCTAATTCTGTTCTGTTTTTTCTTCTTTTTTTTTCTGCTATAATTCCAACAATAGTCATTCTCATAATATGAAGCAAATCTTCTTCCAAAGGGGTTGAAGTACATGCTGACATCTGACACAAAATTTGGCTTACTGCTTATAGCACTGTGACTAACCTTCATTCTAAAATATAAAATATAAAAAATATAAAGAAGAATATTTTATTAAAATATCCTACAAAATAAAGAACATTAATAAGGCAATGAGAATACCGGGAACATACCTTTCCCTATAATCAACAACCTCAGTTAAATTAGGATTAATCAACAATTTGGTTCCGTTATAAGTACTGGATATACCAAGTGTCCCTGAGAAAAAAAAATCCATGTCAAATGAATGAATAAAAAATCGATTTGGAAACTAAGATCTAATTAATTTATAAAACAAATTTCATACCGCCAAAGGTTTTCATTTTGCATGTTTGAAGGTGCAGAATCAGAAGTTTCTTCATTCAGAAACTTGACCACTTCATCGGCATACTCATCCCATAAAGTAAAAACAATTCTTTCATTCCTATATTAAAAATGTTACATAAAATGCCAATTATTTACCACTAATTAACGTGCAAAGTATACTTAAAGTATGAAATTTTAAATAAACAGTAAAATTTAATTAAGGCATCCTTTTGATCTAGTCAAAATTTTCTAATTTATAAATTATAGTACTATAATTGAAAAAAAAAACATTAAATTACTCACTATAAATTTTCAAGAATCACATCAATATGTTTCCTTGCTTTCTCATTCTTCTCTGTTTCTCTCAAATTATCCTTTTCAACCATGTGGCCAATCACATCTAGTTTAATATAGAAAATGTTAGAATCCAACAAAAATAATGTACTGTAAAAAAATTAAAATAATTTGCTGACATACTATGTAACAATTTAAGAATCAAAAAAATAAATATAGTTTATAACTCACCCATAAAATATACTTCATCAAAGGCAGGAAATATTTTTGAAAATGGAACAAATTCATAAAAGTTCAATATATATACTTATCATAATTACTTTAATTACTATATTTATATAATTTATATAATTTAATGAATTAAAAATAGATAAAAAAAAATTGTGTTGATAAAAATCAAAACATATATACTTATCATAATTACTTTAATTATTATATTTATATAATTTTATGAATTAAAAGATAGAAAAACAAAATTTCCTGCCTAATCATAATATATATGCTTATCATAATTACTTTAATTACTCTATTCATATAATTTAAGGAATTAAAAATAGATAAAAAAATATATATTTATATGTGTTGATAATAATAATAATTAATTTAATTATTCAGAATTTCAAATCAAAACATATATACTTATCATAATTACTTTAATTATTATATTTATATAATTTTATGAATCAAAAGATAGAAAAACAAAATTTCCCGCCTAATCAGAATATATATACTTATCATAATTACTTTAATTACTCTATTCATATAATTTAAGGAATTAAAAATAGATAAAAAAAATATTTATATGTGTTGATAATAATAATAATTAATTTAATTATTCAGAATTTCAAATCAAAACATATATACTTATCATAATTACTTTAATTACTATATATAATTTTTTAAATTAAAAGATAAAAAAAAATCTCTAAAAATTTTCCGCCCAATTGTATATTTTTTTATAATAATTAATTTAATTATTTAAAATTTCAAATCCGAATATATATACTTATCATAATTACTTTAATTACTATATTATATTTATATAATCTATATAATTTAATGAATTAAAAATGGATAAAAAAATTGTGTTGATAATAATAATAATTAATTTTATTATTCAAAATTTCAAATCAGAACATATATACTTATCATAATTACTTTAATTACTATATTTATATAATTTTATGAATTAAAAGATAGAAAAAATTTCTTTAAAAATTTCCAGCCTAATTGTATAAAATTTTCCACTTAGACTCGTTTACTTTTTTTATAATAAAGATGTGTGTGTAGGGCATATCTTGTGAGATGACTCTTTCTATACGAGAGTGAGAGGGTTAAAATAATTATACTTATTTTTTAATTTATGTAACAGTTAATTAAAAAATAAACATAGTAATAATTAACTAAAAGTAGAAAATATAGATTTTCTTTAATCTAATATCCGCTGCAATCAAGACATATATATTGATTTCTTATCATCATAATTTATAACTTACAAATAACGAAATTATTTAATTTGGGTGATGAATCAATTATTTTTATTTGTGGCATAGATTTTAAAAAATGAAAATATAAATTATAGTAGTAATAATAGGACAACAAAATAATAGGACAAAAAGGACATTACTAGAACGTCACTGCTCTGTGAACAGTGTTTTTGCTTTTTGAAAGTTTTTTTTATTGTATAAGTATAGATAGATACCCAACCCTCTTGCTCCTTTGGACGACACACCTTAACCCAACTCACCCATACTATCTTGTTCCTGCTCTTACCCTCCTCACCTCCCCATAAGAAATCCCTCTATAAGCTAACAAGCTTCTTATGCACACTAGAAGGAATCTTCAAAAAGGATAAAAAGAAAAGAGGTATGGAGAAAAACATAATTAATGTAAAATAATATAAGAATTATATTTTTTATAAAAATAAAATGTATTTATAATAAATATTATTATTTTTCTTTTCTCTTATTCAACTAATTAAAAAATAAATAAAAAGATTATACTAACACATCTTGAAGTTCCGTGATATTGTACAAACTTTTTTATTTGTTTTAAAGGGTAAAAATAATAGAAAGTAATTTAGAGATGTCAATGTAATTTACAAGAAAAATAAAAAATGACTTTTTTATTTCTCTCGTACTATTTTCTTATTTCCCTTAATTTAAATAATTTAAAATTCATTTTACTTCATTATTTCTAATTTTCTTTTCTCTCGTGCTTCTTTCTGTCTTATATCTTTCTTCGTGTTTCTCTCTATCCAAAAACAAAGTGTACACTGTTCTTGGCTTCTGATTTGGATTTTTTTTAACCCGAAGTCCCAACCACATGTATCCTCTTTCCAAACTAATCACATTTGAGACATTATGAGTTATTAAACATGGACATCTCACTTAACGACGGTTCAAAACCTAACTTACCAGGAATACTAATAATGTGTTTGAACAATATATAAGAATCAATTTTACTCCCCAAAATCATGGTGATATCATAAAAAAGTAAAAATAACTATTTATTACTTTGTCTTCGTCATAAAAAAATTAATTGATTATTTCTCATATAAATCTATTTTTTTCATCCGTAGAAATCAAAGACAATATCAGAGAATTTACAATACTCATACACCCTACTAAATCAATTGAGTTAACCTTTTGTGGTTTCTAATATAAACACACTATAAATAAACTCGTACCTCGGTTGTTTCTTTTGTTTTGGTAAGGTACTAAGTGCATGTTTGTTTTTCAGTTAGAAATGTTATAACACGTATTCCAAGGTAAATCCAACGAATGAACGGAGAAGTAAGGGTGGAGATCCGTTGACCAACTTACGTTTCCAGCCCCACCAATGGATTCCCAAACATGCCTTAAGAAATCAGGAAAGAAAGCTAACGCAGCCAACAACAATCTTTGGCTACTAAATGCTCTAACACTAACACCAAGTCAGCATGTCCGCCACATAAACACTGTTCCTCGGTGGTTTCTGATTTGTGTTATTTGATTTTGACCCTTTATTCTTGTTTTCGCTGAATTCCGTGTCTCGTACACTATTCCTGTTCCTGTTCCTGTTCCATTGTTTCTATCTTCTTCTTAACATGCACACTTTGCTTTCACCACCCCTCTCTCACACCCCACCAATTCGCTCTTCCACCAACCGAGCAAGCCTCTCCCTTCTTCACCCCTCAAACCCAAACACCACCAACCTCCTTTACCACGAGCCACCGAGTTCCACCACCTACGCTTCCATTCTCGACTCTTGTGGGTCCCCCACTTTGGGAAAACAGCTTCACGCCCACTCCATAAAATCCGGGTTTCAAGCCCACGAGTTTGTTGCAACCAAGTTGCTCCAAATGTACGCCAGAAACTTCTCTTTCGAGAACGCACGCCACCTGTTCGACACAATGCCGTTTAGAAACCTGCACTCTTGGACCGCACTCCTGCGCGTCCACGTTGAAATGGGGTTCTTTGAGGAAGCGTTTTCTCTTTTCGAACGGTTGCTATATGAAGGGGCGCGGGTGGGATTGGATTTTTTCGTGTTCCCGGTGGTGTTGAAGATTTGTTGTGGGCTTTGTGCTGTGGAGCTGGGTAGGCAAATGCATGGGATGGTGTTGAAACACGAGTTTGTTGAGAATGTTTACGTGGGCAATGCTTTGATAGATATGTATGGTAAATGTGGGAGCTTAGATGAGGCCAAGAAAGTTCTAGAAGGAATGCCCCAAAAGGATTGTGTCTCTTGGAATTCTATGATCACTGCATGTGTTGCTAATGGGTTGGTACACGAGGCATTGGATCTCTTGCAAAATATGTCTGCGGATGAGTGTGGTTTAGCACCCAATCTTGTTTCTTGGAGTGTGGTGATCGGCGGATTCGCACAAAACGGTTACTATGTTGAGTCGGTTAAACTGCTTGCAAGAATGGTGGTAGAAGCAGGGATGAGACCAAATGCTCAAACGCTGGCGAGTGTTCTTCCGGCTTGTGCAAGGATGCAATGGCTACACCTTGGGAAGGAATTGCATGGCTATGTTGTTAGACAAGAGTTCTTCTCTAATGCTTTTGTTGTGAATGGGTTAGTGGATATGTATAGAAGGTGTGGTGATATGAAAAGTGCCTTCAAAATGTTTTCCAGGTTTTCAAGGAAATGTGCAGCATCTTACAATGCAATGATAGCTGGTTATTGGGAAAATGGCAATATCTTTAAGGCCAAGGAGTTGTTTGATCTGATGGAGCAAGAAGGTGTAGAGAGGGACAGAATATCATGGAATTCTATGATATCAGGGTATGTGGATAGTTCTCTGTTTGATGAAGCTTTTAGCTTGTTTAGAGATTTGCTGAAGGAAGGAATTGAACCTGATTCTTTCACTCTTGGAAGTGTCCTTGCTGGCTGTGCTGATATGGCTTCTATTCAACGAGGGAAAGAGATACATTCCCATGCCATTGTCAAAGGTCTGCAGTCCAACAGTTTTGTGGGTGGAGCTTTGGTAGAAATGTACTGTAAATGCCAGGACATAGTGGCTGGTCAAATGGCTTTTGATGAAGTAAGTGAAAGAGATCTTCCAACCTGGAATGCTTTGATATCAGGCTATGCCCGCTCTAATCAAACTGAAAAGATTGGAGAACTTCTCCAGAAAATGAAAAGGGATGGTTTTGAACCAAATGTGTATACATGGAATGGTATTATAGCTGGCTATGTGGAAAATAAACAGTATGATTTAGCAATGCAATTGTTCACTGAAATGCAGATTGCAAATTTGAGGCCTGACATATACACAGTTGGAATAATTTTAGCAGCATGCTCTAAGTTGGCTACAATCCAACGAGGAAAGCAGGTCCATGCGTATTCCTTAAGAGCTGGGCACGAATCAGATGTACACATTGTTGCTGCCCTAGTGGACATGTACGCAAAATGTGGGGATGTTAAGCATTGCTGTCGTGTATATAACAGGATATCAAACCCTAATTTGGTGGCCCACAATGCTATGCTCACTGCTTATGCCATGCATGGATACGGGGAAGAAGGAATTGCTCTTTTTTGCAGAATGTTGGCTGGCAAAGTAAGACCAGACCATGTGACTTTTCTAGCAGTTCTTTCTTCATGTGTTCATGCTGGATCATTGGAGATTGGTCATGAATGCTTTAATCTGATGGTAACTTACAATGTGATGCCCTCATTGAAGCATTACACATGTATGGTTGACCTCTTAAGTCGTGCAGGCAAGCTCTACGAAGCATACAAACTTATTGAGAACCTGCCGGTGGAAGCTGATGCAGTGACCTGGAATGCTCTGCTTGGTGGTTGTTTTATTCACAATGAAGTTGCCTTGGGTGAAATAGCAGCAGAAAAGCTCATAGAATTGGAGCCGAATAATCCTGGAAACTATGTTATGCTAGCAAACTTGTATGCTTCTGCTGGGAAATGGCATTATCTTACTCAAACTAGACAGTTAATGAAAGATATGGGAATGCAGAAGAGTCCAGGGTGCAGTTGGATAGAAGATAGAGATGGGATTCATGTGTTTGTTGCTAGTGATAAGACTCACAAAAGAACAGACGAGATATTTTCTGTTCTGAACAA
Source organism: Pueraria montana var. lobata (assembly GCA_026413185.1). Classification (NCBI taxonomy): domain Eukaryota; kingdom Viridiplantae; phylum Streptophyta; class Magnoliopsida; order Fabales; family Fabaceae; genus Pueraria; species Pueraria montana. The sequence goes on from CM048646.1 coordinate 20,243,810, forward strand.
TTTAACTAATTTGATTAGAATAAAGCATATGAATCATTTATAACTTGAGCAAATAGTTGTTCAATATTGGTCAAAAAAACTACACATGAATAAATGGAAGCATCTGCTTGTATATTCTGCTCTTGCAAGATGCTTTATATTATACTGAGTATGTTGACAAACAACAAACCTTCATGTTCTGCTGATCCACTGATTCGGACATCCAACATATTTGGAATTATATCTTTTTAAATTATAGCAATGTATTCACATAATCAAACTATAGGAAATGTAGTGGCCTTTTATACAGAGATAGTAACATAAATATATAAAATTCATCATATAAAGAGTTACAATCTGGACAAAGTTCCAAATTTTAAAAATGGGTTGTTACAAGTTTGAATTACTATTAGGAATATACAATTTTATAGACAAGAAATAAACAGCTAATCTTACATCACTTCTAGTCACACCACCAGGTAATGATGAAATTGAAGAAACAATGACAAATTTTAGATACATAAGATACGACATTAAGACCATCCTGTACATCTTAAAAGCATGAATGAACTGAACAAACATCATGGCTGGAACGAATGGATTAAGGAGAATGAATCATAAGTGAATGCTACCAGTTCTCCTTTACAATTTTTGATTTTTCAAGTATGAATTTTCCTTCCTTGTACTTCTGTGATGCTTCATAAGCTTTTTCATATTTCCAACCCAAAACTTCACGGCAGTCACCACAATAAACATCAGCAACAGTGTGGAGGCCAGTCATGAGGTGCCTGTCTTCTTTTGGCCCTACCACAACATTCATTGCATGGGAGAACAGAAAACCACGGCCATATCTTCCCTGCTCATAAAAATTGGTATTAAAGGAATGTCAGACAAGGATCTGGGAAAACTTAGGATGTGTTTGGTTTAACATTAAGTTGAACGGACGCACATTCCAATGCACGTTTTGTGAGAAGTAGAAATTCAAAGCTTTTGACCTAACGGCCGTTTAGGGACCTCCCAACGGAAAACCAAACACACTTACAATACAACTGAAACACAAGCTTCATCAACCAAAATCCCATTGTCAAAGAACACATAAAGCCAGGAAGCACAGGTATGACACGAGATACATATACGATAAGACTTGGACAGAGGAATACAACAAGTTTTACAAATTATAGGACTCATCACAGTTATAATATAATATATAAAATTAATCTAAAGATAATGTAAAATAAAAATTTTAAATCACGAGAGAATTCATGTTTTAAAAATGATTATAAGAGGAATACAACAAGTTTTACAAATTATAGGACTCGTCACAGTTATAATATAATATATAAAATTAATCTAAAGATAATGTAAAATAAAAATTTTAAATCACGAGAGAATTCATGTTTTAAAAATGATTATAAGTCATTATAAACATAATAAAATACAAAAAAAAATCTAATTATTGTGGTATTCTAATTAGTATTGGTATAAGTTTAAAAAAGGGAAAATTATGTTGTTTGTCCCTGAACTTTTCGCTATTTATGGTTTTGATCCCTAAACTTTTTGACAACTGATCAACGTCCGCCAACCTTTTTTCCATCCAATGTTTTAGTCCTTTCTGTCTATTTTGGACATTAAGTGGGGACGTGGCGTTCATTTTATTATTATTTTATTAGGATTCATTTTCTGGTGGTTAAAAACCACTAGAAATTGCATGGATAAAGTGCTTTTGAAAAGATTAATAATGTGTGGCGGCTTATAGCCACCACAAATTGTAAGAATCTCAAAAAATAAACTTGCTCAACTAATCTACTGGTTAGACTCAACATCAACTGCTGCATACTCCTAATCTATTGGTTAGACTCACAAATGAATTAAAAATATTATGTACAACAATTATGCTATCTCACAATCTACTACTTATGTGACCAAACTAGCCAAAATAGTGATGTAAGCCACTCTTTTGCAGCAAAGCATGTATCCCACAAATTGGTTCGATAAAAAATTGATGAAACAAACCATTTATTTTTTGCAACAAAGCACTATCCCCCAAAGCACATATGTTCATCGTACATACAAACCGTAAAAAATTGAACAAGTGAAATAAAAGTTGTCAGTATTAATGAAACAAATTTCTCAACCAAATTACAATCCATCTCCAATCCTTACCAATTGAAGCAAAGACATGCAAGCCAAAAAAAAAAAAAGAAAAAAAGAAAAACCCAATGGTTTGTATTGAATGAAATCGAACCACCCCACCCCAACCATCAGATTTGTCTTCAAAAGACATGGTTTTGGTAGATCCGTGAGAAGGTGGCTTCGAGGAGTTTGAGCGAACAAGGTGGTCGTAGTCGTCGGCGGCAGCGGTTGCTGCGACGATGTTGTGGTGGTCCAAGGTTGCAATTGTCCAACGAACAAGGGTGTCACAATGGTTTGGGGAGATTTGAGTTCACAAATCTAAGTTCATAGATTTGGGTTAGGAAAGCGGTTTGCAGATCTAGGTTTTCAGGTTGTTCAAGCGAGAGAGGTGGGACTCCGAGGATGGGTGCGGGTTTGCAGATCTTAGTGTAAGAGTAAGAATGTTGAGAATCTGAGTTTGTTTCTCTTACAGGGAAGCAATTTCTGGCGGTTTTTAGTCGCCAAAAAACAAATCGAAATAAAATAATAATAAACGCCATATCATCACTTAACGTCCAAAATAGATGGAAAGGACTAAAACATTGGATGGGAAAAAAGTTTGAGGACGTTGATCGGTCGTCGAAAAGTTTAGGGACCAAAACCATAAATAACGAAAGGTTCAGGGACGAAAAACATAGTTTACCCTTTAAAAAATAAAAGTATAAAAATTATAAAATGTTATTAAAAGTGTCTAAAACGTCCGTGCATAACCACTAGGGTCGGCTTAGTAGTGACGGGTTTAGACAATGTTTGAGGTCATAGAATCTAACGTCAGTGAGATCATTATAAACAAAAAAAAAAAAAAAGTCCATGCAGCATCTGACAAGGACACATTTGACACAGTTATAATACAGCACGACCACTGTTTACAAGTGAGCATGCTTCTTACATATAAACTATAAAACACCTATCAACGAAAACCCGGCTCCATGCCAATGTTTTCCCACCAAATCTTAAATTACTTAACCTAATTCCATCATCATAACACAATAACCGTGACTATCTCCACCAATGTTGTTAGAATCGCGATCCAGATCGTAGGATCGTGCGATTCAACGATTTGTGAAGACCTCTCCGGGCTGCATCGTCGTTGGGATCGCTGAAGTGCGAGATCAGAGTAAAATCGCGCTCTTGCGCATGGGATCGTGGGATCTGCGATCCCTTCTGAGCTTCGTGGGTGAGCAAATAGCGACGTTTTGCAGGCTTTGTGGGGACTCACCAAACAACCTCTGTTCTTGCAACCGCTAGCCTCCTAATACTCTTCCATCTACATTCTCTGTAGTCTGGTATAAGGAATTGGGGTTGCACTTGCTCTTGGTGGCTAGCGGCACTTACCACTTAGGATAGAAACTAATGGGTCTTAGGGTTTCAAGGGAATTGGGCCCAAATGTTTTTTCTTTATTTTTTCTTTTTCTGATTTGAGGCTATTGCTATATCCACTCCCCCTTCATACTAATCCACTCCCCCTTATCCTTTTTTTTTTCCCAAATTACCCCACTAAAACACACTCCCCCATTTCCTTCTCCCTCTCCTGTATATAACTATCTTTTGGAAAAAGAAAACACACTCCTCCTCAATGCCTTTGCACATATAGCAACACATTTTACAAATATCAATTACACCGTTGAGACAACAAAATTAACAAATGCTAATCTAGCTAGGTCAAAAGACTAAAAAAAAAGAATGATACAGTATTTCATCTGGTAGAAGAGTTTTACTTATTGAGCGTCGCCCCATCTACCCATTGAGCCACGGACTTGACCAAATAGCAGCAATTATCACAATATAGGTAGGTCACTGTGAATAACGGCCGAGCATTTTGGCTTTTTAATTATGTTAATTTGAATTAGGTGTCACTAATAGAGTAATATATAAGTTCTGTAGATAAATGGAATAAAATAAGTGTAACTGTGTAAGTGGACAAAGTGTACAGATTATCTAGTCCATATATCCCAAATATCTGGCAAAGGTTTTTGTAATTTCTTTACATAATATGTACAAAGACTTTATGAGTTAGGGGAACTATCAACATCTCCAAGGTTGTAGTCTGTAAAGTCGATCTCGCTGCTAGAATAGTACGCTATATTTGGATGCTCTTGGATATTTTCTTGGACACTATGTTTAGCGGTTTAAGTAAAAATCCCTGCAAGGAAGAGTGTGTTTTCTTTTTCAGGAAGGGAGTTATATATGGGAGAGGAAGAAGATGAGAGGAGTGTGTTTTCTTTTTCCAGAAGAGAGTTATATATGGTAGAGGTAGGAGGAGATGAGGGGAGTGTATTTTAGTGGGATAGTTTGGGGAAAAAAAGAAAAAAAGGGAGTGGATATAGCAACAGCAGCCCTGATTTGATTTGTTGGCCTTAATTTGAGTCCAATTTAGTTTCTCTTTTTTTTTGTTGTTTTTTTTTTTAAAAACATAACATACAATAATATAATAAACTAAATAATAATAATAATAATAATAATAATAATAATAATAATTAATATAATAGTATTAAAAATGTAATTAAAAAATTAAAACATAACATATAATATAATAATATGATAAACTAAAAAAAAAATATGATATAACAAACTAAAGAATAATAGAAATAAAAATTATATTATATATAAGTATTTTAGGTAAGAAAATGTAAGATCTTACGATCCGAGTTACGATTTTTTATCCCTCTCCCGATCTTAGGTAAGATCTCGATTTTAACAACCTTGGTCTTCACCATTTTTACACTGCCAATTGATGGTAAATATATGTCTTCAGTATACACAGTCTGAATTGCCACAACCACCACTAGTTTCACTCACACTAGCAACATAAACAATCCAGTATCAATGAAACTCACTACTCGCTAGAACTAGGCAATTTCATCTATTATTCCAAGCAATCATTACATTAAGCTTGGATACATGATAAATTCATCAACACTGTTATATAGTATGGAACTAATATAACGAAAAAGAATGAGAGGAAGTCCAACTTTCATCCTTAAGATCAAGACCAAAGAGTTGTTTATTTCACAAATTTGAACACTAATTAAGCACTATTTCCTTAAGTTTAGTACATGATAGCTTATACTGTAAAGTTAACCATAAAACTAACTCCTATAAGCTAAAAAGAGCTTATTTTTTAATTTTTTAAATTTCACCAAACTTGTTAAATACGTTTAAAAAAAGAGCTTATAAAAGTCTTCACAAACAGAGATAAGCTCCCTATAAACTCTTCCAAACAACCTCTGAGAAATGTACATGCTTGGCTTTTGGATCCAGTCAAATTCATGACTGAAAAACGAACTTACCCTGCTTTCATTCATTTACAGAACAGTCAGAACTTAACTTCAACTCTATCACCCAAGCCCATTTAAACAAAAACAAAAACAAGAAAAGAAAACTCCTAGAATTTTCATCCAAGCCTTCTTAACATAAAGAAAAATTACAATTGTCTATCAACTTTCTCTTGCATCTCATTTCTACCATATGTTCTTCTCATCTCTTACTGTTTTATCATATCACTTATCACATCAATTACTTTGTCTCTCTATCATTGTTGTTAAATGGCAGCACCATGACCACTATGGTAGAATGGCGTGGTGGATGTTTTGCCAACCGCCATAGGCAATTTGTGAATGGAGACCCACTGTGACGACACCATAGGCCATAATGGCATGTTTATATGGCGGAATTTTGGCCTTCCGCAATCTACCACTGGTAACACTGCTCCCTACTGGAAATATAAGGTTGCCTTGATGGTTGGGAAGAGGGGCATAAGGGTGAAAGGAGAAGGGGGGAGGGATAGGTTGCATGTTCGAATCCCTCCCACTGACATTTCTTACAAAACTAACAAATTAACATTTGCCGATAAAAAAAAACACTGCTCCCTACTTCTTTTTTTTCCTATCTCTTCTTTTCACCTCAATCCACTTCATGTTGGGGTGACCGATTATCGGAACTCTAACACAAAACAACATGATCGTGATCTTACCTGTGCAACATTAAATCCTGCTACCAGTTTACCTCCTTTGAATGAAAAGTAAAACAAAAACAAAGCACAATACATGAGGAGATTTTTCAAGTACCATTTCATTAGCACTGATAGCAAACTAACTACCCACAAGAGAAAACATCTGTAAATTTAATCTCTTCTAAATATGATACACAAGAGTAAGTAACATTCTCATCAAATGTCCGCAAACTTATAAACCCAAAAGGCAAAAAAAAAAAAAAAAAAAAAAAAAAAATTCCAACCTGAAAGGTTTTAGCAATTATATCATCGTGAAGGGAGACTTGGTTTCTACAATTACAACAGCAGTACAAGCGAGGCCCTACAATTTCCGCCATTGATTTGTCAACGATTGCAAACTAAACACCTCGCTGCTCTGAAAAGAAAAGAAAAAATATAAAAAAAAAATCTCAGTTATGCAAGAGTGAGAACAGCACACAGGAGGCTTAGATCTGCAACAACAAAAGAAAAAAAGTGGGGGCGTTAGTGGGGAAAGTAACGAGATTTCTTTACCTGCAACCAACAAACGATGACCCCAAAAGAAAGATCCGCAACAATAAATTATGGTAGAATTGGTCGCAAGTTTTGAGAAAAGGAAAAAGAAGAAGAAAAGTTCGGCGCACAAGTGGAATAAAATAAATGTCATCATCATCTTGTATGCATAATATAATATAATATAATAAAAGAAGAATAAAATTAAAAATATATTGGCCATTTCATTCATCATAGAGTTTTCCTGTCCCATCGATTTGACGGGGTGAAATTGGTGAAAAGAACAAGAATGGAACTGTTTATCCGTACTTGCCAATCAGCTGAAGATAAATTACATAGATCAAATTCCACGTAACTTTATTTTTTTTATCAAATTATACGTAATTTTTTTTTTTTATAAACTAATCTACTTTAAATTTAAAAATATTATATTAATACTTTCTTATATATTTGAAAACATTATATTGATATTCTTCAAATCTTACATTAATATTTTTTATAAGAAAGACAAAAAGAAATAGGAATGTTAAAAGAGTACAGTGTTTGTATAATTACATGAAACATTATTATCGTTTTGAAAACTAATTCATTAAATTTATTTTAAATATTTTATTCAATTATAGATATTTTATTATATATATTTAAAAAATTATTTTAATTATTATTTTCATAAAATATAATTTAAAATAATCAAATTAAAAATAATATATAAGTAAAAGAAAATTAAGTACAATTATTAAGGTAGTTTTTTAATTGATGTTATTATTATAGTGTTTATATAAATATTTAAATTAAATGATATTTTTCTTATATAGTATTAGTTATTTTATTTATGACACATAATATATAATTAATTTTAAGACTTAAATCCAGTTTTGGTCCTTATAGGAGCGAATGTGCAATTTTGGTCCCTATAAAAAAATTAATTGCATATTTGGTCCTCAATGCTGTCAAATTTAAACAATTTTAGTCCACCATTAGTTTGTCATCCAAAATTAGACAAAATATACTTATGTGGCTATGATTGATAACATATGAGACTATCTTATGCACATAGGAAATTAATAATATTAAAAATAAAGAATAAAACTTACTTTAATACATTTTAAAAATTGAAAAAATAATTATTTGAATAATTTATTGCAAGAAATAATTTTAGGAAATTAATAATATTAAAAATAAAGAATAAAATTTGCTTTAAGGGTTTTTTTTAATTGTTGATAGTCTTTTTAAAAAAAATGCTCAAATTTAATTTAGAAATAAAAGTAAAAAAGCTGTAAATTAAAAAAGATAAAATGTTAAGAAATTAAGTATATGGATAAACATCTTCTCAAAAAAAGTATATGGATAAACATAAAAAGATAGCGATTTGAGATAAAAATATATATATAATTTTTTTTACTAGTTGTTAAATAAAATTAAATTTGAGGTTTAATTACTTATTTGATTGTTATAGTTACAAAAACTTTATCTTTTAATTCCTATATTTAAAAACATTCCATCTTAGTCCTATAGTTACCATTTTTAATCATTTTTAGTCCTTATCTTAGAAAGGATTAAAAGTCATATGTGTATGGATTAAAAGGAATTAAAAATTATACGTGTATGAAATGGGATGCTTTTATGTATAGGGACTAAAAGATAAAAATTTTACAACTATAGGGTCAAATAAGTAATTAAGCATAAACTTAAAGTTAAAATTAAAAATATATTTAAAAAAATTAAATTAAATATTCAGTATATAAGATTAGGAATCTATAATAAGACATGAAATTTAATGAAAGTGAGAATAACTCCTTAAAATAAAATAAATATTAAAAGTATCATCTTCTACACATTATTATTTAAATTTGTAATTTTTAATTGATAATTAGAATTTGTCATAGATTTTTTTTTTCCATTTATTCCTTTTCTATTTTATTTCAAATTCAAATTTTTATTTGAAATTCAATGCATGCATGCTCACATATAAAATTTAGATGCATGATTAATACCTAAATATGAAATATTCACCATTTAATAATTATAGAATAATTTGAATTATTATTAAATTTCTAATAATTTCTAAAAGTGTTTACTATCTTTTTAGTCCCTATTTTTTTTTAAAAATTTCTATTTTAGTCTTGAACTTTTTTTTACTGGTTTTAGTCCCTTAACTTTTTTTTATCCCATCCATACATTTAGTCTTTTTTTAAACCCTTTAACAGGGACTAAACTAAAAGTAGGGACGGAAAAAAATAAAAAACTAAAAGTCAGAACAGAAAAAAAGTTACGAAACATTGACACAATGTTATCATACTCGGACTGGTCATCGAGGTCGGGATACTGGGTCACTAAGTCACGAGTCAACTCAGTGAGTCACTGGTTGACCCGCGTGACTCGGTCTATATTAATTTTTTTAAAATTATTCATAACCTTTATATGTGTGTGTGTGTGTGTGTGTGGTTGCATTATACATAATACATAATAAATGACACAATTAGCTTAGTGGTATGCTAAGTGCTTGATATATAGAAGGTTGTATGTTCAATTGCAAATCGTGCCAATTTTTTTTTATATATTTGTATAGGAATGGTAATGGGTAGGGTCTGGGTAGGGTCCTATAGTATACCCGTCCCATACTCGCGTTTAAAAAAAAACTCGTACCCGGCCCCATACCCGTGTGGGTAGCAACTTTAATCCTCATTTCCGTACCCGTTGGGTACCTATATACCTATACACGCACCCGCTACCTGCACTTTTCTTATGTATGAAGTTAATAAATCAATAAAAATATTAATTAAAAAATTACTACAAGTAAATTGAAATTCAAGCTTAAATAATCCAAACATAACATTAAAAGCATCCACACATAATATTAAAAATAAGCAAATATGACATTGATTCGTCCAAACTTAAGTCATAAATAAACAACATTATAAAGATAATTATAGTTTATGGAAAATATAAAAAAAAAAATTACTGTTAGAGTGTTTAATCATAGTTTATGGAAAATATAAAATTATTTTTTGACAGAAAAAAAAAAAAAAATATATATATATATATATATATATATATATATATATATATATATATATATATATATATATATATATATATATATAGTTAACTAATTCATATATTTGTAATAAAGGAAAATGTTTCAAGAATAATTTTATTTTAACTAAAGATATTTCAGAAGAAATGATTTTAGGAACTCCTTTTTTAACCCAAATATATCCTTTTGAAGTTTCTGAACAAGGAATAAAAACTAAATATCATCAACAAGAAATACTGTTTGAATTCCTAACACCCATAAAACAAAAAGAACTTCATAACCTGTCTGATGTAGCAGAAAATACTTTTATAAACAGGATAGAACAAAAGCATAGTCAAATAAAGTTATTACAAAAAGAAATAGCCTATGAAAAAATAGAAAAACAATTAAATTCTACTTTTGTTAAAAAACAGATAAAAGAAATTGAAAACTCTTTTATAACTGAAGTTTGTGCAGAAATACCAAATGCTTTTTGTAATAGAAACTCTTTTACTGTAGGATTACCTTATGTTAAAGATTTTCATGAAAGTAAAATACCTACCAAAGCAAGACCAGTTCAAATGAATAAAGAAACTTTGGAGTACTGTAAAAAGGAAATTCAAGAATTTCTAAAAAAGGGATTAATAAGACCATATATATATATATATATATATATATATATATATATACAACATAATGATTTACTTAAGATATTTTAATTATATTAATTAATATATATTTATGGTAGGGCGAGGCAGGTATTATAGTACTCGTACCCGCACCCATCCCCGCCAAAAATTGCGGGTAAATACCCGTCCTCAGCCCCAGCCCCAATAAACAAGTATTTACCCGACCCACTTGGGGATATTTTTGCGAGTACCCATAGGGTCCAGATACACTTTGTCATCCCTATATTTGTATAATATTATATGTGTGTGTGTGTATATATATATATATATATATATATATATATATATATATATATATATAAATTAATTATTAATATCCTTTAGTTTACCTACTGTAACACCCTAATTTGCTATTAAGGATCTCCTTATTATTTCTGAAATTTGCGGAAATGATTTTAATTCTTTATTGTAAAGTAACCATCAAAATACGAGGAAATTTATTCCCTTTTTAACTTTCGAAACTTATTAATTTTAACTCCAAAAGAAGAATTATCCTTGTTAACTTATCGTAAATTTTAAAACGCCCTTTTTGTGAAATGAAATTTCTTAATAAACTAAACTCGAATTATCAAAACATCATAACCATGGTAAACCATTAAAACGTAATAGAACTTCTTTTAAACATCCTCAATTTCATCATTTGATAATTATATTACACAAAATTGAATACACTTTTACATCCTTAAGAACGAATACATCTTTTTCAAATAAGTCACATGAAGGAAAATGATACATCATAATACTAAATCCTAGTCTACCCTCATTTATACAAGAAAAGGACCAAGACTCAGAGCAGTGACTCAATGAAAATTAAAACCCAAAATACCCATGAGGCATCCTCAGAGGGATCCTCTTCTTCCTTGAACATATCCATTTGCGTCACTGGCACTTGGCGTAGTATCCCCACTCTGTCTTCATCATTCGCATAGGGCCAACGAATATTCTCTGAAAAATAAAAATATGGGAGTGAATTCTCTACCTCCTTGGTCGCCACAAACAAATGGACTTTCAATCCCAAACAACCTATACGACCACTGCATGTGGTACTCTAGCGATGACACTCACGATAATTCTATCACAAATATCTATCTTACAACATCTATTCCTATGAGCCCCACTGCCATTAAACCTCCCAGGTTTTGATGGTCTTATGCATTTATATGGATGATGATTGGGAGTACACGACGTAGGTGGTACAAATGGCACGTCGCTCTCACCAACCTTGGCTATAGCCTCGCTCTAGTCGGGAATGCCAAGTCGATAGTGTGAGTCCCTCGTACTAACCGGGCTTTTCGCCTTAGTCAGGGTCGTCACAACTTGACACCATTTCCCCCAAGACTCCTTTGAGCCGAACGATCTATTCCCTAACATACCAACTGTGAGCCATCCACTCCTTACAATGATTCCTCACACGTTTTCCACGCCGCGAGATGTATTCCACCGAACAATCGGTTTCAATGGTACTGCCAAAAGGATGTTAGAGGACCCTTCCCACCCAGCATGAAGTCAAGCCCCATCTCTGATTAATAATATTGTCTCTCTAACTCCATCTTGTCTTTACGACCGATGCCCTCTTTACATCATCCACTTCCCCGAAGCGTGCGTCGTCTCGTGCAAGGTGAATAACACGAACATCCATCATTCTTCTTCACACAACAAGAGGGGAAGGATCCCATCCCTCCTAATCTATCAGCGTCATGAACAATATGACCTTTCAAAGTGGATATATTCGCTTGCACACACATGGGTGCCTCGGGCACTCCAACTCATCTATCCTACTCATGCACAAGCAAAACCAACATGCATTGTCGAGGGACAATGCCCCTCGGATTCAGATCACAACAAGCAATATATCCACAGGAAATATCTAACAATTCATATCAACGCTGGAGGTCACATCCTCTCGGTCTTAACAATAATTGGTCACGCACATTTACAACATACTAATACATATATAATTCAACAACCAAGTGCCGAAGGTCACGCCCTCTCGGTCTTTGCTAATGATTTCACAACGAGAATACATTCACACACTTATACAATTTAATTTCATCACACTTTACAAACTTTTGGGTCAAACCTGCAGCCACCACAATATCCCAATTTTCAAGTACCATAACTTTTTATTTTGGGTTCCAAATGTTCACAATTTAAGTCACAATCCCTATGTACATGTTAACTATCATACTCCACCACAAAATACTTATTTTAGGCTTTTAAAGCTTAAATTTTAAGTGGTTAGACACCCAACCCGAAATGGGTTCAAAAATTCAAGAAAAAGGGTTTAAAATTTCAAAATTTAATTCCCATTGATGTAGAAATCGGATTTTGATGAACCAAATATGCATTCCTAGGTTTTAGGATGTAAGGAACCCATTTTTCTGGTCCAAAAGATTAAATTCTAGTTCTAAAAATTATTAATTTCAAAACAGTGGCAAATCCAACGAAAACGGCACGAAACTTAAAAATAAATTTTCCATTGCTATAGAAATCGGTTTTCGACGAAATTCATATACAACCCTAGGTTTTAAAGCATGAGAAATATAATTTTGAGGTCCATTATAACCAATTCCAGCTCCATAATTACAGATTTTTGAAACAGATGCAGAACAATGTAAAAAGGGCTTTAAACTCAAAAATAAATTTTCCGTTGCTATAGAAATCGGTTTTTAACGAAATTTAGGGCATAGAAAGACCATTTTTAGTACCACAAATAGTCCAGAACAGCCACACCACTTGTCTCACAAAACAGAACAAGAATATTTAAATAAATGGCTCAAAACTTAAGAAATTTATAACAAATAGCTCAAATGCTCAAAAATAACATACTTTATATGTAACCCTAGGTTTTTGGACCCAAGGAACTCATTTTTAAGGTCAAAAACATCAAAAAGTACACCCATTTTTCCAGACCACAAAAAAGTAACAAAAAATCACACTTTACATACATGACACAAGTTCAAACTCACATATATTTGCAAACAAACTTGACCCATCATAATAGGATCCAACACAAACAATTTTAGGCTCAAAGAGAATAGAAAATCCCTCCCATACCTTGGTTTCTCAAGTGCTCAAAACAAAATTTCCAACCAACCAAAGCTAGAGCTTGGTGAGCTCTACAACACATCAAAAATGCAAATAAAAAGGAAGAGAATTAGTGGGGGGAAGCTAGAGAGAAGGGGAGAAAAACATAGAGGGAATGAGAGACTTTCACCACAAGAGAGATTGAAATTTCTCTCTCCCTTGGCTGTCCAAGGCTGGCTGCTGCACTTGTGGGGGAAGGGGTCCCTCTTAGCTTATATAGGGGACCCCAAAACCCTAAGTGTAGGTCCCACAAAAATAAAAATAAAAAGATTTTTCTAGACCTAATTGTGTTTAAGTGGTTAGCTAATCTGGGTTTCTATTTTTTTAGCTCTAAAATATTCTTAAAATGTAGAATTTAATTTTCCAAAGATAATGCCTTTGGAATCACTCAATTTGGACTTAAAATGAATTTTCTAGGTCCAAAATACTAAATACTTTGCTAAAATTAATAATTAATTCATTTTAATTATTTTTGCTGAACTTAGATCATTTTCATGCTTAATTATAATTATTATAATTTCATCTAAGTCTAAAATAATTTTTCAAGCTCAAAAACATATAATTACGGAAATGCCATTAATGAGAATATTCATTCTTTTGACCAACTTTGACCATATTTGACCAGATTTGACTTTTGGTCAAATCATGGTTAAAACTTAATTTTATCAATTATTTTTACTTCACCAATGAAGATTTGATGTCTCACATTTATTTAGTTGCTAACTAGTGCTTTTTAAACTTTAATTAAACAAATTGCACTCTATTTTAATTAAACAAATTGCACTTTATTTTGTTTAATTACCTTAATTAAATTTTCTACATCATCAATTACTTTAGAACAGTTAATTTTACTAATTAAAGTTATTCTAGGCCCATTAGTAAATTAATCATGCTCTTAAAAGTCTAATTTTAGATTCTAGACACAAGTTCCACTTAATTACAACAATGTCATTAATGAGTTGACCAAATCTCTTTCCATTGACTTTGACCAAAGTGAGTCTATCTTTGACTTTTCAAATTTTGAATTTTCCTCCACTAATTATGTAATGTCTCTACTTAACCATTATTAAGTAATGCTTATTTTAATTATTTATATTATTTTTCTTAATTACTCAATTAATCACTAATTAAGAGGTTAATTTTCTATTTAATCTTAAGCTCTAAAATTTGGGGTGTTACACCTACTATTGGAAAACAAATGTATATAATCATAGCTATTTTAATGTTTTAAGTAATTTGTAAAATAAAGTTTGTAAATAAAGTTTCAAAGGTTAAATGATCCACTGGATTTAAGTGTAGCTATACACGGTTTTCTATTTTAAATCATACATAGCTATTTTTATGTTTTAAGTAATTTGTAAAATAAATTTTATAAATAAATTTTCAAAGGTTATAAGATCTTAAGTGTAGCTATACATGGTCTCATTATTACTCGTGTGAATGGGGCAGTGTGCCTAAAGTTTTTTATATTACTATTTCCATGTTTCAAAATTTGAATTAAAAGAATCATTGATTTCAAGAGTTAATGTTATATTTGAGTCCCTAAGAGGCAAAAGCTCTCCCGTTTCTTCTACTCCTCACCCTTCTCAGTTCTCAGAACCCCTTCTCAGCATCATCTGTTGAAAAGTTTCTTTCATTTCATTCTCTGTTGTTATGATGTTCCATTTTCCGTCTCATTGTTGTTTGAGTCGGGATCCAACATCGCAATCGTCATCTACAGTTATGGCATTAACGAGTCTTTGCGAAAGAAGTTGCAAAAGTTCTGTGTTGCCAGGAAGTGCCAAAGTCACAGTGAAACATGCAAGTGTGTGACCTGGTCGAGTTAGTACAAATAGCTGGGTCACAGATTTTTTCAAAAAACCGAACGAGTCAACTGAGTTTCTCCGAGTCGATTACATATCTGATCCTATGAGCTGCTCGGACTAGCTAGGTGACCGATTTTCAGTTCGACCGGTTCAACCAGCCGGTTCAAGGCGAGTCTGATAATAGTGCATTGACAAATAAAAAAAAAGTTCAAAAACTAAAAATAGAAATTCTAAAAACATATAGGACTAAAAAGATAGAAACCTCTCCTAAATTAATGTAACCTGATGCACACATATATTAACATATAAACACGTTTAGACCCAGTCTTTGCCTCTCATTGGCTCACTGGTAATGTATCTTCTGCTCCTCTACCATAGTGAGACCCAATACATTTAAAAGAGAAGTATTCCATTCTCATTCATTTATTTCTCGCATAAGAATAGTGAGCAGAAGCATTCAGAGTAAGCGAGACTGGAAAGAAATGTGAACAAGACAATCATATATTAAAGGCTTCTAATAATGAACTTCAACAGCTAGTCATTTCCACTGATTTTCCAAAAGTCACGGTGTAGGGATTCACATGACTCCAACAACTTTAATATTAATTATGATTATGATTAGGGGTGTTCAAGGTGCTGTTTGGTTCGATTTTTAGCTAAAAAGTCATCCAAACTTGTTGGTAACTGAAATTTAATTTTTTTGTAGCCCAAGATGATAGGCCTGAAATGATAAGATCGGTAATGAAGTTGATAAAATTGTGCCGAATGAAATAAGATAAAGCCCAAGAAGGGATTTTCGGTCAATTAAAGGAGATTTTTTGAAATTAATCTGATTATTCTCGAAGACTCGAAAGACTTGGTCAAAACTGATCAAGTAGTGTTAGTTAGTGGAGGCCAAAACTAAAGGAAGCATTCAAAAACTGTCGAGGAAGTGTTTAGTGTTTTGTTTCGGTGGATGATCTCTATAAATATTCCTAGTATCCCAACTGGAAAAAAAAACTTCGATGAAAATTCAAACTAAGTCAATTTTATTCTTGCATTTTATCTTTACTGAATTTACTATTTTTTTAGAGTAAATTATACGGACACCCACTGAGGTTTGCCTTTATTACACTCGGTACCCCTCCATTTTTGAACTCTACAGAAAACCCCCTAATTTTTGGACTTTCGTTACATCGACCCCCCCTCATAGGCATAAATCATTACACTGACCCCCCTCTCAGGTTTAAAAAATATTACACTTACCCCCCCCCCCTTAGGGGTGCTCAAAGTAATGTAAAAAAATAGAGGGGTGCTAGGTGTAATAAGAGCAAACCACAAGGGGTCTGTGTAATTTACTCTTTTTTTTATTACCTTTCAGTTTAATTTTACGATTTTTAGCACTATTTCATCTTCACATACACCAAACGCTTTCTCTAGTAGTTTGGGAACCTATTGTTAAGAAACATATTTCCCTTCTAACCATCAATTGTTTGACTTGTATTTTGGAATTGTGTTGGAGTGTTAGCTTATTCAATATGTTAGTTTTTCATGCAACAACAAAATTGGCACGCCTGGTGGGACCAGAATAGGTGAAATGATTGCCAAGTTTGAAGCTGAGGTTGATATTGTTCGGCCTATGCATTTGTGCTCTGGTAAAAATATAGGAGACATGGAACTGATGCTGAAGAAGACTTGTAATAGAAAAATGGCTGAAATGCAAACTCTCAGCATGCCTACGTTTATGATGCTTGTAGCACCGTCAACGCTAGTCTAAAATATGGTGACTTTGACTACCATTTCTACTACCGATGCTACAGTGGTGGGGATTGAGGCCCCTACTATGATGACAACGTCATTCATTAGGCAATGGATTGATATGGGGATTCATGATATTATGTACCAAGTTTCTAAACAACTTGCAGATATTATGAAGCCAATGGTACACAACGAATTTCACCATGCGAAGGAGCTTAATAATAAGGCATCATAATCAGTGGAGAATTCGGCAACAACTTCAATACAAGGATGGAATACCCAGTCGAACCATGGACCATGGTTAAATAATGAGGCCCAACAGGTTCCATTATTAGGGGGAACACATACGGGGTTTCTTACATCTATGGTACAACCGAACGTGCTTTGTGATGCCTCAAATTAGGGCATCACAAAATATGTATAAATATATATAATTATTCACATTTCAATTAAAATACTTAATATCTTTAATCGGTGTATTTTTTTAATAGATATGAGTAAAACGTTTTTAGTAATTTGATTTGTGAAATTTTCAAAAACTTTTTCATTGAAGTAAAAACAATTATTCCTCTAATTTCTAATGCATGTGTAATTCCTTCAAAACATTATTTTCCTCATCATAATCATCTTAAGTAAATAACAACATGCATCGTCAAAAGTGAAATAATAACACAATGGTTTCATGCATGATTTAAGATATCAAATAAAGACATACATAGGTAAAATCTCGAATCATACATCCAAATCATAAGTAAGCATCACAAATAATAGAGTCAAATAAACCTCCACGGTCATCCATAAACATAGTAAAAGTACATCATATGGTATATGTCAGTAGTAGACAGAAAGTAAAATATACAACCCATTATGGATAATAAAGTAGCAAAATGCGTACAAGGTGACATATGAACAAAATACTGAGTCCTATTCTACTCACATCAAAATACACAAAAAGGAAGAAACTAACACTTAGGGCAATCACCTAAATACATGTATCGCTATGTTGTACCCCCAACCTAAATCCTGTAATGAATGAAGTTTTGAAGACTCTCTTAGTGCTATTGTATCTTAGTTTAGTTTTAATGATGATGTATTTATAATTGTATTTGGTACTCCATACAGTATGAAAACTAGTCTTATAGGATGTATGTTATAGCTTTTAATGTGTGAATGTGTGTGTATCATGCATATAGGCTAGTTATACTTCAATTCTCTCATGATTGCATTCATAGATCATTGATTCTTTATATCTTTTTGTTAAGGATTGAATCCAGGTTAAAATCTTTTTGAAAATTATAAGATTTTAATCCAAGAACAAAATAATCAATTACTAGAACATATTAATCGATTATCTCAAGGCTTTATTTCTTAGAATTTGTCTAAGATTCGCAGATAATCAATTATCCACTTGAAATAATCAATTATTTGACCCTGAAGCAAAAATGGGCATTTTGCAGTTAATCGATTATTTGATGAAATAATCAACTATTTCGTTCTTCAGTGTTTCTAAATGATGGCAAGAACAAAACAATCGATTATCCCTAGTAATAATCGATTGTCTCTGTTCTAAGGTCTATAAAAATGAAATTTCAAAAGCTCTCAAGTGTGACACCCATTTTTCTCAAATTACTTAGAAACATTCATTGTGAGAGAGCTTAGAAACTGAGTGTCATCATCTCTAAGATTCATTGAGCTACATTTTTCTTATCTTCAAGAAATCAATGGATTTTGATCATGCTACATGAAGGGAAGTTGAAAGCAAGTTAAGAAGTGCATCAATTTTGATATCTTCACTACATAGGAGAATTCTTTCCTTTAACATTGATTTGTAATTCATTTTTGGGTAGGTTACCCAGTTACATTACATGTAGATAGGTTTTCTACATAGTTAGATTTTATTGATAGGTTTTCAAGAAGGTTTTGCATGTGAGTTTGTGTGTATACAAATTCTGTATAGTGGAAAAGATCTAAGCTAAGGTTGCTTTGGATAACACTGGATGTAGATTTCAGGTTGAAATCGAATCAGTATAAATCCTTTGTGTAATTCTCTCTTTTCTTTCAATCTTTTAATATCTTGATCTTAATTTCTTGTATTACATTTTGATCATTTTGTTAGAACTGAAAGTTGGAAATAAGAGATAGTAAATACAAGCAACACATACATTCTTTCAAGGATCAAACTCATTTGATCTTGCAAAAAGATTTCATTAAAGATTTGATTTGAAGAAATTTTTTGAAATATCCCATTCACCCCCCTCCTTCTTAGATATTTCTCCTGTTAAGCCATTTTATCTAATAAATCTTGTCTAAGTAGACATCTCCAAAGGATCCTCATTCATCTCTTCACTATCCTCCATTGGTAACCATCTAATGGCAGGAACCACACTTCATACAGACAAAGTGTTAGCAGACTAAACCTCGGCCTCGAGTCAACATCAGGTAGAGTAGATTTGTCAAAAGAGTCAATCGAAGAATTTGAAGAAGTCGGAGCAAGTAGTGCAAGTGCTCACATGTATCCCAGAGCACACTCCTGAGTATAAACGAGGGGAAGATCCACATATACTGGTTTGAAATAGGGTCCCTCTACGGCTGGCATGAATCCAAATCAAATCCACTCGCAGAACTATCATCCTCATATAAGTCATCATAGGTCCAGTGACTTTGAAGCATCTGGTTTGACAAACAAAATATCGGTGGTCAGCATGGAATCAATTAATCCAATCCACCCGCAGAACTATGATCCTCATATAAGTCATCATGGGACCATCAATTAGAATTGATTTATAAAAGAATTAATTAATATTGATTGATTTGGATTTAAAATTAAATTAAAATTATTTTATGAGACAATCAATTAAAATTGAAGAATGGAAAGTCGATCAATTTTTTAAATTTAGATTTTAGGGAAAAGAGTGCTCTGGAATGAATTACATCAGAAGTTGACACTGGCAAATTGCACCAGAAGTTGACACTTGTCAAAAGTTTCCACAAAAATGAGTTGGAATTGTATAGTATATAGATAGATAGATATAGATATAGATATAGATATAGATGTTAACTTTGGAATAATTATTTTAAATGTCATATTTAGAATATTTCTATTTAATTGATGGTGTAAAAGTCTCCACTGATAATATATAAAAATTAAAATTAATTGAACATTATTGAATTTTATAATAATTACTTAAAATTTATATTTGAGACTGATATCTAATTAGTTAACAATGTAAAAAATTTCATTCTTATTATTTATCTAGTATTTTAGCCTATGTAATGCATAGAATAAATATTTATTTTTATATAATTAAAATTATAATAAATAAATATTTTTAAATATATAAATTATTCTATAATTAAAATTCATAATAAATACATATTTTTGAACATATAAGTTAATTTTTTGAATTATGATAAACAATTGGCTTAAATAACTTTTAGGTCCCTGATAAATTTCCAAATTTTGCTTTGGGTCCCTGATAAATTTTTTCGTTATTTTAAGTCCCTGATATATCAAAACTTTTATTTTGAATCTCTATCGTTAGTTAAGTGATGACGTGACACCATCTCAACAGTTTATATATATTGGGAAGATCTGTTCGGATGGTGTCACGTTATCACTTAACTGACGGTAAAGACACAAACCAAAAGTTTTGATATATCAGGGACTCAAAATAATGAAAAATTCATTAGGGACCCAAAGCAAAATTTGAAAATTTATCAGGGACCTAAAATTTATTTGTTTAAATTGCAATTTTGGTCTCCCAATTTCCTAAATTCACTATTTTGGTCCCCCTGGTTTTTAATTGTAACATTTGATCCCCTAGTTTTACAAATTGGCGATTTTGGTTCATCTGTTGATTAAAAAACTTTAATCAAAGATTATTAACCGTAACCTCTTCCCCTCAACCTCTCTTAATTAAAGTTTTTTAATAATTAATGATTTTTAATTAATTTATAATTAACTTAATAACTCTACTAATCACAATTATTAGTTAATAATCTAATAGATGAACCAAAATCGCCAATTTGTAAAACTAGGGGACCAAATGTTACAATTAAAAACCAAGAGGACCAAAATATGTGGATTTGGGATACTAGGGGGACCCAAATTGCAATTTAGCCAAGTTATTTAAGCCTAAACAATTTATATTGTAATTCAATATAAACCCTAAATCCGTAAGAATAGGGGTGTTCGCAGGTACATGTCAACTGCAAACCTAATTTGATTCAAACTAACCCAATCACTTTGGGTTGAGTTTTTTGAGTGTTTGGGTTGAACCCAACCCAACTCATTTGAATTCGTTCATGTATGAGTTGAGTCACGAGTTTTAACTTTTAAACCCAGAACCCGTGAACCCACCCTATTGACCCATTGATGTGACTTGTTATTAGCATTATTGTTATTATTTTTATTTATTTATGTATGTATATGTGTGTGTGTGTGTGTATTTTAAATTAAAAAAAAATAAAAAACTAGTGATAACACATTTGAGAATATTGTATTTATTTGTATATAAGTATGGTGCATGTGGCGCCAACTCAATCTTTAGTTACTTTCTATCCTCAATTGCATTTTCTAGTTTCAACAAGTTCTGATTACCTGAAATATAAGATAGGTTTGTGGGTTGACAATCATTTTTGACTTATTGAAATTAAGTACTTGTTTAGCAATCACTAGAATGCTTGAATGATGCATCGACCAAGTGTCAAACTCTATTTATTAGTATACGTAAGATATGGAATTCAATTTATCTTAGCATCCTAAATTTCCAATTATTCATTCTAGTTTTCCATTGTGATAATGAATATCACATCAACATCAAGTAATCAACTTTAAGGTAATTTTCATGATCTGTTCTTCTTCCTTATTTCAACTTTTTAAAATCTAAAAAAAATTTAAATGTTCAGACCTGATTGACCCCTCACAAACCAATATGCTTTGTGAGCAGGTCAGTTGGGTTGGGTTTCGCAAAAAAAATAAAAATTCAAACCCAACCTAGCCCAACCTAACCCATACAATTTTGATTGGGTAAGGTCATGGATTTAGCCAAACCCAACCTAACCCAACCAAACTTATGAACACCCTTACCTAAGAATATGCAACATTATCCCAAAACCCTATTTTCTCACTTATCTTCTTCTTCCTCAAGTCATCTGACTCTCTAAAGGATTGAGGAATCTGAATCATCTACCCAAGAAGCAATCCTTTCTCTTCCCTTGGAGTTCCATAGTCATTCCTTAGGTAGAATTCTAAAATGTGGTTCAAAAATTGACTTAAAGATTGGTTTAGGTTCATTTTATGTCCTTTCTTCCTTTCTTCTTTAGCTTAAGCTTCCTTCTTTCTTCCATCCTTCTTCCCCAAAAAGCTTGAAACTTAAAGTTTGAATATGTAAGGGAAGCTCATCATTTTTTCTTGTGTTTTGATGATTTATGATTTATGATGTGTTAGAGTGGTTATTGATTTGGATGTATGAATATAATGGTTATTATGTATTATGTTGGTGGGTTGATGTGGAAATATAAAATCTTGATGTGAGTATGTTGATTCAACGTTGTAAATTGTTTGTGAATGAAGTTGGTGATGGAAAATGCCTTGGTAATGTGATAAGGGAAAATTGCAAGTGTACGATTATCGTCAAGTAATAAATATCGAATCCACAACTTTTGGAAAAAATTAAAAATTGATTTGGGAAAGATTTAGAAACTTTGATAAAAAGTATACAGATAAAAGATAACGAAGATTTAATTCGGATAATATTCAAATTTGAAAATTCCAGGACTCTTGTTCAATTAATCTACCAATTCAAGGTTTTTTCTAATTTTCTTTTAATGGCGAATTAACCTAAGGTGATCTTCGTTCTCTTTTAAGAAACAAAGATGTATCTAATCGAGAATTTACCTCTACTGTCGTGGTGGCTATGTTCAATTAAACTCTTACGCTAATAATATCAATCAAATAGATGGTATAATGAGTAAAATGGTACTTTTTGTATATTATTAAGAATTGTTCCTTTGTGATTGATTGTTGTTTGTGAAACTTGGATCCTTGAGATGGGTCATAGTAATATGACGGGTACGGAGGTGTCATATCTCAAATCTCAAGGGAATCTAAATACAACATGATAAAGATGCTTGTATAGCATGGTGAATGTTGGATATTATAAGTTGAAATGGTGTGTCATACATACATATTGCATGGTTTTCATTGCATATGAGTAGACATGTAAGTTGGGACTGTTAAGAAGGTCTCAACCTAGTGTTAGAGTATTGTAGTGTTGGTCATTGTCAATGGGCTAAAGGATAAGTGGATGGGCAAACTCTATATGAGACTTTGATTTATGTAGGCCAAGTTGTGGTAAGCCACTACCCATAACTATCTATTCCTAATAAAAATGTTAATTCTCCATAGGATCAACTGCAGGACTCCCATAATAGATGAGTGTGAAATCTATGTCAAGAGATGCACCTATGTTGATTGCTCAAACATTGAAAATATCTTTGGAGTGGTGTCTGCATTGCTTAGCATATTTCATTTGCATATTGATTCGTTTATGATGATTTGACGTTGAAATGTGTTTGGTTGAATGATGTGAGAACTTTGTCATGTTTTGTATTGCAAAATATCTTTGATTGTACTCATGCTTTTTACTTTTCCCTCTTATTATGTATTTCTTTTAAATGAGCTTACCCTTGCTTTTGTCTTGATTTTTGTGATGATCGTGTCACTTGACATGGAAACAAGTAGTGAGCATACCACTCTTGGTTGATGTTGGATCTTAGTGGTGGGCTCAGGTTCAAGACCCGACTCTTAGTCTTTCTTCCTTTTATTTATTGTCATAATGGGGACCAACTTAGGGAATCGATGTGTTTGTGATATACTTGATGTATTTATTGCCTTGAGGACCCTTTTGAGATTTTTTTTTTCCGGTAGAGATGTTGGTTTTTGTATTGTCCTAAGGAACCATACTTATTTTGTTTTGACATATCTGGATGAGGCTTTATATGATGGATGATTAGACAGTATGTGGAAATTGTGAAAAATGGTAATTATTTCCAAGATCAAACTTAATTTAAGAGTTTTAAATGAACCTAAAATGAGATGTTCCACATTTAGATAGATAGGTGACATGTAGCGACCTTCGGGTCGTTACATTTATGGTATTAAAGTTGGTCGAGTCTTTTGGGAACGAACCTATGAGAAATATGTTTATTGTGTCTTTTGTTGTGCATGATTGAATTATCTATATGTGATAATGTTTGTTAATTGATGGTTTTAGCTAAGTTTTCTAACTTGGTTTGGTCTTGTGATAGGATGGTAAGGAGACTTCCTAGAACTCTTCCTTTACCCCCATTAGGATCTTCACCGCTTTAACACCAAACCCCCAAGTCCATCACAAGTAGCATCATGCCATATGGACTCCTACCTTTCATTCCTCAGCTTACCATGTTGTAACTTCCCATGTAGGGTATCATGCCATTGCATATCCCTTGCATTACATTCCTTTGAATAAAGGTTTCCTCTGGTCTCAGCATCTCTAAGCACCAACACCTTTCTAAGGTCTCTTTCTCACATTAAAGAGATACCTTTGGTCTTAGGTTCTATGAGCAATAGTTCAAGGTATTTATCTCTACCTAAATAGGTAGAGGTCCATTATAAAATAGGTAGATAACCTTTATCATTACATTCCTTTGAATAAAGGTTTCCTCTTAGTCTCAGCATCTTTGTTTCACCTTACAAAAATAACCATTCTGAACACCAGTACAAGGTATTTATCTCTACCTAAATAGGTAGAGGTCCATTATCACAATATTTACTGTAACACCCCAATTTTTCTTTTCTAATTATAAAAATATATTAGTTATTATTAAATATTCTATTTTGTTGGTTTTAATTAAAATAAATAATTTGGGAATATGTTTTGGTTTTAGAAGTTAGAAAAATGGGATTTTTGAAAATAAAA
The DNA here is from genome assembly GCA_026413185.1 of Pueraria montana var. lobata. Lineage (NCBI taxonomy): Eukaryota > Viridiplantae > Streptophyta > Magnoliopsida > Fabales > Fabaceae > Pueraria > Pueraria montana. The sequence goes on from CM048646.1 coordinate 20,268,739, forward strand.
TGATTTTATGAGCTGGTGGTCTCTTAAGTCACGTGTTAGACTTTAGATTCCAAAAGCCCAACTTGCCTCTAAAAACTGTCAGGTTTCTTTTTAAAACCTAGTCTTCCCTCACGTTGCCTTTTTGCTTTCTGTGGGAACTGTGCTATCAGAACCACAAATGGATGAGTGAAAGGAAAATCACAAAGAATTGTCATTACTTGCACTTTTGTCGTGGAATCGCATCTTTCGAGGTAAGGGGGAGTGAAATTGTCTTGCTCATGGGTATGATCATGGTCATGGGTAGCGAGGTTGGCCTTAGACCCAAATTGGTTGAGTATTTTATTTTTACTTTATACTTTAATTCAATTGGATGGATTATGAATATCCCGAAGCAATTTTAATTTGTTGTTGTGATTTGATTACATGAGTGTTTGGTTGAGTTTTTGTGTTTTTCTCCTTTTGTGTTCATTAGGAATTTTGATGGATTATATTTAATTATTGATGTACACTGGATATAATCTCTAAATGGTTGAATTATTTTAATTATGTGTATTTGCTGCTGTGATAATCATTATTTTAGGAATATTTTACCAATTTCATTATATACCTGTGTATGATGAATATGTTAAATTGGAATTAGTTGTATCCTACATGCATGCATGTAGTGATTTTTCTTTTGTCGAAGTTTAATTGAAATTGGTTAACGATGCTTTGCAAATTTTTATATACAAGTACATTGTAAAATTCACGTGATTCAAAGGTTGCAGTAATAGCGTGACACAATTTAAATATCTAGTATATATATAGTGGCAGTGAGTTTTTTTAAGAATAAAGATATTTTAATTGGATTTACTTTTACATATAAAGCCATTCTTTTCACTTTTATGAATCCCTTATTCATGTTTTCTATGCGCTAGTATATTTCAATTGGAATTTGTTTTTACTTGTATGACCTCCAGGTTCCTTTTATGCTTTTATTATATTTATATAATATAAACATATATTTGCTTGCATATACTTTAGTGAACCACAAAAAAGAACTTCCATGTCTTTCGTAAATATATTATACTTTTGTGAATCTTGTTATTTATTTATGTATTATATATATATATATAGAATATTTATTTATATTATTAATTGATGTTTATGATATTATAGTGTTGTTGTGGCACAATTATTTTATTATTGATGTGTTAGAGTTGGAAACATTATGGTTTTATTTGATGTATAAGAGTATTGTTGTGCTCTGTGAACATTGCTATGAATATTATAATATGATATGCTTGGTACGAGTAAAGTATGCATGCTTAGGATGCCATGGTGTACTGTTGATATGAAATAAATAAGGACCAACCTATGTGAGGCAGGATCCTCCATGTGATAAGTTAAAAGAAGCCATGAGCATCTGTGTGAATCATGCATCATACCATGACATATATGTGTTTTTGAAAGTTGTTTATGAACCTAACTGGGGAGGCTGTGAAGAGCTCGTTGAGTTCTGGCCTTGGAGGTGTTATCTGGTTTGGAATCTCCTTTAAGCTCGTGCTGATCCTATGGGTTGGAGTATCCTTGCAAGACTGGGTAACCCTGGCGAGTTGCTAGGGGTATCATCTTAGTTGAGATTGTTAGTGTCGGATGCTCATGGTGTGGCTATTCGTCGACTGCACATACTCGTAAGCTACTTCCATAAGAGTTTTGAATGGTACCACATGCATATAAAGCTAAGAGTAAACACATTACATTGCATGAATACTTGATTGTGTCTGTGTTTGACATATGTGAATGCTAAGAGATAATTGTTATGTGCATTTGTGTTGCTACTTGTCTCCATTTTCATACCACAAGCATGTAGTGAGATGTATCTCACTCCTTTTGTTGTGTTTTTTTTGTGTATGTGTTGGTGGCAGGTAATGTCCAGCAGGACCAATATTACATTGCTAGAGAATAGGCACGGGCCTTCCTTTATGTCTTTATTTACATTTAATTTGGGATTATAAAGCTTTGATAGCTTGTGATATCGAGGCTAGATTAATGTTATTATTTTTTAAGTTGGTTTTATTTTAGAGCAATTCTCCGGAACCTTTACAATTTGAAGGGTTTTGGAACCCTCGTCTATGTGGACCACTAGTTTATAGACACCTTAATCATTGATGCCACCTCAGTATTATTTAACAAATTTTAAGTATTTGCAATTTAGTCCTTCTTGTAATTAATATATTTTAAAATTTAAATATTTTTTAATAGAAAACCTACTTTAAATGCTTATAATTAAACAATGTATTATTTTCAACCCTAACGCAGCTACTATCAAGGTTGTTCATTGTTAATTGAGGTTTAGTTCTGGTCTTTTGCTTATGTGTTCTCTATAGATGACGCTGTTTTCCATTGTCGTCTTTTACTTTCTATCTGATTTGGAAAACGAAGGTATGAGTTTACAATTTTTTTAGGGTAATTAGATTTCGATTCCAGTTATTGGCGATAGGATTCGCTGTACGTATTGTACTAGTTTTTGAATCTCACCATGTTGGGGAATATTTATACCTCAGTTGCAAAGTTGTCAAGTTGGACATTAATGACACATTTGGTGATGCAAAACTCTAAAATTTGGGGCTTATCAATTTTTTTTTGTTGAAATATTTATGTTGCTTGTTTTTTTTTCCATTATCTGGTAATTCTTTCTTTAAAAAAAAAAACAATTGTTTCCATTATCCTGATATGTATTTGTGTGACCCATTGTTTTTGTTGTCGTATAAAATCCTCTTTTACAATGATGATTATTTGTGTGACTCAATCCTTATGATTTATTCATGAATGTGACTATTGCATCTTCCTTTGTTAACTATTTTCATTTTATATACTGAACATGTTTAACAAAAATGCAAGAAATAGTTGGTTACATTGTAGAGTGCAAAAAAAATGCAAGGATGGAATGGGGTTGAATGAAGAATTCAGTTAATATTGATAAGACTGTTTATCTTAACCTTTGATATGCCTTCAATTTGTGCAATGTTGTGGTTAATCTAGCTGTATGTAGTTGTATTGCAATTCATATTTATGTATTTTTTTACATGGATGAATCATAACAGGTGATTATTAATGTTTTATTGATGAATTTTTTAGGTGATTGACTTATCTAGATGTGTTTGTAATTGTAATTGCTGTAGTGTTTGAGTTGCAAGTTTTGTTATATTACATGTAGCCACAAATTTATAGTTGAAATGGTATATGTGTATTTGATTGTTTTAGCAATTTTGAAATAGATATTTAGTTACTTTTATTTTATATTGTCATATGTTAGGGAATTTGCAAATTTGATAGTTGAAATAGTGTTCATGTATTAGTTTGTTATAGCACTTTAGTAATAGATAATTATCTATTAATTTACTAATTATATGTTTATTTACATTTCAGAAAGTATATACAATGCAAAATTCATCATCTTCCGAGGGTAGCATGAATGTTTCATCAATTGTGTGCCATTCTCTAGTAGTATGCAAGTGTGGTTTTCAAAGCAAGTTCAATATTTCATGGTCTGAGGATAATCAAAGTAGGAGGTTTTATGGTTGTGGTAATTATAATGGCTCTACAAGACATTGTGATTATTTCTTTTGGTATATCTCCTACCAACGATTTTCATGCAAATCTTTTTATTAAGCTTAAGAAGGAAATTAAAAATTTGAAGCCAACATTGGAAGCAAAACAATGTACATGCAATAGACAATGTTGCTGCTACAAGTTATACCACAAATTTGTTGTCCAGTCTTGGTTATTGGAGTTTTTGTGACCTTTAGAATGATATTAAAAATTTAAAGGTAGAAGTGGCAGTACAAAAAGAACAATTGAAGGGTTTACAAGAAAAATTAGTCCCTGGGCATTCACAAGTAGACTTATTGAATGAAAAGGTTCATTACTACAATAAGGTTAAGAAGATTAATTTCATCATATTTTGTATTGTATTCTTTCTGTTTGCTAAATGGGTTGTAGTCATGTAGGTTAATTTAGATCAGACTTTTAGGATTGTCTATTTTTGGTTTGTTGAATAGTTATTTTATGTTAAAGAGACCTATTATTTTGTTGTATAATTTTAAGTTTTTAGTATATTTTGAAAAATACATTGATCGAATGTACCACATTTGCAAGGTCTTTATCAACATAATAATTCTTTCACATGTTCGAAATGACATCCTAATGGGTTTAGATTCAAAATGAGATACAAATGTCACTTAAAAAAATTAAAAAAAAATTAACAGATAAATAATACTTACAAATAACTAGCTATAAAAATGCATTGAAGTATATAAAGTTATATATGTCGATTTTGCACATTATACTTTTCTAACATGTTGCATTAAGTTTAAAGATTTTTATTTTATGCTTACTCTACACACAAGTTGGGACATTGCATTATTATGGCAACAAAGATACAGGGTATTTTGACTGCTATACAACATGCTTGGTCATTGCGGGAAAAGGCCGTTTGGATAGAAACTGATTCCCTTGTTGGATGTAATTTCTTCAGTTATGGCTCATTGGCTAACCATTGTTATGCAGGTCTAAGGCATTATGTCCAATCTCTTATGCAGAGGAATTGGAACGTTAAAGTTACTAATACACATCATGAGGGAAATACAGTAATTGATTGGTTTGCTATTATGACATACAATGTAACAAACAATTTAAGAATGTACCAAGTTCTACCGACTACAGTCACTAAAATGTTAAATTTTGAACTTGTAAACATAGTAATTGATATAGAAAAATTGTAAACGAAACACTCAATCCAAAAGGAATGAAAAATAACAATGTTAATGACTACACGTTAACCTGGTAATTCGTAAAGGCAATTTGATGTTTTTTTAATGCAAATCTTTAAAATTAAAAATGAATTAAAATAATTTGTGCAATATGATATAAAGAAATAAATATTTAAACTTAATTAATTAATATAAACTATGACACATGATTTATTCAAATTCATAAATTTTGATAAGTAGTCAAATATGAAAAATTGTACTAATAATACTTCATTAATTTAACATTATTTTAACTTAAAAATCTTTTAGTTTAGAAAATGACAAAACGTGAATTTTTTCAAATAAAAAAATAAATAATTTATATAACTTAAAAAAAGTCATCACTTTGAATAGTGAAGACTAAATTTGTTGTTACATAACATAACTTAAGAGAAGTCATCACCCAAATTTAATGTTATATCATTAATATTTTTTGGAACATACTTTTGCAATGAAAACTTTTGGTGGAAAAATCCTTTACAATCAAATAGCAACAAAAGCAATGAAATCCTTTACCTGTGGCAAAATGGGTTTTTTTTATTGAAAAAATAAAATTACTTGAAAGGTAATATATTCAATGAGCAAACCAATTTCCGATTAAATAACGTTTTTTGAAACACTTAAAATATGTAAAACACACATAAGATTAACATAATGATCGACATAAAAAGATAAATTACTTTGAAATAATAACTGTCAACAAATATCCTAAAAAAGATAGTAAAATGTGTCAAAAGACTAATAACCACTTACGACTAGCAAAATGACATTCTTCAGTAAACATCAAATAAATCCAACACCAATTTCGGATAACCAAACATAATAAAAATCCAAAAGTACAAAATCTCCTAACATCAAATTTTGACAAGATTTTTCCCTTTGGATCAACCAATTCCCAATTTTTGAAGGTCTTCTGAGTTACTTCACTTCTTCTTCTTTTTTCATTGTGTGGATGTAGGACCAAATCTATGGCAATGCGCATCCTCGTTTTAGCATTTACCTCTATGAATTTGGAAATAAGCAATCAAACATGAAACAAATTTAAAATAAAACATGTATGGAAGTAATTATTGAAAACACTTTTTAATATATTCTGTTAGGTAAGTAACATATATGCTTACAATAATTTTGCCATAATCTTCAGTCCATATGAATTTAGACATCTATTTTGCTACCTAAACGTCACAATCATTCCTAAAGATTGAACAAACATTCAATCAAAGTGAACAATAAAACAATGTGAATAAAATGAAAGTTAGAAAGGAAAGGCTTAACACAATTGGGAACGTCATAAAAGGAAGAGTCTTGTAACATTTATTCTAAAAACATAACCTACAAATAACATGTGAAAAAATTAAAAAAAAATGAATATTATTTTAAAATGTTTTGATACAAATAAATTTTGGTGATGTGTTAAAATTGTTATTAACTTACCACTTTTTTAACATTTCACTTCCTAATTTCTAGTCTTGTTTCACTTGGTAATGAATCCAATATGATAAGGCTTTTATCAAGCATGTGAACAGCAAAAAGGTACCAATATTTGTCATCATTCATAGGAACAAAGATCTGCCCACACACACACACACACACACACACACACACACACACACATATATATATATATATATATATATTAAACCAATATATTAATGTAACATAAAAAAAAACAGTTTTGGTTTAAAGAAATGTTATTTAGTAAGAGAATTTACCTTTTGCAAAAGATCTACATTATCCATGAATTCCTTCTCATAGTATTTTGTAATAGTTTCAATTGATGTCTCTCTATCCAATGCGTATTGTTGTTATATTTTAATTTATGTTAATCAGATATTTGAATGACAAATATATAAAAATAAAATAAAATTATATGAAATTAAAAACTTATTAAAGTATATACCGCAAAAATTGTAGTTAAGAACCAAGCTAATAAATATTGTGAAACTCTCATTTTCTCAAAAGTAAGTTCGCAAATTAGAAAGTTAAGGACCTACAAAATGAATGATATATAAAATTTAAAAAATTGGTTAAACATTAAGATGAATAAACATTAACATGAATAACAATTTATATACGGGAGTATCAAACTATAAATTTTGTGTATGTGAATTATAATAATTTTACTTCTTAGTCAACCAATTTTCCAGGCATGAGGCTCAGCAATCTTTTCCTCTCAGCAAGACCCTAGAATGATTTGATTAAAACCTATTCACTACAAATGAAAACAAATTAGTTGATATTAGAAATAAATAATGACAGATATATTTGAAAAAAAATGACCTACAAAAGTACGTTTTCTGGCTTGTTTGTTTGAAAATGTAAGAAGCAATCGCAGCCTCCATCTCGTTAAGAATCATCCCTTTTTGTGGTCTAAATGATACAGGCATCCACTAATATTACACAAATTTATGAAGTTAGCATCATTAATATAACTGTTATGAAAAGTAAGAAAAAAATGAAAATTGATTATGAACTTACACTAGGTATTTCGATTCATGTGGTTCTACCTTCATATTTCCCAGTAACGACTGGTTGGTAAGCAATGTTGTTGTTAGATATGTTTCCAACTACGTTTTTTTTTTCCGAAAAGCTTCCTTGGTTGGATTGTCTTTTCATTAGTATCTTTCTTTCCCAACAATTTTTTTGTAAAAGATGCCAACTTGTTAATCAATACTTGTGTTTCACTCCTCTTTGTTGCTGATGAGTCCATTGGAGATGTTAAATTGGTGTTAGTTATTGCCACTCCAGTAGGAGTTTGTAATGGGCTTAAGGTTAAGTTGTTACTAACAACAACCCTTGTTAAATCCTCAACAACCTCTTTCAGATCTTTGACTGTTGATTTTACCTCTGAAACCTCCTAGAATACCTCCATTATGTTTGGCGATTCTTGTTCATGTTGTGCACCTTCGTTTTCTTCACATTTTACATTACTTTCTCTATAACTGTGAACATTGGTAAATTGTATTAGTAAAGTTAAAATATGCTAAATGAATCTCAAAGTATTAAATACATATACACTGAATCATAAAATATTTGAGGCGATTTGCAGTGAACCTTGGTTCACTTTATGTTGTTTACCATTAAGTGATAGACAAAAACAAGAGCAAATCTACATAATCCTTGTGTGTAAGTAAAGAGTAAATATAAACATTTCAATATCAAAAAAATTGAGAGTATAGTTACTTTGAAGAAATTTCGATGACTTTTGTGAGTAACTTTCTTTTTTGGCTACTTCCTCTCATGTTTCATCTTGGTTGATGGGGCTGTGTCTGAGGTTTTTTGCTCTCACGCTTACTGGGTGTCCTCTCTATGCTTGCCATGACCTGAGATATATACTTAAGAAGTTTGTAAATGATTGGTCACTCTTGTTTGTGCCTTTTATACAAGTTGTTGACAATATGTTGAGCTTGTTTCCATCTATTTCATTAAAGCAATTGAAATACAGAGAACACACTAGAAGGGGGGTTGAATAGTGTGTTAGATAAAACTTAAATCTTTTTGCAAAGATTGAGATATCACAACTTAGATTTTACAAGGAACTTGTAAAATAGAGAGTTGCAGTTATCGTCCAGTAGTTCAAAATAACAATTTAATGAAACTGCGTTTTTAAAGTTGTCGTCCAAGCGAGAAACAAATACTTTTCGCAAATAAGTTTATAAGGAAACTTGTGCGTCTAATGCGAAGAAATAACACAAGAGATAACTGGTAAGCTAAAAGCAATAGAGTAAAAATACTTGGTTTATACTAGTTCACTCAACTTGAGCTACGTCCAGTTCTCCTTCAAAAATAACCTTTTGAAGGGTTCCACTAATCAAAACTTTGATTACAAACAAGTATTCTCTACCCTGCCACTTCTGGCTACAAGTATTCTCTAGACCACTTCTGGCACACCTTGAATCTCTCCCTGAGATTAAAGCAACACCCAAGTATTCGTTGTCATTAAGCCACTTCTGGCTTTCCAAACAAACAATTTCATTACAAAATTCAAAACAACTATCACAGAGAGGATATTACAATGTAAAACAGAATACGCAAAGTAACTTAGCAAAGCTAAGAAGTTGCTCTTTTTTGCGCAAGTGTTGATTGTCCAAACGTTTTGCAGAGCTTCAACTCTTTGAAAAACTTGAATGCTTCGTTGGTTCTTTCGTGAGCTTCGTTCTCTATTTATAGGCCACTGAGTGAAAATATCTGTTGTGGAATCTGAGCCTTAGTCAAAAATCATTCTCTCACAATCTTATGACCGTTACCACGTGTCAGCTTGGGGTGGAGAGAGAGAGGGGACAACAGTACATGCAGCGCCTCCACTACTGTACGCTTTTGCAGAGAGAAGCTTTTCCATCTTCTGTGGTACACTTTTTGAATATTTAAATGAAATGTCACATATGGAAAGAGAGGGAATAACAGAACATTCCAAAGAATCAGCATCGAAAAGCTTAAGTGTACTCTCTGACATAATGGACGCATTATATAACTATTTGATAGAAAAGATTGTGTAAGTTATATAAGCGAGTTGACGCTTCTCAAATGGACACAGTGTTTACACACTGGTTTTCACAATGCCTTGGACATTTGTTTTATTACAGCGCATTGGACGCTGGATTTATACTTACAAAAACAAGTTCCAGTTATTCATTGGACAAAATAAGCACATAGAGATATATAGTTTTGAGCTTAAGAAGTACAATACCACTTAGGCATTGGACGGTGTAGTGCCTATAATACTCAAACATAAAACATTAGATACTTCAAAATTTAATCTCATTTGTTATCATGAAAACCGAAGTTTAAGGGGTTGGAAATCGTCCAAAGTATTAGACTCTAAGAGCAATGTGATCATGCGGGTAGCTCATTTCAGGTAACAATCATATATTGCATGTGAAGTTTACGAAGCGTTTTCAACATGCAACATTAATGAGAATGTTGTTATTGGTTAGTAGGTTAAGGGGTGCTCAGGGTAAAGGCAAAGTGTAGAGTCAAAGCCACTAAAGTTACATATTTTCATTAATATGGTAGCTTGTTCAATTTGTAAATAAAATCTTTTCTGTACAATTAAATTTTCTTACTAATTTAATATTAGGAATATGTTACTGCACAACTTAATTTTTTAATAATTTAATATGTAATACATCATATTATTTAATACTATACACCAATTTTTAAAATTTGAAATATGACTAATGTTTTGCTATCACCACAAATAATCTATATAAAAAGTTAAATAATAATGTAAGAATAATGTAATAAATATAAACTATCAATTTTGCAAAATTATATTTTTTAATTACTATGAAAAATTATATTTATCAACCATATATTTATTTTATATTTTATGTGATTGACATTAGGTAGGGGAAGATTTTCTTATTTGTAGTTTCACTCGTTTATCTATTTATTTATGTTCTATCAACACAAATAATCTATATAAAAAGTTAAATAATAATCTAAGAATAATGTAATAAATAAAAGCTATCGATTTTGCGAAATTATATTTTTTAATTACTATAAATAAATTATATTTATCAACCATATATTTATTTTATATTTTATGTGATTGACATTAAGCCGCAGGGAGATTTTCTTATTTGTAGTTTCACTTGTTTATCGATTTATTTATGGTACCTGTTGTATTTATTTATACCATATCATATCTTATGGTTTTTTTAAATAAATATACTATATTTTATCAAATAATTTAGGCATTAATCCATATACACATTTGTTCTTGATTTGTTAATTAATCTTGTCGCATTAATCAATGCCGATACATTTTTCTTTTTAAAAAGCTAATTCTGTTAATTAAATATTTAAATTATTTATATAGGACAAATATTTATGTTGAATATTCTTGGATTTTTTTATTATTGATTACACTAGTATAATTTAGTTGTATTTTGTAATTGAATTACAAAAAAAAATTAACAAGTAATATAAAATAAAAATTCAATATAAGAAATTTAAATTTAAAATAAAAAATCAATAATCCGCAAATTATTTGATATGCACTAATCCGCAAATTATATTACTAAAATGCATAAAAATTGTCATAAACAAACTATTAGTAATATTGTTGGAACAAAATTTGCCAAACTAAAAATATTTGACCCAAAAAAATAATCTATCAAAAACCACAATCCAGAATCTTGAAGTACTATAGTAGTACACTTTAATGCATCCCCCCTCTCTTAGATTATATACATTGTGAATATGGTGCCAGCCCTCCGACAGTAGAACCTGTTTTTTTTCTTTTTGCAAACACAAACTTCAATCTCGTTATTTTGACAATCAAAAAGAAAAATTTTGTTTGAAATTTTTTGGTAGTGCTTTTTTGTAAATAGTTGGGGCATCTGTCCATATTCCTGCAATATAAATAGAAATAAACCATAAAAAGTTAGTACTATAATAAGATTTGAATGTTTTAAAAATGAATAGTTGTGATTATACAACAACTTACCAAAGTAGGGTTGTACTCAATGACAAACCAACAAAGCTTATCTTCTATTTGATTATTTTGAGATGCCATAGAACCTAAAATGAAATTAAGATGAACATAAATAACAGACCAAAAAATGATAACCAAAAAACGGTTTGTATATCAATTTATTTACGTCAAAAAATGGTCCATTGTATATTGGTATTTGTACCTTTTCAAAAATATAACAATCAACTAATATGATCATCATTTGTTGGTCTGTGTGGTAACGTATTGGAATGTGAATCAATTAGACAAAAAAGAGGTTAAGAATACGCTTAAGAATTTATTAAGGTATTTTATGGATGCACCTTTTAGGAGGTTACTCTAGATTAAACGTGTATATATTAAGTTCTCAGTTTCATGTTAATGTATATATTAACTTTACCTGTTGTAGTCGTGGTTTATGGTTACCTAAAAGACTTAGCTTCATAATAAACTTAGTAATACACCATTCTCTCTAAATAAAATACATTGATTTTTTTATATTATTATTAGAATAAGGAATTCAAATAATCTTAGTAATATAAGTGACATCAAGCTAGTAAGGTTATTCAAGTAACATAATTCTATAATTAAAAATTAAGACACTATGGTCCTTTACCAATGTGAGGTTACTTTGGCATAGTGACATTAAGGGTTTAGGGTTATTCAAGTGACATGCATAATTCTGTAATTGAAAATTAAGGCACTATGGTCATTTACCAATGTGAGATTACTCTGGCACAATGACAATAAGGGATTAGGGTTATTCAAGTGACATGCATAATTCTATAATTGAAAATTAAGGCACTATGGTCCTTTACCAATGTGAGATTACTCTGGCACAATGACATTAATGGTTTAGGGTTGTTCAAGTGACATGCATAATTCTATAATTGAAAATTAAGTCACTATGGTCCTCTATCAATTTGAGGTTACTCTGGCATAGTGACATTAAGATAGTAAGGTTATTCAAGTGACATGCATAATTCTGTAATTGAAAATTAAGTCACTATGGTCCTTTACCAATGTGAGGTTACTTTGGCACAGTTACATTAAGGGTTTAAGGTTATTTTTACTTTAACATTAAATTATAAATGATATATATATATATATATATATATATATATATATTAATTATCATTATATATTATATACATCTTTAAAAGACATAATAAAAAAATTAATGAAAACAAAAATGTAACATATGATCCATAATTGAAACGATTCCTATCTTCCCACTAAAACGGTTGAAGTGTAAACATATACACTCTTACCAGGATATAAATACCACTAAGATACGGTAACAATATACAACACCAAACAACCATTGAACCATGAATTTACGTTGTGAGATAGAAGAAGAAATTTTAGTGAGGTTGCCAGTGAAACAATTACTCCGGTGTAAATGTGTTTGTAAGTGGTGACAATCAATATTGTGTGATTCTCTCTTCCAAAAATTTCATTTTAAGAACAACTCCTACATGAAGAAACCTTTATTCATTGCATCATTTTTGCCACAATTTGTTTCTTTTGACATCAATGCCTCTGTAGACAATGAATTCGTTGAGTCTACATTACATGCTGATTTTTTGGGTCACCAGTCTCATGTTATTGTTAAATGTATGGGTTCATGCAGGAGTTTAATACTTTTGCAAGTTTCTGTTAATCTTTACATATGGAATTTTACCATTGGGTTTTGGTTGCATTTTCAGAGTAAGTCACCCATTTTAATGCCCATAGTTGCTTAAGATTTTACATTGTTCTTAAATTGTTTGGGGTATAACAAATCCACAAATGATGATGTCATGGTTTTTTTTATATTTAAATAAATATTATCAAATCGTGTAGAACTATTTTTAGTCAGATCTCGTTCTTGGACTGAAATTGAGACTACTGCTTTTTCTTCGTACTCACACTATTCTATCAGTGTACATGATTAATGTTGTTTTTTGAAGATGCCATCCACTGGGTCATTTTTTTCTAATTCATTGAACAATGATGTCATCCTCAAATATGACTTCACCAAAATAAGATTTTCAGAGATGCTTCTTCCAAAGCAAGTCGACTTTGAAGATTATGGACTGTGTGCATTACGTATATTTAGAGAGAAGATGACTTTATGTACTTTTAGGAAATTTGGTCATCAAATGAATTACTGCATAGAGCTTTGAGAAATGAAAGAATATGGAGTACAAGCCTCTTGGTCTATTACTATTTATATGTACATCAGTGCCCCTTTTTTTGGTTATCTTGTGCCAATTAATCGTATTGAGAGTGGTATTGTTTTTGTTAACAATGTCACGGGATTGTTGGCTAGATGGAAAGATGAACAACATTTACTCAAACAAATGTTATTGAACATTGTTCAATATCAACACCAAGTCGTTGTATATGATGAGACTTTACTATCAACGTAGGAATTTATTTTAATTGTAATCAAAATGTGTTTTTTTTCAATGTATGGGGTTCAATATATTGATTTAATTATAAAATATGTTAATTTTTGTCCTTATATTGATTCAATGTCCTTATATATTTCACTCATATATTTCTTTTAATTTTTGTCCTTATATTGATTTAATTATAAAATATGTTAATTTTATAAATTATTAATATATTTACATAAAATAATAAAAGACCATTCATGTCTAATTATTATATTTTACATTATAATTCAAACATTGGCTAATCGCTCTAATTAAAAGACCACATATATGTAGTCATCATTAAGGCTAAACAAATCTATCTCGACTGTTCACATACACTAAAAGTATCTTTTAAAAAAAATTAAAATGATACAAATTCCGGCAAGTTAATGTAAATATTATCAAGATAGTAATAATGACCTACCTACACATCTACACAAGTCATTAAATCGTCTGGAACTAATTACTAAAAGGACTACAAACAATCCAGACTTTAATATTGTGAATATAATCTAATTACTATAACCATTGAAAATATCTAATAGCCATGATAACTGAACAAACCATTTAAAACCTAACTTTTCACTTTTATTGCCCTATAGTCTTTTGCACTACCCTGCATTATTGCCTTACCCTTTCATATTCAAAACCTAACCATTAAAAATCGATATAGACTAACAAGTCATGGATACTATTACAACATCCAATGCATACTGGTGTTTCTGTGGTATACTGAACATGGATGCCCATAATGAAATGAACACCAATAACATATGGTTTTGGTGTGAATTTAATCCCCAACATGTGAGTATATCATATGTGTTTACATTATTTGCAATTTCAATTTTTTTTAAACCAGTTTAAACAATTAAATTTTTCATTGTTTGTTTGATAGCAACATGGGATAATGCCTACCCTCTTCACAGACATATTCTTTAATGATTTGCTTGAAAAAATAACCTTATTTGATCAGTTGGGAAATACAATGGAAGTTGGAGTCTCTATTCAATAAGGATGAGCATATTTTACAAGAGGGTGATCTCAAAACAAGGATTGTATAATTTAAATACAGGCGGTTGGATAAAGATTTACTACCTAGATACTAAGGACATGTATATTCAGTTGTATGATAGAGACATGTTGGAGATCAGTTATCCCACTTCTCATTTTTATTTAACATTATCCGATATTGGGAAAGAAATTGTTATTCCAACGATTATATAACAACAAATTCTCCCAACTATTGATAATTATTTTCTATTTCAGAAAATTCTGAACAAAAATGCCAACTTTTCTTCATTTGTATGTATTTTTCTGTTAATGTTTGTCTTTTATTTATACTATCAATTGAACTTTAATGTTTCATATCCCTTGGTGTAGCTATTACTTGCAACATTTTGCAACAAAGCGCTTATTCGAAGTATGAAACATATCACATTGGTTGATGAGAGAGGGGAAAGATGGCTATGCAATCTTAGGTGGAAGAAGAGACAAAGGCATAAAAACAACAACAAATGCTACTTGTGTCGTGGTGTGAATTTAATCCCCAACATGTGAGTATATCATATGTGTTTACATTATTTGCAATTTCAATTTTTTTTAAACCAGTTTAAACAATTAAATTTTTCATTGTTTGTTTGATAGCAACATGGGATAATGCCTACCCTCTTCACAGACATATTCTTTAATGATTTGCTTGAAAAAATAACCTTATTTGATCAGTTGGGAAATACAATGGAAGTTGGAGTCTCTATTCAATAAGGATGAGCATATTTTACAAGAGGGTGATCTCAAAACAAGGATTGTATAATTTAAATACAGGCGGTTGGATAAAGATTTACTACCTAGATACTAAGGACATGTATATTCAGTTGTATGATAGAGACATGTTGGAGATCAGTTATCCCACTTCTCATTTTTATTTAACATTATCCGATATTGGGAAAGAAATTGTTATTCCAACGATTATATAACAACAAATTCTCCCAACTATTGATAATTATTTTCTATTTCAGAAAATTCTGAACAAAAATGCCAACTTTTCTTCATTTGTATGTATTTTTCTGTTAATGTTTGTCTTTTATTTATACTATCAATTGAACTTTAATGTTTCATATCCCTTGGTGTAGCTATTACTTGCAACATTTTGCAACAAAGCGCTTATTCGAAGTATGAAACATATCACATTGGTTGATGAGAGAGGGGAAAGATGGCTATGCAATCTTAGGTGGAAGAAGAGACAAAGGCATAAAAACAACAACAAATGCTACTTGTGTCGTGGTGTGAATTTAATCCCCAACATGTGAGTATATCATATGTGTTTACATTATTTGCAATTTCAATTTTTTTTAAACCAGTTTAAACAATTAAATTTTTCATTGTTTGTTTGATAGCAACATGGGATAATGCCTACCCTCTTCACAGACATATTCTTTAATGATTTGCTTGAAAAAATAACCTTATTTGATCAGTTGGGAAATACAATGGAAGTTGGAGTCTCTATTCAATAAGGATGAGCATATTTTACAAGAGGGTGATCTCAAAACAAGGATTGTATAATTTAAATACAGGCGGTTGGATAAAGATTTACTACCTAGATACTAAGGACATGTATATTCAGTTGTATGATAGAGACATGTTGGAGATCAGTTATCCCACTTCTCATTTTTATTTAACATTATCCGATATTGGGAAAGAAATTGTTATTCCAACGATTATATAACAACAAATTCTCCCAACTATTGATAATTATTTTCTATTTCAGAAAATTCTGAACAAAAATGCCAACTTTTCTTCATTTGTATGTATTTTTCTGTTAATGTTTGTCTTTTATTTATACTATCAATTGAACTTTAATGTTTCATATCCCTTGGTGTAGCTATTACTTGCAACATTTTGCAACAAAGCGCTTATTCGAAGTATGAAACATATCACATTGGTTGATGAGAGAGGGGAAAGATGGCTATGCAATCTTAGGTGGAAGAAGAGACAAAGGCATAAAAACAACAACAAATGCTACTTGTGTCGTGGTGTGAATTTAATCCCCAACATGTGAGTATATCATATGTGTTTACATTATTTGCAATTTCAATTTTTTTTAAACCAGTTTAAACAATTAAATTTTTCATTGTTTGTTTGATAGCAACATGGGATAATGCCTACCCTCTTCACAGACATATTCTTTAATGATTTGCTTGAAAAAATAACCTTATTTGATCAGTTGGGAAATACAATGGAAGTTGGAGTCTCTATTCAATAAGGATGAGCATATTTTACAAGAGGGTGATCTCAAAACAAGGATTGTATAATTTAAATACAGGCGGTTGGATAAAGATTTACTACCTAGATACTAAGGACATGTATATTCAGTTGTATGATAGAGACATGTTGGAGATCAGTTATCCCACTTCTCATTTTTATTTAACATTATCCGATATTGGGAAAGAAATTGTTATTCCAACGATTATATAACAACAAATTCTCCCAACTATTGATAATTATTTTCTATTTCAGAAAATTCTGAACAAAAATGCCAACTTTTCTTCATTTGTATGTATTTTTTTGTTAATGTTTGTCTTTTATTTATACTATCAATTGAACTTTAATGTTTCATATCCCTTGGTGTAGCTATTACTTGCAACATTTTGCAACAAAGCGCTTATTCGAAGTATGAAACATATCACATTGGTTGATGAGAGAGGGGAAAGATGGCTATGCAATCTTAGGTGGAAGAAGAGACAAAGGCATAAAAACAACAACAAATGCTACTTGTGTCGTGGATGGTTACTTTTTGTTTGTCATTGGCAATTGAAGATTGGAAGTACTGTTCATTTTGGAATGCTTAAAGATGACCATGACTATATGTATGTTATAGTGCTCATGGTAGATTAAGACAAACTATTGGAGTTGCTTTTTATTTTTATTAATGTTCTTTACAATCAGGTTTTATCAGTGGCTTGTTATTTTTCTATTATGTCATACTTTAACAAGGACCCAAAACAAAATTTTGTTTTAATAGGCACTCAACGCGAAGAAAAAAATTATTAGGTACCCAATACAAAATTCGCTAATTTATCAGGGACCTAAAACATATTTAAGCCGATAAAATTTTTATGGCAAATTTAAGTAGGAAATTAAATAAGAAAAAAATCAATAAAAGTGATTCTTAAATTTTAAAACCGAATAAAAACATACTCCCTCTGTTTCTTTTTAAGTGTTGGATTTTAGAAAAAAATTTGTTTCTATTTATTTGTTGTTTGCAAAGTTCAATATCACATTAATTACTCTTTTTATCAATTATACCCTTACTTCTCTCCTAAACTTTAACGAATTTACACATGCTTTTTTATTGTGGAATGGAAAGGAAAAGGGGTAAAATAGGAAACCCCACAACTATTTTATTAGAATCAAGAAATTTTATTACATTTCTTGGTTTCTACATAACAACCTTAAAAGACAGATAAAAAAGAATGGAGGGAGTATATTTTTCAAAGAAGGCTTATATTTTCCAGATGTTGTCTTTGTTGAATTTATATTACATGGAGCAATTCATCTCAATCATAACTAGGAAAAACCCAACTTCGGGCTTTCTGAAATGTAACATTGACACTACACTCTTCTATGATATTGGACTATTTGGTGTTGACGGATGTCTTCATGATCACATGGGTCAGATCCTATTTGCTATTAAAGCATGGTATTATGGTAATGTAATGTAAAAGCACTAGAAGGTGAAGATATGGAAATCAAGAGTGCAATTTAGTGGGTAGCAAATTTAAATATTTCGAAAATCATATTCAAATCATCTGATTGTAAACAAGCAGTAGATTCCATTAAAAGGAATGTGGATAAATCCAACAGAAAAAAAATCAGGGTTTTGCTTTCCTAGGGTTTTCTGCTATTTTTACGTTCCTTGCATGCAGCCATGGGAGAACCTTTGATCCCATGGAGTTTTCTTGCTATAGATTCAGAAGTGAAGGATGCTCCGAAGCAACAGGTTGCTCCAAAGCGTTCTTTTGCGCAAGCCCTTAAACATGCATGTGATATTCCTTTAAGCCAACTCCCTGTGCCTTGTGTGAAGGGCGATGCTATTGCTGTGAAAATTCCTAAAGAGGAATACTTGGCAGGACTGGAGAGTTGTAAGAACAATCTCCATGGTCGGTTAGTATTGTCAAAAGGGGACTCGTCGTCGAAGGTTCATGATCTTCGGTTGAAACTATGTAAACTTTGGAATCCCTTGGGGAATTGGCGTATGATCTCAATTGGGAAAGGTTTTTATGAATTCTCTTTTGCTTCTGTTGAGGACTTAAGGAGAGTTCTTACCGGTGGTTCTTGGAATCTTGCACCTGGGGTCCTTCGACTGTTTTCTTGGACACCAGACTTTAATCCTAGTTTAGTCCGTCATTCGAATGCGCAATGTTGGGTGCGCATATTTGGCTTCCCACAGGAGTATTGGCGCCAAAGAATCCTTTTCTCAATTGCAAGAGGGGTTGGCGTCCCTTTGGCTATTGATGAGGCAACAACTTTGCGATCTTTTGGTCACTTTACACGGGTTTTGGTGGATCTGGATCTCAAGCATGAATTGAGTGATCAAATTCTGGTAGAACGAGATGGCTTTGCTTTCTTTATGGATTTAGTGTATGAACGTTTGCCAGCCTTTTGTGATACGTGTAAGATCGTTGGACACACTTCTGCAAATTGTCGATTTGGGAGACAGGAGGATAGAAAAATTAAAGGGAAAAAGGTGGATTTGAAGGGGAAGGCTCATTATGTTCCAAAGCAATGTGTGGGAGAGGATGCTGGTCCTAGTCACACTAAGAAAGATCATGAGCAGATAGTAGATGATGCCATTGTAGTTGTTCAACATATATCAAGTGCAGTGGCTAACCAAGTTGCAGATGCGGGTGTCACAGACAAGCCTAGCACAGCGGATCAAGCTGGCTTTAAGGAAGGGTAGGTTGAGGATGTTGAAGAGGAGTCTAGTTCTTCGGAAGAGGAATCTAATGCCCAGAGATCTAAAGGAGATTCATTGCATGCCAATGAAGGGAATTTTGATTCACCATCACATGTGTCACATTCATTCTCGAGGTCTCTTGAAGCCGGGTATGATGTTGGCTGTCAACAATATACATCTTCAGTTCAAAAAGAATTAAATGTGGTTTCCCAGCTTTGGGGGGGATAGAGTGGAGGAGGCTTTGGTTCATGATTCTCTCGGTCTTGCCAAGTAGCCTAAAGAATAGCCCTTTGAGGAGGTTCTTTCTAAATCCAAGAAGAAAAAATTGCGCCAAAAGAATAAAGGAAGTGGGGCAAGGACATACAACCTTAGAGGTGGTCCGAATTCATTTTCCTAATGAATTTTTTATTTTGGAACGTCAGGGGCCTAGCTAATGAGGAAACTAGGCGGGTGTTACACAACCTGTGTGTATCACACAAACCATTCTTGGTATTTCTTTCAGAACCTTGGACTTTGGTTGACCGTTTTCTGTCTTCTTTTTGGTCTAGTCTTGGACTTAAGCTTTTTGCTGTAAATTCTAGACGGAATATGGCGCCTAATCTTTGGTGCATTTGTGATTTTTCTGTTTCTCCTAAGGTCATTTTTTCTTCTAAGCAGTATGTCGCTTTCTCTGTGGATTTTTGTAATCAAAATCTTTTTGTGGCAGCAGTTTATGGATCTACTTCTTACGTTAAGCGTCGATCTCTTTGGGCAGAACTATCTCAGTTACAGCAAGACCATAGTGGTCCCTAGTTATTTATGGGAGATTTTAATGTTGTTATTGGAGCTCATGAAAAGACTGGTGGTAACCTCCCACTCCCAACCTCGTGTTCTGATTTTGTGAATTGGTCTAATGCTCATAGTCTGGTTCATATTCAGACTAAAGGGAATGAGTTCACCTGGTCTAATGGTAGGTCAGGTAGGCATCATATAGCTATGCGACTGGACAGATCCATATGCAATTCTGATTTGCTGGAATTATGTGATGTAGTCTCTTGTAATACTTTAATTCGTAGTCAATCAGATCATTTTCCTATTTTGGTCTCCCTACAAAAAGGTGCTCCAACTTCCCCATCCTCTTTTAAGTTTTTGTCTATGTGGATTGATCACAAGGACTGCAGAAGATTGGTGAAAGAAGTTTGGGATACTCCTATTTCTGGTTGTCCTATGTTTATTCTGAAATAGAAGCTTAAGATCCTTAAAGGTGCTTTGAGGATTTGGAACAGTGATGTTTTTGGTGATGTGCATGCAAATGTGAAGAATGCCAAAAAGGTTGTTAAGGACATTCAGCAGCAAATTATATCTGATGGTTTCTCAGATGACTTGCAAGTTTTGGAGGATAAAGCTCAAGCTGAACTTCAAAAGGCTCTAGCTTTTGAGGAAACTTTCTGGAAAGACAAGTCGCGGGTTCAGTGGTTTTCTCAAGGGGACCGCAACACCTCTTTTTCCCACAAGATGGCAAACTACCATAGAGCTACAAAACGTATGACCACTCTTAGGGATGGGGAGAGAATTCTGGATTCCCCGGATGCCATTAAATAGCATGTATTGCAGTATTTTACTTCCTTATATGCTTCGGAAAACTCATGTTTGCCAAATGATTTAGTTAAAACAGTCATTCCCTCATTAGTCTCTGCTGAGGATAACTCTATGCTTACCAACATTCCAACTTTTGATGAAGTGAAATCTGCAGTTTTTGCTTTGAGTAGCTCGAGTGTCCCTGGTCCAGATGGGTTCGGTGGTTGTTTTTATCATTCATTATGGGACATTATAGGTACTGATGTTTTTAATTCTGTTTTGCAATTTTTCTTGCAACGTTGGATTTTGCCTGGCCTAAATTCTAATTTGATAGCTCTTCTTCCTAAATTTCCTGGTGCTGATAAAATTAAGAATTTCCGTCCCATTGCTTTGGCAAATTTTCAATTTAAAATTATTACTAAGGTGTTGGAAGACAGATTGGCTAACATTGCTCCCAAAATTATATCCAGTCATCAGAGGGGTTTCATTAAAGGTAGACAAATATCAGATTGTGTTTGTATTACCTCAGAGGCTATTAATATGTTGAATAAAAGAGTATTTGGTGGTAATTTGGCTATTAAGTTTGACATTAGAAAGGCATTCGATACTCTGGATTGGAATTTCCTTTTGGAGGCCCTTCAGGCTTTTGGTTTCAATCAAGTCTTTTGCAATTGGATTATGATTATTCTGCAATCAGCTCAGCTTTCTTTTGGAGTTAATGGGGCCTCAGTTGGTTACATATCTTGCAAGAGGGGGGTACGACAGGGTGACCCTCTGTCTCCTCTTCTTTTTTTGTATAGCTGAGGATGTTTTGAGCAGGGGGATAATGTATTTGGTGGACAATCAATACTTATTGCCTATGGCAAGCCCAAGAGGGTGGTGCTCTACTCCAACACATGCTTTATATGCAGATGATATCATGATATCTTGTAGGGGGACCTTAAAAAATCTGAACAACTTAAAGTTACTGTTTAAGTTTTATGGGGATGCGCCTGGCCAACATATAAGTCCTGAGAAATGTAAATTCTTCTCGGGTTCTATGTCACATGCTAGGATAGCCAGAGTTCAACAATGTTTAGGATTTGGAGCTGGTTCTTTGCCTTTTACATACCTTGGTGTTCCTATTTTTATAGGTAAACCAAAAGCTCGTTTTCTGCAGCCCATGGCTGGCGGATAAAATTAAAGCCAAACTTGTTTCTTGGAAGGGGATGCTCTTGTCTATCATGGGCAGAGCTCAATTGATCAACTCAGTCATTTCAGGTATGCTGCTATATAGTTTTCATGTCTACTCATGGCCTTTGTCTTTAATTAAGACTATTAAGAGTTGGATGAGGAATTTCTTATGGTCTGGTGATATATACACTCGAAAATTGGTCACTATTGCTTGGAGTAAAGTTTGCAAGCCTTTGGTGGAAGGAGGCCTTGGATTGAAATCTATTGTGAAGTTGAATGAGGCATCTATGTTGAAACTTATGTGGGAATTTGTTCATTCGGATTCAAACTGGGCGGTTTCATGAGAGCAAGATTTTTAAAGCACGACAGGCCTTTATTGAGCTATAAGTCATCCTCTGTATGGCCTTCTATGAAAGGTCAGTGGCAAGTTATTTTGGAGAATACAGGTTGGGTTGTTAACAGAGGTGACCGTGTCAACTTCTGGTTAGATATTTGGTGCCTCGAATCTTCTTTGGCAGATACTTTAAATATTCCGGAGATGCATAGAAGATTTCTAAAGTCTTCAGTAAGTTGCTTTGTTTTGAATCATCATTGGAATGTGCCTGTATCAGTGCTGCAACGTCTTCCACAGATGAGTGCAGCGATTTCTCTTATTCCAGCTCCTTTGCAAGATTGTCAGGAGGTTGATCAACCTATATGGCGTCCTTCATCGGATGGGCTATTATCCTTTAAAGCTGCTTTGAATTATATTTCAGCTCCTGGCCAAAATTTCCATTGGTCAAAGTTGATATGGATTAAATCTATTCCGCCTTCTAGAAGTTTTATTTTATGGCGTATTGTTCATGGAAAGATGCCTACTGATGAAAGGCTATGTTCTCGGGGCTGTGTAGTTGTTTCAATGTGTGTGTTATGTGGTAACTTGTATGAAACAACTGATCATCTCTTCTTGACTTGCAGATTTGCTAGTGATTTATGGAAGTGGTTGCAGTCCCTTCTTCCATTCATGCTTGATTTTTCTTCTTGTCTCTCTGTTCTGTTATCTGTCGATAAGCCTTGTAGTAGCCAAGTGAAGGAAGTTTTGATTTCTGCTATTGTGCATACTTTTTGGGTTATATGGTGGTGTCGGAACAACTTGAGGTTCCGGGATGTTTGTATTCCTCTGCTTCAAGCTACTAGTATGGTGCTTTCAGCTGTATCTTTATCTGGTTTTCTTTCTAAAGGCCATGCATCAAATTCTATTTCAGAATTTTCCATTTTACAGAAGTTCTTGGTCTCGGTTAAGCCTCCAAAATTTGTTCAGATTAAGCAAGTTGATTGGTTCCCCCCTGCTTGTGGCTTTATCAAGTGTAACATTGATGGTGCATCAAGAGGATCTCTGGGGCATGCAGCAGGTGGTGGTATCTTTCGTGATAGCTATGGGGTTTTTCGTGGTTGTTTTGCAGCTTATATTGGAATTAAATCAGCTTTGCATGCAGAGATTTTTGCTGCTATATTAGCTATTGAGTATGCTTATTCAGTCGGTTGGGACAAGTCGTGGTTGGAATGTGACTCTAAGCTGGTGCTAGCTGCGATTGATAAGGTAGAATTTGTTCCTTGGGACCTCAGAAGCCGTTGGATTCGTTGTCTCAAATTATGTTCTCAAATGCATTTTTTGTATTCTTATATAGAGAAGGTAATCAATGTGCAGACAGACTGGCCAATTATGGGGTAGATCATAGGGTTGATGTAACTTGGTGGGATTATATTCCCTTGTTTATTAGGGATAGTTTTGCTCGCAATCATTGTGGATTGCCTTTCTTTCACTTTTGTTGATTGTTATCATGGGTTTTGGTCTAGTCCCCCCATGATTTATGTTGGTTTTTTTTTTCTTTTTTCTTTTAATAAATTGTGGTTTGCTGCTGATGATTGGTTGGCGAGGGGGTGCCAACGTTGTTGGGATGCCTTCGTCCCACTATGAGGTTTGCATACTACAAATTCACATAAAAAAAAATCCAACAAAAAAAATTATTTTAGAAATCCTTACTATTATGAAGTAAGTTCAAAGGAGTGTCATAAACCCAATAGAAAACGTATACAATATGATTGATAAACACCCAACCAAACACTTAAAAATAAACTTCATTTTTGAATGCGTTCATTAACATGAACAAAATTGACGTACACTTGAAAATAACCCAAATAAAATAACATGATAATTTGTTGCATACAAATTTAACTATTTGGCATTTCTCTTTTAAGTCAATTAAACATTAATATTTTACAATTTTCAAATCCAAATAAGAAATATGCATAGAATATAAAATCTTCATCCATTCAGCTATTTTCTCATCGTTAAGGATGGCCACACAAACCACCTAAAATAATTAATCAACCAAACAAATGTAAATAACAATCAATAATGGATAAATTAGATCTTTAAAATCAACCTTCTTGCAAAACTTACCATTCTGTCTACCATTGTTAATCACTTGTTGAAGGAATTCGTTCCAAAATAAGCCATTATTTACATTTTGCATTAAGCTAAAATACTGATAAGGAAAATATAAAAACAAAATAATGTCACATAGACAAATTAAGAACATTGTATATAACAATTATAACCAAATTAAACATAAATACAAAATATACAAATTGGATTACATGAGGCGCAACAACAACAGACGATAATGGAGATAAAACAAGAAATTGACCATATGATGGTAAAAATGGCACCCGTTGACCATATGTTGTATAATGCAAAGACAAATCTTGACCATAAGTTGGAAAAAATGGCACACCTTGGGGAGTAATTGGATTAACTCCACTACTAGGAACCTTATGTTGGTAAATTAAGAGAAAAAAAGATTAATAAAGTAATGTCTCACATATACACTTTTATAATAAATTCAACATTATCAACATTAATTACATTACCAAAGGTTCGATTCGTACAATTACTAGATTAGCACCACTAGCACTGGCAATATTTTGAATGTTCTATTCATACAAAAATACAAATTATATTTAATACAAATTATAATGCTACATATAAAAAAACATGTTTAAAACAATTCAGCAGTAAAATACATACATGATCCTTCTTTGAAATTGGTTTCGGTACTTTTACTTTCTTAGTCAACCTTTTTGTAGAAGTTACCTTCTCTTTATTTTGCAAAAAAATGATAAAAATATAATCAACCAAAACATGTAAATGACATATTCAGTAAAAATGGGAATTACATTATGAAAGTCAAAGCTACTTTCATTTGTGTCATTAGTCAAGGGGTCTTTATTCTTTTCATGGTCTGTACTTTCTTCTTCCTACAAAAAAAAAAGGCAAAACAACATTACAAAGTTAATCAACTAAAAACAAAACTGAATTTAAATAGATTAAACAATATTTACATTGACTTTATAATCACTCTTTGAATTTGATGATTCATCTTCTTTATCATCAATGTTGATGCTCTAATAATTTGAAACAAGCTTTGGACATCTCCTAATGGTGTGTCCAACTTTATTACAATTTCTACAACGTCTGCGCTTTTGACTCCCAAATCCTTTCTTTTTCGGTGCTCCTTTGGTCTTGACCACAATGGGATCACTGACTTCATTGGCATAATTGTTATTTATGTTGTGTCCATTGACCATGTTCTCATACTTGTAAGTAAGATTTCAAACATCTTTCCTTATTTGCAAAAATAAATCCCTCCTATTTCCAGCAATTAGGCAAAGCCTATGAGCAACTGCAGAAATTGCCCCAAAATGACCATCTTTCATGATATCTGAGTTAATTTCATTCAATCTATTAGATGAAACTAAGTCCCTTTTTGTTGACTTTGTCCACTATTTTCAAATTAAACTGTTAGGAATAGTATCCACGTACTCATTTTTCAAGACAACAAAAATGTGACCACAAGGAATCCCATGATACTCAAATAGATGACACTCACATGATACACTTAACGCCTCTGTATGATACACAACATTGAATTGTTTCTTCAAATTTGAACATGGGCTCATCTTGAACAATAACTCATCTCCATTTTGTACTCGTTCAGCAACATTTAATGACCCAACAACTATTAATTGTTCCTTAACTTCTTTAAACATCTCCCTGGTGTATACTTGAGAAGTTTGGCGTTCAAAACTGTCCAAAGATGTTGTTAACACAGGATCACCAAAAGAAGAATTAAAATCTGCAGTATGTTCATTATTTATGTATTCCCTCAATGCACATCCAAAATTTTGTATGAACTCACGGATGGTGCTTTTACTCTTTATGTAAACCTTCAGAATTGAATTAATGGCTTCACATTGAGACATTTTTCTTATATGAGCAAAGAATTTTTCACGCAGATATGTAGTTGCCCACAAGTGTTTAATCTCATGTTTTACTCACCCATCTATTTCCTTCAACACCATGTTTAGAAACATTTTTCTTCTAATAAGTTTCAAATGGATATGGGATGAACTTGAAATACATTGCTTTACTGAAAGAGTCTAAAAATTCTTTTTTCTTAACATTTTCAAACACATTCTTACACAAATGCCAACCACACAGATGATGTATTGCATCTGGGAACATTTCTTTTATAGCCTCCCTCATAGTGTCATGACCATTAGTCACAATTGATAGGTTGCTTGTTGTTCATTGCTTCCAAGAAAGTCTCTAATACCCACTTATATGTCTCAATCGTCTCATCAGCCAACAAAGCAGCACCAAAAATAGTGATATGGGAATGGTGATTACATCCAGAGAAAATTACTATTGGATTGTTGTATTTAGTCTTCTTGTAAGTGATGTCAAAGGTAAGTACATCGCCAAAGCACTAAAAATCCACTCTACTGCATCTATCTGCCCAAAATAAATGCTTCAATTTACCATCAGCTGTAGTTTGGAATTTTGAATAGAACAATGGATCATTGCCAGACTTGCCTTTCAAATAACTTAATGCAACCCGAACATCCATCTTTAATCATAACACGTTGTTTCCTATGAAAATGATTGTATAAACCCCTTTTTGAAAAACCAACACCATTATATCCCCTTTTGAGCAATTAAATATCCCATTATGTGGCAAGTTCTAACACCAAATGAATGTAGACTGTCCACCTGACTTTTATTTGCATCAGTCATCACACAGTACTTGGGAATATGATGGATATCAATAGCTGGGGTCAGTTCATGGTTATGAGTCTCATGGAATGAAGACACTTTCCATTTTGATGTCTTGTAATCCAAATAAACACGAAGCTTAGCTTCACAATTACTACGAGTGATAGGTCTATGGTCTCTTTTTCTATCCAACCTCGTGAAATGTTTCCTACTTGTCAAACCTTCTCTATTGCATACAAATTGACGTTTTATAACATTCCCATTCAAATCTCACACTATATCATCTTTCCTGACAACAAAACCATGACATCTAGCATATGTTACATAGAATTCAAAAGCATGATCTTCACAACTAAACTGTAGACCCTTAATATCCTCGCCCATCAGATAAGCTATTCTTTTATCTTCATAATAAGTTGCATGATGCTCTTCGGACCATGTTCCCAACCAACATCATATTCATCTTCACTTTGATTGTCATCACATCTAAAACCATCATCATCACTAAAATCTCTGTCATCCTCCATGTTAACAACTGAATCATTAACAAATTTACCCATCTACAATGATAAATAATGAGAATATTCATTAATTTAAGTTTGAGTTCATCCTAAAAAGGAAAACAATATACTAACAAGCATTAAATCCATTATCAGATAAATTAACCAAATAAAATGATGTAAGCATATGTATAGGACTATTATTTTAATGTTATTCTCATAGCTTTCATCTAAATTAACCTCTTCATGCAAACAAATTTATTCAAACACTATAAAGTTTCTAGATCCAGAATGTGTGTCTTACAACTATGTAGACTAAATACAAAATTGGGAAGAACACCAAAAAATAGAAATTCTTCAACCTAATTGGTTTCAACCTACTAGGTTTCAATAACCTCTAATACTAGATTCAAAATAAAAAACATCGATCAAATTATTCATACTTGATAGGGATAATGCACTTAAGAAAGTGACAAACAATACAATATAAACTCGAAAACGGAGATTC
The DNA here is from genome assembly GCA_026413185.1 of Pueraria montana var. lobata. Lineage (NCBI taxonomy): Eukaryota > Viridiplantae > Streptophyta > Magnoliopsida > Fabales > Fabaceae > Pueraria > Pueraria montana. The sequence continues at coordinate 20,297,180 of CM048646.1, forward strand.
TACTGTTAAAGTCCCGGTTGCCTACAGAACTTCACAACCACGGTTTTCATTAGTACCATTATGTGAAAATTTTACAAATAACAAAAAAGAAAAATGAAAATTAGGAAAAAGACAAAATAATATAGGACCTTGGCCAAACACATGGAGTTGGATAAAGTCTTACGGCTAGGGAGATTATGGATCGACCAACTTAACAGATGACAATGAAATATTGCATTGGAAATTACAATTTGACAAACTACACTGAACACACCTGGAGATTAGGGTTCGAACAACTTGACAGAGGTAGCTAGATATATTAGGGTTCTGTTCAAACTGCACTGAACGCACCTGGAGATTAGGGTTCGAACAACTTGACGGAGGCAGCTGGATAGATTAGGGTTATGTTAAGTTTACTTCCTTTCAATTGCAAACTAAAACAATTAGGACTGTTTGAAAAAAAATCTAAAATAAATATTATAATTATATTTGTATTTATTTATTATATTATAATATAAAATGACAAATAACAAAATTAAGAACAAATATATGACATGGCATCAGTAAATGACGTGTCTCTATGCTATATGTCCAACTAGATGAGGGTACCAAAACCCTACGAAATGAAAGGGTCCAAGAAAATTTGCCTTTATTATTTTTTTATAACCTTTTATATGGCCTTTGGAGTGCAAAGATAGTTTGATTTAAATAAATATTTATGGGATTTATTCATGTATGGTTTGAGAATGTAACGTTCTTTACTCGCAAAAAGTTTTCTTGAAAAATCATTTTTCTTTTTTGCAATGGAATATTTGTTATTATTATGCTATTGGGGTAAATGGTGTCACATTTACAAATAAATAGTATAACATTATAACAATCGTTGTAGGGATATAACATTACATAGGTCACATTAATAAAAGAGATTCTTTTAAATATCTAAAATTGATGATTAAGTTACTTGAAAATGTTTTATACTCATTCTAATAAATTATTGGTTTAAATATGTTTTTGATCATTGTAATATACTTTTTTTTTGTTTTGGTCCTTATAAAGTTATTCTTTTCAAAATAGTCCTCATATATATATATTTTTTTGTTTTGGTCCTTTTTTTTTGTTTTAGTCCTTGTATTATTTTCATTATTTTCATTTTTGTCCTTGTAATATGTAGATCATTTGCTTTTAGTCTCTATCAAATACTTTTCAAAGTGAACAAAATATTATAGGAACTAAAACAAAAAAAATATTAGAAGGACTAAAATAAAACTAAAACAAAAAAATTGAATTTTACATGGGACCGTTTTGAAATTTTTTTTTATAAGAACCAAGGACAAAAGCGTATTTAAGCTTTAATTTGTCAATCAAAAGATAATATATGACCCCTTACTTAAATTACTTAAAACAATTTAAAATCTTGCCAAGTTTAAATAATTTAACAATTAAATTTTTTACCAATAATTATAGGTAAAAATTGAATCGTTACTGAAGACGATATCCAAATGATTAAGATAATATTTTATCTCTTCCAAAAAAAAGATAATATTTTATCTCTTAAAAAAATAATACTACTTTATAACAAAAAAAAATTGACACAGTTAAACGTTAATGCATATATTAGAGACCTAAAATTGGTTTTGGGCCTTTTGGCAGTGCCATGACGTATGGCAAAGTGGGCTTGGGCTCACCGACCCACCATAAATTGGCGGGGCGGGGTGGAGAAGTCAGCCCACCAGCTCTCTTAGGCCCGCCCCGCCTAACCCGCCGGGCCAAGGGCGGGGCGGGCTGGCTCGTTGGCTTGCCTCTAGTTTTTTTTTAAATAATATATATACTTACCTTTTTTATAGTATTTTTTAAAAGATTATATCATACTTCATACCTATTAAGTTCACACACAAAAAAATCCTTATAAATACTATGCACAGAAAATCATCAAACGCATTAATATTACACAGTTCTTTACAATGACATTACCTCTAAGTTTTTTTTTTTTTTTATCAGCAGACATTACCTCTAAGTTAATACCATTTATTCATCCATCCATTTGAATCATTTGATTGTAATTTTGTTTTTTTTTAATTTATTAACTGGTATAATTTATTATGACATCTGCTGTTATTTTAACATATTATTTATTTATTTATTCATTTATTTTAACATTCATTTTGGTTAATTGATTGATAAGTTTGATGTACACGTTTGTCTTTTAAAATTGGAGAGTTGAACTTGAAATATATAGGAAGCTCCCATTTTGGAGCTTACAGTAACATATATATAATTTTGGACTATCAAGATCAACACTGAATCAAGAATCATCATAGCAAAAAAGAAGAAAAAAGAGAGAGAGAATAAAAAAAGAAATTAATCATTATGTATTTTTGATATAGTTTTTTTAATACTGTCAATTAATAAAAGATTATTATAAATATGACTTTTAATTAATATATTCTTGTTCCAACCTCAAATCCTCTGGCATCGTTAGGGTCACCTCATCCGATGTATTATCCACTTTGGTGTTCGGTGGTTCGTCACGGTTTAGTCCTTAAAAGGCGCCTCAGTGGGTTAAGGGACGAGGATGTTTATAAACTCTCCTTGGCCTCGACTCCTAAGCGATGTGAGACTTTATGGCATACCGGAACAAGCCCCCCAGTCGAGGCTAAGGGGCGGGAGTGGCCTAGGCCCTCCTTCTAGCGCCAATGTTCCGACCTCAAATCCTCAGGCATCGTTAGGGTCACCTCATTAGAGGTATTGTTCGCTTTGGTGTTGAATGGTCTGTCACGATTTTGTCCTTAAAAGGCACCTCGGTGGGTTAAGGGAGGAGGATGTTTATAAACTCTCCTTGGCCTCGACTCTCAAGCGATGTGGGACTTTATGGCATACCGGAACAATTCTAATTAAATTCAATTGAAAGCATATAATACTTTTATTTGATAAGTAAATAATTAATATTATTTTTTTAAAAAAATTTGACGGGCTAGCCCGTCGGTCCGCCAACCCACCCTTAAGCGGGGTGTGCCAAGGTGTGCAACCCCGTCCTAACTATAAAGGGCCAGTCGGCCTCGGCCCCGTTTTTGGTGGGCTGATGGTGGGGCGGGCCAAAACGGGCCGGCCAACCCGCATTGCCACCATGGATGACGTGTACAATCTAATTTAACTTTTTTTTTTTTTTAAAACTAACTAATTTGCTGATTTGCTAAATGCTAACACTCGCATAAAGCCACATCTATATATTATGATTGTACATGCTTCTTGTATTAGTATTCTTTCTTCCATAGTCTACCATCCCAGTCCTTTTCCCACACTTTCGCCCCCTCTCCTTTGTCTTTTCACGCAGAGACAAAGCAAAGAGTGAAAGACAAAAAAGCTTCAGAAAACCAAACAAACAGAGCCTGACTTTTGCGTATGGGTAACATTACCAGAAAGAAAAGCCAATAATAGAGTTATAGAAACAAGAGGTGGTGGTGGAAGAGAGAAAGAAAGGGTCTTATAGAAAGGGCATTGCGGTAATTTCACACCGCGACCCTCTCTCTTCCTCAGTTCCTCCCATGTTCACATCAACCCACTTGAACAGCAACATCATTAACAGCAACAGCGACACCACCTTTCTCTCCGTCGGTGGCGGTGGCAAGTGCAGGTTCTGGCTAATGGCCGCCGCGGCCTCGCCCTCTACTCCGGTGGTGCTCTTCACCGCCCTCGCCGGCGTCGCCATCGTCGCCGTGATTTTCTACGGTGCCAGTAGGTAAACCAAAAAAAAAAAAAATTAAAAACAAAAGACAAAAAAATCACATTAGAGCTTCCAAAACCCCTAACTCCGATTTCGTTCCACTAAGCCAAAAGAAAATGCTAGTATGTGTGTATATATTTATATTATTAAATAGATAGCAATTATTATTATTATAGATGAATCCTCAAAGACGAAAACACAATCCATCTTCGAATTCGTCTCCTCCTCCTTCTTCTCCTTCTAATTCTTCTTCTTCTTCAACGACGTCGTCTTGGACCCATTTGCGTTCGGTTTTATTAGTTGTTACCTCTTACTCACCGGCTTCTTCTTCTCGTTCTCCCTCTGATCGGTGAGTTCTTCTCTCTCTCGAATTTGATTTCTTTCTCTAAAACGCTGTGTTTCGACTCCGATTCTTCAATTGCTCTGTGTTTGTTATTTCGTGCCAGATCTCTGTTTCTCCGCACCCCCCATTTTTTCCGTCACTTTTCAAATGGTAAAAATATGTTGTTATTCGAAATTAAAGCTCCTTTCTTTCCTCTTGTTTTCAGCTTTATCCCTGATCCATTTCAAATCAATCAACGAGATCAAGTTATGATTATTGCATTCGTGGATTCATATGTGATAAATTACATTTACATTCTACAATAATTTATGCCTTTTTCCCCCCTCTATTATATCTTCACATCAACATGGGTTCCTCCCTCAAAGAATAAATTAAACTAAAAATTTAGAACAAAAAAAAAGGGTAAGTTAGCAGTGAATAGAGTTACTAGTGAATCGGGTCTGTTTGAGTAAGTGTATCCAGAAGCACTTTTAGGAGAGGAAAATAAGAAAAAAAAAATGAAATTAGCTTATGCTTAAATTAGCTTATGCACAAGCTAATTCGTAGAAGCTCTCTCATATAGCTCCTCTTAAAGATGAGAGAGCTTCTACAAATTAGCTTGTGCATAAATTAATTTTAACTTATGTAGAAATTCATTTCGTTTCTTCTTATTTTCTTCTCCTAGAAGAACTTCTGGATAAACTTATCTAAACAGGTCCTTATATGCTGAGGTTAGTACTTAGCAGTGTTGAAAGTACATAACTGATGGGACTTAAGAGCTTCTGTTATAAATTTAGAGTGATGGATCTTAACATGTGTAGTTATTTTTTATTTATTTTTTATATGGAAATAGAAGCTGGAGCATTAATAGTGTGTAAGTTGAATCCATGTAGCACTGGTTGCATTTTTATCATTAAGGAATTAGGACAGTTCTATGTGAAGCATTTGACTCAAAAATCAACAAAAGTTAACTGAATAAAATGTTTGGAACTTGCGACACAGACTGTGTTCCATGTAGAATTGTAGTTTGTGAAATGCTAAAATTTGGAGATGGTTGTTCAACTTCTTCACTGGGAAAAAAAGAATACCATAAATGGCTTGAAGAAGTTCTTGGTTCATGCTACAGCACTGTTGTTTACTTATGGAAGAATATCTTTCTGTTCTTTGTGTACTTTTTCTTTTTGGATACAGTTGTGTGTTTACTTTTCTGCATCTCTAATTAGTTCCATGATTCTTGGCTCCTTATTCTCTATTCTAAAACCTGGCAGTAGTAATTAATTTATTTTCCCCTTGTATTTTTAGGGGCCGGCTTAAATCACCATGGTCACAAAGGAAAAGAAAACACGCCCTTTCACCTCAGCAATGGAAAAGCTTGTTTACAGAAGATGGTAGACTCTGTGATGGTGGAAATAAGTTCCTGAAAAGAGTGCGCAGTGGAGTGAGTTTATCTATTCTTTTATTTACACTTTAAAATTGTGTTTCATGTGCTTCTTTTTAGAATTAATTACATTATCAATTTCTGATGCAGGGTGTTGATCCTAGTATTAGGGCTGAGGTTTGGCCATTCCTGCTCGGAGTGTAAGCTATTCATTTCTAGATGATCTTTACTATTTTTGTTTCATATTTATGATGAATCCTGATTACTTTTAAGTTAATAGCTCTGCCTGGCGTTTTGCTCCATGTTATGCATTTGGAAGGATAATGATTGCCTTGTTATTTCCTTATCTAAGAATATTGGAATTTGTTCTTTTTTTTTTTTGCATGTATTTATTTGTTCGGATAACATTCATACAGCTACTGATTATACTTGTTCTTTTAAACAGGTATGACTTAGACAGCACCAAAGATGCAAGAGATGTTATAAGAACTCAAAATAGGTGGGCATGCAAGTTTGATCTCCAAATGTTTGATTCAGTTTTTTTTTTTTTGGTGATCTATCCATTAGTATGTTTCACTAGACTTCAAATTTATATTGTTTGGATTTTTCCTTCCTCTGTTTTTGGTGATGGGACTGTTAACATCATGTTGATATTATTGCAAATCTTTATATGCAGAAAGCAATATGAGAAACTCCGCAGACAATGCCGGAAACTCTTGAAGCAAATCAATGAGAGAAATAAGTTAGATGAAGTTGGTGAAATCAGCTATGAGGGAGATGGTGGAAGCCTCTCTCGTAATTCTGGTTCTGCTAGTTCTGATGATGCAGCAAGTGCTAGGGAATCTCTTTCTAGTGAGGATAGGAGCCCTGATGTTGAACATTCTGACAATCCATCCAGTGCCCTATTGGAAGGAGATGACGTTCATAATGTCAACAACACTGATGTTTCTACACTGGATACTGATTTTTCTGATTCAGACTCCTCAGAAGGTCCTGAAGTAATTCAGACAGTTCCTTCTGATGTTCAGGAACATAACGATCATGACAAAGCTTCCCAGGAAGTCTCTTCTCCCTCCAAAGCAAAAATCCCATCAAAGCTACCAACTTCTGAAGATTTTTCCACCTGGCAACGGATTATCCGACTTGATGCGGTACGCGCCAACGCAGAATGGATGGCATATTACCCCTCTCAAGCTGCAGTATCAGACAGTAGGGCACGTCGTACTGCTGAGGCTGTTGGCTTGAAGGATTATGGTCACCTAGAGTCTGGCAGAATCTTCCATGCTGCTCGGCTAGTTGCTATTCTTGAAGCATATGCACTATATGACTCTGAAATTGGCTACTGCCAGGGTATGAGTGACCTGCTATCTCCTATAGTTAGTGTTATATCAGAGGATTACGAGGCTTTCTGGTGTTTTGTTGGATTCATGAAGAAGGCACGGCAAAATTTTAGGCTTGATGAGGTGGGTATTCGCAGGCAACTGGATATAGTTGCAAAAATAATCAAGTTTAAGGATGCCCACCTTTTTAGGCATTTGGAAAAGCTTCAGGCTGAGGATTGCTTTTTTGTCTATAGGATGGTGGTGGTAATGTTTCGAAGGGAATTGACATATGAACAGACTCTTTGCCTATGGGAAGTAATGTGGGCAGATCAAGCAGCAATCAGGGCAGGTATTGGGAAATCTGCATGGAGCAGAATTAGGCAGCGTGCTCCACCAACAGAAGATCTATTGCTTTTCGCAATAGCAGCTTCGGTGTTGCAGAAGAGGAAATTGATCATTGAGAAGTACAGCAGCATGGATGAGATCATTAAGGAATGCAATAGCATGTCAGGACATCTTGATGTTTGGAAACTGCTTGATGATGCACATAACTTAGTGGTCACCCTGCATGACAAAATCGAGACATCATTCTCATGACTCAACAACACATGCTAGTTTACAATGTTATCATCATCAAAAAATATTATCTTAGGCTACCGGATTTCTCATGTGCATCTAAAATAAGCACTGGATCTGCAAGAGCTATTGCATGCTACTCTGAGGTCTGATGCTTAAACATGCCACTGCTTATTTGCTTGATTTTGCGTCGACAATGGTGGCTAATGTGTGGATCTTGTTTTCGAATGGGAATGTTGTCTTTTTTTATTCGAGTCGGGAGATCTTTTCCCCTTGGGCTCTGCTAACTTTCGTGCCATCTGAAGATCTTCGAACCACTAATCGCTTCACCAGGATGCTTGATTTAAGGTTATGTGAAGAGATCAAATTCTTAAACGGTTGAAGTTTTACTTAATTGCTTTCAGAATCAATATCATTTAGCTTTTGATTCAATTAGTAGCTGTAAGTTTGAGTTTTCCATGGGATCAATTAACTGTGGTTAACATCCTCAAGGGTTTTTTTTTTATTTTTTTTATTTTTTTAAATAGGACAATAACAGGGTAAGGTTCTAAGGTTGGAAGTCACGCTTCTCTCAAATTATTGTAACAGTTGGAAAAGTTCATTTTTATTTATTTTCTTACTAGTTTTGAAGAACCACAGAGATACCTTATTTAATTCACCTTTTAATTTTAAAAATGACTTGTAACATGCACTCTAATAAGAACTGCTTTTTATGTGTTGGGAATTCTTGGCTAGATTACTATCATACACTCGTAAAATTCTAACATAAAAACTTTGATATTTATATGTGTTGGGAATTCATGGCTAGATTACTAGCATTTTAAAGTAGTTAAGAGTTAGGTGATAAACTCATGATGAGTATTAATAGCTTAATTTTAGCCTCCATGGGTTAGAATAGGCCAAACTTTACAAGGTATTATTTATTTGTATGATTTAAAATAAAGATACAAGTTTAATTTATTTATTTCATTAGGTATTATTTTAAGTATGATTTAACTTTGAGAAAAAGGATAATGTACTGACAGTGTAAAACTATTTTACACTATCATTCAATCACAAATCATCATTTATGGTAAGTTTGTTGATTTTTACAAAATTATCTTAAAAGTCATGCAAATAGTGATTTATGATTGAATAACAGTGTAAAACTATTTTATATTGTCAGTGCATCATCATTCAACTCTTTTTTTTAATATATTGTAATAAAAATTTAATATATTATTATTATTATTATTATTATTATTATTATTATTATTATTATTATTATATACTTGACTTAAATTGGATGATTTATAAGGCTTAAAATACTTTTTAAATACAGTAAAAAAAATGCTTTTTAAATGGTTTAACTTTGGAGTTTTTTTTATTAAATAAACTTTAAGAAAAGAGGGTTAGTAACATTTTTTTAATGGAAAAAAAAGTGTTAGTAACATAACATATTCTTTTTAACATGTTTATTGTTATTGGTTAAAATTTATTAAAAATAGTAAAATTATAATTGTGGTTCATTAAATAAGTGAAAAAAAAAATGTGATTTTCAATAAATTTTAGTTAATAATAGTAAGAGAGTGTGTTACCAATATTTTTTTAAGGTTTAATTATTTTGTGGGTCTCCACACTTTTACCAACTTTTCAATTAGATCCCTGAACTTTTTCTTCTTTTAATTGGATTCTTGAACATTTTTTTTTCAATTGGGTCCTCCCGTCTAATTGTCGTTATGAAAAATTAATCGCAGACACATAATTAGAGGTGCAAACAGTGGACTGATACTTTTTGAGTGTGTTGTAAGTACAACTAAGTCAATTCTATTGATGGGTTAATTATTGTATTGATTTACTACAAAGTGTATATTGTAATTGTGAGGACCTAACTTGTTGGGATTAGAACTCGACTAATTTAAATTTGAAATTTAGAAAATAAAACTTTGTTTAATCAAAATCGATGAAATTACGGGTAAATTTTTCGTGATGATCGAAACCTGTATTTCAATTTATAAAGTATGGAACTTGCCAAAGAAAACAATTGATATGCATGTATTTGCATAGTGAGAAAACACACGGGTGAGTACAAAAATTTCTTAAATAATAAATTTAAATTAAAACTTGAAACTTCATGCCACTGTCTATCAATACTGCTACACATTTTTCAAGGGACATTAGGGTAGGGCATTGATAAAACCTCACATGCATTAAAAGTAAAGGTTTTCTGCATGTTCAAAATCAAGGGATAAACATAATCGGTTTACGAAATCAAATGATTTAATAACTATTGAGTATAATACATTCCTCCAATTAACTGACTAGTTCCAACCCAACAAATCATTACTTGTAATAAACTTTAACCAGACCCAAACACCTACCAAAAATAGTACAAATCATAATTACTATGGTGTCTACCCTAGTGTTATTACTATCCAAATTCACGTGACCAAGGAGTATCCTAATAAGAAAGACCCTCACATGGATTGTCCCGTTGTCTTGACCTCTTTAAGTTATCCTCTTTCTTGTTCTAATAGTGGTCGTCTCACCATGTTGTCCGTCCATCTATTGCTTGATATCAAGCAGGGCCACAGCCAAGAAACAAACAGGGGGTGAGATATGAAGTTCATAGGCACATCATTACATAAGTATAACACAAGTGTAGGGATAAGTATGCATTCCTAAATAACCTCATCTCATCTACAAATCTACCACACATTAACTCACATAGAATACAATCATAATATAGACATGTTATACTTATTGCCAAGCAAGCATAGTACTAACCTATCTCCCTTAGTTGTTCAAATAACCATTCAAGATGTCACACAATTAGTGGAATTAGCAACCATACACACAATTTGCATACAACCATCATGATAAGGAGTACACCAGAGAACTATCACTAGGTTTATATGACCTGGGGTTCAATACCAGGATTTATTGGAATTTGCCTGGGGTTCAATGCCAGGTCTTATAAGTTTATATGACCTGGGGTTCAATACTAGGATTTATTGGAATTTGCCTGGGGTTCAATACCAGGTCTTATTGAAATTTACCTGGGGTTCAATACTAGGATTTATTGGAATTTGCCTGCGGTTCAATACCAAGTCTTATTGAAATTTACCCGGGGTTCAATACCAAGTCTTATTGAAATTTACCTGGGGTTCAATATTAGGATTTATTGGAATCTGCCTGAGGTTCAATATTAGGATTTATTGGAATTTGACACGAGTTACCCGGTATTCAACAAATTACCAACAACCCACCTACATGTGGATTTCAACGCATTCCATATAAGAATTAAATAACCCACCCATAAAGAGTTAAAAGCACACATTTCCCTATATGAAGTAACAACCCATCCACGCGAGATTACAACTCACCCAACGCACGTCACTGTTCATTCCTAAAAGGACTAACAACATATCATTAGTGGATACCTAGTCCTTGGCAAAGTTTTCAAACCAAAATATACCATCTTTGTCATCATTGTGGGTAGTTCGTACATAGTTATCTATTCATGCTATTGGGATAATACCAATTGCCATAGTCTACCAGAGTTATCCTTAAAGAATTCAATGTATAAAGAAAGAATTACAACGCACCATTCAAGTAATTCCATGCTCATTGACCGTCATCATTCAATCATTTCATTCATACCAAGCATGTTGTAGGAAACAATATGCCAGAATTCAAATACAATTTCATATACAAAGAAAATTAATTGCACATCGACTCACACACATATATAAGATCTTGAGAGTCACCAAGGGGATCTAATCAATACCATTCCATATCTTAGCCAACACATGAAGCATAACACCTCTTAGAAGGTCGCTTATCATAACATACATAATCAATTTGGTTTCCTTAACTTCCACACCATAAACATGACTGGCCACCTGTAGCTTATTGTAATTAGTCACCCTTTGACTTCACTAAAACAGTGGTTTACATATAATTGTTGTATCTCAAGACTCTTAAGACTCAAGCCCACTTAAACAAGGCCAAGTACGAAAGTTGACCTACATTTTCATGCCTTAATACCGTTTTAGTATAAAAAATCATTAAAATCTGTAGAGGCCTCAAAATAGAATGGGATCATTTGCATTTGAAAGCCAAGATAGAGATATATATCACCATAAAAGGGTCTGAGATGGTTTCTGCTATAACAATACTAGATTAATTATGAAGACAGAACAATAAACAGACAATGATTTGGCGCGTTTGATAGCATAACTTACAAGATCAACTTTTTCTATGCTTAGACATAGATAGGGACTTGAATAAGGCCAAGTTTAGTGATGCGTAAAATGCGTTCGCAAAGGGCAAGCGTATCCTACGCAGTAGTGACAGTGGACTCTAAGAGTCCGGATATCAAACCCAAAGGACCAGTCGTGTCCCCAAACAATTAATTTTGCAATGAATTAATCAATTCAATTAAGAATCAAATTTGAGAAAATAGTGTTCAATTGTTTAGTTCTTAAGAGCTAAGGATTAAGATAAGAAGATTAATGTGAGACAGTAAGATTGGAACGCCAAGGATTATGATTTTGCATGCATCCCTTTTTCCCTCATCTTGATCTCAATGAATACTCTAATTAAGTTAATTGCCAGTCCTCTTTAGATTCATTAGTAAACAATTGGTCATAGCTTACTACTGCTGTTTCCCCTAATTCAATTCCCAATTGGTCATAGGTGAATTAAATTAGGGCAAACGATGATACTCAGAGAGGTTGATTAACAGAATTAATCCACTGAAAATTCACACAATTAGTTTGATTATGTAAATCATATGAATTCAATCACTTTACAGTTCTGTCAATCCCAGACAATTGATCATAGACAAGGGACTGACCAATATTTAGAGTGATCAATTCTAATAACAAACAAAATAGTAAAGAGATTCAATAACTGGAAACATCGAGACATTCATTGATAATCAAAGATGGGGTACAAAGGACACAACTACATCATAATCCTGGGTTAGGAGGACTAGCCACTCATGTTCATGAGCAAACCAATAAACCCCATAGAAAACATAAAGATTACAAAGGGATAAGAGATTTTACAAGTGGTATTCCCAATGACGATCTCTACGTCTTACAGCAGTCAGACTCTCTCACACGACCTCTATCTCACTCAGAACCCTCAGTATTCAGAAACAGAGCAAAAGATGAAAGATAAAAGGGTTTCTCCTCCTATTTATAATAATTCAAAATTTAAATGGACTGACAGTGCAACTTACCACGGCCGTGGTCCTTGCATAAAGGTCCAATTCTGCTACGCAACCAGCATGGTCATGGTATACCATGGCCATGGTCCTTACGTTACTTCAATTCTGGCCTTTTTTTCTTGGTCATCTAGACAGTGGTATTTTTGTTCCAAAAAATACAATTTTCAACTCTTTTCCTCATGAAGCTTCTTGAGTATCTGTCTTGCACCAACTAACACAAAACAGTGAGTTTTGCTAATAAAATATATTCAAAATGTATGCAAATGACATCTAAACTCACATCAAAATACAATGAAAATCCGGTTTATCATTTAGGTATCCCTAAGATTTAAGAAGATAAGGGAAACATTTCCATGTCACGATTAGATCATTGGATGTCAAATCTGTCCTGCACTTAAACTTCAGCAACCTGTTTTAGTAGAAAAAAACACTAAAAATTGCATAGACCTCTAATTGGGATGGAACCACTTGTATTTGGAAGATAATACATAATTCTACAATAATCTAGGAGGGCTTAGTCTGATTCATTTTGTGTCAATACTAGTTTTGGGTGTGAAGACAGAACTACTTGGATTCCAAAATTTAGCACTTTGGTTTGGTATGATTTTGATTTGTTAGTTTTTTCTAGACTTGGACATTAGTAGGAATTTTGTTAAGGTTGATTTTAGTTGTCCCTAAGATGTATAAATATATGGGAAATGTCCCCAACCAGTATCTCAAACGTAGAACATCTCAAATTAGTGAAAACAGTACTTATACTCATATTCGTCCAGTACATAGACAACTCCGACATGTATTACCAAAATATTCGCCAAATATTCTAGGCATCTCTAAAAATTATGGGACCAATCACATTTAAAAGCTAAGAAATAAATATAGAAGATAACCAAAGGATTTAATCTAATTCATTTCATGTCACTACCAGTTTTAATTTGAATACAGTACATTTTATAGGATAAAATTCAGCATACTCTTTGGACATAGATTGAGATTTCAAATTTTTACTATACTTAGAAGAGGTTAGGGACTCAGACCAAGTTAGTTTTATTCTCTTATGATGTGCAAGGAAACAGTAGAATCATTCCCAACCAGGAATGTGGGCTTTAGGTGATCAAAGAAACAGGCTCTCTTTGTTAGTCCTCCGCAATCCACGCGACCCTTTACGTACTTTTCGCCCGTGATGAAAGCTACATCGAATTGTCATTACCCGTGGCTTTCGGGAATCCAAACCCACACGCAAGGACCAAATAGATTCGAACATAGGTGGAAAAGAAGGGTTTCATGCTTTCGTTACCTTTTTGGCTTCTAAACTATGAAGAGAACATCACGGTGGCAATCTAAGCTTCATCGGCAAATTGAAAGCACTTCCCAAGACCTGTACCACTCTCGGGTTTGAGGAGAAAGAGTAGAAACGTACATGCAATGGAATCAGTGATTGAAATAGTGTCTAAGGAGGGACATGCATGGATACAAATTGGATATTTTGATGGATAATACTCCCTTCATTCTCTATTATAAGAAAAAAAAAAGTTATATTTTTTTCTTAAATATAAACAATCTTAAATACTTTTTCATATTTTTCAAAATACCCTTTATTTGTTAATGAGTTTATGCTTCATATCAAATCCCAATAAATGATAGTTTAGAAAAAAGATTTGATTTTGTATTGGAATTGACATAATTTAATGAAATTAACTCATTTTCTTAATAAGTGTGAAATTAGTTTTTTTTTTTTTTTCTTTCTTGTAATAGAGAACGGAGGGAGTACTTGCCTTGCTCACGGGTTGAAGGGAAAAGAAGCAAAGCTCACAATTTTTGGTTGCTGTGGTTTTGATTTGGAGGAAATTGAGGTGTGGCGGTAGAGCTTCATGTGGAGACACATGGCTTTTGCAATCCGTGGCTCAAGGGAGGTATAAAGTGGCTCACTTCTCCTTATGTTCGTACTTCGTAGCACTTGGGGTTATAAGGAGTAATAAGGCAAATGAAATTTAAATTTTTAAATTAGATGATGGCTTTGTGGGCTGGGGTTTAGTCCGTCGCTATCATTAGGGGTGTTCAAAAAAATTAAATTAAACTGAAATATTTGAAAATTGCACTGAATTAGATTATAAAAAACTGAACTGATTTTATAAAAACTGAATTGAACTTTTTTTTTAAGTTCAGTTTTATAAAACTGAACTGTTTTAATTAGTGGTTCAGTTAACTACTCCTTCCGGTCCTTTTTATAAGAAACAAAAGGACGTTCTTTTTTGGTCCTAATTATAAGAAACATAGACTCATTTTAAGATGTATTAATTGTTAGTTTTCTTTTTTACCCTTCATCTTGTGAAATCCATTAATGAGATACCTACTCATTTCTCATGCATTTATTAGTCTATTAACAATACAAGTTACACTTATTGGTGAGGTGCAATGTCATTAATATAACTACTACTTAAACCAATCAATTTAAGGGGTACTTTTGGAATACAATTAAAATTTATGACATTATTAATTATAACTAACTAACTTAACTATTTTTATTGGTCTTGATGATTTAGTTATTTGTTTCTTATAAAAAGGACCGGAAGGAGTATTATAAAATTCAACTATCAATTTCCATCCTTTCAATGCTTGAATTAACAAAGTATCTACTTCTGTAGTGTATAGGTAAAGGATAAAATCATACAAAAGTTTGAGGAGATCCTTGTATTGGTTGATAATGTTATTAGTTTTAAAAATTCAATGTATTTTTTACTGTACGCGAATGAAGCACTGTAGTTGCATATATGTTTGAAAAACTTATATTGGACTACGGTGATCTGTGCGCTAAGAAATTTGTTACAATTTTTTTTGTTCAGGGAATAATTCATATCTACCTTAATGAAAATAAATTTGTTTATAACATAAGAATTAACAATTTCTTTTTTATTTCAATGCAAAACAGTTATGCGTCCAACCATTATCAATTGGTCTAGTGCCCAATGGGCATCCAATTAACACTCCAGAAAGGAGCGGCTAGTAATGCAACCCCTGATACGAGTAGACCAACTTGTGCTTGGTCAACTGGAGAAGTGTTAAATTTTTTTTAGTTATAGTTCAAACTTTAAAAATGTAGTGCACTGAACTAAAAAAATAGTTAAGTTCAGTTCACTTAAATTGATTTTCAGTTCAATTCGGTTCACTCAAACTATTTTTTTAGTTTAGTTCAGTTCTTAGACAGTTCAATTCAGTTTCACCTTTTTGAACACTCCTAACAATCATGCAGTTATAAGGTGAATTTAAAAATAAAAATAAAAAAAGAGAATTATAGTTGTTGAAGGGTGGTGTGATGCGTTAGAGCGATAAGGATGGATTTTATATTAGATAAAACAAATGTTATGTACAGGTGGGGAAAATTATACAATCTGTGCAGTAATAAGGTGGAAGTTTATCAAGTAAAATAAATTTTAAATATTTAGGATACAAGGAAGTGTACATTTAAATAAGAGTAGCTATAGCAGTTGATTTTAAGAATGATTATTTTAGTAAATCATTGTAGCAACTAAATTTTAATTAAATTTTATTTAATAATCATTCACACTTAAACTCATAAAATAAGTTGCTATAGTAATTATAGCTTTAAACAACGTACTTTAATTTATAAAAGGAGTTGTGATAATTGCCTTATATTTCTACTTTTTGTAGTAGTTTAGGGGCAATTATTTGATATCTTTCATGCTTTTGAGCTTTGTTATGTTCATTTTAGTTGCGTTTTTAATAAAAGCTTTGTTTAGTTAGAAATTTTAGTTTTTACCCTTTTACACTTGATCTTTGATTTGTTTTCCTATGTTTTTAGGAGCTTTTGGAAGCGTGGAGCAAGTTTGGAGAGGTCCCAAGAATAAATGATGCGTTAAGGATCAATTGGGTTGAAGTTTAACGCCTTGAAGGTCTTGCAGAAGCAAAAGAAGCTTGTAGGAAGCCTTGCACAGGCTGTGCAACGATTCGTGCACCCGTGCTTCGCGCGTTGCAAGAATAATTCTTAATTTTCGATTTTATCTTTTGTTTGGGCTTGAACCTTTTTTTGGCCCATAGCTTTAAATAAGGATTTTCTAGTCTGTCCTAGGGTTCCGAATGTGGTGTAATGAAAGGAAGAGAATCCCGAGATGTGCGTGACGGCTTTGATGCGTTTGGGTTCATCTTCCGTTCTTTCTCCATCTTCTGCTCCTTCCCCCATGGCTATGCATAGCTAAGTTCTCTTTTTGTTGGGGTTTAATGTAGTTGGACCTAATTTCATGTAATTACACTCTTCTCTTTATTCAATTTTAGTATTGTTATTGTTCTTCTTCTACTCTTAATGCTTGTGTGTTTGGCCTGATCAACCATTTGCATGATTCTTTAATTCCATTGGTAATTGGAAAATTCTTTTGGATTGCGAACTGAAGAAGACAACCAATCATTTTTATGCCTAGGGATAGGGTAAAGAGGATTGGTCATCACTAAAACCCTTTTTCTTAATGCAAATACCTTGGTTACACTAATTCAAGGGATTGATAGTGGAATCAAGAGATTTAGACTCTTTCACTTAAGGAATTAAGGTTTGAATAAATTTGTGGGTTGATGATAACAAATTTAATTGAATGGGAGTGAGTTATTTTTTCATGTTAGGAAGTCCAACGAAGTTAAACCCCGGCGATTTATTTTAATTGATTTAAACCAATTTTCTGCACACACCTAGTGTTCGCTTATTTTCCAAAACCAAATTTCTTCTACTCTTCCTCTTTATTTTTATGCACTTGCTTTTAATTTTCATTACTCTAATTCTCTCAATATTCATAGTCTAAAAATTATATTAAAAATTACCCATTTGTCGCACAAGTCCATGTGGAGACGATACTCTACTTATCACTGTGTTACTTGAGCGATTTGGTACACTTGCCAAAATTGCCAACAAGTTTCTGGCGCCGTTGCCGGGGACTTGTGTCTCGGTAATTGGGCAATTTTTTTAGTATTTTTTGTGGACTTTAAACATTCTTTCATTCTTTTGCATTTTAATTTTGTTTTCTTTTATTTTCTTTTTCCTCATCCTGTGCTAACGGTCCTTCTAGTTGCTCTAGTTGTTTGTGATTTTGTGCATGCCAAGTACTATTGGTACAAGGAGCAAGACTAATCCTCAAGAGCTCTGTTTCATTCCAGAGATTGAGAAGACTGCTAGGCTGATTAGCGATCAAACTAAAAGAGCAAAGCAACTAGCGAAGTAGTTAACATTGGAAGAGAGTTCTTCCAATCCTCACTCACTTTCCGAATGTTCTTCTAGTTCAGAGGAGGAAGACATGGCAAAAGAAGAGCAACCTGCCAGGAGAACTTTGGCAGATCGTGTCACAAATAATGGTCTGCATCACTTCTCCAGTATTGCTAGGCCGAGGGCTAACAATCACATGGTGGAGATAAATTTAGGCCTACTCACTCTCATTGGTGCTCAAACCTTTGCTGGCCTAGGCAACGAAGATCCCTACAACCACTTGACTACATTTTATTATCTATGTAGCACAACAGGGGTGGCCCAGAATGAAAAGGAGAATATGTATATGAGGGTCTTCCATTTTTTCCTCATAGGAGATGCACTGAAGTGGCTCAATAATCTTCCATCTTAGAGTCTTACCACTTGGGGAGATGTTGAAAGCAAGTTCTTAGCCCGTTTCTTCCTAGAGACAAAAAGAAGCCAAGCCAAAACTGATATATTGGGCTTCCGCAAAAGGCATGATGAACCACTCTATGAAGCTTGGGAGAGATACAAGACTCTCTTGATGAAGTGCCCCAATCATGGAATTGAAGATATTGATCAGCTTTACATCTTCCTTGGGGGTGTGAGGGGGCAAACTAAGGTGATGCTTGATGTTGCAGTTGGAGGAGGAGTGATTAAGAACAAGACATTGGAAGAAGCCATAGAGTTGATTGAAAATATGGCATCCGGTGATTTTGAAGCCCAACATGATAGAGCTCCACGCAGAGGGGTAATGGAGCTAAATTCTCAGGATGCCATTCTAACTCAGGTGGAAGCACTCAAGGTGCAAATGGCCAATCATCCTCAACAATTGATGAAGGCTGCTTCTTCTTAGTTTCATCACCAGGTACTCAGTTGTGCAAACTGTGGAGGTTATCATCATGTGGAGCAATGCCAATATGCTTCCAGCACACAAGAGGAAGAGGTGAATTACATGGGAAGGAAAAACTATTATGGGCAGTCTAATAGGCCTCCTCAACAAAAGCCCAACCTTTATGACCGCACAACGAAGCTGGAAGAGACTCTCACAGATTTTATACAAGTCTCAATTTCTAATCAGAAGAGCACTGATGCTTCTCTCAGAAACTTGGAGACTCAAGTTGGGCAGCTTGCAAAACAGGTGGTGGAATTGGCAGAGCACACTAAGAGTGGCTTTTCAGCCAACACTCAGACCAATCCCAAGGCTAACTGCAGTGCAATCTTTACCATTAGTGGGTTAGAGTGTGATACAGTGAATAGAGAAGATGAGGTAGTAGAGGAAGTTAAAGTGAAGAAGGTTGGAGTTCAAAACACAGATGGGGACTCAAAGATGAAGTGGGCTAGAGCTCTGAAAGCCAAGGAAAAAAAGTTAAGAGCCAAAGCCCCTCTCACTACAAAGCTCCCTTATCCTAAAGCCCCAACAAAAATTGATAAGGAGAGACAATTTGCTCGGTTCTTAGACATTCTTAAACAACTCTACATCAACATCCCATTCTCGGAAGCCTTGAAGCAAATTCCAATCTATGCCAAATTCTTGAAGGACTTCTTGACAAGGAAAAAGAAGTTCATTGAGAAGGATACCATTGAGTTGGAAGCGAAGTGTAGTGCTATAATTCAGAAGATATTGCCTGCCAAACATAAGGATCCCAGGAGCTTTACTATTCCCATCACCATTGGGAACCTTTTTGTTGACAGAGCGTTGCTTGATTTGGGGGCGAGCATCAACCTGATGCCCCTATCTATGCTAAAAAGAGTTGGAGATGTGGAGGTAAAGCCAACTCGCATAACATTATAGCTTGCTGATCGCTCCATTATATCCCTTTATGGGGTGGTGGAAAACATGCTGGTGAAGGTCGACAAATTCACAATTCCCGCTGATTTTGTTGTCATGGACATGGCGGAGGATTCATAGATTCCCATAATCTTGGGATGACTTTTTATGAAGACTGTTGATGCTCTAATTGATGTTGGAAAAGGAGAGTTTAAGCTTAAAGTGCAAGATGAAGAGGTGACTTTCAATGTCTGTGACTCTGTGAGCCCCCCAAGGGGTTGGGGGTGACCACAACCATTCATCTTAGCGACCCTTGAGGTCACTCATCCGTCAAGCTAGTGACGTTAAAGAAGCGCTTACTAGGAGGCAACCCAGCTTTCTCTCTCTTTTCTCTCTTAATTTTGTCTTTATTTTGACTTCATTTTCTTTATTACGCTTGTTCTATTTTATGTTTTGGTGTTTCTTTTGTGTTGTTTCAAGTTTCTATGCATATGATGAAGATATTGGGAAAACATCCTAAAAAAAAAAAAAATTGACGCGAGTTGCACAACCGTATAATATGAGCGCACACCTTTGCATCTTGCGCTGATGGAAATGCAAAAACAAAATAGCGTGAGTTGCACAACCGTGCAATCTAAGCGCACGCCTGTTCATCTTGTGCTAAAGGAGGCTCTATTTTTCGACAAAAGTTGCACAACCGTGCAATCTAGTGCACAACCTGTGCATCTGGCGCCGAAAAAAATAAAAATTTGGGACAGAGAGTTGCACAGCCTGTGTAATCTGGTGCACAGCTTGTGCATCCGGCACAAAAAAAAAAAAAAAAAACCTCTCTCTTTCTTTATTTTTATTCTTCCCTTGTTGCATACTTGACATCCCTTTAAGTTTAGGGTGTTGAGGTGGAGTTTGCAGCCCATGTTGATTGGCCAATGAGAGTTGGGGACTAGCACAATCTTGGCCAAGGGGGTAAGGATGGGCCAGATAATGAGCAGTGAGGTAAGTTCTTCTTCTTTTTTTCTTTTACTACTTTTGTTTGATTTTAGTTTTGTGAAATAATGATGTGACTTATGTAATTGTTGGCTTATCCCTATGAGCATGAATAGAATGATGATTTTTAAAATTGATTTTGATTTGAGGCATGTTTTGTGGTTGCATTCCTGGTCATTGGTGCTTGGTTCGAATTATTGTTAATGTGTTTGACATGTTGCATATGCACCCTTGTTTCTTGATGAGACCAACCACGGTGAGAAGTAACTGAGTGAAATTGAGTGACACCGTTGATACCAACATTCATATGGTTTTGCTTGAATCTCTTGAATCTTATTGCTTGCATGTTGCTTGGAAATGATCAAGGCCATCTTTGTTATTTTAGCCATTGGCCTTTCCAGCTTACCTTTCATTATAAAATCCCTTGCACCCATCTTTGAGCCAAACATGAAAAATCTTAATGCATGAATGAACCTTTAGTCGGAAATGAAAAACAATTGCTTTCCCAATCTTAGGAATAGGAGAACAATTGAGAGATGTAGTCTTGCATTAAGTTTGGGGTGTCTTGTCAGACACCCAAAAATAGATAGAAGGTGCCCCAAGGGACTCTAGTGTCACAGTTGGTGAACTGTAAAAAAAAAGATTCAAAATAAAGTAAAAAAAGCGTTGCTCACCTTTGTCCCATGGTGTTAATGTTGTAAAAAAAAAAGTGAGCAAATGAATAAAGTGGGACTATAATTTGTTTGGGTTCTTGAAGGAACTTGGGGTATGAATCGTTGTGTTTGTTGAGCTAAGTTGAGTTCTCTTTCTTTGTTCTCATATTCTCTAAGATATTTGAATCCCAAGAAAAACCATTGTTGTTTGTTAGCCCAGCCACGTTACAAGCTCAAAAGGTCCTTAGTGATCCTTGATGGCATGTATGTGGACAATGAACTTTGAGAGATGAATAGCAAAATTGATATGTGCGGTGTTGATGTGTGATAAAGTGATACACTCACCTTGTCTTGTGTGCATGAGAGATACAGTTTGAGAGGACCAAGGAACTTGGGTTGTTGACTGCAATTGTGTTATTCATGTTGATCCCTTAATAAATTGTTTCATGAATGCTTTGTGTGGGCACCACATCTTGTCTTGGATTGGAATTGATAAACTTAACTTGTGAAAGTGAAGCATGCTAAGTGGTCACGAGCTTGTGAATACTTTGAGTCATGTCTTGTTGGTTTTCATATTTTAATTGCATTAGGAATTTGTTTCTCTTTCTGTTTTATTTCTTGTCTTGTTGCTCGAGGACAAGCAAGGTTCTAAGTTTGGGGTGTTGATAATTGCCTTATATTCCTACTTTTTGTAGTAGTTTGGGACAATTATTTGATATCTTTCATGCTTTTGAGCTTTGTTATGTTCATTTTAGTTGTGTTTTTAATAAAAGCTTTGTTTAGTTAGGAATTTTAGTTTTTACCCTTTTACACTTGATCTTTGGTTTGTTTTCTTATGTTTTTAGGAGCTTTTGGAAGCGTGGAGCAAGTTTGGAGAGATCCCAAGAATAAATGATGCGTTAAGGATCAATTGGGTTGAAGTTTAACGCCTTGAAGGTCTTGCGGAAGCAAAAAAAGCTTGTAGGAAGCCTTGCACAGGCTGTGCAACGATCCGTGCACCCGTGCTTCGCGCGTTGCAAGAATAATTCTTAATTTTCTATTTTATCTTTTGTTTGGGCTTGAACCTTTTTTTGGCCCATAGCTTTAAATAAGGATTTTCTAGTCTGTCCTAGGGTTCCGAATGTGGTGTAACGAAAGGAAGAGAATCCCAAGACGTGCATGACGGCTTTGATGCGTTTGGGTTCATCTTCCGTTCTTTCTCCATCTTCTGCTCCTTCCCCCATGGCTATGTGTAGCTAAGTTCTCTTTTCGTTGGGGTTTAATGTAGTTGGACCTAATTTCATGTAATTACACTCTTCTCTTTATTCAATTTTAGTATTGTTATTGTTCTTCTTCTACTCTTAATGCTTGTGTGTTTGGCCTGATCAACCATTTGCATGATTCTTTAATTCCATTGGTAATTGGGAAATTCTTTTGGATTACGAACTGAAGAAGACAACCAATCTTTTTTATGCCTAGGGATAGGGTAAAGAGGATTGGTCATCACTAAAACCCTTTTTCTTAATGCAAATACCTTGGTTACACTAATTCAAGGGATTGATAGTGAAATCAAGGGATTTAGACTCTTTCACTTAAGGAATTAAGGTTTGAATAAATTTGTGGGTTGATGATAACAAGTTTAATTGAATGGGAGTGAGTTGTTTTTGCATGTTAGGAAGTCCAACGAAGTTAAACCCCGGCGATTTATTTTAATTGATTTAAACCAATTTTCTGCACACACCTAGTGTTCGCGTATTTTCCAAAACCAAATTTCTTCTACTCTTCCTCTTTATTTTTATGCACTTGCTTTTAATTTTGGTTACTCTAATTCTCTCAATATTCATAGTCTAAAAATTATATTAATAATTACCCATTTGTCGCACAGTCCATGTGGAGACGATACTCTACTTATCACTGTGTTACTTGAGCGGTTTGGTACACTTGCCAAAATTGCCAACAAGTTGCCATAGCAACTAATAATCTAAAATATCATTTTATTATTGTAGTAAAATATTTATAATGTGAGTGCATTAGCTAAAAACTCAAATATCTAGCTTAAGTCATTAAAAAGAAAATATAGACACAACTTATGCTCTATTAGGTAGTTGCCATAGTAGTTATTAGCTTGACACAACGGCTATTTAATTTAATAAAACACTAGTATGGTTATTTTAGCGTTGAAAACTAAATTTTAGTTGATGTAAACTATTTTTTTTCTTGGATCATGAGATTATCGCTAAACATAAAAATCTTAATTTAAAGAGGCATGAAAATATTAATAAAATAGCTTTTATAATTAAATATAGTTCTTTGAAATTTAATTTTGATGTTTGAAAGTAGACATAATACATTAAGAGGCTAATTTGGAAATCCTTATAAATATATACATAATTATGTTTATTGAGATATTGGGGTTATAGCATGCAAGTGTATACACCTATATGAGCTTGTACGGAAGCTTCGATGGCAAGAAAGTACTTGTACCTTGACATAGCATAAGGTACTTGACATGGTTCTCTTAAGGTTAAAATTTCAGGATGTTACAGTAATGACTATTGTTAGTTAGTAATATAACAATTGTTTTGTAATGATCCAATGTATTTGAATGAATGAGAATTGTCCTTTCGTTGTAAGTGTTTAATATGTTAAACTCTGTTTAGTGGTTAATTATGGTAAAGCTAATATGTTAAGTAAAGTAAAGAAGTGGATTTATTAGGATGATTATGGTTTTGTTTATTATGTTAAGTGAAGTTAACAGATGATTATGGTTTTGTTTAACTTGTTAAATAAAGAAAAAAATGATTTGGGCATGATGTTTATGGTTTTGTTAAGTGAAGTTAACAAATGATTATGGTTTTGTTTAATTTGTTAAGTAAAGAAAAAATGATTTGGGCATGATGTTTATGGTTTTGTTTATTCTATTAAATGAAGTTAAAAAGTGATTGTGGTTTTGTTTAATCTATTAAGTAAAAAAGAAAAGATTTGATAGGACGGTACAATGACTAGGTAACAATATATAGTGGGAAGTAGGGTACGGATTTAGTAGGAAAAAATTATGAGTTAAGTAGTTGAAGGAAAATTAATAACTTATAGTTGGAAATTGAATGATATTTAATAATGGAATTTAATGTTAACAATCAACATAATTGATCATGAATGGACACATAAGTAACTTCACATATTGTTTACACATCAAAAGACTACAAATGGAATTCAGAAGAGGAGTGATATCTAGAATGAAACCTTCTTGCACAAATTGCACAAACCCGCTTTTAAACCAATAGTAGGCAAACAATTACCCCAAATATATAGATTTGACGGAATACAAGACAAGTTTGTTTTTAAAAATGTAACCAATTAGCATCGTTCGTGTGCCTTTTTACGAAAACTTCTTTGTACCAATGAGCATTTTCCAATTCTGAATAAGAGAATTGAAGAATAAAAGTGTATTTAACATGTATTCTATAGGTGTCAAGAATGATAAAAGCAAGGAGCCAAATCAAGGACTGGTTAATGGGCTTAATGATTAAAAAAATAAGTAACAATTCAATGCTTTTAAATAGAATAATGAATATTATGGTTGTGAAGATAGTGAGGATGAAGAGTTACAATCAGTTTGATGCAAGTAGTGCAAATCAAAGATTTCATAATAATCTCTCTAGGCATAAGGTCTTTAGATGATGTGCCATCTTTCAAAGATGTGGTATATATAAAACATTATTTTTGTATTCCTTGCCTTTTGTGTTAATTTTGATTCAATTTTTATAAATTGTGACTTTGACCATTAAAACTTTTTTTTATTCTCTAACATTCTGTCTTTGCAGCAACATGATTTTGACACGACTCAAAGTTCTCTTAATGGCAATGCATTAAAAAAGCCTACCATATCAAGCACCAAACCACATTCTTTTGTGGAACCTAGTAACAAGAACATTGGTAAGATTAGTTGTGCTACTTCTGATTCCGTCCCACACTCTATCAACCCACCAGCTACCCAACTTCAGTGTCTTTGAGTGGAGGATCTCAAATTGATAGGAAAAAAGTTATATCTATTGTGGCAATTGATGACCCATAAGTAATAGTGGTTTTGAGCATGCATTTTTTAGTTGTATCTATTGAGGTCATCTTGATTAGGGGTGTTCGCGGTGCAGTTTGGTTCAGTTTTTAGGAAAAAAAAGTCATCCGAACCAAACATAAAATAAAGATGCGGAACGGTTTGGTTTGACTTAAATGTAACACTAAATCCAAACAAAACCAAACCAATCTTTTGTGCTTTGGTTTGGTTTGGTTTGGTAGTTTTTTTACTTTTTTTAATCTATTATCATAATGTAAAATCTATTAACTAAACTTACATAATTATTATGCTATATTATTTTAAAAATAAATTTTATTTTTTATTAAATTTTGTTTAACATATTTTAGTTGAAAATTATTATTTTTTACTTTTATTTAGCATTATTATAAAATAATATTATTAACTTTTTTTTGTAACATAATTGTAAATTGTGCGTCACTTGATATTTAACACTATTTTTTTTTAACAATATTGATATATCATTTTTTAACATATGAAAGTAAAATATGCACCTTGATTACAAAGCAAAAGAAATGTCATAATTTAAAAACTTATTAAAAACAGAAGTGCATATTAAAAAACTTATTATAAAAAGAAGTATGCACTTTTATTAATTACCGCAACAAAATTCACATATTAAAAACTTATTATAAAAAGAAGTACATTATAAATCACATGCTATAACCATTAAAATTTTAAAGTGACACTAGCTACATAATGCTAAACATCCATTAAATAAAATCAATATAATTATGAAGTTATAAGGTTGGCGAGGAACGTTTCCCTCGCCAATCCCTCGCAAAAGCAGTTTTTGAGGGATTGGCGAGGGAAACGTTCCTCGCAAATATGCGTTTTTCTTGTAGTGGCTTGGTGGTGAAGGGAGAAGGGAGGAAGGGATAAGTCGTGGGTTCGAATTCCCTCACTAACAAAAACTAAAAAAAAATATAATTATAATATGCAGTTTGGTTTGTTTTTTATAGTAAGATCCGAAAGTCGAACCAAATCGCAAAAAGTATGCGATTTTTGGAACAAAGTTTTCTAGTGACTTTCATGATAAATGACACATTCAAGCATTGAGATGAACAAAACCATACCAGGGACTTCCAAAATCAACAACATTTATATTCAACAAATTGTATACTTAATCTACTTCACCGAACACAAAAGGCAAGATTAATATTCACTAAAATTGGTAATTATTCAAATCAATGGCAACGCTATATTCTCTGCTGGTGACTTTGCCACCACTATTCGCCACTTCTTTGATGCCATCGTCCTCACCCCCTCCAACCATATCCTCTATTCCAATTGATCTGTCGCACACACCTATCTCGAGAACTACGTTGACATCGAAACCTTGATTTTGGAGAGCTTGTTGAAATAACACAACCCCGAGCTCTAACACCGATTCCCTCATGCAAGAAAAAATAGCCGATCAGATCTTCGCCGTCCTCGACCTCCTCCGCTTCCACCATTGCAACACTTGGTCTAAGTGCAGTCGTCGCCTCCCATGCATCATCATCAAACCGTGCGTCTCTTCCATTGAGGATTCCCAAACCCCGTGACATGCCCCTTCACATCAAATCTGCTACAAACATATTGTTATTACAACTCATTTAAAACTGGTACACAAAAATTTGAAGTAGAGGGAAATAAGGAAATAAAGGAAGAAACGAACATGTCTTTGATGGTGAAGGTTAGAGCAAAGAGACTTTGCATTTGGTTGGTCTGAGGAATGGGGAGAAGTTTGAAATGCTCTACAAATGCACCGAAGTCCTCCTTGGGGAGCTTCTGGAGTCGCCTCCGGCAGGTCTCGACCAAAACAACTACTTTGACGACGAGTCCTATTCCGATGTCTAGCCAGAAAGAAATGCCACCCCAACCCTAACCTTAATCTTAATGAGAGGGACAATGATTGATTAACATAAAGTTAATTTTTATTTGTTTTTTATTTTAAAAAAAACTAACTAAGGATAGAGCCGTTACAGTCAGGGGACTAAAAGTAATGTTAAAAAACGTAGGGATGTCGGGTGTAATAACTCCAAACCTCAGGGGATTCTATGTAATTTATTCTTTTTTTTTTCCTAGAGATTAACTACAAATTAGCTACTAATTTTGTTGTAGCTAATTTCAAAAATTATTGTAGTGAAAATACATCCATTATCAAATCTCTTATTAAAATTATGTAAATGTTTAAGTTGTATACAAATGCAAATATATTTATAAAGTTAATAATGTTTAAAAGACATATTTATGTAAATCACAACCTTATAATACATTTGTAAATAAAAAATTATTTAAATATATATATTAATATCCTTAATTATTTATATATATTTTTAACTATTTATATACATATTTACTAACAGATATTTGACCGAATGCCCCTCCTAGAGGAGTGAAATCTCATTTAAATAATACACTGTAACAACCCATAATTAATTTACAGCAATCCCTAATTTACAGCACTGCAAAACTGTACAATTAATGAAATAAATATAGGGAATTAATTAGGAAATATTGAGGAGTAATTATAGGTGCTGTTTTGAAATATTAATTAAGCTGATAATCAGGACAGCTGATAATCAGGCTGACTCTGTTAACATAATCAGGACAGCTGATAATCGGGCTGACTTTGTTAACATCCCCCCTCAAATTGATGCTGGCTGATCCAAAAGCATCAATTTGTCAACTAGGAATTTATGTCGAGGTCTTACCAAGGCCTTTGTAAAGATATCAGCAACCTAGAGATCTGTAGAGATATGAGGAAGACGAATGACACCATCATTGTAGGCTTCTCGAATATAATGACAATCCACTTCAATATGCTTCGTACGTTCATGAAAAACTGGATTGGCAGCAATCTGAATTGCACTAGTGTTGTCAGCATAAATAGGAGTAGATTCACTTTGAGAGAAACCAAGTTCTCCCAATAACCCACGAAGCCAAATAATCTCAGAGCAAGTGGAAGACATAGCTCGATATTCTGACTCAGTGGATGATTTAGAAACTCGAGATTGTTTCTTACTCTTCCATGAAATCAAAGCATTGCCAAGAAATATACACCAACCTGAAATTGAACGGCGATCATTCACACAACCCGCCCAATCTACATCACTATAAGCTGTTAATTTAATAGGATTTCCACGAGGGAAATAAAGACCTCTGTTAGGAGTACCCCTTAAGTACCGTATGATTCGCTTGACAGCAACTAGGTGAGGAAGACGAGGATACTGCATAAATTGACTAACTTGCTAGACTGCAAAAGCAATGTCAGGTCGAGTAATAGTCAAGTAATTAAGACTGCCAACCACTTGGCGAAACAAAGAAGGATCAGTCAAAAGCTCGCCCTCATTTTTATGATGTTTCACATTTACTTCCATAGGAGTTTGAACAGAATTTCCCTCCTGTAGTCCTGCTAATGCAATTAAATCTTGAGTATATTTGTGCTGATGTAGAAAAATACCAGCACCAGTAGTTTGAACTTCTAGACCCAAGAAATATTGTAGAGAACCCAAGTCCTTCATATGAAAAGAACCCATAAGATGCTGGTGTAGTTGCTGAATTAGGACAAGATCTGAACCTGTAATAACGATGTCATCCACATAGACTAGAAGCAAAACAATACCATTAGCTGTCTTCCTAAAAAATAATGAAGGATCATACTGACTTTGAGTGAAAGAGAAGTCACATAAAGTGGAACGAAACTTATCAAACCACGCTCGAGGTGCTTGTTTCAATCCATAAAGGGACCATTTTAGTCGGCACACAGAAGATGAAGGTGTAACAAACAAACCTTGAGGTGGAGTCATATAAATTTCTTCTTTAAGATCACCATGCAAAAATGCATTCTTCACATCCATCTGGAATAAAGGCCATCCTAGTGATGCACTTATAGCTAAAACAGTACGAACAGTAGTCATCTTAGCAACTGGAGCAAACGTCTCCTCATAATTCACCCTATATTCTTGTCGATTACCAAGTGCCACCAATCGCGCTTTATATCTGTCTAAAGAGCCATCAGACTTGAGCTTGACAGTGTAAACCCATTTACATCCTATAGGCTTAACATTAGGTGGACAAGGGATAATATCCCAAGTGTGATTCTCCTGTAAAGCTTGCAACTCTTCTTCCATAGCTTTGACCCAACAAGATTGAGTGGCTGCCTTAGAATAAGAAGTAGGTATACTTATTTGAGCCAAAGTAGCAGTAAGAGATGTGTGAGAATAGCCATATCTATCTAGTGCACGGGTGGATCTAGAGGATCGCCTAGGACCAAAAATAGTATGAACAGGTCCTGGATCAATATTAGATTGGGGCAGTGATGTAAGTGAAGGTTTTTGCCTTTGGTACACAAAACCTGGTTTAAAACGCTCAATATGATAAGATACATCATCAAATTGAGGAAGCACCACCTTATCACAATGAGAAGTAAGCTGTCTTTGAAAGAAATACTGGTCTTCAAAGAATATTACATATCTAGAGATACGAATGCGATTAGCCAAAGGATCATAACACATATAACCTTTGTGAGAACCATTGTATCCTAGAAAAGCACATTGGACAGATTGGGCAGCAAGCTTATGACGTTCATGAACTGGTAGATGAACAAAACACACACAACCAAAAGTATGCAAGGCTTCATAACTTGGATGTGAACCAAACAAACGATAGTATGGTGATTCAAAGTTCAAAGTTGCAGATGGTAACCTGTTAATGAGATAAACAGCAGTAGACAATGCTTCTACCCAGAACTTGGAAGGCACTGCAGACTCAAGAAGCAAAGCTCGGACAACATCCAACAAGTGACGATTCTTACGTTCTGCCAAACCATTCTGTTGGGGTGTAAAAGGACATGAACATTGAGAAATAATGCCTTTGTGCTGTAAAAATGCTTGGAAATTTTGAGACATATATTCACTACCATTATCAGAGCGTAGAACCTTGAAACATGTAGAAAATTGATTTTCAAGGTAGGCAACAAAAGTCTGAAAAATCTGAAATAATTCACTTTTGGATCGAAGAAAATACACCCACGTGAATCGGTTATAGTCATCAATAAACGTCACAAAGTACTTATGATTACCATGTGAAATAACAGGTGAAATGCCCTAAATATCACTGTGAATTATATCAAAACATTTGGCAGCACGGTTACCATGAGAAGGAAAAGGAAGAATTTTGCTTTTGCCAAGTTTGCATGAAGTACAATCAAAACATAAATCAGAATCATTTATCTTGTCTTTATTCCCAAGAAAACCATGTGTAAACAAATAGCGTAAGATCTGAGAATTAGGATGTCCTAATTTCTTATGCCAAAAGTTAAATTTATTATTAACAGTAGTACAAGATAAAGATAAGGTGCTTGGAATAGAAAACTGTAAAGGAAACAGTCGCCCCACTTTAGGCCCCTTCGCGATCACCTTCCCCGACAATTGATCCTGCACAAGACACCCACCACGAGAGAAAGAGACATTATAGTTATTATCCACTAGCTGTCCAACTGAAATCAAGTTAGTAGATAATCCTGGAGCCACAAATACATTCTGAAAAGATGGTTCGATATCCCCAACAGCATTAATAGGTAACTGGTTTCCATTAGCAATTTGAATATATTGAGAACCATTATAACTCCGGACATTTTGTAACAATCCAGTTTTACCAGTCATATGGTTAGAAGCCCCAGAATCAATAAGCCAAATAGAAGAAACCTGCTTACCATTACCTTGAATACCGAAAGCAGAGAGTGCTATAATTATCATCTGTTGAACCATTTCAAGGGTCAAAATAGGTTGACTAGCACCAGTGGAAGGCACTGCAGAAGTTGTTGTAGAAGAATATGTCACAGGTACAGTTTGGACAGAAGCTTGAAGGGCTTGTACCTTCCTATTTTGAGGACGAATTTGACACTCTTTAATGATGTGTCCTTGTTTCTTACAATAAGTACAATATGGCTTTGGACAATTCGTTGCAATATGCCCAAAATCTTTGCAGCTGTAGCACTGTAAAGATCCTTTTTCTTTCCCTCTTCCTTGTGCTGCATAAGCAACATTCATAGTCTCTAAATTCACCCGTTCCTGACTCATTCCAGCTAGAGTATCTAGCCTCTGTTCTTCTTGCAGCAACACCCCAACACAAACATCCAAAGATGGGACTGGATTTCGGTTTAGTAAGCCAGCCCGCGCAGTCTCAAATTCTGGCCGCAACTTCATCAAAAATTGATCACGTCTACTCTCCCCATGAACTGTTTGAAGCGCAGACAATGCTTCCTTCGGCACCTTAGCATAAATAATATCAGAATATTCACTCCATAGATTTAAGAAACCAGAATAATACTGCTCAATGGAGAGATTGCCTTGATTGAAATTTCCTATCTCCAATTCTAACTGAAAGCGACGTGCACTGTTGTCTTGATTATAAATCAATTGGAGATACTCCCACATTTCCTTTGCTGTAGAAAAGGACCTCAAGTTGTTCACCATATGAGATTCAATTGAACCTAATATCCAAGATATGATATGAGCATCCTCAGCCTCCCATGTCTGAAATTCTTTGTCATTTGTAGGGGCTGGTCTGGTCCCATCAATATGATGGATAATGGAGACATAGAAAGTGAGGGCTCAAGTGATGATGAAATGCCACCATTGGAGGATTGTGGTGACGTTGAAGTTACTGAACCTGTACATGGAGTTGCACTTGTTACAAGGCGTGCTCTTAGCATACAGCCTAAGGAAGATAGTGATGTGGAGCAACGTGAGCATATTTTTCATACTAGGTGCCACATAAATGACAAGGTATGTAGCATGATTATTGATAGTGGAAGCTGTATTAATGTTGTTAGCACCTTGTTGATTGAGAAATTGAACTTACCAACAAAAAAGCATCCTAATCCATATAGACTTCAGTGGCTAAATGATTGTGGAGATATAAGGGTGACTAAACAAGTTTTGGTTTCATTTTCCATTGGCAAATACAAAGATGAGGTTCTTTGTGATGTTGCACGGATGAATGCTGGACATCTACTTCTTGGGCGTCCTTGGCAATTTGATAGAAAGGTCACACATGATGGGTACAAAAATAGGTATACCCTTACCATGAATGACCACACCATTGTATTAACACCTCTCAAGCATGTTGAAGCATATGCTGATCAAATTAGAATTGCAAAAGAGTGTAAGTTGAGAGAAGAGCAATTGAGCATTCAAGAAAAAGAGAGAAAAGATAAGATTAGTGAAAATAAGCAAAAGAGAGAAAAAATAAAATTGAGTGCAATGAAGAGGAAAATAAGAGAGTGAGTGCATTTGCAAAGAAAAGAGAAGTTGAGAGTGCTTTGTTAGAAGGAGAGAAACTACTTGTACACATGTACACGGATGTTTACTTCACTAATGATTTAAATTCTTTTTTTCCTTGTGAAGTTGTTTCTTTGTTACAGGAATTCACTGATATTTTTCCAGAAGAACTGCCTCAAGGATTACCTTCTTTAAGAGGTATTGAGCATCAAATTGACCTCATTCCAGGTTCTCCAATCCTAAATAGGCCAGCCTATAGAACAAGTCCAGAGGAAACAAAGGAAATTCAAAGGCAAGTGGATGAATTGTTGCAAAAGGGATTTGTGAAGGAGAGTCTTAGTCCATGTTCTGTTCCTGTGATCTTGGTTCCAAAGAAAGATGGAACATGGTGCATGTGCATTGACTGCAGAGCCATCAATAAAATCATTGTAAAGTATAGATATCCTATTCCTAGATTGGATGATATGCTTGATGAGTTGCATGGTTCTTGTGTGTTTTCAAAAATTGATTTGAAAAGTGGATACAATCAAATTCGCATGAAAGAAGGTGATGAATGGAAAACAACCTTTAAAACAAAATATGGTTTATATGAGTGGTTAGTGATGCCATTTGGCTTAACTAATGCACCCAGCACTTTCATAAGATTAATAAACCATGTCTTGTGTTCTTTCATTGGGAAATTTGTTGTGGTCTATTTTGATGATATTCTGATTTATAGTAAGACTTTAGATGAACATGTTGATCATTTGCATGATGTTCTTAATGTTTTGAGAGAAAATAAATTGTATGCCAATCTCAAAAAGTGTTCATTTTGCCTTGAATCTGTTGTATTTTTGGGATTTGTTGTAAGCTCCAAAGGAATAAATGTGGATGAAGAGAAGGTGAAGGCAATTAGAGAATGGCCTACACCTAAGAATGCCAATGAGCTCAGAAGTTTTCATGGTTTAGCAAGTTTCTATAGAAGGTTTGTGAAGAACTTTAGTTCTATTGCTGCACCTTTGAATGAACTTGTTAAAAAGAATGTTGTGTTTAAATGGAATGATGTGCATGAAAGAGCTTTTAACTTGTTGAAAGATAAGCTGACCAATGTACCTTTGCTTTGTTTGCCTAATTTTGATAAAGCTTTTGAAACTGAATGTGATGCTTCTGGTGTTGGAATAGGGGCTGTGTTGATGTAGGACTCTAAACCAATTGCATATTTTAGTGAGAAACTTAATGGAGTAGCATTGAATTATCCTACCTATGACAAGGAGTTGTATGCTTTGGTGAGAACTTTGCAAAATTGGCAGCACTACTTGTGGCCAAGAGAGTTCATAATCCATTTTGACCATCAAAGTTTGAAGTTTTTGAAAACTCAAGGCAAGCTTTAAAAGAGACATGCTAAGTGGTTGGAGTTCATTGAGATGTTTCCTTATGTGATCAAGTACAAGAATGGTAAGGAAAATATTGTAGCCGATGCATTATCCAAAAGGTATGCATTGCTTACTTCTTTGCAAACTAAGTTACTTGGTTTTGAGCTTATAAAGGATTTGTATGTCAATGATTCTGATTTTGGACAAGTGTGGGATTCTAGTTCTAAACATGCTTTTGGGGACTGTTATAGGCTTGATGGGTTCTTGTTTAAGAACAATAAGCTTTGTGTGCCTCTTTGTTCCTTGCGTGAAATGCTAGTTAGGGAAACTCATGGTGGTGGACTAATGGGACATTTTGGAGTTCAAAAGACTTTAGAAATTCTGCATGAGCATTTTTATTGGCCTAACATGAAACATGATGTGCAATCTGTTTGTAATAAGTGTGTTACATGTAAGCAAGCCAAATCTAAAGTCATGCCCCATGGTTTCTATACTCCTTTGCCTGTGCCTAATCAACCTTGGACTGATGTTTCAATGGATTTTGTATTAGGATTGTCTAGAACCCAAAGTGAAAAAGACAGTATTTTTGTTGTTGTTGATAGGTTTAGCAAAATGACACATTTCATTGCATGTTCTAAAACCAATGATGCATCAAACATTGTTGATTTATTCTTTAAAGAAGTTGTGTGTTTGCATGGATTGCCAAGAACCATAGTAAGTGATAAAGATGTGAAGTTCCTAAGTCACTTTTGGCAAACTTTGTGGAATAAGCTAGGAACAAAACTCTTATTTTCTACTATTGCACAACCTCAAACGGATGGACAAACTGAAGGTATCAATAGAACACTTACTACCTTGTTGCATGCTATCATTCAAAAGAATTTGAAACAATGATGGGAGAAATGCTTGCCACATGTTGAGTTGCTTATAATAGGACTATTCATTCTACTACTTCTTATTCTCCTTTTGAAGTTGTGTATGGATTTAATCCTTTGACTCCTTTAGATATCTTACCTTTGCCAACTAATGAGTATGCTAATTTGGATGGAAAGCATAAGGAAAATTTTGTTAGGGAGTTACATGCCAAGGTTCAAGCCAACATTGAGAAAAGGAATGAGCAATATGCAAAGCAAGCAAATAAGGGGCATGTCAAAGTGACTTTTGAACCTGGAGATTGGGTTTGGGTTCATATGAGAAAAGAAAGGTTTCCTACTCAAAGGAAATCCAAGTTGCAACCAAGAGGAGATGGACCTTTTCAAGTGTTAGAAAGGATTAATGACAATGCCTACAAGCTGGATTTGCCAACTAATTATGGTAATGTAAGTTCTACCTTTAATGTGGCTGATCTATCTTTGTTTGATGTAGGTGATGGACTTGATTTGAGGATGAATCCTTTCGAAGAGGGAATGAATGATAGAGATCCAACAAGCCAACCTAAAGACACTTTGTGTGACATTAGAGGTCCTATGACTAGGTCTAAGATAAAGAGGATGAAGCAAGCATTGCAAGGCCTAATAATGGAGATTAAGAAAAGTTCAGCTCAAAGTGGATTAGAGGCTACTCCAAAGTGGGTCACTTTTCTACAAGTTGATTAAGATTTGAGCCAAAAATGATGACAACATGAAAAGCCCAAATTCACAAGACAAGAAGATAGTGGGAAATTAATGCTTAATGGAAAGTAAAAGCTTAGTGGGGGAATAAGTGCTTAGTGGGGAATAAATGGTTAGTGGGAAGTAATTGTAAGTGGGCAATTAATTCCTAGTGGGAACTCACTACTTGTACTTCAAGGGTTGCTTAGTGCAGCCTATAAATAGGAACCTCTTGTAAGCTTCCAAGCCAGAATTTGCAAATCAATCAAATTGAGTGTTTCTCCTTTGTGAGAGCTTCCCCTTTGTTCTTGGGTTAAAAACTTTATAGTGTTGGTTCTACCAGCAGGTCGCGATTAGGGTCACGCTTTCTTGATAACTTTGGTTCTACCGACAGGTCGCGGTTAGGGTCAAGTTTCTCTTTCTATCCTTTACCTGTTTTCAAGATGATCCGTTAGTAGATTCGTATCAGATGGAGTGTCATATATACATCAAGGTTATAATATAAAGGTATCCGAGGGGGTATTGAATAAGTTTCAAGCTAACACGCATATTTCAACATTGATATTTAATGTATGATATTGACTGCATTTCACTTGCCTTTCTGCAACCCCTCAAGATAGAAATTTAAGAACAGTTTTGAGCCAAAAGCACGTTTTTTTTTATAAAAGGGTAAATCTAAGCCACACACAAATGCTATTCAAATATAATATTGGTTAGGTAGTTTTTAACTTTTCTCTTTAGTAGTTTATTGAAAATTCAAAACTCTAAAAATAAATGTAATGAACTCAACCCTTTTACATCATAAAGAAGGGAATAGGGGGAGGTAAAACACAAATAAGCCGATTCCACAAAATGTTGTATTTTTATGATAAAAAAAAATACTAATTGATGGGTTTTGTCTGATAATTGTATAGGAATTAATTTAGAAGTAGATAAATGATAGGGCAAAGACAAAAGTGATAGGGAATAGGGAGGGGGCTTCGGTGAGGGGGTGAAGAGATTCATGGGGAGAAAAGAGAGAAGGGAGAAGAGATTCACAGGGAGAAAAAAGAGAAGGGAACATGGGTGAGGGGACAGATTGGGGGGTTTTAAGCCACTACTAATCATATTTTAAAATTGAATAAAATAAAATTATTATAGTGGCAGTTTTTTAACTGTCACTATCAAAAAACATCATTTTATTTTAAATATTGACCGTGTTACTTTTCTGAAATGTTTTATGTTACCTTCGGGATATGCAAGAGGTTGTACTCATAGTAAAAGATGATGTAAGCTTGGAATGGGCAAGAGATCGATGTTGGGGTTAAAGGAAAGGGAAGTCCTCGCCCAATGTGATAGGAAAGTATGGGTTCAGTGAAGGGAATGAAATGATTACATAGGACTTATTATACTAGTGAAATGCCAACAAATGGCATAATTGTGCGAATAATTTCCAAATAATTGAGAATTTGGTAAGGGGACAGGTTAAAAGAGCTTGGTATGGTTAGGATAGAAGAGTCATCCTATGTCTTTAGAGCATTCATTGAGACTTATGTCTCATTTCTTTAAGTTTATATTTTTCCAAGTTAAATAGGTGCAAATCCTCAGGGAGGAGCTTGGAGTTGGAGTTTCCTACAGGAGAAGATGTTTAGATTTTGTACATCTCTCTATGTTAAGGAGTTTAGTTTATGTTTTATGTATATTTTGTTTATAACTGGTATTGTATGGCAAGTGCCAAGGGGTTTGTATGTCAAAACCATACAAAGGACTTTATTTTATGTTTATGTTAATTTTTTTGCTTGATGACCTTTGACTGATATTTTATTTTCTGAGTCCTCTTTTCTCATACATATGAATAAGTCATGGAAATACCTCTTAGGATGTTCCACAAACAAAATTATTAAACTTTATGAAAATCATTTGACATATATTTACTTTAATTATATAATATAAATATTTTTTTATATGTTTTATAATAATTAATTATAATAAAAAATTACATATTAATTAAATTGACTTAAACACATTTAATGCAAGAACTAATATACTAGTGAAAAACAATTTGGGTTCAGAAAACCTACACTAAGTTGGTCTTGAGTGCAGATGCATAGAAACGAATGTTGCTTATATAAAATTGTTTTCTTTTGAAAAATGTATAGTAACTAGTATTTTAGCCTATGCATTAGATAAAATAAGTGATTATTTTTTACAACAAAAATTTAAAATTTATAAAAATAAATATTTCTAAATATATAAATTATATTATAATTAAAATCTGTAATAAATAAATATTTTTTAACATATAAATTATATTTTAGATTTATGATAAATAATTTATGTTGTGATAAATTGTTTTTCTGACTGCAGTTGTGATATATTGTTATTTTTCATTATTAATATTTAAAAAAATATTTAAATTCAAGTTAGAATTAAAAATATTAAAAATGATAGATTGAAAGAGAAGAGAAGTTAAGTCATTCAGTTGATATTAAAAGCATAAAATGATATATCATATGCATGTTGTGAGTATATTTGAATTTTGAATATATATATATATATATATATATATATATATATATATATATATATATTTGAAATTGGTTTCTAATATTCAGTTATAACTTGTTAAACCATTCGATTGATATTAAAATTTAAAACATAAGAGAGTATGTACCATATGCATGTTAAGAGAATGAAGTTCATCACTTCATGAATTATTTAACTTAACATTTTACCTCTTTTCAATATATCATTTTTAATATCTTTAGTTCTAACTTAAATTTCAATATTTTTTACATATTAATGATGTTTAAAAGTGATATTTACATATTAAATTTGACTTGTGCAATGCACGAGCAAAAATACTAGTAACAGTATAATTTCTAAAAGATTCACCAAACAGAAAATAAAATATCTAAAAGATCCAACTTATCACGTTCTACAATAAATCAAACCTATCATCACCATCATGATAACCACCACCACCATCGTCGCCATCAACATGACCATCGTTGTTGTTGCTACTGTTGCCAGCAACGGCAATGGTGGCGGCAACAACAATGACGACGATCATGTTGGTGATGACAGTCATGTTGGTGCAGCAACAGTGGTCAAAAGCAGGCATGCAAGAGTTGCTAATGAGAGGAATCTCAACTAAATTGGCACCCCAAACAATAGCACTCAAAAAACAAGCCTGAAATATATTAAAAGGAGAAAAAGAGAGAACAAAAGGCATGGGGACATAGACTTGACCCATGATACCAAAACAACAACCACCTAAACCTGTAAGTAGGAAGAGCAATTCTATTCCTATAGAAGTCCTCTACAAGAAAGTTTGCGATAGAATCCCACCTAAAAAACCTTGTATAGTAAGATCAAGAGAGGTTAACTTATCTGCACATGTTTTACCTTCTCGATAAATATGACCAACTAAGAAATTCATGTTTCTAGTAATATGCACACAATTAAGCCATCTATTACGAATAATCCAAGGAACTAGATTGAACGAATTAAATGCTTGGATCACTTACAAAAAATCGCACTCAAGCCATAGGCGATTCCAACCCTTATGTTATTTACTTATCTTGAGCATATTTAATTTCTTCTATATTTTCTCAATTACATTTCTTCTTTTATTTTTTTTTTCTTTTTCTCATATACTAATGTTAGGATCTACAAACCAAAAAAGACAAGAGAAAACAAATTCAGTTAAAGTAACTGAAAAAGTTCAGTTTTTATTAAATTTCAAAAATTTTAAATAATATTATTAATAACGAGTGTTTTTGTATAGATCACATTGTATTTTTCACTGAAAGTAATTCTACTCGAGTAAAGTAAAATCACTATAGATGAAATAATCCTGCACCAATTGATTCATGCACTTGGTAGTTATTAATAACTAATTAAAGTTAATTGTAACATAAAGAAGCATGAATTATTGATAAAAAACAAAATAAAGGTATGTTTGGCCAGATTTTTATTTATTTATTTACTTAAAAACTACTTTTAAGTTAAAGCTAAAAATAAGAACTTAAAAAAATAAGTAAGAGTTGTTTATCGAAATTTATTTTTGTAAACATAAAAGCTCCTTTTAAATTAAAAGTTATTTGATAAGTTTAAAAAACTTACCCCATATTTGGTAAGTTTTTTATATAAGTTTCCTGGAATATTCTTGGAAATATTTATATAAGTTTCCTAGAAATCAAAGAGTTACGTGGTATTTTTATCAGTTACTTTAATTATATACCACGTTAAATAATCCAATAAGAGTAACGTGATAGGAAACTAAGATTCTCAATATAAGTTTCTCACGAAACCAAAAACCTCTCTCCTACCAAACACCCTCTTAGAGTTACTCTTGGAGTAAATGGATCTATATATATATATATATATATATATATATATATATATATATATATATATATAATTCACAATAATTTTAGAGAAACTTTCTAAATCATTGCTATAATTGGATTATCGAAAGTGGATGCAATATAAAGAAAACTTCCAAAACCATTGTTTACTTGTATTTTTTTCTCTTGTCTTAATTAATTTAACACAAGATGAAATGAAAATTTTGTTCCATTCAATGTGATAGTTTTAAAAAACAGAATGGATATTTCATTCCATTGTGTTCTATTTCACTCAATTTTATGTTAATTTATTATCTCTTTTTTCATGAATCTAAACACAGTGAAAGAAATCTTGTTACAACAATATTTTTGTATAACTTCTTTTGTAATTAAGAGAGATAAAAATAAATAAATAAATAACTGTGAGATAAATTGAATGATACCGAGAGATAAAGAAAAAATAAATTAAAAAAATATTGTAAAGAGTGAAGATAAAATGAATATAACTCAAACCATTGTGAAGATGAAATGATATTAAGGGAGTTTAGCTCAGTTAGTTGAGTAATATACGTGAGTTATTGTAAACCTTTAGTATTGTAAACCTTTGGTATCCGTCTGTGATTCTTACGGATAAAAAAATAAAAAAATCCCAATCCATCAGCTTTGTCAATGATTAATCTCCATCGAAAAATCTGACTGGTCACCCCGAGACCTTGTTTAAGGAGACCGAATCCAGCATCACTCGAACCAACGACTTATTGGTTAAGCATGTTGTTTATAATCAATTAAAAGCTCAAAGTGTATTAAAATAGTAATAAATTATCTATAAGTATGTTTAACAATTAAATATATCTAAATATTAACTTTTTTTTATATATATATTGATTTGTACCAATCGACAACCCTAGATGCAGCTGTGCAACTTTGTTACCAGATAACAATACTGGATCCTTCATGCAAAAAATCCATTACAGTTTTAAAAAATTTAGAAAGATAAAAAATTGAAAACAACTGAGACGACATATTTTAAATGGAGGGATACAAAAGGACATGTATCAGTGATGCTTAGTAAATTATTGCATTGCATTTGCAGGTGCTGGCTTTGGTTGGGCGGGGTTCTTTAGGAAGTTTCTGGTTGAACCAGGGGAAATGTGGTGGCCTTCTAATTTGGTTCAAGTCTCCTTATTTGTGTAATTTAACTTTTAACTTTTCTTTTACTTGACCTAAAAGAAAAAATTTTAACTTTTATTCCAATAGCATTATATTGAGAAATGCTAGCAATACATTATTTAACACATTCTTTTAAACACACTCCCTATTCTTGATTGAATATTATGATAATTCACAAATTTTGATAGATTTCACTACTCATTTAGTGATTCTCTTTCTTTATTCTATAGTTTTCAATAAACTTTAACCAAATAATAAAGTGTGTTAGAGAGTGTTATTAGCGCTCCTCTTGTAAACTATAGGAAAATTATAAACATCCACCCATTTTGGGGTGGATTAGGGTGAAGGGATGAGAGAGATAGAGAGAAAATGAAAAAGTAAAGAGGGAAAATGATATATATGATATGTAATGTGATGAAAAAGGTAGAGAGAGATAAAGAGAAAAATGTGTAA
The DNA here is from genome assembly GCA_026413185.1 of Pueraria montana var. lobata. Lineage (NCBI taxonomy): Eukaryota > Viridiplantae > Streptophyta > Magnoliopsida > Fabales > Fabaceae > Pueraria > Pueraria montana. The sequence goes on from CM048646.1 coordinate 20,338,563, forward strand.
TAAGAGAATGAGATGTATAAATATCGTTATCGTAAACTATATATGTTGATTCATCTTTAAATTATTCCAGGGCTCTACATGAGAAGGAAAAAAGAGCAAAGGGCAGAACAAGCCGTACCCAATTTTTCATCCTTGTTATGATCACTGGCTTTGCTTATTGTCTCTTTCCAAGCTACCTTTTTAGCATCATGTCAACTGTTTCTTGGGTGTGTTGGATTGGCTCCAAGTCCATCCTTGTCCAGCAATTGGGTTCTGGCATGAAGGGTCTGGGAATTGTACATGATGCCTTTATCTTATTGGAACAACGTCTACAAAGCCAAGAATTTCCTATTTTTCTCAAGCAAAGCTTTTCATGGCAAATGGTTCAGTATATGAAATTTCCCGCATAGTTGACTCCAACTTTCAACTTGATACAAAGGCTTATTCCAACATTGGGTATGTACATCTCAGCACTTTCTTTGCAATGACATATGGTCTTGGATTTGCTACACTTTCTGTTACTGTTGTGCATGTTCTTCTCTTCCATGGAAGGTAATGACTACTACTCTAAACATTTGATAGCCGACCAAATATCAAGGTTTTGATGAAGAAAAAGAAAATGTTCTGTGAATTATGGGAGTGTTTACTTGCAATTTTGTTTTCTGTTTTCACTTTTTAATTATAAAACTATCACTTTGTTTTTATTTTATTTCCTGTTTTTTAAGATTTGTACAGGAAATACTGAAAATAACTTGTTTTTGTTTTCTCTATTTTCTGTACAAATATTTGAAAACAGGAAACAAAATGAAAATAAGGTGACAGTTTTGTAATAAAAAAGTAAAAACAAAAATGAAAACAGAAATCAAAATTGCAAATAAACGCCACCAATGTTTTTCTTTATATAATGATTTTCCTTCAATAAGTAAGGATGTTACTTTTCATGTTGAAAGGACCATTAAGCAAAACCTCCAAAACCCCCCTTTGTAATCTGATTCCATTATCTCTTTCTGGTTCCATAAGTTCTGCATAAGCTGAGTTCCAATTACAATTGGCTCATGCAGTGATATAAGGAAGCAAAGCAAAGGGGCCTTTAGGGGCAGTAAAAAAATGGACATACACACAAGACTTATGAGGAGATACAAATCAGTCCCCATGTGATGTGGTGGTTCCTCGTCACCTTAGGGCTGAACATTGCTCTGATCTTGTTTGCTTGTGTACTACAAGGCATTGTTTCAGTTGCCATGGTGGGGTGTATTACTAGCTTGGGGATTTCCGTTTTCTTCACTCTTCCAATTGGTATAATTACAGCCACTACAAATATAAGGTATAAATTAATAATTTACTTATAAAGCATGCCAGAATCAAAAAAAAAAAAAAAAACTTATAAAGCATGCTGAGAAAATTTTCTAACTGATCTTCTCTTTCTGCTTTATCAGCAACCAGGTTTGAACGTCATAACAGAATACATCATTGGCTACATGTATCCAGAGCGCCCTGTTGCCAACATGTGCTTCAAGGTGTATGGTTACATTAGCATGGCTCAAGCACTAATCTTCTTAGCAGACTTCAAACTTGGTCACAGGTAATGTATGGTCAATTTTGTTTTTTAAATTCAAAAGGCTAAAAGGGTCCCTCATCTTATTCTTTTTTTTTTTTTTTTTTATTATTTCAGTTTTTGGCAATTTATTATACTTTAGTGACACTTAACAAATTATGAGACATGTCATTTAATATAGGAGTTTGTCACATCAATCAAAATACCACAATTAATGTAAATAATCTAACATAAGGATGAATTTGATCTATGACAAAAACATTTCAAGGGTATATTTGATTGATGGAATAGAATGGAGTAGAGTAGATCAAAACATAATGGGGCAGAGAGGATGGGTTGGAATAGAATGGATTAAAAATATTATTTTATTGTTTGAATATTTTATAATGGAATGTAATGGAAATTTTATTCCATTGTTTAGAAAAAGGATGGAACGAAATAAGTTATAACTTTATAATCCCTATGTTATCCATACTTTAAAATCACTTTCAAAGAGTTATGTTTCTAGTCAAAATAGAAATTTTTTATTTTAGAAGTTTTGTTCCATCCTTGGCACCCCAAATTGAGGGAGAATAAAAATTGAACTGAATAATGGAATGGGATGGATTAGGTCTCATCCCTTTTCATTCTGATCCATTATTATTTTTCCAAAACAAACAACAAATCAACTTTCTCATCCACTTTATTCCTCTCCACTCTACCATCTACCATCAATATCCAAACATAGCCTAAGGGATTAATGTAGAACTTTATAAACTTAGAAGACCAAGTCGTTGGTCCGAATGGTGCTGGACTCGGTCCCTTTAAGCAAGGTCTTGAGTTCGAGTCTTGTGGATGAAAAAAACGTGGTTGGGAGGGGAGAATCCCATTAAAGGTGGCCAGTCAGGTTTCCCAATAGACATTAATCATTGACAAAGTCGGTGAATACTCCGTACCAATAACATGATAACAAAAAAAGAAGACCAAATTAAAATAAGAAAGTATAAAGAGGCATCAAAATTGTATTTTAGCCAATTCAAAACCAATTCTATGTTAAGAAAACTAAACTTGGCTGCATGGCAGGTGGTAGGAACACTAATAGCGGTAATTGTGTACACAATAACAGCATGGTGGTTGATGGGGACAATTCCCAACCTTTGTGATGCATGCAAACTGCCACCTGATAGCCCTTGAACTTGCCCAATGGACAATGTGTTCTATGATGCATCTGTTATTTGGGGTCTTCTTGGGCCAAGCAGGATATTTGGAGACCAAGGTGACTATGGCAATGTGAATTGGTTCTTCCTTGGTGGAGCCATTGCTCCCTTGCTAGTCTGGCTTGCTCACAAGGCATTCCCAAACCAAAAATGGATAGGTCTCATTCACTTACCTGTGTTAATTGGTTCCACAGCAGTCATGCCACCAGCAAGTACAGTCAACTTCACAAGTTGAATATTTGTTGGCTTTCTCTCAGGTTTTGTGGTGTATAGGTACAAACCAGAATGGTGGAAACGCTACAATTATGTCTTGTCTGGTGGCCTTGATGCTGGAGCTTCCTTCATGGCAATCTTGCTGTTCCTTCTTTTGGGATCTACTACCCTTCAATGGTGGGGAAATAATGGGGAAGGGTGCCCCTTGGCTGCTTGCCCCACTGCCAAGGGCATTGTTGTTCATGGTTGCCCGGTTCACTGAATATCACCACGATTTCACAACTACCTTCTATTCTGTATATAGATTTTTGGGAAAAATATGCTTTTAGTCCTACTTTATAAAATTATTGATTTAGTTCCTGTATTTCACAACATTTTGGTCCAGAACTATTAAAAAATCAGTGATTTTAGTCCCTCACGACAGAAACTATTAGCACCATTTTCTACGTGACTTTTTATCTTGAGGGACTAAAAACGTTTAAAAGTTCAAGGACTAAAATGTTTGATGAAAGACTAAAACAATTTTTTTTTTTTATAAAGTAAAAGGACTAAAAAAGTAATTTTTCCTATGCTTTTTAATCTTTTGACAAAAAATTGGGTTTTCTTTTAGGATGAATTTGACTTTTGTTAATACTTCTTGGGGTTTTTACTCTTCTCCTTTTTATCTAAAGGGCCTTGATTAGCTGTTTAATTCCTCATGAATGTTACTTACTAGACAAGGAAACTTAATTTGTGATGAAAATATCTGTCATTGATGTTGGAGATTATGGTTATTGAAAAATGCTATATGAATCAGTTTCGTATAAAACATATGAAATCGTGATTTCTTTCAAAAAAAAAATTTTGTATATTTTTCTATTTTCTAATCAATATTTGTACTAAGCAGCAGCACTCTATGATTATTCTGGAATTGGATCCTCTACTGTTTGGAATTGAACTGCACTCCATGCAAGTATAAGTTATAATCCAACGGTGCATAAATATTTTAAAATAAACTAATTATTTATTTTAATGGGCAAAGAAATTTTTTTAAGAGTTGAGATATGTGCAATTAAAATGTTAACTACAGATAATCTTAATCCGTTTTTTTTTTAATTGAAAAACCAGCTTAGAAATTTTATAAAAAAGAAAATACTAGATTGTGAATAATGTAATATATTTTTTTGAGTAAAAGAAATGTAATATTTGCTTTATTTAGTTACCAATACAATTTTGGTTAAAATTTCAATACTATAGTGTAATATATATATATATATATGTGTGTGTGTGTGTGTGTGTGTGTGTGTGTGACAGAGAGATATGTTTGGTTATATATTCATAGATATTTGATTATTTAATTTAGGTTTAAATACTTTTTTCGTCCTTGCAATTTAGCATTTTTTTTTCGTCTTTAAAGTGGTTTAGGTAATGCTTTGAACAATAAAAAAACCCTTTGAACACTGAAAAAATGCTAAATTACAAGGACTAAAAAGGTATTTATACCTTTTATTTAAAATATTTATGAAATGTATGAGAAATTTATGTTTAAATTTTTTTTAAAAAAAAATTAAGTTAAATTTAAAATATTTTGTAAGTTTGAAATGCGGAATGATAAAACAATTCAATCATTTTGAAACTATATTGTAAAGAAAGTTGGTCAACAGTATTTTGAATAATCTTAAAAATATAAAAATTAATTAAATTAGATGTAAATTATTGAAATCAAATATTATTTGAAATGTTAAAAAAAAAAAGCTTAATTGCACTTTTGATCTCCTAAGTATTGTAATTGTGCGATTTTAGTCCCCTAAGTTCTAATTGTGTCAATTAGATCCTTCAAGTATTGCAAATGTGCAATTTTAGTCCTCCAAAATTCAATTGTCAATTGGGTCCTCCCGGTATTGCAATTGTGTGATTGTAGTCCCTCGAATTTCATAATTATGCGATTAAAACTAATTTTTGGGGGACGAAAATTGCACACCTGGGAACTTAAGTCGTACAATTGTGATACCCAAGGGACTTAATTGATGCAATTGGAATTCGGAGGACTAAAATCGCACATTTGCGATACTTGAGGGATCCAATTGGCACAATTGAAACTTGAAGGACTAAAATTGCCCAATTGTGACACATGAGGAGTCAAAAGTGCAATTAAGCCAAAAACATATTATTTAAATTTATTAGTTTAATATCTAATAAACAATTTATATTCATTAGCATTTATGTAAGATGAATTATTACATGTGTTTAGTAGTGTTATTTTCAACTTGTGAGAAGGAAATGAGTTAATTATTAAGTTCTCTAAGGCAGTTATTATTTCTTCTTAACAATGATATTAGTTGATATTATATGTCATAAGTATATTAAAACTAATATAACATAAAATGATATTAAAAATAAAAATATTGGTTTAATTATTCATTTGGTTTATATACCTGTACAATCTTTAAGTTTTACTCCCTACACTTAAAAATTATCTATTTTATTTAGTCCATACACATACACTTTTTAACTTGTTTTAGTTCCTATACATATACTTTTTAATTGTCCCTACAATTTTGTACAATAAGCACTAAAATGAATTAAAAGTGTATGCATAATGATTAAAGCGAGTAGTAGTTTTAGATATAGGAATTAATATGTAATGATTTTGAAAGATAAGAAACAAATGAATAATTAAACCTAAAATGTTTAATTTATAGACAAATTATATATTTTAAAGAAAAGAATAATACAATATAATAATATGTGTAATTGTAGCAGTAACAAGCTTAACAATCTTATCTTAATTTTTTAAAATTTTATATAAAGTAAATATTTTTCAATTACTAAAATATTATATATTTTGTACTATACAAATAAAATTATTATACACCCTAATTTTATAATAATTGTGTATTATACAAATATTCATACAATTTTAAATGAGTATATCATTTCAATATTATATAGATACCAAAATTTAGTGTATGTAACCCAAAAAAACACTTATTTAATAACAAAAATGTCTTTATATTTAATAGGGATTTATTTAACATAATTATAAAATATTTGGTGTGACATATTCACTCTATAGCATAATAATGAATATAAAATATTACAAATAATATAGAATTTTAAATGAATTTCCTATTACTATTAATAAAATGGCTAAATATATTATATTGATTTTTGTTTTTGCACCATGTCACCAGTTTGAAGATTCCACTAGCTTTCCTGTGACTACTATTCACCAGAGAACCTTATTAGCCACCTACAAGACTCGAATACAAAACCTTACTTAAATCTAAACTAAATTCCACTCAAACCAACATTTTGATAATATTGAACTTAATATTATATTTAAATTTACATGTTAATGTAATTTTAAAATATAAATTCATAAAATCATTTTACAATGATATTCAAACAAAAGTAATTTATTAGTCATAATATTTTAACATTTAAGCATTAAATAGGCAATTTTTCTTCTCACAGCTAGAAGATAATTCTAAACATCTATAACAATTCATCTTACAAACTTGCTAATAAAATATAAATTATTCATTAGAGATTAAAATAATAATTTATTTAAAGTAATATTTGATTTTAATAATGTGTATCTAATAATGTAATTAATTTTTATATTTTAAAAAGGATAACACTTGAGGGAGAGAACTACAACTACAAAGTTACTGTTTCCCCACAAGTCACAATGCGAATTACGTTGCTTTTGTTTATACAAAAGACCAAACATAGGCAAACTCACCATATTCTTCTCTAATTCTAGACCGCTTAGAGAATAGAGAATTTGTTATACCAGAACAGCGTCGAGCACATCAACTCTGAAAATATTGAAAAAGGCGAAATAAAAACATTTCATCATAAATTTGTTTATATTTCACCCACAAAATCAATTATCAACTATTATGAACAAAGTTCATAGTGTTCACAACCATAGAAAAGATGGACATGGAGATAGAAAACAGCAAACATTGGTACAATGGTATCACCACCCTGTATCAGAGGTCAGACCAATATCTTAGCACCATTTTATGACATTTTTGCCCTTGAGAAGTCCATCTCTGGATGCTGCAACACATATAATAGTTGAATGTCAGATCTCTCTTAACAATGAAGGAGCTTGTGATGAGAAGAAAAAGGTTAAGTCATTATGAAAATCAAGAGTTCACCTCATTCATAAATTTCTTCAAAATTTCCTGCTTCTGGAGCTCATCACTAGTAGGGAGGCCCATAGACTTCTGCCTCTGATCAAACTGTACAATACAAGAGAACTAAGCCAACTAACAAAAGATATTCTAAAATCCAAAACAATGCCATTCAAATATATATGTCTAGGCTTTTAGACAGGGCTCAATGGGTTGATCCAGTGGCGGATTCAGAAAATTTCTTTAGTGGGGGCAAAAAAATGGCGTATAATATTTTTTTTACAGAAGAAGAATATTATTTTTATATTATCGTAATTATAGTCTTTGGCTCTTCAATGGGACCCTGAAATATTCTCATGAACTTTGGTTCTTTGGATCGGCTATAAGACTAATCCTTGGTATGAAGTTTAGTCTCTTTATCCCTTTCCAAAGATGTATTATAAGCTTTTATAAAATACATAATCTTATAGCAAAAAATCCAAAATACTTAATATTTTACAAATTACAATGGCCCTCTATGCATTTTCATATTTTGAAAATGTATGATTTTTTTATTGTCAATACTATAAAATATATCATTCTATAATGTAACCAAATAATCATTCAACCATTCATCTCTTGTATGATTGTGCATTCCATTCTTTAGAAAATTCATTGCAGAGAAAAATGTTTCAATCATTGTAGTTGCCACGAACAAACTCAAAGCTAACTTCAAAAATCAAAAGTAAAATATCATCGGGTACACAATATGCTTTCTAGTTTTCACTAACACTTTAAAAAGATCAAGGATCCTAATTTTTTTATCACTCAATGTTAGTAGGAGGATTCGAACTCACATCCTCTCCCCCTCTCCTCCCTTAATCCCCTCTTTCCAACCATCAAGTCAACCTTGTAACTCCTATCAATGATCCTATTTAACTTCGAAAATTTCAAGTTAACTATCAAGTCCCAAAAGCTCGACAAGAAAATTCCAATGGATAAAACTTAGCCAAACAAATCAACATTTCACTATGTGTTTAGTATTAGAGAAGCAAAAACAGTAAAAACCGAAAGGATAAAGTGATAAAATTAGTACAAATTTTTTCTCTCTTTTATCTCTTATAACTTTTTACATTCATTTTAAAAAAAAATATTTTATGGGGGCAACACTTATTTTTTTATGGGGCAATTTTTTTTGTTAAATATGTCTAGGTTAAAAAAAAAAAAAATCTTTGTGGGGGCAATTGCCCCCACTACCCTATACATGCATCCGCCTCTGGGTTGATCCCTGTTATACAAGAACATGACTAAACAAATTCAATAAGCCAAGTTACCTTTCATTGGATAGTGTATGACAATCAATTTGGATTAAATATACCAGATAACTCACTTTCAATCAAAAGAACTTAAATATGAATACCATAACAGATCAAAAAAGAACTGCAAGTTAAAATATTGAAACAGGTCAAATAACAAAAATCAATCAGTTACCATCATTTTTTCAACAGTCTGTCGAGTTTCAGGATCAAGGTCAGAAAGTTTGCTGTTTTCAGGTTCAACTTTTTGGGTATCTATTTCAGGATCACCATTTACAACACATTTCCACCACTCCATTTGATTATGCTTGGTCAAAAGAATAGAAATTGTATTCTGATCCTCTGCAAAATAGATTTGTAAATAATGAGTGACACATTAAGAGGTCATTAATTCTCACTCCATCAATAAACAGAAAAATAAATTCTGATCCCTGCAAAATTGGTTTGTAAATACTGAGTGACACTTTAAGAAGTCATTAGATCTCACTCCAGTAATAAACATAACAATTAACACCCTCCATTCCTCGACCAAACACAACTACTGAACCCATAATAATTAGCTCATGCACACACTACACTAATCGTACTCAAAATGATGTCGGGTGAATTCATACATTGGATTTTAAATATAAAACTCAGCAAGATGCTTATGAATTATTATCACTTAAAAGGATTTTTCATAGATACAATTCAGTAATCCCTTACCTATGCTCCAATAACAGTCATCTGGCTTGATAGATCCGTATAGCTCACCCTGAAAATTTTTAAAAACACGAATCAGCAAAAACATTACAAAAACTACACGCAAACTAAGGATAACACATGCAAGGTAGGAACAATTACCAATCTTAATGTATGTAGGATATATCTTCTAAGTTCTAACAATTAGCAATAAATAAGTTTAATATAAACTTACATCAATAATTGGTGGTTGGCCTTTGAGTCCAACTTTTAGATGGTTCTTCTTTATATCACAGATGACAAACCTAGATTTCGTTCCAGTAGGCACAGGAACATTCACATTCACCTCCTGCAGAGTTTGAGTCCAGGAGTATTTTTCTAGATCCAGACCATTACCTTTGTTTGGTACTGTTCAGCCATTAAAAAGTAGACAACGAAAAAAACAATTAATAAAATAAAACTTCAGAGAAAGAGTTAATAAAGAAACAAGAATCTAATATATACAAGATATAAAATCCTTTTAATTGTCAGTGGGTGTTAGCAAGGAAACTCCTCAGTACAACAGAAAATCACTTGAGCCACATACCATACCATATTATTTCAAAGTGACATACACAAAAAATAGGAAGGGGTATTGACCAGCATTTAGAACCATTCCCCTTACACATCCTGAAACATAATACTATGTAACATGCACACCCGCAATGTCCTAACATAACCCAATCAAATATACATCATGTGACAGAAACAGAACACAATACTCATCACTAATGTAGCTTCATATTGCAATGTGTACCTGACAAATAAATAATAATAATAATAATAATAAGGGGAAAACGTGTTTTTGGTTCCTGAATTTTCAGTCACACTTGGTTTTGGTTTTGGTCCTTGATAAATTTAGTCCTCTAACTTCTGAAAATATGTGAATTTAGTCCCTCTTCACGTTTAACTTAACATTTATTGGCAATTTAACTAAATTCACACATTTTTAAAAGTTTGAGGACTTCATCAATTTGAAAGTATAGGACCAAAACCAAGTTAGACAAGTTCAGGGATCAAAAACACATTTTTTTTTTCCTAATAATAATAATAATGAGAGTAAATTACACTGATACTCCAAAGGTTTCATCAGATTTCTCCCCATGCCCTTCCTTTTTTTCCCCTATAAGCCTCCTTTGTCTCCATATAAATCTCCTTTTTCTACTCCTATGCTAACTCTCCTTAATGTTTGAAAAACATTACACTAACACTCCTTAAGGTTATTATTAGAGTAAATTACCTTGTAGGGTTAGTGTAAAGCTTAAATGTAAGGGGATATAAGCATTATCAAGAAACTTCATAACTGTCAATGTAGGGTTAGTGCCCTACAAGAGATGTTGTTGTAAAGTTTAAAAATATAAGGGGATATATATGCATTATCAAGAAACTTCATAACTGTCAATGTAATTTACTCTAATAATAATAATAATAACATGAAAAAAACACAACTCTAGGAAAAGCACAAATTGAGGTTGAAATTGAACAATGGAGGTTGATCTCTTACCTATTGAAGCGCTTTCTTGGTCCTTGTTTTTCTCCTCCGCTTCCAATTCCTTCTTATTCTTCTCCGCCGCTTCCAATTCCTTCTTATTCTTCTCCGCCGCTTCCAATTCCTTCTTTTTCTCCTTGGCAGCTTCCAGTTCCTTCTTTTTTTTGGCCGCCGCCGCCGCTGCCGCCTTCACCTTGGCGGCGCGCGCCGCGGACACAATCTCTTCCACGGCCGTGTCCTTCTTTAAGAAGTCGCTTGTTCGACCAACGAAATCAAATACTTTGCGCAAAAAATCTTGAGGGTTGGAGGGGTCGAAATCGGCGCTGAACGAATGAGGTTGCGATTGTGAGGAGGGAGAGGGAGAGGGTTCGGAGCGAGTCTCGTTGCTATGCTCCTCTTCTTGGTAATCAGCGATTATCGCCATGATGAGAATGAGTGTGTGAAGAGTGCACTAGAAAATTAGGGGACAGAGAAGACACGTTAGGGTTTTTATTTACCAAAAAGGTTTAAAGGGAGAGAGGAGAGAAAGAAAGAGCAGAGAACTTGGACAGTAAGTAAGGCCACTGCTATTTGTATCCCCATTTATTTTTTATTGGTAAATACCTATTTTGGTCTGAAAAGTATGTGTTGCTGATAAATTGATTCATAAAAGATGAAAAATTTGAATTTAGTTTCTTAATATGCAAAAAGTGCAACAAATTGGTTGTCATGTGACTTTCATGATACTTATGGTAATGATATGACAGCTAACGGTTATATCCGTTAGCTCATATCCGTTAACTTTAACGGATGTGCCTACATGATACTTATGGTAATTATATGACAGTTAACGGTTGTCATGTGACTGTCACATGTCTAAAAGTTGATTTTTCACTTTAGTATCTAAACTTAACAACTTGCTATATTTTAGTTCATGAACTTAATTACTTACAGATATTTTGGTCTCTGAACTTAACCACGTTATGTTATTTTGGTTCCTGAAAGCACTTTCAAATTTAACTATTAAGTTTCGCATTGCATGTAAATTATTAGTATATAATTACCGTATTCCCTCACTTCCATTCATCCCTCATATTTTACACCTTCCTTTTACTAATTCCACCATTTAAATTATACTATAAATATGAAACTAATATATGAGTGATCACATAATAGTAATTAACGGGTAAATACAAGACATTGTTAACAACATTCCATAAGGTTCCAAACCATATCTTCTACCCAAATCAAGCTATTATCTTATATGCTATTAATATGTGTAGAATGTTAGATTAATTATTTAATTAATCTATTTTATGGATTAATCATGAAAAGACAGTTAAAAAAACTTGAGAATCACGAAAGGGAGAAAAATAAAAGTATTAGAACCATTTACTTGCATACCCTTTCGATGGAGCAAGTGTAGTACATATTGCCCCTGCTTTTTTCAATCTTTGCAGTTTTCACATCATTGTCCAAGGGTTGAGTGTTATAGGACTCAAGTAGACATGACCCTTTTGGTGGCACGTGAAGCACGTGTTATTTTTCATTCTTTTGATCATGTTTGGAGGGTAGAGAGTGAAAAAAATTGAGGATGAAAGAAGTGTAAGTGGGAGGAGTGGCATAGGATCCATGCGATCATTTGGCACATGATTAATTATCAAAGTAACAGGATCAAACATATTAGAAAATGTAAAAAATGAAAGTTATGATTTTCATGAACTACTATCACAAGGTATATATAGACATCAAAGAATTTTAAATGTAGTGGTTACTTAAGAGTGTTGAAGAAGCTATTCAAAATTTTTTAATTGAATAAAATGTAACTTCTTGAAGAAGCTAAACAATGTTTATTAAGGAAAAAAATTAAATAGTTTTTTAAGATGTTTTTGTGTTATTTTCATATTATAATTGATGTTTCTATTGAATAAATGGCGAACTTTGCATACAAAAGGTGGAGATGAAAAATAGGTTTTTAAGATGAACTACAAAGTGTGGAAAAGGAAGGTTAAAAATATGAGAGATATGGAATGGAAGTAAGGGAATATGGTGAAGACTATGCTAATAATTTGCAAACAATGTAAGACTTAATTAAAAATTCAAAAGTACTTTTAGGGACCAAACTAACAGTACGAGGTTAAGTTCAAGACTAAAATGACAGCAAGTTGTTAAGTTCAAAGACTAAAGTGAAAAGCCAACTTTTAAACATGTGTCAATCGTCAACTGTCACGTTATCACCAAAGGTGTTACATAGGCACATCCGTTAGGGACCAAAATGGGTATTACCCTTTTCTTAAAAAAAAAAAAAAAAAAGAATGAAAAGTCGCTCTTAGCCTCACGGGCCTCCCCCTTTCTTCTCACACTCCCCCTTACTCCCCCATTTTCCTCTTCTATCCTTTATCCTCACACTCCCTTTTTCTTTTTCTTTACTCTAACTGTTGCCATTGTCGTTGTTCATTGTCTCTAAATCACCACCAACCTCTTGCCATCGTTTAATGTCATTGTCATCACAAATTTGCCCCATCGAAGTCATCACCGGTGTAGGTAATTTTTTTTTTTTAACTTTTAGAACAAAATCACGATTTCATTATGCCAAGATACATACTGGAATCAAGATTTTGTTGTGCATCTTGTCAGATACAAAACATAATCACGATTTCGTTATGTATCTTTGTTAAGATACATAACAAATTCTTGATTCCATTTTGTATTTGACAAGATACATAACAAAATCACAATACCATTGTGTATATTTTCATTTTTTTTAATTTTTCTTTTAACTATTTCATTATCTAGTTATTTATTTATTTATTTAAAACTCAAATCATTGTCTTTGTCATCATCCTGTAATCACCAAACTGTAACTTCCAAGACACACAATCACTCAAGCACCAACATGCTCTTAACTCAACATAGGGGAACCTAGGACTTTTTCTCTAAGTTTCACCAAACACTCTTTAGGGAATCCCAACAGAGTTTCAAGAATCACTAAACTTAGTGATTGCAGAGGTACAACCCACTTTTGTCTTAAGTCATCATTCACAACAATAATTAAGTGGAATTCATAATAGACATAATTATCAGTAGATAATTAAAAATTAAAAATACAGTACACAATAAACTTGATTTGTGGGAACCAATAAAACATGCATACACAATTATCTTTTTATGCATAGTCTCTCAATTCTATTTATTTGCTTTATCTTTTTTCCTTTTCTAACTTCTTAACTTAGATTATTTAAAAAGAGATAAAATTTCTAAAATATTCATATTTGACATAAAATATCATTTGTACAAAATAAGTTAATTTTTAATATTGAGAAAATCTTTTTCTAATGTGGAAGATCAGATTAAACTACAACCACAAGGCATACTAACCTTTCTAAGGTTTGAACGTCATAACGAATACATCATTGGCTACATGTATCCAGAGAGCCTTGTTGCCAACATGTGCTTCAAGGTGTATGGTTACATTAGCATGGCTCAAGCACTAACCTTCTTGGCAGACTTCAAACTTGGTCACAGGTAATGTATGGTCAATTTTGTTTTTTTAAATTCAAAAGGCTAAAAGGGTCCCTCATCTTATTTTTTTTTTTTATTATTTTAGTTTTTGTCAATTTATAATACTCTAGTGACACTTAACAAATTATGAGAGATGTCATTTAATATAGGAGTTTGTCACATCAATCAAAATACCACAATTAATGTAAATAATCTAACATTTTTTTTTTATACATCAGAAACATAAAAGGGACAGCAAAGGAAACAATTAGAGCCTAATATGGACGACACCCATTTTATCCGCTAACATAAAGGGAGCTAGCTGATTAAGGCAAACGTTCCAACTGAGAAAGGAATCAACAGGCATGGCACCATACTTTGCTAGCCAATCTGCACACGCATTGGCTTCCCGAAGAGTATGTTTGAAAATGACAGTCCATTGCAAGTCTTTAAGCTTGTGAATAATCAGAGGAGAATATAGGTGTAACTCATTGACAGCATTTTGGATGAGTTGAAGAGCAAGTTTGGAGTCTGACTCACATATGATGTGTCTGAACCCATCTTCCCAAGCCTTAAAGAAACCGTAGAAAATAGCAAAAAGTTATGCTTTAAGGTTGTATGTGGCGCCACATGCACTAGAGAATGAAGCTAACCAATTACCCAGATGGTCCCGGACGATACCACCATAGCCTGAGTCTCCTGGATTGCCAAGGGAGCTACCGTCGGTGTTTAACTTCACAAAGGGGAGAGATGGGGGCTCCCAAGTTACAAGTTTGCTAGCAGCTGGTTGTTTTTTAATATGAAGGACCTTGAGAAGCTTCGAACAAAGAACCTACACTTGGTTGATAATCTGCCAGATGCTCCATGTAATATTCTGGAAGATAAGAGCATTTATGCTCTTCCAAGGAATCCAACAAGTAAGAGCAAAGAGAATACCACCATTGATGTTCAAGTTAGTCACCAACCAGTCAACACAATATTCTGTGGTGTAGAAGTTGGATGCACGATCTAACTTTAGTTGCTGCCACACTTGGCGAAAGATATCACAATCACGAAGTAAGTGGAGAGTAGATTCCTTACCTTGCACGCACTTGTTACAAAAAGAAACAACAGACATGTTTCTAAAGACACGAAATTCATTAGTAGGGAGGCTACCATGGAAGGTGAGCCAAAAAAAGTGTTTCATATTTTCTGGTAAATTCAATTTCCAAACCCATCACCAGTTTTCAAAATAAGTAGTAGGCAATGGATTATCGGCAATGAGCCATTTGAAGGCAGAAGAAGCAGTAAAAACACCATATCTAGAGGGGCCTCAAATGATGACATCCTCCATATGATAATTGAGAATGTAACTTTGAATTTCCCTCTTGGCCTCCTGTGGTATTAGAGTTGCAAGTCTCTCAAAGTGTCAGATCCCATCTTGAAAGATGCCTCTAACACGTATACCAGTATCATGTATGTGAACAAAGGGCATAAGATGACAAAGATAATCTTGTTTGAGCCATTTATTATACCACAGTGAAATATCTCATTTCCCTAGACGAAACCGAAAACCCAAAGCAAGGTGGTTGGTGGCTTTGACAAGGGAATTCCACGTGTAAGATGCTCTATCAGTCGTGGAAGTCCGGAGAATAGAGCCCTGGCTTAAGTGTTTAGATTTCAACATCTGGACCCAAAGCTTATGCTTTTCATGCAAGAAGTCCCAAGTGTGCTTCCCCAGAAGCGCTATATTGACCTCATGAGCAGGGCAAATATTAAGGCCTCCAAGTGATTTTGGAAGATATATGGTATCCCACTTCACCCAATGTGAGTGGTCACCCCCCCAGATGAAACGACAGATGGAAGAATCTATTTTATCACAAACTCCCTCTATGTAGATAATCTATGACATAAGAATGAATTTGATCTATGACAAAAACATTTCAAGGGTATGTTTGATTGATGGAATAGAATGGAGTAGAGTAGATCAAAACATAATGGGGCAAAGAGGATGGGTTGGAATAGAATGGACTAAAAATGTTATTTTATTGTTTGAATATTTTATAATGGAATGGAATGGAAATTTCATTCCATTGTTTAGAAAAAGGATGGAATGGAATAAGTTATAACTTTATAATCCCTATGTTATCCCTACTTTAAAATCACTTTCAAAGAGTTACGTTTCTAGTCAAAATAGAGATTTTTTATTTTAGAAGTTTTGTTCCATCCTTGGCACCCCAAATTGAGGGAGAATAAAAATTGAACTGAATAATGGAATGGGATGGATTAGGTCTCATCCCTTTTCAATCTGATCCATTCTTATTTTTATAAAACAAACAACAAATCAACTTTCTCATCCACTTTATTCGTCTCCACTCTACCATCTACCATCAATATCCAAACATAGCCTAAGGGATTAATGTAGAACTTTATAAACTTAGAAGACCAAGTCGTTGGTCCGAATAGTGCTGGACTCGGTCCCCTTAAGCAAGGTCTCGGGTTCGAGTCTTGCGGATGGAAAAAACGTGGTTGGGAGGGGAGAATCCCACTAAAGGTGGCCAGTTAGGTTTCCCAACGGAGATTAATCATCGACAAAGTTGGTGGATACTTCGTACCAATAACATGATAACCAAAAAAGAAGACCAAATTAAAATAAGAAAGTATAAAAAGGCATCAAAATTGTATTTTAGCCAATTCAAAACCAATTCTATGTTAAGAAACTAAACTTGGCTGCATGGCAGGTGGTAGGAACACTCATAACAGTAATTGTATACACAATAACAGCATGGTGGTTGATGGGGACAATTAACAAACCTTTGTGATGCATCCAAACTGCCACCTGATAGCCCTTTAACAGAATTGTAGAGAGAAAGAAACTGAGATTTTTATTATCAATTGTAATTGTGAACAGAAAAGTAACTCAAGACAAGTGAGCTGAAACTATTTATACAGTTACACATAAGCACTTAACCATAGTCAGTGCACTGCAGTTAACTAAGACTATCTTAGAGTTAACTATGACTAATAGAGAATACAAAATGCACGTGCGAGTAATGTATGCTCCAATACCCCGCAAGCTCAGGAGGGGTGGAGAGCATGCGAATCAACCACTCTGAGCTTGGACCGCAGAATCGTAAAGCGAGATGGAGATAAGGCTTTAGTAAGGACATCAGCAATCTGATCAGTAGCTGGAACATGAACCACCTGAAGCTGTTTAGCTACTACCTTTTCTTGGACATAAAAGAGATCGAGCTCCATATGTTTGGTCCGAGCATGAAGAACGGGATTGTGTGCCAAGGCAACTGTACTAAGATTGTCACACAGAATAGTTGGAGTGGAGTGAGGAATACTGAGTTCAGAAATAAGAGTTTGAACCCAAAACAATTCAGTTGTGGTGTGAGCAACACTACGATATTCTGCTTCGGTGCTTGATCTAGCAACAATAGTTTACTTTTTGGACCACCAAGAGATCAGATTGGGACCAAGAAAAATGGATGCCCCAAAAGTGGAGCGATGATCATCAGGGTCAGAGGCCCAATCTGCATCACAATAGGCCTGAAGTGTGAACGGACAATGAGAGGGAGCTGACTGAAGATGTAATCCCTAGTGAACTATTCCTTTTAGATAACGCAGAATATGTAATGTTGTTCTAGTGGTTGAGACATGATCTGACAAACTTTGTTCACTGAAAAACTTATTTCAGGACGTGTAACAGTAGCATATTGAAGAGCACCAACAACAGAGTGGTACAGGGTAGCATCTTGGAAGAAATCTGAGCCATTTTTAGTAAGTTAGCAGCCACCAACCATTGGAGAAGAAATGGGTTTAGCTTCATCCATCTTGGTTTTAACCAAAAGATCATGAATCTACTTGCTTTGGGTTAAGATTAGTGAACCATTTGGTTGCTGTTTGACTTCGATACCCAAGAAGTAATCCAGATCACCAAGATCTTTGAGAGAAAAGTCTAAGTTCAGCTTAGTAATAAGGGTTTGGATGAAGGAAGCATTATTCCAAGTGATGATAATATCATCCACATATACAAGAACATAAATGGTGACAGAACCAGCAGAATATACAAATAGTGAGGGATCATATTTGCTGGCAGCAAACTTCAGATTCACCAAAGATTGTTTGAGCTTGTCAAACCAGGCCCGAGGAGCCTGTTTTAGGCCATAAAGTGCCTTATGAAGATGACAAACGAGAGACTTGTCTGCTGCTTCAAACCCTGGGGGTTGAGTCATGTATACTTCTTCTTCAATAGTGCCATTGAGGAAGGCATTATTGACATCAATTTGCTTGATTGGCCAGCGTTGTGTAACAGCCAAAGTTAAAATTAGTCTAATAGTAACCGGTTTGATGATTGGAGAAAAGGTTTCATTGTAATCATAGCCAAATTATTGGTGAAATCCCTTGGCCACCAACCGGGCCTTATACTTGTTAACAGTACCATCAGGATTCTCTTTTACTCGAAAAACCCATTTGCAGCCAATAGGCTTGCGGTTGGGTGGGAGAGGCTCAAGGGACCAGGTTTTGTTATTATGGAGAGTAGTGAGTTCTGCTTCCATAGCTTCAATCCAAGTTGGATTTGAGAGAGCTTGTCTGACAGATTTAGGTTCCATATGGGCTAGAAGTAAAGTAGGATGAACTTTTGGTACAACAATGCCAGATTTGGAGCGAGTCTACATTGGATGAGTGTTGCAAGGTTGAGGTGGAGGTAAAGTGGTGGAAGGGACAGAGGTATCAATAGGTACAGGGATAGATGTTACAGTAGTTGGAGATGAAATGTGTTCAGCAGTTGGAGTAGCAGTGGATTGGGGTTGAGGAATTAAAGGTAAATTAATAACCTGGAGAGGAACAGAGGTAGTGGTAGTGGAAGAAGTCTGATCATCAGTTATGGATGAAGGAAATAAATCCAAATATGGAAATCGAGCCTCATTAAATAGAACATCTTTGGAGATGTAAACACGACCATCAGCAGCCATGCATTTGTACCCTTTATGAGCAGTTGAGTAGCCAAGAAAGACACATTCTTGAGATGGAAATTGAAGTTTTTGATGGTTATATGGGCGAAGTAAAGGGAAGAATGAGCAACCAAACACCCTGAGAAAGTGATAATTTGGTAGAGAGCCAAAAAGTTTGAAATATGGAATTTCAAACTGAATTGAAGCTGAGGAAAGCCTGTTGATAAGATAAACACTGGTAGTGAACGCATGATCCCAAAACTGAAGAGGAAGCGAGGCATGAGCTAACAGTGTAAGTCCAAGATCCACAACATGACGATGCTTGCGTTCCACAACCCCATTTTGATGATGGGTATGTGGGCAGATCAACCTATGAATGATGCCAAGTTGATTGAGATAACTAGAAAAAGGTATGTACTGTCCACCCCAATCTGTCTGAACAACTTTAATAGGAAGTTGAAATTGTCTTTCTACCATAACTTGAAACTGTTTGAACTTAGTTAATGCCTCAGACTTAGACTTGATCAAATACAACCATGTAAATCGCGTATGAGCATCCACAAAAGTAATATAATATGTGAAACCACATGTAGACATTAATGGTGCAGGGCCCCACAGGTCACTATATACTAATTCAAAAGGTTTAGAATAAGTAGTAGTAGAAGGAGAAGAAGGAATACGATGTGCTTTGCCAAGACAACAGGAGGAACAAAAATCAACAACATTTTAATTAACAGTGGAAATATTACATCGCTAGAAAATAACTTTTTGTACATTATTGTTTGGATGACCTAATCTAGAATGCCACGTAACATATGAAATGGAATTACTAGAGGTCGTATTATTAGAAACAGTGTGTGCAACAGGTGTAAGGAATGAAGAATTTGAAATATTGAGTTGACGAGACAAAGAGAGCATATCAGGAAATTTGTAGAGACCATCAGGACCAACTTGGCCTTGGAGAAGTACCTCATTGGTATCCTGTGATTTAACCAAACAAAAGGAAGAGTGAAACTCAAAGTAAACAGAATTATCTTTACAGAATTGGCTAACACTTAGAAGATTTTTAGTAATTTGAGGAACATAGAGCAATTTATTTAGACTGAGGGAAACAGAAGGATTAAAAGGAGAGGAAAATGTAGTGACACTTGCAGTATTAATGTGGAGGCCCTATCCATTGCCTATAGTGATTTGATCTGGGCCTTCAAAAGGTGTTGTATGATGAATGTTATGAGAAACATTAGTGACGTGATGAGAGGCCCCTGAGTCAGGGTACCAATTGGTTGAGTCAATAGTAGAGGTGCTAGTAAGCATGGCTTGTGGTGGAGGAACAGTAGATGGCGGTCGCATGGAGGATGGTGCACCAGAGAGAACACTAGGTGTAGGTGGAACACCAAAGTAAGGTGATGGATGCATATAGGGATGAAAAATTGGTGCAGTATAAGGATTGTAAGCACCTCTGCCAGTATGAGAAGAATGAGGCCAGGGAAAGAAATTCCAAGTCTGAGAAGTAGAATCAGCAACAGTAGGAAAATCCAAAGGAATGGTAGGCACAAAATTTTCACCATAACGATGATAACAGAAGGAAGCCTCATGACCATACTTGTGACAGACTTGACATTGGATAGTAGAGTAGCGTCCACGGCCACGTGCACCACCGCGGCCACCAAAGCGACCACCGCAGCCACCTCTGTTTGCACGATTTGGAGAAAATTGATTTCCACTAGTGTTGAAGTCATTAAAAGAAGTGGAACTTTGATATGTATTAGTATCATGAGTAATAAGGTTCAACTAAGGAGAAGTCTTCGAAGGAGCTTGCGAGGCAACTGAAGCAGGTGCGACTGCAACAAGATTCACAGTCGCTAGGGTTTTCTAACGATATTTTTCAAGATGTGCTTCATGTGCAAGAAGCAGAGTTTCCACTTCATCAATCGAAAATGGATTAAGTTTACTACTGATGAGCGTGATTATTGACTCGTAATCTTCCGGCAATCCTTCAAGAATAATATCTAAATGTTCCTTTGTTGAAACTACATCTCCAATAGCTTGGAGCGCATCGATGAGAGCTTGAATTTGAAGCAAAAATTCAGAAATCGATTGAGCACCGAGAACAGTACTGCGAAGTTCGGTGTGAAGTTGACAAGCTCTCGCATTTGTGTGCGAGTGATAAAAGGCATAGATCTTGTCCCATAACTGCCACGACGACTTGCAACCAATGGTGCGAGGAGGCATTTCTCGCGAAAGAGTCGACTGAAGCCAAGAAAGAAGTAACTGATCTTGTTGTTCCCATGCAAGATACTCTGGAGTAGCACGATCTGCATCGCGATCTTCAATGGAAGCATATTTCTGAGGAATTTGTGGATTTATGAGAAAACGATACAATCGATGAGCTTTGATGATAGGTTCGACTTGTTGAAACCAGAGAAGATAGTTTTTCAAGTCTAACTTCTCAACAATTGGATGAGCGTAGGAAGAAGATGGCGGAGGAGGTGGTGCAGGAGGAGGAAAAGAATCAGAGGAAGCCATGGATCTAGGGAGAAGATCGCAGATCTAGGGTTTTGTAAAGAAAAGAACATGGATCTAAGAGAAGAGGATCGACCTTGCTCTGATACCATAACAGAATTGTAGAGAGAAAGAAACTGAGATTTTTATTTTCAATTGTAATTGTGAACAGAAAAGCAACTCAAGATAAGTGAGCTGGAACTATTTATACAGTTACACATAAGCACTTAACCATAGTCAGTGCACTGCAGTTAACTAAGACTATCTTAGAGTTAACTATGACTAATAGAGAATATAAAATACACGTGCGAGTAATGTATACTCCAATACCCTTGGACTTGCCCAATGGATAATGTGTTCTATGATGCATCTGTTATTTGGGGTCTTCTTGGGCCAAGCAGTATATTTGGAGACCAAGGTGAATATGGCAATGTGAATTGGTTCTTCCTTGGTGGAGCCATTGCTCCCTTGCTAGTCTGGCTTGCTCACAAGGCATTCCAAAACCAAAAATGGATAGGTCTCATTCACATACATGTGTTAATTGGTTCCACAGTAGTAATGCCACCAGTAAGTGCAATCAACTTTACAAGTTGGATATTTGTTGGCTTTCTCTCAGGTTTTGTGGTGTATAGGTACAAACCAGAATGGTGGAAACGCTACAACTATGTCTTGTCTGGTGGCCTTGATGCTGGAACTTCCTTCATGGCAATCTTGTTGTTCCTTCTTTTGGGATCTACTACCCTTCAATGGTGGAGAAATAATGGGGAAGGGTGCCCCTTGGCTGCTTGCCCCACTGCCAAGGGCATTGTTGTTCATGGTTGCTCGGTTCACTGAACATCACCATGATTTCACAACTACCTTCTATTCTGTATATAGATTTTTGGGAGAAATATGCTTTTAGTCCTACTTTATAAAATTATTGGTTTTAGTTACTATATTTCACAACATTTTGGTCTTTAACTTTTAAAAAACAAGTGATTTTAGTCCTTCATGACAGAAACTGTTAGCATCATTTTTGACGTCTGTCCTGAGGGACTAAAACGTTTAAAATTAAAAGTTCAATGACTAAAAACATAATTTTCCCTATACAAAAAATTGGGTTTTCTTTTAGGATGAATTTGACTTTTGTTAATAGTTCTTGGGGTTTGTTTACTCTTCTCCTTTTTATCTAAAGGGCCTTGATTAGCTGTTTAATTCCTCATGAATGTTACTTACTAGACAAGGAAACGTTAATTTGTGATGAAAATATCTGTCATTGTTGTTGGAGATTATGGTTATTGAAAAATGCTATATGAATCAGTTTCGTATAAAACATATGAAATCGTGATTTCTTTCAAATGTTCTTTTTTTTGTATATTTTTCTATTTTCTAATTAATATTTGTACTAAGCAGCAGCACTTTATGATTATTCTGGAATTGGATCCTCTACAGTTTGGAATTGAACTGCACTCCATGCAGTTATAACTTATAATCCAACGGTGCATAAATATTTAAAAATAAACTAATTATTTATTTTAATGGGTAAAGAAAATTTTTTAAGAGTTGAGATATGTGCAGTTAAAATCTTAACTACAGATAATCTTAATCCGTTTTTTTTTTATTGAAAAACCAGCTTAGAAATTTTATAAAAAAGAAAATACTAGATTGTGAATAATGTAATATATTTTTTTGCGTAAAAGAAATGTAATATTTTTTTTATTTAGTTACCAATACAATTTTGGTTAAAATTTCAATACTATATATATATATATATATATATATATATATATATATATATATATATATTGACAGAGAGATATGTTTGGTTATATATTCATAGATATTTAATTATTTTATTTAGGCTTAAATATCTTTTTATTCATTGCAATTTAGCGGGTTTTTTTTCATCTTTGCAATTTTTTTTTTGTTTTCGTTCTTGCAAATTATATTTGTTTTGTTTTCCGTTTTTAAAGTGATTTAGATAGCACTTTGAACAATAAAAAAATGCTTTAAACAGTGAAAAAATGATATTTAAACCACTTTAAAAATGAAAAACAAAACAAACATAATTTGCAAGGACTAAAACAAAACAAAAATTGCAAGGATGAAAAGCAAAAAAACATTAAATTACAAGGACTAAAAAGGTATTTAAACCTTTTATTTTAAATATTTATAAAATGTATGAGAAATTTATGTTTAAAAAATTTTAAAAAATAAATTAATTTAAATTTAAAATATTGTGTAAGTTTGAAATGCGAAATGGTAAAACAATTCAATCATTTTGAAACTATATTGTAAAGAAAGTTGGTCAACAGTATTTTGAATAATTTTAAAAATATAAAAATTAATTAAATTAGACGTAAATTATTGAAATCAAATATTATTTGAAATGTTCACAAAAAAAAAGAAGCTTAATTTCACTTTTGATCTCCCAAGTATTGTAATTTTGCAATTTAGTCCCCTAAGTTCTAATTATGTCAATTAGATCCTTCAAGTATTATATGATATCACTCTGGGTGGGGATAAGGACGAAATTATGTCACAAATATGGGGACTTAAAATTCCTCCAAAAGGTCAAGATTATGCTTTGGAGGGTCATGTTGAATAGATTACCCACAAAAGATAACCTGAGGCTGAGGAATGTGCAGTTACTAGCTAGCAAACGATTTTGGGTGCCCGTTCTGTCGTGATGAGGAGGAAAATTTGTCACATGTTTTATTTTCATGTAGATGCTTTGTTGAAATATGGAATATATATGTTATCTATGGTTGGGAGTGTCTACAGTTCTTCCTCATTTTCCTCGTGCACATTACTGGCAACATGGCTTTTACCCAAAGAAATATCATGATATGGAATATTTGGTTATGTAGAAATGATTGTGTTTTTAATTC
This sequence comes from Pueraria montana var. lobata, assembly GCA_026413185.1. Lineage (NCBI taxonomy): Eukaryota > Viridiplantae > Streptophyta > Magnoliopsida > Fabales > Fabaceae > Pueraria > Pueraria montana. The sequence goes on from CM048646.1 coordinate 20,362,929, forward strand.
AGGCTCTCTAAATACTTGCTCAATCATACACAAGATTATATTCTCTGCTTGGTCCTGGATGACAGGTTATATGGATTCGTTTTGTTACACAGCTAACCAATGTTTAGCTTCCCCTGGTATTTGTTTCTCTGAATGATTTCCTTGTTTTTCTAAGAAGTGGCAGCGACCATATGTCATAAGGTACTCGACGTGTTTGTGATGTATAGAAGGGGTACACTGAGCATACTTTTGGATGGGTTTTAATTATGCTGATGTTTGTATATCAGGACGTAGTTATGTAGGGAAAGTACCGTATGTACTGTGTTTCTTTCTCTGCTTGTAACTTTGCTTCTGTACTTTTGGCTGGGTATGTCTTATACCTATTTAATGTATTTTTTTGGCTGATAAAAAAAAAAAAAAAAGATCCTTCAAGTATTGCAAATGTGCAATTTTAGTTCTCTAAATTTCAGTTGTGTCAATTGGGTCACCAGGTATTGTAATTGTGTGATTATAGTCCTTCGAATTTCATAATTGTGCGATTAAAACTAAATTTTTGGGGACAAAAATTGCACAAATGCGATACCTGGGAACTAAAGTCATACAATTGCAATACCCAAGGGACTTAATTGATGCAATTGGAATTCGGGGGACTAAAATCGCACATTTGCGATACTTGAGAGATCCAATTGACACAATTGAAATCTGAGGGGCTAAAATTGCCCAATTATGACACACGAGGGACCAAAAGTACAATTAAGTCAAAAAAACTATTATTTAAATTTATTAATTTAATATCTAATAAACAATTTATATTCATTAGCATTTATGTAAGATGAGTTATTATAGGTGTTTAGTAGTGTTATTTTCAACTTGTGAGAAGGAAATGAGTTAATTATTAAGTTCTCTAATGTAGTTATTATTTCTTCTTAACAATGATATTAGTTGATATTATATGTCATAAGTATATTAAAACTAATATAACATAAAATGATATTAAAAATAAAAATATTGGTTTAATTATTCTTTTGGTTTATATACCTATACAATCTTTAAGTTTTACTCCCTACACTTAAAAATTATCTATTTTATTTAGTCCATACACGTACACTTTTTAACTCGTTTTAGTTGCTATACATACACTTTTTAATTGTCCCTACAATTTTGGACAATAAGCACTAAAATGAATTAAAAGTGTATGTATAATGATTAAAGCGAGTAGTTTTTAGATATAGGAATTAATATGTAATGATTTTGAAAGATAAGAAACAAATGAATAATTAAACCTAAAATGTTTAATTTATAGACAAATTATATATTTTAAAGAAAAGAATAATACAATATAATAATATGTGTAATTGTAGCAGTAACAAGCTTAACAATCTTATCTTAATTTTTTAAAATTTTATATAAAGTAAATATTTTTCAATTACTAAAATATTATATATTTTGTACTATACAAATAAAATTATTATACACCCTAATTTTATAATAATTGTGTATTATACAAATATTCATACAATTTTAAATGAGTATATCATTTCAATATTATATAGATACCAAAATTTAGTATATGTAACCCAAAAAACACTTATTTAATAACAAAAATATCTTTATATTTAATAGGGATTAAATAATTATAAAATATTTGGTGTGACATATTCACTTTATAGCATAATGATGAATATAAAATATTTTTTACGTAATTTAAATATTGAGTATAACAAAATTGTAAATTTAAGGTATAACTGTGCTTTTTGCCCCTAATTTTTTTACTTTTTAACAAAGTTTATCCTTAACAAATTAATTTGACAGTATTTTACGTCTAACTTTTAAAAAACTTAAAAATTTTATCTTATGTTATTTATCCATTAATTGACTAACGAAGAGTTGACATGACACACTGACATAAACGAGAGAGAAACGTATCATCATTTTATTAGTTTTGTCTTTATTAAACTTTTTACCCCAATTTTTTACTTTTGGTGAATTTTATCTCCATCTTTTTACTTTTTGATGAATTTAATCCAACTTTTTATTTTTTGACGAATTTTACCCCCAACTTTTGCACTTATGTCAGCATGTCACGTCTACTCTTCATTAGTTTGCAAGTTTTTTAAAAGTGAGGAGTAAACTGTGCCAAAATAATTTGTTGAAAGTAAAATTCGTCAAAAAATAAAAAGTTAAAGTAAAAAGTACAATTAAGCCTAAATTTAAACATTACAAATAATATAGAATTTTAAATGAATTTCCTATTACTATTAATAAAATGGCTAAATACATTATATTGATATTTTTTTTGCACCATGTCATCAGTTTGAAGATTCCACTAGCTTTCTTGTGACTAATATTCACCGGAGAACCTTATTAGCCATCTACAAGACTCGAATACAAGACCTTACTTAAATCTAAACGAAATTCCACTTGAACCAACATGTTGATAATATTGAACTTAATATTATATTTAAATTTAAATGTTAATGTAATTTTAAAATGTAAATTCTTAAAATTATTTTACAATGATATTCAAACAAAAGTAATTTATTAGTCATAATATTTTAACATTTAAGCATTAAATAGGAAAATTTTCTTCTCACAACTAGAAGATACTTTTAAACATCTATAACAATTCATCTTACATACGTGCTGATGAAATATAAATTTTTCATTCGAGATTAAAATAACAATTTATTTAAAGTAATATTTGATTTTAATAAGGGTAAAATATGTTTTTAGTTCCTCATTTTATCTTGATTTCTGTTTTTAGTCCCTCATAATTTTTTTTTACTGTTTTTAGTCCCTCATAAATTGTTCTGTTTTATTTTTAGTTCCTCATAAATTGTTTTGTTCTATTTTTAGTTCGTGACGTTAATTTCAACTGTTAGGTAATGACGTAACATACTATTAAGTTATGACATGACAAACATAAACTGTGTGCGTAAAAATTTTCTAATTAAGTTTCTAGTTACTTTTAACCGCTACAAATTTTTTGACGGTTGGAAATGTTTACTTTTATAACACTTCTTGTGATTTTAGAAAATCTGGTGTTCGATGTTTTGATTTTTTTTTTTTAAACATTTCTGACAATTTTAGTTTGCCAGAAAATTTGCAGTAGTTGAAAATCGCTATAAACTTAAATAGAAATTTTTCAAGCACAAATTATGCTTGTCACAACATCAGTTAAAATTAATGTCAGGGACTAAAAAAAACAATTTGAGGGACTAAAAATATAGAAAAAATTTATGAGGAACTAAAAATAGAAATTTAGATAAAATGAGGACCAAAAACATATTTTACCCTTTTAATAATGTGCATCTAATAATGTAATTAATTTTATATTTTAAAACGCCGAGGGAGAGAACTACAACTACAAAGTCACTGTTTCCCCACAAGTCACAATGCGAATTACGTTGCTTTTGTTTATGCAAAAGACCAAACATAGGCAAACTCACCATATTCTTCTCTAATTCTAGACCGCTTAGAGAATAGAGAATTTGTTATACCAGAACAGTGTCGAGCACATCAACTCAGAAAATATTGGAGAGGCGAAATAAAAACATTTCATCATAAATTTGTTTATATTTCACCCACAAAATCAACTATCAACTATTATGAACAAAGTTGATAGTGTTCACAACCATAGAAAAGATGGACATGGAAATAGAAAACAGCAAACATCGGTACAATGGTATCACCACCCTGTATCAGAGGTTAGACCAATATCATAGCACCATTTTATGATATTATTGCCCTTCAGAAGTCCATCTCTGGGTGCTGCAACACATATAATAGCTGAATGTCAGATCTCTCTTATCAATGAAGGAGCTTGTGATGAGAAGAAAAAGGTTAAGTCATTATGAAAATCAAGAGTTCACCTCATTCATAAATATCTCCAAAATTTCCTGCTGGAGCTCATCACTAGTACGGAGGCCCATAGACTTCTGCATCTGATCAAACTGTACAATACAAGAGAACTAAGCCAACTAACAGAAGATATTCTAAAATCCAAAACAATGCCATTCAAATATATATGTCTAGGCTTTTAGACAGGGCTCAATGGGTTGATGAAAATCAAGAGTTCACCTCATTCATATATTTCTTCAAAATTTCCTGCTTCTGGAGCTCATCACTAGTAGGGAGGCCCATAGACTTCTGCATCTTATCAAACTGTACAATACAAGAGAACTAAGCCAACTAACAACAGATATTCTAAAATCCAAAACAATGCCATTCAAATATATATGTCTAGGCTTTTAGACAGGGCTCAATGGGTTGATGAAAATCAAGAGTTCACCTCATTCATATATTTCTTCAAAATTTCCTGCTTCTGGAGCTCATCACTAGTAGGGAGGCCCATAGACTTCTGCATCTTATCAAACTGTACAATACAAGAGAACTAAGCCAACTAACAACAGATATTCTAAAATCCAAAACAATGCCATTCAAATATATATGTCTAGGCTTAGACAGGGCTCAATGGGTTGATCCCTGTTATACAAGAATATGACTAAACAAATTCAATAAGCCAAGTTATCTTTCATTGGATAGTATGACAATCAATTTGGATTAAATATACCAGATAACTAATAGTACATTATTTTTAAAATGTTTAACCCCAGCAAATAGATGGAACTCACTTTCAATCAAAAGAACTTAAATATGAATACCATAACAGATCAAAAAAGAACTGCAAGTTAAAATATTGAAAAAAGTCAAATAACAAAAATCAATCAGTTACCATCATTTTTTCAACAGTCTGTCGAGTTTCAGGATCAAGGTCAGAAAGTTTGTTGTTTTCAGGTTCAACTTTTTGGGTATCTATTTCAGGATCACCATTTACAACACATTTCCACCACTCCATTTGATTATGCTTGGTCAAAAGAAAAGAAATTGTATTCTGATCCTCTGCAAAATAGATTTGTAAATAATGAGTGACACATTAAGAGGTCATTAATTCTCACTCCATCAATAAACAGAAAAATAAATTCTGATCCCTGCAAAATTGGTTTGTAAATAATGAGTGACACTTTAAGAAGTCATTAGATCTCACTACAATAATAAACAGAACAATTAACACCCTCCATTCCTCTACCAAACACAACTACAGAACCCATGATAATTAGCTCATGCACACACTACACTAATCGTGCTGAAAATGATGTCGGGTGAATTCATACATTGGATTTTAAATATAAATCTCAGCAAGATGCTTATGAATTATTATCGCTTAAAAGGATTTTTCATAGATACAATTCAGTAATCCTTTACCTATGCTCCAATAACAGTCATGTGGCTTGATAGATCCGTATAGCTCACCCTGAAAATTTTTAAAATCACGAATCAGCAAAAACATTACAAAACTACACGCAAAATAAGGATAACACATGCAAGGTCGGAACAATTACCAATCTTAATGTATGTAGGATATATCTTCTAAGTTCTAACAATTAGCAATAAATAAGTTTAATATAAACTTACATCAATAATTGGTGGTTGGCCTTTGAGTCCAACTTTTAGATGGTTCTTCTTTATATCACAGATGACAAACCTAGATTTCGTTCCAGTAGGCACAGGAACATTCACATTCACCTCCTGCAGAGTTTGAGTCCAGGAGTATTTTTCTAGATCCAGACCATTACCTTTGTTTGGTACTGTTCAGCCATTAAAAAGTAGACAACGAAAAAAACAATTAATAAAATAAAACTTCAGCGAAAGAGTTAATAAAGAAACAAGAATCTAATATGTACAAGATATAAAATCCTTTTAATTGTCAGTGGGTGTTAGCAAGGAAACTCCTCAGTACAACAGAAAATCACTTGAGCCACAAACCATAACACATACCATACCATATTATTTCAAAGTGACATACACAAAAAATAGGAAGGGGTATTGACCAGCATTTAGAACCATTCCCCCTTACACATCCTGAAACATAATACTACGTAACATGCACACCCGCAATGTCCTAACATAACCCAATCAAACATACATCATATGACAGAAACAGAACACAATACTCATCACTAATGTAGCTTCATGATTGCAATGTGTACCTGACAAATAAATAATAATAAGGGGAAAATGTGTTTTTGGTCCCTGAATTTTCAGTCACACTTGGTTTTGGTTTTGGTCCTTGATAAATTTAGTCCTCTAACATCTGAAAATATGTGAATTTAGTCCCTCGTCACGTTTAACTTAACATTTATTGGCAATTTGACTAAATTCACATATTTTTAAAAGTTTGAGGACTTCATCAATTTGAAAGTATAGGACCAAAACCAAGTTAGACAAGTTCAGTGACCAAAAACACATTTTTTTTCCTAATAATAATAATAATAATGAGAGTAAATTACACTGATACTCCAAAGGTTTCATCAAATTTCTCCCCATGTCCTTCCTTTTTTTCCCCTATAAGCCTCCTTTTTCTCCATATAAATCTCCATTTTCTACTCCTATGCTAACTCTCCTTAATGTTTGAAAAACATTACACTAACACTCCTTAATTGTTTAAAACACCACAAGAGAGGTTGCTTAAAGCTTAAAAATGTAAGGGGATATATGCATTATAAAGAAACTTCATAAATGTCAATGTAATTTACTCTAATAATAATAATAATAAGGCTTAAATATCTTTTCTAATTTAGTGTTTTTTTTTGTTTATCGTCCTTACAAAAAAAAATTGATTTTAGTCTTTGCAATTTTTTTTTGTTCTTAAAGTGGTTTAGATAATACTTTTTTCACTATTCAAAGCGTTATCTAAACCACTTTAAACAAACAGAATTTGTAAGGACTGAAATAAAAAAAAAAATTTGCAAGGACCAAAAACAAAAAAAACTAAATTGCAACAACTTAAAATGTATTTAAAACTAATAATAATAACATGAAAAAAACACAACTCTAGGGAAAGCACAAGGTTGAAATTGAATAATGGAGGTTGATCTCTTACTTACCTATTGAAGCGCTTTCTTGGTCCTTGTTTTTCTCCTCCGCTTCCAATTCCTTCTTTTTCTTCTCCGCCGCTTCCAGTTCCTTCTTTTTCTTCTCCTCGGCTTCCAATTCCTTCTTTTTCTCCTTGGCAGCTTCCAGTTCCTTCTTTTTTTTCGCCGCCGCCGCCGCTGCCGCCTTCACCTTGGCGGCGCGCGCCGTGGACACAATCTCTTCCACGGCCGTTTCCTTCTTTAAGAAGTCACTTGTTCGACCAACGAAATCAAATACTTTGCGCAGAAAATCTTGAGGGTTGGAGGGGTCGAAATCGGCGCTGAATGAATGAGGTTGCGATTGTGAGGAGGGAGAGGGTTCGGAGCGAGTCTCGTTGCTCTGCTCCTCTTCATGGCAATCGGAGATTATCACCATGATGGGAATGAGTGTGTGAAGAGTGCACTAGAAAATTAGGGGACAGAGAAGACATGATGGGGTTTTTATTTACCAAAAAGGTTTAAAGGGAGAGAGCAGAGAACTACTACTTGGACATTAAGTAAGAGCAGAGAACTACTTGGACAGTAAGTAAGAGCAGAGAACTTTGACAGTAAGTAAGGCCACTGCTATTTGTATCCCCATTTATTTTCTATTGATAAATATCCATTTTGTTCCTTGAAAAGTATGTGTTGTTCGCAGATTGGTCTCTGAAATATGAAAAATTCGAATTTGGTTCCTTAATGTGCAAAAAGTGCAACAGATTGATCCTGTTATTAACTCATCTCCGTTAACTTTAACGGATGTGCCTACGTGACACTTATGGTGATGATGTGACAGCTGACGGTTGTCACGTGGCTGTCACATGTCTAAAAATTGATATTTCACTTTAGTCTCTGAACTTAACAACTTGCTATCATTTTAATCCTGAACTTAACTACTTACTGATTTGGTCTCTTGAACTTAACCATGTTATGTCATTTTGGTCCCTGAAAGCACTTTCAAATTTAACTATTAAGTTTCGCATTGCATGTAAATTATTAGTATATAATTACCATATTCCCTCACTTCCATTCTTTATCCCTCATATTTTACACCTTCCTCTTACCAATTCCACCATTTAAATTATACTGTAAATATGAAACTAATTTATGAGTGATCACATAGTAGTAATTAACGGCTAAATACATGACATTGTTAACAAGATTCTATAAGTTTGCAAACCATATCTTCTACCCAAATCAAGCTATTATCTTATATGCTATTAATATGTGTAGAATGTTAGATTAATTATTTAATTAATCTATTTTATGGATTAATCATGAAAATACAATTCAAAAAACTTGAGAATCATGAAAGGGAGAAAAATAAAAGTGTTAGAACCATTTACTTACATACCCTTTCGATGGGGCAAGTGTAGTACATCTTGCCCATGCTTTTTTCAGTCTTTGCAGTTTTCACATCGTTGTTCAAGGGTTGGGTATTAGAGGACTCAAGTGGACATGACCCTTTGGTGGCATGCGAAGTGTCATTTTTCATTCTTTTGATCATGTTTGGAGAGTAGAGAGTGAAAAAAATTGAGGATGAAAGAGGTGTAAGTGGGAGGGGTGGCATAGGATCCATGCGATCATTTGGCACATGATTAATTATCAAAGTAAAAGGATCAAACATATTAGAAAATGTAAACAACGAAAGTTGTGGTTTTCATGAACTACTACTGCAAGGTATATATAGACATCAAAGAATTTTAAATGTAGTGGTTACTTAAGAGTGTTGAAGAAGCTATTCGAAATTTTTTAATTGAATAAAATGTAACTTCTTAAAGAAGCTAAACAATGTTTATTAAGGAAAAAAATTAAATAATTTTTTAAGATGTTTTTGTGTTATTTTCCTATTATAATTGATGTTTAAATTGAATAAATGACGAACTTTGCATACAGATGGTGGAGGTGAAAAATAGTTTTTTAAGATGAACTACAAAATGTGGAAAAGGAAGGTGAAAAATATGAGGGATAGAGAATAAAAGTAAAGGGATATGGTGATGACTATACTAATAATTTGCAAACAACGTGAGACTTAATTAAAAATTCAAAAGTACTTTTAGGGACCAAACTAACAGTACGAGGTTAAGTTCAGGACTAAAATGATAGCAAGTTATTAAGTTTAGAGACTAAAGTGAAAAGCTAACTTTTAGACACGTGGCAATCGTCAGCTGCCATGTCATCACCAGAGGTGCCACGTAGGCACATTCGTTAGGGACCAAAATGGGTATTTACCCTTTTCTTTAAAAAAGAGAGTGAAAAGTCGCTCTTAGCCTCATGGGCCTCCCCCTTTCTTCTCACACTCCCCCTTACTCCCCATTTTCCTCTTCTCTCCTTTCTCCTCACACTTCCTTTTTCTTTTTCTTTACTCTAACTGTTGCCATTGTCATTGTTCATTGTCTCCAGGTCATGACCAACCTCTTACCATCATCTAATGTCATTGTCATCACAAATTTGCCCCATCGAAGTCATCACCGATGTAGGTAATTTTTTTTAAACTTTTAGATTAAACAAAATCACGATTTCGTTATGCCAAGATACATACTAGAATCATGATTTTGTTGTGCATCTTGTCAGATACAAAACAGAATCACGATTTTGATATGTATCTTTGTTAAGATACATAACAGATTCGTGATTCCATTTTGTATTTGACAAGATACATAACAAAATCAGGATATTGTTGTGTATCTTTTCATTTTTATTTTATTTTTCTTTCAATTATTTCATTATCTAGTTATTTATTTATTTATTTAAAACTCAAATCGCTGTCTTTGTCATCATCCTGTAATTACCAAACTGTAACTTCCAAGACACACAATCACTCATGCACCAACATGCTCTTAACTCAACATAGGGGAACCTAGGACTTTTTCTCTAAGTTTCACCAAACACTCTTAGGGAATCCCAACAGAGTTTCAAGAATCACTAAACTTAGTGATTGCAGAGGTACAACCTACCTTTGTCTTAAGTCATCATTCACAACAATAATTATGTGGAATTCATAATAGACATAATTATCAGTAGATAATTAAAAATTAAAAATACAGTACACAATAAACTTGATTTGTGGGAACCAATAAAACATGCATACACAATTATCTTTTTATGCATAGTCTCTCAATTCTATTTATTTGCTTTATCTTTTTCCTTTTCTAACTTCTAAACTTAGATTATTTAAAAAGAGATAAAATTTCTAAAATATTCATATTTGACATAAAATATCATTTGTTCAAAATAAGTTAATTTTTAATATTGAGAAAATCTCTTTCTAATGTGGAAGATCAGATTAAGCTACAACCACAGGACATACTTAGTGTTTTCCCATAAATTAAGTTAAAAACTAATATTGAGAAAAATCTTTTTTCTCTGATATAAAAGGTCAAATATGTAACATTGTGATTTTTCGTAAGGTATTATAAGTGAGTGATAAATGCCGCAAGAGAAAATTAAATTTAGATTATGTTGATTGATATAATAATTAACTTAACCTCTATGTTTTGTTATGTGTCATAGTGTTATTGTGAGATTTTTGGGACTTTTACGTGAGTTTCGTAAGTTATAATAAATATAAAAAAAGAAGAAGTGGGTGTCCTTAGAGAAACGGTGGGTGCAAATAGCAAAACTTCAAATTTATTCCAAATAATAACATGCACAACCTTCTTTCTTTCTCTGATTCTCTTCATTCTTCCTTTCTCTTCTCCTCTTTCCCCGATCCCTCCTTCTCATAGAGTCTTCTCAAGCTTGAGGCTTGAGTTCTTTATGGGTGGTGGATCCTTCTTCCTCCCTTGAGCTTGGGTGAGCTCCAATGGAAGTTTTATTCCATGGGTGTGATGAGTTGGTGATGTTAATTGGAGGAAAACCACTTGAGTGAGGCTTAGGATCTCTTGTTCCATCTTCTTCTTCAAAGAGTCTAGCATGGGAAAGCTTGTAAGGTAAGGGAAGCTCACTTTCTCCTTTTGTTTTATAGTGAATCTTGAGTTATTTTGTTGGGGTTTAGTGTTTAGAAGCTTAAGGAATGATTATTGATGTGTTTATTGTGAGTTTGGATGCTTGGGTAGCCATTAAAAGGGTTGAAAGCTCAGATTTTCGAAGAAAATTTATTGCAGAAATCGCAGTTTTAGCTTAAGCTAAAATTTTTAGCTCAAGCTAAAATCAATGAACTAAGGTCTACGCGAATTTAGCTCTGGCTAAAATTTTTAGCTCAAGCTAAATTTCGATAGAATATGGACTGTGCAAATTTAGTTGAAGCTAAAAGTTTTAGCTGAAGCTAAATTTCGATGGAATTGGAATTACACAAATTTAGCTTAAGCTAAAATTTTTAGCTCAAGCTAAATTTCTAGCTAAAGCTAATTTTTCTAGCTTAAGCTAAATTAAGGCAGAATGTTTTGTTTTACTTTGAATGCCTTTTTGAGAGTTTCCTAGCCAATTCCAAGTGTATATATAATTGTTTTATGGGTTATATAGAAGGGGTAAAGTTGTTTTACATAAGGTATCATGTACTTTACATTTAAGTTGAGGAATTGCCATGAAAAGAGAAATGTAGATACTTATAAATCTTATAAATGTTTAAGCAAATGTAGTAAGTTTACCTATGAGAGAATGCCTTTATGGTTGAGATATTATATTGTTGACTGAGATGCTTAAATTTTTGTTGAGAACATTATTTATTATTGAGATGTATATGTTTTCTTGAGATGATAAAATTATTGATGAAATGATTATGTGAGTGATGTGTATGTGAACCTTGTGTTTGAACCGTTCCTATATATTAAAAAGAGTTGGTTATGTACCTTTGGGAAGATTTTTTTTTATAGAAAAATGGCTGCTTTGGGAGGGTGAGTTCCATGCCAGAACTCTGATCCACTAAAGCGACCTAGGGGTCTCGCTTGGTTGGATATCTTCTCGAGTATCCACCCCTAAGTTTTGACTTCGAGTGGCGTGTCGGAGTAATGAAAATTACTTCCCAAGAGGTTTAGTTGACTCTTTTGGTGTATAGGGATGGATTGTTGTTGTGTTTGATCAAAGAGATGTATTTGGACCCTTAAGTCAGGCCGTTGGAAATGGCCGGTACGAAGGTACCGTATCTAGGACCGTAGGGGACTCCAAATATGTTTTGCCGCTAGAATACGGTGGGTGCACACAGTTGGTGCACCTAAATATTCCGAATGTTGTAATTGCACAGTTGGTGCGTAGGTGTGCACAGTTGGTGCACAAGCATACGAGTAGACACGTAAGTTGAGGGCGTCCAGGTGGACTCTCAACCTAGTGCCGGAGGTTTTCGTGGTGGCCAATGGTGGGCCTATAGAATAGCCAAGTGGGCGAATTCCTATAGATGTAAGGTTTTGCAAGCCTTACAGAGGTAAGCCAATACCCACACTTGTCTATATTCGACTTTACATCCACACTTCCTCCACAGGGTAGCTCATGGGACTCCCTGAATGGTCAAAGGTGAGACTATGGTAGGGGATGGGGCCTATAAGGACCGCTCATATGATGTTGAAACTCCATGGAGTAGAGTCAATCTTGTTGACTAAGGTTGTCTAGTGGTTGTATCATGTTGAGATTGTGATAGTTGATGTACTATGGTGATTGATAATTTGTGATGGTTAATGCTTAGATGTGATTCATGATGTTTGGTGGTTTATGTTGATAATGGATGTTTGAACTATGTTGTTGATAATTGGTTGAGTATATGGGATTTCTTATGACGAGTTAAATGTACATGTATTATTTCTTTTAAAATACCAAGTTTTAACATTGAGAAAATTATATATATGTATCTTTATGTTTTTATTTAATAGCAATTTGTATTTAAATGTGTTTTTTCTAGTAAGCTTACCCTTGCGTGTGGCACATGTGGTTGTGACTGTGATGATCTCGGACATCGTGTTCGGGGGAGCAGATAGTTTTAGGTGGATCTTTCTCTTAGAGATTTTGTGGATAGAGTGTACGAGGGATTGAAGACATTATCATTTCTTTCTCTTTCTTTGTTTGGTCTTATGTATAAAATGAACCAGTTAGGGGTATTGTGTATTTATCATGTGAAAAGATGTATGTACACATAGTTTTATTTAGTAAAGCTTTGTATAAGAGATGTTTATAAATTGAGCTTTAAATTTTATATGTTAGTTTTGGGAATCAAGAAAAATTCTCCAGTATTTTATCAATAAACTAATTAGAAAGTTTTTTTTTTTAAATTTAATGAAATAAAATCTTTAGAATAACAAATCTGTAACGAAGATGGGTTGTTACAAAATAAAACTACAACCACGTAGCATACTCTAGACTTTTTCTATACTTTTGTAAGAACTTGTACACTTGTAAGAAAACCATTCTCTTTTTAGAAACAAACTTACAAACCCTTTCTACTTCAATTCCTTTTTATTCAAAAAGTGTAGTGCCAAAAAAATTTATGTAGAAGTGATTATCTTTTAAGTTCTTGCTACCATTTCTAATTAAGTTAATTAAAAATAAATTGAATTTTTTTTCTACCTGTCTACTAATTGGGCCGAAAGCCCATCTAGCCTAGCTTATTGTTTAATTATTTTTATTTAAGCTCATTTTGGACTCAAAAACTAATTAGATCAAGGTTGTTGCTATATCCACTCCCTCTTTATACTAATCCACTCCCCTTTTTCCTTTTTTTTTTTCCCAAACTACCTCACTAAAACATACTCCCCCATCTCCTTCTCCCTCTCCCGTATATAACTCTCTTCTGGAAAAAGAAAATACACTTCTCCTTAGTTACAAATAGAGTCCAGCAACTACACAAAGCTTTCCTATACTAGGAATCCCCATCAACAAATATGTTATACCCTGTCCCTTTTCCAAATTGTTGTATAGTATAGTTGTCGCTATAACAACCCCCCAAATTGCAAATCATATACCCTTCACAAAAAGCTATCCCATACAGTGTATTAATCAAAGGTTGTATACTTGCATGTGCATCGAATCATGCAAGATGCAATAGCTATGCACACCGTTGTCAATTAAACCAAATCATAATATTCCCTATAGCGCAACAACATCCTGCTCATCCCGAACCCATCATCCTGATAATCCACTCACATCATTTATATTGTTCAGATATATAAAATTAAGCATAAAAAAATATATTGTGAAGACTGTCTTGCAAACAATTATTTTTTTTAATCAGCATGTTGAGTATCATGTTCTGAGGGGGACACTTCCAGAAGAGTGTGTGCAGAGGCATTGGGGAGGAGTGTGTTTTCTTTTCCCATAAGAGACTAATATACTAGAGAAGGAGAAGGATAGGGGGGAGTGTATTTTAGTGGGATAGTTTGGAAAAAAAAAAAGGAGAAAAGGGAGTGGATTAGTATAAAGGGGGAGTGGATATAGCAACAGCCTTAGATCATTTTCAATAATTGCTTGCTTATTAGTTAAAGGCTTTTTGCTTTATCCACTACTTTGTTTTTGCTAAGTACACTCCCATTTTTTTCCTAATTTTTATTATCATATATATACCCTTTATACCCATAACATTGATACATAATTATTATTTCGAAATGTACTTTTTAGAAAAGTTTTTTTTTTTGTTTTTAACATTCTAAAAAGTACTTTCTATAATACAATTTTATTTTTTAACATTCCGAAATTACTTTTTAGAATACTATTTTGTGTTTTGGAAAGTACTTTCCATAATACAATTTTATTTTTTAATATTCCGGAAAACACTTTCTAGAATACTATTTTGTGTTTTGAAAAGTACTTTTCGGAATGTTAAAAAATAAAACTGTTCCAGAAAGTACTTTCTAGAATACTATTTTGTGTTCTAAAAAATACTTTCCTAAATATCAAGAATAACATCTAGAAAAATTCAAGCACAACACTATGACCATTAAAAATCCCATATAGAGGGAAAATTGTACAATAGTACTGAGCAATTGAAGTGGAGAAAACATATAATTGATATTGGTCCTTCAATTTGGACGACTCTAAGAGGCGCTCCATTGCAACAACTTGAACAAATTTAAGATCTAGCCATACGTTGTTGCATATATAAAATGAGAGACACCATTTGTGTTGTGTGGGTGAACAAAAATAGTTAGGAGTGTAAACATACTGCATTGGAGTTTGGAGGATGAAAAAATCCTCACGCTAGAGCAAGAGGAGAGTAAAGGAAGATTAGAGCAAGAGATTGAAGGAGATATTGAGTGAAAGAGAGGAGGGAGTGTGATGGAAGAGAGGGGAGATGTGTTGTTGCTATGAAAAATGGAGTGTGTTGTTGCACTGAAAAGGGGTGGTGGTGAAATTAACCATATAAATATGGAGGTGGTGGTGGCGGCAGCAACGATGACGACGATCATATTGGTGGCAACAGTGACGGCGGCGGTCATGGCAGGAGTCATGGTGGTGGTTGCGGTGACGGTCTTAACAGTGGTGGTAGTGACAATCATGACGGTGGTGGTGGTGGTTATGATGGTGATGATAGGTTTGAGATATTTTAAGACATCATAATTTAAATTTTTTATAGATTTGATTTTTTTGTTTGATGAATCTTTTAGAGATTTTATGATTACATGAGATTTTAATTTGAATATAAAATATGATTTTAATTTGAATATAAAATATTTTAATCTAACCGTTGAAATTAACTATTCTTATTCTCACATAAGAAGGTCATTCTCATATGATATGTCATACACACACACACACACACACACACACACACACACACACATATATATATACAAGTTCAATTTGGATTGGATCGGTTTTTAAAATCAAATCTAAAATTCGATCCAAATTTCGATTTTTCAAATTTTTTATTTGTTCTGTTTTCAATTTTCAATTTTCAATTTTTTGGATCGTTTTTTTCCAGTTCTCATTAAATTGGATCAGTTTATGAACATTCCTAACCATCACTGCTTATAGTGAATCATGCAAATGTTAGATAATACAATGAGAATGTGTAACCTAGCTAGCACCATTCACAATATAATATGTACAAGGTTTGATTTGTGATTGACAAGATGGAGTGAAATATGCTCTATTATTTTTGGAAAAAATACAACTTTGGTTTTTCTATTATTTTTTCAATCCGCAATTTTGGTCCTCCCTATTAAAAAATAGAGATATTTAGTCCTCCAGTTTTAAAAAAAATCAAGAAATTTGGTCCTATGATCTATATCAATGTGTCGACTGTTAAGTTACTAATGTTGATTGTGTCTTAAGTGACATGTTAGTATAGTATTTTTTGAATTTATTTATTGATGATTGGATAATTCAATTTAATAAATAATTATTTAAAAATATTTTTTTTTTCTAATTTTCATTTTAAAACAATTATGACCACCAAAAAATAAACTAATAAAATTGTCAACCATCGAAAAAACTAATAATCAAATGTCACACAAGGTAAACTATGCTAGCTGGAAGTCAACGTTAAAAACTTAATAGTTAAAGAATTAAATTGGATGATAGGACTAAATATTTTTTAATTTTCGAATTTTGGAAAATTATCTCTATTTTTCAATAGAGGAACTAAAATTGCGGATTGAATAAAATAGGGGAATCAAAATTACATTTTACCCTTATTTTTTCCAAACTGTATGAAGTTTACGAATAATAAGATACAAATTAAAATTATAAGTTTAAAAAAAATTAATTCATATGAATTCCATTTCAAATGAAAAATAATCAATAGTTGTAAAATTTCCTGAAATCTCATAATTAGACCATTAGACAGCATCGTTTTTAAAGAGCATCACAGATGAGTTTGAGTGATTGTTCTAAATCATCACAAAGAAGGTAAGGATCCGGAATAACAAGTGGGTCCACTGCTAGAGAAATGGTCATCTTGTCAGCATAACTTTGGAAATGGATGGTCAGTGCCTGCAAGGCAAAGAAATCAAAAAAGGTGTGCATTAATTTAATGACCTCTGCTAATTAAGTAGAGTACCTTTTATAACTTTTTCCTCCATCAAATATCTAGAGCTATAATTTAGCAATCATGCATGGTGGTACCAGTAATTGTGAATGATTCAACACTTACTTGTGGATGTCCATATACACTAGGAGCAATGTATGCCACGGGATGACCGTAGAAGCTAATTTCTTCCACGGGACCAGGTACATTAGAGAAGGCTACGGTGGTGTTAAAGAGAACTCTTCGTGTTATGGTAGCAGCAACCTACAAGAAAGTCCAAAATGTAAGAATATTTTACATGAGATGAAAATTAAATACATGAAGTAATTAATTTCCGTCGAAGAACCTGATTAGCCACCTTTAGTGGGGTCTCCCCATCCAACCACATTTTTTTAATCTACAAGATTTGAACCCGAGACCTTACTTAAAGGGACCAGGCCAGTATCACTTGGATCATCGACTTGTTGGTATTTGTTTTTGGTTTTAAATAGAAGACTAATAGAAAGCTATACAGAAAGTCCTGACAATGATTATTACCTTGACACCTAATAAATCGAGTACCAGCTTTGCACAAGCATAGGAGCAAATTGCTTCTAATGAGTGCTTCTTCCGGTCTATTGTGGCCTTAGCTTGACGAACATATTCCAATGGATCTTCATACAAAGCAATAGAGAAAGGGAGGATGATGTATCCCATGCAATTACCCCATTTGACTTTTGATTTCTCTGCCATCATATCTGCTAGTTCCTAATTAAACATAATGTTTGAGTTAATAAGCACAGGCAGTAATAATCAATTAATTAGAACTTATTTTGTTTAGAGTTTAATGATTATACACTAACAATGTAAAGCAGTTTTACATTGTTGTCCAATTACAAATCACTGTTGATATGACTTTTAAAGTATAGTTATCATAAAAGTTAACAATATTACCATACATGATGGGTTGTGATTGGATAACAGTGTAAAATATTATTTTACACTGTTAGTACATAACCTATTTTCTCTTTTTTTTATGGAAAGAAAAATTAATCATGAGAAATTAAAAAAGTAGAGGACAATGTAACTGCTTATGAATTATGAAATATTTGCAAATATATATAATATCATTTGATGAAATGATAGAGCAATATATAAAAAAAAAAATCACCAAATTTGTAACAAGAAAAATATTTAATTCCATAATAATCAGAAATACTTCATAATAGATAGACATTGATTTATGAAAGATTCTCCATAAGGTCAGTATTTAAGCTATTATTTATCTGACATATATTTTATGCAGTTTTGAATATTCAGTTTCTATATCATAGAGTAGAAAAGAAGACCCCAAGTGGATCTTAATTCGATAACCACACTCACCTGTATTCCACCAACAGGTCTAATGTTAACAAGAATTGATGCCCTAAGGCGAATCTTCTTCTGTTTCGTACCATTGTTATTTGCGTCCACATCTGCTTGGAGGTCGAGTAACAAAGGGTTATTGAAAATCAATCGGTTCATATTTTTTTTTAATTTTTTTAATTACAAATAATTTGCAGCATATAGTTAATGGGATGAGTTTGATCAGAAAGCTGAATTGCCACAAATATAGAACCTTACCATTTGCTCGATTCAAGTAGCGAGTGAGAGCGGCTTGTGTTACCCCCAACAAAACATCATTGATTGTCTAATTATCAACATTTAAGAAAACAATAATAATCAAATCACAACGACTTGTCTTTGTTTCAGGGAGAGTTTTGTGTATAATTACATCATTTTTTACATGCAAATTAAATACAGTAAAAGAAGGAAAGTGAAGATTTGGAACAATATGTCCTGTTCTCGAGACCGTTTATGTTACAAGCCAGGAGGAGCTTGATACTTGAAACATGAGAATGTGACATTTTCAAGTTTAACTTGGGAATAATTTTTAGGTTATTTGTACTTTTGGTCCTCCGGGTATCATAATTGCATGATTTTGGTCTCTTGGGTTTTAAATGAGCAAATTGGGTCATCCAAATATGACAATTGTGCGATTTTGGTCTCTTCGTCAGTCTTTTCTGTTAAATATAATAGATTTTGCTAATGTGGCATTGAATTATGATCTATCATGTGACGTGTTACCTAACTTATATATTGACGTGACTTAATAAACACTTTTGGCCTCTCACAATTAGGACACAAGAAGAACTAAAAGAAAAATTAAGTCACGTTAGCATACAAGTCAAGTAACACGTCATTTGTCACATTATCGACACGTCATCATTCAGCGTTATGTCATGTTAGTAAAATCTATTAAATATCAACAAAAGACCAAGACCAACAGAAGGATCAAAATCGTACAATTGTGATACTTTGAGAAGCTAGCTAGTTCACTTAATTAGAACATAAAATACTAAAATTACACAATTATGATACTTAAGAGACTAAAAATGCCATTAAGGTTGAATCTTTTAAACTTTGAAACAAACACAACCAAAGAGAAGTTACCGTTTTCATTTCATTCTTCACGAGCTTGATATCATCCATACTAACTGTGCGATGGACAATGCGCTTGCTATGTAATGCAACCCCTGATTCACCAGCTTTAAGAGGATTTGGGGTGTCTTTAATGAAGAAAACGGTGAAAGCAAACAGCAGCATATCGACGAGAGTGTGCCAAACGAGAAGCAGTCCCCACCAAACAGAGAAGATCCACCAGAATGAACTAGAGCGATGATGGTCTGAGGTAGTAGTGTCTTTGTTCTTTTGGATTGGAACAGTTGGCAACGCATCAGGGTCAGAGGTTTTGCGAGTGGCGGCAAGGAGGAGTGATATGAGAGAGGCACCATCGCCTACGGAATGATGGATCCGGAATATGCCAACAGCTTCTGCATCAGAGGTTTTGATGTTGTTGAGGAGGTGCAGTTCCCACAGTGGCTTGGATAGGTCCAGTGGGGTTTTGGTGAAATGGGAGATGTAGTCTTCCACAAATCTATCTGGTTGCTCTATGTTGGAATCTATCTCAGGAACTATGATATGGTTGTCTAAGTCAACTTCTGTTGGGATCCATTTAGTTTTCCTTCCCATCTTAACCTGAAAGCTCCATAAATTAGACATGAATGAACTGTGCTTATAAGTTCGGATTCAATTAAATTAATTATTGAAATTCTTTGTAAAAATTAATTATTAATCTAATTTCTTTTTTTTTTTTCACTTTTTAAGTTTTTTATTCAATTTTTGTGATTTGCATTGGGTTTATTGTCTTTTTAGTCCCTAAACTTTTTATGATTGAACTTTTTTTTTTATTGGGACCAAAAGTAAGGACTGAAAAAAGTTAAGGAATAGTAAAAAAAAAGTTCAAAAACTAAAAATAGAAATCCTAAAAAATTTAGACCCCGTTTGGATGGTTTTTCGTTTATAGTTTGAAATTTTTAAAATCAAAACCATTTTTTTTAGTCTTGAGTTTTTAGTTTCATTTTTTTATGTTTTTAATTTTTAAAAAATTGTTGCAAATTTCACGTATATAATATGATAAAAAAAATGCAATTTTTTTTTTTTTTTTTGTGCATTACCCAGGAGTATCCCCCATTGAACATGAGGACTAATCTCTCTCGGGGGTTTGACAGGCACCGAATAGGTAGGCATCCCCTCCCAGCTTGAGTTTTCTGCATTCCCAAGAGTTGGGATTCGAATCCCAGCCACTTGGTTAAGTGACATGAGTTCATCGCCACTCGCGCCAACCCAAGTTGGTAAAAAAATGCAATCTCTTTATTTAGATAAAATAATTTTATACTAATAAAAAGCCTTATATAATATATGTATTAACTAGATCTGGTACCCGTGCATCATCACACAGATTTAAAATTTATTATTTTTGTAATATTTATAAAATTTTTATATTTATAATATTATTTTATTATAATAACAACATTTTATTTATGTGGTGTTTTTTTTTATCATGTTCATTTTTCATTTTTGAATATTTTTCTACATTTTTAGAATTTATACTATTATATTATTATTGTAGTAAATTTTATTTTCTTAACATTATAGGATTAGTTTGTTATTATTTTTATTAGTATTTTTTATATTCATTATTAGTCTTATTTTTATTTACTTTACATTTTTTGAAGATTATAATATTAATATATAGATATATAATTTTAATATTATAAATATTAATAACATTTTAATTATTTATTATAATATTATTTTACTATTATTTAGAAACAATCATTTTATAATCTTGATAGTTTGAATTTTAAAATTATTTTAATTAATCTTAATTAACTTGAATTTGAATTTAATTTCTGAAATGGAAATTTTTAAACATTATACAATAAAGTTATTGTATTTTGATTTATATAATTTATTTTTATATTTTTCATCAATTTTAAAAACTATATCTTTAAGTAATATTTTTAATTTTTAATATTATTTTATTATTATTATTATAATAACAATTTATTATGTATACCTTTTTTTTATTATGTCTATTTTCTTTTTATAATATCATTTCTCTACTTTATTATGTCTAATATTATTAAATTAATAAATATTTATATAAATGGTGCTTTGCACTGTAGTTTGATGTGACAAATGCTACAGTGCAAAAGTGCACCAGATTTAATATAACTATAGGGCGCAGACTACCGTGGGAAATCATTGTAGGTCTCCCACGGTGGGAGAGTCATTTTAACCGTAGGATCTGTATTTAAGTGTGGGTTATTGTAAGATGGGCTACACTTAATTTTTTTTTTAAAAAAAAAACCCCTTCTTCTCCCCTCTTCTTTCCCGTTGCTTTGCTTCTGCCCTTTTCTTCATTGGCTCCTCTTTTCCACCTTCGCCCACAGCAAACCCCTCACCATCTTCAACCTCTCATCGCAAAACCAAAACCAAAATCATTGTCAAAAACAAAAACCCTTAACACTGTTGGCCAACCAAGAGGAGGAGAAGAACATGCTTTTGCTTCATAAGTTGAATAACTAGACTTAGCTCCGTCACCAGCAAAAATGGAAGAAGGAAACCCATCTTTTTCTTTTCAAAATTTTCACCCTTATTGCATAAAGCCTCAATCTTGCACAACTTTCCCACACCTCTCTCTCTGTTCCAATCTTGAAGTGTCGAATGCCTCATGACAAATTGAGGCTAGCATAGGGAACTTAGTGTGGCGGAGCTCCGACAAGGTGGAGGAAGAATCGATGCCGGCGAGGGAAGGGAACAAAGGGCGACGATGGTGGTGGAGCTGATTTGGGCGGAGAGATAGAGAGCATCCGAACAAGAGGGAAGAAGAGGAGGAGAGAAGGAGTGGTAATTCAGTATAGAAAGCAAGAAAAAAAGAAAAAGAAAAGAAAAAAAATTTAGTGTAGTCCATCTTACAATAAATTCACACTTAAATATAGATCCTACAATTAAAATGACTCTCCTGTCATGGGAGACCTACAGTTGTAATATCATTTCTCTACTTTATTATGTCTAATATTATTAAATTAATAAATATTTATATAAATGGTGCTTTGCACTGTAGTTTGATGTGACAAATGCTACAGTGCAAAAGTGTACCGGATTTAATATAACTATAGATGTATCTTTTTTATTATGTCTATTTTTCTTTTTATAATAATAATATCATTTCTCTACTTTATTATGTTTAATATTATTAAATTAATAAATGTTTATATAAATAATACTTTGTACTGTAGTTTGATGTGACAAATGTTACAGTGCAAGAGTGCACCATATTTAATACTACCTATAGATAGATTAGTTTGACTGAAAGTTGCGGTTCAAAATATCCGGATTAATTAAATGTTAAAATGT
This sequence comes from Pueraria montana var. lobata, assembly GCA_026413185.1. Taxonomy (NCBI): domain Eukaryota; kingdom Viridiplantae; phylum Streptophyta; class Magnoliopsida; order Fabales; family Fabaceae; genus Pueraria; species Pueraria montana. Next base: position 20,385,534 of record CM048646.1, read on the forward strand.
GTGTTCAATTATTGGTAGTGAGGGGCCAGACCAATTATGTCATCATCTTATGAGTTACTGGCACGTGGATGTTGATCTTCCTTATGTCTCCTACAGCTGTCACTATACTGAATTGGTCTGTTTTTTCTATACTCATATGCTATTAATATATGAGTTTAATGGTGATGCACTGATAATGTAAAAAAGTTTTATATTATCGTCCAATCATAAATTTATCATGGATATGACTTTTAAGATAATTTTATAAAAGTCAATAAACTTATCATACATAATAAGTTATGATAGGATGACAGTATAAAACTATTTTACACTATCAGTGCATAACATTTTTTTTCTTAATATATTATCACTGTATCTGTCAATATATATATATATATATATATATATATATATATATATATATGAGGGATTAAATTACAATGGTGTAACTTGAACAACTAATACACTATTCAATAACTTGATACATAATGTGATTTTTATCGATTCAACCGTTGAATTAGATATTATCAAGATTGTTGTTTGTGTCAAATTTTGTCAAAATTGAACAACAATAAAAAAAGTAATCAAATGATCCATATTTTAGTATATTTTGAAAAGTTTATATTACGTCGATTTTAATCTATATGAATGAGGTAGAAAATAATTTCGGATTAATATGAAATTTTGTATATATGATCTATGTGAAAGAAACTTTCAATGTAACAGTGAATTTTAAGAAAACATCATCTAATTAAAAGTTATTAAATGGTGTAATAATTGATCAAAATTATACCGGTGTAATATATATATATATATATATATATATATATATATATATATATATATATATATATATTTAACATCCCAGTGATTGTTGAAAAAAGAATAAATGCTTTCAAGTCATGATCTTATTCATATATTATTTTTAAAATTTTTATAACAAAATAAGAAAAATACATATTTTAACATCCCAGTGATTGTTGAAAAAAGAATAAATGCTTTCAAGTCATGATCTTATTCATATATTATTTTTAAAATTTTTATAACAAAATAAGAAAAATACATATTTTAACATTCTATTTATTTTTATTTTCACAATAAAAATATAAAAATAATAGTGTAAAAATTTGGTGCGCAAACAACGTCACTCTTTCTGAAAGAGAGGGAGAAAAAAAATTGAAAGAAAGTACTAAAACGGAATGTACTACAAAAATAAATATTAATTATTCAAGAAGCAGCAGAATATGCAATCTAACAACGAAAATAAAATTAGATTTTATAAAAAGCTGATAACAAAATTATTTATTTAAAATAAAGTAATTTGGAAATAGGAAATTTAAGATATCTAGCTCATGCTACAACTACCTGCAGGTCTACCCCAAGTATAATTTCCTGAAAATGTCATGCATAGATTTTGAAAACACTTTCCCTTTTGAAAAGTATGCACAACTTTGAATTATCAATCAATGTTTTCAACAAAAGGGCAGGGTAGAGTAACAGTAAGTAATAACCCAAAAGTTAGCGCAGTAGTGTAAAGTTCCGCTATGTTCACATGTGGGGAGCGATCTAGGAGGAATCCGTTTTCGATTCTCTCTCTGTACAAAATTTTCTTAGATCAGCGGTAATCACGCACCGCAAGCTAGATTAATTTCTCATCCAATAGATTGAAAGACATTCGTGATCTCTGACAAAGACGAAAGAAGAGAGTAATAGTAAGTAATAACTAACCAGCTTGCTGGTGAACCTTGGATGCTTGAGCAGTGTTTGACATAAACCTTCTCTAATGACTTGAGGATTGATGCTTGTCTTGCAACCCATGATGGCAATCACATAGCAGTTTAAAGATGGCTCATGGAACAGCTTCCCTGTTGGACTCAGCGGTTCACCCTCTCTTGGTGATGCCATATTTGCTCCCTTTCTGTTTCTGCCACGGATTTTAATATTCCTGAGAGGGCAAGTATATATATATTCAAGATGCAAAGATTGTTGTGTTGTCACAACCCTCAAGGCCAATAGGGGGCAGGGTAGGGTGGTTTATAAATAAATGTAATCAAAACACCAAAATTAATAAATTTGTCAGAGGATATGGGCCATTTTTAATATGCCTATTTAAAACGGTGGCGGCTTTTTGACCAATTTTGCATACATTTTCATTTCGTGAGCTTATTAAAATTTGGGTAATATTATATATCTTTTATACGGAATAAACAAAAAGACCAGAATAAAAAAATCTTTTATAAATTTTTATATCAATGTTTTTAATGTTTTATTAAAAATATTAAATTAAAAACAAATATATTTAATGTTTTAAAATTTTCAAAATATAATAGTTTAGAACTAACGGAATTGGTCCAATAGAAAAGTTAGTCCTGACAACGTAGTAAACTAAATTTTGAATCTCCTTTAAAAGATTTTTTTTTTTTTTTATCATTCTCCTTTAAAAGATATGACTGTGTTTAATGTATGTTTCGAATAGAATTCTCTGCATGTCTAAAAAAGAATCCTAATAAATAAGAAATTAGAAAGAAAATTTAATTTATAGAATTTGAAATTATTCTTAAATTTTGTCTTCCTACCGGAGGCGGTGGAAGTTGGGTTTTGCTTTAATTCCACGTGACTCATGGCAGCCATGTCTGTCTCTGTTTATGTGTGTGAAAAGGAAAGCTAATTTGAAACAAACCATACATGCTAAAAAAAAAAAAAAAACGATACAATTTCAAAGATGCAGTATTTGGCTGCGATTGTGTAAATTAAAGGCGAGGAGAGGGGTTCGGTGAAGAAATTAACGGTAAGAAAGAAATTAAAGAGAGCTTACAATTAAATGCGACCACCTGCCGCAACACTTGTCAGGATCAGGAAATTAAAAAAGATGCAATATGATGGGAGAAACTGGTCCATCGATGAAAATAAAACCAATTAATTACACCAAACTCTGCAGCATGCAATGAAATTCACATGGATCTTCTATCTCTGTCTGCTCTGTTCAATCTGTCTCGTGTGAAGAGTGGAAGCAGACCATTAGACATGCCAAAGTCTAAGAGGGCAAACATATATGGTTGACCAATCTCTCGAACGATTTGAGATTTCAATATTTTAACCAAGATGCTCCTCTAACATGACTCTGACTTTGATCTGAACATGTGCTAACGAGACAGATAAAAGGTAATAAATATCCACGTGTCAATTCTATATGGAAAAATATTTCTTAGACACCCATTATGCTATGAGATACTTAGAAAGAAAGAGAAAAAAGAGGGAACAGTATAGGTATTATAGGATTTATGATGTGGTAGGAAGAGAAAAATATAGAGAAATGAGAGGTGTTTGTGAGATGTTTAAAATAAATGGGTATATCTGTATCATTACTCTTCTATATGTATCTATTGATATGGGGTTTTGATATCCATCCCACTCAAAACATACATCCGGCGTCCACCTAGTGTACGTGATTAATTATGTATATAAATATGGTTAATTAAGTTTCATAAGTAGTTAATTATTATTATTAAATATTTCAATAATCTCTTAACATGATTAATCATTTATGAAATAAAATTAAGGGAGTGTTTGTTTCATGAATTTTTTTTTATTTTGAGAATATTTTTTTCTTGGGAATATAACAAGGGAATGTTATTCCCGAATATTTTAAAGAAATGTGTGATATATTCGGTAATAATTATTTTATTACTGCATAATAAATGTAGGAATAAATTTTCTCAACTTCATATTTCTAGGAATAAAAAATAATGTGTGAAACAAACGTCTCCTAAGAATAAAATATGTTTTTAATCCTTATACTTACAGTCAAATTTGGTTTTAGTCTCTATTTTCAAATTGACTATTTTATTCTTCAAACTTTGAACCGTATGTGAGTTTAGTCTATCCCCTTTAATAAGTTTTAGTGCTGATAAGGGGCTTAATTTACTTTTTTTTTTTTAAAGTTTGAGACTAAAATGATTAATTTGAAAGTAAGAGACTAAAGATTTTCTTTATTTTTTAAAATGAATCAATTGTACCCGTGATTTGATGACCACTGTATATAAAAACAAAGCGGTTTATTGGATTTTATGAAATGGAAGCGGAGGAAAACGTGTGACGCGTGATATTTTTACTTTTCCTTTAATTTTGTAATTTTTTTTTTATATTTGAATACAATTATTGCGCAGTGAGTGCTCTAGCAATACCAATTTTAGGGATTTGTTATTTCTTTTTCAAAAGACATATTATTATAACTGGATAAATAATAATAACGTATTCTCTATTTCTTTATTTTCTTTTAAAAGTATTTTTTTTTTATCATCAAAGAAGTTTAATTAATATATTGCACGCGTACTATTTTTGTTTTGGGTACGATGGTATCAATGGTTATCGTGATTTCCTCAATTAGTACGTCACTCCTAGATTTATTGTCTGCAACTGTCATTCACATACATACAATCCATAATTTTAAATGTATTTTATTTATTCACGAAATCAAAGAGCTTGAAAACAAACAGAAAAACAAAAAGGACAAGGGTGTAGAAGAATGTCACGGAGCTCTGATGGTGGAAAATGGGAAAGGATGAACTAATTAGGCAACCGTGTATCGTTTAGGAAATGACGAGTTCAAGGGCAACTACACACTTGTACATCTTTGGTCATAGTCAAAGCAAGAAACTTGGTTGGGTCTATCCTCAGTTTGATGCAAACTCTGTCTTTAGGGAGAATAACTTGTTTGTGAGGGCTCCACATTAGAGTTTTTAATTTGGTTCAATTAACTAGTAACATCTTTAGAATCAGACTAATAAGGACTGATAATATTAAATAAATAAATAATTTATTTATCTGTTTTTTAATAAGTGTTCTTTTTGATGTAGACATAGTTTGTAGGCTATATAGTCATATCTAGTTGAGAGCAAGGGCCCTTGAGGCCCAACAATGGTTTATATCTTTTTAACCCACACTTTCTCACACACACTATTCTTAGAAGAGGAAAACAAGGGAGAAGGAAGAGATAAAGGAGGAGAAGGAAGAAAAGAAAGGGAAGGCGGAGACCACACCACACCCACATCTAAGATTACATTGTGAGTGCATTTCTTTCTTGTTTACCTCATTTTTATTTCTTTGTATTTATGTCTTGATGGTCTCCTTGTTGTAAGGGTTTATGGATACTATTCACGGGAAGGGTTTAAAATTGGGAATCTGGCATGATTTGCTTGTTTAAAGGGTTATATATGGGGATATGATGTTAAGGAACTTAAAGGAGTAATATTGAAGCATTTATTAGCATTTTGGGTGGTTGGAGGCCATTAATGTCCTTGTAGATCTTGAATCTACAATTTTTGTGATCTATGAATCGTCGCCTTGCACTAAGTGCAAGCCCTTCCAGAGTCCAGGAGTTGGCTCTAAGTAGTGGCGCTAAGAGTGGTACCCTTGCACAAAGCACGAGACCTCCAGAGAGTATGTGTGGAGTCCCTACGTAGCGGCACTAAGTGCACCCTTGACGTGCTTAAAGTGAAACATTTAGAGAGCATGTTTGGAGTCCTTGCATAACATGCTAAATACACCCTTTGTGTGCTAAGTGTGAGGCCTCTAGAGAGGGTAGGGTGTCTAGGACCTTTAGTAGTGGCATTGAGCACCACCTGAGTGGGCTAAGCACGACCATGCCCACGCTATGCGCAAGACCCTTAGAACAACATATGATTTTAACGATGTTGTTATTATTTTTTATTGGAACCTATACCCAATTATAATTGGATGATGTTGCCAAATGTTTATATGATTAATGAGGAGTCTCTTTCGGTGTTAGGAGGATGGTAACCCCTTTTGGTCACCAAAGGATGACAATAAATAAACATAAGCAAACATAACACTTTATGTACTCTCTTTGAAATGGGAGGGGTTTCCATTTGCTTCATTCCTCAAAGAGTGATAAGATGCTCTTCGATAAGGGGAAAAAAAAGATGGCATAAACCTAGAAGGGCATCACTTGAGAATTCAAGCTCAACTCAATCATAATTAAGATAGAAAGAGGAAAAGATAATGATTATGTTGTTGGAGTGAGCCCTAGTGACCAATCCATTTTAGACTATATTTGTATCGTGATTTCGATTTATATATTTGATATATGAGGCATGCCAATTATTATGTTATTAATTGTATAGCATAATAATGTCGATAGAATAGGCGATTCATTCAATGACAGATCAAGTGAGACTTGATTGTGAGATACATTGCACAATGAATCATTATTCTATAAGTATCCTTAGTCAAGTATTATTGTTGATTAGGACGACAATAATGCATTGAGGCTATTGTGTGAGTAGGCTGATGACCGCATCTCACAGGTCATGGATATGAGATATTAAGTCGGTACATAGGTATAAATATTAGGAGTAATATTTATATTGGATTGACCCACTATGAGAAGACTTTATAATATAGTTATGTAAGTGTCATAAGTGCTTCTCATGACAATCGTAACGTGAAAATAGTCCTTTGACTTGAAGTCATTGTGGTTCCTACATGTAGAAGTTGTAGGCTTTAATGCTATTAAACATCATTTGTAATAGGGTGATAATAAAGGTAGTAATTGGGCCTGCAATAAATCATGTTGAGGGATGTGAATGATGTAAATAGGATTCGTCCCTCTTACATATTAGGAGTTATGTCATTAATGTTAGGTAACACGGACCATAACAACTGCGACGAAATTTACCCATCACCGGATCCATGCGAAAGAGCATAAGTTGTGTTTATAGTTTACCTTTTGTAGCGTGATAAACATTGATTTCAAGCAAACCACTTAGTCCAGTAATGATGACTAGACCTCTACGAAGTCCACACAAGTAAAACTGGAATGGGGTCTCGGTGCTAGCCGACGGTCAAGGATTTGGAGTGAGCTCACAAAATAATGTGTTTTCTCATATGTCATGTTTTGAGGTATACACCTGCTTATATAGAAAACATGAGCTCACCCTAATCGATAGAATATTTGATTAGATCAAATCTAATATAATATTCTATCAATCAATGAGATCATATCTAATCAATTCTTTTCTAATCAAATCTAATCTTATCTTATTAGATCAAATCATATTTGATCAATTAAAATATTGATTAGATCATATCTAATCAAATCTTTTACTAATTAATTTAATCAATCCTCGACTCCATTTAATTAACTACTCCAATATTCACTCTGTGCGTGTGACCCTATAGGTTCTCATAATAATGGGCTTGAATATTAAATATCTAGTGCATAAAACCAGCAATCTCCTACTTGCACCAGAATATTTAAATTGATAATAATGAGCGGTATCTAGCAACACATCACTATTACCCAAAATTGAGAATGTCTTGTGATTCAACATAACCTTTCCATGCCATATGTTCATGTGTAACTTATTCCCTTTGTCCAAATATCATAATTGAACACAAGGCATAAATCATGTCATCCTTGTATAGTTCAATTTACCTATTTCTTGATACCCGAGAAGACATTAGATTGAATGAGATCAATATCCCATATTGAATTATTTAGCATGGCCATGCATAATTGTTTTACTCTACCAAGAGGGCCTATAGATATTACTCCTGTTATGAAGGAGGGACAAATCCCATCTAGATCACTCACATCCCTCTCCATGATTTGTTTTATGTCCAATGACTAACTTTATAATCTCCTCATTACAAGCAACATTTAATGGTATTAAAACATACAACTCCTCATGTAGGAATCGTAGTGACTTCAAGTCTAAGGACTATATATACCATAATCACTTTGAGAATCGCTTATGACAATTTCATAACTATTCTATGTAGCATCCTCATAATGGGTCAATCCAGTACATCATTAACCCTTAATCATGTACCTATGTGAAGACTTGATATCTCATCCATGACTTGTAATTCGAGTCATCGGTTCACTCACACACTAGTCTTAACGCATTATTATCATCTGTATTGACAATAATATATGACTCGGGATAATTTAAGAATAACATTAAATAAACTATTCTATGGACTTTATCATGTTCCAATACACACATAATAAATGAAATGCCTTATATTATTAAATAAATAAAACAAGATACAAATGTAAGCCATAAAGTATTGGCCTCTAGGGCCTACACCAATAATCTCCCACTAGCACTAGAGCCAATCAGGCATATGTCTAATCCCCATAGACCTAGTGTGACCCTTATGCTTCTGCTGTGCAAGAGGCTTCGTAAATGGGTCTGCAACATTATCAAGTGCCGGTACTCTGCATATCTTCACATCTCCTTAATCAATAATCTCTCAAATGAGATGGAAACACCTAAGTATATGTTTGGATCGCTGGTGAGATCTAGGTTCCTTAACTTGTGCAATTGCTCCATTGTTGTCACAATAGAGGTCAATTGGGTCCACAATGCTAGGTACTATGCCAAGCTCAAAGATGAAATTCCTAATCCAAACGACCTCCTTTGTTGCATTAGGGGCACCGATATACTTAACCTTTATAGTAGAATCAGTGACTATTTTTTGCTTTGAGCTCTTCCACTCACAACTCCACCATTCAAGCAAAATACAAAGCTAGACTGGGATCAGATTGGTACCTGCTCATCATGCTCAAAGCATACGAGACATCCGGTTGAGTACATAACATGGCATACATGATAGAAGCAATAACAAATGTGTATGGAATTTTACTTATGCAATCTCTTTCCTCTTGGGTAGAGGGGGATTGTGCCTTAGACACGCATATACCATGTGACATAGGCAAGACTCCTTTCTTTAGACCAAACAACTTTAGTGATCTATCTCTATAGATCCTGATACCTAATATATAGGTTGCTTCGCCCAAGTCCCTCATACAAAAGCAATTCCCTAACAATGTCTTAACATTTTGTAGTGCAGGGATGTCGTTTCCAATGAGTAGTATGTCATCTATATACAACACCAAAAAGATGGTTGTGCTTCCACTAACCTTCTTGTAGACACAAATTTCATCTTCATTTTTTATGAATCCAAACTATCTTACAGCTTCATCAAAACAAAGATTTCAACTTTTGGAAGCTTGCTTTAATCCATAACTGGATCGTTGCAACTTGCACACTTTTCCAGCGTCCCCTAGAGTGACAAAACCCTCAGGTTGTGTCATGTACACATCCTTGAGAAGCTTCCCATTTAGGAAAGCAGTCTTGACATCCATCTGCGAAATCTAATAATCATGGTATGCTGCAATAGCAAGCAAGATCCGAACTGATTTAAGCATCGTAACTGGGTAAAAAGGTCTCATCATAGTCTACACCATGAATTTGCTTGAAGCCCATTGCAACTAGTTGTGCCTTAAAGGTATCTACTTTACCATCTATGTCAGTTTTCTTTTTGAAAACCCATTTGCACCCTATGGGTTTTACCCATTCAGGTGGCTCCACCAAAGTCCATACTTGGTTAGTAGTGTACATGGATTCCATTTCGGATTTCATTGCTTCATGTCATTTCTCAGATTTTGGGCCAATAATGGCTTCTTGGTAGGTCACAGGCTCATCTTGATCTATGAGTAATACGTCACCCTGTTGTGTCATGAGAAATCCATATCTCTGAGACTGCTAACATATCCTGATAGACCTACATAGATCTTGTGCTACTTGAGTAGGTTGTTGAACCACAACATCTTGTGGAGGTTGCTCTACTTCCACCATAGGCTCATCATCACTTTGTGGTACTTGAATTTCTCCAAGTTCTATTTTCCTCCCACTAGTTCCTTTTGAGATAATTTCTTTTTCAAGAAATACACGAGTCTTTGCAACAAACACTTTGTTCTCGGAAGGATTATAGAAATAATATCCCTTATTTTCTTTTGGATATCCCACAAAGATGCATTTGTCAGACTTAGGACCGAGCTTATCCGACATTTGTCGCTTAACATAAGCTTCACAACCCCAATTCCTCATAAAAGACATATTGGGTCTTTTACCAATCCATATCTCATACGATGTCTTTTGAACTACCTTTGATAGAATACGATTAAGTGTGAAAGTTGTTGTTAATAGAGCATGTCCCTAAAAAGAGTGCGTTAGGTCTGAATGACTCATCATGGACTGAACCATGTCCAACAAGGTTAGATTCCTCCTTTCTGAAACACCATTCCATTGTGGCTTTCTTGGAGGTGTGAGTTGAGATATTATCCCACACTCCTTTAGATGATCATCAAACTGTGACTCAAATACTCACCTCCTCAATTTGATTGAAGGGCTTTGATTTTCTTGCCAAGTTGGTTTTCTACTTTACCTTTGAATTCTTTGAACTTTTCAAAGGCTTCTGATTTGTGTTTCATTAGATACACAAATCCATATCTACTGAAATCATCAGTAAATGTAATGAAGAACTAAAAACCACCTTTAGCCATTGTGCTAAGGGGCCTACATACACCACTATGTATAAGGCCCAAAAGATTATTAGCCCTTTCTCCTTGTCCACTAAATGGGGTCTTAGTCATTTTTCCCAATAAGCAAGACTCGTATGTATCATAGGATTTATAATTGAATGATTCCAAAAATCCATCTTTACGGAGTTTCTAGATGCACTTCTCACTTATATGGCCTAAATGACAATGCCAAAGATAAGTTGCTCTTAAATCATTTGTTTTAACCTTCTTGGTATTTATGTTATAAATGGGTATATCAAGATCAAGAACATAAAGTCCATTGATCTTCTCGGTATTTCATAAATTTTTTGTTGAATAAAATAGATATTATGAGGTTAAAATTTTTATACTAAAATCAATTTAAATCTAATTAGTTAATAAATTTATTAAAAAATAATATTTTGACTCTATGTTTAATATCTTCATATACAAAAATTTTGATGATTAATATTTATAACTTTTTTTACATAAATATGTAATAAATATATTAAAACTAATTTGTTAAATATATTTTTATTACAAAATAGTTTTAAATTACTTACTCAATAGTATCATAAATTAAATTAATTTTAATTTTTTTTATAATAGAGAACATGAATATCATTCACGGGAGACAGTCCTACTCGACACTGTTATGGGCAAACCAAAATGGGCGATAAAACCCTTTTTGCGAGTATTTAACACAATTGCATATAAAAAGCTAACCAATATTTTTTTTTTACTTTGAAATCCTATAAAATCATTTTTACTTAGAATCTACATAAAATAATTTTAAATAATTTCATAAATAAATATTTTGTTGAATAATATTTATATTATAATGCTGAATTTTTTATACTAAATTTAATTCAAATCTAATTAGTTAATATTTTTATTACAAAATAATAAATAATATTTTGATTCTATGTTTAATAACTTCATATACGAAAATTTTGTTGATTAATAATTATATAATAATGCTTATTTTTTTACATAAATATATAATAAATATGTTAAAATTAATTTATTAAATATATTTTTATGACAAAATAGTTTTAAATTATTTACTCAATAATATCATAAATTAAATTAGTTTTAATTTTTTATGAAAGAAACCACAAGTATGATTCACTGGAGACAATCCTGCTCAACACCATTTTGGACGACAAAACTCTTTCTGCGAGTATTTAACATAGTTGCATATCAAATACTCAACATTATATAATTACTTATTACAAAATAATATATTCACTTTATGTTTAATAACCTCATATACAAAAATTTTGTTGATTAATATTTACATAATAATGTTAATTTTTTTACATAAATATATGATAAATATATTAAAAATAATTTGTTAAATATATTTTTTTATGAGAAATAGTTTAAAATTAATTACTAAATAATATCATAAATTAAATTAGATTTAAATTTTATGACAAAGACCACAAGTATCATTTATGGGAGACAATACTGCATTACACCATTATGGGCAAACCATTATGAGCGGCAAAACTCTTTCTGCGAGTATTTAACATAGTTGTATATCAAAGACTCAACAATATTTATTTTTACTTTGAAATCCTATAAAATCAATTTTATTTAACAATTGCATAAAATAATTTTAAATAATTTCATAAAAAATATTTTGTTGAATAATATTTATATTATGTGGTTGGAATTTTTATACTAAAAAATAATTTAAATCTAATTAGTTAATATATTTATTAGAAAATAATATTTTGACTCTATGTTTAATAACTTAATGTATGGAAATTTTGTTGATTAATATTTATATAATAATGTTAATTTTTTTACATAAATATATAATAAGTATATTAAATATATTTTTGTGACAAAATAGTTTTGAATTACTTAGAAATAAATAAGTTAAATAACTAAGGTGAATTATATAAACAATATTCCGTTAATTTAGAAATTAAATATTTTTAATCAAATTATTATAGGTGTATTTTATCAAATTTATAATTATAAAATAATTGACTTAAATCTAAAATATAACTATTCATGTTTGAAATTGAAATAATTTTATATTACATTATTCTTTTCTTTAAAATATATAATTTTAATATAAATTAAAATGTTTATTTTTAAATTAACTTCATTTTATATTGTTATTTTTCATATACTTATGACATATAATATCTATTTAAAAACCTTAATGGAAATTTGATCGAAATACTTGGATAAAAATATTAATTTTTTAAGTATTTGTTACAACTAATATACTTTACTATAGTTAGTTAATATTGTATAATTATGTTAATTAAAGAGAATGCAGTAAAACAAATGTTACTTAAAGAGAAAAAAATACCTACATTAGAGAACTTAATAGTTAGTAACTTAGCACATTTTATTCTCACAAGACGAAGATAATATTAAACACATACAATAACATGTCATATAAGTGCTAATGAAATATAAATTGTCTATTAGAAATTAAATAATAATTTATTTTAAGTAATTTTGATTTCAATGGTTTACATCTAATTTAATTAATTTGTATATTTTAAATTATTCAAAATATTGTCTATAAATTATAATATTATAAAATTAGTGTTTTTTTATTTACAAATGTAGTCTTAAAATAATTGAATTATTTTATTATTTTACATTTTAAAATGAAAAAATTAATTAAATTTAACAAAAGTTAAATTCTTTTTAAATTCTTATAAATAATAAATTTCTCATACAGTTGCATAAATATTTTAAATTAAATAAAAATATATATATGACACTATAACCAAATATATGTTCTTTGTTTGAATACTTTTTCTCACTTTTTTTTGTCATTTTGGAGAACTTAATTAGTTAATTATGTTTATCTCAATAAAAATTATTTAATTTTATAAACATGAGGAATGTTAGTGATACTCTCTCTAACACTTTCCTTCTAATACTCTCTCTATGATTGGTTGAAAGATTCTCTCTCCTAATTTAGAAGTGAGACCCACAAAAATTGATGATTTCTAACAAATTTCATCCAATCATAGCGAGAGTGTCAAAAAGAGAGTGTTAGATAAAGTGTCGTTGGCATTCCTCTTATAAACAAATGTATTTCGAACATATGTAAAAACAGGAATGACCCGTGCGAATGCACGGGTACCTTGCTAGTTTATTATAAAAGAGAAACCCTTCTTGTCCAAACAAGAAATAGAAATGATATTACTAGTAATAGCAGGTACGAAATAACAATTATTTAACTCAATAATAAGCCCACTGTGTAAAGCCAAAACGTAAGTCCTAACGGCTAATGCAACAATCTTTGCTATATTTCCCACTTGTAGGTCGACCTCGCCTCTTGCCAATGGTCTGAAATAAATGAAACACACTAGAAGAGTGGATTGAATAATGTGTTAGCGAAAACTTAAATTTTTTAACAAAGATGAAAACTTGTTCGAAAGCAGATATATCAATAATTTTGAAAACAAGCTTGTAAAAAGATTGTCCAACGATTAAAACAATTTTCACAAAGACAAATTTTGCAGAAATCGTCCAATCAAGTGTAAAATCAGTTTTCTCAAAAACAAGTTATAAAGAACTAGTGTGTCCAAGGATGTGTTCAAAGAAATGCAAGAGAAAACAAGTTAAAGCATAAAGTAGAGGATATAAACACTTGTTTTATACTGGTTAACTCAAACTGTTGAGCTACGTCCAATTCTCCTTTAATTTCTTGAAGGGTTCTACTAATCAAGACTTGATTATGAAGCAAGTATTTTACCCAACCACTTCTGGCTTATACAAGTATTCTCTAGGCCACTTTTGGCACACCATCAATCTCCCCCTAAGATTGATAACCAAATATTCTCTTGGTCACTCCTGGCACACCTCCGATCTCCCACTGACTACATGGAAATTGGTATTTAGTGGCGGTCAAATTGGTTGTTTAGTGGCAGTTGTAACCGCCAACAAGAATACTAGTGGCGGTCAATCAATTGACGACAAAATTGGCGCCACAAGTCCATACAACGTTGCTTTGAGGGAACTACCAGAACAACCACCAATAAGTCTAACGGCAGTTTCAAAACCGCCACTAGGAATTTTTAATATTTTTTATTTATCTTAGTGGCGGTTATAAATGCCACAATTTTGATTTTATATTTTCTCTATTTTCAGCTTTGTGGCTATTGCAAACTACCAGTAAGCTAGCTATACACGTTTTTTTTTTTTATTTTCTTTTAGCGATGGTTGGATCTTGCCACAACTTTTCTTTTGATTTTTTTTAAATTTTTTGCTTATTTGCAGTTTCAACTGCCACTATGTTTTTTAATTTTTCATTTATTTTATGCATTGCGGCGATTATGATTGCCACTATCAATTTTCGAATGATTTAAAATTTAAAGGTTTTGTAGCGGTTTGCAACCACCACTATGATTGTAAGTTGTTGTTTTTTTTAATTACTTGGAATAAATATATTAAATTTTAAACTATTTACTAAATTATAATTAGAGCCATGATTCAATAATAATTGAATATTCATATTAGTCAAAGAATAATGTCCTAGATATTTGTGAATCTATAGAAGCAAGAGTTAAACACAAACAAAATAATTGGAATTATATTGCAAAAGGATATTAGTCATTCTAATTTTTAAGATAACATTAGACAACCTTACTAGAATTAGTACAAAACAAGATTGCTTAAGGTAATTGGAAAACTACATAGGGTAACTATAATTGTACCCCAAAAAGTACATTAGTCATGTAAACCTATAACTTTGCAATAGTACCCCAAAAAATTACCAGTCTTCCGGATCATAAACAATGAGCATATGCATATCCTGGAGATAGTTCTTGTCAAACAATTATTTGGCATTATAATTTTATAAGAAAATGAGTGTAATTAAATGCTTGAATAATGTTTCTATGATAGTATTTGGCCAATTACCTAAAGAGACCTTCCTTAACTCACCTGAAAAGAATCTTGAACCTGTAATCATTCAAGAAACAAATTTAAAAAAGTAAGATGCTTAGTATATGTATAAAATTCTATGCTACATATGTTTTTTAGTTACATATTAGCTTAAGAGAGCATTATAAATGTGCTATGTTCTATAATTTGAAACCATAGTTAATTTACTTCAATAGTAAAATCCACAAGATTTTCCAACTCTTATTTCACTAGAAGCTTTTCATCCAACACATTGCTCATGACAACATTTCAAAATTAAAAACTTCATATTCGAGCAAGAATCTAAACCATTTCCCCACATCATGAAAGAAGACTAAATGTAAGGTATTAAGTGGAACTGAATACATACTGTATAAGAAACCAACACATGTGCCACATATCTATAGTTAACTATATAATTTCGTGTATTATGAGGAGAAACTAATTAAATAGATTTTTCCTACACAAAAGTATCAAAATGACAGACAATGCAACACACACACACACACACACACACATAAATACATCACACAAAAAAGGTAAAAACCAATCATACCTAATCTGATATGATAGCCATTATCTAGTAAAATGAAGATTGAAAATTATACATTTAACTAATCAAGGATCCTCTTTGATTCTATCTGTAAATAGGAAATATAATAACAAGAAAATAATTGTTAAACCATCCTATCATAATCTTCTCTTATAGTTAACTTTTTCTTTTTAATATGAAGCTATGGCATGCAAAGCATCACAGTAGAACTTTGACATTCCAACTATGAAGGCACCCCAAAGCCTGCTACTCTTATAGTCAACTAAAACACATGCTCCAATGTAAAACAATCACAAAAGAGTAAAGTTATGTGATACTTCATAGACAGTCAACAATGGTCTAATGAAAAACAAATGCTAAAGTCAACTAAAGGCTATTAATGCATAATAGATGTTGGTTGGACCACAAGGTGTGGCCAAGCCAAGCAAAAACAGTACAAGAAATGCTATTGACCAAATCAAAGAATAGAATCCTCTATAAACCTCCTAGTAGCGAAAAAGATCCCCTTTTCTACATAATTTCATGCATTATAGTGCAAGAATTACTGCTGACCATAAAAACCAACATTGACACATAACAAAAACATAACCTCCCAACCATCTCAAACAACATAGGATTTCCACTAACTGCATAATTCATTTGTTCTCACAGCCTCATCCAATTATGTTATATGATCTTAATCTTCACTGCACAACCACTAATCAATTCCAACTACCAAAACTAACCACAACTTTTGACCTTGTATTTCAACTACACATCCCCTCTAACAAATTATTATCAGCTTTGTTAACTTGATTACAACAATATAAAGCTTCCACAACTTTAACTCAATTATTTCACTGTCAACACACACAGGCTTTTAGTGCATAGATAACTTTTGAACATTAAAACATAGAAAGAGAAAAAAAAAAAAAAGAGAGAGAGAGAGAACGAACACATTACCTGTAATACCCCTTTTTACTATTAAAGATTTTCTTATTAATTAAGAAATTTGTGAAGTAATTCGATATCCAATTATTGAAAATAGCCTTTATAATTCGGGAAGATTTGTTTTTCCTTTAAAAAGGTTGTTACTTAAAACTCCAAACAAAATCATCCCCAATAACTTATTAATATATATAAATTCCTTTTAATGAAATATCAGTCTTAATAAATCAAACTCATTTTATAAGACATTAACTTCGATGCAAACCATAAAACATAACAAAATCTTCTTTAATTAAAAACATCCTTAAATCCAGCATTATACTATTTTATTACACCGAATATATTCATGCATTTACCTTCTTGGAATTTAACACATTATTCATTTGAGCCACGTATAAAGAGTTGTACATCATAATATTAAAACCAAGTCTAGCCCTTTTTATACAAGAAAGTACTAAGACTCAGAGCAGTGACTCAATGAAAATTTCAAAAATACCCAATTAACCCAAGTAACATCCTAGAAGGATCCTCTTCTTTCTCTTAAAACATCTACTCGTGTTCACAGTGCTTGTTGTAGCCTTTCGTTCCATCTTTGTTGTCTGCATAAGATCATTTGTCTAAATCTGAAAAAAAATAAAGGCGTATGGAGTGAGTCTCTCTCCTCCTCTAAACCAACAACCAAACGACCTTCCGGTCTCAAACAAACATACAATATCAACCACTTCACAGTGGTGCTCTCACGAGTCTCACTCGAAACCTATTCGTTTCCATAACTATTCTTGTAAATTATTTCACACTGGCCAGCTGCCACTGGAACTTCCAGAACTCAGTGGTCTTACATATTTTTGAGTTGGATGACTGTTGGGAGTACACCCTTCACCATGGTACAATGGCGGGCTCTCACCAACCGATGATGGCTCGTATTTTTGTCAGGGTGGCCGAGTCAGCTATGTGATCTATCGTCACAACTCAGTGCCTTACCCTCCAAGGTCAACCTGCCTTACGATCATCTCCCAGGTACCAACTGTGGTCATCCATTACTCCGAGGACTGACTCCTCAACACTCTCTCACAGAGTTTATTTTCTTTCTTCGTCGCATGTGGGTTTCCTGCTGCACATGGTACAGGTGCGGACGAATTGACGCCGAGCTAAAGGTACCACCTCTATGCTCACATATGCATATATAAATAAGGACTTTGCCTTTATCGCTACATCGTAACGATCTCATCACCTCAAGTGACGCGTCATTCGCAATCCGACCTTGGTTCACAGATAACTCGCAGCTGAAATATCCCACGCGACCTTTCACAGGTTTGTGTGAGCTTTTCTACCAAAGGTACTCGACGGCGGTCCTCAATCAACATATGTCCCAGACATACAACACGGAGATCAAACTCCCCCACTATCACAGTGGTTAAACATTACGACCCCATCATCTCACAAGCACAATGCTCACCGTAGATAAAGCCTCCACACGACCTGTCTCACAATTATTCATTCAAGCTTTGTCCACTAACAATTCCGTTCAACCGTCTCACACGACTTAGCGTTGGAGGTTCTTTCCTCCTTTCGATTCTCACCACGATTCGGACAATCACAATTCACAAACTTTCAAACAGATGTGCGTATCACACTTTACCCAATCATGACCCACATCATGATTCTTAACTGTCTTACTTAGTTTTATGGAAATCCTCACCCACTCTCACATTTTATGCTTACTTCAGTCATTTTGCCCAAATCCATGCAAGGGTCCTAAATTCCTTTCTAAGTCCAAACATCCGGCGTCCTCCATGTGCATAGGTAATTCCTAATTACTTAATCCATAATGTTATTAAGTTCACACTCTTAATTATAGTTGATTCACTATTGTTCATAGTGAATATTATTGATTACTAGAATGACCTTCTAGTATTCACAAATGTACTCCATTTGGAGTTCATTTGCTCCCACACAAGAATGAAAAATTCTCGTTCCCACAATCAACAAACCATCACAAGCAATTCACATGCACAAACAAATTTCAGCACTCTTTGCCCGAGGATCACATTCCTCCCGGTCTCCAATTCACAGTTAATAATAGAACAATCATTAATAATCAATAATTCAATAACTCAACATAATCCATTAAACAACATCATACACACATTTTCTATAGGAATTTCCCTTTTGAGGTGAAATATCCATTAGCAAGTCCAACGAATGACCTTAGGCATAATTACGAAATCACTTAATTAATTTTCATGCATATACTTATAGCTGTACATACATACCAAAAATTATTTGACCTAGCAAATTAACTTAGAATTTCGTGAAATTTTACAGGAACATAATACATCACATATATTTCATCATATAAATTTATCTCACGAAAATTTAACCCACAAATATTATTTTTGAATTAAAAACAGTGTCTGTACATGCTCTGTAAAACACAATTCCATATTTTTAGAAATATTTTTAGAAAATAGCATATTAAATTCGTTTTATGTGAAACTTTACAGAGAATATCTCCAACATGTGTACCATCACATATAATTTCCTCAGTATCAAAAACCCACCAAAAATACCCTTTTTGAATTTTTAAATCATTTCTGTCTCAGAACAGAGTTTCCCATATAAAAACATAAATAATTACCAAAATTTCCTATAAAATTCCGATAAAATTCACAGATATTATACATAATTCAAATAATTTTACAAATTTTTCTCATAGCCAAATTCGCTCAAAAAGGATATTTTCCCCATTTAAATTCTCCACTGTCCAGTTTTCGTTTTTCACAACAATAATTTTCTAAAATTACTTTTCGACTTTTTCTAACCTTGAAAAAATTCAGAGATGACCCTCATGATACATAAAATGAACGCATGGTTCCAGTTTTCCAAAATCGCGTCCCAAAATTCTTGTAAAAATCAAAACAGTCCCATTCTCATAATTAACAGTTTTCGAAAATAATTCCAGTAAAAATAGTTACAGTGCTCAAAAAAATCTGAGAAAAATACCACGATATCCAGAGGCATCAAAACATAGGGAAATATATTTACATCATCAAAAACATGCACGAAAACCGAGACAAAAAATCTACACAGTCATAGGACCCAAATAACAAGTAGCTTATTTCGGATTTTCAAAATTATTTACAGACCATCAACAACAGCCACAATACATATTTAACAAGAAAACAAGGAAATAGCTTAGGGAAAAAAAAGAAACCCCTCCATACCTCGACGAAATCGAAATCCAATCGGTGGATATGGAAGCTCTTGAACTCTTCTTTAACATATCCGAAAATGAACGGTGAAAGATGAAAATTGATGCTCCAAAACTTAGAGAGAAGTTAGAGCTTCCGTGGAGAGAAAACAGAAGAAGCAGAAATGGAAAACAAATTAGAACAATCACGAAGCTTTCCACGTACATATTTGGGAAATTTTTGACATTTTACTATTGACACCTAGGTTCCTCTAAAGG
This sequence comes from Pueraria montana var. lobata, assembly GCA_026413185.1. Lineage (NCBI taxonomy): Eukaryota > Viridiplantae > Streptophyta > Magnoliopsida > Fabales > Fabaceae > Pueraria > Pueraria montana. The sequence continues at coordinate 20,405,745 of CM048646.1, forward strand.
CACCCCCCCTTCTTTTTTTTTTTTTTTTAACTTACGGAACTCACGTAAAAGTTTCGAAAATCTCACAATAATACTAACTATATTTTAATTACTCAAACATATCTTTTCTTATTTAAAAGAAATAAATTCCAATTAAATCATAACTCAATCACACAAATATATATATTTATTGAGTTGTAATTTTTAGGGTGTTACAACTCTCCCACCCTTTTAAGAATTTCGTCCTCGAAATTATGCTTAACATACGGTGATCTATAACTATAATCTACGTCATCTATTCCCAGACTAATCCATTACTCTACAACTTAGTCTCATATGACTCCTATAATAAGTTATTTCTATTAACAAAGTTTGTTTCTAACTTACTATCCTTTTCGACATAAGGGTTAGGTAAGAATCGTAAATAAAGAACATAAACTAGGTCTACGTATGCAAATTCATTCTTAAATTAAAAGTTTACTAACATAGAATGGATTCGATAGAAATCTATCTAAGCTACTAGATAGACAATATAACTATCTTCAGGGAAGTACTTAAATCTACTCAACATTGAAGATTTAGAGTTAATGTATCCTATATAAGTTGTAGGCAAACTACTAGGTAGGCCTCTAGGTTAAGAACAAGTCTTTCACCTAAGGATTTCCTTTGAATTGAGTTTTCTAAGAGGTAATTTTGGGAAGCAACCCTATCATACAGTGATCCTTTCATTTTAAAACCCAAAAACAGATTAAGTTAACTTAAAAACAAGATTGTGAGTTCCGGTTTCATCCAAATTGGAGTTATGTTTCGAAAACTACGCCCGTTTTAAGTTTGCGATTTTAAGGAATTCTAGAAAACAGTTTTCTACGCCAATTGAGCTACAAAGCTCGAAATCCTTTGGAACTTGAAAACAGATTTAATATGCATTAAATGTGACTTAATGGCTTTGGTTTGACTCAAAAACTCAAAGCGGTTTAGAAATGACGCACATTATAAGTTTGTAAAAATCATGTTTCTAGAAAACGAATTTTTCTACCAAATTCATTGTATAATGCTTAAAATTATGTGGGACCTCAAAAAAGATTTAGAGGGTACTAAAACAAAGTTTTTGGCTTTGGTTTCACTTGAAAAACTCGAACGGTTTGAAAATGGCGTATGTTTCAAGTTTCAAGTCAAAAATCGGCTTAGAAAAGATATGGTTTTCAAAGGTGAATTTAAAATCCATAGGGTGAAACTTTGTAAATCCTCAAAACAGATTTTATAAACCTAAAAATAGGATTGTAGGAATTGGTCTCACCTCAAAAGTCAAAATTCATCTCGGATCAAAATCTAGACTTTGGTAATACAAAACTTTGGAAAAAGGTTTCATTCCGAAACTCATCCTATACAAGGAGTTATGCAGTGCCAAAATTTGCACTTTTACCTTTTCGGGTCATTTCTAAGGTACCTAGAATGTGCAGTTTTAACTTGTTATCATCTTGTTTTAGTTTCACTAGCTAGCACTCACCAATTTGAGTATGGCATGATACTAAAACACAATACTTAGCTCAACAACACTTCCAACACCCTTTATACATATCTAGACATCAACTTTCTATGTTTAAACATTACCAAAGACTTTTTCTATAATTTTCTCACATTTTCATTTTCATAGAAGATATTCTAAATATGATTTAAGTCTCTAACTTACAGCTGCATCTTAGTACGATAATTCCAACCAACTCACCATTAGAATGGCTTCCAACATCATACACACATTTTCTATAGGAATTTCCCTTTTGAGGTGAAATACCCATTAGCAAGTCCAACGAATGACATTAGGCATAATTATGAAATCACTTAATTAATTTTCATGCATATACTTATAGTTGTACATACATACCAAAAATTATTTGACCTAGCAAATTAACTTAGAATTTCGTGAAATTTTACAGGAACATAATACATCACATATATTTCATCATATAAATTTATCTCACGAAAATTTAACCCACAAATATTATTTTTGAATTAAAAACAGTGTCTGTACATGCTCTGTAAAACACAATTTCATATTTTTAGAAAATAGCATATCAAATTCGTTTTATGTGAAATTTTACATAGAATATCTCCAACATGTGGACCATCACATATAATTTCCTCAGTATCAAAAATCCACCAAAAATATCCTTTTGGAATTTTTAAAGCATTTCTGTCTCAGAACATAGTCTCCCATATAAAAACATGAATAATTACCAAAAATGCCTATAAAATTCCGATAAAATTCACAAATATTCCACATAATCCAAATAAGGTTACAAAGTTTTCTCATAGCCAAATTCGTACAAAAAGGATATTTTTCCCATTTAAATTCTCCACTGTCCAGTTTTCATTTTTCACAATAATAATTTTCTAAAATTACTTCCCGACTTTTCCTAACCTTGAAAAAATTCAGAGATGACCCTCATGATACATAAAATGAATGCATGGTTCCAGTTTTCCAAAATCGCATCCCAAAATTCTTGTAAAAATCAAAACAGTCTCATTCTCATAATTAACAGTTTTTGAAAATAATTCCGGTAAAAATAGTTACAGTGCTAAAAAAAATCTGAGAAAAATACCACGACATCCAGAGGCATCAAAACATAGGAAAATATATTTACATCATCAAAAACGTGCACGAAAACCGAGATTATAAATCTACACAGTCATAGGACCCAAATAACAAGTAGCTTATTTCGGATTTTCAAAATTATTTACAGACCATCAACAACAGCCACAATACATATTTAACAAGAAAACAAGGAAATAGCTTAGGGAAAAAAAAGAAACCCCTCCATACCTCGACGAAATCGAAATCCAATCGGTGGATATGGAAGCTCTTGAACTCTTCTTTAACATATCCGAAAATGAACGGTGAAAGATGAAAATTGATGCTCCAAAACTTAGAGAGAAGTTAGAGCTTCCGTGGAGAGAAAACAGAAGAAGCAGAAATGGAAAACAAATTAGAACAATCACGAAGCTTTCCACGTACATATTTGGGAAATTTTTGACATTTTACTATTGACACCTAGGTTCCTCTAAAGGCACCCCCCTTCTTTTTTTTTTTTTTTTAACTTACGGAACTCACGTAAAAGTTTCGAAAATCTCACAATAATACTAACTATATTTTAATTACTCAAACATATCTTTTCTTATTTAAAAGAAATAAATTCCAATTAAATCATAACTCAATCACACAAATATATATATTTATTGAGTTGTAATTTTTAGGGTGTTACAACTCTCCCACCCTTTTAAGAATTTCGTCCTCGAAATTATGCTTAACATACGGTGATCTATAACTATAATCTACGTCATCTATTCCCAGACTAATCCATTACTCTACAACTTAGTCTCATATGACTCCTATAATAAGTTATTTCTATTAACAAAGTTTGTTTCTAACTTACTATCCTTTTCGACATAAGGGTTAGGTAAGAATCGTAAATAAAGAACATAAACTAGGTCTACGTATGCAAATTCATTCTTAAATTAAAAGTTTACTAACATAGAATGGATTCGATAGAAATCTATCTAAGCTACTAGATAGACAATATAACTATCTTCAGGGAAGTACTTAAATCTACTCAACATTGAAGATTTAGAGTTAATGTATCCTATATAAGTTGTAGGCAAACTACTAGGTAGGCCTCTAGGTTAAGAACAAGTCTTTCACCTAAGGATTTCCTTTGAATTGAGTTTTCTAAGAGGTAATTTTGGGAAGCAACCCTATCATACAGTGATCCTTTCATTTTAAAACCCAAAAACAGATTAAGTTAACTTAAAAACAAGATTGTGAGTTCCGGTTTCATCCAAATTGGAGTTATGTTTCGAAAACTACGCCCGTTTTAAGTTTGCGATTTTAAGGAATTCTAGAAAACAGTTTTCTACGCCAATTGAGCTACAAAGCTCGAAATCCTTTGGAACTTGAAAACAGATTTAATATGCATTAAATGTGACTTAATGGCTTTGGTTTGACTCAAAAACTCAAAGCGGTTTAGAAATGACGCACATTATAAGTTTGTAAAAATCATGTTTCTAGAAAACGAATTTTTCTACCAAATTCATTGTATAATGCTTAAAATTATGTGGGACCTCAAAAAAGATTTAGAGGGTACTAAAACAAAGTTTTTGGCTTTGGTTTCACTTGAAAAACTCGAACGGTTTGAAAATGGCGTATGTTTCAAGTTTCAAGTCAAAAATCGGCTTAGAAAAGATATGGTTTTCAAAGGTGAATTTAAAATCCATAGGGTGAAACTTTGTAAATCCTCAAAACAGATTTTATAAACCTAAAAATAGGATTGTAGGAATTGGTCTCACCTCAAAAGTCAAAATTCATCTCGGATCAAAATCTAGACTTTGGTAATACAAAACTTTGGAAAAAGGTTTCATTCCGAAACTCATCCTATACAAGGAGTTATGCAGTGCCAAAATTTGCACTTTTACCTTTTCGGGTCATTTCTAAGGTACCTAGAATGTGCAGTTTTAACTTGTTATCATCTTGTTTTAGTTTCACTAGCTAGCACTCACCAATTTGAGTATGGCATGATACTAAAACACAATACTTAGCTCAACAACACTTCCAACACCCTTTATACATATCTAGACATCAACTTTCTATGTTTAAACATTACCAAAGACTTTTTCTATAATTTTCTCACATTTTCATTTTCATAGAAGATATTCTAAATATGATTTAAGTCTCTAACTTACAGCTGCATCTTAGTACGATAATTCCAACCAACTCACCATTAGAATGGCTTCCAACATCATACACACATTTTCTATAGGAATTTCCCTTTTGAGGTGAAATACCCATTAGCAAGTCCAACGAATGACATTAGGCATAATTATGAAATCACTTAATTAATTTTCATGCATATACTTATAGTTGTACATACATACCAAAAATTATTTGACCTAGCAAATTAACTTAGAATTTCGTGAAATTTTACAGGAACATAATACATCACATATATTTCATCATATAAATTTATCTCACGAAAATTTAACCCACAAATATTATTTTTGAATTAAAAACAGTGTCTGTACATGCTCTGTAAAACACAATTTCATATTTTTAGAAAATAGCATATCAAATTCGTTTTATGTGAAATTTTACATAGAATATCTCCAACATGTGGACCATCACATATAATTTCCTCAGTATCAAAAATCCACCAAAAATATCCTTTTGGAATTTTTAAAGCATTTCTGTCTCAGAACATAGTCTCCCATATAAAAACATGAATAATTACCAAAAATGCCTATAAAATTCCGATAAAATTCACAAATATTCCACATAATCCAAATAAGGTTACAAAGTTTTCTCATAGCCAAATTCGTACAAAAAGGATATTTTTCCCATTTAAATTCTCCACTGTCCAGTTTTCATTTTTCACAATAATAATTTTCTAAAATTACTTCCCGACTTTTCCTAACCTTGAAAAAATTCAGAGATGACCCTCATGATACATAAAATGAACGCATGGTTCCAGTTTTCCAAAATCGCATCCCAAAATTCTTGTAAAAATCAAAACAGTCTCATTCTCATAATTAACAGTTTTTGAAAATAATTCCGGTAAAAATAGTTACAGTGCTAAAAAAAATCTGAGAAAAATACCACGACATCCAGAGGCATCAAAACATAGGAAAATATATTTACATCATCAAAAACGTGCACGAAAACCGAGATTATAAATCTACACAGTCATAGGACCCAAATAACAAGTAGCTTATTTCGGATTTTCAAAATTATTTACAGACCATCAACAACAGCCACAATACATATTTAACAAGAAAACAAGGAAATAGCTTAGGGAAAAAAAAGAAACCCCTCCATACCTCGACGAAATCGAAATCCAATCGGTGGATATGGAAGCTCTTGAACTCTTCTTTAACATATCCGAAAATGAACGGTGAAAGATGAAAATTGATGCTCCAAAACTTAGAGAGAAGTTAGAGCTTCCGTGGAGAGAAAACAGAAGAAGCAGAAATGGAAAACAAATTAGAACAATCACGAAGCTTTCCACGTACATATTTGGGAAATTTTTGACATTTTACTATTGACACCTAGGTTCCTCTAAAGGCACCCCCCTTCTTTTTTTTTTTTTTTAACTTACGGAACTCACGTAAAAGTTTCGAAAATCTCACAATAATACTAACTATATTTTAATTACTCAAACATATCTTTTCTTATTTAAAAGAAATAAATTCCAATTAAATCATAACTCAATCACACAAATATATATATTTATTGAGTTGTAATTTTTAGGGTGTTACAACTCTCCCACCCTTTTAAGAATTTCGTCCTCGAAATTATGCTTAACATACGGTGATCTATAACTATAATCTACGTCATCTATTCCCAGACTAATCCATTACTCTACAACTTAGTCTCATATGACTCCTATAATAAGTTATTTCTATTAACAAAGTTTGTTTCTAACTTACTATCCTTTTCGACATAAGGGTTAGGTAAGAATCGTAAATAAAGAACATAAACTAGGTCTACGTATGCAAATTCATTCTTAAATTAAAAGTTTACTAACATAGAATGGATTCGATAGAAATCTATCTAAGCTACTAGATAGACAATATAACTATCTTCAGGGAAGTACTTAAATCTACTCAACATTGAAGATTTAGAGTTAATGTATCCTATATAAGTTGTAGGCAAACTACTAGGTAGGCCTCTAGGTTAAGAACAAGTCTTTCACCTAAGGATTTCCTTTGAATTGAGTTTTCTAAGAGGTAATTTTGGGAAGCAACCCTATCATACAGTGATCCTTTCATTTTAAAACCCAAAAACAGATTAAGTTAACTTAAAAACAAGATTGTGAGTTCCGGTTTCATCCAAATTGGAGTTATGTTTCGAAAACTACGCCCGTTTTAAGTTTGCGATTTTAAGGAATTCTAGAAAACAGTTTTCTACGCCAATTGAGCTACAAAGCTCGAAATCCTTTGGAACTTGAAAACAGATTTAATATGCATTAAATGTGACTTAATGGCTTTGGTTTGACTCAAAAACTCAAAGCGGTTTAGAAATGACGCACATTATAAGTTTGTAAAAATCATGTTTCTAGAAAACGAATTTTTCTACCAAATTCATTGTATAATGCTTAAAATTATGTGGGACCTCAAAAAAGATTTAGAGGGTACTAAAACAAAGTTTTTGGCTTTGGTTTCACTTGAAAAACTCGAACGGTTTGAAAATGGCGTATGTTTCAAGTTTCAAGTCAAAAATCGGCTTAGAAAAGATATGGTTTTCAAAGGTGAATTTAAAATCCATAGGGTGAAACTTTGTAAATCCTCAAAACAGATTTTATAAACCTAAAAATAGGATTGTAGGAATTGGTCTCACCTCAAAAGTCAAAATTCATCTCGGATCAAAATCTAGACTTTGGTAATACAAAACTTTGGAAAAAGGTTTCATTCCGAAACTCATCCTATACAAGGAGTTATGCAGTGCCAAAATTTGCACTTTTACCTTTTCGGGTCATTTCTAAGGTACCTAGAATGTGCAGTTTTAACTTGTTATCATCTTGTTTTAGTTTCACTAGCTAGCACTCACCAATTTGAGTATGGCATGATACTAAAACACAATACTTAGCTCAACAACACTTCCAACACCCTTTATACATATCTAGACATCAACTTTCTATGTTTAAACATTACCAAAGACTTTTTCTATAATTTTCTCACATTTTCATTTTCATAGAAGATATTCTAAATATGATTTAAGTCTCTAACTTACAGCTGCATCTTAGTACGATAATTCCAACCAACTCACCATTAGAATGGCTTCCAAATTATCTCAAACTACTTCAATCCACTACTATCAATTCAATTACTTCTAATCATTGGACCACACTCTTAAGTCTTCCAATCGCTTACTTTTTCACCTTGAACACTCTTAGGACAACCGCTACTATTTTAGCATATGCATCCTATTCCACCCACTAGATCATGATCTAACCATCAAGAACCATCGTGCTTACACACTACGCTTCCGCTACGTACTCTGATTCTACAAACTCGGAGTTTTGGACTTTCTTTCTCAACCACCTCAAGGATACGAACTCATACTCTCAGAATGTGAAGAACAAGGACAACAACACAACTTAGACAATATTTCAAGAAATTTAGTATTAGGAGGGAAAGTCATCTAGACGGAGTCCTGAGTGCGCATCTCACAACTCTATCACGAATCATTTCTTCCTTGAAAACATCCATCTTGCTTCAAAAGCAAGAAAGATAGAAGAAGCAATTCCTCCATGTGGATCAAACGACTCATAAGACTTGAAAACAACACATTCCCATGGAGTAAATGACTCTCATTGGGATTAAGGACAACTCAATCACCATTGATATAATTTCTCAGAACACGATCAATAAATTTATTTCCACTGGAGACATAGACACTGAAAGAAGCTCAGGTTACCACATGATTAAAAGAAACATCATGTGCAATGCATCATTCATACAAAATGAATGACCCTTCTATGAATTGAGATATTTCATTTACATGAATAGTAAGCTACTCAAAAGTAGACTACTTGAAACATGTCCAATCGACTCATTCTTACAAGAAGAGCAATGATAAAATAAAATATCCAACATCACTATACAACTTGGAAGAGAATAGAATGCATAAGGCATTTACTCATAAGAAGTCAAAACAACTTGATAACAAGAGGGACAACTCATGCATAATGCATAGACTTCTCTATCACACTCAATCCATTATCCCACTATAGATGCCAAGGTCTTAAGGATTCCTTAAGGCAAAGCACAGTCTAGAGAAATAACCTTGTCTCTTAGCTTTTTGATGTCTAACTAATCTCACAATTCAATTGGCAATTCTAAGGACTACTACACATCCTCAAAATGTTGGTATTCTCTTTTAACAACGTCGTATCAACGATCTCACATGCATATAGTCTAACTAATCATACATTGCCACCACAGTAGTCAATGCAAGATTACACTGTTACAAGCAACTTCATATCTTACACCACTACCCACACATAGTAGGTGTAAGATCACATAACATACAACATACAACATTTCTTTCATCACTACTAAACAACAGTTGATGCAAGAGCAAGCAGTTCAATCAATACATCCTACATTGCTATTAAAGAATAGTCAATGTGGAATCACACAACATCAAACAATTCATCTATACTGTCATCAAGCGACAGTCAAACCAATCACACACTGCACAAGCAATGGTTAAGTCCACACCCCAGTCTTGGTAGGACGAACTGCTCTGATACCACTAATGTAATACCCCTTTTTATTATTAAAGATTTTCTTATTAATTAAGAAATTTGTGAAGTAATTCGATATCCAATTATTGAAAATAGCCTTTATAATTCGGGAAGATTTGTTTTTCCTTTAAAAAGGTTGTTACTTAAAACTCCAAACAAAATCATCCCCAATAACTTATTAATATATATAAATTCCTTTTAATGAAATATCAGTCTTAATAAATCAAACTCATTTTATAAGACATTAACTTCGATGCAAACCATAAAACATAACAAAATCTTCTTTAATTAAAAACATCCTTAAATCCAGCATTATACTATTTTATTACACCGAATATATTCATGCATTTACCTTCTTGGAATTTAACACATTATTCATTTGAGCCACGTATAAAGAGTTGTACATCATAATATTAAAACCAAGTCTAGCCCTTTTTATACAAGAAAGTACTAAGACTCAGAGCAGTGACTCAATGAAAATTTCAAAAATACCCAATTAACCCAAGTAACATCCTAGAAGGATCCTCTTCTTTCTCTTAAAACATCTACTCGTGTTCACAGTGCTTGTTGTAGCCTTTCGTTCCATCTTTGTTGTCTGCATAAGATCATTTGTCTAAATCTGAAAAAAAATAAAGGCGTATGGAGTGAGTCTCTCTCCTCCTCTAAACCAACAACCAAACGACCTTCCGGTCTCAAACAAACATACAATATCAACCACTTCACAGTGGTGCTCTCACGAGTCTCACTCGAAACCTATTCGTTTCCATAACTATTCTTGTAAATTATTTCACACTGGCCAGCTGCCACTGGAACTTCCAGAACTCAGTGGTCTTACATATTTTTGAGTTGGATGACTGTTGGGAGTACACCCTTCACCATGGTACAATGGCGGGCTCTCACCAACCGATGATGGCTCGTATTTTTGTCAGGGTGGCCGAGTCAGCTATGTGATCTATCGTCACAACTCAGTGCCTTACCCTCCAAGGTCAACCTGCCTTACGATCATCTCCCAGGTACCAACTGTGGTCATCCATTACTCCGAGGACTGACTCCTCAACACTCTCTCACAGAGTTTATTTTCTTTCTTCGTCGCATGTGGGTTTCCTGCTGCACATGGTACAGGTGCGGACGAATTGACGCCGAGCTAAAGGTACCACCTCTATGCTCACATATGCATATATAAATAAGGACTTTGCCTTTATCGCTACATCGTAACGATCTCATCACCTCAAGTGACGCGTCATTCGCAATCCGACCTTGGTTCACAGATAACTCGCAGCTGAAATATCCCACGCGACCTTTCACAGGTTTGTGTGAGCTTTTCTACCAAAGGTACTCGACGGCGGTCCTCAATCAACATATGTCCCAGACATACAACACGGAGATCAAACTCCCCCACTATCACAGTGGTTAAACATTACGACCCCATCATCTCACAAGCACAATGCTCACCGTAGATAAAGCCTCCACACGACCTGTCTCACAATTATTCATTCAAGCTTTGTCCACTAACAATTCCGTTCAACCGTCTCACACGACTTAGCGTTGGAGGTTCTTTCCTCCTTTCGATTCTCACCACGATTCGGACAATCACAATTCACAAACTTTCAAACAGATGTGCGTATCACACTTTACCCAATCATGACCCACATCATGATTCTTAACTGTCTTACTTAGTTTTATGGAAATCCTCACCCACTCTCACATTTTATGCTTACTTCAGTCATTTTGCCCAAATCCATGCAAGGGTCCTAAATTCCTTTCTAAGTCCAAACATCCGGCGTCCTCCATGTGCATAGGTAATTCCTAATTACTTAATCCATAATGTTATTAAGTTCACACTCTTAATTATAGTTGATTCACTATTGTTCATAGTGAATATTATTGATTACTAGAATGACCTTCTAGTATTCACAAATGTACTCCATTTGGAGTTCATTTGCTCCCACACAAGAATGAAAAATTCTCGTTCCCACAATCAACAAACCATCACAAGCAATTCACATGCACAAACAAATTTCAGCACTCTTTGCCCGAGGATCACATTCCTCCCGGTCTCCAATTCACAGTTAATAATAGAACAATCATTAATAATCAATAATTCAATAACTCAACATAATCCATTAAACAACATCATACACACATTTTCTATAGGAATTTCCCTTTTGAGGTGAAATATCCATTAGCAAGTCCAACGAATGACCTTAGGCATAATTACGAAATCACTTAATTAATTTTCATGCATATACTTATAGCTGTACATACATACCAAAAATTATTTGACCTAGCAAATTAACTTAGAATTTCGTGAAATTTTACAGGAACATAATACATCACATATATTTCATCATATAAATTTATCTCACGAAAATTTAACCCACAAATATTATTTTTGAATTAAAAACAGTGTCTGTACATGCTCTGTAAAACACAATTCCATATTTTTAGAAATATTTTTAGAAAATAGCATATTAAATTCGTTTTATGTGAAACTTTACAGAGAATATCTCCAACATGTGTACCATCACATATAATTTCCTCAGTATCAAAAACCCACCAAAAATACCCTTTTTGAATTTTTAAATCATTTCTGTCTCAGAACAGAGTTTCCCATATAAAAACATAAATAATTACCAAAATTTCCTATAAAATTCCGATAAAATTCACAGATATTATACATAATTCAAATAATTTTACAAATTTTTCTCATAGCCAAATTCGCTCAAAAAGGATATTTTCCCCATTTAAATTCTCCACTGTCCAGTTTTCGTTTTTCACAACAATAATTTTCTAAAATTACTTTTCGACTTTTTCTAACCTTGAAAAAATTCAGAGATGACCCTCATGATACATAAAATGAACGCATGGTTCCAGTTTTCCAAAATCGCGTCCCAAAATTCTTGTAAAAATCAAAACAGTCCCATTCTCATAATTAACAGTTTTCGAAAATAATTCCAGTAAAAATAGTTACAGTGCTCAAAAAAATCTGAGAAAAATACCACGATATCCAGAGGCATCAAAACATAGGAAAATATATTTACATCATCAAAAACATGCACGAAAACCGAGACAAAAAATCTACACAGTCATAGGACCCAAATAACAAGTAGCTTATTTCGGATTTTCAAAATTATTTACAGACCATCAACAACAGCCACAATACATATTTAACAAGAAAACAAGGAAATAGCTTAGGGAAAAAAAAGAAACCCCTCCATACCTCGACGAAATCGAAATCCAATCGGTGGATATGGAAGCTCTTGAACTCTTCTTTAACATATCCGAAAATGAACGGTGAAAGATGAAAATTGATGCTCCAAAACTTAGAGAGAAGTTAGAGCTTCCGTGGAGAGAAAACAGAAGAAGCAGAAATGGAAAACAAATTAGAACAATCACGAAGCTTTCCACGTACATATTTGGGAAATTTTTGACATTTTACTATTGACACCTAGGTTCCTCTAAAGGCACCCCCCTTCTTTTTTTTTTTTTTTTTAACTTACGGAACTCACGTAAAAGTTTCGAAAATCTCACAATAATACTAACTATATTTTAATTACTCAAACATATCTTTTCTTATTTAAAAGAAATAAATTCCAATTAAATCATAACTCAATCACACAAATATATATATTTATTGAGTTGTAATTTTTAGGGTGTTACATTACCTCCTACTCTAAAATCTTAACCTCATGAACATGATAGTCAGACATACATTGCAATTTATTTTACGTACAAACAAAAAAAGATCTTACAAAGAAAAGAAATAGTGAAATCACCCAATAATAGTTTACTAAACTACACCATGGTATAGTATCAATGTGAAGTGAAAAATCCTCATAAATATCAGAAACAAAGGCATTATGTACAAACATATATCATGAATGAAATTTTTTGTATGTCTAAAGATTGATTAAACGTTAATGTATGACATTTTTTTGGTAGTGATTAATGTATGACATTTTTTCTTTGTATCCAGAACAACAAATCCATTCGAGTCTTGTATCTTTTCATGTTAATTTGGTGTAGGAATTAAATGATGATGATTCATGGAACATATTGATCATGAGTAGAATTAAATGGAAGGTGCAGAGATATAGGTGGTTGTACTAGGTGCTGGTGAAATTCAGCTTTAAACACAATGCCATATATGTGACTCAAATATGTTGCTCGGATAAATATTGGTCTATAATTTATGAGTCAACAAACAAGCAAATCCACAAATTTTAAAAGGAAAAGGAACTTTTCATTGATGTAATTTCAACCAGTGGTTGGAGTAATGAGGACAATTATTTTGTGACGTTACATGGGTCTTTGATTCTGTTGCTATGCTGGGTGCTTACAAGTGGCAAGTAATTTACATGGTTGCTATGCTGGGTGTTCTACACAGGTATTACAAGTAAAAAGTAAGTTATCTGATGAATGGGAACAAGGATCTGTTTTGTAACATTTTTATTTGAGTTTAATGGTAATGCACTAACAGTGTAAAATAATTTTACACTGTCGTCCAATTACAAATCACCGTTGATATGACTTTTAAGATAATTTTGTAAAAGTCAACAAAATTACCATATATGGTGGGTTGCGATTGGATGACAATGTAAAACTATTTTACACAATCAGTGCATAAACCTTTTTCTCTTTTTATTTTGTATTCAAATTTGAGGTCTGGACGCATAAAAGGGTGTTGGGATGGGGCTGTTGGGTTCTAATTAGGTTGTTGGCAGTTTTTGCAGCTACGTATTTGTTACTTAGGAGTTTGCTTCAATAATAAAATTTAAAAAGTGAATTACTATTACCATGAAAACAATAAAAAATTATAATTAACCATATAATGCTAAGAATAACTTACATTGTTATCAAGGATGGTGGCTAGTTCAGGAGGTATAACCATGGATGAAGATTAGCAAAAAGCATATCATACTTCTTAATTTTTTTATCATTCGCCTTTATTTCATTTTCTAGGTTCTCAACTTGATTTTCTAATCGCACAATGCGATTCTGTCCAGTTGAATTATAAGAAGAAGATGCAGAGAATCGTGGGTTCTTAGATCCAAACACTTGAGATGGGCAAACACCATCTCCTACACATTGAACCTGACCATAATGTTCCTTACCAAAAACTTGACCAAGAGAATCATTGGGCGAGACATGTATAAGAGCATTTCCTTGATTCTCAATCTCAGTAATTTTGGTCTCCATGATTTTGTTAGAGTTAGCCCTAGTGGCCAATCCATTTTAGACTATATTTGTATTACAACTTTGATTTATATATTTGGCATTTCAGTTACTATATTATTTGCTATATAATATGGTAACGTCCTTAAAATAGGTGGGCTATTCGATGATGTGAGATTCATTGAATAATAGAACATGATTCTTAAAGTGTTTGTAATCGAGTATCATTGTTAACCAGGACGACAATGATGCATCGAGACTATTGTGTGAGTAGCATGATGATCGCATCTCACAGGTCATAGATATAGGATATCAGGCTGGCACACAGGTATAAATATTAGGAGTAATATTTATACTAGATAGACCCACTATGAGAAGGCTTCATAATAGTTATGTAAGTGCCATAAGCGCTTCTCATGGCAACCATAAGGTGATAGTAGTCCTTTGACTTGAAGTCACTACGATTCCTACATGTAGGAGGCTTTAATACTATCGAATGTCATCTATAGCAGGGTGATCATAAAAATAGTACTTGGGCTTGCAATGAATCATGTTGAGGGATGTGAGTGATGTAGATAGGATTCATCCCTCCTACATAACAAGAGTTATGTCTATAAGCCTCTCGATAGAGTGAGACGTGCAATATACGTGGCCACGTGCAAATGGACTGATATGAGATATTGGGTCCATTTGTAATTAAACGTCTACTTGAGTATTGTGAAATAAACGGTTGGACCTAACGAGGATGAAACTCTTATGCCTCGTGTTCAATCGAGACATTCGGACGAAGGGACAAAGGCTACACAGTGGAAATGGTTGTCGTAAAGGTTGAAATCGGATCACCGATTATCTCATAAGCTGGGTGGCAGCGATGCATTGCTAGATGCCAATTACTTTCTATAATATTATAAAGCTAATGTGAGATATTGGGTCCATTTGTAATTAAACGTCTACTTGGGTATTGTGAAATAAACGGTTGGACCTAACGAGGATGAAACTCTTATGCCTCGTGTTCAATCGAGACATTCGGACGAAGGGACAAAGGCTACACAGTGGAAATGGTTGTCGTAAAGGTTGAAATCGGATCACTGATTATCTCATAAGCTGGGTGGCAGCGATGCATTGCTAGATGCCAATTACTGTTTATAATATTATAAAGCTAATGTTATTGCTAGTTTAGTGGGAGCCTATAGGGTCACACACATAGAGTAATTAATTGGAGCAAATGAATAAATTAAACGTGATTTAATTTAGTTCATGATTAATTAATAAAATGTGATTTAATTAATTAATCAACATGTTTAATTAAATGAGATTTAATTAAATAAGATGCAATATGATAAGATAATTAATTAGATATGATTTAATTAATTATCTAAATCAAATGAGATTTGATAAGGTAATTATCTAATCAAATAAGATTTGATGAGATCTATATCTAATCAAATAAGATTTGATAAGATCAAATTAGATTTGATAAGATATTTTATGGAATTAAGATAAAACTCATGTTTCTATATAAAGAGGTGCATACTTCACAACTGACGCATGAGAAAAATAGTTTTGTGAGTTCTTTTTAATTCCCTACGCTTTTACCATCGGCTAGCACCGAGACCCCGCTCTGATTGTTGCTCACGTGGACTGAGTAGAGGCATCGTTTCTTCGACGCTTGGTGATTGAAAGCAACTCGTTGTTTGAAAGCACACTACTACAAAGGTAACATCTAAACCCTTAGTAACTCTTGCATAATGCGTGGTCCATGGGATGAGATTTTTTCCGCTCATGGCCATTTTAAAAAAAAATTAAATTATAGACCATGAAACCCCAACAGATTTCAGTTAAATGTTAACAAAAAATATATAAAATATTAAAATGGCATAAAAAAATACAAAGAACTAGTTACATACACAAATAACCCTAGCTTCTTCATTAATGTACGTCCCATCAACTCTTTTACTCATCAATATATAATTGACCCCTACTCACTGGTTGTCCTGTTTGGCCATCTATTCATAAAAAAAACACATTTTCAAATGTTAGGGATACATAATAATATTTTGAATAAAATAATTTCTAACTAAACATATTTTCAAATTTGCACTATCTATATCTTTCTCCTCTTAAGCTTTTTGGAACCACCAGTGTGATTAGATGTAAGCTTTGATCTATGTTTAGCATTCCTTTGACACATATCTTGTACGAATACAAAAAATAAATAAATTAGCACTACATGTTGGTCAAACCTGTTGGAGATCCCACATCGACTAGTGATATGGCTAAAATAGTGTATATAAGTGAGGTGCAAACCTCACCTTACAAGCCGATTTTGTAGGGTTGACTTAGGCCCTAACCCACTTTCTAAGATGATATCAGAGCCTATCCTAGCGATCTATTGTTGGGCCTATCGTGCCTTGTTGTGGGTTGCTATCGAATGCTCGAGATGTCCAGTCCTCAGCGTGAGGGGGTGTGTTGGAGATCCTCCATCGACTAGTGATATGGCTAAAATAGTGTATATAATTGAGGTACAAACCTCACCTTACAAGCCAATTTTGTAGGGTTGAGTTAGGCCCTAATCCACTTTCTAAGATGGTATCAAAGCCTATCCTAGCGATATGTTCTTGGGCCTATTGTGCCATGTTGGAGATTCCACACCGACTAATGATATGGCTAAAATAGTGTATATAAGTGAGGTGCAAACCTCACCTTACAAGAAAGCTTTTAGGGTTGAGTTAGGCCCAAACCTTATATGATAAATTGCAAAAAGCCTTATACGGTCTCAAGCAGAGTCATAGAGCATGGTTTGGCAAATTCAATAGTTCTTTAGGATTTTGGCATGGTCCGTAGTGAAGCCGACCATTCAGTGTTCTATAGACATTCCTCTAATAACCAGTCATATGGGCAAACTTGCGGCAGTCACTGGGATGCAATAGTTCGCATCTTGAGATATATAAGTGGTCTCCAAGAAGAGGATTAGTTTATGAGAAAAGAGGTCACACTAATGTTGTTGCATGTTCAGATGCAGATTGGGCTGGATGTCCTAGTGATCGAGGTTCAACTACTAGTTACTGTGTTCTTATTGGAGGGAATCTTATTTCTTGGAAGAGCAAGAAGCAAAAGGTTATTGCTAGGTCTAGTGCAGAGGCTAAATACCGAGCTATGGCTCTTACTGCATGTGAACTTATTTGGTTGAAACAACTTCTTGATGAGTTAAAGTTTTGCAAGTCTGAGTCAATGAGTCTCATTTGTGATAATCAGGCAGCTTTACATATTGCATCTAACCAAGTCGTCCATGAGCGAACTAAGCACATATTTGTAAGGTCGAGTTAGGCCCATAACCCACTTTCTAAGATGGTATTAGAGCCTATCCTAGTGATATGTTGTTTGGCCTATTATGCCTTGTTGTGTGCCTATCGTGTCACCAGTTATCGGGTCGCTATCGGACCACCTACAGATGTCCAGTCCTACAAACTTCACACTCGATATGTTCAGTCCTCGGCGTGAGGGGGGTGTGTTAGAGATCCAACATCAACTAGTGATATGGCCGAATTAGTGTATATAAGTGGGGGGACAACCCTCACCTTACAAGCCAGTTTTGTAAGATTGAGTTAGACCTAAACCCACTTTCTAAGAAAACCATTCAAATAATGAATAAGAATAATACATGTGTTTCTTTTAGTAATCTATAATCAATGAAAGAAGCCCACTCTATTGCTAGAATTGACTTTGGAGGATGTTTAATATTTTCTTCTCTAGTTTTTCCTTTGTCAAAATTTTGATTCAACAATCTAAGTCTATTCTTTTTCCACTTGTTCCCAATATCTTTTAACATATACGTCTTTGCATCACTTTCATGAATTGGGTCCCACCAAAACTTGTTCTTCAATCAAATATTATTAGTGTTATAACAATATATTATAATAAAATAAAATATTATAACTAGAAAGTAAGATGTCATTGCCTTAATGATATTATTAAAAACATGATCCTTATAAGTGTCTAGTACAGCAGGCCATTCTTAAAACTAATTGGAAAGTTATTGTGATTTTGTGCCAAACACCCTAAGAAGCCTCCTAAGAGCCCATCAACATCATTGTCACTCGGTGTGAAACCATCAAAAGGAACGACAATAATCTCTCCAATTTGAAGTTGTCAATATCTCTCACCCTTATATGGCTTTCCTTTATCTCTCCTTCAGTATCTGCAAAAAGAAAGTGATAACCAATTAATATCAAACAAATCAACTAATACATAAAGAAAAAAATAATATAATGCATTAAAATTAAAGGACATAATTTTCACTTGAACTACCCAAAATTGTCTCTTGTTTTGCTAGTTGAAGTACCTTCAATAGCAACTAAAGGCTCAAACTGGAGTTCCTCAAACTCATTAGGCAGAACATGCCCATCATTAAGTGAATTAAGAGGTGACTAATCTGTTTCCATACTAGATGAAGAAGACTGGAAAAAAATGCAATAGAAATACAAAAATTTACGTAATATAGTACTAATAGAAAGTGAAATATATTCAAGGCACAAAATATGAAGAACAAAATTGTCCATACAGTAACTAAAATAGTTAGTTTATAGCAAACAATACATAAAGAAAGAGATAATTATAAATATTTAGCTCATTCAAATTCTACATGTACACTAGGCCTATACAATTCAGCTTCATTATCATCATCTGACCAAAGCAAGGCTAATTGTTGATGATTAATTTCACTCTCATAACTTGTTTCTGCATCATCCTCATCCATATCAAGCAAGTCTCTTAGTTTTAGATTTATTAGAGTACACATCCGTCATCCATCTTATCCTCCACATAATACACCCATAGTTTTAAAACCCGGACCGACCCGGCTGGTCGGACCGGTCGGACCGGGAACCGGTGGTCAGACCGGGTCGAGTCGGTCATCGGACCGGTCATGCTTTCGACCCGGTCAAACCCGGTGTGACCCGGTCAAACCCGGGGTTGACCCGGTGACCCGACCCGGTCGCTCTTTTTTTTTTTTTTTTAATTTTTTTTAAAAAAAAATTTAAAACAAATTTAATTTTTTTTTTAAATTTTAATTTTAATTTTAATTTTTTTTTAAATTTCTTGAAACGACGTTATTTGGATAAAAAATCAAAAGAAAGAAAGGTTTTGTGACTGTGACCGTTTGTCAAAACATTGCTTGTTGTGTCGTGTTTGTGAGTCTGTGAATTTTCTTCTTCAAACTTCAAAGTGCACACACATAAACCCTAATGCCATCATTTCAACCACATCGATCCACACCACATGATTCTATTTAATCCAACTTGAATGTTATTTTTAGTTAATTCTGTTTTTATTATTTATGAGTAGTGATTCTTAGGTAATTGATACTGTGATTCTATCACTGTGAATTTTGTTTGAAGAAGTGATGGTACAGTTGATAGTGTGATTCTATTATTTTAAATTCTGTTTAAACTTTAAAAAAGTTTAATAAGTAATTTATAATGTGATTTTATTACTATGAATATCAATAGATTTGAACTTGAAAAATGAGCTTGTGGAATTATATTAATTTGTTATGTGATTTTTTTTTTACTTTTTTAAGACAGGTATAAAATTTTCAAATTTTTTAATACAGACCGGATCATGCGGGTCAATTAGTGACCCACCGGTTCGACCACTGACCCAGTGACCCAGTGCCTTGACCGGGTCGGTCACCGGGTCGGTTTTTAAAACTATGAATACACCAACTAAGCTTCAGAAGCTTGGATGTATGGTTCATGATCTTCTGGTTCACCAGTATGGATCAAATGAGAAAAATTGATTGAGGTGAATCCTAATGCATCCTTTTTAATGTATCTATGATTTGCAGTATTGGGCCATTGACATTTAAACAAAGTCACCACAAAATCAACCAGAATAGTTAAATCAATAATGTCAACCAGTTTCCCATAGTATGACACTAAACTTTCAGTTGGCCTATTGTCACTTGCACTCGCATAACTTTTAGTTCCAAATGCACAAAACACACCACTATTTTGTGTTTTCATCCATTGTTCACGTTGTAAAGTTCGAAATTTATATCCGTTCACATTATATGCAATGAACCTTTTAGCTTGTTGAAGCGGTCCTCATGCAAAGGCATGAATATCATTGGAGTGTGTAACAATATTATCATTCATAATCTATCAAAAAGAAAATAGTATTTTAGAAACAATGCCTATAAAGTTATTTCTTACACTTACACGATCCTAAACCATTCGACAATGCTGCGATGAACTTTTTTCTCTATTTCATTTGATGACCGTGTTCGACTCCTTAACTTTCTTTTTGTTAAAGTTCTGAATTCCCTATATCAATCAATATCATAAGAAATATGTTGGAAGCCAAGAATTCATAATAAGTAAGCATTTCAAATATTACTTACTCAATTAATTGTTGTACTTCTTTACAGTTAATTAGCACATGTTGATGTGCTTGTAGCAATTCTATAGGTGTCAAGGTAAAATATGATGAACCTCGAATAGGTTTGCCTATATTTGGAAATAGAGATGATGAAGAATCACATGGATCATCATCAACACGGCCTCCTCGATTGAATCTTGTCTCAATTTCATTGTTCAAGTATCTTGAACAAAAAGTAAGTATCTCTTCAGACATCCAACCTTCAGCTATAGAGCCTTCAGGCTGTGCTTTATTACGCACAAAGGATTCTAATTTCCCTAAAAACCTATGATTGTAGAAAATTAATAAACTTAAAAATTACTAAGGAGTGTAATACATTGATGTCTCACAAAGTTCATAATTGGTCATACCTTTCTATAGGATACATCCATCGATAATGCATTGGTCCCCCAAGTTTGGCTTCATCAGCTAGATGCATCATAAGATGAATCATAACTGTGAAGAATAATGGAGGAAATAACATTTCCAAATGGCACTGTAAGAACAATTTGTTTCTTAAGCTCGTCTAGCTCGTCATGGCTCAACACTTTGGCACATAATAGCTTGAAAAATGTGCATAATCCACCAAAACTGTAGCAACTTGAATAGGCAGCACATTCCTAATTGCCAAAGGTAGGAGTTGCTCCATAAGAATATGACAACCATAGCTTTTCAAACTAGAGATCCTATGTTGAGTTGTATCAACACATCTAGAGATATTGCTTGAGTAACCATTTGGTAAAGTAATATCCTTCAAGGTCTTTAGCACAACATCTATCTCTCCCCTTGATAATGTAAACAAAGTTGTAGGGAACTTTTTTCCATCATCTGGTGGTCAAAGTTCTCTTCTTATGCCCATTAATTACAAGTCTTTTCGAGCCTTTACATGATCTTTTCTTTTCTCTTTGTCATTTATTAACGTGTAAAGTACATTGTCACACACATTCTTTTAATATGCATTACATCTAGATTGTTTCACAACAAGTTAAACTCCCAATATGGAAGTTGAAAGAATATGCTTTTCTTCTTCCATTGTGTAGTTTTATGCTTATCAGAGTTCTTCTTGCAAGTTCTCTTTTGCTTACCATTTGACTTCTTCTATGATTTTGATTTTGGTTCTTTTCCAAATATGACTTCTATATTCTCTACTTGTTTTAGAATTTCAGAACCAGATAACTGCCTTAGTGAATCTCTATCTTCAATGTTTCCATTAAAGCAAACTCGATTCAACCGAAACTTGTGTCCTCTAGACAAAAAGCAACGGTGATTAATAAAACACCATTTTTTTTACTAAATCGGAGATGAAGAGGACTTGTATCAAAATTCCAAGATGGACAAGCTAGACCGGTGTAAGTGTTCCACCCGAAAAGCATACCAAGACCAGGAAAGTCACTAATGGTCCATAAAAGACATGCTTGCATCATGAACATTTCTTTTTTTGAAACATCATATGTCTTAACGCCATTTTCCCCCAACTCCTTTAACTCCTTAACAAGAGGTTGCATATAAATGTCAATATCATTACCTGGCATTCGCTTTCCAGGAATCAAGCTTGAAAGAATAAATTTTGTTGGCTTCATACACGTCCATGAAGGAGTGTTGTATGGAATTGGAATTAAAGGCCAGAGTTACCCAAAGTACCAAAAGGATTGAACCCGTCACTTGCTAAGGCCAATAGTACATTTCAAGGGTCTGATGCAAAATCGGGATATGTCAAATCAAATTTCTTCTAAGCCTTGAAGTTTCTTGGATGCCTCATCATCCCATCATTGTTATTCTCCTCAACATGCCAAACCATACTCTTAGATGTCTTTGAAAACATGAACAACCTTTTCAACCTCGGAATCAATGGAAAATATTGCAAAATTTTTGTTAGTAGTTTCTTTTGAGGCTTGGTAGGAGTTGAACCATGACCACATGCAATTTGCTTATCATTTTGCTTCCATTTAGAGATTTTACATACTTTGCATTCCTCTTTATCTTCATCTTCCCCCTAATATAACATACAATCATATGGGCATGAATGTATCTTGGTGTAGCCAAGACCAAGCTTGTTAATGAGTTTCTTTGCCTCATAACTTGGTGATGGAATTTCTGCATATTCAGAGGCATCATGCAACAACTCAATGATCATTGACATTGCTTTGCCACTAACTTGACACAAACACTTGATGTGATATAATTTCACTAAGAAAGACAATTTTGAGTACTTGGTACATCCATCATACAATGGTTTTCTCCCTTTTTAAGTAAATCATAAAACTCTTTAGTGTCACTAGTAGCTCTATAATGTAATTCTAGCATACCTCCTTCACTATCATCTCTATGTCTGGTTGAGGATGGAATGGGAACTTCATTGCCACACATTCTAGAAAATCCAAATGCATCATTTATCAAATTTTGCATAGGATCTTCATTTACTGTGCTTGGCATACAATCTTCATTTATCACACTCTCTGGAATTACAGATGGGCAAATAATAGGTTCTCGCAACAATGTCTGCCCATGATGACACCAAAATGTGTATCCTTGAGGAAATGGTTTACATAATAAGTGATCATACACTTCTTTTCGGGTCATCCACTTCCTAATACCACATTTACTACATGAACATATTATTGTACCAACACTTCAGCTATGTGATAATTGCCTTATATTCCTACATTTTGTAGTAGTTTAGGGGCAATTATTTGATATCTTTCATACTTTTGAGCTTTGTTTATCTTCATTTAGTTAATTTTGAATAAAAGTTTAGTTTATTTAGGATTTGCTCATTTTCTAGTTTTTACCCTTGATCTTGGTTTGTTTGTTGGTGTTTTGTAGGAAAATTGATGAAGGACCATGTGGAGAAGTGTTGAAAAGCATTATCATTGTTATTGAAGAAAAATGCTTAAAAATACAAAATTTAGGTTCCTGGCAAGTAAGCACAACCCCAAGCATGGGGCGTGCGGATGTGCTCATGCTCCATAACTTTTGCACGACCCCGTGCACAACCCTAAGCACGGGGTGTGCTGATGTAGCAGCACTCCGAAAGTTTAGCACAACCCCATGCACGACCCTAAGCACAACCCCGTGCATATCCCTGTGATAGCTGAGGTTTTTAAATAGATTAGGTTTTTATGTTTTGGGGACAGCTCTTTTTCTACATTCAGAAATATTCATTCTTGGATAACATTGGGGAGCCAATTCCATGCTTAGAGATTCATCTTCCATTCTCTCTTTTTCAATTTCTCCTTCGCCCATGGCTATGAATAGCTAATTCCATCCTTCGTTGGGGTTTAATGTAATTAGACTACTACTTCCATGTAATTACATTTTATTCTTGTTCAATAAAGATTGTTATTGTTCTTCTTCTATGCTTAATGCTTGTTTTGGCCTGATAAACCAATTGCATGATTCTATAATTTCAATTATAATTGGGAAATTCTTTTGAATTGTGAACCGAAGAAGACAACCAGTCATCTTTATGCCTAGAGATAGGGTAAAGAGGGTTGGACATCATTAAAACCCCTTTTCTTAATGCAAGTACCTTGGTTACACTAATTCAAGGGATTGATAGTGGAATCAAGGGACTTAGGTTCTCTCACTTAAGGGATTAAGGCTTGAATAATTTTGTGGGTTGATGATAACATGTCTTGATTGAATAGGAATAGTTAGTGATTGCATGGTAGGAACGTCTAATGAAGTTAAACCTGGACGATTTCATCCATTGATAACAACCTAAATTTCTACGCATACCAAGTTTCGACGAAATTCCTCAACCAATTTTCTTCTTTTAAACTCTTTACTTTTATGCAATTGTCTTTAATTTTAGTTACTTCATAGTCCATTTAATGTTTCTATTAATTACCCAATTATCGTACAAGTCCCTGTGGAGACGACTTTACTTATTACTTTGTTTCTTTCACGATTTGGTACACTTGCCAAAATCACCAAGAAGTTTCTGGCGTCGTTGCTGAGGACTTGTGCCTCAGTAATTGGGCAAATTTTTAGTATATTTTGTGGTCTTTAAACATTCTTTTATTCTTTCACATTTTATTTTATTTTTTATTTTCTTCATCTGGTGCTAATTGTCTTTCTAGTTGTTCTAGTTTATTTGTGATTCTATTTATGCCAGGTACCATAGGTATAAGGAGCAAAACTAACCATAAAGAGCTCCGTTTCATTCCTGAGATTGAGAAGACTGCAAGGTTGATTAGCAGACAAACTAAAAGAGCAAAGCAACTAGCACAACAATTGACATTGGAGGAGAGTTCCTCTATCCTACCTTCAGAAGAGTCTTCCAGTTTAGATGAAGAGGTCACTCCATTTAAAGAGGAGATGGAAGAAGAAGAACAGCCTACCAGGAGAATTCTTGTGGATCATGTCAACAATAATGATCCACGAGCTTTCTTTAGTATTGTCAGGCCAAGGAATACCAATCGCACAGTTAAAGCTAAGCCAGTCTTGGTCACACTTCTCAGTCAACATGCATTTGCTGGCTTAGAAAATGAGGACCCCTACAACCATTTGACCACTTTTTATGATCTATGTGGCACAACAGGGGTAGCCTAGAATGAAGAAGAGAATTTGTATATGAGGGTGTTCCATTTCTCCCTCATAGGAAATGCATTGAAGTGACTCAACAATCTTCCATCTCAAAGTCTTACCACTTGGAGTTAAGTTGAAAGAAAGCTCTTAGATCATTTCTTCCCCGGAGTAAAGAGAAGCCAAGCAAAGACTGATATATTGGGCGACAAAAAGTTGACAAGCCATTCCATAAAGCTTGGGAGAGATACAAGACTCTCTTAATGCAATGCCCCAACCACGGGATTGGATAGGTTGATCAACTCTACATCTTCCTTGGGGGTCTAAAGGGGCAAACAAAGGTGATGCTTAATGTTGTAGCTGGTGGAGGAGTGATCAAGAATAAGTCACTAGAAGAACCCATAGAGTTGATTGAAAATATGGCAGCCAGTGATTTGAAGCTCAACATGATAGAGCTCCACGTAGAGGGATAATGGAGCTAAATTCTCAAGATGCAATTCTAGCCCAGGTGGAAGCACTCAAGGTGCAAGTGGCCAATCTTCCTTAACAACTGATGACGGCTGCTTCTTCTCAGTTACATCACCAGGTACTGAGTTGTGCAAACTGTGGAGGTAATCATCTTATGGAGCAATGCCAATATGCTTCCAACTCATAAGAGGAAGAAGTGAACTACATGGGAAGGCAAAACTATTACGGGCAGTCTGATAGGCCTTCTCAACAAAAACCCAACCTCTATGATCGCATGACGAAGCTGGAAGAGACTCTCACAGAATTTATGCAAGTCTCAATTTCTAATCAGAAGAGCACTGACGCCTCTCTCAAAAACTTGGAGACTCAAGTTGGGTAACTTGCTAAACAGATGGCGGAACTGGCAGAGCACACTAAGAGTGGCTTTTCAGCCAACACTCAGACCAATCCCAAGGCTAATTGCAGTGTAATCTTTACTATTAGTGGGTCAGAGTGTGATACAATGAATAAATAAGATGAAGTAGTGGAGGAAGTTGAAGTGAAGAAGCTTGGAATTCGCAGCACAGATAGGAACTCAAAGATGAAGTGGGCTAGAGCTCGGAATACCAAGGAAGAAAAGTTAAGAGCCAGAGCCTCTCTCTCTACAGAGCTCCCTGATCCTAAAACTCTAATAAAGATTGATAAGGAGCGGCAATTTGCCTGGTTCTTCGACATTCTCAAACAACTCTTCATCAATATCCCATTCTTGGAGGCCTTGAAGCAAATGCCGACCTATGCCAGGTTCTTGAAGGACTTCCTGACAAGGAAAAAGTTCATTGAGGAGGACACCATTGAGTTGGAGGCAGGGTGTAGCGCTATTATTCAGAAGACATTGCCTACCAAACATAAGGATCCTGGGAGCTTCACTATTCCCGTCACCATTAGGAACCTTTCTATTGACAAAGCACTCCTTGATTTGGGGGCGAACGTTAACCTAATGCCCCTATCTATGCTAAAGAGAGTTGGAGATGTGGAAGTAAAGCTAGCTCGCATGACATTATAGCTTGTTGATCACTCCATTGTATACCCCCACAGGGTAGTGGAAAACATGGTAGTGAAGGTCGACAAACTCACATTTCCTGCCAATTTCGTTGTCATGGATATGGCGGAGGATTCACAGATTGCCATCATCTTGGGACGACCTTTCATGAAGACCGCTAATGCTGTTATTGATGTGGGGGATGGAAAGTTCAAGCTTGGAGTGGAGAATGAAGAGGTGACATTCAACGTCTTTGACACCGAGAGCCCCCCAAGGGGTTGGGGTTGACCACAGTCATCCATCTCAATGACCCTTGAGGTCACTCATCCATCAAGCTAGTGATGTTAAATAAGCGCTTACTGGGAGGCAACCTAATTCTCTATCCCTTCTTTGCATGCATTTCAATTCTTTTACGTTCCTTGCATTGCTATTTGTTTTTGGTTTTCATGTCTTTACATTGTTCCAAAAAAAAAAAAACTCCCTTTCTTTCTTTATTTTTTTTTCTTCCCTTGTTGCATACTTGCCATCCCTTTAAGTTTGGGGTGTTAAGGTGGAGTTTGCGGCCCATGTTGATTGGCCAATGAGAGCTGGGGACCAACACATTCTTGGCCAAAGGGGTGACATCACCAGGTACTGAGTTGTGCAAACTGTGGAGGTAATCATCTTATGGAGCAATGCCAATATGCTTCCAACTCATAAGAGGAAGAAGTGAACTACATGGGAAGGCAAAACTATTACGGGCAGTCTGATAGGCCTTCTCAACAAAAACCCAACCTCTATGATCGCATGACGAAGCTGGAAGAGACTCTCACAGAATTTATGCAAGTCTCAATTTCTAATCAGAAGAGCACTAACGCCTCTCTCAAAAACTTGGAGACTCAAGTTGGGTAACTTGCTAAACAGATGGCGGAACTGGCAGAGCACACTAAGAGTGGCTTTTCAGCCAACACTCAGACCAATCCCAAGGCTAATTGCAGTGTAATCTTTACTATTAGTGGGTCAGAGTGTGATACAATGAATAAATAAGATGAAGTAGTGGAGGAAGTTGAAGTGAAGAAGCTTGGAATTCGCAGCACAGATAGGAACTCAAAGATGAAGTGGGCTAGAGCTCGGAATACCAAGGAAGAAAAGTTAAGAGCCAGAGCCTCTCTCTCTACAGAGCTCCCTGATCCTAAAACTCTAATAAAGATTGATAAGGAGCGGCAATTTGCCTGGTTCTTCGACATTCTCAAACAACTCTTCATCAATATCCCATTCTTGGAGGCCTTGAAGCAAATGCCGACCTATGCCAGGTTCTTGAAGGACTTCCTGACAAGGAAAAAGTTCATTGAGGAGGACACCATTGAGTTGGAGGCAGGGTGTAGCGCTATTATTCAGAAGACATTGCCTACCAAACATAAGGATCCTGGGAGCTTCACTATTCCCGTCACCATTAGGAACCTTTCTATTGACAAAGCACTCCTTGATTTGGGGGCGAACGTTAACCTAATGCCCCTATCTATGCTAAAGAGAGTTGGAGATGTGGAAGTAAAGCTAGCTCGCATGACATTATAGCTTGTTGATCACTCCATTGTATACCCCCACAGGGTAGTGGAAAACATGGTAGTGAAGGTCGACAAACTCACATTTCCTGCCAATTTCGTTGTCATGGATATGGCGGAGGATTCACAGATTGCCATCATCTTGGGACGACCTTTCATGAAGACCGCTAATGCTGTTATTGATGTGGGGGATGGAAAGTTCAAGCTTGGAGTGGAGAATGAAGAGGTGACATTCAACGTCTTTGACACCGAGAGCCCCCCAAGGGGTTGGGGTTGACCACAGTCATCCATCTCAATGACCCTTGAGGTCACTCATCCATCAAGCTAGTGATGTTAAATAAGCGCTTACTGGGAGGCAACCTAATTCTCTATCCCTTCTTTGCATGCATTTCAATTCTTTTACGTTCCTTGCATTGCTATTTGTTTTTGGTTTTCATGTCTTTACATTGTTCCAAAAAAAAAAAAACTCCCTTTCTTTCTTTATTTTTTTTTCTTCCCTTGTTGCATACTTGCCATCCCTTTAAGTTTGGGGTGTTAAGGTGGAGTTTGCGGCCCATGTTGATTGGCCAATGAGAGCTGGGGACCAACACATTCTTGGCCAAAGGGGTGATGTTGGGCCTCTGATGGGAGATAGGGGAGGACTATAATCACTAGTCCTCCCAAGGTTGGTATTTCTTTTCCTTTACTTTTCTCGTTTTTATTGTTTTATGTTTTTAATAATTGTTAATTGTTGCTTATTGTGTTGTGTGACTTGGCCTGTAGTAGTTGCCTGTTTGTTTTCATTAAAGCATGAGAAAAATTATTGTTTTAGTCTAATGCATGATTGTGGTTGCATTCTTGGATTCTGGTGAATTTCTGATTGTGGTTAATGTGTGTGACATGTTTGTTTGGATACCTTGTTTCCTTGATGAGACCTACCTTGGTGAGGAATTTATTGTAATATATGCTGAGTGGCACCATTGATTTTTGCACATATGATTTGGCTTGAGTCTTTTGAGTCCATTGTTTTGCATGTTAGCTTGGAAATGATCAAGGCCTTGTTTGTTGTTTTAAGCCACTAGCCAAAAAGCCTTTTCCTTTTCAATAAATCCCTTGCACCCTCTTTGAGCCAAATAGAAAATCTTCTTGATGCATGACCCTTAGCCTTAAAAGAAAAACAAATGTTGTCCCTTCCTAGGAATAGGAGAGCAAACTGAGGAATAGGGTTATACATTAAGTTTGGGGTGTTTTACCAAAGACCCAAAAGTGATAAAAGAAGGGTACCCTAAAAGAATTATAGTGTCACAATTAATATGACTGTAAAAAAAAAAAAGAAAAAAAATGAAAATGCTTGTGGCTCACCTTTGTCCTACAGTTTCAAAGTTGTCAAAAAAGAAACAAAAAAAATAAATAAAGTGCAGTAGGACAGGTGAGGTTAAATAAAGTGGTTTGGTTTGTTGAAGGAACTTGGGGTCCAATTAACTGATAATTGTTGTTGAGATTGTGTTGAGGATTGTTCTCTTTTTGCTCTCATATTCTTAGATGTTTTGAATCCCAGAAAAACCAATATTTGTTGTAAACTCGGCCACGTTACAAGCCAAGAAAGTCCTTAGTGATCCTTTTTTGCATGTTTGATGATTGTGAATTGTTGAGGGACAAAAAGAAAAATTAATCTGTGTGGTTTCAATGTGTGCTTGAGAGATACACTCACCTATTGTTGTGCGATTGAGGGATACACTTGTAAGGACCAAGGAACATTGATGGTTCGTTGCATTCTTTGCCATTCATATTGATCTCTTGATGAATTGTCACTTGAATCTTTTGTGTGAGCACCACATTATGTTTGAACTGGGTTGTTCTGGAACTTGTTTTGATATCATGCTTGATGATGATGAGTTGGGAAATTATTGCAGGCCATGTCTTTGTGTTTTAGTGTTTCTTATGATTTCCATTACTTATTTCTTGTTTTGTTGCTCGAGGACAAGCAAAGTTCTAAGTTTGGGGTGTTGATAATTGTCTTATATTCCTACATTTTGTAGTAGTTTAGGGGCAATTATTTGATATCTTTCATACTTTTGAGCTTTGTTTATCTTCATTGTAGTTAATTTTGAATAAAAGTTTAGTTTATTTAGAATTTGCTGATTTTCTAGTTTTTACACTTGATCTTGGTTTGTTTGTTGGTGTTTTGTAGGAAAATTGATGAAGGATCATGTGGAGAAGTGTTGAAAAGCATTATCATTGTTATTGAAGAAAAAGAAAACAAAAAGGCTTAAAAATACAAAATTTGGGTTCCTGGCAAGTAAGCACAACCCTAAGCACAAGGCGTGCTGATGTGATCGCGCTCCGTAACTTTTGCACAACCTCGTGCACAACCCCAAGCATAGGGCATGCTGATGCAGCAGCGCTCCAAAAGTTCAGCACAACCTCATGCACGACCCTAAGCACGACCCCATGCATACCCTTGCGACAACTGAGGTCTTTAAATAGATTAGGTTTTTATGTTTTGGGACAACTCTTTTTCTACATTCAGAAATATTCATTCTTGGAGAACATTGGGGAGCCAATTCCATGCTTAGAGATTCATCTTCCATTGTCTCTTCTTCAGTTTCTCCTTCACTCATGGCTATGAATAGCTAATTCCATCCTTCGTTAGGGTTTAATGTAATTAGACTACTACTTCCAAGTAATTACGTTCTATTCTTATTCAATAAAGATTGTTATTGGTCTTCTATGCTTAATGCTTGTTTTTGGCTTGATCAACCAATTGCATAATTCTATAATTTCAATTGTAATTGAAAAATTCTTTTGAATTGCGAAATGGAGAAGATAATCAATCGTCTTTATGCCTAGAGATAGGGTAAAGAGGATTGGTCATCGTTAAAACCCATTTTCTTAATGCAAGTATCTTGGTTACACTAATTCAAGGGATTGATAGTGGAATCAAGGGACTTAGGTTCTCTCACTTAAGGGATTAAGGCTTGAATGAAACGATTGCGTAGTAACAAGGAACCCAGGAAGATTGTTGATATGGATAAATCATGGATTAAAATTATTTTGTCTCTGAGTACCAAGGAAGGTTGTTGATTCTACCTTGGTCCCCTATCTTTACTATTCATGGTACACTATGTTGAAAGGCAAAATCTAAAAAGCCATTCAATCCAACCAAATACTCAAGTGTATTGCGTGGCATTTTAATCCATGATTTATCCATATCTGAATACAAATGTGTAACCAATTAGCTTAAGACATTTTTATCACTAATAAATGATTTCATGTTAATAAATAGTACAAAAGACATTTTAAGTAACTAATTAGGGTCTTTCAAGGCTATGGCATCTAACATTCATGTCTAATTTGATTACATGTAGAGAAAAAGGTAGATATTTTTTATGCCTTTATCAAATTCTAATATGGTAACGTCCTAGAGTCAATTTATGTATAAGTCATGTAGTTGATTTCTTTATTTTCTTTTCTTTTTATTTCTATGTTTGTGCATACAGCACATGGTAAAACACAAGAAGCACAAATAGACCAAAATTCATACATTACTAATAGCATAAAAACACAAGAAACACAAGCCATCAATTACCTAAAGAGTTGGCTTGCCAGAGGTTAGTTAATTTTTTGTATTTGCCTAAGTGGTAACCTGATTCTCTTTTGGATATCTTTATAATAAAAACAAACAGGTTGTCAGAAGAAGACTCAGTTATGTATAAATTAATTGTATATAGGAAATGTTTGCAGAAAAGTAGGAAAATATTCATTTTCATATGCACACACAAAATATATGCAACTTTGTTTATTTATGTGTTACATGCCTGTTACACCATTCAATAACTTGATATAGAATATGATTTTTATCGATCCAACCGTTGAATTGTATCTACACATTATCAAGATTGTATGTGTCAAATTTTGTTAAAATTGAACAACAATAAGAAGGTAATCATATATATATATATATATATAGAGAGAGAGAGAGAGAGAGAGAGAGATCCACTTACTCCAAGAGTAACTCTAAGAGAGTTACTCCTCATCCTAACCATTCATTTTCTTAAAATCTAATGGTTAAAATTATTTACTTATTACAACCATTAGATTTCAAAAAAAAAAAAAAATTGGTGAGAATGAGGAGTAACTCTCTTAGAGTTACTCTTGGAGTAAGTGGATTTCTCCTCTTATATATATATATATATATATATATATATATATATATATATATATATGTTCCAGATTGCATGCAATTAAGTACAATATAACAGTTTCAATATTATAAAGTTTAAAACCACAAATTAATTGGTTGGCTAGTAATCATGAGATAAAATTTAAAGAAAACTTTGATTAAAAGAAGGATGAAACAGGTGTTGCGAGTCCCACATCGGGCACCGGTTTTTGAGGGGACCTTTCGGATGCCTAGACTGAATTTCTAATAACAGGTATGAACATTTTATGGCTATGGCTGATAATCCAGTAATCATCTACAAGTTACCATATTATGACTTCACCCCTCGAGCAATAATAGAGAATGTAGATGGTCCAACCAAAACTACGGAAATATGGTCCAAGCCAGACACAAGGAAAAACAACAAACCAAAAGGGGGGAAAGTGTAGATCAGACAAATATATAATTAGATTAAGAGAGAAAAAGATGAGTCAAACACAATTTGGAGAATATGGGACCAAGTAGGCTAGTTGCACAACAATTTAATTACTTATCAAAACTGAAACCTAGTCACATGATCCTATATTTATGTATGCTTGAACGCATTAACATACAAGACAAGGAATGCAAAGTAAAGAATTAAAAATCAGTTTTGGAGAAAGCCAAAAAAATGAAGCAAATAATCAAAACAATTCCTTGATGGCATCCTACAAGTCAATAAATATACTAGAGTATAGAAATCCAATCACAAATATAACTAGTTGATGGATAATCTTGTACAACTCGCGCATACTTGAAAGAGAATCTGTTAAAACTTTATAGTTTAGCCACAAGATAATTGAGAAAATTCTAGTTTGATTCAAAATGGAAAATCTCTCAAAGAATTTCTTCCATTTTTCCTCCCAATCAAGATCACATTATGTTACATACTAAGCACAAATGGTTTCTTGACACGCTATTGATTTTTACATGAGAAATGGAATTAGAGGAGAAATAGTCCAAGGCAAAAGGAAAAAAAAGGACTTCAATTAAAAAAATTCCACGAATTGGAAGTAAATAATCACACCATATGGAATTGAACTCAAGTGATTGATAGGGTAATTTGGGAGGTATATAAACTAATAATTAAACCATACCAACCAATTTCAATATCACTTATAATAGAACAGAGGTTTGATAACTTTAGAGCATAAGATGTGATAGTAGTTTCGAATATATTCATAAAGGGATAAGAAAGATCACACTCCACTTGACAAATTTTGTACACAAAGTTCTACATTGAAGGTATAACAAAGTATAATTTCCAAATTATGGAGTTGCACTATGAGACATTTTTTATTTATTTGTTCTACTTGAGACATCATTTTCTTAGCAATATTGTATTTTGATGAGTTTAGATGTCATTTTCATACATTTTGAATATATTTTATTGGCAAAACTCACTGTTTGGTGTTAGTTGGTGCAAGACAGGTACTCAAGAGGTTTCATGAGGAAAAGAGTTGAAAATTGCACTTTTTGGAGCAAAAAAATGCCACTGTCTGAAGGACCAAGAAAAAAGGCCAGAATTGAAGTAATGCAAGGACCACGGCCGTGGTAAGTTGCGTTGTCAACCCATTTAAATTTTGAATTATTATAAATAGGAGAGAGAAACCCTTTTATTTTTATCTTTTGTTCTATTTTGAAAACGGAGGATTCTGGGTGAGAAAGAGGTCCTGTGAGAGACTCTGAGTTGCGGGAGGATGTAGAGAGCACCATTGGAATCACTACTGTAAAGTTTCTTCCATTTTGTAATCTTTATGTCTTCTTTTGAGTTTTCTAACTTAATCATGAACATGAATGGCTAGTTTCTCTTAGCCCCGGATTGTGATGTAACTGTACCTTTGTACCCCGGTTCTGATTTTAATAAAACCTCGATGTTATTCAGTTAATTGTATCTCTTCACTGCTTTTATTTCTTTTTAGGACCGATCAATCTAAATATAAGTTAATCTCTTGTCTATGATCAATTTCTTGTGATTAACTGAACTGTGAAGTGATTGAATTCGCACAATTTGCATGATCAAACCTATTGTATGAATTTCCAGTAGATTAACCTGTTAATCAACCTCTCTGAGATTCATCATTTGCTCTAAATTAATTTACCTATGATCAATTGGGAATTAAATTAGGAGAAATAGTATTATTAACTATGATCAATTGTTAATTAACAAATTTAAGAGGTCGCTGAGAAGTAACACATTTAGGGATTTTATTGAGATAAGAATTGGGGAAAAAAGGAGTACATGTGAAATCACAATCCTAGGCTTCTTTATTATAATTGTTCTCACATTAATCTTTCTGCTCTGATTCTCTTTTTTTTGAAAAGAATAATTGAACACAATTTCCCACAATTTGGTTTTAAATTCTGGATTGTTTGATTATTTGCGAAATTAATTATTTGGGAATGCGACTGGTCATTTGGGTTCAATATCCGGACTCCTAGAGTCCACTGTTACTACTGCGTAGGGTACGTTTACCCTTTACGAACGCATTTTACGCATCAATAATCGTTAAAGTGATTAATGTATTAGAAAATATAAGAATATTCAATCTACATTATGACAATGGGACCTTTACTCATTTATAGGCATTATAGAATCAAACTTTTTTTATAGTTTCACTCATAACTGTGTGAAGATTTTACTGAGTCATGTTGTAGAAGATATGTTGTAATTCTATGCCAAATGAGCTCATATGTTTCGGCACAACAAAATGACAGTCTAAAGAATCTAATCTATCTATATAGCATATGCCTATAGCTATGGTTTTAGCATCAAATATGCTGTCAGTATACACGCATGCAGAAAAAACTTTTTAAATCAATCAAAAATGACTTTTTAAATTGATCGTATGATATATATATATATATATATATATATGTCCCCGATATAGAAAGTGACACTTTTAGAAATTATAAGATTAGCTTGATGATAAAAGAAGAAGGGAGGAAGGGATAGGTCGTGGATTCGAATCCCCCCGCTAACAAAAACTAATATATATATATATATATATATATATATGTGTCGTCGATATAGAAAGTGAATCTTTTAAGGATTATAAGATTGATTTTGTGGTAAAAAGAGAAAGGAGGGAGGGATAGGTCGTGGATTCAAATTCCTGCGCTAACAAAAACCAACATATTAATCACTAACATTTCACCGATCAAAAAAAAAAAAAAAAAAGAGAAAGTGACACTTTTTACATCAGACAAGAACTGATCTAAAAAGTTACTTTTTAGATCGATTATTTTGTGACCGATGTAAAAGTTCACTTTTTAGATTGGTTATAGTTATGACCGATCTAAAAAGTTAACTTTTTACATCGATCACAAAAATAACCAATCTAAAACGTTATTTTTTTAAAAAAAATACATGATATATTTTTTTTATTTTCCTCCTGTGTTTTGAAAAATAGACACAACAACCACACACACACAACACACATTTAACGTTAAAACTATATACAAAGTTGATTATTATTGCTATGAAGCACAATTCCTAATCAAATTTATACAAGGCAGACTAAACTATTAAAAAAAATGAAATATGGTCAACTAATATACAATTAGACATGACCAATAAAAAAGAATATAGAAACCATTAAGTCATTACATGATCACGGAATATCTGCTCAAATGGATTAAAGCCATTGTTGCCTCCAAAACCCGTGCTTTCTCGGCTTACATACGCATCATGGCCAATCTACATATCCATGCTAAACTAAATCAAATCAAAGAGATTGACAATAAATAAGATAAAATAACAATGAACTTAATAGGCATATAAGGTGAATGATAATCTTTTATTGAGCCCATAACCATCAAAGCTTATTTACGAAATAATAGCACAAATGGTTCCGTTAACAGAAATATATATGATTTAATATATTTAAAACCTAAAACTTTCTTTTTTTTGTTAATATAAATATAATTTAGTTATGTATTCTAAACAGGTATGCGATGGCATTCGTTATCCATACATCATTAAAGTGTCCTGGTCTATCTTCCCATGGTCCAACCGTGTCTTTCCACCTAAATGCATTTCTTAGATAATTTCCTTCAACATAACAGCCACCTGATGCCAAAGTGTACACATGTACACATAGTATTAGGTCTAAGAGAAACTATTTAATATTTGCATAATCAAATTCTTAAAAAAAAAAAAAATAGATCCACACGCTCATTAGAATGGAATGTGGCTAAAAAAAAATACAACAATTAACAAGTCTTGTCAAAAGATTTTTACCTTTTAGTTACTAGATTTCTATTTTAGCCATAGAATGTTATGTTATAAATCAAACCTAACTTTAAAAACATAGAATTTTAACATAACAGGAAATCTGAAAAATTTTGGTTTCAAATCTGCCACCATTTGAAAAAGGTCCTTTCGATAACCATGACCCTGTGCCAAGAGAAGATTTTGATTAAGTGACACAAAGAATGAAAAAAATGCATTGCCAACGTTCATGCATACTTATTTGTCTAAAGGCATATCTTTTAAGTACAAATACAAAACTCAATTAACAATTGATTAATGAGTTTAATAGGCATGAAATTAACTATCTTTTATCAATTCCAGGAAGCAGAACAAATTAAATGTATCACTTTTTTAAACAGAATTTGATAGACATTGAGACAGAGATACAAATTAGAATTTGTTCTATTGATTTCTGATTCAGAGTTAGCGTGATTGATCAATTAACCCTTATTAAATGTATCATTAGAAAATGACTATAGAATTTGGAATAACTATTAACTAATCTCCTTATAGATAAAGAAATGAAGCAACTACTGAACATTAACATACCGTTTTCTTTCATTTTTTTTGCAATTTGCTTTGCCTCAAGGAGTCTCTTACCTGCTTGAATCGTCTCCTGCATTCATAGTGATAAAATTTTATAAAAATCAATGCTGGCAGGTCAAATGTCTATCTGCCAGGGATAAAACAGAAACCGAATATAATCTCAACTACCTTTATGATTAGAGAAAACTAACCAGTTCAGTGGCTAGAAACACTTAAAGATACAATTATCTCACAATTCTAGTAGATGCAGAAAATATCTATTATTTGTAAACCAAAGAAACATTATAAAAGATTTATATTAATCAACATTAGAATTTGATATTTATAGAGATAATAATATCCAAGAGTGTGAGAATAGATTGACTCGTCATTATTGATGTTTGGTTAAGATGTAGCAGGGGAAGTAAAAGGAATAGCACACATGGGAATATTCGTCTTGTTAAGTTTGGATCATAGCTGAATGCTAAGCTGGCAAGGAACAGTTGGAGGTGGGAATTCTGTTTTGGAAAAAACAGGAAAAAGAATATAAGGAAGAATAAGTAGTGTAGGTAGGCATGAATTAGGAGGAAAAGGTAATGAGTTTGGACTAGAGATTCAGTGGATCTGCAGAATTCTATATTTATCTTTTAATTTCTGCTATTTTCTGCTCTTGTAAGGAGCTAGTCTGCCTTGTTTATATAAGTAAAAATCAGTTCCTATCATATACTAATATTGCATAATCCAGGACTTTGGATATTGCACCATTTGATTATCTTATAGTCTGCATTTTTTTATTCAGTGACTAAAATTCAGTAATTTCTCCTCTTTCCTCTTACGCTCTTGTACCCTGCAACAGCAAAATATTAGTGAAAAAAGGAAGCAGCCAAAAGAAACAGAGAAATCTTTTCTGAAAGCTTGAAATTAAAGCATCATATGAAATACTACCTCTGGTCCTAATTATAAACAACATAAGACAAAATCATCAATACCAAGAAAAGTAATTATTACAGCTTTTTTTAATTAATTCTGCCATAAGTTTAATTTTTATTCCAAAAACACCCTTTGCTTTAAGTGGTTGTCATAGTGCATAGGGAATAAAATAAACAGTAAAGTAAGGGTATAAAAGAAATTTACTTTAAAAACTAGTAATTATTGCTTATAATTAGGACCAAAGAAAAAGTCAATTGGTTGCTTATAATTAGGACCAGAGTTGCAATTATTATCATTTTAATTATCAGTGAAAATTTAAAAAAATAAAAACATTTCCATAGAACATATAAGAAAAAGAAGGAAGCCGTTGCTCTTCCAACTATAACAACCCAACTAATTCTATAACTACTTTGTAACTATATAACTTCCCAACTTCATGAATTCATATCAGAATCCATCACCCCAGTCTTAACCTCCATTCTGAATGGGGAAAAGTAGCCATTAGATCCACAGGCCAACAAGGCAGAATGCCAGATAACATGAAAACTCATCTTAAGACAAGTTTGATTTTTAGGTATAATATAATATGCAAATCGTTTGAAGAGCTTTCATAAAAAAGATTATACTTTGCTTAATGTGAAACACAAGCAATTCATATACCTTTTATAAAAGATTATTTGCCCTCATTGACCTTTTCTTTTTAAAGGAAAATCTAAACTGACATCGGCAACCACAGTTTTGATCCCTTTTTTCTTGTTCTATGTTATCACAGCTAACCATTGCAAACAGGGAAAGGAAGAACCACTCAGAGCTAAAGCAATTTTTTAATAGAAAAGTAATAACAACACACACGCGCCTGTAACCTAGGAATAACTTTTCAAACACAAACATAGAATCAAGCTAATAACTCCATTTTCTATATCATAATACAACTGCACCAAAAAATTACAAGGTTCAAAATGCAGGAAAAACTAAAACCATAAGAACAGCGATCCAATCCAAAAATTCCAGCTACAACGACAACCCTAGAATATGACAAGCAACAAAAACAGAGTGTAAATCAAGAAAACAGCCATCAGTGAGCCAAACCTGTCGATAACAGCAGAAGCAAAACCTTAGCGAGCTCGTCTGACGGCGATTCTGCAGCT
This sequence comes from Pueraria montana var. lobata, assembly GCA_026413185.1. NCBI lineage: Eukaryota > Viridiplantae > Streptophyta > Magnoliopsida > Fabales > Fabaceae > Pueraria > Pueraria montana. The sequence continues at coordinate 20,445,204 of CM048646.1, forward strand.
GACGACGGCGGCGCTGCCGATTTTGGGGCTGTGCAAACGTGGCAGTGACTGAGATTCATTCTAAGAACCACGTTTGGGGGTGTGAAGATGGCGGCGACTTCATTTCGTTGTGAGAACCACGACAAGGTGAAGGAGACGACGTGGTGGTGAACAGGAACGAAAGTAGGAGCATCAAGGTTTGGCTGGACAAAGGGAACGAAGATAGGAGCTGGCGTTGGGGTCTTGGAAGGATGAGTGAAAATAAGATCGGGAATGAGTTTTTAGATCACTTATTTTTATAACTGATCTAAAACAACATTCTAAATTAGTTATAAATTGAAAGGATCTAAAAAGTTAATTTTTTTAGATTGGTTCATCTTATAACTGATTTAAAAAGAAATTTTTAGATCATTTATATGAAAATCGATTTAAAAACATTTCTTAGAATTAAAAAAATGCCACCGCGTCTTCTTTTAAATCAGTTCTCATATAATCGATCTAAAAAGCTGTTATAAAATATATTTTTTGTACTAGTAATAGATGGGTTCTGATCAGTGTTTTAAGAACCGGACCGGTCATCGAATCGATCGAGGTACTGGGTTAATGGGTCATTGGTCGAACCGGTGGGTCACTGGTCGGACCGGTTTGACTCGATATATATTAAAAAATTTAAAAATATAATATAGCTAACATAATTTAATCATTTAACACTTCAAATTTTAAATTATTGTCATTATAAAGTACCTAATATTCCAAATAAGAAATAACAACCAATAATCATGACAATACAAGTCCATAAATAAGTTTCATACACAAAAAAAATAAAAAATAAATTAAAACACATCATTTCAACACTTTTTTTTCAAAAAAAAAAAATCATATCACAACCCGGTTCAACCCGAGTCACCGGTTTTTTGCAAAAACCGGCCGGTTCAACCCGGGTCATACCGGATCAGATACATATCCGATCCTATCGTCGAACCGAACCGGTTATACCACCGGGTTCCGGTCGGACCGGCCGGTCCGGTCCGGTTTTTAAAACACTGGTTCTGATTGAACAGATCAAACCGGTCCAGTCCGGTTTTTAAAACACTGGTTCTGATTGAACAGATCAAATTTTTAAAGCATTAAGGTAAGGCTTCATGAACAAAATAGACATACCAAAAAAAGAAAAAGAAAAACTATAAACAGGCGATCAAAAGGAATGGGAAGTCAAAGGGTATTGAAGCCAATGTCACGTATTAGTGCATAGCAGGTATGGGAAGGTGATCAAAAGGTCCTACGATCTGTGCAAGAAGTGGGACAACAATACAACACAAGGAGCAAGTGGTAAAAGGTACAAGCTGGTAGATATTATGCATCTGAGTCGTTTTAGGCAAGCTTTCTGTCAAATAGGTGGTGGACATAGACTCAATGGAAAGGGTGCAGGTAAGCTGAAAACAAGGTTTACAAAGTTACAATTATTGTAGCAAAATAAACAGCATAAGTACAACACTATAACAGTTTGGTCATATACGTAAACTCAGTTCTAGTAGGCTGTTATTGGGGCATAATCTTATGGGTGCAAAGGTGCTTACAACAGGAATCAAGGCATGGGACAGTGTTGGTAAAGAAGAAAACGTTTTTTCCAAGCAGGGAGTGGAGGCATTTAAAAACTCTTTTAAAGTTTGTTGGTTTGGCATATAAGCCATATATGGATTGACATATGTAGGGGGGGTGTCTTATAATAACCGTGTAAGGTTGGCTTTTTAATCTAATACATGATTTTGTACTTGGGTTGCTGGGTAATGGACACTTCTTGTGCTTCATACTTTGTCACATTTCATCAATAATTTTTTTATTCGGCTTTTCACAAAAAAAAAAAAAAAAAAAAAAAAAAAAAAACTATAAACAGAAGATAAAATAACATTTGATTGAGACAAATTTTTAGGAGTAGTGCTTGATGACTTACCCAATTTAGTGCAAACTAGCTGCACTGGGACACCAGGAACAAAATGATGGAGTTCAAGTATCCATTGAACAATTTATATTACAAATTAAAAAATAAAAGAGAAAGCAACAAGACATGTCAAAGTACTAGTACAGTTTAGAGATATTAGAATAACTTCTTCAACACATTTTCATAGCTTGCATGACTACAGTTCCAACACTTCAAGTTAAACATTTGTGGTAAATATAGTATTTGTAAAAGAATAGTTACCTTAAGTACTGGGCTTTTGGGTGATCTACGGTCAATGACTTTGGGGCTTCTTTCCTTTGATGATTTAGTAGCTTGACTTGAAGAAGATACAAAGTCAATGTTCAGAGTAATAGGCATGAGTTGGTGCACAGCACGTGGAGATACCTTTCGAGGCACTTCAGAGGACCCACTTCTGAAATCAGAATCTACAAACGTAAACAAATGAAGAATCATCAATGCCAAATCATTTTATTTGCAAGATATCTATTGAAGAATAAGTCATAATTGGCTAAATAATCTTAATGTTGCAAGGACTTCAATTTGGTTAAAACTTTAAAGAGCATAAGATTAGAAGAAAATATAAAGTTTTAAATGTCGCGGACACACACACACATATAAAGAGAGGGAGAAAAGGGATTAACTCATACTATTAGTAAGTTATCCCAATTCTTATATTATTAATGAATTTATTTAAAATGTTATTTTTATTAATTTAATTATTAAATTAAATCTATAGATAAAGAAAGTGGAAAAAAGGTACAAGGGTACCCACCCTTACAAAAGTTTGTTCCAAAGCTAAACCAAATACAGCAACATATTGTAACTCATGTATATCCTCTCTCCTAACAGAACTCATCTATCCATATACCAAGTATCCAATATACTTTTCTATATTGCAATCTGCATTGTATATATCCAACCCACTAAATACGCCAAAGTACTTGTAATAGGAACCATATGTGCCTATGCTTCACACATGATCCCTTGCACCAATCTCAGAACCGAATGTCCTTGCAAACAAATGTTAAACGCCACATCCCACCCACTAGACCCATACCATCCAAAAACTATGCCAAATAATATGTACAGCTGCATAATGCTATAAGCTAACAATATTTAACATACCACAATACCTTTTACCCCACACTAAATATGACCAGCCTCATATTTTTAGAAAAACTATGAAACATCCAATAAGCATACTCCTAGATTAACTCTCCACTGGGAAAAGGAGTAATTAAAAGCACACATCTTATTCCGATCAGAGTAAGTTGGATACAACCACAACGTGTTTCAGGGTTTTAATACGGTGATAAATAGTGGGCGAGAATTATGCGGTTGTGGGTAAATTTATGGTGGGCCTGTTAACAAGTGGTTATTTACCATTTATTTGCTCAAGTGGCAATAAATGCATTGTAACCATTTCGTTGACGGTGAAAATGTCTTTTGGTTGGAAAACATTAGCTTGTACATAACTTTGGTACAACTAGTACCAGTGTTTTAAGAACCGGACCGGTCATCGAACCGGATCGGTCATCGAACCGGACCGGTCATCGAATCGGTCGAGGTACTGGATTAATGGGTCATTGGTCGAACCGGTGGGTCACTGGTCGGACCGGTTTGACTCGATATATATTAAAATTTTAAAAAAATATAATATAGCTAACATAATTTAATCATTTAACACTTCAAATTTTAAATTATTGTCATTATAAAGTACCTAATATTCCAAATAAGAAATAACAACCAATAATCATGACAATACAAGTCCATAAATAAGTTTCATACACAAAAAAATAAAAAATAAATTGAAACACATCATTTCAGCACTTTTTTTTCAAAAAAAAAAAAATCATATCACAACCCGGTTCAACCTGGTTCAACCCGACTCACCAATTTTTTGCAAAAACCGGCCGGTTCAACCCGGGTCGTACCGGGTCAGATACATATCCGATCCTATCGTCGAACCGAACCGGTTATACCACCGGGTTTCGGTCGGACCGGCCGGTCCGGTCCGGTTTTTAAAACACTGACTAGTACCTTTAATATATATTTGTTTTAGCTGATAAAAAAAAAACAACTACAACGTGTTTTAATGTGTACTATTAAAATAAATATTTAATTGTATTTTTTACCCTTAACTTTTTAATTTTTGACGAATTTTACCCCCAACAAATTAATTTTGGTGCATTTTACTTCCAACTTTTTAAAAAAATTACAAATTTTACCCTCTACAATTTTGATGACGTGGCATGCTGACATAAGCATAAAAAATAAAAGTAAAATTCACTAAAAAGTAAAAAGTTAGGGATAAAATTTGTCAAAAATGAAAAAATTAGGGATAAAATTTGCCAAAAAGTAAAAAATTTAGGGTAAAAAATACAACTATTTTAACATGTCACGTCATCAAAATTGTGGAAGATAAAATTTGTAACTTTTTTAAAAAGTTGGGAATAAAATACACCAAATTAATTTGTTGGGAGTAAAATTTGCCAAAAAATAAAAAGTTAAGGATAAAAATTACAATTAAGCCTGAAATAAACATGATATGGTATAATCAGTAAATTACTATGTCTTGTAATTATTTAGTCACATATTTGATTTTTGGGTTTGTGTGTATTAAAAAACAATTGTTGAGAGATGTCGGTTTGAATGAATGTTTCACACATTAAACAAGAAGCTACAATGCTGCAACTCACAAGAATAAAATGAATGCTTTGAAACTAATGACTAAAAACAATAAAAGGAAATGAAGGGAAATTGTATGGAAAGTAATGGGCAATATAAATCATTTTAAGGAAAGGCAAAAGCACAGACTAGATAAGTATAATCAAATGTATCTCTAGACCTGCATGCCTTCAGCACCGCTAATGCCAACTTCAATATCAACTACCTGTAGCATGCCAACATCAAAAAAGTAATTGACTTTCCCTTCTAACCACCGTCAAAAATCCCCCACACCCTTCATGCTCACCCAGAATTTCCCAACACATACGATGTTGCTATTCCCCTTCACGCAAAAATTCACGGGTCCTCCCACTACTCTTATAATCCTGCAAAAAATGCACAAACCTCTCAACCCACTTGACCAACATCAGTAATCCCCAATCGTACACTACTATCCCAAACCCCAAATCGAAAAATTACAGCAACCACTGTGAAATATAGCAATAAAAACGAAAACAAAAAATTATATAAAAGAGAGAAAGAGAAAACATGCATACCAGTTTAAGAGTGAAGTTTGGGGTTTTCACTAGTTAGAGAGGGAGAATGAAATTTTGGGGGTTTTGCTCGTAAGAGTGAGAGAATGAAATTTGGGGTTTTTTTGCACGAAAATGAAAAGGAGGGAAAGAAGGAAAAGCCAAGAGTGAATAGTTTATTTTTGGTCATAGTGGCGGTCAAATAAACGCAACCGCCGAAATGTTTAAATTATTTTTTAAAATATTAAAAATATATATCATAAGGGCAGTTGAAACCGACCTTAAAATATACGTATATCTTTAAAAAAAATTATTTTACTGAAACTTAAAGTCTAATTATTAATTACTTTTATTTAATTTTAAAAAAGAGAAAAATCTTTATCCAAAATCCAATTAAATATTAGGGCGATTTTTAACTGCCAACAAATTTCTAACCCAATTGAATTAACCTATATCTAAAAAATGTGAAAATTATAAAAATATTCTCTATGATTAAGGTCCGTTCAAACTGCCATTAACTTTTAATCTATTTATTTTTTTTATTAATTTTTAAAAATAAAAGAAAATGTAAAAATTCTAACAAAATTTAAGGGCAGTTACAACCGTCATTATTTATTATGTATATCAATTATTTAATTTTAAAAATATAAAAAAAAAATTAAAAAAACCTCAAAAATATTAGATGTGGTTTAAACCACCATGAAGCAAAATAAACTACCTCAAGAGTTTCAAATTTAACATTGGATTCTAAACTGACATTAAGCAATTTGCTTTAGTGCAGTTCTAGATGACCGCCACTAAGGAATTGCCACCAAATGTCAATTTTGGTGTAGTGATATTGAAAAACACCATAGTATTCTTTAACACTAAGTCACTCCTGACTTTCCAAACAATTGTTTGAAAGATTACAATTTGTAAACAACTCTCACAGAGATGATACACAATAAGAACATATTACAGTGGAAACTTTTGCTACGCAAAGGATTACACACTTAAGCACTCAGTGTTTGATCGTCCAGCACACTTGTATTAGAGCAATAGAGTTTTGATGATTTCAGAGCTTCAATGATTCAGAACTTCTTCTTTCTTTGTTATGCTTCTTCTTGTATTTATAGGCTTTAAGGAAATGTATCAGTTGTGGGGATCAAAACCTTCGAAAATATCCATTTCCTCACAGCATGTGACCATTGCAACGTGGCAACTTGGGGTGGAGAGAGAAAGCGACAATAGTAATATCTTTTTCTGAGCAATGGTCATGTTGTCTCCACTACCTGGATGAAAACGGATCCTGTAGGATATTTCTTTTCTGTCGATTTTGTGCATACTTTGAAAGTCAAATGATTAGCTAGTTTTAAAAAGATGAAGGAATAAAGGTACATTGTTTTTTTTAGCACGAATCATCCTCGTGAAGTGCACGTGTGTTGTGTAAACATTGGACGATAGAAAACTTAGATAGAAAATAGTTGTGTAAGTTTCTTATCTCCAATATGGACGTTCAAATATGACTTAGAACTTTGGATGCTAGTTTTCACAAACTCTTGGATGCTATTTGATTATAGTGCTTTGTGTAACATCCCTAATTTATGGACATTAGTCAAAATAATAAAGAGACATCTATTATGGAACAGTCTATATATTTAATGGTTAAAGGATACATTTAGGCATTATTGATAATAGTTACCTTATATTAAGAGTTGACAGGAATAAGATAATAGGACCCAGATGGAGAGCCAAGGCCCAAGGTGGGCTAAGGCCCACTAAGCCGGCACACACACATAGTAGAAGAGGGAAGGGAAAGTTAGAGAGAGAGAAAGAGAAAAGAAAGAAAAGAGTTAGAGAGAAGGAAGAGGAGGAAGAGGAGAGAAGTGGAGTAGAGATCAGGGATCCAGTGCCCAAAGCTCAGATCCGAGTACCCCGAGGTGAGTGATTCCTCCCCTTGTCTTCCCTATCCCTCCATGGTTCTTGTTTTCTTGTTATTCCCTTTTCCCCCTCTTTGATCCCTAAGTAAGATTATGATGGTTTTTGAATGGTTGGGAGAGATTGAGAGGTTGTTTAGGTTGTTTAAGGGTTGGGTTTTGTAATAGAAGTGTTATATGAGTAAATGGCAAGCTTGGATTGCTTTTAGGAAGCCATGGATGGCCATGGGAGGTGGATTCACATAGGTGCATCTGCAGCGCGAGGCTAAGCCGCATATTTGGGCTGAGCCTCAGATGCGCAGTTGAGCCTCAGATTTAGGCTTGAGCCTGAAACGCACAAATTGGGTATTTTAGGTTCAGGGGACTTGTGGCTGAGCCTCAGATTTAGGCTTAGCCTGAGAAGTGCAAGTGGAGATTTTTAGTCTTAGAGAGTCATGCTAAGCATGGAAACATGTTAGGCTAAGCTTGAAATCTCCAGAAAGGGGTTGGAAGCTATGTGAGAAGTATGTGTTTAGCTTATGTATGTTTATATCTTTATCCTATATATGATCTTTGTATAATTGTTATTGCTTCATTTCTTCTTTGTACCTTGACTTTTTGTGATGTTATGCTTGCACCTTTATTGCAATCGTGTGGTTATTGCATATGCTTAGGATTGTATGTTACGATAAACCCTCTTTAATAAAAGATACATAAAACACTTAAGACTATACCTATGCCTCTTAGTAAATAGATGGGGAGATTCCTTTAAGTTTCATAAAAGGTTTTGAAGAAAAAAGATAGTTTCAAAGAAAGGTTTTTAGAAAGGATATCTCCTCAATAACATAGGGTTGAATCCTTCCCTAGTACCAGTCACATTCGAGAGCTGCACGCTTGGCGTACAATGGTGTGCAAAGGGCTAAGGATCCCCTGTATTACCAAGGTGAGATGGTTTGTGAAAGGTTTACGAAATAGTTTTTATAAAATATGTTTTTAAAAGAGTAAGGAATGAGTTGGGCAACTCGTGAGGGGTTGTCGCATCAGAGGGCTAAGAGGCCCCCTAGAGGTGAGTGACGGGAACCATCACCCTGACACCCATGGGAAAAAACAACCTTCTTCTTAAGGAGAAAGGGTTCTTCGCAGAGAAAAATATACAAGGCTCCTCTTCATAACAGAGGTAAGCCACCCACTTGGACCGGTGGGTTAATTAAAGGTCATAGCAAGAGGGGCACCTCTTGTTGGCTAGAGCTGAGCCAAAGTAATGAAATAGGTGGTGGAAGTGAAACTTAAATAAAGAGATAATGCAAACCACACATTTATAGAAACAAAATAGGATATGTTGATGTGCATGATGTATGTATGTTTCTATGTTAAAGTATATGAGGAGTCATGAGCCTAGTTGTTAGGTGAGTGATGTAAGATATATATATATATACATTAGATGAGGACGTGTGTAGCTAGATACTACCCTTAGAGGTAGGAGAGGGGTTATACCCATAGAAAGTTAATGTAAGCTACCGAGAGAGGTGCGCAAGATGTTATGCCTCACAGAGAGAGGTGATGTAAGCCTAAGTTGGGCAGATCAGAGGAAGGAAAGGTTATACATGTTCTCATCCAATGGTATAGTAAAATGAGACCTTAGTGAGTGGTCAAGAAGAAAAGAATGATGTCTAGGTGCCTTAGTGCACTCGTGGCCTTAGATTTGGCATACCAACTCTAAGTGCCTAAGTAACATGATGAGGTAATAGTTGTGAGTGTGGGCATCCATAAAAGAAAAGATAAGCCATAAGAGTTAAGGAAAGGATCTCTAGAATAGAGAGTCAGCCAAGAGTCCTTGGAATACTCACTAAGACATTATGTCTCATCCCTTTTAGTTTCATTTTTTTACAGGTTAAGCAGGTGGATGCTTCATGAGAAAAGCTTGGAGCATGGAGCTGTTTGCTTGGAGGAAGATGTTCTTAGTTTTGTATCTCCCATGTTTGGGAATTGGTTTTATGTTATAAGTACCTTGCTTATGTTTTGTAAGGCACATAAGGGCCAAGAGCTTTATTTTAGCTTTGTTTATGTAATTATTTATCTTTTAGTTTCTGCATAGTTAACTATGATATTCTTATCTTCTAAGTTTTCAAAATTTAGTAATATAAGCAAACAAAAGGTAATATCCTCTAGGGTGTTACACTTTGGACGCTAATTGTTCTTTTACGAAAATCGGTATCAGAGTAATAGTACTATATTGGACGCTTAAAGATATGAATAGAGCAATATAAAAGTTAAGGATTCCATTACCAAATTTGTCTTGGACGAATGTAATACTCAATGAAATCCATTAGTCCATCAAATTTTAATATATTTGTTATCATCAAAACCATAGAGATTTTGAGGGGTTAAACATCATCCAATGTCTTTGGTTCTAACAATCTCCCCTGTAACGTTGTGTTTTCCATAATTGATTGTTCAAGTGATTTAATTAAATTACAAGAGGAATTAAATTTAATTTAAGTGCTTGAAAATAAATTAATTAATGTTAGTGGTGGTTTAATTATATGTTGTACGTATGTTTAGTGAGTTTTAGTGGTTTGGGCTTAAGAGGATGGGCTTTAGTTATGATAGGAGAGATGGGTGTGTATAGTAAATCTTAGGTGTGAAAGGGGGGAATTTCTAGAGTTCTAAACCCTCATATTCAAAAAATTCTTTCAAAAGCCTCTCCTTACACTTTTCTTCTTCTTCTCCAAGAAAACCCATTCTTGAGAGCTTGGAGTTTTGGTGCTTGTGCTCAAAGGAGACTCATTTCTCCTCTTTTGGGTGTTTCTTTGTTGTCCCATAGAGTGGTAAGTTCACTCTCTTCCTCTCTTGTTCTTCATTTTCCTTTTCTACTTTAAAACACCCATGGAGGTCCCATGGAAAAGCTTTGTTTTTGGGTTTGAATCTGAACTCTTGGTTAGTTTGGGGTGTGTTAGATGCCCTTGTAGTGAGAGTTGATGTTGGAGTTGAGGAAAGCTTCTAGCTTTGGCCCAAAGACCCTTCATTTCCCTTCATTCTTCAAAAGTCACCATCTTGGGTTGTGAAGGTAAGGGAAGCTCAACTTATCTATGTATTTTGTTGTAGTTTATCATCTTGCAAAATCGTTTGGGAATGGGTTGAAATGCATAAAGGTGAATGCTTGGACAATTTGAAGTTTTGAATTTGAATTGTGCTTTGATTTGTTGATTCATATTGATGAAAAATCCAAACTTTAAGTTATTTTGATGTTGTTTATGTGTTAGAATTAAAAGAAGAATTGTTTGGATTTGTTGTGGAATGAATTTGATCCTCAAAACTTTAAAAATGGAAAATTTGGAGAAGAAAACGAGCTAGTTTGTAGCTGCTCTGCACAAGTTTCAACTGAGCTGTGATTTCTTTTGGCTGACCTGAAATTCGTGAAAATTTTGTCATTGGAACGATTTCAGCTAAGCTGAGATTTCTTTCGGCTGAGCTAAAATTCGAGTTTCGAAAATTTTGCCACTGGAACGATTTCAACTGGGTTGAGATTTCTTTCGGCTGAGCTGAAATTTGTGTTTTGAAAATTTTGCCACTGGAACGATTTCAGCTGGGCTTAGATTTCTTTCGACTGAGCTAAAATTCGTGTTTTGAAAATTTTGTCACTGGAACAATTCCAGCTGAGCCGCGATTTCTGTCGGCTGGGCTAGAACCTGGTTATTTTGAAAATTCTCTTGAAACACTCCCTTTTACATTTTAAATGATTTTTAAAATTTATACAAATGTAGTATGTTTAATTATAAGATGATTATGTTGTTCTTAAGGTGTTTATATTATGGTAAGGTAGTTGCATTATTTTTGTAATAACTATGTTTTGATGAGGTGAATGTATTATTATTGAGATGTATATGAATTATTGATGAAATGATGATATATGTATTATTATGGAGTTTGTTGTGTTCTTTTGGGAAGATTTTATAGAAAATGGTTGCTTAGGGAAGGTAAGTTCCACGCCAGGACTCTGATCCACTAAAGCAACCTGGGGGTCTCGCTTGGTTGGATATCTTCCCGAGTACCCACCCCTATATTTTTAACTTCGAATAACGTGTCGGAGTGATGAAAATTGCTTTCCCAAAAGGCTTAGACGACTCTTTTAGTGTATATGGGAAGAATTATTGTTGGTGGTGAAACGTGGTTCCTTGAGACAGACCATAAGTGAGATGGTGGGTACAAAAGTGTCATACCTCAAACTTGAAGGAATCTAAGTTTAGTTGTTATTGTTGTTTGTGAGTAGGCACATAAGTTGAGGGTGTTTGGTGGGTCCTCAACCTAGTACTGGAGGTTTTCGTGGTGGCTAACGCTAAATGGGCCTATAGAATAGATGAGTGGGCGAATCCCTATAGAGGCTAAGTTCTTTGCAAGCCTTATTGAGGTAAGCCATTACCCACACTCATCTATTTTCGATAAAACCACACTTCCTCCGCATGATTAATCTAGGTCTCCCCGAATGGTCAGAGAGGTGACTATGTTAAGGGATGTACTTGATGTAAATCTCCATGGAGTAGAGTCTGTCATTGGTGTTTGAGTGTGGTGCACTTGGTGATGATGATTGATAGACTCATGATGATGATGTTTGATGGTTGAATTTTTAGGTTGATATTTGTTTGAGATTCATGATGGCTATACGTGTGATATTCTTTAATGATAGTTAGATGTTGTTATTATTTGATTTTCAAATTCTATGTTTTAAAGATGATAGTATTTTAATTATGTTTTATTCTATTAAGCTTTATTTGTTTGAAGTATATATGTTTTTTGGTAAGCGTACCCTTGCGTTGTGGCACATATGATTGTGACTGTGATAATCTCGAACTTCGTATTCGTGGGAGCAGATGGCTAGGAGGTGGATCCTTCCCTTGGGAGCATTGGGATGGATGTGAATGGACGTGAAGATGTGATCCTTCTTTTCTTGTTTTTGATTAGTTTCATGTATAGTGTTGACTAGCTTAATTGTTTAGGGAGTTTATCTTATATAGTGTTATATATATGTTTATAGGGGCGTTTGTTTCAAGGTATAACATTGTATTCCCAAGAATCATATTCCCAGGAATATTATTAGTGGGAATGTTATTCCAGGGAATATTTAAAATTTTGTTTGGTTAGATTTTAACATTCCTGAGAATATTTTTGAAATTTAAAATAATTGAAATAAAAATTGAGTTAAAATGGAAGTTATAAGTGGGTTTAAAAATTAACTTCCCACATTCCCATGGGAATACAACTTACCCACCCCTCTTCATGGGAATAAAAATGAAGCAAATCATGTTGTAACCATTTTCCCGGGAATGAGGATACCCATGAATATCTTTTTTAAAACTTCAAACAAACATGGGAATACATTCCCATGTCCATATTCCCAAGAATAAGTTTTTAGTCCGTGAAACAAACACACTCATATAGATATGCGCAAGGTTGCTCTAATGTTGTATCTTTTGTTAACATGTTGAAATGTCATAGGGCATATGGTTTACTCAGTTGATAGTCTTATTACACATAGTGTTATATCTTATTGTCATGAGCTTTAGCTTTTAGTTTTGAAACTCGAAAAGTTTGTAAGTATTTTCATAAATAAATTAATTTAAGAGTTGAAATAAATTAAAATAAAGTATTCCGCTTCTTTAGTTATCGAGTTGTCATGTAGCGGCAATGGGTCGTTACATCCCCCTTTTTGATGATGACAAACCATAATAAGATTTTGATTAAAAAACAACATAATCATGTAAGGTATCATTATGTAATAAAGTACTATGATTACGATATGTCATGCATAAGATGGAGCATATGGCTGGGTAGAATATGAAAAAAGAAAAAATATAAGTACTCCCCCTAAGTCCAACATTTTTCTTAAGATGTATATGTATCAGAGCTAAAGATGAATTTAAAAACATGTTTCAGAGTAAAAAGAAGAAATTAAAGACATGTTATCAGAGCAATGTGTGATCCTACTGATAATGGTGCCTACTGGGCCTCATCAAGTTCTTTTGTAAGATGAAACTCATTGTGTATCATTGGTTTCATAATATCAGCGAGCTGTTTAGATACTTGATACATAATATCATGTATGCTCATATCAATTTGCTGCCTAATGAAAGATGTTGTCATTATAGTAGGCATTTTTGTACCCACCACAGTGGCATCGACAGAAGAAACGGTAGCAAGCGTCACCATTTTTGTATTGGAGTTAAGGGTGTTATGGGCATCATGGATGTAGGCATCTTGAGAGTATGGGATTTGGCCGCCTTCCTATTGCATGTCTTTTTCTATGTTGGTTCCATATTTCCTGTATTCTTACCAGAGCGTAAATGTGTCAAACGATATCGGCCTTTGCTTAAAATTTGGTAATTATTTCACCTACTCTGGTCCTGTAACACCCTTGTTACTTTTAAGGATTTTCTTATTATTTTTTAAATTTGCGGAATAAATTAGTATTTAATTATTAAAAACATTATTTTGAAAAATGGTAAATTTGTTCTCTTTAAACCTTATTACTTGAAACTCTAGAAGAAGATCATTCTTTTATATTTACCACACACTTAAAAATGCCCTTTAAATGAAATATCATTTTTAGCAAAAAAAAACAATAAAAAAAATATAAAAAAAACTCAATTTACAAACGTCATACCTGCGACAAACTATTAAAACATAGTAGAACTTATTTTAAACATCCTCAATTTCATCATTAAACAATTCTATTACACAAAACTGAATATACTTTTCCATTCTTGAAAATAAATGCATTTTACACCCGAGTCACATATAAGGAATTGATACATCATCATGAAGTGAAAATCTAGTCTACCCCCTTTATACAGGAAAAGGACCGAGACTCAAAGCAGTGACTCAATAGGATTCAACTCTTATCTACCCACTTAACCCATGAGACATCCTTAGGGAATCTTCTGTTTCCTTGAACAAGCCCATCCATGTCCTTAACGCTTGTCGTAGTCATTCCATTCCATCTCTGATGATCGCACAGAAACATTCGTCTCCATCTGAAAAATGGTAAAGCATGTGAGTGAGTTCTCCATTTCCTTGGTCGCCACAAAACAAAGGGACTTAACAGTCCCAAACAACCTATACAATCACTGCGTATGGTTCACTAGCAATAACCACTCACGGTAATCCTAGTATGAGTATCTATCTCACAACATTTACTCCTACGGGCCCCATTGCCATTAAACCTCACAGGCTTTTAATGGTCTTACGCAACTACGTGGATGACGATTGGGAGCACACGACTCATGTTTGGTACAAGTTAATCAACTCAAGTGACACGTCGTTCTCACCAACCATGGTTATAGCTCCGTCCTTGTCGGGAACGCCAAGTCAGTTGCGTGAGTCCCCCGCGCTAACCGGACTTTTAACCTTAGCCGAGTTATCACAACTTGACACCATTTCCCCAAGTCTCCTTTGAGTCGACTAACTATCCCCCAATGTACAGGTTGTGGCCATCTACTGCTTACAACGAACCTCACACGTCTCCACGCTGAGAATCACCTTTCATAGAACATCCGGTTTCAATGGTATTCCACGGGAGGATATTAGAGGACCCTCCCAGCGAGCATGGAGCCAACCCCATCTTTGATTCATAACATCGTCTCTCTAATTCTACCCCTTCTTTGCCACTGATGTCCTTTCCACATAATTTCGTCTTCTCGTAGCATGCGCCATCCCGTGCAAGGTAAATGACACAAATTGTCATTCACTATTCCTCGTACAACAAGAGGAGAAGGGTTTCGTCCCTTCTCACCTCTTAGCATCATGAACATCATGATCGCTTAAAGTGAACACATCCACTTACAAACTTCTCAGTGCCTCGGGCACCTCAACCTCAACCATTTTATTCATACACAAACAAAACCAACATGCATTACCGAGAGACAAAGCCCCTCGGACTCAAATCACGACAAAATAATACTACCTTTGTTCCTATTTATAAGACCCAAGTTAGAAGTAGTGTTTGTTCCTTTTTATAAGACTCAATCCACAATGTCTCATGCATTAATTATTTTTAGACTAAAGTATCCCTAATTAAATAAGAGAGATTTTATTGATAGGCCTTTAGAAGAGAGAGAGGAACATTAATGACAATGGTATTTTTGGAAAAGCATATAAATTTAGGACAAATTTATTGCTATCAACTAAATTAACCATTTTCCTTAATCTTAATTAATTAGGTAATTGGGTTTTATAAATAAGAACAGAGGTAGTATATAGCAAATCTTATAGAATTTAATATTCAATGCCGAAGGTCACATCCTTTCGGTCTTAGCAAACAAACCATAATGAAATAATCAACAAAGTAACAATATACAATTCAATATTACAATTTCGAAGGTCACGTCTTTTCGGTCTTAGCAAACAATTCGTCAAGAATAGTCAATGGAGTAACATTCACAAAATTGGGAAGAACAAATATCCAATCAACTCATGAAAAAGATAGCATTCACATGGATATATCAACATACTTTTACAAATTAAAAACTCATTACAAACTCAAAAATTTGTCAAACCCGTAACTAACACCAAACCAAAAATTTCAAGCATCAAAAGTTCATAAATTAAGCTCCAAACACTCCCAAATTAAGCCCCAACTTATATATACATATAAACTTTAATTTTTCACTAAATAGAACTCAATTTAGGCATTTAAAACTTGGATTCTTGGTGGTTTAACATCAAACCTGAAATGGGTCCTAAATTTCCTTTAAAAGGCCCCAAAACTTAAAAATTAGATTCCCCGTTGATCTATAAATCCGTTTTCGATGAACCAGATATGTAATCCTACATTTTAAAACATGAGGAATCCATTTTTGAGGTCAAAAACAACTAATTCCAGCTCCATAATTCCCAGTTTTCAAAACAGGGCAAATTCAATTAAAACTCAAAAATTAAATTCTCAATGATCTAGAAATCCATTTTTGATGAACCTTATATGCAACCCTACATTTTCAAATATGAGGAATCCATTTTTAAGGTCAAGAAAAGCCAATAATATCCCCATCATTCTCAGTTTCATAAACAGTGCTAAAACAGGGTAAAAATGCATTTAAACTAAAAAATTAAATTCCAAATGATCTAGGAATTTGATGAATCCTATATGCAACCCAACATATTAGAACATGAGAAATCCATTTTTGAAGTAAAAAAAAATAACATAAAACAGCTCCATTATTCCCACTACACAAAACAAAACAGATTTAGCATAAATGACCCTAAAACTTAAATATTTCATTCCAATTGATTCTCATGTCCAAATGTAACATTCCGCATATGCAACCCTAGGTTTTCATATCCAAGGAACCCATTTTTGGGATTAAAAACATCAAAAAGTGTAACCATTATTCTCAGTCACGTGAACAGTAACGAAAATGGCACTTAACACATGCTTCACACATTTAAATTTACATTTGATGGCATTCAAGCTTGACCTACTAAGAGTAAGTCTTAAAACAAAAAAATTAGGCTCAAAAAAGTGAAGGAATGATATGAACCTGCCAAAGTCCAATTATTTCAAATATCCTTTGCACTGGATGGAAGGCTACTTGACAAAAGCGGAAGCTAAAACAAGCAAAAAGGCTTTTCAAAGCTTAATCATGGAGATGCAAGCTAAAGAAGGTTTAGCTAAACTAGAGCCCAATCCAAGAAATGTCTCATATATACAATTTGAAGATTATTTCAGCAAACTTGAAGACAAAAAATTTGGATAGCAAAATGAGTCCAACAGTTAATACTGAAGATGCATCTGTGGGCTGGAATTTATTTGGGTGGATTACTTAGTTTTGGGGCTAAGTAGTTAGTTAAGCCCAAATTTCCTATTTTTCATGTAATTTTCGTATTTATTTTTGGGGAATAAGTTTAGTGTTTTTAGGCTACCTAAACCATTATGATGGTTAGTGGGACTTAATGAACCATTGTGATGGTTGGTGGGACTTCATAAACTGTTGTGATGGTTAATGAACCATTGTGATGGTTAATGAACCATTATGATACTTCATGAACCATTGGGATGGTTAGTGGGAAGCATAATGGGAAGTAAATGTTAGTGGGTAATTAATGCCTAGTGGGATTGTTAGTGAAATTTTACTTCTTTTGTTTTAAGGGCTGCCTAGCATAGCCTATAAATAAGAACCTCTTGTAAGCTTTCAAGGCAGAATTTGCATATTAATCATATTGAGTGTTTCTCATTTGTGAGAGCTTCCCCTTTGTTCTTGCGTTAAGAACTTTATAGTGTTGGTTCTACCAGCAGATCGCGGTTAGGGTCACGCTTTCTTTGATAACTTTGGTTCTATCGACAGGTCGCGATTATGGTCAAGTTCCTCTTTCTATCATTTACCTGTTTTCAAGACGATCCGTTAAGTAGATTTGTATTAGAACTCATCCCATACCTCAATGAAATCGAAAACCAATCAGTGGGTTTGAAAGCCCTTAAGCTCCTCTTTAACATACTTAAGATTGAAGAAGAAAAGCCTCTTTCTTACTTGGGTCCAAATTGTAGAGAGAAGGTGAGGGTGGGTCTAGAGAGAAGGAGGAGAAACTTTAAAAACACACACACTCTCTCTTTCTTTCCAAACCGGCGGCTACAACTAATGGGGGCTTCATTTGCTCTTTATATTGGGACCCAAAACCCTAATTGGGTGGATCCCACTAGATTTAGGGTTAGGGTTCTAACATAATTAGAGTATATGTCACTTATTCTTAGCTTAAGTTTAATTAATTAACTCTAGTTCAAGTAGGCTTTACTAATTAATTATTAACTACTTCTCTTAGGACTTGAATCAATAAAATTGAACTTAATTAAGTTTAATTAATTAAGATTTCTAAATCACTAATTATCTTAGAACATTTAATTTCACTAATATGCAACATTTAATTTTCTAAAGCCCATGCTTCTTGAATCATTTAATTTGGACTTAAAATGAATTTTCTAAGTCCAAATTACTAAGAAAGTTGCTAAAATTATTAATTAATTCAAATTAATTAATTTTAATGAACTTAAGTCATTTCTATGCTTAATTATAATTATTAAAATTTTATTTAAGTTCAAAATAATTTTTTAAGCTCAAAACTGTATAATTACCAAAATACCATTAATGAGAATATTCCCTTACTTTGACTAGTTTTGACTTTCTTTGACTTTTGGTCAAATCATAGTCAAAACTTATTTTACTAATTATTTTTACTTCATTAATGAAGATTTAATGTCTCACATTCATTTAGTTGCTAACTAGTTCTTTTTAGGCTTTAATTAAACAAATTGCACTCTATTTTGTTTAATTACCTTAATTAAATTTTTTAAATCACTAATTACTTTCGAACAATTAATTTTACTAATTAAAGTCATTCTAGACCTATTAGTAAGCTAATTATGCTCTTAAAAGTCTAATTGTTAGATTCTAGACACAAGTTCCACTTAATTACAACAATGTCATTAATTAGTTGACCAAATCTCTTCCCATTGACTTTGACCAAAGTGAGTTTATCTTTGACTTTTCAAATTTTGACTTTCCCTCTACTAATCATGTGATGTCTCTACTTAATCCTTATTAAGTAATACTTAATTTAATTATTTTTATTATTTTCTTAATTACTTAATTAATCACTAATTAAGAGGTTAATTTTCTATTTAATCTTAAGCTTTTAAATTAAGGGTGTTACAAGTCCCACCAAGCACGCTAATTTTGTTGTCGCGCGAAAAACCAACCGATTGAATCGGCTAATGCTCAAACACGATTCCAAAATAAGAGTCAAGCAATTGAAGTTGAGAAGGGAAATTTGCTTCTCAACATTGGGTTCCCAAACTACTAAAGAAAGTGTTTGGTGTAGGTGAAGGAAAAATTGTGCTAACACAGTAAAAATCAAACTGAAAAGCGATAAAGCAATAAACTCGGTAAAGATAAGATGCAATAATGTAACAACTGAGTTTAAATTTTGATTAAAGGTCCTTTTTAGTTGTAATACAAAGAGTATTTGTAGGAATCCTATCTAAACAACAACTTATAACTACTTAATTGTAACACTCAGCACACTCTTCTACTTCTCAACAATTTTCTCCCATTATCCCTAGTAACCACCATGCTCCTATATTTTCGGCATGCAACATCTACCACTTCTATTTGGATAAATTTTGACTGGGTCTTAAAAGATTTTTAGCATCTTTAATTTAATAACTTAATCTAAATTTTTCCAAGTCACCGAAAATCACCGCTTAAACCAATCCAATTCGGCCCATTACAATTAATTACCATCAACAAATTTAGGCAATTGCTATTTACACTTCCATTTTTGCTAAGTACACCCCTCATCCCTTCTATTTTTTTTTAATTACCCATTATACCCTTTTCTCTTAAGTCATTGCACCCCTTGAATCCCCCTTTTTCTCTTCCTTTGCATGCATGCTATCACGGTGCCGTTCATCCCATAGTGTCGTACTCGTCTCATAGAGTCACGGTGTCATACTTGTCTCCATCTTATGTAACCCCATCACAAGTCATCCTTCATACTCTTTCTGAAAATGTCTTTCCAAAACAACATATACCAATTTTGGAAAGACATTTCTAGAACTATATGTTATAGTTCCATAAATGTCTTTCTAGAATTGGTATATGTTGTTCCAAAAGGACATTTCTGGTAGTTATAAATGTACCTTAAACTTCACGAGTCGCACCAATGTTGACATCTGCAGACTTATTTGAACGCAATACACTTGGAGTTGAAAGGCACGCTCGAGACCACTGTATATTCAAAATTGCCAAATACAATATCAAAAGTCACCGTTAAAAGCTTTGTTTTGCAATTAAGGTGTGTTTTCTTATTAGTTTATCTTTTACTGTGTAAAAAAAATGAAGTTTGATTACACTATATAATAGATGTAGTTATGGACGTACCTTGAAACGCAGTGCCATGTGGAGGAAAACACACAAAATTACATATAACATTGATGGAAAACGCAATATTATATAATGAATATAAGGTTTAAAGAACAATAAAGATAGGATGAAAATAAGATTTTAAAGGCTAACAACCATGGAGGTGTAAGATAAGGGTTTAAAAGGGTAAATTTGGTAAAAAAAATATAAAAAAGGGAATGGGGTGTACTTAGCAAAAATTGGTGTAAAAAGCAAGTGCCACACATTTATCATTTTCGGCCTATCGATTTGGATTACCAAAAATTCAAATACCAACAAAGCCTTATAAATTATGACGACTTCTATGGTGGACCACTTTCACAAGTGCTCCACTAAGCACCAGTTTTAGGAGCCTTTAGATTAATCTAAGGTCCATATTCTTATAATACACCCTCCACACCATAACATTATCTCTTTAGTCTCCCTCCCTCTCTGGCAACTCTTCCACCGTCATCACCCACCACCACCACGAACGCCACCGTCACGCACCAGCGTGACCATCCCTCCTCCTTCCCCTTTCCTCTATGACCTCCTTAATCAAGGGAGCCTCATCGAAGAGCACCGAATGCAGCGAGCTGATGTCGTACTTTCCCTTGATGGCGTGGGAAATGTTGAGCATGGCGACCAGAATGGGTGGCACGAGCAGCAGGTACCACGATGGTGGACCCCAAAGCCAAAAGCCCCGTTGCGAAGGCCACCATACCGTATATGTGAAACATGGGGACCGTGCAGATGAAGGTCCTGTGGTGTTGGAGGAGTAGAGCAGCGTGCCCATGTCGTCCTGCTCCACACGCTCCCTCACGCGCTGAGACCCAGGTTCCTTCTTCTCCATCTCTTCGAGTGTGGTGACAATTTTAGCGTTGGAGTTGTTAGCGTGGTTGTCCTTGTCCTCGTCCATGAGAATGATTGGTAGATAGTGCACTATTGCGATGATTTTGGGGAGTAAAGGAAGGACTGTGAAGGTGAGGAGGGCTTGGAATCGGCGATCTGCTTGGCGATTTCGCACGTGGTGTTGAGGGGGTTGGTGGTGGTGATGATGGCGCCGAGGGACATGACGACGAGGCAGACCACAGGGGAAGTGGATGAAGTTGGGAGAGAGGATGAAGACCACGTTGCGCATGTGTGAGCAAATATCAAGCTATGGTGCATGATTTGGGGAAGAAAGGGGAAAAGGGGAAGAAGGAGGAGGAGGGTTGGTCATGTTGGTGTGTGACAGCAGCGTTTATGACGGTGGTGGGTGGTGACCGGCCGCTGGTGACGATGGAGAAGACTAGAGAGGGAGAGAGACTAAAGAGATAATATTATGGTGTGGAGAGTGTATTATAAGAATGTGAACCTTAAATTAATCTAAGGGCTTCTAAAACTGGTACTTGGTGGACCACTTGTGATAGTGGTCCATCCTAGAAGCTGTCTATAAGTTATATTCAATTTTTTTGGTATCGATTCCACACACTACGTAGAATTGCAGCTCGAACTGCCTTTAATTTATTTCGATATTTTAGAAGTTCACTTGCAATAACATGCAATCTTTTCCATAAAAAAAAAAAAAATGCAATCTTTACTTTTGCTACGGAGCGTGGAAACTAGTTCGTATGTGTTTAATTATTTTATTACTTTATGCATATTTTTTTATTCATATTATTTTATGCATATAAGTGATGCGATCCACATTAAACGGAATAATATATAAATTTTTTTGTGTTCTAATCAATATACTCGTAAAAGAATTATTTTATATCTAATAAAATTATGCTTGCATGTATCCGTTTGTGATTTGCAGAGTGATTCTTTTTCCCTATTGACATTTTTCTCTTTCATGCAATGATTAGCTTCTTTCTTTGTTAACTTGGCAAGACCTTTACGTTTACAAGAAAAACCAAAAGTCGTAGCTTTATAAGTTAAACAATTTTGTTATCAGAAAAAGAAATAAAAGTCAAATGTGAAGGACACGTGCTGGATAAACTGTCAAATTTGAAGTACAAATAAAAAATAACAATACTTGGTATGTAATATGTATAATGTAATAAATTAACTAGGGGTATTTTTTATAAACACTTATTTAATACCTTCTTTTTTTACTGCTTCTTATCGCGTGAAATATTATGTCATAAATTTAATAATTAAATTTATTGATATAAACTATAACTTATTTTAATAAATTTCTCACAAAATAATCCAAAATTTAAAAAGCTTTAATTATTAATAAATTATTTTTATAAATGCAAATAAAATTCGTAAAACTCTTCTTAACAATGTCTAAACAAAGGGTGTGTTTGAGATAGCTGAAAAAATTATATTATTTCAATAATCGATTATATGTATAATCGATTGTTGTTATAATTGATTATAATTAGAATAATTTTGCTTGAGTAAATTTACTGAAAAGTTATTTGAAGATAATTAAATTCGTTTGGATGCAACAAAAAAATCAGTTTTTACATAATAAAATAGTATAAAAATAGTTGAAAAGAAAAATAAACTATTGAAAAAATAATCATAAGCTACAAATTTTTATATTAAAAAAAACAGCTTTTTTTTCAGAGAAAAAAGCTTTTTACAAATTTCAACTGATGTCCCAAACATCTAGTTTATTTTATAAACAACTTCTTTTCCTTAAAAACAACTGAAATTAAAAAAAATAATTATCTTTCCCGAACATGCTCTAAGTATGTATAAGAATTTCCGGGGGGGGGGGGGGGGGGGGGGGGGGGGGTAACAATTTTATGGATTATCAAAATTTCGAAAAGCTCAAACAAAGTTATAGGTTGCAAAATATGGTGTGATACTTACGTACGAAAATCCAAATAAAGACGTATATAAGTACAGCGGTACATGACTAACAAGAAGGAAGAAGTACAAAGAAAACCATCTAAGGGTTGGACTTTGGACTTTGGAGGGACCCGGAGCCCACATCCACATTACATAGTAGATAGTACTCTTTTAAAATATTTATATTTTTAATTTGGCTTAAATGTATTTTTAGTTCTTGTAAAATTAGTGATTTTTAATTTTAGTCTTTATAAAAAAATTTCTTTGATTCTCATCTTTAAAAAAGTTGAAATTTTGTTTTTAATTCCTACTATTTTATATACGAAACTTGTTAACTACTTAAGTGTTGTTTACTGAAAGGTTAAGTGATTATTCCAATTAACACCCGTTAGTATCAGTGGTACAATGTCAATATGTGATATATACCTAAAAAATGTTTTTGAGATTCCTAAACTAAAATGTTATTTATCTACCTTAAATAAACTTTAAGGACTAATAGTGATTTCAGATTTTGGAAGGTTGAAAGAAAAAAAAACATTTTATAGAGACCAAAATCAAAATTTGCTAATTTTATAGGGACTAAAAACAATATTTTTATATTTTAGAGGACAAAGAAAAAATTAATAGGAATCAAAATCAAAATACACTCATTTTATAGGGACTAAAAAATATATTTAATAATTTTAATTTTTATTATAACTCACTAGTTAAGAACAAATACTCCTTGCCTTGTATTTGTATATGTAGTTGATTTTTTAATGAAAAATAAAAAGATGATTAAGAAATATGTAAATAACTACCATGATTGAGGAGTGATATTTCCTTTATCATTAGTATAGATTAACCATTATCTTCAAGACATTTGATGCTAAAATTTTATAGATAATAATTGTTATTACCTCCGATCTTTATTATAAGGTCCAAAATATTAAAAGTGTGGTTTGGTTCTTTTTATAATGTTCAATATAAAATGTCTCATACATTAATTATTTTTTTAACAAAAATTTTCTTGATTAAAGTCAGTTCTAATAACGTGATAATGGGAGAAACATAACCCATTAATATTTGTTAGTTTTATTCACATGGATAGTTTAAAAAAAAAATATTAATTTAAGACAAATATAATATTTTTAACTAAATTAATCAAATTTCTTAATTATGATGAATTAGTTAATTGGACCTTATAATAAAAATAATAAATAATATGTTATTGGCAAATGCTAACGAGTGCGTGTAAGGAACTAAAAGGAGAAGGGGACTAAAAGGCAATCAATGTGGAGATTTACTACTACAACTTTTAGCCTGTGTAATTGTTTACTATGTCCATACTTGCTAATGTTGGTGGTTGCTGGTGATTGTTGTTTGGGTTCGTGGATGAGGTTATTATATCAGTCTGCAGTGTAGGATACGACTGGTTACTCTCTATTTATGAGCTTTCAAAATCATTAATAGGTAGTAACCTCTCATTTAGTAGGATCATGTATAAGGGGTTGGGTAGAGGAGGATTGCAACAAATATTTGTTTTCAGTTATGGTACTACTGGTACCTGTTATATATATATATATATATAAGAGTTTTTTTGAGATGTGCAAAATTGCGCTATTCATAATTTTTTTTGCGCTCTCCTATGATTTTCACAATAAATATTTTCTCTTTTTCTTTTTAATTCCTTAATCAGTACCCTTAGGACACCGGTTACAACACCCTGTGTTATTTTTATAGCTAAAATTTCAAGTTTTTACACCGATTGACTATAAGTAGTTATTACTCAATATATACCATGTCTATTAGTCAAATGACAAACCTTATTCATAATTTAATTAATTGTTGTCAAGTGTCAATTGGTCTTTAAAAGATGTAGAATTTCAAAGGTAGAAAATATATATTCCTATAATAATGCTCCGACAGAGCCAAAAATGAGAGTTACACGCAGGAATAAGAAAACAACGTATGTGAGAATGGCGTGGCGTTGCGTTGTTTTCGTCATTCATCATGTCCAGTCGGGGCCACTCGGTGGATTCATTGTATTTACTGATAACATTATATATATTTTTTTCTTTTATTATAGTATAGTAAAGGAACTTAATAATTGAATTAATCATGTAAGAATATAAGAAAAGAAAATCGGATCTAACTCTTCTATCAAACAAAAAGGGATCACAAAACCATGATTTGTGTGCAATTGTTCTTTACATCACCTTCGTTTCTCCTCTTTGTTAAATGAGTTTACTTGTTTCTAAACATTTATTTAATCACAATCAATTCATCCATAACAACTATCAAATCATCAACTGTTTTATTATTAAAAAAACATCAGTTTCTTGTAGTTAGTTCCTTGTTATAATTTTCTTTTCATTTCTTTTTAATTTTTAATTTACTATGCACCCAATGATGCGTACAACGGTGCATGAGAGATAGCTTTGATTCCGGGGAGAGATGTGAAACATCACATTATGTTATTATGGGAATGTCATACAATATAGTAATAAAAAAAATGACATACAATATGGAATGAATTTTCAATTTAGAAAGCACTATTCTAAGCAAGAACTAACGAATACTTCGTTTTAATTAAGTCAAAGTATAACATTTTAAATGTGTTTTTAACGAAGCTAAAGTTATGTTCTTGATATTAAAAATAAATTTTAACAATTGATATATGAGAAAAGAACATGAAGAAAGCTAAGTTCCTCTATTCATTGGCGGACCTACAATGTAGTCAGGATTTGCAAGTGCACCCCCTCATTTTTAAAAAATCACAGTAAAAGTGTTTTTTCACAAAAAATTACAAGTAAAATCTTATATTTTTATATTTTATTTCATCTATATTTATATATTTGAACCCTCCGATTTTAGTTTTTGTATTTTTGTATTTTATTAACAAACTTTTATATTTTACATATTATTGTCATGATAAGAAGGTTTTAGTACAAATAAATTTACACTTAAAATGTAACAAATCACATAATATTGATATAGCTAATTTGTTAATCATTTATCCTTTATTACTTAAAGGAATATACACTTAGTAGTCAGATCCCCCTGCCCCAAAAAAAGTTCAAGGATATAAAAGTAATTTCGCATTCTTAAAAAAAGGTCAACATAATTAAAATGCATTAAATATAACAAAAATTTTTAAATTTGAATTCAATTACCATTTAAATAAATACCATTTATCACCATAAACACCATTTAATGTAAATTTTTTTGGTACAGAAAGACAAAAAAAACATAAGACAAATTAAGTCACTCCCTATATTCGCAGAAGACTTCCAAGGCAAAATCTATTAATTTTTTACCGAAATTTTTTTACTAGTTGATTCCAATCATAAATCCCTCAATAATTTATTATCGTAATTTATCACATTTTTTGGCATTCATATTTATCAATAAACTAAGACTAAGTAAAACTCAAAACTCCATAATAAAAAAAATTTAAAATTATATTTCATCATCAAATAATAATAGATAAAAAATAGTCATCCTTTATTACTTAAAGGAATATACATCTAGCAGTTAGATTTTCCCCCAAAAAGTTCAAGGATATAAAAGTAATTTTGCATTATTAAAAAAAGGTCAACATAATTAAAAATTTAAAATGCATTAAATATAACAAAAAAAATTTAAATTTGAATTCAATTACCATTTAAATTAATACCATTTATCACCATAAATACCATTTAATTTAAATTTTTTTGGTACAGAAAGAAAAAAAACATAAGACAAATTAAGTCACTCCCTGTCTTGGCAGAAGACTTCCAAGGCAAAATCTATTAATTTATTATCGAAATTTTTTTACTGATTGATTCCAATCATAAATCCCTCATAATTAATTATTGTAATTTATCACATTTTTTTGGCATTCATATTTATCAATAAAATAAGGCTAAGTAAAACTCAAAACTCCATAATAAAAAAAATTTAAATTATATTTCATCATCAAATAATAATAGATAAAAAACAGTTATGAATTGATGTAAATCAAAAATATATAATTTTGATGATGAAATATTAAAGAAACTGAGAAAAATATAATTAGAAAATATTAAAGAGTTAAAAAAAACTGAGAAAAAATGAAAAGTTGAACTTTTTAACTGTACTAATTTAAATTTTAAATATAATTTTGAAAATTAATTCAAACTAAATTATGTGTATATATAACTTATTTCTATATTATAAAATTAAAATACACAATTTAGAGAGTGGGGCCTTTCAATTAAAATTAAATTATATTTTATAATTGGACATGATAAATATTTTATATAATTAAAATTAATAATAAATAAATATATTTAACCACAGTTTCAAATAAAATATTTAACCATAATTATATATATACACATAATTTAGTTTGAATTAATTTTCAAAATTATATTTAAAATTCAAATTAGTATAGTTAACAAGTTCACTTTTTCATTTATTTTCTCAGTTTTTTTAACTCTTTAATATATAAGGTACATGTATGATTATACTTTTATCCAAAATTGACTATTAATTGGTTTCTTGCTAACCTTTATAGGCAGAGTACGTTGTGATTTCAAAGAAAAAAGAAAATATAGAAAGAAAGATAGAGAGCGTATTTTTATATTGTGGTATTTCTTTTTCTTTTACTAGGATTGTGAAAAAAAAAGTAAAAAGTTGTATATAAACTTTCTTATACCTATTGATTCTATGCATTGGTGGAAATGATTTTTATACTATATGTTTTATCAATTCTGGTAATTTTGTTTAGCATAGTATATGTTTCTAAAATAATCATGTTTAACATATTATAATAGTTTGAAAGTCATGATAGGTTTTATTGTTGTATGTTGGTTCTTAAATATTCCTTTGCCAAAACATAATTTAATTATATTGTTCTAAAATATTAATTAATTGATTATATGTTTTTTTTTTTACTAGAATTCAATCTATTAGCAGGATAAATTTCAGTGGTTGGTTCAAAACTTTTGATACAAGATTTTTTCCACAAATTGTTCCTATTTAATATAATTTAGCAGGATAATTATTTGTTCCTATATTTTTCATATAATTTAGTAGGATAATATTAATTTGTTTTTGGAAAATTAAGGTAGAGTTAGTAGTGATTCTTTTTAATATCTCTTTTATTCATTTTATAGAGTATTATGTTAACAAACTAGATATATGTTAAAATCAATGTTACTGGTATGTGGCTAATTCAATATTGTTCAAAATTTAATGACTAAATGATCAATTGTTATATAGTATGTATAGCTCAAATTTGGGATTGAGATACACCATTAGTGAGTCATTAGCTTTCAAACAAAACTGCAACATTACTCAAAATTATTTTTTATCATACACACCTTAACTATTCATGTTGTCTAAATATGTATCATTTGGTTTATACTGCATCATTTGGATAGTTTAAAATTGTATCATTTGGTTACGTCTTCATACTGCTAAGAATATTAAAGGAAAATCAGCACAAGATTATTAATTAAGTTAGATTCAACTAATTAAATTTTGTTTCTAATTGTGATTGATGCAGGGTCAATTTATTATTGGGATTACTAGGCTTTGCTAAGTTAACAGACACATATTCTTTTTGTACCGCTATAAAAGTTTCATACATAAAGTTTGCAATTTACAAAAGTGATTTTTTCTCTTAAATTGTAACCCATTCTTGATTATTTATATAATATTTTATGAAATAGAAACAACAACCTATAATGTACTGCTTCTTCATAAAATAATATTTGATACACGTTTTCAATTTTTTCATGCTTAATCCTGTAAAGATATAATCTAGAAAAGTTTTTCTCCTTTTCCTCTGTTCCTCTTCAACAAAGCAACCTATGCAATTCTATATTGTATTTTAATATATTTGATTTTATATTATTATTTTATTTGTTTAATTTATTCTTATTATACTTTATCTCTTTAATAAAATAATGCCTCTTATTATACTTTATTAATAAATTAACAATTTTAAAATGGTAATATTGTTAATTTATATTTAAATGTTATCTATTTTTATAAATACAAATACAATGCATGACAAAATTTTTAATATACGATAAAAATATTTGATTTCGTAACTCTCCTCAATTATTTTGTAGATCCACCCTTGATTACGAAGTCATATTTTTATTTTTAGAAACAAATAATCTTTCTCTTTCTTAATTACTGTAGTGATAATTTTTTTTTTTTTTATAGAAACTGAATCATGACATTTCATTCATGATAAGTTGGAATATACAGTAGGGAATATATACTAATAATCTTCAAGTCTAGCATGTAGTAATAATTTTAGAAAAAGGAAATTGTGTATGTTGATTAGTGTTTGTTCCTTAATTATTTAATTTTAATATATATATATTAAATACAGAAAAAAATATTCAAAGAAAGAAATTAGTATTTAAACAATTAAATTTACATTTACTAATTTAATTATTTAAAATTTGTTATCATTGAGTTCTTGAAATTTTAAACTTTAAAATTATTATAAATACTTTTTGAAAATGGAAATAGTTGAAGTTAAATTAATAATTATAAAATCTTATTATTAATAAACAATTTCTTAATTAAAATGTGATTCATATATAAAATAATTTTAAACTAAGCATATAAAATTGTTTATAAATTATTACATACAAATTAAAATTTTTACTCTATCTCTCACTAAAAAATTTATCCCGTGCAACGAACGGGATACATACACTAATTTATATACACACACACTTAAAAAAAAAGCTGTAGTGGTATTTTGTAAATATATAGCATATGAGGTAATATTTCTCTTTGCCACATGTATGATTCCTAAACCTCTGTATAAAATCGTTAACAAAATCTAGAATAAAAAACTATTTAATAAATATGAGCATAAAACATATTAAAAAAATCTATTGATATAACTGTAACCTTTATCAATTTGTTATATTTCTTCTAAAATCTCAACTTTAATTAATTTAATATTATATTTCAAATTTCTTTTAATTTCAAATTAACACTCAACTATTCATACATGAGATTAATTTTTATAAAAAATAAGTTTTTCTCTAAGTATTAGCTATTTATAATTTCTCATTATTTATTTTAATTATTATTTATATATTTATTAAATATTTTTAATTTCTCCTTTCAAATATTGTGTAAATAAAAAATCATTTATACAATGCATGGGATATTGGTTTGTTATATTAAATTATGTAATGCTATTAATGTATTATTAGATTTTGGCATTTAGGTTGTTGTAATGATAAAAAAAAAAAAAGCATTAAGGTTCAAACATTATTCCTAAAAGACTTCAAATTTTGTTATGTATTTTTGTATTTTATTAACAAACTTTTATATTTTACATATTATTGTCATGATAAGAAGGTTTTAGTATAAAAAAAAATTTACACCTAAAATGTAACAAATCACATAATATTGATATAGCTAATTTGTTAATTTATACACACACACACACACCCACCTAAAAAAAACTGTAGTGGTATGTTGCAAATATATAGCATATGATGTAATATTTCTCTTTTCCACATGTATGATTCCTAAACATCTGTATAAAATCATTAACAAAATTTAGAATAAAAAACTATTTAATAAATATGAGCATAAAACATATTGAAAAAAAATCTATTGATATAACTGTAACCTTTATCAAAAACATCTGTATAACAATACCTATAAATAGTTCTAGATAGTTAGATGCTTGATGGCTTGCATAGACTAATAACACCTTGGTTTCTTAACAAATTTTGTCCAGACTATGTATTGGTAAATTCTAAACACCAGCAACACTTAACAGAATCCAAAAGTTATCATCTATCTAGAATTTGTATTTAATTAGTTTTTCCAGTTATGCTATTGCAAAACCTTTTACTATATAAGTAGAAAACAAGACCTCCATATGTACACAAATTTATCTCCAAACAATTTTAAATTCTCAGCAATTAGACTTTCGACAAAGAGCAAATCTCCACCATGGTGAATCTCTTGTCTTCTTCTCATATGGAATACAATATTTATCATCCAAGTTCTAACACTTTATCTTGTTCAAACTTAACTTGCCTATTTTTTTTTAACACTAGTGGTTTATGTACAGGTTCACATGAAGTTTATATCTAAAGTAATGATACTTTCATTATCAATATTGCTATTATTGTCAAGAACAACATACTCCCTTGATCAAGAGCGTAGAAATCTTATCAAAACAGCTACTTTTGAGTCTGAAAAATTTGAAATGGGACCCGGAATAGTTGCAGCAAGAACATTTATGAATATTGAGTTTCCAAAGGGTCATATTGGGGTAAAAAGTTTCGATACTGAATTAGTAGATGAAGAAGGAAATTTTGTAACTCTGTATGAAACTTACCTTCACCATTGGTTTGCAATAAGATACTTTGCAAATATTACTATGTCACACAATCCTAAGTTTCGTCATGATAATGATTTCATTTACAAGAGAAATGAGGGGACATGAAATGGATATATTCTTCCACATTATTGGGGCCTTGGAGTTGAATCACGAGGAACATCCTCAAACATTCCTGATCCTTTTGCAATAGAAGTAGGCAACCCTGCAGAAATTCCCAATGGATATGAAGAGAAATGGTTGTTCAACATCTTGGTCATTGATACACGTGGCACGCAAGATAAGAAAGGTTGCACTGAATGTAGATGCAACCTTAAGAATCTTCCAAAGGACTTCTATAATGTCACAAGGGACATTGACTACAGATTATAAAGGAGGTATCTTTTGTTGTCAGGACAACGCACAATGCAGACTAAGAGAAGGTTTTCAAGGCCCAAAGAGAAGGCTTTCCTTAAGATATAAAATAAAGTGGGTCGACTGGGACATGTACAAAATACCAGTTAAGGTTTATATACTTGATTCAACCGATCGAGTGAGATCAAATGGCTCCACAACAATTCATGATTGCCAGGTAGATAAGTTATTCAAGGTTGTAGTACTCCATAAAAAATAAGTAGTCTTTTCAATCTCTATCAGGTTAAAAAATATAATATATGTCTATAAGATTTTGTGTTTAATTTATATTCATTGCTAGTGTAATTTTTTTTTTTACACAAATATCTAATAGGAATTCATCCTGGTGTCACATCATATTAATGATGAGGACGATGTGGTGATGAGGTGAATTTTTATTGGATGTCTGTGTAAAAACATTTTACGCTAAATTAAATTCTTAGTTTATTCGGAGTCAGTGAGCAAGAAAGATTTTTCAATTCTTACAGGCAGAGTATACTATTCCAGCAAATAATGGTGGTAAGTCTATTCATGTCCAGAAAGCAAACATCCCAATGGACAAAGGTGGTTTTCGTATATGGCATTGCTCACATGCATACATGTGTTGTCAACGCAACTTTATATGGACAGGTGATTTACAATATCTGTCATCATTCTTATATACTCTTTCACAATTTGTTATAATTTTTTTTTATTTTGAACTTTGTGTGCTTGATTTTATTGTTATATAATAAATACGCTTGATTCCATTTCATTATAAGAAGTCAAATACTATAACGCATCTTCACTACTAAAAAATATGTTTTTTTTTCTTGTTTTTTTTTTTTTTTTGTTAATTTAGGATGAAGGATTTTATGTACTTCAACACCAAAATATGGAATGGGAATGAGGAAGGTTATCTCGTTGGAATGTCTGTTTGTTATCCGCAAGAAGGATCTATCTGGGTCACTGATGGTGAAACATTGACTCTAGAAACTAGATATAAAAGTGGATTTCGCACTGGAGCTATGGGACATTTTTACATATATTTGGCATAACAATTACCAAATGAGAAAATTTAAGATTCAATGTACACTGTTCATGTATCTTCACCTGATAGCTTAATTAGATTTTGGGATAGTTGGTTCATGATAATGTAAACATCATAATTCCTCTTATCTTTGTCTTACATGCTGCAGAGTTTAATTTTTGAAAGAACACAAGACAATAGTGATGACATGATTCTTTTCCTTTTTGTTTAAAATTCATATGATTGATTCTTTGAAGATGTATTCCATTTGCTACAATTAATTAAGAATATTCCTTTATTTTTCTAAATAGATGGAGTACAAGCCAAATTAAGGACTAATTTCTTTAGGTCCTTATATATAAATCATGCATAAATATTAATTGAGGAGGGATCAAGTTACTCCAACAGTAACTCTCAAAGTAATGGCGAATCAAGGACCCTAAATTAGGGGAGACAATCTATTTAAAATATAAAAAATAATAATTATTATCATACATATGAAGATAAAGGCATAATGTTAAAATCATAAGATTTCAATACATAAAATCAAATAAATTACATATCTCATAATGGTCCCTTACATGATTTCATGTTTTGAAATCGTTGAATAATCAACTCATTGTCCTATCATGTTGTTTCTTAACTCAACTACCCCTCGAGATAAGAAATACACGTCAACAAGATAGGATAAAAGATAAGATAACGTATAAACTTTTAAATTAAATACTTAAGAAAACATAATAAAAACATGACAGGAGTGAAAAAATACTGGCAGGGAGTTCAAATATATAAAATTATGAAGAGAAAAATATACACAATATATATATATATATATATATATATATATATATATATATATATATATGTGTGTGTGTGTGTGTGTGTGCGTGCGTGTGTGTGTGTGTGCAATTTTTAAAAGTGAGGGCGTGCACTTGCATC
The DNA here is from genome assembly GCA_026413185.1 of Pueraria montana var. lobata. Taxonomy (NCBI): domain Eukaryota; kingdom Viridiplantae; phylum Streptophyta; class Magnoliopsida; order Fabales; family Fabaceae; genus Pueraria; species Pueraria montana. The sequence continues at coordinate 20,478,633 of CM048646.1, forward strand.
CCCTGAAGTACATATGCATCTGCCATTGTATGAAATAGTTACTCCATGTCCTCACCATTCATTTTGTTGGAATTTAATTTGTTAGAGCCATTAGATTTCAAGAAAATGAGTGGTGAGGATGGGGAGTAACTCTTTTAAAGTTACTCTTGGAGAAACTTCATCCCTCTCCATTTTAATTAGTTTGTATTTATGATAAGATATTATAACTTTTTCACTAGTATACTTTTGGATTACAACTTTCGACAAAGTGTGGTAGTCTAAGGAGTTGCCTACGCTTTCAGTAGCAACTTTCAATACAACACTACACACACACTAACACACATATATTTATGATAAGATATTATAACTTTTTCACTAGTATATTTTTGGATTACAACTTTCGAAATTTTTTTCAAAGTGTGGTAGTATAAGGAGTTGCCTACGCTTGCAGTAGCAACTTTCAGTACAACACTACACACACACACACACAAACACACACACATTACTACTTGATAAACATCCTAGATATATAATTTTATAAAATGTGATAGTCCATAATAACTTAGTATCCTAGGTCACGTGACTCTATCTACGATATGTGCACACATACATATAAAATCTAACGGTCCATAATAACTTAGTATCCTGGGTCACATGACTTCATTTGTGAAAAGAAAAAAATAAGTTTGTAGTTCCATCGTCTTCTTCGGGTTTCACTCAATCACTATTAATATCCAATTGGACAATTCCTTCTCTAAATCAGAATCAATTAGAAAAGATAAGGATAACAAATGTGCTAGACACTAGTATCTCAATTGCCCTCCTTCATTATTTGCTTTTTCTTAATTAGTTATTCGATTAACTCCTTCTTTCACTTACCTTCCATTGTTCTTCCTTTATTTTTGTTAGAAATTCTTGCATTTCCTTTTGATGAATTGGTTTTATAGGGTTTTAGGGTTTCACTCGTGTAATTTTTCGTGAAGGTTGATTGGTATAACTAACGTGTTTGTATGTATTTTATGAAAATATCTTCACATAATTGATATTTTTGTTTGACAAATAGGGTGGTTTGTTTTAATTTATTTATTCATTTGGTTGAGGCACTGAAGAGCGAGGAAACTTGATCACTATTTCTATTGAGAAAAAGAATCTGAAGTTTTATCGCTGAGATAGTTTTAGATTTAGGTAGTTTTGAGGGAGTGATTCTTTGTGCAGATTAAGTCACCTGGCACTGGATATGAAGTTATTACAAACAGTTCAATTTAATTTATAAAATTGAAGGGTGGAGATGGAGAGTAACTCTAAAGACTTACTCTAGGAATAAGTGGATCTACCCTCAAACACACATAAGCAATTGTGTAATCAAAGATTGTTCTTTGATAATTGTATTATATCTGTAACACCCCGAAAATTACAACCCAGTAAGTAGGAACTTGAGTAACTTAAGTAGGAATTAATTGAGATTTAATTGTTTGCTTTAAATAAGAAAAAGATATGTTTTGAGTAATTAAATATGGTTAGTAATTAATTGAGTGATTAATTACTAGTAGTAATTAATTGAGTGATTAATTACTAGTAGTAATTATTTAAAATATCTATTGATATGTATTAAATAATTAATTGTTTTCAAATTGGTTTTATTTATTCAATTAAATTAAATTCTAGTAATTTGTACATCAAGTTACCTCTTATAAAGTTTATCTGTAAATAATTTCTTTACAGAGAGAATTTTATTTGAGCAACTAGAAAATTCTTCATTTACAAGATGTTTTATAAAATTTAATTAGAGGTTGAAATTAAGTTTTAAAATTTTAAAACTCATTACGTTACGATTACACAGTGTAAAATTACACTGTGTAAGCTAAAATTACATAAGGGGAGTCATAGTTGATTTCTTGCAAGCTTTGCATGCAAGCCAAGATCAAGGCTTTTCACTACTTCAACCAATCAAACTCACCCTCTTCCTCTCTTCTTCCTCTCAACCGAAAATCAACTCAAGGTAAGGGGGACTCTTGTGAACTCTCCTTGTTTTTCTGCTGAAATGTGGTTGAGGGTTGGGGGTCTCAACCACAACATGCATGCCTCCCTCCCTTGAGTTTGGTTGTGTTGTGTTTGATACCTTGGTGAGACACAAAATGTGATAACTTTCATTTTGACACCTTGGTGAGATAACTTCAAATCGGAGATCATCCATGACACACAAGGTGGCCGACTATCCTGTTTTCGTGTCCTGTTGGAACATGCCTCGGTTTTTCCCAATTTTAAACTTGTGTACTTATCTTTTCTTTTTCATGTTTAGACCTTTAAAAACTAGACAAAACAAGCTTTTTAACCATATATGTTACAAAAATTATCATTTACATTTACTAAATTTACTAATTCGATTATCAACTCTATTTTTATGCCTGACAGCTAGTCTATAAAGAAATAATTACTGGGAACAATTGGGAAAGAATATGAGGGCATGGGGTATCATTTTAGAAAGACCAATCTGTTACCTTTCTACTGTAAAAATCTCAGCTCAAAATTATTTTGGTAAGTGTTAGAAAATAAAATTTCTTTAAAACGTGTCTTCTATGAGAATTAAGCCAACCTGCCAACTTGTAGGATTTTTAGAAAATTTTATAGATTTTTTCTAATTAAGTGGAAAACCATTTTGAAAACTAGGATTCAAGATCTTTAATTATATATAAAAAGTTTTTAATTCCGAGGTCATTTGCTATAGTCAGTGAGAGCTAACATTCAGTGTTGCCAAAGAGAAATCGTACTTAATCGGCCAAATCTTATTGATGCAATATATATATATATATATATATATATATATATATATATATATATATATATATATATATGTGTGTGTGTGTGTGTGTGTGTGTGTGTGTGTGTGTGTGTGTTCTATGAGGACCTAGTTTGTTGGAGTTAGAAGTTAACTAGTTTGCTTTCAAAATTTGAAGATCAAAAATATTGTTTGATTGAAGTTGATAAAATTGCGAGTAAATTTTTCGCGATAATTGAAAACCTGCACTTGAGATTATAAATTATGGAACTTGTTAAAAGAAATCGTGTACATGCATGTGTTTGCATAGGGGAAAGTATAAAAGATTGATCACGTATAGCTGTAATGTCACAGGTACCTGATAGACAGTCTCTGTATTTCAATACTTTCATATGATGTCTTATAAATACATGTAAACACAAAATCACTCAACAATTAACTAGAATTTAAATAAAACTTGAGGGTAGAGTCACTGTCCGTCAGTACCTATTAGACAATTGGTTACAGGGTATTGGGAGGGGGGAATATGTATGAATTATCACATGCATTAAAACAAAGGGTTTCATTCATGATTGAAAGTAGATAGTAAGCATGACAAGTTTGTGTAATAAAAAAAAACTTGAATAATCGTTAATTAAAATACATTCCTCCAAATAAACTAATTAACTCAACCCAACAAACCACCAATGGGAAAAACACTTTACTCAATCTCACTCATCCATCAAAAGCACCACCTCATAGCCATACTTACCTATGAGATGGCATACAACCTAGATCCAACGATAACTAGGGTTGTCTAACTTAGTGTTATTTCTACTTAGGTGTTCATGACCAAAGGATTATCCTAGTGGTATAACCTTCTAGTGAGTCTCATTGTTTTCCACATCTTCACAAAGTTTCCATTTTCTAGTTCCCAGAGTAATCCTCCTCCCTGTCACTTATACATCCACTGCTTGAAGTCAAGCAGAGCCACAACCAAGGAACAAACAAAATGGGGGGGGGGGGTGAGATATAATGCCAACGAGCGTATAACATACATAACATGATAGAACTAAAGAATGCCATTTGCCTCCACATGTAATCCTCCACATACAGCCATGATGTAGAACATAAACATTGTACTATTTGTATCACCATGCTTATACTCATTCTTCATTAATCACTAGATCACATACAAATAACTTACAACTCGACCTTAATCGAATCCATATCGTGCATAATACATTAGTCACCCTTAGTAATACATGGTGAGTACCATCACGTCAAGCCATTATATAGTTATAGAATCCAAATATGGATCACCATTATCATTCATCATCACAGTTCATCGAGGTCACTTTCCCTACCAGTCATAACACTTTAAGCACCAATAACATCTCACAAGTAGTGTCATTACATTTAGCAAAAGTATGGCAGAATAAAGTCCAAGCACAAAATACAACTATCACACACAAGTGTATCCAACTAGTTGTTAAGCGTTAGTCACCTATTATGAATGTCATGCATGATCATACAATCAGTCAGTAGTTGTCTTGTGATTAATGCATGATGCGTGCGGGTACCCGAAAATAGTATTTGTATGGCGCCTTTGGCACTAAACCTGGGAGTGGCACTAAGCCTGGATGTGGCATTGAGCCTAGATATGGCACTAAGCCTGGAGGTGGACACTAAGTCCTAGGATGTCGTGATGCATGATCAATTATTAATCTTTCCCTTCATTAATAGCCATGATGAGAGGGCGAGAGATGGTTTTAAGGAGATAAGCCATCATACATGAAATGTATATCTTTTCACAATTGTCTTCCTCATCCTTAAAATCTTTTACAATTCATGAGACAAAGTTTAAAATTGATGGACACCTAATCCCTGGTAAGATTATTCAAAAAGGGCTTACTCGCGAATTCGCAAAAATTAGTGGACACTCAGTCCCTGGCAAGGTTTCTCCAACCATGTTTTACTCAAGAATTCATGAAAAGCAGTGGACACCTAGTCCATGGCAAAGTTTTTAAACCAAGTTCTACCATCTCCGCCATCATCATGGGTAATTTATATACAGTTATCTATTCACACAATCAATGTGATTCCAACTCTTAGAGTTCACACAACATGTCTATTTCAATCTAAAAATACCAATTATGCACAATCACTGCCCAAATCAAGGCAGAATTCACAAAACACAGCCGCTGCCAGTATAGAAGTGCATACAGAACGCATCATGTTCCAAAATTCATATCAAATTGCTCAGAGCTTGAAATGCCATGGGGTCAATTGAGTTCATTAGCTAAGACATGAAAATTTAGGTATCTAAAAGGGCTAAATTGGATTCATTTTGTGCAAGTTATATAGCAATGTTAAGGACAGTATATATATACACAAGTCAAATTAGCACTATCTCCTATTATTGTCTAGAGTTAGTTTCATTCTTCTTACTTTACCTACACTTGGTTATGGTCAAGATCTTGAGCAAGATTAGTTTTACACATCATTAAAGGTACAAAGGAACAAGGGAATTATTTCAAATCAGAGACTTAAGTTTCTCAATCCTTAAGATTACACAAACAGCCACATAATGCAGAAAAATTCTGCAGTAGAACCACGTCCTCATACACTGCCATTATATTCGTCAAATGTTCTACAAATCTCGAAAAATTATGAGACCACTTGCGTTAGTTAAAGGACACTTTAAACTTTAAAATTGCAAGAACTCAAGTTCTAACTCATTACAGGTTTTTGTCACGAATTAAAAGAAAATGACATTGCTTGATATTTTCAGCGCACTCCATAGTCATATATTAAATTATCTAGTTTTCTATACGCTTGGATAGGTTTAAGGATATGGTAAAGTGGAAATTTAGACCTACTATCATCCATGGGAAATAAGGAATACAGTCCTATTCAATGTTTCTAGTGTCACCACTCAGATTTAAACACAAACAATTAATGTACTAACATTTTCCTGCACATAATGAACCTATCAAACCTGTCTGACTAAAATATTTTCCAAATATTCTATAAAATTTTAAAAATTATGGGATCAATTGGGTTGGAAAGAAGACATCTAGGGCTAAAGGACTGTAAAAGGGCAGCTCATGTTTCTTCCAGACCAGTTTACACGAATTTCTGCATTGCAAGGTATCTGCTGTCCAAATTTTCCAGCAAGCAGTTTTGGGAATTAAGTCACCTTTCCACTACTAGTCAACCTCATTGTTAATTTGATTACGAAAGCATGTCCTATCATAATTCCTCAAGCACCAAAAACAGTGATTAAAAAGAAGTTTCAAGTTTTGTATTCCTTACACAAGTCAATTGCAATTAGATCCACTAACCACCTCACGTTACCAAACTTTAAAACTAAAACTTTTACTTTCTTTTTACTAGCATTTGTAATTCAGTTGACGACTTCTTTTAGAATTTAATGGGACATTTATGCATCACAAATAGCAATTGTCTTTGCTAACTCAAGAGAAAACAAAATCATTCATATTCCCTCACAATATTCACATCACCAAATCAAAAAAGTGCACTTACATCCCAACACTAACAAAATTCACATTCTCTTCACCAATGCATGATGTATTCTATCCTATATGTTAATCTCAAATGTGTAACTTCCAGCATCTTAAGGATTGTTCCAATTCTCACTTAAGACAGATTAAAGCAAGGTAATTTATATTAAATTCACATAATTAAAATCTTCAAGAACTGATTCATAATTACATATCATCACGGTTCCAAACTTGGCATACGAATGGGTTCTCATATCATTATCATATTCAGCCACAATTTAAATGCTGAGCACATAATTACAAGCATCAAAAGCAATATACATTCTTGAGTCAGAACTGAAAGAAGACTTTAAAATAGACACGACATTAGTTGCTTCAGTACACATGCATATGTCCATACACATCAACTTTTAGCATCACAAGGATATAAGCCATAAAATTCTCAACATATTTCCTTTTGCTAATTAATCTTTAAATTAAATTTTTTAAATAGGGAAATCAAAATTCTTGCCACACACATCTATATATCTTACTAATCAAGCAATCATCATTTAAGTTCTAGACACCGTTCCTTGACCTTCGATTGTGGCCTGTACGGTAGCTTTGTGAGCTAACCCACCTTATAGCTCTGAAGCCATTCGGGGACCCATTTTAAATCCCGAGGCATTCCTAAATATACAACTAGCAGTAATCACAAAACTCAATCACAAAGCTAAACTCAACACGCCAATCAAAGCAATTTTACAGTTCTACTAAACGGAGCTATAAGTCGTTGGGAGTGAGGTTCTCCCAACTTACTCTAAACGCTACGCGTATCTTACACACCCCTTACCTTGAATGGCGAGGGGTCCACTGGCTGCTATTCGAAGTCCCTTCAAGTTCCTTGCGCGTTTTGCTCTCCAAACTTGTGATCACCGTAATTTCTCACTCGGGTGTCCGATCAACGCGTGTGACCTATCAAAACGAAGCTTAACGCAAATACAACACAGGATGGGATCAACATGTGGCTTTCGGCAGCCCAAAAGTCACATGCAGGCATAAGATAGATGCAGCCTCTAGAGAGAATGGGAAGAAATTGTGAGTTGCTTACTTTGTGGTTACTAAACCGCGATGGGGATGTGCTGGTGCACTTGGATCTTCGTTCTCGAGCTCAAAACATTTCCTTTGAACTAAAAAGGTCTCGAATTAAAAGAATAGGAAAGGAAAATAAACATGCATAGAAGAAAATTTTGATGTTGATAGGTAGAGAAACCAAACCGCGAGTGAGAGATCTCGAAGAAAAAGAGGATGAGCTCGTACGGAAATTTGCTTGCTCTCGATTTGAAGAAAAATTCAGGGGAAAGGAATGTGTGTGTGCACTGCTAGCTACACCCCACAGCTTGCTGACGGGAAGGATGGGTACATGGTGTTTGAACTGCTAGCACGTTCCCAAGTTGGAGAAGAATATGGTGGGGTGGCTTTGTTATTATAATTATGTTTATTAAGGTATAAGGAAAAATAAATAAATAAGTAAATAAACAAAAAGGATTAGGAGGTGTTGTGAGGTGGAATTCGTGAGTCACAATGCTGAAGGTAAGGTGGGTTTTGTGATTAGTTATAAAGGGAGGAAAATTGATAGCAACTTTATTTAACTTAAGGAAAAATATTTAATAAGATTTTATGCTTAATCTCATAAAATAAGTTGCTAAAGCAATTACATATATAACTTGAAATAACATACTTAAATTTAGAAAACATACATTAGTTTAAAACACAACTATTTATTGTAAGCTATAAAATGAAATTATAATCATAGCTCATATCATATGTCATAAAATAGTTGTTATAGTAATTGTTAGCTCACCATGACAATGTTTTAATTTACTAAATATTAGCAAAATAGTTATTCTAACTTGAAGGTTAAATATAACCAATACAAGTCAATATAATAAATATAGCTGCAAACTTGTATATTATTATTTTAAATCACAAGGATCTTAGTGTTAACACCAAATAAGTTTTTCTTATAGCAATTTGAGAAAACTTCAATTATAGGACATTTTCTTAAACCAAAAAGCTAATGCTTCATAAAAAAAAAGATTTTTAAATCAAAAGAGTACAAGGATATTAATGGAATGGTCTTTATAATTAAATATCATACTTTAGCAATTAAATATCATGTATGAAAATAAACATGACACTTTAAGAGGCTTATTAGATATATAATCCTTGAAAATATAAATAATCATGTTTGTAGAAATACTAAAATTAAAATATGCATATGTATGCACTCATATGAGCTTACAAATGTACAAGCTCTAGCAACGAGCAAATATTTACCCCGTAACAAGGCATAAGGTACTTGGAGAAGGTTTGTTTCCTAGGGTTAAAATTTTAGGATGTTACATATTCACTTTGAATTGTGGTATTTAATTAGTAATTTGTGATTTTGTAAGGTAGTGGATATGTGATATCCATTGACCTGTTCTGTTTTGTCTTAAGTCCCAAAGATGTGCATCTTGGGTATTTAATATTTGAAAATTGTGATGGTGTGTGCTTTTGCGATACAGCCTTTGGCTGTAGGTTGAATATTGCGATAAGGTTGTTTATCTCGGTGATGTGTTCACAAGACTCGGGCATGAGTGCTTGTGAAGTTATTTATTTTTCATTATTTATATATAATTTCTAAGTATTAGCTATATATAATTTCTCATTATTTATTTTAATTATTATTTATATATTTTTAATTTCTCCTTTTAAATTTTGTTTAAATAAAAAAAATCATTTATACAATCCACGGGATATTGGTTTGTTATATTAAATTATGTGATGCTATTAATTTATTATTAGATTTTGGCATTTAGGTTGTTGTAATGATAAAAAAAAAAAAAAAAAAACCTTAAGGTTCAAACAATTTTCCTAAAAGACTTCAAATTTTGTTATGTATTTTTGTATTTTATTAACAAACTTTTATATTTTACATATTATTGTCATGATAAGAAGGTTTTAGTATAAAAAAAAATTTACACCTAAAATGTAACAAATCACATAATATTGATATAGCTAATTTGTTAATTTATACACACACACACACACCCACCTAAAAAAAACTGTAGTGGTATGTTGCAAATATATAGCATATGATGTAATATTTCTCTTTTCCACATGTATGATTCCTAAACCTCTGTATAAAATCGTTAACAAAATCTAGAATAAAAAACTATTTAATAAATATGAGCATAAAACATATTTAAAAAAAATCTATTGATATAACTGTAACCTTTATCAATTTGTTATACCTATAAATAGTTCTAGACAGTTAGATGCTTGATGGCTTGCATTGACTAATAACACCTTCGTTTCCTAACAAATTTTGTCCAGACTACGTATTGGTAAATTCCAAACACCAGCAACGCTTAATAGAATCCAAAAGTTATCATCTATCTAGAATTTGTATTTAATTAGTTTTGCCAGTTATGCTATTCCAAAACCTTTTACTATAAAAGTAGCAAACAAGACCTCCATATGTACACAAATTTATCTCCAAACAATTTTAAATTCTCAGCAATTAGACTTTCAGCAAAAAGCAAATCTCCACCATGGTGAATCTCTCATCTTTTTCTCATATGGAATACAATATTTATCATCCAAGTTCTAACACTTTATCTTGTTCAAACTTAACTTGCCTATTTTTTCTAACACTATTGGTTTATGTACAGGTTCACATGAAGTTTATATCTAAAGTAACGATACTTTCATTATCAATATTGCTATTATTGTCAAGAACAACATACTCCCTTGATCAAGAGCATAGAAATCTTATCAAAACAGCTACTTTTGAGTCTGAAAAATTTGAAATGGGACCCGGAATAGTTGTAGCTAGAACATTTATGAATATTGAGTTTCCAAAGGGTCATATTGGGGTAAAAAGTTTCGATACTGAATTAGTAGATGAAGAAGGAAATTCTGTACCTCTGTCTGAAACTTACCTTCACCATTGGTTTGCAATAAGATACTTTGCAAATATTACTATGTCACACAATCCGAAGTTTCGTCGTGATAATGATTTCATTTACAAGAGAAATTAGGGGACATGCAATGGATATATTCTTCCACATTATTGGGGCCTTGGAGTTGAATCACGAGGAACATCCTCAAACATTCCTGATCCTTTTGCGATAGAAGTAGGCAACCCTGCAGAAATTCCTAATGGATATGAAGAGAAATGGTTGTTCAACATCTTGGTCATTGATACACGTGGCACGCAAGATAAGAAAGGTTGCACTGAATGTAGATGCGACCTTATGAATCTTCCAAAGGACTTCTATAATGTCACAAGGGACATTCATAACCAAACATTGACTACAGATTATAAAGGAGGTATCTTTTGTTGCCAGGACAACGCACAGTGCAGACTAAGAGAAGGTTTTCAAGGCCCAAAGAGAAGGCTTTCCTTAAGATATAAAATAAGGTGGGTTGACTGGGACATGTACAAAATACCAGTTAAGGTTTATATACTTGATTCAACCGATCGAGTGAGATCAAATGGCTCCACAACAATTCATGATTGCCAGGTAGATAAGTTATTCAAGGTTGTAGTACTCCATAAAAAATAAGTAGTCTTTTCAATCTCTATCAGGTTAAAAAATATAATATATGTCTATAAGATTTTGTGTTTAATTTATATTCATTGCTAGTTTAATTTTTTCTTTTTTACACAAATATCTAATAGGAATTCATCATGGTGTCACATCATATTAATGATGAGGACGATGTGGTGATGAGGTGAATTTTTATTGGATGTCTGTGTAAAAACATTTTACGCTAAATTAAATTCTTAGTTTATTCGGAGTCGGTGAGCAAGACAGATTTTTCAATTCTTTCAGGCAGAGTATACTATTCCGGCAAATAGTGGTGGTAACTCTATTCATGTCCAGAAAGCAAACATCCCAATGGACAAAGGTGGTTTTCTCGTATATGGCACTGCTCACATGCATACAGGTGGTGTCAACGCAACTTTATATGGACAGGTGATTTACAATATCTGTCATCATTCTCATAACTCTTCACAATTTGTTATAATTTTTTTTTCATTTTGAACTTTGTGTGCTTGATTTTATTGTTATATAATAAATACCCTTGATTCCATTTCATTATAAGAAGTCAAATACTATAACGTATCTTCACTACTAAAAATTATGTTTTTTTTTCTTTTTTTTATTAATTTAGGATGGAAGGATTTTATGTACTTCAACACCAAATTATGGAATGGGAAAGGAACCAGGGAATGAGGAAGGTTATCCCGTTGGAATGTCTGTTTGTTATCCGCAAAAAGGATCTATCTGGGTTGCTGATGGTGCAACATTGACTTTAGAAACTAGATATAAAAGTGGATTTCGCACTGGAGCTATGGGACATTTTTACATATATTTGGCATAATAATTACCAAATGAGAAAATTTGAGATTCAATGTAAAATGTTCATGTATCTTCACCTGATAGCTTAATAATTAGATTTTGGGATAGTTGGTTCATGATGATGTAAACATCATAATTCCTCTTATCTTTGTCTTACATGCTGCAGAGTTTAATTTTTGTATATTTCATCGTTTGACATGGGAGAGAGCAAAGAACACAAGACAATAGTTATGACACGATTCTTTTCCTTTTTGTTTAAAATTCATATGATTGATTCTTTGAAGATGTATTCCATTTGCTACAATTAATTAAGATTCCTTTATTTTTCTAAATAGATGGAGTACAAGCCAAATTAAGGACTAATTTCTTTAGGTCCTTATATATAAATCATGCATAAATATTAATTGAGGAGGGATCAAGTTACTCCAAGAATAACTCTCAAAGTAGTGGCAAATCAAGGACCCTAAATTAGGGGGGGCAATCTATTTAAAAAAAAAATAATTATTATTATCATACATATGAAAGGCTTCACTTTTTAGAGATAGAAAAAGAGTCCATGTAAATCTAGAGTAATCATCAACAATCACTAAAGAATTATAGTTTCCTCCTAGGCTCATGGTTCTTAAAGGTCCAAACAAGTTCAAGTGAAGTAATTCTAAAGGTTTAGATGTAGAGACTACGCCTTTTGTTTTAAAAGACACTTTGACTTGTTTCCCCTTTTGACAAGAATCACATAGCTTACCCTTTTGGAACTTGAGCTTAAGAAGTCCTATTACTAGGTCTTTGGCAATGAGTTCATTTAAATGATTTATATGAATATGAGTTGCACGTCTATGCCAAAGCCAAGAATCGTCATGCTTACTCAAAAGACATTTAGGATTACCAATGGATGCCTACAAGTTTTCACATCATTTGAATGACTACAAATCATGCAATATTCAGAATTAAAGGTGATCTTAAAACCTTTGTCGCACAATTCAGAACTAGTAAAACATTTTTTATGTATACATTTGTAGAGTTCTCAATTTTACCAATACCCAAGATTCTTCCTTTATTGTTGTCACCGTAAGTCACAAACCCATCTTGCTTTGAGGAGATTTCTGAAAACTTTGATGGATCTCCCGTCATATGCTTTGAACACCCGCTATCCAAGTACTATAAAGATCTTCGGGCCTTCAATCATTCCTACAAAATAGATTTAAGGAAGTTGTTGAGGTACCCAAATGGTTTTAGGTCCTTGGACATTAGTAGGGGTTTGGTTCCTTTTGGGATCCACATGTATTTGCCACTAGGAATGCCATATTTTCTGATGTTACACATGTTAGTAGTATGACCTTTCCTATTGCAATAGAAGCATGTCACAAAAGGAGAACTAGTTGATTTCCTAAAGCTAAAAAAGTTTTTATAAGACTTTTGTTGTGATTTGTAATTAAAACCAACTTTATCAAAAACACACTTTTGTTTTCCAAGGATAGTATCCAAGTTGGCTCTACCCATGGTAAACTTAGCAAGAGTCTTTTTAAGATATTCATTTTCAGCTTTAAGACTATTACAACTATCACATTCAACATTTTGAGATGAGGATGATGATGATGCATGATTAGCATTAGTATAAGCAAGTTCTAAGTTATCATGTTTTAGCTTAAGATCATCAAATTCATTTTTAAGAATGTCAAGTTGAGACTAATACTCTTTAATTTTACTTTTTAGCTTATTGTTAGAGATAGCTACCTTTTGTGACTCTTCATGAATGTCCTCGAATGCTTAATACAATTCATCATAAGATAGGATTTGAGTTTCATGATCACTTACATTGGTTTCTTCATCTTGTGCAGCCATTAGGCAAAGGTTAGCCTTCTCTTCTTCACTTGAGTCACTTGAGGAGTTTGCTTCATTATCATCCCAAGCAATGTAGGCTCTCCTCTTCTTACTTGACTTCTTTTGCTTCTTATCTCCCCCTTCTTGTTTCTTTAGGTAGATTGGGCAATCTGCCTTGATGTGACCTTGTTTTCCACATTCAAAACAAGTGTATGTTGTTGCTATAGAATCAATTTTCTTGGTGCCCTTTTTCTTAAAAGTTCCCTTGTCTCTTCCTTTCTTCCTCATGAATTTGGTAAACTTCTTGACAAGCAAGTTCAGATTTTCATTTTCATAATTTTGAGATTGCTCTCCTTCACTTTCTTCATGTGATATGGTTGTTGTCTTGAAAGCCAATCCCTTTCTCTTCTTGTCAATTTCTTTCTTCCTCTTTTGAGTCTACCAAGCTCCAATTCATGTTCTCTTAGCTTCCCAAAGATTGTGGCCATATTCATAGTAGTTAAATCCTTTGATTCAGAGATGGTTGTTGTAACACTCTAAAAATTACAACTCAATAAATATATATGTGTGTGATTGAGTTATGATTTAATTGGAATTTGTTTCTTTTAAATAAGAAAATATATGTTTGAGTAATTAAAATATAGTTAGTATTATTGTGAGATTTTTGAAACTTTTTCGTGAGTTCCGTAAGTTGTAAAAAAAAAAAAAAAAAAAAAAAAAAAAAGGGGGGGGGGTGTTCTTAGAAGAAGGAAGGTGCGAAAAGTAAAAATCCAATTTATAACCGCCTCTTGCACGTGAAGCTTTCTGGAATTCCATTTTCTTCGTTTGTCTCTGTTTTCTCTCCACGAAGCTCTAACTTCTCTCTAAGTTTTGGAGCATCAATTTTCATCTTTCACCGTTCATTTTTGAATATGTTAAAGAAGAGTTCAAGAGCTTCAATACCCACCGATTGGATTTCGATTTCGTCGAGGTATGGAGGGGTTTCTTTTTTTTTCCCCTAAGCTATTTCCTTGTTTTCTTGTTAAATATGGATTGTGGCTGTTGTTGATGGTCTGTAAATAATTTTGAAAACCCGAAATAAGCTACTTGATATTTGGGTCCGGTGACTGTGTGGATTTTTCGTCTCGTTTTTCGTGCATGTTTGTGAGAATGTAAATATATTTTTCTATGTTTTGATGCCTCTGGATGTCGTGGTATTTTTCTCAGATTTTTTTGAGCACTGTAACTATTTTTACCGGAATTATTTTCAAAAACTGTTAATTCTGAGAATGGGACTGTTTTGATTTTTACAAGAATTTTGGGACGTGATTTTGGAAAACTGGAATCATGAGTTCATTTTATGTATCATGAGAGTCATCTCTGAATTTTTTTAAGGTTAGGAAAAGTCGGAAAGTAATTTTAGAAAATTATTATTGTGAAACACCAAAACTGGACAGTGGAGAATTTAAATGGGGAAAATATCCTTTTTGAGCGAATTTGGCTATGAGAAAAATTTATAAACTTATTTGAATTATGTAGAACATCTGTGAATTTTATCGGAATTTTATAAGAAATTTTGGTAATTATTTATGTTTTTATATGGGAGACTCTGTTCTGAGACAGAAATGATTTAAAAATTCAAAAAGGGTATTTTTGGTAGGTTTTTGATACTGAGGAAATTATATGTGATGGTCCACATGTTGGAGATATTCTCTGTAAAATTTCACATAAAACAAATTTGATATGCTATTTTCTAAAAATATGAAATTGTGTTTTACAGAGCACATACAGTCACTGTTTTTAATTCAAAAATAATATTTGTGGGTTGAATTTTCGTGAGATAAATTTATATGATGAAATATGTATGATTTATAGTTTATCTGTAAAATCTCATGAAATTTAAAGTTGATATGATGTATCAAATAATTTTTGGTGTGTGTACAGCTCTATGTGTCCACATGAAATTTAATTGTATTAATTGTGTATTTGGTTTTAATGCCTTTAATTGTACTTGTTATGGAATAATTTCACCTACAAAGGGAAGTTTCCATTGAAATATGAATGCAATGATTTGTGATGGATTGAGTTTGAGTTATTGAATTATTAATTATTAATGATTATTCTATTATTAACTGTGAATTGGAGACCGGGAGGAATGTGATCCTCGGGCAAAGAGTGCTGGAATTTGTTTGTGCATGTGAATTGCTTGAGATGGTTTGTTGATTGTGGGAACGAGAATAATTCATTCTTGTGTGGGAGCAAATGAACTCCAAATGGAGTACATTTGTGAATACTAGAAGGTTATTCTAGTAATCAATAATATTCACTATGAGCAATAGTGAATCAACTATAATTAAGAGTGTGAACTTAATAACATTATGGATTGGTAATTAGGAATTATCTATGCACATGGAGGATGCCGGATGTTTGGACTTAGAAAGGAATTTAGGACCTTTGCATGGATTTGGACAAAATGACTGAAATAAGCATAAAATGTGAGAGTGGGTGAGGATTTCCATAAAACAAAGTAAGACAGTTAAGAATCATGATGTGGGTCATGATTGGGTAAAGTGCGATACGCACATGTGTTTGAAAGTTTGTGAATTGTGATTGTCCGAATCGTGGTGAGAACCGAAAGGAGGAAAGAACCTCCAACGCTAAGTCGTGTGAGACGATTGAACGGATTTGTTCGTGGACAAAGCTTGAACGGATAATTGCGAGACAGGTCGTGTGGAGGCTTTATCTACGGTGAGCATTGTGCTTGTGAGATGATGGGGTCGTAATGTTTAACCACTGTGATAGTGGGGGAGTTTGATCTCCGTGTTGTATGTCTGGGACATATGTTGATTGAGGACCGCCGTCGAGTACCTTTGGTAGAAAAGCTCACACAAACCTGTGAAAAGTCGCGTGGGATATTTCAGCTGCGAGTTATCTGTGAACCAAGGTCGGATTGCGAATGACGCGTCACTTGAGGTGATGAGATCGTTACGATGTAGCGATAAAGGCAAAGTCCTTATTTATATATGCATATGTGAGCGTAGAGGTGGTACCTTTAGCTCGGCGTCAATTCGTCCGCACCTGTACCATGTGCAGCGGGAAACCCACATGCGATGAAGAAAGAAAATAAACTCTGTGAGAGAGTGTTGAGGAGTCAGTCCTCGGAGTAATGGATGACCACAGTTGGTACCTGGGAGATGATCGTAAGGCAGGTTGACCTTGGAGGGTAAGGCACTGAGTTGTGACGATAGATCACATAGCTGACTCGGCCACCCTGACAAAAATACGAGCCATCATCGGTTGGTGAGAGCCCGCCATTGTACCATGGTGAAGGGTGTACTCCCAACAGTCATCCAACTAAAAAATATGTAAGACCACTGAGTTCTGGAAGTTCCAGTGGCAGCTGGCCAGTGTGAAATAATTTACAAGAATAGTTGTGGAAACGAATAGGTTTCGAGTGAGACTCGTGAGAGCACCACTGTGAAGTGGTTGATATTGTATGTTTGTTTGAGACCGGAAGGTCGTTTGATTGTTGGTTTAGAGGAGGAGAGAGACTCACTCCATACGCCTTTATTTTTCAGATTTAGACAAATGATCTTATGCAGACAACAAAGATGGAACGAAAGGCTACAACAAGCACTGTGAACACGAGTGGATGTTTTAAGAGAAAGAAGAGGATCCTTCTAGGATGTTACTTGGGTTAATTGGGTATTTTTGAAATTTTAATTGAGTCACTGCTCTGAGTCTTAGTACTTTCTTGTATAAAAAGGGGTAGACTTGATTTTAATATTATGATGTATCAATTTTTTATATGTGGCTCAAATGAATAATATGTTAAATTCTTGAATGTAAATGCAAGAATATATTCGGGGTAATAGAATAGTATAACGATGGATATGAGGATGTTTTTAATTAAAGAAGATTTTGTTATGTTTCATAGTTTGCATCGAAGTTAATGTCTTATAAAATGAGTCTGATTTATTAAGACTGATATTTCATTAAAAGGAATTTTTATATATTAATAAGTTATTGGGGATGATTTTGTTTGGAGTTTTAAGTAACAACCTTTTTAAAGGAAAAACAAATATTCCCGAATCAAAAAGGCTATTTTCAATAATTGGATATCGAATTACTTCATAAATTTCTTAATTAATAAGAAAATCTTTAATAGTAAAAAGGGGTGTTACAGTTGTCACCTTAGGTTGTCATGTCCTATTCAAACTCTTGAGAATCTTAATGTTGAGCTCTTCCCTATCAAATTCCTTGCCGAGAGCCATCAAATGATTTATAATGTGTGTAAATCTTTTCTGCATATCCGAAATACTCTCTCTTGGCAACATTCTAAACATTTCATACTCTTGCATAAGAGTATTCTTCCTTGACCTATTGACTTCTGTGGTTCCTTCATGAGTGACCTCCAAGTTGTCCCAAATTTCCTTTGCACTAGCACACTACGAAACATGAAAGAATTCATCAAAAGTCAAAGCAGATGAAAGTATATTTTTAGCTCTAATATCATATTGGGCACGTCTATTTTCAGCATCTGTCCAATTAGCAAATTCTTTTTCTGCAGTTTTTCCATCAACTACATGAGTGGGAATGAAGGGACCAATAGCAACAGCTTCCCATACACCTCTATCAACGGATTTAAGAAAGATTTTCATTCGAATTTTCCAAAAAACATAGTTTTTCACCAACAAAAAAAGGGGGGTCAGTTTTTGGAAGCGCCTTCAGCGAAGGTTTGGTGATGCCCAACCATTTTAAGGATAAAAAACAATTAGAAGGACTATCAAAACAAGCTCTGATCACTAAGTGTTAGATAAAATGGCTCGTATCACAGGAAATCCAAGAGGGGGTGAATTGGATTCTTTTAAAATTTTCTTAATGAAATCTTTTCTCAAGATTAAATGATTTTGGATTCGTAGGAAGATGGGAGTGTATGATTCAGTTGTGTTTACTTATCTCTTATTTCTATAAAAAAAATTAACAAAAGATCACAACACAATGCTAGTGATATGAACCAAGATATTAAAAGATAAGGGAAAAGAGATAATGACACAAGATTTATACTGGTTAGATTTCAACCTGAAATCTACATCCAGTGTTATCCAAAGCAACCTTAGCTTGGATCTTTTCCACTATATAGAATTTGTATACACACAAACTCACATGCACATGCAGCACATATGCAAAGACCTTCTTGAAAACCTATCAAGAAAAACTAACAATGTAGAAAATCTATCTACAAGCAATGCAACAGGGAAACCTACCCTTACATGAATTTACAAGGCAAAGTTAAAGGAAAGAATTCACCTAGAATGTGAAGATATGAAAAGTTGAGGGAAACCTAACTTGCTTTCAATTTCCCTTCATGTAGCTTGATAAAGATCCATTGATTTCTTGAAGATAAGAAAAGTGTTGTTCAATGAATCTCAGAGATGATGACACTCAGTTTCTAAGCTATCTCAAATGAAAAATACGAAATGATTTGAGAAAAATGGGTGTCACACTTAAGAGCTTTCGAAATTTCGTTTTTATAGCCGTCAGAACAGAGAAATTACTAAGGATAATTGATTATTTTGTTCATGCCATCATTTGGAGACACTGAAGAATGAAATATTCGATTATTTTACCAAATAATCGATTAACTGCGAAAGGCTCATTTTTCTTCCAGGGCCAAATAATCGAATATTCCAAGTGGAGAATCGATTATCTGCGAATGAGTGATAGTTCTTATAAAACAGAGCCTCGAGATAATTAATTAAAATGTTCTGATAATTGATTATTTTGTTCTTGAATCGAAATCTTATGATTTTCAAAAAGATTTTCGCCCAGATTCAATCCTTGACCAAAATATAAACAGAATCAATGATCAATCAATGCAAACATGAGAGAATAAAAGTGTAGCCTATATTCATGATTCACACACATTCACACAATGAAAGCTATAACAATCATCCTAATAGACTAGTGTTCTCACTAAATATGGAGCAACTAAACTTATTACATCTGTGTATTTTGCTAAGTGTTGTTGTTGTTGTTATTGTTGTTGTTGTTGTTGTTGTTGTTGTTGTTGTTATTATTATTATTATTATTATTATTATTATTATGTTGTTGTTGTTGTTGTTGATTATTATTATTATTATTATTATTATTATTATTATTATTATTATTATTATTATTATTATGTTGTTGTTGTTGTTGTTGTTGTTGTTGTTGATTATTATTATTATTATTATTATTATTATTATTATGTTGTTGTTGTTGTTGTTGTTGTTGTTGTTGATTATTATTATTATTATTATTATTATTATTATTATTATTATTATTATTATTATTATTATTATTATTATTATTATTATTATTATTATGTTGTTGTTGTTGTTGTTGTTGTTGTTGAGGTGCTCTAGTGTTAGGAATTAGTAAGAATAAGATGATAGTGTAACATCCTCATTTTACTATTTGTACGCATTTATATATGTACATTATGAACACTTATGCACTGTATTTTATAAAACTCTATGAACATATTTTCTTAATGAAATTAATACAGTTCTACTCAGAAGAATTTTCTGAATTTCTAAATGTCTTCGTTTTTGCTGAAATTAATTGTTGACTGGACTGCTATGTCAGACAGCTGTCCAGGATAAATTTTCAAGTATAGAATTTTGAACTCATTCATAACTTAAAAGAAAGGTAATAGAATATAGATTAAAAATATATACAGATAAAGAATTAAAATGCTTATTCAGAATTGTTAGGATTTTCTGAAAGTTAGAACTTTGAGAAATTATTACGGTAAAATTTTAAGACAGAAAATTTAGAGAAAATTCATAGGATATCTATAGAATTATCTAATAATTGTAATATACTTAGAATAATTATTAAAAATGTTTAACCAAGAAAAATTTAATTTAGAACCTTAAACAAATCAAAAAGTGACAACTTAGGCTTTTCTAAGATCACTAAATTAAGCTAATTAGGCTTGGATTAAGAGATAAGTAAGACACTACCCCAAGGTTTTTGATAGTGAGGAATCCAATGGTGGTGTTATTTTCTTCAAATTCTAATTAGTTTGTAAGATAATTAACAGCCCTAAATTATTCTAGAAAATTCCATTAAATTACCTACAAATGTTGACTTTTGACCTTTTGGAAGGCAAGTCACTTGCTGCACTCCTTTGGCTGTCCAAGTGGATGGGGAAGCTTGGAGAACTGATCTCCCTTGGCCAATAGGGGCTGCTGGACGTGCAGGAGCTGCTGGATGTGAAGGAAACATCCAATTTGGTTAATTCTTGGTTTAATGAAGCAAATAACTTAAGAAAAAAGGCAAAAAGTCACAAAAGCTATTTTTCTCTCAAAAACAGAACCGTGAGCTTCCTTACCCAGCAGCTGCAGCTCTTGACTTCATTTCATCTTAACTTCATCATCTCATCCCAAATTAAGAAACTAAACCATCCAAACTTCCTAAACCCTAAGCTAATCGGCAAAAAGGAAAAGAAATTGGAGAAAATCTCAAAAATTCTTACAAGACCAAGGAGTGAGGGAGAAAGGAATTCAAGGCTTTTTCTTCAATTAAAGAGTCTAAGGTAAGGATCTAGGCATTTAATTTCAATTAGAACCCTTGGAATTAGAAGAAAACATGTTGTAGGCTTAGATTAAAAATTTGAGCTAGAATCATGAAAACTTGAAATTGATTTAGGGGTTTTGTGTTTTTGATGCTTGTGATTGTAATTCATGGATTGGAATGATGTTTGATTGAATTTTTAAGGTGTTGTAATGGTTGAAATTTGGTTTGTTGAATTTTGATTGAAATTGTGATTTGATTGAATTTTGGTTGGAATTGGAGTTTGTAGCTTTGGAAGAATTGTTGAGAATGGCTTGTAGACCATTCGGCCAGCCCTAAATGCAAGGGATATTATGTGGAAATTTTTATAAAACCAAGGGCAAAATGGTCATTTTACATGTAGGGACACATTGGGTATTTTGGAAAAAGATTGAGGGCATTTTCGGAAATTATTAAAAATACTAATGTTATAATGTAAATTGCTTAAATCTTTGTATCCTTGTATGTTAATGTGTACAAATTATTTATTTGATTGTGATCATGAACAAAATTCATTAGCATGAGTCTTTTTGGGGGATTTATAAAAGTATCAAATGAGAAACAATTATGTTGACTAACCAGGACTGTGGTAGTCATGAGAATTGAGTTGATCTATGAGAAATGACTTTTGTTGACTAACCGGGACTGCGGTAGTCATGTGAAATGAAACTGATTGAGAAATGAATTGTTGACTAACCGGGACTGCGGTAGTCATGTGAAATGAAAATGATTGAGAAAGGATTTTTGGGGTGAGTAGAATTTGTTAAACAGGACCGTATAATCTGTGATTATATAGTCTGTGGGGATAAGGATATTGGCAATTCCATATGTGGCTGTAATCTGGACAGAGATGCGGTCGTGGTGG
Source organism: Pueraria montana var. lobata (assembly GCA_026413185.1). Taxonomy (NCBI): domain Eukaryota; kingdom Viridiplantae; phylum Streptophyta; class Magnoliopsida; order Fabales; family Fabaceae; genus Pueraria; species Pueraria montana. Next base: position 20,500,554 of record CM048646.1, read on the forward strand.
CCTTCCTGGGTATTCTGATCTCCTAATTCTGTTTAGTTTATTCGCGTTTAGTAGGGACTGATGGCTGAATTGCTGTACGTAATGGTAGGCCAGTTACTTACTAAACACTCAAAGGGGAAGTCTCCATGGAGCAGGGTCAAAAATGAATTTGAGTCAAAAATTGCATTTGCATAAATCATACTGCATTTAATTATGTGTGTAATTAATTAAATTGTTATGATGTGTAATTGTTTGAAATTGTTTTATTCTATGAGAAATTAAATGCCTGATCCGGTAATGCTGTCCCCAGATACTAGGGGAGTGTGATTGCAGGTATAAAGAAGAATAATTAGAAGTCACAGATGCAGACATGTTCCAGAGCTATAGGAATATGGGTTTTTGGTTTTTAGATACTTTTGTATTAATTAGAAAAAAATTTGTAATAGTATTTTCTGTAAATTTTAATAATGTAAATTATAATGACAAACTTTGAACTTAATGGATTGTATTTATTTTCCTTGGAAACTATATTTTTTTTTTATATATTAGAGGTAAAATTAATTAATTAGAAGGGGGTTACATTAGTGGTATCAGAGCTCTGGTTATGCATCTCTAGGATTTGTGAGTAATTGGTCTGTTATGTATTTTGCTGTGTTACTTTGATTGAAACTGGTTGTTTATGTGAATTGTTTGTTTTGATTAAAATTGGTTGTTTTCTATGAATTGGTTGCTTAGTTGTTTGTTAGGAATATTATAGGAACAAGGGTAGTAACTGGATCAAAGACTCTTTTTCTTTTTAAGACAGGTAGAGATGTCAGGGAGAGGAAGAGGAAGAGGAAGACTAGCTGCAAATCCCACAGTTGGAAATGATAATATAGTTGAGATGGCCAGAGCCATGAGGGATATGGCTAATGCAGTAACTCAGCAGACTGAGATGTTGGCTAATCAGACACTAGCTCAGCATCCACCTCCACTTGTTGACAGGACCACTTTAACAGATTTTAAGAGGCATGATCCACCTTACTTTAAGGGAGAGTATGATCCAGAGAAAGCTGAAGAGTGGATTCTGAATCTGGAGGATATTTTTGTGGCTATGGAGTGTCCTGATGAGAGAAGGGTGACACATGCAGCCTTTCAGTTACTGAGTGATGCTAGGTTGTGGTGGAAAGCTACCCAGAGGATGTGGGAGAACAGGGGAGAAGTGATCACCTGGGATATCTTCAAGACCTTGTTCCTTGAGAAATATTTTCCAGAGACTGTGAGACAGGCCAAGGAGGAAGAGTTTATCAGTTTGACTCAGGGAAGTATGAGTGTTCTTGAATATACTTCTAAATTTGAATCTTTGGCCAAATATTCTAAATACTTGCATATCACTAGAAATGAGGAATGGAAGTGCAGGAGGTATGAAAAAGGCTTAAGATATGAGATTAAGGAAGCCATAGTTCCATTGAGGATTTCTGAGTTCCCTGAATTAATGGATCAGTGCAAAGTAATTGAAGATATGAAAAGGGAGCAAAGATCCAAAATGGCGGGATATGCAAGTAGGAGTAATTTTGGAAGAGGAGGTCCTATGCTAAAAGGAAGGAGTATTCAGCCACAGAAACCATATAGTAGACCCCCACAGTGGCGTCCTGGAGGAGCAGGAGGTACAGGTGGGTTTAGACCTATGGGAGGAGTAAGTGGAGCTGGGAATTCTCAAAAACCCCAGTTAGCAGTCAGGTGTTGGAAATGTGGAAGGGGACACTTGACCAAGGATTGCACTATATCTGGTCCAGTCTGTTTTATTTGTGGGAAATTAGGTTATATGGCTAGGGAATGTTCTACACCTAGGAGGGATCAGACTGGGAGAACTGTACAGACTCAGAGACCTACAGTCAGTGGAAGAGTATTTACTTTGAGTGGTACTGAGGCCTCACGGTCTGCAGATCTGATTCAGGACAAGGGTCAAATGAAAGGTAAGTCCTTGACTGTGTTATTTGATTCAGGTGCTACCCATTCATTTATATCTGATGACTGTGTTGAGAATCTGAGCTTGGTTGTGTCACCATTACCCTATACTTTGCTTGTTTCTGTGCCTACATCTAAACCAATCCTAACCTCTCAAATATGTTTGAATTGTATGATAACCATCAGAGATAGACCATTTGTTGTGAATTTGATTTGTTTGCCTTTGACTAGCCTTGATGTGATATTAGGAATGGATTGGTTAGCAGCCAACCATATTCTAATAGACTGTGCCTCTAAATCTGTGATTTTCCCTAAACTTGATGTTTCTAGACTTAAACCTGTCCAACCCAAAGAAATATCATTTAAAAGTGAAATTCAAAAATACATGTTATCATCTCTTAGAACTAAAGAAGATAAAATTGCAATTGACTCTGTGCTAGTTGTAAATGAGTATCCTGAAGTTTTTCCTGATGATGTTCCTGGTTTACCTCCTGAGAGAGAGATAGAATTTAGCATTGACTTGATGCCTGGTACTAGACCAATCTCTATGCAACCCTATAGAATGGCACCATTGGAATTAACTGAATTAAAGAAACAATTGGAAGAGTTGCTAGAAAAATAATTTATAAGACCTAGTGTGTCACCATGGGGAGCCCCAGTGTTATTAGTTAAAAAGAAAGATGGGGGATCTAGGTTATGTATAGATTATAGACAATTAAATAAAGTAACTATAAAGAATAAATATCCTTTACCTAGAATAGATGATTTAATGGATCAACTTAGGGGAGCAACAATTTTTTCTAAAATAGATTTAAGGTCTGGGTACCATCAAATTAGAGTTAAAAAGGAAGACATACCCAAGACTGCCTTTCGGACTAGATATGGACATTATGAATATCAAGTGATGCCATTTGGAGTAACTAATGCACCAGCCGTGTTTATGGATTATATGAATAGGGTGTTTAGACAATATTTAGATAATTTTGTAGTAGTATTTATAGATGACATATTAATATATTCTAAAAATAAAGAAGAACATGAAAATCATCTCAGAATAATATTAGAAACTTTAAAAGATAGAAAATTATTTGCAAAGATGTCTACATGTGAATTTTGGTTAGAGGAAGTAAAATTTTTGGGGCATGTAATTTCTAAAGAGGGAATAAGTGTATATCCTTCTAAGGTAGAAGCAGTTTTGGAATGGGAGAGACCTAAAACAGTAACTGAGATTAGGAGTTTCTTAGGATTAGCTGGGTATTATAGAAGATTTATTGAAGGGTTTTCTAAGATAGCTGGACCATTAACTGAATTAACTAGGAAAAACCAACCTTTTGTGTGGAGTGAAAGTTGTGAGAAAAGTTTTCAAGAGTTGAAAGATAAATTGACTACCTCACCAGTTTTAATTTTACCTGACCCAAATGAACCCTATGATGTATATTGTGATGCTTCTTATCAAGGGTTAGGATGTGTGTTAATGCAGAATAGGAAAGTGGTAGCATATGTGTCTAGGCAGTTGAGACCACATGAGAGAAATTATCCTACACATGATTTAGAATTAGCTGCCATAGTTTTTGCTTTGAAAATTTGGAGACATTATTTGTATGGGTCTAAATTTAATGTGTATAGTGACCATAAGAGTTTAAAATATTTGTTTGATCAAAAGGAACTTAACATGAGACAAAGAAGATGGATGGAGTTTATTTAAAGACTATGATTTTCAATTAATGTATCATCCAGGAAAAGCTAATGTAGTAGCAGATGCCTTAAGTAGGAAAATTGTACATGTGTCAACTATGATGATTAAAGAATTAGAATTAATAGAACAATTTAGAGATTTGAACTTGTGTACAGTTAGAGAAAAAGATAAAATTCAATTAGGAAGGATTACCATTGCTAATGATTTTTTGGAAGATATTAGGAAGAAACAAGATGTAGATACATTCATTCAAGAAAAGAAAGCTTTAATAGGAACAGATAAAGTAAAAGAATTTAATTTAGGAACAGATGGAATTATTAGATTTAAAAATAGAATTTGTGTACCTAATAATCAAGAGTTAAAAGAATTAATTTTGGAAGAAGGACACAAAAGCAAATTGAGTATTCACCCTGGAACTACAAAAATGTACAAAGATTTAAAAGAAATGTTTTGGTGGCCTAAGATGAAGAAAGAGGTAACAGAATATGTAGCTAGATGCTTAACTTGTCAAAAAGCAAAAATTGAACATCAGAAACCCTCTGGCATGTTACAACCTTTAGAAATACCTGTGTGGAAATGGGATAGTATATCAATGGATTTTGTAGTAGGATTACCTAGAACTAATAAAAATTGTGATTCTATTTGGGTAATTGTAGATAGATTAACTAAATCAGCACATTTTCTTCCAATAAATATTAGGTATTCTTTAGAAAGATTGGCTCAATTGTATATAAAAGAGATAGTTAAATTACATGGGGTACCTACTAGTATAGTATCAGATAGAGATCCTAGATTTGTTTCTAAATTTTGGAGAGAATTTCAGAAAGCCTTAGGAAGTAGATTACATCTTAGTTCAGCATATCACCCTCAGACAGATGGCCAAACAGAAAGAACCATTCAATCATTAGAAGATCTTTTGAGAGCATGTACATTAGAAGAGAAAGGGAATTGGGAAGATATATTACCTCTAGTAGAATTTACATATAATAATAGTTATCATTCTAGTATAGGTATGGCTCCCTATGAAGCATTGTATGGTAGGAAATGTAGGACACCTTTGGTATGGTATCAAGATGGTGAGAATCTTTTGATAGGGCCAGACATTATTCAGCAAACCACTGAGAAAGTAAAATTTATTCAGGAGAAAATGAAAACTGCACAGAGTAGACAGAAAAATTATGCAGATAAAAGAAGAAAACCTTTGGAATTTCAAGAAAGTGAACATGTCTTTTTGAAAGTCACACCAACAACTGGGGTTGGCAGAGCAATAAAGTCTAAGAAACTAACTCCTAAATTTATTGGACCTTACCAAATTCTCAGAAAAATTGGACCTATGGCCTATCAAATAGCCTTACCACCCTTTTTGTCAAACCTCCATGATGTGTTCCATGTGTCACAACTAAGACAGTACATCTCAGATCCTTCACATGTCATTGAACCTGATCAAATACAGGTAAAGGAAAACCTAACATTTGAAACAAAGCCTGTTAAGATTGAGGACAGAAGGATTAAGTACCTGAGAGGTAAAGAAATTTCTCTGGTTAAGGTTATTTGGGATGATATCAGAGGTGATGCTACATGGGAGTTAGAGGAGAAAATGCGAGAAGCATATCCTCATTTGTTTGTATAGTTATTTAGTTGTATAGTTGTATGATTGTATATTTGTGTTAGAAATTTCGAGGACGAAATTTTTATTAGTAGGGGAGAATTGTAACATCCTCATTTTACTATTTGTACGCATTTATATATGTACATTATGAACACTTATGCACTGTATTTTATAAAACTCTATGAGCATATTTTCTTAATGAAATTAATACAGTTCTACTCAGAAGAATTTTCTGAATTTCTAAATGTCTTCGTTTTTGCTGAAATTAATTGTTGACTGGACTGCTATGTCAGACAGCTGTCCAAGATAAATTTTCAAGTATAGAATTTTGAACTCATTCATAACTTAAAAGAAAGGTAATAGAATATAGATTAAAAATATATACAGATAAAGAATTAAAATGCTTATTCAGAATTGTTAGGATTTTCTGAAAGTTAGAACTTTGAGAAATTATTACGGTAAAATTTTAAGACAGAAAATTTAGAGAAAATTCATAGGATATCTATAGAATTATCTAATAATTGTAATATACTTAGAATAATTATTAAAAATGTTTAACCAAGAAAAATTTAATTTAGAACCTTAAACAAATCAAAAAGTGACAACTTAGGCTTTTCTAAGATCACTAAATTAAGCTAATTAGGCTTGGATTAAGAGATAAGTAAGACACTACCCCAAGGTTTTTGATAGTGAGGAATCCAATGGTGGTGTTATTTTCTTCAAATTCTAATTAGTTTGTAAGATAATTAACAGCCCTAAATTATTCTAGAAAATTCCATTAAATTACCTACAAATGTTGACTTTTGACCTTTTGAAAGGCAAGTCACTTGCTGCACTCCTTTGGCTGTCCAAGTGGATGGGGAAGCTTGGAGAACTGATCTCCCTTGGCCAATAGGGGCTGCTGGACGTGCAGGAGCTGCTGGATGTGAAGGAAACATCCAATTTGGTTAATTCTTGGTTTAATGAAGCAAATAACTTAAGAAAAAAGGCAAAAAGTCACAAAAGCTATTTTTCTCTCAAAAACAGAACCGTGAGCTTCCTTACCCAGCAGCTGCAGCTCTTGACTTCATTTCATCTTAACTTCATCATCTCATCCCAAATTAAGAAACTAAACCATCCAAACTTCCTAAACCCTAAGCTAATCGGCAAAAAGGAAAAGAAATTGGAGAAAATCTCAAAAATTCCTACAAGACCAAGGAGTGAGGGAGAAAGGAATTCAAGGCTTTTTCTTCAATTAAAGAGTCTAAGGTAAGGATCTAGGCATTTAATTTCAATTAGAACCCTTGGAATTAGAAGAAAACATGTTGTAGGCTTAGATTAAAAATTTGAACTAGAATCATGAAAACTTGAAATTGATTTAGGGGTTTTGTGTTTTTGATGCTTGTGATTGTAATTCATGGATTGGAATGATGTTTGATTGAATTTTTAAGGTGTTGTAATGGTTGAAATTTGGTTTGTTGAATTTTGATTGAAATTGTGATTTGATTGAATTTTGGTTGGAATTGGAGTTTGTAGCTTTGGAAGAATTGTTGAGAATGGCTTGTAGACCATTCGGCCAGCCCTAAATGCAAGGGATATTATGTGGAAATTTTTATAAAACCAAGGGCAAAATGGTCATTTTACATGTAGGGACACATTGGGTATTTTGGAAAAAGATTGAGGGCATTTTCGGAAATTATTAAAAATACTAATGTTATAATGTAAATTGCTTAAATCTTTGTATCCTTGTATGTTAATGTGTACAAATTATTTATTTGATTGTGATCATGAACAAAATTCATTAGCATGAGTCTTTTTGGGGGATTTATAAAAGTATCAAATGAGAAACAATTATGTTGACTAACCAGGACTGTGGTAGTCATGAGAATTGAGTTGATCTATGAGAAATGACTTTTGTTGACTAACCGGGACTGCGGTAGTCATGTGAAATGAAACTGATTGAGAAATGAATTGTTGACTAACCGGGACTGCGGTAGTCATGTGAAATGAAAATGATTGAGAAAGGATTTTTGGGGTGAGTAGAATTTGTTAAACAGGACCGTATAATCTGTGATTATATAGTCTGTGGGGATAAGGATATTGGCAATTCCATATGTGGCTGTAATCTGGACAGAGATGCGGTCGTGGTGGCCTTCCTGGGTATTCTGATCTCCTAATTCTGTTTAGTTTATTCGCGTTTAGTAGGGGCTGATGGCTGAATTGCTGTACGTAATGGTAGGCCAGTTACTTACTAAACACTCAAAGGGGAAGTCTCCATGGAGCAGGGTCAAAAATGAATTTGAGTCAAAAATTGCATTTGCATAAATCATACTGCATTTAATTATGTGTGTAATTAATTAAATTGTTATGATGTGTAATTGTTTGAAATTGTTTTATTCTATGAGAAATTAAATGCCTGATCCGGTAATGCTGTCCCCAGATACTAGGGGAGTGTGATTGCAGGTATAAAGAAGAATAATTAGAAGTCACAGATGCAGACATGTTCCAGAGCTATAGGAATATGGGTTTTTGGTTTTTAGATACTTTTGTATTAATTAGAAAAATTTTTGTAATAGTATTTTCTGTAAATTTTAATAATGTAAATTATAATGACAAACTTTGAACTTAATGGATTGTATTTATTTTCCTTGGAAACTATATATTTTTTTTTTATATATTAGAGGTAAAATTAATTAATTAGAAGGGGGTTACAGATAGGGCCTAAAGAGTGCTTCAGGCCTAATAAGGGGGCTAAGCCCACCCAAGTCTTATGAGAAGGGAGAGAGTAAGGCATTAGGTTTAGTTTTGAGAAATAGAGAAAAGACAGAGAAGAGAGAAGATAGAAGAAGAATAGAGAAAAAGGAAGGAGGAACTTTGAGGCTCAAGCCGAAGCTCTCCCTTCATATCTCATCTATGTGAGTGTTCTTCCCCTTGTCTTCTCAAACCCTTTTTTGGTTCTTTAGTTCATCTCTTTTCCCTTTTCCCCTCTTTCCCTTTGTTGCCCTAAGTTAGGGTTTGGGTGGTCATTGGGTATGTTATATCTTGATTCATTATAATTATATTTCAATTCAATTGGACGGGTTGTGAATACCTCGAAGCTCGTAATTGTTGTCTTGACTTGATAATTGAGTGTTTGGTGGTTTTCCCTTTTTTTTGTGTGTTCTTGGGATTGAATCGAATTGATTTCTGTGAATTTGTATTGGATGTGTTTAATTAGTGTTTTCTATGCTTTATGTGGTTTGCGATGTTTGAGATAGGTTGAGTTTTGAGCCTTGTATACTTAGAATGAGTTTTGGAGTGTTAAGAACCCTTGGGGGAGAGATTATGCAGAAAAAACACAGAATCACGTTCTGCCAGGGAGACTCTGGCTGGGCATGCACAATGTGTCTCGCTGGGTCAGAAATAGTCAGTAGCGAGGTGAGCTACCGGAAGCCTCTGGCTGGGCATGCACAGTGTGTCTCGCTGGGCCAAAAAGAGTCGGTAGCAAGGTGAGCTACTGGAAGCCTCTGGCTGGGCAAGCACAGTGTGTCTCACTGGGTCAGAAAGAGTCAATAGCAAGGTGAGCCACTAGAATCCTCTGGCTAGGCGAGCACAATGTGGCTGGCTGGGCTAGATAGTATGGCTTGCTGGGCCAAAGTAGTTTCGCAATCAAATTGTGTTCTTCTTAACTTTAGACACAGTAAACCATTGAACTAGAGTTTGAGGTCAACATAGAAGTTATAAACAATTGTGTTAGCTTTTTAGATAGATAATGATCAACTTAATAGGATTAGTAACTCCCAAAACTTAAGAAAGGCTATCCCAATCATAAGACATAGTAGATGGTTGTTATAGTGGGTATGTGGTATAGAATTAGGATGTATTTTGTGTATGCGACTTAATTGAATGATGATGTTTGGGTAAATGTGTGTATATATATATACATATATATATATATATATATATATATATATATATATATATATATATACACACACACACATGTGTGTGTGTGTGTGTGTGTGTGTGTGTGTGTGTGTGTGTGGAGCAGGGACCCACCATGTTATGATGAGTTGTGGTTAGATGCCATTGAGACAGGTGACCTAGCCTATGTGGGGCGAGAATGAGCCTAGGTGGTATTCTGACCGTGAGTGATCTAGCCCATGTGGGGCGAGAATGGGCTCACTATGTTTAAGATGAGGTTCAATGGAACCACTTTGTGTATGAATGTTTGAGACATGCATCATAAATGTGCATATGTTTTTTTTAAGTCGAGATATGTTGTTGAGCTAACAGGGGAGGTCATGAATGAGTTGAAGTATGACACTGTCCTTGGGGGTCTTATCTGGTTTTGAATCTCCGTGTGGCTCATGCTGATCCCATGGGTTGGGGTATCCTTACAAGACTGGGCAACCCTGACGCGCCGTCGACAGTCTCATCTCGGTGACAGTGTAGTAATAAGATCATATGGGTTTGTTACTGCATGTCTTCCCGGGCTTCTTTCGCAATGTGTTTTAATGGTACCACATGTATATGAGAAAAGAGAAAGAACATTGCATTGTATACGTGCATTATTGTGAGTTTTTCTAGCTTGTGTGGTACAATGTGGATGCCATGTATGCCTTGTGTTGTACTTGTGTGATGTGTGAATGATTTTATCCATAGTCGTAATATACTATGAATGTATATGTATCTATATATTAAACTATCTTGTTGACTTGTAATGGAATGGGATGTGACTTTTTAAGGGCATGGATAGAGATATACCTAGAATGACACTATGTAAACATAGAAGTTAGAATGTATACCGCTAATGAGAATAGACTAATACAAGGTGAGTGTTACGGAGTAAAGCTCAAGTAAGGGAAGTGGAATTAACGCGAGAGAGAGTTGTGGAAGTAACTTGCTAGCCAAAGGATGAATCCTAAGATATCAATGAGGGTAAACCAATGTAGTAGAGTGAGCATAAGAGACGAGTCAAGAGAAAGTGATCATGATCGATGGGTGTAGTCCCAACCATAGAAATAATAGAGTTTCACAGAGCCATGAGAGACTAATGAATGGATTGTTCGGGTAGAATAGTCTAACCTAACCGTAGAGTCCTTAGAGTACTCACTGAGACATTATATCTCACCCTTTTAAGTTCCCTCTTTTTCAGGAAATAGGTGATGGCTCGTATCGTTGGAGCATGGAGTCTTGTCATGGAAGATGTAGTTTAGTTATTTTATATTTTTATGTATTTTCATGATGTGTGATATGAAGTAAACATTACGAGAAATAAGTTGTGTTTAAATAACATTTGAGAATGAGTTGTAATTTATGTATTTTTATTTGTTAGCTTCCGCATGATAACGTCGTATGAATGTTTTTAAATTTTCACATCCTTAGAAAATAAGCGTAGTTACGGTAATACCCTTAGGGGGTTACAGTAGCCCTTAGTACTTAAAGTGTTGTGTGGTTAAGAGATAAGTTGGTTAAAATAGATGTTAGTATAAATATTTCTTGTAAAAATCAAAAAGACACCTTCAATCAAATTTAAACTTCAAATATTTACTTTATCCTTTATCTTTTACTGTAATTTACAATTTTATTGCTTTCTGTTATTTTTCTTACTGTTTCAATCATTTTTCAATCATTTTTCCTTTAGTGACTGAGAGACAGATTCCCTCTTTTAGTATCAATTATTTATTCTTTTATTTTGGATCGTGTTAGAGCATTAACAGATCCAATCGATTAATTTTTACGTGACGACACAACATTTATGAAATTTCCATAACACTATCAACACTGTGCCACGTCATATTGTTCCAATTAAGCCATCTCACCTCTTGTTTAAACATTGTAAATATTGGATCTATGCAGATATATGTAGAAGTACTGATCCATGTTTTGCGTTTTCTTCATTCTTTTAATTTGACGATCACTTTTTGTGCATTAATTTGATTGGATTCCTTTTTGTTTTTTGAAAACGACCTTTTAAGATCATTCATATTCTATAACAAAAAGAAAGGAATCAATAAAGGGGAAAGTGTTTGGAAGGTTGGCACTCATCGAAAGACAAATATGTGGAAGAACCACTTTTGCAAACCCATTCCAAAAATTAACAATGCAATAGACCAAGAAAAGAATTTTAGAGAAATGTCACATTTAATTGCCTTAACTAAATTAATAATTAAAATTTTATTGAGGACAGTTAGTTGCATTTAGCGTACTCGTGAGAGATAAACTTTTTCTTTTTTTTTTATCAGGAACTAAATCTATCTATTTTTTAAAATATAAGGACTAAATTGATAATATATATATATATATATATATATATATATATATATATATATATATATGGTAAATAATGTATTTAGTCCCTGAATTATGCATTTGCTGATAATTTAGTCTCTACATATTCAAAATGATCAATTTAGTTCACAAATGTACAAATGTTGCGATAAATTAGTTTAACCGTTAAACGTACTGACAATTTGATCCATAAATTTTGACACTTAATGTGAAAGTAGTCCTGAAACTACTCTCTCTGTCCCAAAATAAGTGTTGTTATATTTTTTTTATACAGACCAAGACAAGCTATTAAATACATGAAAGAGATAAGTAATTTTACAAAACTAACCTTATTATTAATATTGCATTAAAAAGCTAAAGTGACACTTATTAAGGGTATTAGTGAAAAAAAATAATTAATATTACATTGAAAAGCCAAATATGATACTCATTTTGGGACAATTATTTTTTTTCCAAATACGACACTTTTTTTGGAACGGAAAGAGTATACTACTTACTAACAAATTAGTCCATGACATACATGACTTATAGTAAAATATTGGACTAATTTGTCACAACATTGAACATTTGTAGACTAAATTGATGATTTAAAAAATGCAGGAATTAATTAAATTGTCAGTGAATGCGTAGTTCAAGAACTAAATAGACTATTTATTATTTTCTTTTTTACAATTGCTAATTTTCAATTTAACGAGAATGAGAATACTGTGGATATGGGGTGAGTAAGTACTAAGCAATTAAAAACGTATGCAGCGACAGCTCGGCAAGTGTCGCAAAGCATCTAACCTGCTTTAATTCTGCCTCTTTTTTATATTCCTCCTTGGCCAATGGCCACGCATCTTATCTTATTTTATTTTATTTTATTTTATATTCTTTCTTTTGCCGATTGAATGAAGTTCTGGATTTGGATACAATCCATCATTTTCATTTATCAAAACTTTGAGTAATTATGTTCTAGAAAAAATAGTGCCTATAATGATTTATATTTAAATTTAAATTTTTACAAAAGAGAAATTAAGAACGCAATTAATATAACATTCTGAACAATAGAATATATTAAAAAATAACGTTACCCTAAAAGATATATTTTTTAATTTAATATATACAGTGATTAACTAATTATCATATTATCGAGTTGTAACAATTCCAACTTTATTATATTATAAGTGCGTGTTTGGAGGAGCAATATTGATAAAATTGATTTTGAATATAATTGATTTTATAAAATTGGTTTTGGAGTGATGTAATTTATGTTTAGATGTTTTTTTATTATAAAATCAAGTTAGGAATAAAATTCAGTATAAAATTTTGGATCTAACGCAAAAACTACTCAAAGTTGCTTTTACACATAATCAATTTTGGACTCTGAATCAATTCTGAACTCTTTTACAACGTGAAATCAAACAAGTCATTTATTCAAAATCAATTCTAAACTCAGAATCAATTATTCAATGTGAAACCAAACACGTACTAAATCTTAGTCTTCACTCTTGATGAAAAGTATTTTTAGACTTTAATATTCTTCTCCTCGTCAACTGACGTAACTTTTTCTATATTGAATATTTTTTTTTTGTATTTGTATTTGTATGCCTTTGAAAAACTGTGTTTTATATTTAATTTGAATTGATCTTTTATTTTAGATTTAAATCTAAATACACTACATTATTAAATAGATATCCTTCTTTTTCGGATAAACTGAATTTTAAGATTATTGTAATATTAATTAAGCCTAGTTTAAATTTATTTTTAAATCTAGAAATTTTACAGATTACATTAACAAAGATGAAGTGTGTTGATTTAAATAATTTATTTCCCTAATTTCTCAATTTTAAATATTATCTCTTTAATTTATCCCTATTTAATATAATAAAATGTTCATTATTAATAATATAAAATTTCTATTTATATTTTTTTAAAATTTTTACTAAAACTGAAAAATATTTGTGTGGGAACGTTGATATATATAGTAAGTATTAATATTATATTTTAAATTAGAAAGCAGTTGACTTCATTTGTCGCGTCAACTGTTTTAATAGCTGACTCAACTTGTGATCTTTTATAGGTTTGAGTAAAATCTAAGTAATTCATCCGACAATGTTATTTATATATGGAAAATGGGGAAGGTTCATCTCGTTTGGGTGCATAGTAAAAGGAAGCGATGGATAGAAAAAAAAAAGATCTAATAAATAATAAATAATGTGATGTGATAAGAAATAAAAAAAAATGACATGAAAAGGAAAAGTAAATGTATTATAATAATAACTCTTTAAATATATTACTTCCACCGAGTATTTTTTTTATACTGTCCACTATATATATCTTTCTCATATAACTTCCTTTCGAAGTAGTATTTCTAAAGCACACTTTTTTCTTACGAAGTGTAATAAAAAGTGTAGAAAAGTAGTGTGTAAAAACCATTTTCCTAAGCAATGATGTTCTAATAAAGTAAAAAGAAAGCGAAAAGACGGAATTATAGCATTGTAAGGTTGAGAATACTAGAATAAGTGGCAACTTTTGGACATGATTAACATTAGAAAGTTGAGGCAATAAACTACATTAGAAGTCGGACACGACAAGGATGTTATTGGAGATTTAGCTTAATACTTAAGAAACACATGCACGCCCTTTTTTTCATCAATTCATAAAGATAACATAGTACACATTTCATTTTTAGGCCATCCATTGTATTACAAGACAAAATAAAATATTCGAAATATTAAAGAATTAAACTATACTCTAGGTTCATTATCTTAACAATCCTTTATTTTTAGACACTTAAATGCATACATTATGTCAAAACTTCTTTTTTTTTTTTTATGTCTTTATTTTCTTTTCACATTTTTTTATCCATGACAGTGGTATATGGAGTATCCATCACTGATGATTAATTTTAGTCAAAGAATTTGACCGAACACAATTAATAGAATCTTTCTCTTGACGATGATTTTTCCATCCACAAGACTCAAATCCGAAATCTTGCTTAAGGAATCAAGTTCGGACACTTGTTGATGTTTGTTATCTTATCTAAATTAACATCACTGGCTTGTACCATTTTATAATTCATTTAGTCATAATGACTTGACTCATTAACGTAGAACAATTCCAACACACCACAAACCACCAGCAAGCATAGAACAATAATATATAGTAATAATAAAGATTAAGGACGAGAAAGACAAGGTAGGGAAAAAGGCACAGGAAGCCTCTCTACTAAACCATTCACATCCAGTGGATAACACTGGAAGTAGCAGCCAGCTAATTCCTACGACGTCGACTTCACACCAACCTATTCCATTTTTCACATTAACAGTGTAACACTGACACTCTTACTTCCAAAACTAACTCACTATTCATAGCACCACCGTTTATAAAAAGCACCCTCCCACTTCAACAAAAACAACCAGTAACTAATTACCTCTCATTCCCTTTTCCCGCACCCAACTTCACAAACACAATGGAATATGGCAAATTGGAACCCTCCGACCCAAGTGGCTCCTCCCGCCGCTCCACCGCTCCTCTCACCAAACCAACCTCCTCTTCTTCCTCCGCCAGCAGCAAAAAGAAACTCATCATGCTCTCTCTTCTCGCGGCGGTCTTAATCATCGCCGCCGCCATCTCCGCCGCCCTCATCACCGTCGTTCGCTCCCGCGCCACCAGCAACCAAACCGGGCCCAACCTCGCCCGCAAGCCCACACAGGCAGGCCCCAGTTCTAAATGCTTTTCAACATTTTTCATTTCATGCTGTGTTTTATTAACCAGTTCTATATTATTGGAGTTCAAATACGCTATTAGTTGTTAATTTCTGATTTGTCCATGACCTCAATTAATAAAAAACAATCCAATTCCAACATTGCAGGCAATTTCCCGAACCTGCAGCAAGACAAGTTTCCCTACTCTATGCATCAATTCCCTCCTTGACTTCCCTGGCTCCACCACTGCCTCGGAACAAGACCTCGTCCACATCTCCTTCAACATGACCCTGCGCCACGTAAGCCGAGCGTTCTACGCCTCCAGCGGCCTCTCGTTCGCCGCGACGAACCCGAAGGTCCGCGCGGCCTACGACGACTGCCTCGAGCTGTTGGAGGAGTCAATGGACGCGCTCTCGCGGTCCCTCGACTCCATCCTCTCGCCTTCGGCGGTATCCGGCAGCGGAGGCGGCGAGGTCAGACCCGCTGCCGCCGTAGGATCCACCGAAGACGTGATGACGTGGCTCAGCGCCGCGCTCACTAATCAGGACACGTGTGCGGAGGGGCTCAAGGATACGAGCGGGAGCGTGAAGGACCAGATGGTTGATAACTTGAAGGACTTGTACGAACTCGTGAGCAATTGTCTCGCGATATTCTCGGCAAGTGGAAGTGGTGATTTCTCGGGGGTGCCGATACAGAACAAGAGACGATTAATGGAAAAGAAAGAAGAAGAAAAAGAAGAAGAAGAAGAGGAGAATATTAACCGCGATATCTCGCGAAAATTTCCGAGATGGTTGAATAAGCGAGATAGGAGATTATTGAGTTTACCAGTGTCGGCAATTCAGGCAGATATTACCGTGTCTAAGAACGGTAACGGAACAGTGAAGACAATTACCGAGGCGATTAAGAAAGCGCCGGAACATAGTACTCGCCGGTTCATAATTTACGTGAGGGCAGGAAGGTAATTAAATAAATATATGTTGTACGAATATAATTGTTTTTAAATAGATAAATAAAATATGCCTGCTTTCTGTCTCTGAGAAAAGTGTACGCTTTTCGAGATAACGAACATTGCACTTTTTAAATTATTTTCTTGTTTTTGTTTAACTGTTTTCATAATAATCGAAGGCGATATGATATGTACGGAAGCGGATTGCCTGCAGTCACAGCAGTGACTGCAGCAAATCTCAGCCTTCCAAAATAAATTATATATTTTAAATAATTAAGTAAAAAAAAATTTAGATCCTTGGATGATGACTGCAGGAGCCTGCAGTTGTTTTATGACTGCAGGGAATCCGGGTCGGATATGTACCCAGAAAAAGGTATCACGGTCGGTGATGAGTTACTGTTTTGTTAGAAAAGGTTTTTTCTGCATGCACTCCTCGCAACTGTAATAATGTGAAGGAATCATTGATGATGGATTTTTTTTTTCTGCTATAATTTCTAACAATGTTTACGCCTCCATCTCCGTTAATTTATTTTGACATTAAATAAAATTTGTTGACTCCAGTAAAGGAGGAAAGCATGTTCGATTAATTATGCTGATTATTTTTTTTTTCACTGAGTGTTTAAAAATTATTCGTGTTTTAAGGTGATTCATGATTGGGATGGATAAAAGCTATGACATGTGGACTGACTTTTGGATATGATGGAATTTTCAGGTATGAGGAGAATAATTTGAAGGTGGGGAGAAAGAAAACGAATGTGATGTTCATAGGGGACGGGCAGGGCAAAACAGTCATCACAGGGAAAAAGAATGTGATAGATGGCGTGACCACATTCCACTCTGCATCCTTCGGTACGTTCGTTCGTTCCTTTTCATCCGCTGGCTTCTTAATGTTGATGCTTTTTTGTCTAATTATACAAAATTTTGCTTATCTTTTGTTATTTTAGCATTTTGCGAAAAGTATGGGTAGAAAAAATGTGAACCAATAACATGCACGATAATTGAACCAAAGCAAGCTTGCACGTGGCCCATGTTGTTCTAGTTGTTAATGTTAATATTCACTAGCTGTATATATATAGTCGCATGTCTATTCCATTTACACTTGGACCAGTGGCAGATCTACGTATAAGTCACGCGTGCAAATGCATTCTTTTACTTTTAAAAAATTACATATAAATATCTTGAATATGTATATTTTGTTCCTCCTAATTTAGTATATTTGGTCTCTTACTCTTAATTTTTCATTCTTTTCATGATAATAATTGTTAATTTTGTTTTTTTAAAATAGATTGTCTTTCCTAACTTAGGATCTTAGATCTGTCATTGACTTGGATAATATTACCCCCGCTGGCATTGACTCGCAGTGTTTGTAGAAATAAAAATAGCATATTGATCGTGATATGTGTAACATTAGTGCATGCATCATTGTGCCCGTAGAACACGTTTTGCACGTAAGTCCATTTTTATATATACACTCCACTTTCGAAATCAAAACTAATTTTTACTTGCCGAATTTCACCGAGAAAGTGAAAAATACTACATGCTGGATATATATAACACAAAAATATTGGTGAAATTTGTTAATTGATTTAACGAAGATAATAACTACAGTTCATGTCACATCAAAATAACACCACTGCACTAACTACTTTGGATCTACTATTTTATTAATGTTTTAAATATACACAAGTTAGTTGGTTGTTGGAGTTTAAATTGAGAAACCTGGCTCAACAGTAAACAGTGTCTCTTATGTTGAAACATTAATTAAAGCGTGCATTGCATAAACCTTACGCGTTCTCTTGCCTTCGTCAAAACAAATGATTATTCATTTCTTGACTTTTATTGTTATCATCGATATTCATAATTATTATTAACATATCCTATACACTGGTGGACAACGTTATCCTCCTTATCGCAACGTAGAATAAAATACACACAAACATTAATGACTTCCTCCAATTTTTTTTTTTTTTTTAATCAGCCAAAGCAACGATTAGATTAAGAGCTGTACAAGGGGTACCACAAACCCATTTACAAAGATAACAAAATACTCTAATTTATGAACAAAAAGTAAAACACCCCACCTAAACACCACCTGTTGGTTATAATGTATTTATGTGCGTACATAAATATAAAATAACCAACACAATACCAGTATATTGATCTATGATCTATCAACATCCACCAAAAAGCATAGTAGTACTAGCCATTCCATTCCTAAAACACCCTTCTTGGTGTCATCCACTCCAATTAATAGACTGAAAGACAACACACTTAAGACTGCCTCCGAATTAAATTAGCAAAATAAAAGTATTGGTTGTTGCCTAGTCATGCGTTGTACGCCAAAATTATCAACACTATCATGTGATCATGTCCCCAAAGACAATAATTTTGGTCCCTTAATTTTGTTCTCCAATTAGATTTTGGAGTTTCACCTCAGCAACGTGAAACAAAAGAATATATTAAATGTCATCGTATATTACTGAGGTGAAACTCCAGATCTGATTGGAGAACAACACCAACAGTAATTATAGTATTGTATCTAAGTTTTTTTTCCTTAATTTATTCCATTAATTTAGTTCATATTTCTCATTAGACTATGAATTCCTGCAGCTACTAGTGGTGCTGGATTCATTGCAAGAGACATCACGTTCGAGAACTACGCCGGACCGGCGAAGCACCAGGCGGTGGCACTCCGTGTCGGAGCCGACCATGCGGTGGTGTACCGGTGCAACATTGTCGGGTACCAAGACTCATGCTATGTGCATTCTAACCGTCAATTTTTCCGTGAATGTAACATTTACGGCACTGTGGACTTCATATTTGGCAATGCTGCGGTGGTTTTCCAAAAGTGCAACATCTATGCTCGTAAGCCCATGGCCCAACAGAAGAACACCATCACAGCCCAAAACAGAAAAGACCCAAATCAGAATACGGGTATATCCATACACAATTGTCAGATCCTACCCGCCCCAGATCTCGCCCCGGTTAAGGGCAGCTTCCCCACCTACTTGGGCCGTCCATGGAAGCAGTACTCTAGAACCGTATACTTAGTATCCTACATGGGTGACCACATACATCCTCGTGGATGGTTGGAGTGGAATGGAGACTTTGCTTTGAACACATTGTATTATGGTGAGTACATGAATTCTGGGCCGGGTGCAGCTGTGGGCCAACGGGTCCAATGGCCCGGGTACCGGGTCATTAAGTCTACCGTGGAAGCGAATCGGTTCACGGTGGCCCAATTCATATCTGGGTCGGCCTGGTTACCATCAACAGGAGTGGCCTTTGCAGCCGGGTTATCCACATGAATTACACTGGAAAGTACAAAATTATCACCGTACCCTCAGACAGGTACATATAGGAAGGTTCGACATTGTTGCAAATTCCAACCAAGCCTACCCAATTGGGGAAATGGGGAATGGCTTCTATTTTTATAGTTCTTATTTTCTTTTTTGCCAAAATATAGTATTTTGGGCCTAATATTTTTTATCAATGATGCTACTAATAAATGTAAGTTGTAAACAGGGCATTGTGTAATGGCTCTTTGTATTTTTTCTTTCCTGCCTCAAAATCAAAGGTGTTATAGTTGACTCCCGAAAGTTTAGTACCATTGTCATTTTATTGATACAATTAAATGAGAAAGGAGGGTACTATTACAGCTTCAGCATATTGACTGTGTCCCACTTGGCCTAAAGACATGATGCGTCACGTTGTTGTGTGTGTTGTGCTTTTTTTCCTATCCTTCAAAGAGTTTTGAGGCTCAGATTTGTTAATGCTTTTTGAATGGTGTTGGTGGGTTCTTGGATCTTAGGATGAACTAACATGTGGCAGTACCAACTAGGAAATAGAAAGTGACCCACTGTTGTTAACATTAATTTGACAGTACAATGGTCCTTATGTGGTTCTCATGGCACAACCCTTATCTCACGTAAACCATTGTGATGGTTCGCTTTCTCATGCTTTTAAATTTTACATGGTAACGGGAGCGATTCCTCCTCACTCTTATTAAGATTTAAGAGGAGTTCAAAAAATAAAATAAAAAATTATATAATTAAGCGGTAAAAAAATATTATATATATATTTTTATGTCATTTTTATAAATAGATTGAAATCACTATTTCTTATCATGTATTTTTTATATACCTAAATAAAAATGTGACATGATTATAAAGTATTATTCTTTTGATTGTTTTTTTTCCCTTATGTATTACATTCACAAATTCATGTTAAAATAATTTCTAGTTTATTTTGACATATCAACATGTAGTAGACATATGTTAATAGAACAAATTACAGCAGCACCCCCTGAGCTTTTATTAAATTACACATAATTCCACTCTTTTTTATTTTCTTACACTAATCCCCTTTAAGTTTGAAAACATTACACTGGCACTCCCTCAAACCTTACACTAACACCCCTTATAGGGGAGACGAAAGTAATGGTTAAAAAAGCAGGATGTGCTTGTGTAATTACACGAAATCTCAGGGGGTGTTACTATAATTTGCTCATGTTAATATGTAGACTTAATGAAATAAATGGAACACACTAGAAGGGGGGTTGAATAGTGTGTTAGTATAAACTTTAAATCTTTTTCACAAATGGAGATTTTCTCAAATCAATTTTCACAAGGAATTTTGTAAACAAAGATCTTAAAAGATTGTCCAACGTTCAAAATCACAGTTTCACATAAACTTAGTTTAGATAGATTGTCCAATCAATAAAGCAATTTTCTCAAACAGTTTTAAACCAAGAACTTGTGAATCCAAGGTATGTAGAATAAACACAAGAGAAAAATAAGTTAAGCTTTTAAAGAGAGAGTATAAACAATTGGTTTTATACTGGTTCACTCAAACTCTTGAGCTCCGTCCAGTTCTCCTTCAAAAACTTTGAAGGGTTCCACTAATCAAGATATTGATTACAAAAACACGTATTCTACCCTGCCACTTTTGACTACAACAAGTATTCTCGAGGCCATTTCTGGCACACCTTTAATCTCCCCTGAAATTAAAAACACTCAAGTATTCTTTGATCACTAAGTCACTCTTGGCTTTCCAAAGAACAGTTTGAATGTAATACATATTACAAATAACTCTCACAAAGAGGATATTAAGAACAAAATACGAAAGCTTTGCATAGCAAAGGAATTTCTCAGCACAAAAATGGATCATCCAGTAATTTCAGTAGAGTTTAAGCACTTGTAAAAATTCAGAAAGCTTCGTTGTAGATTTCAATGCTTGATCCTCCTTTTATAGGCTTTAGAAAAAGATCTATTGTAGGATTCAGAGCCTTCGAAAAAGTGTCCGTTGTCTCTTACAGTTGTAGCTTGCTATGTGGCAGCTTGGGATGGAGAGAGAGAAGGGACAAAGGTACAGTCCTTTCCACTACGCGTTCCACTAATAAAATTCGCAGGGAATATTCATTATTTGTTGAGCTGTTTTTGTACACACTCAAATTCAAATGATTAGCATTTAAATCATATAAGGGAAACATATAATATATCAGAGTTCATAATTATTATTAACATATCCTATACACTGGTGGACAACGTTATCCTCCTTATCGCAACGTAGAATAAAATACACACAAACATTAATGACTGCCTCCGATTTTTTATTTTTTTTAATCAGCCAAAGCAGCGATTAGATTAAGAGCTGTACAAGGGGTACCACAAACCCATTTACAAAGATAACAAAAGACTCTAATTTATGAACAACAAAAAGTAAAACACCCCACCTAAACACCACCTGTTGGTTATAATGTATTTATGTGCGTACATAAATATAAAATAACCAACACAATACCAGTATACTGATCTATGATCTATCAACATCCACCAAAAAGCATAGTAGTACTAGCCATTCTATTCCTAAAAACACCCTTCTTGGTGTCATCCACTCCAATTAATAGACTGAAAGACAACACACTTAAGACTGCCTCCGAATTAAATTAGCAAAATAAAAGTATTGGTTGTTGCCTAGTCATGCGTTGTGAGCCAAAATTATCAACACTATCATGTGATCATGTCCCCAAAGACAATAATTTTGGTCCCTTAATTTTGTTCTCCAATTAGATTTTGGAGTTTCACCTCGGCAATGCGAAACAAAAGAATCTATTAAATGTTATCGCGTATTACTGCGGTGAAACTCCATATCTGATTGGAGAACAACACTAACAGTAGTTATAGTACTGTATCTAACTTTTTTTTTCCTTAATTTATTCCATTAATTTAGTTCATATTTCTCATTAGACTATGAATTCCTACAGCTGCTAGTGGTGCTGGATTCATTGCAAGAGACATCACGTTCGAGAACTACGCCGGACCGGAGAAGCACCAAGCGGTGGCACTCCGTGTCGGAGCCGACCATGCGGTGGTGTACCGGTGCAACATTGTGGGGTACCAAGACTCATGCTATGTGCATTCTAACCGTCAATTTTTCCGTGAATGTAACATTTACGGCACTGTGGACTTCATATTTGGCAATGCTGCGGTGGTTTTCCAAAAGTGCAACATCTATGCTCGTAAGCCCATGGCCCAACAGAAGAACACCATCACAGCCCAAAACAGAAAAGACCCAAATCAGAATACGGGTATATCCATACACAATTGTCAGATCCTACCCGCCCCAGATCTTGCCCCGGTTAAGGGCAGCTTCCCCACCTACTTGGGCCGTCCATGGAAGCAGTACTCTAGAACAGTATACTTAGTATCCTACATGGGTGACCACATACATCCTCGTGGATGGTTGGAGTGGAATGGAGACCTTGCTTTGAACACATTGTATTATGGTGAGTACATGAATTCTAGGCCGGGTGCAGCTGTGGGCCAACGGGTCCAATGGCTCGGGTACCGGGTCATTAAGTCTACCGTGGAAGCGAATCGGTTCACGGTGGCCCAATTCATATCCGGGTCGGCCTGGTTACCATCAACAGGAGTGGCCTTTGCGGCCGGGTTATCCACATGAATTACACTGCAAAGTACAAAATTATCACCGTACCCTCAGACAGGTACATATAGGGAGGTTCGACATTGTTGCAAATTCCAACCAAGCCTACCCAATTGGGGAAATGGGGAATGGCTTCTACTTTTATAGTTCTTATTTTCTTTTTTGCCAAAATATAGTATTTTGGGCCTAATATTTTTTATCAATGATGTTACTAATAAATGTAAGTTGTAAACAGGGCATTGTGTAATGGCTCTTTGTATTTTTTCTTTCCTGCCTCAAAATCAAAGGTGTTATAGTTGACTCCCGAAAGTTTAGTACCATTGTCATTTTATTGATACAATTAAATGAGAAAGGAGGGTACTATTACAGCTTCAGCATATTGACTGTGTCCCACTTGGCCTAAAGACGTGATGCGTCACGTTGTTGTGTCTGTTGTGGTTTTTTTCCTATCCTTCAAAGAGTTTTGAGGCTCAGATTTGTTAATGCTTTTTGAATGGTGTTGGTGGGTTCTTGGATCTTAGGATGAACTAACATGTGGCAGTACCAACTAGGAAATAGAAAGTGACCCACTGTTGTTAACATTAATTTGACAGTACAATGGTCCTTATGTGGTTCTCATGGCACAACCCTTATCTCACGTAAACCATTGTGATGGTTCGCTTTCTCATGCTTTTAAATTTTACATGGTAACGGGAGCGATTCCTCCTCACTCTTATTAAGATTTAAGAGGAGTTCAAAAAATAAAATAAAAAATTATATAATTAAGTGGTAAAAAAAATATTATATATATATTTTTATGTCATTTTTATAAATAGATTGAAATCACTATTTCTTATCATGTATTTTTTATATACCTAAATAAAAATGTGACATGATTATAAAGTATTATTCTTTTGATTGTTTTTTTTTCTTATGTATTACATTCACAAATTTATGTTAAAATAATTTCTAGTTTATTTTGACATATCAACATGTAGTAGACATATGTTAATAGAGCAAATTACAGCAGCACCCCTGAGCTTTTATTAAATTACACATAATTCCACTCTTTTTTATTTTCTTACACTAATCCCCTTTAAGTTTGAAAACATTACACTGGCACTCCCTCAAACCTTACACTAACACCCCTTATAGGGGAGACGAAAGTAATGGTTAAAAAAGCAGGATGTGCTTGTGTAATTACACGAAATCTCAGGGGGTGTTACTATAATTTGCTCATGTTAATATGTAGACTTAATGAAATAAATGGAACACACTAGAAGGGGGGTTGAATAGTGTGTTAGTATAAACTTTAAATCTTTTTCACAAATGGAGATTTTCTCAAATCAATTTTCACAAGGAATTTTGTAAACAAAGATCTTAAAAGATTGTCCAACGTTCAAAATCACAGTTTCACATAAACTTAGTTTAGATAGATTGTCCAATCAATAAAGCAATTTTCTCAAACAGTTTTAAACCAAGAACTTGTGAATCCAAGGTATGTAGAATAAACACAAGAGAAAAATAAGTTAAGCTTTTAAAGAGAGAGTATAAACAATTGGTTTTATACTGGTTCACTCAAACTCTTGAACTACGTCCAGTTCTCCTTCAAAAACTTTGAAGGGTTCCACTAATCAAGATATTGATTACAAAAACACGTATTCTACCCTGCCACTTTTGACTACAACAAGTATTCTCCAGGCCATTTCTGGCACACCTTTAATCTCCCCTAAAATTAAAAACACTCAAGTATTCTTTGATCACTAAGTCACTCCTGGCTTTCCAAAGAACAGTTTGAATGTAATACATATTACAAATAACTCTCACAAAGAGGATATTAAGAACAAAATACAAAAGCTTTGCATGGCAAAGGAATTTCTCAGCACAAAAATGGATCATCCAGTAATTTCAGTAGAGTTTAAGCACTTGTAAAAATTCAGAAAGCTTCGTTGTAGATTTCAATGCTTGATCCTCCTTTTATAGGCTTTAGAAAAAGATCTATTGTAGGATTCAGAGCCTTCGAAAAAGTGTCTGTTGTCTCTTACAGTTGTAGCTTGCTATGTGGCAGCTTGGGGTGGAGAGAGAGAAGGGACAAAGGTACAGTCATTTCCACTACGCGTTCCACTAACGAAATTCGCAGGAAATATTCATTATTTGTTGAGCTATTTTTGTACACACTCAAATTCAAATGATTAGCATTTAAATCATATAAGGGAAACATATAATATATCAGACTTTCCATAATGTAATTTAATATATAACATATTTTACAAAGACAAAAAACATATAACATATAATAGTACAAATACCAATTATGGTAAGATTTTCAAAAGCAAGAATACCCCAAAAAGGGCATAACTTGCACGGCCAAACCACAGCAGTTCTTTGCCCACAATTGAGTTTCATTTTCACCCTTTAATCCTATGAATTAAAAAGGAACCTTGGACCAATGGTTGGCACCTATCTACGTTGCCTATGTTGGCACCAAATCAAAAGGAAGGAAAAAAAAAATAAGAAGGGAGAGGAAGCTTACCTTGTAGTGCCGTGAGTTCTAGGAGAGAGGGAGGCTCATTTATGCTCAGCTGGCTGTGAGCTTTTGAGAGTGAGAGGAAGCGAATTTTGTTGCTTGCTTGGTTCTTGTTAGTCTTTTGGCTTGGAGTTCTTGAGTTCAAGTGCTCAAATCTTGCATCCTTTTGCAAATTGTGTGCTCAAAGCTTGAGGTATGGAGGAGTTTTCTTGTTCTACTCTAGCCTTTTTCTTGTTCATGGAGTTTTGTCCATGTATATGTGCTGTATATGACATGTTATTGTGCCATCTCTCATGAATCTACTCTCTAATCTTGGTTTTGTTCATTTTCCTTTGTATGACTGTAGCTGTGTTAGTTTTTCTTTTAATAATTCCGTGTACTTTCTTGGTAATATGAGACCATATCCTAGTAAATCCATGTCTCTGGAACTAATGGTGAATTTTTCGGATTTTTATGGGCACTGTAGCTATTTTTAGTTTAATTATTTTCAAAGTCTGTTAGATCTAGCCTCAACACTGTTTGATTCTTTTAAATATTTTTGGTGTTACATTTCGAAAAAATGGAACCATAAATTTGCTCTAAAACTTATAGGGAGAATCTATGATTTTTATTGAAATTTTACGTACCTTGGAAATATTTTAAATTATTTATTTTTCAAAGTTATGGAAATCTGCTCAGAAGTGTTTTTAAATAGGTAAAAATAGTTTTCATGAGAAATAAAAATCAATAAGCTTTTATGATGTATAAATCACCTTTTATAGTATAATTTAATTTTCTCAAATTTTTAAAAGGTGATTTAATATTTATTTATGAATTATGTTTGATGACTCTGCTTTCTGCCAACAGAGGGAAACAATTGTAAGAATGACAATTTTGCTCCGAAATAAATTCTGGGAAAATTATATGTTATAAATTAGACATTTTAGACTGTTTCTGTAAATTATCACGAATTTTATATGTATTTAATATTTTTGATAAATTCTAGACCCTGTTGCCCCGAAATCTGTCACAGCAATAATTAAATTAAAATCCTATTTTTTTTAGTGAAATTTTAGGAGCTGAATTTATTATTGGTCATATGTATGATGAGGAGTGTTCCTACAAAATCTCGTACTGTTCTGAGTTAGAATTATTTGCCAAATAATTATTGAGTTATAGAATTCAACACTTGTGGATAATGGAAATTTGGTTTAAATTAATTATTTTGAATAAATTATTGATTTTTATGGATTATGGCTGAGTGGTTCTATCCTAGAGGGAGAGCCCTGTAGTTTATTTGCATTATTAGATTATATATGAATTAATTGCCCTTTTAATTGTCCTTATTTGTATTATTATTGACTGAATTGGAGACTGGGAAGAATTGTGATCCTCGGGCAAATTTGTGTGCTGGAAAACTTGACTACGTGTGTGCTTGTGTGATGATTTGGTACTGTTTGGATGATTAAGGATCATGGACTCCTTGAGGTGGGACAAATGGACTCAAAACACGAGTGCATTTGTGGTAACTAGAACTTAGTTCTAGTGTTAATTAAATGTTCACTGTAACAAATAGTGAATAAATACTTAACAAGAGTGCGAACCTCCTAATTAAATGGACTTAGTAAATATAGGACCTTTGCACATTGGAGAATGCTCTTGAGATTGAGCTTAGAATGAACCTCTAAGACCTTTGCTTTGGAGGATATAGACTATGGAACCAAAATTTAGCATAAAACTTGAGAGGGCAAGGAATTACATAACACTTAAGAAGACGTGGGATGACTCTTGAACCGGGCTCATGAAATGTGTGAGAGTGCTTGAGGCACTTATTGTGTGGATTGTGATGTGTTACTTGAGTAGTTGTGGTTAGTGCGATTTTGAGAGGGAGAGGAAGCATTCTTCCTTTCCCTTGATGCACGAGGATCGTGGGTGAACGTGTTATGTTCGTGGTGTCGCACGTAGAGATGACACGCATTTTGAGAAAATACAAATGAGCTGTGAAAGTGAGTCATGTGGGGGTTTCCAACTGTAAGGGGACGTTGTATCTCGAGGGGGACGATGTGTCTCATAGATGGGATTAGTATGGAATGACCACTTGGGGTGGTGAAGATGTTGATCTTTGAATGGCATGTCGTGGAGTCGAAGGCGTGGCCTCGAGCTCATATTGTTGACTAACCGCCATCAAGTGCCATTGGCAGAGGAATCCCACACAGACCTGTAAAGGACGATCCCGGTGGGGAGAGTCGTTGAGGAGTCAGTCCTCAAAGATTGGATGATCACAGAGTGGTACCTGGGAAATGATCGTAGGCGTGATCAACCTTGGGGGTAAGGCCCCGAGTTGTGACTATGAGTCTCACAACCGACTTGGCAACCTCGACTAAACGCGAGACATTTTCATGTTGGTGAGAGCCCCGTCATTGTACTATGACGATGGGTGTACTCCCAATAGTCATCCAGCTTAAAATGTGTAAGTCCACTGTGTAACACCCCGTTACATTAGACACAATCCACACTAATATTTGTATTTGTTTTAAGTAATTATAAAAATGAGGGTAAATTTTTTTTTTTTACATATTTAGATAAGACGAAATAATAAAGGCATAAATATTATATAAAGAATCATTTACCTTATGAAATTAAACACCAGTTCATGATACAGAATTATACATAAAGCTTAACAGATATAGGGAAATCGAGTATTAGTTATTCCTAACCCATACATATAATATCCTAGTCAGAGCAGTGAACAAGTTCTACCCTAACCCAAAACATAAACGTAAACAACACTAGCCTTCAGATTTTGTATCTTCTAGTATCTCTTCTTAGTCTTCGCAATCTCTGAAATAACCACGTCTACCAGAAACTTGATTGCTAGACTTGATCGTAATCTTCACGTATCCAGTCAACAAGTACATATACAGAAAAGAAAGAAAGAGGAGTGAGACTTGATTCTAATATATATATAGGTATTACTAACGGTATAAACTACCGTCATTTAATAATAGCGGGGGAACCTGATATTTATCTAATCATAACGTCCCAACTGCTAACAACTCAAACCTCTAGACGCAGTATGGATCCATACTCCCCGATTGGAAGTGATTGGGAGTACATACGCCTCAACCCATGGCAAAACTTTCATCTTCCATAGATGAACTCAAATTATCTCAATTCAGGACATCCACAATCCTATATATAACTCAGGCGTACTCTCGAACCAATCAATGGAATGCTGAGCAGTTGTTGGGGTTGCCAAGCTTGGTCAGATGAAGTCCCCGACACAGGATGCTCCCCTGACCTTTAGTTACTTCATCACTTGACACCGTACCCCCTAGACTTCCGTCAGTGAGTCCCTGCCTTTCATTCCTCAACTTGCCAGACTATGTCTTCCACTATAGGCACATGTCGCTGCATGTTCCTTTCTTAACAATACTCACACTAGAGTACTTACAATTTACTTATTAACCTTTGGTCTCAATCACTGAGCACCAACATAAGCGAATAACCTTTCTGTCCCTCAGACAGACAAATAGTGTAATCAACCATTACATGATATAAATATCTCTATTTTACAAATAGAGAATTAACATTACTATTATAAAATTATACAGTATAACATTTCACAATCTTATATTAAGAGAACAATATATTACAAACAATTTAAGTATCTAATATTGGAATTTGTGTAATATTACAAAATATTAAATAAGACATTAGATACTTAAGTTAATATTCGCTAATAATGTAATAATTAGCTAATAGTTAACTAATCTATATCTCCATTAAAATTTTAAAATGTATATATAAATGTAATTTAAAACTTATAAAGTTGAATTTTATTTATTTTATCTTTTTATTTGTCCAATTCCTTAACTTAATTTATTTAATAGGAATAATTTTCTAGCTTATTTAGAAAATATTTCTTGTACAAGTATAAATAGATTTCAATATTGAAAATTTCTGATGTTGAAGGTCAAATTAGACTATAATCCCATAGCATACTTATTTCGGATTTTACTTTACTATTAATTTTAAAAAACTCAGTTTAAAGAAAATAAATTCTCATCATGATCTTCTTTTAAGTATCTTAAATTAATGGTCAAGTAGTCTTGAAAATGTTTTATACTATCGTTTCCAGTCAAATCAAAAGTTGAAGAGATAAACTTTCAAAAATTTCCAGAAAACTTTGAACCATCTAGTAGAGTTTGTTGATTTTATAAAAATAGTAAACAAACTTATTTTGTTATGAAATTTTTATGGTAAATATATAAGACATGTATAAACATCATGATATTTTTATTTTTCCAGAAAACGGTTCAGATTTGTCCCAGTAATTTCAAACAGAATGTAAATTTTTCAGAAACTTCAGAACAGGTGGGTCAACTTGTAACTTGAATATATAATTCATTTTAACATATTTTGTAGTAATTCCAAAAACAAAGTTGTATATTTTTAAGTCTATTTTCATTTAAAACTAGTTTCACACGATTTTGTTAAGTATAACTTGAGATATTCATAAAATAGTGACTGGTGTCTGGTTCAAAACGCTAGAACACAGTTATCTATTGCTTTGTTCTGTGTCAGTCTATATTTGTCCCTTTTTATTATAAGAAGATAAAAGTGTACTAGAAAGAACAATAAGAAGGAAATTTTAACGAAAATTGGGCATGGTCTCCTCTAAAAGAAGGACACTTGTAGCAGTTCCAACAATAAAAATTCACAAAGAATTGAAATATAACAGGAAGAGTAAATACGAATTTAAAATGATGCAGAAAAATAATCAAAGGTAAAACTTATATAATATAAAGTACAAAAATAAGAAAGAGCAACAAAAGAATCAAGGTCTCACTCCCCCCTTACCTAGGAAATAAGTTCGGATTCACCAAGGAGGAGAGGAAGAGGAAATCTTGCTTCAGAATTGCTTCTTAATGATGGAAGATAAATTAGGTGGGGGTGTTGGAGGTTTGAAAAGTGGTGGTGTGAAAAGAAGAAGAAGAAAGAAAGAAAGCAGAGAGTGGATCGATGGGTATGAAGCACTGAAGGAGTAGCCTCCTTTTATAGAGGTCAGTGAGGTTTTTTTTTTTTTTTTTTTGACTTGAGTAAGGGTAGATGAAGTAGGTGAAGGGCACGTGATACAGGATAGCTAAGAGCATTTTTCGTGGATAAAAATTTTACGTTTTCTTATATTGTCAGTATAAATTTATATGCTTAAATTTTTAACTTTTTGATCAAACAATTTTATTTTTATATGTGACTTAAAAATGAACTGACTTTATCAGTTTCATTAAGTTTTGATATTAATCCTATACTAACTGACTTATCAACAGTCTACTTAAAGTATTTTACGATACTGTTCACCATTTTTCGTGATTGAGGTACTGTTCATCAGTACTGTTTACTCCGAAATTGTGTTAGAATTGCTTTTTGCACCTATGTTTTTACTATTTGCATCATTTTTGTTGATTTTGCATCACTGTTTCAATTTGATTAAAAATTCAACATCTTGGGTATTCACACATATAAAACATATTTAAACCTATAAAACATGATTTTTAAATAATTATTTTGTAATCATTTGAGACTTTTCCTCATATCTGCCATAAATACAAACAATTATATACTCAATCGTTGTTTTAATAGTTTTCTGGACTTTGGTTCGAAATAATTATTAAAAATTCACGATTAAGTAGAACAAGAAATTTTGATCACAATATTATGAATCAATATTAATAAAAAGAAAATAAACAAAATAAAAATGAGGATGTTACACACTGAGTTCTGGAAGTTCCAGTGGCAGCGAGCCCGAAATGTGGTGAGTTAAGGAATTAGTTGAAGAGACGTTTAGGGTTACGAGTGAGACCTATGAGAGAACCACATCGACGTGGTTAGAGTTTTGTGCATGACCGTAAGGTCGTTTGTTTGTAGCTTTAGAGGAAACGAGAGACTCTCTCAATACACCTTATTTTTCAGATGGAGAGATGAATGATTTCTGTGCAATCGTCGGGGACGGAACAGAATGACTGCGACAAGTGCTAAGTATGCGGATGGATCTGGTCAAGGAAAGTGAAGTTTCCCTGAGGATGCGTCATGGGTTAAGTGGGTAGATAAGGGTTGCATTTTATTGAGTCACTGCTCTGAGTCTCAATCCTTTTCTTACATAAAATAGGGTAGACTAGGTTTTCTATTTATGATGTATCATTCTCTTGTATGTGTCTCGGATATGTTAGGTACTCAATTTCAAGGATGTGAATATGTACTTATATTTGTAAAGTATAATTGCTTAATGATGGAGTTATTGAGGATGTCCAAATAAAATTTAATTGTATTTTTTTTTTGTTTATCGGAAATCGAGTATTTTATAAATTAAGTTGTTTCATCAAGAAAGGTATCTCGTTAATGAACTTTTTTTTATGATGAATGCATTATGAACAAGTTTGGTTCTGAGCTTCAAGTAATGACGTTTTAAAGTAAAATGAAAAAAAAAATATTCATGATTTGGACAGGATGTTAGAAAATAACTTTAATTAATTTCATAATTTCAAAAATTAAATAAGAATAATCCCTCAATAAGTGCCTCTGTTTCTCCTATTATAACATGATATCTAGAGCCTGACAGAGGTATTACAAAAATCGTGCCTCACCGGGGACCCACTATCCTCGATGGACCCTTTCTGTTCGTCATCCATCTTCCAGCGACCTATTTTTGCATTTTCTAGGGAAGAACTTTTTGATCGCCTATCCTGTTGCCGTCCTTTTCAGGCATGATTTTTGGCTCCCGCCTTCTGCTCGCCGCTTATTTTTTGGCGATGAACTTTTTGGTCGCCTATCCTGTCGCTATCCTTTCCAGGCGCCTATCCTGTTGCCATCCTTTTCCGACATGTTTTCTAGCCACTACCTTCTGCTCGCTGCTCATTTTCCAACAAAGAACTTTTTGGCCGCCTATCCTGCCGCCATCCTTTCTTGGCATTTTTCCAGCTATTGCCTCCTGCTCGCTGCTAATTTTCCAGCGAAGAACTTTCCGGTTGCCTATCCTACCACTGTCTTTTTTCGATGTGTTTTTTGGTGACTTTTCTAAGCTTCGCTGGTTGTGTGTTTCTGCCATTGTTTTCCTTACCCATGGCTATTTATGATGATTTCCTCTCTTTTAAGTTTAAAAAATTTTGGGTCTCCACTAATATTGGTTTGAAGCTTCCAAATGTGGTTCTTAAGAAGGTCGAAATTTGCTTTGCATGCCATAAATTTTCTTAGGCTGATGGTTATTCCAGCTCTCTAGCAATGTTATCTTTCTAGCAATACTCCCCGACTTCGTCAACATCCCTGAGTTGTATTTCAAACTATTGTTTTCTTTTAGTGGAACTCAATTTTTATTATTTTTATTTATTTGTTGGGAGTAAATTTTCTTGTAACAAGCTGAGAGCTTAGTATGCTTCAGCTTAAAGGGGAGTGTTGAAAATCATAATATAATATTCTGATTCTATATAGAATCAGAATATAATAATAGCAGTTTATAGGCACATTATCTTTAATTTAGAGGAAACAAAATATCCTATATTTATATGTAATTAATATAATTAACCTATATAAACATGAATCCACTATGTACTCTGACACACAGTTTTCACTCAACTTTCCCTCTGTTTTTCTCCTATTTTAACAGAGTAAAAATTTAAAGAAGTACAAAGGAGAGAAGGGCAATCAAGAAAGATCCATAACTCACCTTGCTTTACATTGTATTTGATTTAATGGGCTTTGTGAATGGTTTGTGTTGTTGATGGGTTGTTTTGCCAATGATCTACTGTGTCATGTATTGTTTGTGAATAGTTTGTGCTGTTAATTAGTCCATAAGATCTAGATTTTAGGGTTCACCAATTTTTTTAAAATGGATTCAAATCACTGCTCATTCAATTGAAAGATAATATTTCATTAAAAATAATATTTATTAGGGTTAAATATAATTTTAGTCCTTATAAATAAGAAAAGACTTGTTTTTAATCTTAATTAAAAATGCCTCATTTTAGTTCTTATTTTTGGAAATGTGTTAGGTATGGTTCTTACCTTTCACAAAAAAATCATATCTTTTTGGAAATAAAATCATACATGACACATTTAAAAAAAATGAGAAACTAAAAAAAGACAATTAAAGTAAGAAAGACAATTTTTTAGAGAAAAAAAATCAACATTTTTCTATTTACAAGAACTAAAAACATATTTACCGTTTTATTGTTAGTCCTTTTTGTACGTGGTGTTATTTTTAAATTAAAGGTACAATAATATATATATATATATATATATATATATATATATATATATATTATTATTACAATAAAAGTAAACACGTCTAAGCGGAAACCTTATGCAATTGAGCGAAAACTTTTAGAGAAATTTTTTATCTATTTTTTAATTCATGAAATTATATAAATATAGTAATTAAGGTAATCAAAACAAGAATATCTTCTAATTTAAAATAATTAAATTAATTATTATCATCACATATGTAAATTTTAATTAAGGTAATTAGGATTATTTTAAATTTTTTTATTATAATAAAAGTAAACAAGTCTAAGCGGGAAATCTTATGCAATTGATCAGAAAATTTTTAGAGAAATTTTTTATCTATTTTTAATTCATAAAATTATATAAATATAGTAATTAAGATAATTAGAACAAGTATATCTTATAATTTAAAATAATTAAATTAATTATTATCAACACATATATAAATTTTAATTAACGTAATTAAGATTATTTTAAAATCTTTATTATAATAAAATTAAACAAGTCTAAGCGGAAAATCTTATGCAATTGAGTGGGGAAAAATTGAAAATTTTAAACAATTATAGAAAGAAATTATTATAGCAAATAATTTCTTATTTTTTAAATTTATTTTTAATTTTAGAATAATATTCAATTACTCATCATACATGAACCTGGTGATGCATACGTGTCAAATGTTCAACATAATTTTTTTTGGTACAGTGAATATTCAACATAATAATAAAATAAAAGCAATCTGAATCTTTGATTACATTAAAATCATTCTCAATTAATTTGAAATAAATTTAAAATAATCAACAAAAATTTTAAAAAAGCAGGTAATCATTATAACAATGAATTGTAACAAAAAAAATTATTGTAATAAGAAATTTATTACTTAGACTTGTACTTATACGAGACTTTTTATGGAAGTCATTGATAATTAGATAACAATTATATTTAGTATAGATTAATCAATTTCAGCTATAGAATGGCTTATGCATTCGGTATGGAATTAGGCATGTAACTAATCTGCTTTTTGTTCTAAAAGATGAATAATTTGAGTTGGGTAAATGTCCTATCATGAAATGATGCATGCTGCAATGCACTTACTAAAGTGTCAGTCAAAGAAGGTGAATAGATTTGGATTTCAGCTATAGTAAATTTGAGTTGGTGAATAGATTTCAGCTATAATAAGGTAATAATGTTATATGATTTGGATTTATTTGAAGGGTAAGTCAAAGAACCATGAACAGTTGTAGGTGACACTAGATGAATATGTATATCGTTGGCAAAGAAAGATACCTCATTGGGAGTCATTTGTTGATGCTAAAAGTATAATTCGAGCAGTCAGGCTTCATCCTCATCTTCATATTCAGCTTAGGAAATTATCAAAATTTGAATTTAATGTATTAATTATATTGCCTTTTAAAATTGAACATGGTATGTTGCTGAACAATAATATTTATGAAGTTGTTTGAACTGGTCTACCATCATCTTATTTATTGTTATAATAATTTATTACTTTATTGTTAGATATTAGTACCTAACTTTTGTTTTTATTCAATAGCACACAACCAAGATGTATAGAATAGTTTTTCTTTAAAAAAAATAAAATAAAGTGCTTGATGTTAAAAAATAATGTTTGTTTAAATTTACATCAATTATTTCTATTATTATTTTTTTATGTTTTTTTATAGTAACATAGTATATACACATGTTTTAATAAGTTATTTTCAATACTAATAGCAGTTTATAAACGTATATTTTCCTAAATTTCATGAGTTTATACATGTTTATTCTTATTCATCGTTACATATCTATAAATATAATGGAGTAACATTCTATCCATATGTCAAAAAAAAAAAACATTCTATCCCGATAATCCGTTATAATCTTAAAAGTTTTGTTTCTATTTTTTTATATTTTATTTGAAAATTTAAACTATTGCAGTTTATTATTTAGTATTTAATACTGTATTTCTATAGTTTTTTTTTTTTTTCACTTATAAGTTTCTTTTAAGTTAAAGCTAATTGATACACTCTCCATTCCCTTGGTTCCCTAATTGATGCACTCTGCAACCCTATGTATCTATTCTTACTCAACCAAAACTGAGAAATTTTTCTATCAATTTAGAACCACTCCATCACATGAAAAGCTATGGAATTATTAAGTAATACGAGTTTTTGATATATGCATGCTATCATTATTTCTAATTTTTTTACGGTTCTAAATTTGATAACATTTATGACATGTCAATTTCATATCATTTTAAAATCATAACAAGCTACAAACCAAAATTATCAAAGCAAGTGAAGGAACATTGACATTGGAATAACTCTGCAACTTACATGAACATCATTTGCAAGGCCTTTAAAGCGTAAATTAGGTACAAGCCAAAATTATCAAAGCAAGTCAAACAACCACAAGTTGAGTGTGTTCAACACTGAACCGTATTTTTTTCTACAGGTATTTGCGTTACACAAACACTTCAACAAAAAAAATTGTCTTATCGTGAAAGAATATACAAATTTCTGATGAGATGCTTTAACATTTTTTTTGTCACTGTGTGGTCTCTTGCAAAAGCACTTCCTTGATGGCGACGAACGCGGTTTTCAGACCAAACAAGTCATGAGAACCTCACAGAAAATACTAGCCAAATTCAGGTTCCAGTCTCATTCTGATGAAGCAAATTTAAATAAAGAAAGACTGTGCTGTTTATTACACAACTTGGGAAAACTGAATTTCAAAAGCCATCTTAGTGCCTTACACTATTACAACATACACAAAGTTGGTGTAGTAGATACAGCTGCAGTGTCCAAACAAACAAACATTAGAAGTGCCCTCCAAATTAAATTAGCTGCAAAGATTTGGTATGCACACCCCAGCATCTGGATTCTGTTGTTCCTTCCATATTCTTCCCGTGACTCTTAGTTTCAGCTCCTTCTTATCCCCACCAGAGAAAAATAAGGCCATGTTGCGTTGAATAATGAGACCGTCGTGGCTATCCCTGACTTTACGGTGGCTGTCACGAATACTTCTCGGTGTACCCTCCCAAATGAGTTTCCTGCCATTTGCCCCAACCTCGAGGCTATAGCTGTAGTTCCGAGCCTCGTTCTCGTCACCCATAAATCGAAGGAATGCCATGTAAACAGGAGCCATGCCAAGCTGGAAAGCTTCGAAGTGAAGGCAGAAGTATTGGCCAAAGCAATGAAATACCTACCAAAGGAAATGTGAGTTGGCAAACAGGAAAATCAAACAGTGAGGAGAGGATATTGAATAGTGAGATAAGACTACAGTTGCAACTAAATGGAGTACTTTCGAAATCATTCTTTAATAGGTAGAGAAGAAATAGAAATTCTTTAATTAATCAGCTAGGAAACCTATTATTGTCCAGCCAAGTGTAAAAGAGAATGAAGTGAATAAATAGAAGATCACTTCTCGAAAGAAGCATTTAAAAGGATTTCACATAGCATCATCTCCCCACAACTTTTGAGTGTTCCCACCAAAAGACATTAAGTTTGATGAGCATTGGGAGCCGGTAGTTTATATCACAATGAATATTTGACACAAGGTAGTGATACTCTATTAAAAAAAATATAAAACACTTACAGTGAGCATCCAAGTTGCATTCTCTACTTCACGAGGATTGGACTTCACATATCGATGGTTGAATGTGCATCCTGTGTGCATGTCCACCTTATGATCATCCCTCAAATGTGCAACAAGGAAAGGAATGTCCCCAACAACAGAGCACTCTGATCCAGCATAAGGACAATTATATGGTCTAAAATTGCATACTGTCTCATGCTTAAGCTTGCTGTAGTATGGAAAGATTTCAGGACATCCAAGGGAGTAGTACTTGCAAGGTAACTCAAGTGATTCAGCCACCTTCTCCAGTGCCAGGCACCTAATATCTCCAAGCTCCTGTCTACAAGTGGGACATCGATTGTGCACCCTTGTTTTACATGTGGAACACAATGTGTGCCCATTGTGGCACTGCAAAAAAGCTATTTATTACTTTTCTTTAACCCTTTTTAGCAAATACATACTTTTTCAGTAAGTGTCAAGTGTCAACTAATATGCTCCAATCATGATAAGATCAACTTTCAAAGACCACATAGGTACATATGATGAAATTAAGACAATTACAGAAACAAATATTAGGCACAAGAGGAAATTAAGACAATTGCAGGAATAAATATTAGGCAGGCAACATTTCAATGACAAGAAGAAATTTTGGCCCATAGAACCACCAAGTCCTGTCACTTATGCTAATACTAAAACCACCTCAGATTTGGCAGGTTTTGGGTGCACTTAAATTAGAAATGTGGTCATGCAAGAGAGCATGGAAAGATAGCTCTGAACATATAACAATACTTAAACCATGTAAAATTATCTCTCCTTTTCATTGTTTTCCGGCATCATTGCTGTTAGCACTTACCAGAGGACATTGAAGAGACCAAACTAGGTTTCGTCATTATTTATTAGCTATAATTCAAGTTGTT
The DNA here is from genome assembly GCA_026413185.1 of Pueraria montana var. lobata. Lineage (NCBI taxonomy): Eukaryota > Viridiplantae > Streptophyta > Magnoliopsida > Fabales > Fabaceae > Pueraria > Pueraria montana. The sequence continues at coordinate 20,538,866 of CM048646.1, forward strand.
AGGTGAAAAAATTGAAACTGTACAGAGAGGCTTTTTTTTTTTTTAGTAAACAGAGAGGCTAAAAAAGTTTACATGAATTTTTACAGGTAAAGTGATTTTTTAAGCCAAAAGTCACTTAACATTTAGAAAACGTCCAAAAGTCTTTTTTTTTTTTTTTTTTCCTTACAAATAGTGAAAAAGAAAAGTCCAAAAGTATTAGCAGTGTAATCAGTAAAGTCCAAAAGAAAATAAAAGAAAAAGTAATTGTTACATTCTTTTAATTTTCCATTTGGCGGGAGGGGACAAGTATCTGTTAGTCTGTTACTAAAAAGAAGATATAGCAATAAGGTTCAATTTGGCATTTTACTCCAACAATACCAGATAAACTATAACAATTACTATACAATCACCCAGTGTGCATGTGCAAGAGTGGTACTGGACCTGCCAGCAAATGTGTAATTGCAAAAGTACTACGCAACTGGCACCCATAAGTTCCATCTCAAGATGCTAACAGCTTCACATTTAACCATAAAAAACACAAGTGAATTACAAAGAAAACAAACTCATCAAAGGCTATGTAGTATGATCTAATTCAATTGATGAACACCATCCATGCATGCATGTAATGTGACTCTTATTGAAGATTAAGAGCCCATAACATACAATTCAAATAAGACCAAATGTAACGAGAGTAACCACTGCCTTTCTTTTCCAGCACTTCCCAACATAAATTGCTATAACATGGTTTGCTTCCGTTGACATCCCACATCAACTAGAGAGATATGGAAAATATAATCCTTATATAAGACTTGCGCAGTCCTCTCCTTATAAGTCGGTTTTGTATAATTGAATTAGGCTATAAGTCCAAATACTAAGATGGTATCAAAGTCTATCCTAGATTTGTTATTGCGTCACCAGTATTTGTCCACACTCTGTGATTGAGGTGGCAGTCACCACTGGCTGAGTAAAAGCCTCTACGAGGATGGATGGCTTACAGAAATTGAAGGCATTTGCATCGAGCTAAGTTCACTTCAACATCCATCATATCTAATAGAAAGATTGCAGGACCCAGCACCATATTCAACCCAAGTAATTCCACTGCTTTGTTTATTTAATAAAAAAGAATAACTTACATTTTGATTTATACATAAAACCTTTAATTAGAGTCAGTTATTTTATCATTTATCTTTAAACCAACAGAAGTGAATTATTTAGCCTTTGTTATTAATTCAATAACATTGCACTCAGAATAGAGTAAAGGGTATCTTTACAAAAAAGCATTAGTTTTTATCCTATTCAATTTTGTATAATGCATCAGCAAACATAGAATATTACTATCTTATAGAATACAATATCATAGACATTATCACACCAAACCCAGCATATTATTAAAATAAAATGATGTTAGGCTTACACTGATAGACCTTATACTACCAAATCTTATATTATCATCAATTTAGAGTATAAAACTTGATAGTATGAGATTTGATAGTATAAGGTCTGATAGTATAAAGCCTCAACATCCTCATCACTACAACACTAAGCTTGTGCTCTAGCTGGCAATAGATGGCCAACATGCAGTACCATGAAGCATCTCAGGTCATATCCCTAAGTTTGAGAAGCACCTTTTTAATCACAAATAACACCTGAGGTGATAGCATACCTCCAATAAAGGAAGTCTATAAAAGGGGGCAAAAGCTAGGTAGTAGAGAATACATGCCTTAAAGGCTTCTTTCATTGTAACAGAATATTAGTTACAGTTAGTTAACTAGTATTAGGATTAGCCAGTGGTTAGTGTACTAACCAAAGGACATTGTTATAAAAAGGAGGGAAACCAGAGGAGAGGTGTGGAAATTTGGGAATTCATTGGTGGGAGAGTTCCCAAACTCTCAAAAACCTGGGTATCATTTCTATAAATCATTAGTTCCCTACTGTATTCATAAGGCCAGCACAACGTTTACGTGGGCCTAAAGCAAACTCTAGGTATGAGGCCATTCTAATGTAATAAAAATAATTTGATACAATTGTCATAATTTTATTTTAAATTTATCTTTGAAGCATTTTAGGATCCATTGATATAAAGCCCAAGTGGAAGTCCAAAGCTCCATCTAACGTCAAGTCCTGTATCTAGACTGTAGTATTTTTTAGAATTAATATTAATGAAATGTTATGATAGGATCTAAGTATTTTATTACAGAGAAATAGGGATCACCCCAATTATAGAGATCAGAAACACTCACCAAACAAGACAACAAAAGATAAAACACAGCAGCGCTTCGAGTTATGCATCTCCCTGCCCAAGGCCACAAAACCCACTCAATGAATGGATCCCCTCTCCCTACTTTTCCCTCCCTTTTATCTTTGCTTGAAGCCATTTCCCCTTCCCTCCTACCCACCTTGCCACATTGGCTTCATTGTAACAATTCAAATTCCTCTTCTGCTCCATACTCATATTTCCCATGTGGTCTAGCATAGGAGTGTCTAATATGTTGCAGGTCTGAAGGCCACAGAAGGCTCTTTCCTCCTATGTGTATTGCATGTGGTGCTCGTCCAGAACTAGTTCCTCATCTGTTATCATATGGTTCTGCTGCAGTCGCTTTATGGAATACCTTTTGGGACTTTCTCGCTTGGACCAATTTCTTTTTACTAGCTTTAGTGGTTTTGGTTTTAAAATTTTATGGCACTGCACAATCTATGCTACTATTTGGAGCATAATGCTCATAGTTGAGATTCCTTACCCTTTGAATTCCTTGTAATTTTCTTTATTCTTAAAGAATTCTTTTTTAACTAAAAAAAAAAAAGAAGTTACTACTAATTGTCAACCCATTATTTGCCAAGTTTTCAAATGAAATTTTCATCATCAGTGTAACATTTTATATATCCTACATAAAAAGTTTAATGAGCCATTTCTGGATCTCATGATCAGGTCTAATTATAAAAAGTCACACAGGGTTAACCACTTTCAACATTGTCAAAAAATGATGTCAAGGATTAACTCTCAAAAGCTTAAACTTTTACTTGAAGGCAGAAGATTAGCTTTAATATCTTTAACATGCCCACTCACTCAAGATCCCTTAGGAATTGAGGGGTGGATAAGCACGGACCCATTTTTACCATCAGCAAAAATTCAACTTTAAGTTAGAAGAATGGGTAGACAGTGATTGAACTTGAACTATTAAAAACTAGGTCACTAAAGCTCTGATACCATGTCAATGACAAAATCTCCTAAAAGCTTAAATTGTTAGGTACTCAGGTACAGGCACTAAAAAATTGTTTTATATCTAACATGTCCCCTCACACGAAAGCTTTTGGGGTACAGACAATGCACAAGCCCAACCTAATTTATGGTGAAATTCAACCTTTTTTTTATTATTACTCTCTCCGGTCCTTTTTATAAGAAACAAATAACTAAATCATCAAGACCAATAAAAATAGTTAAGTTAGTTAGTTATAACTAATAATGTCATAAATTTTAATTTTATTCCAAAAGTACTCCTTAAATTAATTGGTTTAAGTAGTGGTTACATTAATGATATTGCACTTCCACCAATAAGTGTAACTTGTATTGTTAATAGACCAATAAATGCAAGAGAAATGAGTAGGTGTCTCATTAATGGATTTCACAAAATGAAGGATAAAAAAGAAAACTAGCAATTAATACATCTTAAAGTGAGTCTATGTTTCTTATAATTAGGACAAAAAAAGAACATCATTTTGTTTCTTATAAAAAGGACCGGAGGGAGTATTAAATGATTCAGAAAGACAATGATCAAACTCTTGACCACTTGGTCAGAGAAGCTCCAATACCATGTCAACAACCAACTCGATTTTAAAACTTAAACTGTTGAATAAAAGCTCAAATGGATTAGACCATGTTTGTATAAGTGTTACATTTAACGCAACCAGTGTTTATTTGAAAGTTCCAGTATACTTGCTTTTAACTTTTTACATTGGAAAGCGTGTTTTTAGTGTTAAACATGAACGCAACGGATATACAAACATACACTTAGTCTTATAGATACCGACCAAGCCAAAACGATACATCTTGAATGATACTTGCATGACGTGTGCTTCGCAGGTATTACTTATAGACATCCAACAATATTGAAGCATATCCATCCTGAAGCATTTTACACAAGGTATATGAAACCAAGATTTACTACAAATTTAGCACTTCCCCTCATGGGACATGAGTGATTATGTCACTGAGATCAGAACTTCCTCAATTACTACCTATCATAAATTGAACACATGGTTCTTTGGTTGCTTCAGAGCAGAATACATAAATAATCTCAAACCCTAGATATCAACCTATCTCTCCAATGCGTGATATTTTTGGAACTGGAAACAGTAACTAAGCAGTAGCACTTAAGTAAACTGATCAATTTGCAATTTTTACACAGAATATGAAACAGGAAAAACAAGCTTCCCTCAGCCAAAATATTTCGTTGTAAAATAACAAAGGTCACATCAAAATACAATGCCATGTCAAATTCCCTGACTCAACACCTTACTACCAGTGCAAGCATTGTTATAACTCTAAACTCATCAATCAAGTGTCATCAATTCTGGTTAACCAGACATGCTCCTTGATAAATAATGCTTTCCCGGATGGAATGAAAACCTAAAACTCCAAAACCAAATCCCAAGATGCCCCAAAACCCAAGAGAAGACCAAACCAATGCTCAAAATCCACTCAATCCCACTCCAAAGCAATCAAATTCACCAAACAAGTCTCAATAAACATAAAGAACAAAACAAACCCTTTTGCTCCCCCACAACCCCAATTTGCAATTACATGCCAAATTACACAAAACAAAAACACAAACAAGATGAAAACGGGTGCAAGAGCTGACCTGATGAATCGGGGGGTACATTGAATTGGTGCAAACAGGGCATTCTAGCAACTCATGAACGCTGGTTGCAGGAGCAATGGCCGTGGCTCCCATGACATTATTGTTATTATTAGCACCACCATTGCGAGGCTTGTTAGAAGAAAACTCAGAGTGGTGATGAGGATGCAGAGTGTGGTGTTGGATCTCATCCTCATCCATGCCATCAGAGAATGACACACAGTCAATGCTGTCCATCTCCATCGATTCACCAAAACCCACTAATAAAGAAACAAACAACCACTGATCAAAATCGAATCTTTCACCAATTTGATTATCTGGGTACTTCCCCTTTTTTCTTATCTCAATCTTCTTCTTCCCTCTCCAACACCAATTGTTTCTCTCTCTCTCTCTCTTGTTTTTTTCCCTCACTTTCCCGGAAAATTTTTTCTCAGGAAAAAGAAGAGGAGGAAGAAAAAGAGAAGAGGAGAAGGAAGATGGGGATGGTGATCATGGATCGACGAGATGGGTGGACTCCGACAAAACCAAACACCTTTCTGAGGAAGAACAGGTTCTTTTCTTCTCTCTCTCTTACAGAGGTTGAGGTTGTCTCGTGTGTAAAGTGGGAGAGAGAGAGAGAAATAAGGACCGTTGGATTTGGAAATTTGGATAGGCATTGATTGATCCAACGGTGATGATGAGTTTCAATTTTTGTTTTCTATAGTTTATTTATTCGTGAGAGTTAAACCAAAATGAACAAAAAAAAAAAAAAACAGTATCGAAAATGAATTCATAACGATTCTCGTACAATTTCAACCAAACTGTACACGTGTTGATAATTTTTTTGCTTCTGTATATAGATTTTTTGCTTCCGACACGTGTTGATGATTGTTCTAATAACAATGATTTTTTTAAGGCTTAAATACATTTTTAGTCCTTACAATTTAGTGTTTTTTTACTTTTCGTCCTTGCAAAATTATTTTTTTGGTTTTAGTCCTTACAAAATTATATTTGTTTTGTTTTTTGTCTTTAAAGTGGTTTAGATAGTGTTTTGAACAGTGAAAAAAGCGCTATCTAAACTGCTATAAGGACGAAAAATAAAACAAACATAATTTGCAAGGACTAAAACCAAAAAAATAATTTTGCAAGGATAAAAAATAAAAAAATACTAAATTACAAGGACTAAAAATATATTTAAACCTTTTTTTAATTATTATTTTGTCTACTAAGTAAGGAGTGAATGAATTTTTTATTTTATTTTTTACAACAGAAGTGAATAAATCTTAATCTTAATACATATGATGCAAGTAACTTCTCCAACAAATTATTCTTGCCCAAAATGTAATTTCTTTCGGTGTGAATATGTTGCTGAACTGGTAAGATAATATATTAAGTATTTAGTTTATGTTATATATGTAGTAATTTTTTTAATTTCGTTTTTTCAGTTTCAAAAAAAGTTTGTTGATAACTCATTGTAATTGTTTTATTAATCTGTTATTTTGCAGAAGAAGATCAAGTTGTCATTTTTGTTTTCTGTTGACTTTGTTTATGAAGTTGAAGATGTTGTAAGTCTAAAAGATCCGTTTGGAAATGAATTTTGGGTGCTAGTAGAGAAGAAGAAGAAGAAAAAAAGTTTAATTAATGGAAGGCTTAGAACCAATCGGAGATCTTTATGGTATCAAGGATGGTGGTTGGCTTGATCTTATTTATTTTGATATTGACACATTTTTTTCTCAATGTGAACAATAGGAATGGGGACGAGGTAAAATATCCTGACAGTAAGTCGTTTATTTTCGGAAAGAAAGAGGTTGCAAGTTCTGTGTCTATCTGAAATAAAAGAAAAATGAACGATTGTAACATCCCAGGAATTGACGAGGGCGGGGAGTGATCGACGGTGCAAAAGAGAAGAGGCACGGACAAGGAGCGGCTCCTGGCAGACTTCCAGCATAAGGGATGCATGAATGATTCAGATACACACCCGAAAGAAAGGGATCCAGAGGCTGTGCAGGTATGGGACTGTATAGTTAATGATGACTTAAAGGGAATAATTGGTACTACCCATACTAGCAAGATGCATCTACTTTTCGATAGCTCATCACTTAAGAACTCCACAGTTAAGCGTGTTTGGCTTGGAGCAATTATGAGATGGGTGACCTTCTGGGAAGTTTCCTGGAAAGCGTGTAAGTGGGGACAAAGCACGTTGAAAAGTCTCGAGTTGGTTTATGGGACAGTCAATGATCTTGAAAGTAGTTGGGCGTTACAACGATGACGGTCATGTTACCCAACCAGTCTTTATGCATGCATTGGTTAAAATTGTCTCTGCATAAGATGTGTTCTACCTGTTTTGGTATTTTTTTTCCTATATTTATAAAAATTCAAAATAATTCATAATATGTTTATGGGAAAAAAAATAATCCATTTTTCATTGTATCAGGTTCTGCGTTGTTTCAAAGTCTGCAAAAGGTATACAATTAGTTGATCAGAAGGGCCGCAAATGGTTCTGCAAATTCAACTGGGACTGTGATTTTGATGGCTACTGCTGTATTTCTGGAGGCTAGGAGAAGTGTTATAAGGCCAACAATTTGATAGAAGGGGCTACTTTAAATTTAAGAGTTGGAAAGAGTGAAAGTGATGTTATTTTCATGAAAATAGTTTAGTTTCAACATATATATTATTCCAAAAAATTTCTGTACAAGTGTGATCAAAATGCTTATAAATATAAATGAATAGTATATTTCTTATATCACCATCATGTTTGGCGTATTGAATTATTAAGTTTTAATCTCCAAATCCGTAAATTATGTTTGGAATTTGATCAGTTGTCGTCCAATGTTGATGTTTCCGTTAACAAAATCCAATATGAACACAAAATTAATCACAAGTTTTATTAAGTTAAAGAATTGGTTTAATTAATATAAGAATTGGTAGTCTAAATCAAAATGATCTCAAAAAATATATAAAATTCATATTAATTAATCATATGATAAGGAAAATAATGCAGCAGAGATGTCATGTATAGAATTGGATTTCTTTAATACAACTCCATTACTTTTAAATCGTATAATTTGAGATCATTAAAAAAATACCAAAGTTTAAATTAAATCCATATTTTAAATTTAAATACAATTTAATTACCAAAGTTTCATTTGAATATGTTTTTTAATTTAAATTACCAAAGTTTAATTAAACACATATTTTTCAAAGTTCAATTAAACATATATTTTTTTTAATTAGTTTTTTCAAAGTTCAATTAAACATATGTTACCATTACAAAGTTCATGTAAAATCATAATTGATAAAGTGTTTCATAACATGTGTTTAATTGTTATCATTATTTTAATTTAATCTATTTTAAAATTTTAAAATTATAAGATAAAATTAAGTAGTATTAAGGTTAATGTAACAATCTCCTTATATAAGTCTATATGTGCTCTCATTGCTCCACTCTCTCACATTCACTCTTATTTTAATACTCTCCTCTCATGAAGTGGTGTGTAGTTCACTCTCCTAACATGCATATGGTTTTTCTACTTTTCCTAAAATTTCTCTTATCAATTTCCGTAACTACCCCACATTCACAATATTTCTATAACTATCTCCATTCACTTCTTTATCCGACTCTATCTTTTTTTTTTTAATATTTTTTAATCAATTTTTCTAACTCTATTTTTTAATTCCGAAGATTTCTGTATTTCATCAATAATTTCAAATCCTTAATTCAATTTACTTTTCAATTTTTAAAGTTAATATTTCCTTATTTTAAAAAATATATATTCTTTAATTTCTCAGAGATGGATTACTCTTTTTTCAAATTTCTTTCGATGTGTTGTATAATCCTTTGTTTTTGTTTTTTTTTTCTCTTCAAATTTCTTTCTATTGACTATATAAATAAGGGATGGTGAAAATTTGAATAAGCCTGTGCATTAGTTATGATTGTAATATGGGGTAGTGAAAATTTGCACGGGCTAAAACACTAGTTTTGTATATATAAGAAAATATTCATATGCGTGAGTTTTGTAAAGGCAAAAATCACAAGAAGGGGTTGAATTGTGATTTACAAAATTTTTGCAAACTTTTCGCAAATATCTATCATATGTAAAAAAGATAAAACAAGGTTTTTGATAAAAGCGAAGATAGACAATGTTTAACACAAAGAGTAGATGAAACCTTTTTCGAAAAGATAAATCACAACACATAGTAAATTCAAACAGCTAAGAGAAAAAGAGCAGGAAAGAAAACACAAAGATTTATACTAGCTCGTCTCACCCAGAGATTGTTGAATCCAAAACCCTTAGTGTTTTGTTTATGACAAACCATTAGTGTTTGCAAATTGAAGAATGAAGCTCTGCAAGCTAACAATTTGCTAAGTGTTTCCGATCATGATAATAGCATATTGAAGACAAGCTTTTTGGTGAGTTCAGAACAAGCCCATAATGAATGTCTCAACTGTGCATCACATGAAGTCTCAGAAAGCCCTATCTACATGATGAAATGAGTGCTTCCTCTGAAGACCTTTGATTTAGCAAGTTGAGGAAAACATCAAGACAGTCTCACCTAATGAAAGATCAGAGACTACACCATCAGAATGAAGCTGTAGAAGAAGAAGCATCAGAATGATGCTATGAAGAAAATCCAGAATCAAGATAAAGTGATTCTGAGATGATTAAATATGCATGATGTGTTGAAGGCTAGACCCTGAAGACTCTTTGCATCTGAATTGATTGAAGAACAACATCACGTCTTCCATATGCAGCCACAATAACAGAGGGCTCATCAGAAGATTGAGGTTGACATCAAAATGGATTGAAGTATAACTTCAAGTTTTCCATATGTAGACACATACACAGAGGACTCGTCAAAAGACTGAAGTTAACAACATTACATCTTCCATATGAACCACAATCAATGAGGGTTCATCAGAAGGTTGATGTTGACAGAAGTTAAAGATGCAAAAGGATTGATAGCTGAGATGTGTCCTTGAGAATCTGATGTGGAACATCAGAATAAAGCTAATAAGAACTTCCAGGAAGTCTACACCAAGGACTGAATGTTTTCAACACGAACATCAACCTACATATTCCTTATGTTGAAGCAAGTTGCTTTAGAATGATCAGTGTTGTGATAAGTTGATCATTGGGATGAAGATGTGCTCCTTACAAAGCCTCATCATGAAGTCTTTATCAGAATAGGTCCTTCCTCAGCAAACATCATAATGCAATTCTGATGTATCTTCAGAAGTTCATCAGAATCTGTCCGTCAGAATGGTTTGTTCATAACAAAGTCAAAAAGATGACAGGTCATATACAGCTGGCATATTTCAAAATTTATGTCAAGGAAACATTTGTGCCAATAGCCCAACAGCAACCTTTTGAACACCATAAAGGGGACCTCTTGGAAGCCTTTCAAAGCACCTTGAAGTAAGCAAGAAAGAGAGCTACTCGAGTCTTTCTTCCTCAATGAGGATTTGTGTGTTTCCTGCTTCAAGCCTCTCAGTGAGAGTGACCCACTTTTGTATTAAGTCTTAGGGAGTTATTCCTTGTAATCAAGAGCGAAATGTGAATGTATTTCCTGAGTGGAAATCCCCTGTTAGGGAGAATCTGTAATTTGTGCAGTGATTCATAGATACCCTTTGTTGTATTAAGTGAAATCTCTAAGCCAAGACCAAGGTGTGGTGTTATGGTAAGGGAGTGATTGTGTAACAGTGTGGTGACACTGTTGTTGTTGTGTAAAGAGCTTGTGTGAGCTCTATGGTGTAGTGAACCTGTTGAGGTTGTTGTGTAAGTCAATGGTGACTGGTTATGGTGTTGATTTAGTAAACTCTCACCTGAGTGTGAGGACTGGATGTAGCCCTGGGTTTGGGGTGGACCAGTATAAAAAAATTTTGTGTGTGATCTTCCTTTACTCTTCCTTCTACTATCTTGATTAGATAAAGTCTATAACTCTTGTTTTATATATTAACCTCTTATAAAACAATGTTTCTAATAGAACCAGTATTTTTGGGAAAGAACTTGAAGGTTCGTTCTGATGAAACAACTTTTCTGGAAACTGCTAAAGAACTCTTTCTGAGCTTAGAACGAATATTCATTCTGAACACTCTACATTCTGAGTTATTGTAGAACTTAGAAAAAGCAATCAAAGTTTTTGAAAACACAATTCAACCCCCCTTCTTGTGTTATTTTATTCACTTCAATTGGCATTAGAGCTTAACTCTAGTGTTGAGCACACTTAACAGTGTAGGAGAAAGATCCTGGAAGAAGTGATGGCTATGCAAGCTCTAGCAGTATTCATTCCAGAAGGATCATCAACAAACAGGCCTCCAGGATTTGATGGTAAAGATTACTACTACTGGAGAAACATAATGAAATTGTTCTTGGAATCACAAGATGTTGATCTATGGGATATTATAGAGCTTGGTCCTTACAAACCCACCAAAAGGACTCAAGTAGGAGAAGAGATAGAGAAGTCAAAAGTTGAATGGACCTCAGAAGAAAAAGTAAAATTCCTTCTAAACTCCAAAGCAAAGTTCTTCCTTACTTGTGCACTCAGCAGAGCAGAATATGAAAAGGTTACAGAATGTCAAACAGCACAAGAAATTTGGAACATTCTCAAAATAGCACATGAAGGGACAGATCAGGTAAAAGACTTAAAAGTTAATATACTGACCCATAAGTTTGAGATGTTCAAGATGCAAGAACAGGGAGTCTATTGAAGAGATGTTTAATAGTTTCACCACTATAGTGAATGAGCTTAATGCTCACCAAAAGATCAAAAAGATCCTGAGAAGTCTACCAAAGATATGGAGACCAAAAGTCACAGCAATACAGGAAGCTAAAGATTTGAGGAGTTTGGCTATGGATGAACCCATTGGCTCATTGAAAGTTCACGAGCAAGAACTGATTGAAGAAATGCAGCTGACCAGAGGAAAAGTTGTAGCACTTGAAGCCTCTCAGAAAAGCAAGTTAAATCATCTGCCCAAGGCATTAAACTCAGTAGTAGAATCAAAAGCCGAGGATAGTGATGATGAGCTTACAGATGAAGAAGGAGAACTTGCATTTCTGACTAAAAGAGTACAAAGAATGCTCAGAAGAAGGAGATGATCAAGGAAATTTCCACTCAAGAGGGAATATCAACAGGGAGAAAGTTCAAAACATCAAGTGAAATGTTTTGAATGTAATAAGCCTGGGCACATCAGACCAAATTGTCCCCTTCTGAAGAAAGATCCAAGGAGAGATCAGAAAAAGAAAGCTATGATGGCAACATGGGATGATTCAGACTCAGCATCCTCTGAAAAGGATGAAGAACAAGTTGCAAACATATGTCTCATGACAGACTCTAACAAAGAGCGGGTATCTGATTCTGAACCAGAATTTTCAAATTATAAAGAATTAGAACAAACTTTTGATAATCTTCTCAATGACTCTCATACTTTAGCTAAAAAATGTGCTCACCTAAAGGAACAACTTTCTGATGCTCAGAAAGAAAATGAGAAACTTAGAAAAGATAATGAGTTTTTTTCAAAAGAAATCATTGTCTGCAAGAGTTTCATTTTAAGCTTTATGAACAGCTAAAGCAGAGAAGAGAAACAAAAAGGGTTGTCTCTTTTGATCAAACTCAACTTGAGAATGAAAACAAAGTTTTGAAAGAAACAGTTGAGAAATTGTCAAAAGATTTAGCCAACTTTGTGGATGAAACAAAAAACCTTGATAAACTACTTGGATTTCAGAAAAGCTTTTATGACAGAACTGGTTTAGGTTTTAATCAGAATCAAAAGAAGGTTTTTCAAAAATCTGTTAAGAACCAAAAGGTCAGAAGGAAATGTTCCAACTGTAACAAATGGGGTCATCAGACCTCAGAATGCAACAAAAAGAGAAATATTCCTTTCAGAAAGGTATCTAACATGAGAGGACCCATAAAGTTATGGGTACCTAAGTTTCTACTACTTTTTGATGCAGGAATCCACAACAACAAGAAAGAGCTATGGTTCTTGGACAGTGGTTGCTCCAAACATATGACTGGAGACAAACACAAATTTCTCACCCTTGAGAAAAGGTAGGATGGAGGGTCTGTCACCTTTGGAGACAACAGAAGGGCCCTCATCAAAGGAGTTAGGAAGATTGGTAAACCCAAATCATCTCAAATAGAAAATGTTTACTATGTGGAAGGGTTGAAACATAATCTTCTAAGCATTAGTTAGCTATGTGACAATGGCTATGAAGTTAAGTTCGAACCCAATGCTTGTTTGATTAAAGAAGCATCCATTGGAAAAGTTCTGTTCTTAGGAATTAGAGAAAGGAACTTGTACAGAGTCTGTCTTGACACTCTACCTAGTTAGTCTTGTCTAGCAACCTTTGAAAGTGACAAATGGCTATGGCACAAAAGGGTTGGTCACCTCAACATGAAAACTCTATCCAAGCTCTCCAAACATGATTTGGTGAGAGGTCTGCCAAAAATAAAATTTGAGAGAGATAGAGTGTGTGAAGCGTGCATCAAAGGAAAACAAACCAAATCCAGTTTTCAGCCTAAGAATACAGTCACCACTTAAAGAGCGCTTGAGCTACTGCATATAGATCTCTTTGGTTCTACCAAAACACTAAGCTTAGGTGGGAAGATATGGATTTGTGATATTGGATGATTTCTCTAAATTCACTTAGGTACTGTTCCTCTCTCATAAGGATCTATGCATTCAGAAGTTTCTACAAGAAGGTTCAGAATGAAAAGGATCTGAAGATTTCCTCTGTAAGAAGTGATCATGGGGAGAATTTGAGAATACTTATTTCAAGCAATTCTTTGATGAAAAAGGTATCTCCCACAACTTTTCTTGTCCAAGAACACCTCAACAGAATGGTGTTGTGGAGAGAAAAATAGAACCTTATAAGAGATGGCTAGAACACTGATTAGTGAGTCTGGTATACAAAATTATTTTTGGGAAGAAGTTGTCAATACATCTTGCTACATTCTAAACAGAGTCTCCATCAGAAAAGTTTTGAACAAAACTCCATATTAATTGTGGAAAGGAAGAAAACCAAGTATTTCATACTTTTATTCTTTGGTTGTAAATGTTACATTCTGAACAACAAAGATAACCTTGGAAAGTTTGATGAAAAGTCAAATAAAGTTATATTTCTTGGTTACTCCACATCTTCTACGGCATACAGAATCTATAACTTGAGAACTCGGGTTATGGAAGAAAGCAAGCATGTTGCATATGAACAAGATAATGTACTTGAGAGAAAAAGGATTACAGACTTAGAAGAAGAACTGGAGAAGATGAAGAACAACCATGATGCTCAAAACAAAGTTCAGAACATAGAAGACTCAGAAACCAGAAGAAAAGCATTATGAAGAAATGGAGAAAAGCCCAGAAAAGATGGATCCAAAACAGCCAGCTGAACCTGAGATGCATAAGAGTTGGAGATTTGTCTCCTCTCATTCTCCAAATCTCATTATTGGAGAAACAGGGTCTGGAGTCAAGACAAGAGCTTCAATAAATAGAGAAAAATGAATGATGGCACGCCTCTCTGAGATAGAGCCAAAGAATATTGATAAAGCTCTCAGTGAAGATTCCTGGATCAAGGCCATGGAGGAAGAACTAAGTCAGTTAACAAAGAACAAGGTATGGAACCTTGTACCTCCTCCAAAGGATTAGTCAGTCATTGGCACAAAGTGGGTGTTCAAGAACAAGCTGAATGAAAAAGGAGAAGTGGTCAGAAACAAGGCAAGACTGGTTGCTCAAGGTTACAAGCAGCAAGAAGGAATTGGCTATGAAGAGACCTTTGCACCAGTGGCAAGGTTGGAAGCAATCAGAATACTCTTAGCCTATGCAGCACATAAAGAAATCAAGTTGTATCAAATGGATGTCAAGAATGCCTTTCTAAATGGGTACATAAATGAAGAAGTCTATGTCAGGCAGCCACCAGGATTTGAAGATAAGCAGAAACCTCATCATGTATACAAGCTGGTCAAAGCATTGTATGGTCTGAAACAAGCTCCAAGAGCTTGGTATGAAAGACTGGGTTCTTTCTTGGTTTAGAATGGATTCACTAGAGGAACGGTGAAAACCACATTGTTCAGAAAGATTCAAAAAGGAAATCTGCTGGTTGTGCAGATTTATGTAGATGACATCATCTTTGGTGCCACTTCAGAACAGATGTGCAGGAGCTTCTCTGAATCAATGCAAGGTGAATTTGAGATAAGCATAATGGGTTAATTGAAGTTCTTCCTTGGACTTTAAATTGCTCAGAAAGAAGATGGAATCTTCATTCACCAAGAAAAGTATACAAGAGACCTTATAAAAAGATTTACAATGGAAGATGCAAGAGCAATGGCAACTCCTATGCACGCATCTACCATCATAGACAGTGATGAGAAAGGTAATAATGCTTCTGATAAGGAGTATAGAGGTATGATTGGTTCCCTGTTATATTTAACTGCTAGTATACCAGATATTTTATTTGCAGTTGGACTCTGTGTAACTTGTCCCAAAGAGTCTCATGTTATGGCAGTTAAAAGAATATTGAGATATCTTGTTGGAACCACTAATCATGGCCTTTGGTTTGAGAAAGGGTCTGAATTTGAACTTGTAGGTTATAGTGATGCTGATTATGCTAGTGATAAAGTGGAAAGGAAAAGCACCAGTGGTGCATGTCAATTCCTTTGGAAATCATTAATTTCGTGGTCCTCAAAGAAACAAAGCACAATTGCTCTATCGACAACAAAAGCTAAATACATCTCAGCAACATCACATTGTTCTCAAATTATTTGGATCAAACATCAGTTACAAGATTACTCATTGGACTATGAAAGGATCCCAATCATGTGTGACAATACAAGTGCAAGTAATCTGTAAAAGAATCCAATCCAACACTCCATATCAAAGCAAATTGAGATCAAACATCACTTCGTCAGAGATCATGTTCAGAAAGGAAATATTGAATTGAAGTTCGTTGAAACAAAGTTTTAATTGGCTGACATTCTCATCAAGCCTTTGACTGAGGATAGGTTTAATTTCATTAAATTTTTAATTAATGTGAAATGTTTGAATTAATTTGTGTTGAATGGGTTATTCTGTACATAGTTTGTTATCTATTTTGATTGGATTACCTTTCTGATTGGTTGTGATTTTCGAGCTGATCATGTTTTTGAAAAGGAGATTTTTATAGGGTAAGTTTGTTATTAAACTTTTATCCGTTGAGAACCCCTAACGGCTAGTTTCTAGGGAGTTTCAGAAAATTTTCTACCCTCTAGTTTCTCTCTCCTTGGCTCCTTATATAAAGGGAACTATTATGGTAAAATGGTAACTCATTTTCTACCATTCACTCTCACTCGAAAACACTTCTACTCATTTCCCTCTCATTTCTTTTCATCTCAATGCTTCCATGGCTCGCACTAAGAGAATGACAGTAAAAGAACCCTCTTCTTCCTCCTCTACTGTGAGTGATAGTTCTCGCTCTCCTTCACCTATAAGACAGTAGGACAAAGGGAAGGGCAAAGCTGAGCCCATTGAGGTGTCTTCATCCTCTGACTCAGAGGAGACTGTGCTGAGAATTCCTCCATGTGCTAAAGGTGTGGTGATTGGATCACCAAGAAAGAAGGAGGTTCCCAAGAAAGAAAAAAAAAGGTCAGAAGAAAAGAAGGGAAGATTCTGGAGAGAATGCCTTATTCAAGGACAAGGCCACTAAGGAGAAATTTCTGTCCAACTGGGTAAACAAGAAGGTAGTCTATGGAAGATACATAGACCTGCAAGGAATAAAGAAAAGTTGTTGGGACATTTTGTGGTTTGTGAAGAAGCAGAAATGGACCACATTCTTTGATGTTCATGAGGTTGTTTATCCAAGGCTAGTTAGGGCCTTCTTTGCTACAGCTGTGGTTGATCAGAGTAACTTTACTCTAAAGGCTAATCTGATGGATACTGACATTCTGATCTCAAAACAGCAGCTGGCAACCATTCTGAAGGTTCCAGCAAACAACCATAGATTCTATGATGAATGGATTAATATTATGGGGCTAAGGAGGAACAAGGTGGTCAAGAAGTTTAAAGAGGAGAAGGACAATGAGTTGAAGTCAAATACTGTCAACTCATTTGGAAGGATTGTCCATTGGATTTGCATGCTCTCCATACTGCCAAGGGCAGGAACCTACCAGGAAGTGAATGATCATGATCTATTTATCATTTACTACCTATGGCAGCAGATTCCTTTCAGTCTACCTCATCTGATCATTAATCACATGATCAAGGAAACTAAGCCTGTGAAATCCACCTCTAGTGTTCCTTATGGAATGCTCATGACTAGAATCTTCAAGCATTTTGGTGTTCCCTTAGAAGATGAACCAGTAGATGAAGAGATTCTAACTTCGGGAGAAAAGAGTGTTAGATACTTGTAGTTTAAGCCTCAGCCTAACATGAAAAGGGCATGTACATGTTTTGATGATGAGAAGGATTCTCAGAACAAGGAAAAGAATAAGGAAATAGAAGGCAGTTCTAAGAAGAGATCTTCTCCCATTCTTGCTGAGCTGATGAAGAGCGGAAAGAGACTGAAGTCAAGGGCTGGCAGGAAAAGCAGGACCTTGGAGGAAGAAAAAGTAAGAAAAGAAGCAGAAAATGAGAAGAAGGGGAAGAAAATGTCACCCCCTCTATGCCTGCAATTGCTAAGAAGGAAGAGGAAAATCCATCTAAAGAAAAAAAAGGTTTCTAAGGACCATTCTAAAGGTGATCAAAATGAGGAAGAGAATAAGGAACCAGAAGTCCATTCTGTAGGTGTTTAGGATGTGAAAAAAAAAAAAAGAGAAATCTGAAGCCCATTCTGAAAGAGCTCAGAATGAAGAAGAGAAAGACAAATCTAAAGAAGTTCAGAATAAATAACCATCTGACAAGGAAGAGGTAAACTTAGAGGATTTTTATGACCTTGAAACTTCCTTTGATCAAGAAATTCGTTCTGCCAAAAAGATGGATATAGATGCTGACCATTTTGAGCCTCAGAAGGAGGTTGCTGAGACTGATGAAGGGTATCAGTCAGCTCAGAATGAGGATATGGGTGAGTAAAATGAAGAAATCCAGCAGGACATGGATGATCCCACTAAAGTACAACATGTTGTAGCTAATGAGGATCAACAGTATCCTACTGATGAGATCATAGCTGATGTTCTCACTCAATTGAAGTCAGGTGACTCCAGCCATGAAGAACAAGAGAAAGAGCAGGAGGTTGAGTCTCCTAAGAAGGATGAAGTGGTTGCTAAAGAACCAGGGAAGGAAATCCCTGAGAAGGAACTAGAAAATGAGCCAAAAGGGTTGAAGACTCCCATTCGGTTAGTGAAGGACTCAGTGTTCAACACTGAAAATCTGCAGAGGTTCTTCAAGTCCCTTATCTTTGACACTTCTGTCAAGAATGCCCGTGGCATTTCAAGTTTGCAAGGGGAACATTCCACTTTTTCTATTCCATTTCCCCCTTTGCATCCACCTGAACCAGTTGTTGTTGAGTCTTCTAAGGTCAAGGAGGATATTCCAAATGTGCCTTTTTCTACACCTCCTCCTCCTCCTACTGACAGATCCACCAAATCTGTTGAGAGCAGACTGACTTATTTGGAGTAGCAGGTCAAAAAAATTTGTTCTAACCAGAAGCTGCTATTTTCAAATGTTGATCAACTTCAAAAGACTTTCAATGAGTTCTTTGAGAGGTTCCTCTCTTTTGAAGAGTGGATGTCTGACAAGGCAAAACCTGCCTTGATCCCTTAAGTTGCTCCTATGCAGCATGAGCCTCCACCTCCACCAAGAACTACCGTCATGCCTTCTTCCTCATCTACTTCAGAAAACTCCTCTCCTACCAAGATGGAATGATTACTGCCTCAAGCTCCCTATTGTTTTTTGCTTGATGACAAAGGGGGACAAGCTTACGAGTTGTTAGGAGAAATGTTAGGAGTTGTTAGGAACAAAATTAGTGGGGGTAGATCAGTTTTCATAAGATCAATTGTTTTTTCATTTTGTTCTAATTTTGTTCTGATCCTGTAATATTTTGTTGATATTAATGGAAAACTGATCTGTTTTGGATAATTACACCTTTCTGTGATCTGATTTTGCTTCTACATTATACCTGTACATTGATTCATGAATAATTAAAAATGAAATGCATAAATTGAGGGGGAGTTTTCCCTGTTGCTTGATTAAAAATCAGATCTTAATGCATACTCTCAGGGGGAGTAAAATTGATAAGTTCATAAAGGTTTCATCATTCTTAAATTTGCTCCTAAGAGTTTGTCATCATCAAAAAGGGGGAGATTGTTGAATCCAAAGCCCATAGCGATTTGTTTATGACAAACCATTAGTGTTTGCAAATTGAAGAATGAAGCTGTGCAAGCTAACAATCTACTAAGTGTTTCAAATCATGATAATAGCATATTGAAGACAAGCTTTCTGGTGAGTTCAGAACAAGCCCATAACGAATGTCTCAACTGTGCATCACATGAAGTCTCAGAAAGCCCCATCTACATGATGAAATGAGTGCTTCCTCTGAAGACCTTTGATTTAGCAAGTTGAGGAAAACATCAAGACAGTCTCACCTAAAGAAAGATCAGAGACTACACCATCAGAATGAAGCTGTAGAAGAAGAAGCATCAGAATGATGCTATGAAGAAAATCCAGAATCAAGATAAAGTGATTCTGAGATGATCACGTCTGCATGATGTGTTGAAGGCTATACCCTGAAGACTCTTTGCATCTGAATTGATTGAAGAACAACATCATGTCTTCCATATGCAGCCACAATCACAGAGGGCTCATCAGAAGACTAAGGTTGACATCAAAATGGATTGAAGTATAACTTCAAGTTTTCCATATGCAGTCACAAACACAGAGGACTCATCAGAAGACTGAGTTAACAACATTACATCTTCCATATGAACCACAATCAATGGGTGTTAATCAGAAGGTTGATGCTGACAGAAGTTAAAGATGCAAAAGGATTGATAGCTGAGATGTGTCCTTGAGAATCTGATGTGGAACATCAGCATAAAGCTAAGAAGAACTTCCAGAAAGTCTACACCAAGGACTGAATGTTTTCAACACCAACAACAACCTACATATTCCTTATACAGAAGCAAGCAGCTTTAGAAGGATCAGTGCTATAAAGAGTTGATCATTGGGATGAAGATGTATCTTCAAGAAGTTCATCAGAATCTGTCCATCAGAATGGTTTGTTCATAACAGATTCAAAAAGATGACAAGTCATATACAACTAACATATTTCAAAATTTCTGTCAAGGAAACAATTGTGCCAAGAGCCCAACGGCTACCTTTTGAACACCATAAAAGGGACCTCTTGGAATCCTTTCAAAGCACCTTGAAGCAAGCAAGAAAGAGAGCTACTCGAGTCTTTCTTCCTCAATGAGGATTTATGTGTTTCCTGCTTCAAGCCTCTCGGTGAGAGTAACCCACTTCTATATTAAGTCTTAGTGAGTTATTCCTTGTAATCAAGAGAGAAGTGTGATTGTATTTCCTGAGTGGAAATCCCCTATTAGGGAGAATCTGTAATTTGTGCAGTGATTCACAGATACCTTTTGTTGTATTGAGTGAAATCTCCAAGCCATGACCAAGGTGTGGTGTTGTGGTAAGAGAGTGATTGTGTAATAGTGTGGTGACACTATTGTTGCTGTGTAAAGAGCTGGTGTGAGCTCTGTGGTGTAGTGAACCTGTTGAGGTTGTTGTGTAAGCCAGTGGTGACTGGTTGTGGTGTTGATTTAGTGGAACTCTCACTTGATTGTGAGGGCTGGATGTAGCCCTGGGTTTGGGGTGAACTAGTATAAAATTTTCTGTGTGTGATCTTCCTTTACTCTTCCCTCTATTGTCTTGATTAGATAAAGTCTATAACTCCTGTTTTATATATTAACTTCTTATAAAAATAGTGTTTCAAATAGAACAAGTATTTTTGGGAAGTATATTTTGAACACATAAAGAACTTGAAGTTTCATTATGAGGAAACAACTTTTTTGGAAACTGCTAAAGAACTCTTTCTGAGCTCAGAACGAATATTCATTCTGAACACTCTGCATTCTGAGTTACTACAGAACTTAGAAAAAGCAATCAAAGTTTTTGAAAACACAATTCAACCCCACTTCTTATGTTATTTTATTCACTTCAGAGACTTCGTCCAGTTCTTGGCAATCCACCAAGTTCCACTAACTTTGCAAAGTTACAAGTATTATTCTATGTCACTTCTGGCTCAACCCAAGTAGTTTTACACTAGCCTCTCCAAGCTAAAACCAAAGTATTTTTTCTTACCAAGCCACTTCTGGCTCTAAAACAAATCAGAAGATTTGTTTGCAAATGGTGCACACAGACTAAGATGTCGTCTCACAGACAGATATACAAGTTAAGCACAAAGTTTTTTTCTCTCAGGATACTCAAGGTGTTTTGAGAGCTTTTAAAACTTAGAGAATTTTACTAGAAAAAGAATTGAAGGCTTGAAAGAATGCTTGCAAAAAAATTTGAATTGAGTTCGTCGACTTCAGCACTTCAACACTTCATGTATATATAGACTTGTTGAGAAAATAACCGTTGTCTCTAAACGACCTTCTTTCTTCACGTGAGACCTTCATCTGAAGCATAGTGTCCGTTGGAGCATTTAATGCAAGCATTAATTGCTTTTCACCAACTTGTCACTTAGAACTAATAAAGCACTCTGCTTATCTGCCTTGAGGGGCACTCCATATCTTCTGCTTCATTACAGCTGTAACGTGTCTTTTGAGGTGAGAAAAACTCTTGAAACTTTTACTCTTCTTTATGTTCCCTTTTTCACTTCAACACATCCTAGGAATGATGTTCTACGAACATTCCCTGCAAGTAAGATAAAAAATGACAGTGCATTAACTATGCCTTTAAATGCTTATCAGACTCAGCGTCTGTTTGCGGACGCATATTCAACACCTTCATCTGTTAGCATTTTCATATGCAATCTTTTTAGCTTAATATTTATTTTCATTAAATCTAAATTATTGAGAGTCCTGATTCGTCTTATGACTCAACAAGTTTAAATTTTGGTGCTTATATGATTAAAATTTAATGTGGTGTTGATTTATGGGATTAGATTATTGACCCATAATCTCTCAGGTGTTTAATTAGATTTAGTGGTCCCACCAATTTTTTTATGTTATCCCATATGGGTCTGATGATCAATTTTAGAGCCACCTCTTAATACACAAATTGATGCCACTACCACGTAGAAGGTTCGTGCTTTCTTGCCACCGCTTGAGTTATAATATTTTTTAAATTCATTTTTTATTTTATTTTATTTTATTAGAAGGTAGAAGGAGTATAATAAAATGGCAGATAATAATTGTTCAAAAATGTCTTTTGGTTTATCCAACCATGTAATCATAACTAATGTGCCTATTAAAATTCCAGTGTTATCGAAAAAAAATTAACATGTTATGCACGCCTAAATTAATGCCCGATTTACTATTTTCCTTTCATTAATTTATTTCTTTTTCCAAAATCATTCATTTACTTCAAGGTATATCAAAAGTCTTTTGTAAACATTATAAATTGATCATCCAGTTGCATTGTCAGAGTGTTTCTCCAAAAACAAAACAAAAAAGTAGTATACTCCTTCTACATTCTCAGGGGTCTGTTGCTACAAAGTAAAAGAAAATAGGCACGTCATCTATTTTCTAATAACTACCCATGATCCTAGATTTTAGGAGATCATGGATTACATGATTTCAACCTCTTATCCTCTATGAACAACGTCACCCTCGTCTCCCAGAGCAGTTACGTGTTAGATTATGGGTATGATACTTTCGCTCTTCCAATTTTACCCTTTTTTTATCCTTTATCGGCTAAGTACAGCCGTTCTATCGGACTATCTATTAGCCGAAGGCTGTCGACTATTATGCCTCTGTCAGTTATTTTTGGTGCATGCCTCTGTCGGCTATTATGCAATCTTGAATATGATGAGAAACAAGAGATAAGAAAAGATACAAAAGAATTTATACTAGTTCAGTCCAAAGGACCTACATCCAGTTAGATCTAACAATCCAACTAGACCTTTCCACTATAGAATTATTGATTACAAACACTATGCAAAAGCAACAACCCTAAACTATCTTTTTCTTGAACCCTACAAGAAAAACCCAATGTGGAACCTTGCCACATTAACCCTTAGAAACTCTATCTAAGCATATGAACCAATCAATCAAATCAGAAAGATAAGGATAAGAATACACCTATCGTGTAGTATATCCAACAAAATCAGCTTAAGAGGGATCCATCACTTATCTTGGCTTGATCATGATAAGGAATCGAAATCTCTTGATTAGTGATCAAAGCTCTAAGTTAGACCTTTCTAAGAACTCTCTCTTATGAGTTTGAAAGAATATTTTCGAAAGACTTATTTTTAAGAGAGTTAGAAGCAGTCTATTTATAAAAATTTCAAACTGCAACTATAAGATTCAATTAAATCAAAGTGTAATCGATTATTTTGTTCTTAAGCTTTCTGGGTTTGAGTTTGAACGTGATTAATCGATTAAATCGAGTGTAATCGATTAATCCAGAAGCTTGAATTCAAATAGAGCTTGCAGTGAGCATGTGTAATCGATTAATCTGTAATGTAATCGATTAAAGTAGTAGCTTCTACGTGTACAGGGGAGGAAATGGCTTTTTAGGCAGATCTTCTTCTTGGAGGCGTTGTAGATGGAAGCAAGCAAGGGATTAAAGACACGATCTTTTCTTCCTTGTCTTTTGTGAGTCTTGTGTATAGAATGGACCAGCTTAGGGCTTTTATGTATTTACCTTGTGAGAAGAAGTATATATAAATATAATTTATGTTAATAAAGTGTGTTAGTATAGCATGTTGTGATATGTGACAAGTTTGAGTTAGTTAAGCTTTATAGGCGAAATGGTTTATGTTGTAGGTTGAGTTTTGGAATCGAGAAAAGTTCATACAGTATTTCATAAATAAACTAATGAAAGAGTTTTGCTAAATTAAATAAAATAAAATCTATAGCTTTGTTAATTATATAACTAAGGCGGGTCATTACAATTCATTGAGATGAAATAAAACAATAGAATAAATCAAACATATCCTAAAAAAGTTGTCTGAAAAAGAAAGTAGTATACACTTTACAAGTGTCATATACATAACATTGTAAAAACGCAAGTGGTATAACTATATAAAACGCATAACACTAAAGCAATATAAGTGTTGCAATTTGGTTCAGTTTGGATCGATTTTAGGGACACAAATCGCAAGCCAAACCAAATCGATTGATTTGAGCACAAAATATCCAAACAAATCCAAAAAATATTGACTTGGTTCGATATTCAATTTTTTGAGTATTTTCAATTTTTATTTTGCATTGATTTGGATTTGAACACCCATAGAAAGCAAAAAAAAAAAAAGAACACTTTTCGAGGAATGAAGGTTGGGTCAGGTTGGGCTAAATTTGTGATCCAACTACATCAAAATACTTCGTTAAAGTTGGGTTGAAATTGTGCATTTTTCCTATCAAACTAGTTCAATCAATGATAGTTTGGGTTAGGTCTATCAGGTACAAAAGACTAAAATGTTTTAAACTTTCTAAAAATTTGTTAATAATAAAAAATAAATACGTAAAAAATGCTAAACATATATAAATAATAATTAAAAAATATCATGTCAACAGGTTGGGTAATCGAGATTGCGGATTTAAAAATAAAAATTCATTACCTAAACCAAAGGTCATCAGGTTTGAACAGATCGAGTCGAGTTCAACTAGAACAACTAAAAAATCCAAATTAATTTATTTGGGTTAGATCGGGTTCATAAGTCACCCTAACACATGAACACCTCTAGTAAATATATAAAGGTAATTTAAACTATAAAATAAAAAATAATCAAAAATTGAATAAAAGAAAAAAACTTAAATAACAATTTTGTCCCTATAAATAGGGGTCTTTGGTTGTAGTTCTTTAAAGTTTTTTTTTTATTTAGTCCCCATAAAAACATTGGTTTTATTTCTTGCCGTTAGTGGATTCAGCCTATAAATAGGGGTCTTTGGTTGTAGTTCTTTAAAGTTTTTTTTTTATTTAGTCCCCATAAAAACATTGGTTTTATTTCTTGCCGTTAGTGGATTCAGTTAAGTGGTGCTGATGTGGCTAACGGTGATGACATCATCACTGTGCCATATCATCAAATAGTGATGTCATCAATTGCCACATTGGCAAATAATGACATCATCATAAAAAAAATGTCCAGTCAGCAAATGATGATGTCATCAAAAGTGTCACGTTATCATGATGTTGTCATCAAGGATTAAAATATAAAAAAAATGACATTTTTAGGACTAAAATCAAAAGTGACATATTTTCATGGATAAAAAATAAAAAGTAACATATTTACAAGGATTAAAAAAAAATACAAGACTGAAAGCAAAAAATGACATTTGTAATAACTAAAAACAAAAAAAACAAAAAATGTACAACTAGAGCAAAAAGAGACATATTTGTAAAAAGATATTTAAGCATTAAGCTAAATTTGATTGATAAATAACAATAAATAACTTGAAAAAAATATATAAATTTGATTAAATTGACAAGAGACCATGATTACATCATTTTTTTTTGCTATTTATAGAGTACAATTGACATTAATCATTTTTGATAAGATAACTACTCACTACTCCCCTTTTTAGGAGACCGTGACATTATGACAATTTACCATGAGAAACTGCTTCAAACCGCATTCCATGTCCAGACCTTGCTTCTCGCTTGGACTTTTTCTAGATTGATCTTGGTTATAGGCCACCTTAGGTCTATTTGTATTGGGCTCTAATCAACCGTATGAAAAACGACTAAATCAATCCTTAAATCTTGTACTTGTATCCTTGAATCTCGTTATCAAAATGTCTTCTACTTCCAATTCTGAAACCAAGATTACTTTATCAGCCATTAGCCATCAATCGTTGGGCCAATGGTTGTCAAATTTTAGTTGTTGAATATTGGTCATCAATCTTTAAATCTTGCACTTGTATCCTTGAATCTCATCATCAAAATGTCTTCTGCTTCTGATTCCAAAACCAAGATTACTTTATCAGCCATTAGCTATCAATCGTTGGACCAATAATTGTCAAATTTTATTTGTTGAATATTGGTCATCAATCCTTAAATCTTGCACTTGTATCCTAGAATCTCATTATCAAAATGTCTTCTGCCTCCAATTCCAAAACCAA
This sequence comes from Pueraria montana var. lobata, assembly GCA_026413185.1. NCBI lineage: Eukaryota > Viridiplantae > Streptophyta > Magnoliopsida > Fabales > Fabaceae > Pueraria > Pueraria montana. Next base: position 20,564,869 of record CM048646.1, read on the forward strand.
TATTACTTTATCAGCCATTAGCTATCAATCATTAGGCCAATAGTTGTCAAATTTTAGTTGTTGAATACTGGTCATCAATTGTTAGTTTAATGTTTAAATATCTTTTTGTAAATATGCCACATTTTGTTTTAGTCTATTGTACATTTTTTTAATCCTTGCAAATATGTCATTTTTTGCTTTCAATCACTGTATTGTTTGTCCCTTAAAACGTCACTTACAATTTTAGTCTTTGATGATGTTATCATGATAATGTGACACTTTTGATGATATCATCATTTACTGATGAGACATTTTTTATGATGTCATTGTTTACTAACGTGGCAATTGATGACATCATCATTTGATGACGTGGCATGGTGATATTGTCATGATGACATTATCACCTTTAGCGACGTCAACACTTGATAAAATCCACTAGCTACAAGAACTAAATCCAAAAAAAAAAAAAAAAGGTTAAAACCAAAACTCCCTATTTTATAGAGAGCAAATTGTTATTTTAGCCAAAAGAAAATTAAAATAAGTAAATACTTTTAATTGAATCAAATTTAATAAAATTTGATATTTATATAAATAAAATTTAATAAATTTATTATGTCAAGTTATTTTTACTTTTATTATTTAAATAGTGTCACATTGTTTTAAATTTAAAAATTTATTGATTTAATTAATTTAAAATTTTATATTAAATAAAAATAAATAAATAAAGGAAATAAAGATAAAAGTAACAAATTTAAGTCTATAAAATGAGTTATAATTTATTGCATATATTGTTGAATGTGTTATATTTATGTGCATTATCATTGTAAAAAAAATCACATTATCTATTAAAAATTATCATTATATGACTTTTAAGATAATTATTATAATTGGTCAAAAAAAATATAGTTATTATAAAAATCAACAAACATATCATATATCACGATTTGTGATTAAATGATAGTGTAACGTAGATTATTTATTATAGCTGAATTCTTGCACGAACATACATATTATATTTAAAAAAATATAGTGAGTACTACTTACTTGGCATATAGTTGAATTCACTTATGGAAGTCTCTAATTCCATGTAGGACTTATTCCATAGATTTTTTTAAAAAAAAATAACAAATCATATATTGGAAGTGTAACTTCACTTCTACTAGTATTTTGTAACATTCTGAATTTTCATTTAATATAAGCTCATATAACTTAAGAGTGGACACGTCTTCTATATAAAACTTCAATCACAATAATATCACCATTTACTCCTAGGTTATCAAGATCACAGGTTGAGGTTCGAGGTTACAGGTCTGAGCTTCCAAACAACTTCACTAGTCATGGCTTGCCTCCGACTAAGGAACCTAGGTGATCTCTCTATTGCAGGTCATAGTTGTCTCCTAGGAATGTGGAATATGACTATTGTCTACTCCAACACTTATCATGCAGAATATGTACAATGTGTGGGGAGGTGTACCTATTATTTTTCAGTGAAATTCTTTTTGAACTAGATCTCATGATTTTTCTTCTCACACAGAGAAGAGTTTTTCCATTAAAATTTAAGGTGACCATATTTTATTTTTCTGCTCCTTTTATTACTATTATTGGAATTAATTTCACTTGATTATTTCTGAAGCTCTTAATTTTCTATTGTATACTCTAATCTGCAACAAACTAGCTTTGTCTTACCTAGGTTATGCTCATCAAGATACTCAATACTTTGTAGTTCAACTTCTTAGACCAGGCATGAATAATACGAATTACTTTTTTTTTCTCTCTATTCATGCTCATAATACGAATAATGCAATTTAATAGTTCCGAGTTACACAGTCGGAAGAAGAAATTTAATTAAATTCAGCTAAATTTAAGGGTAGTTGTTGATGAGATAAAAATGATACAATGCACTCATTCATGAGTCAAAATGCATGTCAATTTATTATGTCAATATTATAGCAACTACCTAGTATTTTCCATTGTTTGCACAAGTACTTAGCATTAATCTATTATATCTCGCTGGTGTGTAGTGCTAGTGCAACAACATTCATTTCGACCTTCCATGGAGTTGCCAAGGATACAGAGCAAAGCAGAACAAAATTCAGGCACATGCTCTTTGTAAATACTTGAAATCAAGAGTAAATAAACTAAACGCAAAGTTACTTTTGTTGAGAGTCATTTAGTAAAAGGTGTTGCTGGGGGACTTCTTTGGCTTCATCCGACAAACTGCAAGTTCACCCAAAACCAACATTTTAATGTTAATAATAATTCATGCAATAAATACACCATTGAAGTCAACAGTGTTCAATTATGTATCTCAACTTTTCATTAATGAAAATGTAGCTGTGAAGAAACTAGAATGATAAAACTGAATTTGTTGATTTGTTCTCTCTTGATTCAAGAGGCTAGTACATAAAAAATTTATAATATGATACAAGGAGAGAAAAAAGGAAACAGAAACAATCCTTATAAAGGAAATAATTGCCTGATTAGCTTTGTAAATAAATCCCCCAATTTAAGGGATTGTAGGTTGACTATCCTAATAATTATATTTACAGCAAATATTGTTGTAATAATTATATTTACAACAAATATTTACATATTTACAGCTCAACACTCTCAGGAATAGATGTCTTCCATTTGCAGCTTGGATATATAAGATCATGAAAACTTCGAGTTGTTAAGCCATTTTTTGACAATATCAGCTAATTGTTGTGATGGAACATAGGACATAGACACAACTAAAGCAGACTTTCCTCCTCAGGTTACCTTAATTATGTGATGCTTGTTGATGCTTATACTCGCTTCACATGAGCAAGATTCTTCAGTATTAGAAGTCAAGTACAAGAAGAGGATTGTTATTTAGGATATAAGGTATAATATCCATGGAGGTGTACATGGAGGCAGACCATGCAAGATCATTTGTTGATAGGTGAACCGTAGGGTACTACACGAGTTTGGGAAGAAATTTTGTGACATGGAGGAGTAAAAATCAAAATATATTTACAAGGTCAAGCGTATATGCAAAGTTTCGAGCAAAGGCTCACGGTATCTGTGAGGTGTTACGGATGAAGATCATACTTGATGACCACAAAATAAAGATGTGACAAGACTTGGACCCCAAATGTCTGAATGAACAGTAGAAAAAGGAGAATTTACATCTTGTTTCAATTTGCTTTGGAAAAGAAGACCTAACATGTTTGCCTAATTGACATGATTCGCATTCTAACATTTGTAGTTTACTAAGACCAAGGACCATTTTCTTCAACTTTGACAAATTTGGATGACCCAATCAATCATGAATGAGTTTGGGAAATGGGGCTGCCAAACAGGACACAGAGGAATTGGTTTCTAGATAGTAGAGTCCTCTTTATTCATGTCCTACTCCAATTGTTCGACCCGTAGCACACTCCTGTATAACAAAAGAATCAACATTGAATGTTACAGAACAATTTGAAGACTTGGTTAATTGACTTAGAGAGATTAGATTAAAAGGACAATTAGGAACAAAAAGGATAGATTCCAAATATACGGAAGGAGACAGTGAGATTTGACCAACACCTTTGGAAGCTACCTTAGAGCCATTGGCTAAGGTTATGAGATAAGGAAACTTTGGGGAAGACAAAGGTAAATAAAGAGGCATTACCAGAAATATGATCAGAAGCACCTGAATCAATTACCCATAGACCTTGACTATCCACATATTGAGAAATACAGGCAATTGAAACAGTAGGTGTTGAAGATGATTGGGTCTAGCTATTGGACTTCAATCAAAGACATTCTTGATACTCAACTTCAGAAACCAAATGTTTACACCTTCCTGATTTGGAGACATTTGTTATTTTCTTAGGGAAGCATTGCAAAGAGAAGCAAGTTTCTCGAGTATGACCTGTTCTCTTGTAGTATGCGCATTGAGTACAACCTCCTCTACTCATTCTCTTGTTAAAAGTGTAGGGAAACGGACCAGAAACAGTCATTTTCTGTAACAGAGATAAAGAACAGAAAAACCAATCTGAAAAAGCTGTCAGTTGTGGTCCAATGGAATAGAGTGTTGTTTCAAGATCATCACTGCTGATAGTTCCTTATCAAGCGGGATGATGGCAACCCAACAACTCACACAAGAAGCACAGAGGAGGACCCAAGCCAAGAGAGCAAGCGAGCATAGTGAGCGTAACCACGAGTGTGTACAGGCCCACTATCCAAACAACAACAAAAGAACGAGATGAGGACTGAAATAGAACGGAAGAGGTCGGCTAACATAATTGTGGTATCGCGCTGGAGTTTTGGTGGTCGGAGACCAACGCATGGGCTGCACACACCTGACGGAGTCGTGCAGAAACGTGGCGCATGAAGGAGTGTGCTGAGGTATCAGACTTCGAAACCTCTTGGGATGGATCGTGCTTAGAGAGACGCACCAGATCCAAGTATCGTCAAAGACTAGAACGGCGGTGCCAGCGACGGACGGTGGTTCCGGTGACGGTGGTCGGTGGCAAATAATGATGGAAGCACAAAGCAGGATCGTCCTACTCTAATACCAACTTGAGAATCAAATATTTGATAATAATGCTTCAGTGTTCACCTCAGTCAGTAGGTTCAAATATATATTTATATAAAAAGAAGTTACAGAAGATAAAAGAGGGAGAAAAATTACATGAGGGTACCCCTAGTCTATTGCCTAAGAAGTGTATATAGATACAACAAAAGTCAGCTTTAGAAAGTTGGACAGCAGACATAAGAAGACTTTTCTAACAGCTATGAAGAAAGGAAATAAATTAGAAGTGGAACAGTTTGTGCTTGAACTTATACACGAAGATATAAAATTAGCATTTGAAACAAACAAGTACTATGCTATTGAAGCAACATAATTTTACAGGCTACAAAAGCATGATGAGGCACCTCAATAATGATCCATGAACTTTGACTCGTGGTTGATTGAGAAACACAGGCTGTTGAAACACTAGGGGCAAAGGATAGCTGAGCTTGATTTGTTGCTTTCCACTAAAGATACTTTTGATACTCATCCTCAGAGACTATTCAGCTTCCCTAGTTTTTAATTCCCTAGAGGTCACAGGAATAGTAATAGCTTCCAACAGTGTTTGTGAAGGATGAAATGAAAGTCAATTGATTGTCTTTATTTATCTGAAATAGCAATTCCTTATGTCACTATGAGTGTCTTGATGTGCTTCTATGCAGGAAATATTTGATAGCATCACTTGGTGAGAAAATTAAAAAATAGAAAGTCATCTGATGAGTAGTGTTGGAAGCTGTAAATATTCCTATGGCCTCTAGGAAATTAAAGACTAGAAAAGTTAAATAGTATTTGAAGATGAGTATCAAGAGTATCTTCACTAGAAAGCCACAAATCAAGCTCAGCCATCCTCTGCCCCTAGTTTTTCAACATCTGTTTCTCAATCAGCCACTAGTCAAAGTCCATGGATCATTGACTCGTGTGCCTCAGATCATATTTCTGGAAACTGGTATTCAGAACGTCATCGCCACAGTTCTAAATTGTGGTTGCGGTTGCAGGTATTGCAGTTGCTATGATGTGGATTGCCGTCGTTGCGGCATGAAATTATTATATGATTGCACAAAATGCAAAAAGTAATTCTATAGTTATTCTAATTATTGGTATATCTTTTATTTATAGGATTGTATACATTTTTGTTCATTTTAAGATTTTGTATCTTTTGTCACCATCAAATGCCTCCTGCGCTCCCCCAACATCCCACACAACCACACCCATTCAACCATCAAACACTTAGAATAGGAGATTGAAGTCTAAATCTTTTTTTTTTATACCACTTTTTTTCTACAAAAAGTGGTATAGAACAGTGTTGTGGCCCCGTTGCGGTTTCGTTGCGGCAATTCATGTGATTTAAACTCGCCGCAATTGTGGGCTGATGTGGTTGTGGGTAGCTCCGCAACAACAATATTGCGTCCGCAACAGGTGTTGCAGTCCACAAGTTAGAACCCTGCCATCACGCCTTCTCTAGAGGACTCGTTTGCTTTTCCTTTACTTGTTTCAAGTCCCATTGTGCTGTTTCTATTCCTGTTTGGCAGTGGGTCTTCATATCTCTCTTTTTTTTTTTGGTTAGGGAGAAGATGTTGTCCAAGGATATTAGTACTGAATTTATCAGTTAAAATGATCAACTTGCAAATGTCTTCACCAAATCTTTGAGAGGATTCAGTTCATATGTTCCAAACTTGGTACATACAACTTATATGCTCCAACTTGAGGGGGAGGGTTAGATTATGTTAGATTTACTGTAGCTTGACTTAGTGCCAGCTATAAGGCTGTTTTTTGTTGTATCTATTCTAACATAGTAGACTTTAGGAACCTACTCTGTAAAACCTTTCACTCTGTAACCAGTTATACACACACGCGCACGCAAGTTGCCGAGTGTGAGAGCAAGCACTTCAGCAATGTAATCTATTATTCAACATCCTTTATTTCAAGTTTTATAATATGATACTGGGAGATGAAAAAGGAAATAGAACCAATCTTAATAAATTGAATAATTATTTAATTAGATCTCCAAATAAATCCCTTGATTTAAGGGATTTAGGTTGAGATGTTGAATATCCTAATAACTACATTTACAGCAAATATTTACATATTTACAGTTTAACAGTAGTCAAACCAGTATTTTTACCCCACCAGTATATATACACATACATTAAGTCCAAACAACACTCCACAAAAAAATGTGGAGATAAGGTCAAGTCATGAGAAAGAAATAAAGCTAACAATATTAAGAGTAATGGAAGCAGAGGAAAAAAGATTAAGAGTAAATTACTCATTTCCTCTCATCAGTTTAGTGGCTTCGGTTATTGCAACATCAGCAGCATATAGTGCCATCTTCTTTATCTATGAACAAAGAATAGTGTTAATAGTGTAAGAAACAATATTAAGAGTAATGAAAGAAATAAAGCCAACAATATTAAGAGTAATGGAAGCAGAGGAAAAAAGATTAAGAGTAAATTACTCATTTCCTCTCATCAGTTTAGTGGCTTCGGTTATTGCAACATCAGCAGCATATAGTGCCATCTTCTTTATCTATGAACAAAGAATGGTGTTAATAGTGTAAGAAACAACTGTAGATACAAGTGCAGATATAATGCATCCGCACTACCATCAATTAACGTCCATATAAAGATTATGAATAGTAAGGTATTTTAGATGATGAAGCCAACATTAACATAGCATGCAAATCATGAGCCAGAAAGTTAGCAAGTATATTTGCTGGAGGAAATTATAATAATATGCTCTTGGATCCTAGATGTGAGATGGAAAGAATGAAATCCATAATATTATTCTACAGAGATTAAAGCTTTACCATATCAACTATGAAATTTGAGACACATGATCAGCAAATACAATTGACCATTTATGTTCCAAAACAAAAATTGTACTAACAACTTCAAAATATGAGGTTATAAATTATAATGTGCTTTAGAATCATGCAAACATGTACCTCCAATTTATCTTCCTTAGATCTATGGCCTTTGGGAAGTAACCGAAATTCTTCTGTCAATCGAATGCATTCTTGAACATTCTCAGGTGAAACAAAGTCCAGAGCCACTTTGATGCAAGACTGCGAAAGAAAATAACTGTGTCAAACTTGATATAACACAAAAATGTCCAAAGCCACTTTGAGAGAGGGCAGTGTTTAATTAGTTTAAAGGATTCTGTATAGCCTCTGTTATTTCTTTTCTCTGTCTTTCACATCATGAAGAGGTATAAGATATGTAAACTAGTTTAACTTCTTTGATTTTAATAAAAACCAGGATGTTTAATTACCTTTCTGTTTCTCACTTGATGTGGGCATCCAGCAGGTATGAAAACAGCCTCCCCAAGGTGTTGCTCAAATGTCCAAGGTTCAACACCTGGTAGAAAAAAATTGATGGCTACAAAATCCACATAAAACAAATCATTAGTTAAAGCACAACTTCATACCAAACTCCTGCTTTAATTGCTTTTTATGCTTCTCATTTAAATAAAGGATCTGATCATGAATGGGATGAATCACCTGCGGCAAAAGAAAAGTAAAGCATATTAATTCAGAACACAAAATTACCCAAAACTAATAAAAATAATCCAAACGTAGGCAACCATACAGAGTTTACTGGAAGATTATTTATGTGGCGAAATTCTCTGTGGTGTTTCTTTAGGTACTCTGTTAGCTTGGGTACATCCTGCCTACGGAATATGTCCCACACAGCACTCCCATATTGAGTCTCCAAATGATCATCATTTTGACAGAAATTATTGCTTGATGTGACATTTTTAACAGACTCTATTTTGTCAATGTGCATGTCTGAACATGGCGTGTCTAAAGAATTCAATCCATTGACAAATTTGGTATCTTCTGTTACAGTACAAAGCTGATGGCTTTCACTGGTGTTTGGATATGCTCCAATATCATTTTCAGGATCTTGTCCATATGATTCATCAAGAGGGAAGTCACCACCTGTATCTGTCACATCTTGCAAAACAGTATTGTCAACCCCATTCCCACAAACAGAAAAATAGTGGTGAGAAAACTGCTCCTGAGGGAAGAGTAAATCAGAAACATTCTTCCCAGAGTAGGAGGGTAACTCCTCAAAATGCGTGCACCTGCTTTTGGACTCGGATTGCTCAATGTAATTTCTTTGATGTTCCTGATTTACCCTGACTTGTGGAGTGGGGAGGTTCAAATCAACAAACACGGAACATGTATCAGATTGGTCATAGATAGAAACTCTTTCTTTTTCATAATCATCATTTGCGCATGTCTTAAACTGCATATTTTCTGGTAAAGAAATTCCTTCACCTGATGATGAGCACCACTGTTTGACATTATTAACTTTATAGTGCATCAACTTACTATCTTTTTCCAGAAACATGCAACTGGAATCATGATTATTGAGATCAAAATCCTGAAGCCTTGAATTCAAATTGAGAACTGCCTGCTCACCAGCATTTAAACTTAATTTACTTGTGGTAGATTCTGAAAATCCTTGAACACAAGCTTCCCTATCTGATCTTGACTCTCCCATATTTAGGAGTCTACTTTGTTGTTCATTAGGTTTCTCTTCTTTTCCTTGACTTCCAAGTAAGGTTGAGTCTCTCCCAGAAGTGTCTTCTTTTTCAGGGATTTTAGGATTCCTGGTAATAACTACACGACACTTTTGACGTTTTCTTCCACGTGAACCAATTGCCTTACTGTCCTTGCCATAGAGCTCATGCATATCTTCTACTTCATACTTTTTCTGTAATTTTTTTATGATTCTAGGTTGCCATGGTGGTGTCTTTACTTCAGCTGTGTGTGTCAAAATATTGACCTGATCAATGCACAGCATGATTCCATGAGTGAAATTAGCAAACACTGCAAATCATGAGAAAGGAGAAAACTTGTAGGTGGAATGTGTGACCTTGAACAAGTCACTTTTTTTAATTTATTCTAAAGAATTTAACTTTCATTATTTTACACACAACTTGCACCAACTATTGTTGAGGTAAGAGAAGAAAGAGAATTTTGGAGAACTTTTCTATATGTTGAAAATGAGAAAAATATACAAAAGGTGCAGAGCTTCTGCTTATATCAGATATTTATAATACAGAAGCTAGAGAACCTAGTGCTTAACTGAAAGTTACAACGGTCACTGAGACAGTTGTGACTGTCTTACAAACAGCTAACTGAATTAAAATTAATATATAGCTATCAGAAGCCCAAGGTAGGTGAATAATTCATTGAACACTACATCTTTGGAAATGAATAATTTTCCATCTTAAGAGAGACATTTGTAGCCTTTATGTGCAGTAGAATACCCAAGGAGTAGACACTCTCGATATAAGTCCAATTTGTGCTTGTTGTAAGGACATAAAAGTGGAAAACAAGAACACCCAAAGACATGTAAAAAGTTGTAATCTGGGGATTGTTTAAACAATATTTGATATGGAGCAACAAAGTTGAGAGAGGATCTAGGAAGTCTATTTATGATGAGATACACTGGAGCAACAAAAGCATGATCCTAGAATTTTAAAGGCAGGGAAGTTTGATTAAGAAGAGTCCTAATTCCACAACATGAAGATGCTTTCAATCAATCACACCCTTTATATTATGTGTATGAGAGCACATTAATCTATGAACAAAACCTAAATCATTAAGGAATTAAGGGAAGGGACAAAATTCACCCACCCAATCAGTTTGTAAAGCCTTGAGAGAGTACCCAAATTGTAAACCCAAATTAGCCTGGACCATGGGGGTGAACTGAGTCTCAGTGTAGAAACCCCATTGGCTCATGCTGATCCCACGAGTTGAGGCGTACTTCAAAAGCTAGGTCACCTGACTAGTCACCAGAGGACATCACTCTAGTGGAAAGGTGTTATTCCAAAGGCATCAGTACTGATGGCGCTTCTTATGGTTACCATCTAATCCTAGGCTACTTCCTGAGTTTAGTTGGTACCACATGCACTAGATGCGCACCTGTTATTGATGTAAATGCTTGTAAAATTGTGTGACTGAATATTGTTTGTGTGTGTTTCTTTCTATCTCTATTGTTGTACTGCGAGCATGTAGTGAGACGTATCTCACTCCCGTGTTTGTGTTCCCTGTTTGTGCTCTATTTGAAGGTGATGTTCAGTTAGGTTACGCCATGCTCTGATAGATATGACATCGGAGCTGGGATGATTTTTATGTCTTTTAAATTTAGATTTATTCCTCTTGTTTTGAATGTTTTATGTTTCTCGGATAGATGGTCTTACTAAAGATTTGTATGGCCTTTGGAGTGTCAAACTGTTTTAAATTAATAAAATATTTATGAGTTTTAAGTTGATATGTTAAGTGAAAATGTGATGTTCTTTACTCACGAAAAGTTTTAAAAAGTCATATTTCTTCTATTTCCGCAATATTCATTTTTTAATGCAATTCGGGGTAAAGAGTGTCGCATTAGAAATCATGTAAATATGGTAATAATGTAAATAGAGCATATTATATGTTGTGTAATTACATTAATTAGGGTAACCCTTGTATTTGTCCTTGTAGTTATGACTCCTAAATTAATATATGCTCCGTTATAAAATTGAGACACACTAACACAAATTCATTCATATGCTTTCTCGTTTTCCTAATAAAGGGAGAGTATTAAAATTAGGCACACATTAAATATGTAGCAATAGGAAAATTTTAGTTAAAATTGATTAGAAGTGTGTTATGGGCCCTTGCGTAGGACCAAGTCACGGGTCTAGACACGGTAGACACCTTAGGATCTATAATGTAGGCAAGAAGCAGACTCATCCTTGACTAAGCCCCTCCTTAACCAACAACAAAAGTTTTCTGAAGAAATAATTTCTGATGATTTCATTCCAGTAGTAAACTGCCTTTTTAAAGGCTACAATAACAAATCCTAATAGATAAGATCTTATCTAAAACTTATTCTAAATCAAGACTGAATTCAAAACTAAGGATTCTGTTAAGCAGAATCTTATCTTATTAAAACAGAAAGAAATCTAAAATTACCTTAATCTGAACAACTGATAAGATTATGCAAATCTTATCTTATTTAAAAAGAAAATCTCAAATCATCAGGAAATAGAAATATAAAATTATCCTAATTTGAACTGAAGATAAAATATGAAATTATCCTAATCTTTCACGCTTTTCCCAATAAATGCATCCATATCATCACTCCCCACCTCGACTTTGAGCGTGTCCTCAAGCTCAAATTCAGGATAAATTGTCTGAAATTGAACAAGAGGTTCCGATGTAGCTTCCTCTGGAGAATGGCCCATCCAGTGAATGAGTAACTCTCTAGTGCCTCTATTTAATCTACTGCGAAGGACTGCTTGGGGAGTAGGCAAGGCTTTGCCATTGAACATTGGGGGCAAGGTACCTGCAATAGCTGGTTGGGGTCCCTTATATGGCTTGAGAAGAGAGACGTGAAAGACATCATGCACTCTGCTCTCTTCTGGTAGTTCAAGTCTATAAGCAACAGGACCAACTTTGGCCACAATTTGAAAAGGCCCAAAAAATTTTGGGAGGAGCTTGTGATGTTTTTGCTTGGACACCGTGAGCTGTCTATAGGGATGTAGACGTAGCCAAACCCAATCGCCTACCTCAAAGTTCAATTCTCTATGCCCCATGTCAGCTATTTTTCATGCGGTGTTTGCGATAATCTAGCACGAGCTTCTTGGAGGACCGAATCACGCTCCTGCAATGCCTTATCAACAACTTCAAGTCTAGTGGAACCGCCAGAGTAGGATAGAAGATGCGGGGGTTCTCTGCCATATACCAGCTGAAAGGGGGTGGTACCCAAGACAGTATGGTAAGAGGTATTATAGCAGAATTCAGCGCATGGAATCCAGTCAACCCATTTGCGAGGATGATCACTAGTAAGGCAGCGAAGATACATCTCAATAGTGCGGTTAACCACTTCTGTTTGGCCATCAGATTGGGGATGGAAAGCTGAAGAAAAGGCCAATTTGGTTCCACTAAGGCGAAATAACTCCTTCCAAAACAAGCTAAGGAAAACTTTGTCGCGATCAGAAACTATAGACTCTGGTAGACCATGAAGGCGGAACACCTCTGCAAAGAAAACTGTGGCAACTGATAGGGCTGTAAAAGGGTGTGCAAGAGGCAAGAAATGAGCATACTTTGAGAGTCTGTCCACTACCACCAGTAGAACTGATTTACCACGGGTTTTGGGCAAGCCTTCGACAAAATCCATGGAAATATCAACCCAAATTTGTTGCAGAATTGGGAGAGGTTGAAGCAAACCAGCAGGTTGAAGATTTTGCCACTTATGTTGCTGGCACACTGAACAATTCTGCACGAACTCAAGTACATGAAGCTTCATTCCTTTCCAATGAAAATCTTGCCTAATACGGTGAAGTGTTTTTAGGTTGCCTTCATGTGTCAAATCATGAATGGCTGAAAGAATTGTAGGGATGAGAGGGGAAGTGGGCAGTAAATGTACACTTCCTTTATAAAAGATTAAGCCATCAGTTGTAGACCAAACTGGTCCCAACTCTCCATTTGTAATGCTTTGTTGCAGCTGAAATAACTCGGGGATGGTGGTTGTTTCTTTGCGAATGGCATCTAGAATTTCAGCTTGAGGAAAGGTCACTGCCATGACTTGCAGAACATCCTCATCTCGCCTGGACAATGCATCGGCACCCTTATTTAATTTTCCTGCCTTATATTCCACTTTAAAATCAAATCCCATCAATTTACTCACCCAATATTGTTGAGGAGATGTAGTAAGACGTTGTTCTAACAAATATTTGAGGCTGAAATGATCAGTGCGGATAAGGAAAGGCCTACCCCAAAGATAAGGACGCCAATAAGCAACTGTCTTGGCCAATCCTATCAATTCTCGTTCATAGGCAGGCAATTTCAAGTGCCTTTCTGCTATTTTCCGACTAAAAAAGGCAATGGGATGCCCCTGTTGTTGTAAGACAGCACCAAAGCCACTACCAGAAGCATCACATTCGATCACGAATTCTTCTTCAAAATTTGGTAATTTCAGCACGGGGGCAGTGGACAACAATTCCTTCAATGTGTTGAAGGCATTTTCAGCTGTGGCAGTCCATTGGTAAGCCTTCTTCTTCAAGAGACTTGTCAAAGGAGCTACAATTTGGCCATAATCCTTAATAAATTTTCGGTAATAGCCTGCTAACCAAAGGAATCCTCGGAAGGCCCTGGCTGTTTGAGGAACAGGCCAATCTGTAATGGCCTTGATTTTAGTCATATCCACCTCTACTCCACCACCATGGATGATATGACCAAGATAAGCAACCTGTGGCATGCCAAAATAGCACTTGGATTGCTTCAAAAACAGCATATTAGTCCTCAAAAGTTCAAAAACTGTCCGCACATGATGCATATGTTCCACCCACGTCTTGCTATAGATTAAGATGTCATCAAAGAAAACCAAAACGAACTTACGTAAGTATGGTTGGAAGACTTCATTCATCAAACTTTGAAAAGTTGATGGGGCATTGGTGAGCCCAAACGGCATTACTAGAAACTCAAAGTGGCCATTATGTGTTCGAAATGCCGTCTTCTCTATGTCAGATTATGCCATTCGTATGTGGTGGTACCCCGATCGTAAGTCTAATTTCGTAAAATGTTGTGCCCCATGAAGCTCATCTAACAATTCATCTACTATGGGAATAGGAAACCTATCTTTAACAATGCGAGCATTGAGTTCCCGGTAGTCTACACAAAAGCGCCACAAATCATCATGTTTCTTGACCAGAAGGACCGGAGAAGAGAATGGGGACCTGCTGGGTCGAATAAGCCCCTGTTGCAGCATTTGCGAACATTGTTTTTCTATCTCATCCTTCTGAAAATGTGGGTATCGGTATGGCCTCACAACAACTGGTTCTATACCTGGGATAAGATTGATGTGATGATCACAGTCTCTGCTAGGGGGTAAGCATGAGGGCTCCAAGAATAAGTCTGCAAATTCAACCAGCAAGTTGTCCATGAGCACTGCTGGAGAATTTTGTCCTTGCATCAAACTGAGTCTTGGTGTTGTTCCAGGTGATCGTCCTTCCCAAAGCACCTTTTGTCCATTAATCTTAAATGCCATTGTTAAGGAATTGAAGTCCCATAGGATTGGGCGAAGCGTGCGCAACCATTTGACCCCTAGGATCACGTCAAATCCTTCTAATGGGATAGTATAAAAATCTGCATGGAATTTGTCATGAGCAATTGAAAATAAAACTGATTTACAAATGCCCATACTGAGCACTTTTTCTCCGTTTGCCACATATACTTGCAACCCCGATCTCTTCCACACTTCCAATCCCAAATGTGGGATTAAGCCTTCACGCAAAAAGTTGTGTGTGCTTCCCGAATCTACCAAAATTGATACAGTCACTCCTGCAATTTCTGCAAGCAACTGCATGGTATGGGAATCACAAGTCCCCTTGATGGCATGTAAAGAAATCTGAGGGTCTAGCACAATCTCCTCTTCTGAATCGCTGTCCTCATTGGGCACCTCAATCCAAAATAGCCTTTTGCACTTATGCCCTATTGCATAAGATTCATCGCAATTATAACACAACCCTTTCGCCCTTCTCTCTGCCATTTCTGCTCGTGTCAGTCTTTTTACAAACGGTGCTGAAGAACCCACTTTGGTAGTGTTTCCAGCTAGCCTATGTGTGTGTTCTGCCTCCCTTGCTGTCAAATTTTTCTGAGTGGAAGTAACAGGCCCACTTCTAAAAGATTTTCTCATTGTATCTTGTGATGTTAGCCTTCATTGAGAGACCCTTTGCTTGCATTCTAATGCCCGGGCCATGTTCATGGCAATGCCCAAATTACCCGATTGTTAGAACTCAATATCGATTCTTAATTCCTCTGACAATCTAGCTGTAAAAAAGATCCACTTGTTGACGAGGTTTGAGATCAGAGGTTCTGGCCAGTAAGGATTGAAACTGGTGTTGATAGTCCTCTACAGAACCTGTTTGCTTGAGGTTGGACAACTCACCTAGTGGATTATTGCTCATAGGTGGCCCAAACTGTACATGACAGCATTCCTTGAAGCGCCCCCAATCGAGATCTGTCTCTTCTCCTTCTATTTGGTCAAACCATAGTTGTGCCTCTCCTATTAGATGAAAGGCTGCTAATCCCACTTTGTCTCCATCAGCTATCCTCTGGTTTATAAAGAATCTCTCACAACGTTTCAGCCATCCCAATGGATCCCCAGAGCCATCATAATTGAGAAATTCCAGTTTGGAATAATGAGGCACCATGGATCCTCCAGAATGTGATTCACTTTTGTCTCCTGAATTGCCTTTGTTATTACTGCTCTTTCCCCCCAAATTCTCTCCTATTGAGCCTTTGGTAACCGCCACAGAAAGGTTAGCCATCTGCTCCTCTAGCGCGCTCTGCCTGGCAGCCATCTGCTCCATGAAGTCATTCAGTTTTGATATTACATCCGCGTCACCCAACCTGGCTCTGATACCAAGTTGTTATGGGCCCTTGCGTAGGACCGAGTCACCGGTCTAGACACAGTAGACACCTTAGGATCTATAGTGTAGGCAAGAAGAAGACTCGTCCTTGACTGAGCCCCGCCTTAACCAACAACAAAAGTTTTCTGAAGAAATAATTTCTGATGATTTCATTCCAGTAGTAAACTGCCTTTTTAAAGGCTACAATAAGAAATCCTAATAGATAAGATCTTATTTAAAACTTATTCTAAATCAAGACTGAATTCAAAACTAAGGATTCTGTTAAGCAGAATCTTATCTTATTAAAACAGAAAGAAATCTAAAATTACCCTAATCTGAACAACTGATAAGATTATGCAAATCTTATCTTATTTAAAAAGAAAATCTCAAATCATCAGGAAATAGAAATATAAAATTATCCTAATTTGAACTGAAGATAAAATATGAAATTATCCTAATCTTTCATGCTTTTCCTGCGTTGATATTTCTTTCCAATAAATGCATCCATATCAAAGTGATTTTATCAGATTGATAGGGTGTAATTACTGCCTTTTGTACTGTTTCTTTAATGAAAATGTATATATAATAATAGAATAATAATAGAATAATAGATAGATTCTTGCATGCAGTAAGACACATATTCCACAAAACTTCTATTCAATAATGGAGATTAATAAAAGACTGATCATGAGCAATATATCCAAAAAATCGAGCAGAAATAGATCTCTAATTTTATAACATACCAAATTTATAACTTACCGCATCTGAAATGTCACAATGTAGTTTTGTCACAGAATCACCTCTACTTAGTTCTTCCAAAGATCCATAAGCAATGTATGTTTTGGGGCCCAAATCTGGCTTCAAAACAGCAGGAAGCTTTGTAGCAAGATTTAAAACACCAGATTTGGGATGGGTATAGTCACTAAAAGGTAGCATAGCTACAAACTCAGCACCATGTCTTGGCAAACACTCTTCAAAAGAATTTGATGGAGGCCAATCCTTTAGCTTTAGCATCTCTGGCCATCCATTCCTGTACCTACGACCTTCCAAGTAGCCTTTGAAGAACCGAAAGATGTTAATTTCAACCTAGAGCACCATAAAGAACACACAATATTTGTTAGTTCATAACTACAATAGAAATTTCCTATAAAAAAATGAAAAATAGGTCAGTTAATTGTTGTTTGATGACCAATTTGCCAGGAGTCTATTGGATGACTTTTTATGACTATATGACTTTTTATGACTATATATATATATATATGAATATTACTTCCTTTGTCGAAACATGTAAAAAATTAGAGTATGAACTATGTGTGGATTACTATGGTAGAGGAAAGGCTTGGGTGTAGTAGAGACAAACAAATGTGAGACAAGCATGTGTATGGTTGAATTGTTGTTTCTCGGGCTAAGACTCTTTACATGAGTAAAATTATGTGTATAGTAGCAGACTCCTATGACTAATACATCTTACCTCAAAAAGAGTAATTTGTGCACATCAATCAAGCCAAGTAAAAATTGATTTTTACTATATCATACTATTTGGTTAATAACAAATTCACATAATTATCATGAATCTAATTTTGTATTTTCATGATTGATTTGCTCATGGTAACAACCAGCCAGTATATGGCATGCAAGACATCAAATGCATAATGAAAATAATAAACAACAGAGTAGTGGAAAACTCTATGTCTAAAACCAAACATGCACCTCACACCAATCCAAGCAGTCAATGGCTTTAAAAGTAGCTGCCTCGTCTTTTAATATCTTCTTTGCCCCCCTAAAAGCCCTCCACATCACCATTGGATGCCAGCTAAGGCCGCTACCCTTTTCAAAAACATTCCTAACTATAACAGGTTCACCTCTTATCCAGTGTCTTTGAAAATGCTCAAATTCTGTGTCTCCCATTTTGACAGCATCTGGGCAGTACAAAAAGTTACCATGACTGGTTTCCCTGGAAGCTGCCTTCTTTACAGAATTCTGTACTGCATCTTCCTCAAAACTGTGGCACATTGAACATCCTAGAGATAGATCTATATTAGGTGGTTGATATTTGACAGTAAGTTCCTCCACGTTCTTAATCAATTTGTCAACCCAATTAGCTTCAAAAAGACGCCTCAGTGAAAGAATAGTAGTACCGCAACCTCCCCTAGCTTTTGGAGGGCAAGCAATCCCACCATTTAGCTCTGCTTTCCAAGCAGTAACAGGTGGTGTATCATCTGATCGTTCATTTCCACTAGCAGGAATTTCTTCACAATGAAGTCCATTTCTTAGTTCCATGCAACAAGTGAGACAGAGATCATACTGACAATCAGGATTGGGACAAGTTCTGTGGAAATTGACAATTGATGTATTGCAGTTGTCACTGTGAAATAATCAAGTCAATAAAATTGTAAAAGGGAATTATTAGATATCATAGATTATGGAAAATAAACAAGATAGGTCAAATTTTGCAAACAACTTGTATCCACAACCTGTAAAGTGAGATAGATGTAACTGGAGTTAAAGCAAAAACTAATTAAGAAGTGAACCTATCCATAGCAATATAAGAAAAACAAATTTCACAGACACCAATGCCAAAATACAGAATATGGGGGATGAAAGTACTGCTACTTCACAATTATCTTACTCAAAAATTATCTTTTCTTGAAGTAGGTTTTGGCATATATTTATGAAAATAGCATACGTTCTAGAGACAGAGAACTAAGTCATACAAATAAAAGATTCTGGAAATAAAATATCCATTTGAACACCTAGTGTGCTGAATTCGGCTTGTCAGCCAAGTCCCAAGTTAAGGCACAGAATAACCAATTACTTTGTGAGAGGTGGCCATGCTTGGTTCTAGTTTTACTTGTTAATACAAAAGCAAACACACATTTTCTATTCTTTAGATTATACCAGATCTTAATCATGCATTTAGAAGAATAAAACTAATCCACAAATACAAACATCAGAAATAAAATTCTTAATAATGGGAATTTTCCTTTCAACCATGAGGGTTCATGATGTAGTACCAATAAACACGGTCATCATCATCAATTAGCGACTGCACAACTTCCTCTTCCAGCAGTTGTGAACCTGAAAGAATGTCACATTATTGTACATTTGAAATCATCAGTACACAAACTTGATGCAAAACTAAAAAAATTATAACTAAATCAAAACAGATCAGAGTACCATGCATGCTAGCTTCTACTTCCAATTCTGATATCTGCTCCCATTGGATATTTTGGAGTAAAGGCAGAATTTTGTCAAGCAAGTAAAACAACTTTTGTAATTTGACATCAGTATCTGCTTCACCAGTCCCAGTCTGTGGATTAATAATTCATTTCACACTAAGTGCAAAAGGCAATACATAATTACATATGTAACAGAAAGCATAACAGTATGCAAGAGAAAGAAAGCACAAACCACCACAGATATATCCTCCTTCAAGCACAATCGACAGTTGCAATTACCAAGACAAAAGGGACAAGCAGTCTCTATCTCCTCTCTAGTTTTATCTGGATACCTACATTTTTCAAATTCAAATATCAACAGAACTAGTCTGAAATCAACAACTTAATTAGAAATGTAAAATACTAACCGATGTCAGTAAAGCTATACTTTTACTAACTGCTAATAAAATTAATTTTCTTTTACAAACCATTTTCATTGGATATGCCAAAAATGATAATTAACCTTAGGGTAATTCATCGGAAAGTAGAACCCTGGAAATAAATAGTTCGACTTTACCATTTTGTTATGCATTCATAACAATATCGCTTTCTCTTGCACTTTGTGCAAATGACAATACCACTCCTACTTTTTTGCCAGCACTGGTGGCACCTTAAAGTCCTTGCCTCCTTTTCCTTTCCAGTATCACACTACAAACAGAAATTAGTACAAATAAATTCAAATTGGGCTTTTCAAGAAAATAGTGAAATTAACAAATAGAAATATAAAAGTCACAAAAAGAAACAATGAGTGTACCTATGGAACTAACAAAATCTCTAACAGAAATATGTTATGACTGTCATTGTGCAGGTTTCAGTTGACAATGCAGATATCAAGTTGAATGAATATACAATAATGTAACTTTAAAGGGTAACTCACCATCAAAGCTGAAGATTCCAATCCATGGTATATAGTTTCTTCCCCTCCAACACCCTGAAAATTCTTGCCATCAATTAGCAATGCTTTGAGTCTTTCACTAGATCTTCTCTGATCATTGCTGGTTGTACAAGTCAATTTTTTTGTATTTTCATTTCCAGGATCCACTGAGCATTCAAGAAGAAAATCTGACTTCTTTGCCTCATTTACTGGATCTTCTAGCATTGTAATGCATTCCTCCTGTATATGATTCTGTGGCATAATCCTACTCAAAACTTTGCTGAAACGAGTACTTTTCTGTTTTTGTAAGGGTTGTCCTCTACTCGCATTTGTCATGGATCTGTGTGTAACACCATTTGGCTCATTCTCATCTGCTATAGTAACAGCAGCTGGTGTCTTCTCATTTAGACCCCCTGATTGGCTTTGCTTAATAGTTTGTCTTGTAATTCTAAAACTTCTTTGTTGGCTATAATTTTTTTTCTCTTGACCAATATCATTTCTGGAGGCAGATTCAGCAGAAGTTCTTCCTTCCTTCTCAGCTACAGGACCATGCCTCTCAATCAGTGAATCAAAATGGTAAGCAGACTCCTTTTCCTTTCTATGAGAACCCTTTGGCCTGCCACGCTTTTTTTCCCCCTTGTCAAAATTGTTTCCAGCTTCTCCAGCCATATTTTTATATCCCTTTGGTCGACCACGCTTTCGTTTAACACAGTTCTTATCATCCCCATCTCCATATTTTGCACTGCTAGCTGTGTTTTCCTCACCCACAGCACAAGTTGCAACACTTCTCAAATGTGTAGGACAAAGTACTATATCAGCAAGCATAACTTCAGAAGCCATGTCCTGACCTGCTAGTTTTATCTTGTTCCTTAAGCCCTTTGGGCAACCACGCTTAGCAATTGGCCAAGTAATCTTATTGTTTTCAATTTCTTTGACTGGTTTAGGAGGCATCCCTTTTTCTTTTTCCAAACCACTTGGCCAAACACTTGTGCTTCCATCATCACCTTCAAGATGAATATCATTAGACATCCCTGGAAACTTCTGACCCTCAAATACAAAACTCTTCAAGTTACTTCTTGTACTCATTGCTGGACCATATTTATTATTTAGGCTTGCAAGTTCATTTGAAACTTTTTGACACAGATTGCTCATCATTTTGTTTTCCATATCTTGTCTTGCAATCTCACCTGCCACTTCATTACTAGAAGTGTACACAACAGTACACCGTTTCTTTGTTGAACCTTTTGGTCGACCACGTTTCTTAAGTCCTGTGATCTCGCCAGCACCAACAACTTCATTATTAACCTCCAAAGCATTCTTCTTTATTTTTGTGGAACCTTTTGGTCGACCATATTTCTTAGGTCCTGCAATCTCACCAGCACCAGCAACTTGATTACCAACCGCAACAACATTCTTCATTTTATTTTTTGAACCCTTCGGCCTGCCACGCTTCTTAGGTCCTGCAAACTCACCAACAACTTGATTATCAACAAACACAACACTCTTCTTTCTTCCTTTTGAACCTTTTGGTCGACCAAGCTTCTTGGGTCCTGCAAACTTGACAACAACATTATTACTTACATGCAAAATATTCTTTTTATTCCTGGAACCCTTTGGTCGACCACGCTTCTTTGGCCTCACAATCTCACCCAGACCTGCACCTTCATCACCCACCTTACTGTCCTCAACAGAAAGCAATGGCCTTTCAGACTCTAAAACTGTGATAATACTCATCCTATTAGAACCCTTTGGTCGACCACGCTTCTTTGGCCTCACAATCTCACCCGGACCTGCACCTTCATCATCAGCCTTATCTTCCTCACCAGAAAACAATGATCTTTCAGACTCTAAAACTGTGACATTTCTCATCCTATTTGAACCCTTTCGTCGACCAAGCTTCTTTGGTTTCACAATCTCACCCAGACCCGCACCTTCATCACTAGCCTTATCTTCCTCAACAGAAAACACAGATCTTTCAGACTCTAAAACTGTGACATTACTCACCCAATTTGAACCCTTTGGTCGACCACGCTTCTTTGGCCTCACAATCTCACCCAGGCCTGCACCTTCATCCCCAGTCTTAGAGACAGACTCTAAAACTGTGACACTACTCATCCCAGTTGAATCCTTTGGTCGACCACTTTTCATTGGCCTTACAATCTCGTCCAAGACTGCACCTTCATCAACAGATTTCAATACAGACCCTAAAACTGTGACACCACTGATCCCATTTGTTCCTGCTTTAACATTTACACTAACACTTTGTCCGTTCAAAGTGGTGTGAACCTGTTTATCCTTATTTTTGGAACCTTTAGGCCTACCTCTCCTAGCCACTGGCCTGAAGGCTACACCTTTTGCCTCTTCACTGCTGGCAACTCCTCCATCTAACAATCGTTCCATTCCCTCCTCAACACCAAGAACAATCATCTTGCTATCTGATGCATTGCCCCCATGGTGCCTGCCATTTGACCCAGGCACATCTCTGCAACCAAAAGTTTCACCTTCAACTTTACCATACCCTCCTGGATTTCCCACACACCCAACAACTTCTTCACCTCTAAACTCGTATGCATTTTCACCACTCAACCCCTGAAACCCCATGCCACCAGGAGCTGCAAAGTTGGGCATGGCCCTATCAGAGTCAATAAAACCCACATCTTCCTCACAGCCCCCACCTTGACAAAGTAGAGCTTGAAAACCCTGATCATATAGACTATCAAAATCAGCTTCAACCATTAGGCCTTCTAGACCTTCAGAAGAAAGGTTCAGAAAATCATTTTCAGAAACATCCACACCAGCCCCACTTGCATGACCTCCCTGAACAGCATCAAAAACCCCAACAGCATTTCCATTGCTCCATGGCTGACCTAGAACCTGCCCTTCAACCTGACCCAGATTCCCAAAGCCACCCATATGATTATGAACATGCTGACCCTCTCCTTCACCCCAAAGGTCAAAACTTTCACAACCCAAACCAAGATTCACCCCACCATCATCATGCCCTTCACCAAAAAGCGCAGCAAATTCCTCAACAACATGGGGACCACCACCATTGTGATCACCAAACAACAACCCTCTACCCCCATCATCGCCAACAACTCCAGCACCCACCACAACCCCATTTTCCAAATCACCTTCAGGTTTTTTTCTTTGCTTCATTCTTCTTTTCTGGGGCACACCAACACCCCCACCCCCAGAAGCACCTTTCTTCTTCTTCGCACTGTTATTCCTCTGCTGCTGGTACAGAAAATGCCTCTCGCAGAAGCTTCTTCCACGCATAGCCCTCTCCTTGCACCTCCACCCCCCTGACGCGCTTCTGGTGCACCTCCTGAACTCTTCTTCGCCACCTGGTTCATCCATTCTCAAACACCAAAATGTCAAGGGGATGTTACTGATTACTGAAACTCTCTAATAACTCTGAATCATTAACACGGAAATTGGGATGATGATGATGGTGCTGGGGAACACAGCCCCATGGAATGAAGGACAAGACAAACAAATTAAGGTGGTGATGGTAGCATTAGAAGAGTGAGAGATGAAAGGGGAAAACGCAGTGTGTCAGTGGAGAGAGTCACTGAGAGAGTGGGCAGTGTTTGGGAGAATCCATTAACGACAAAGTTTGAAAAGGCCGATGGTGTACTATGAAATGGACAGGTAACAGTTAATGACCCAAACATGCACGTTTTTTAAGGGTGGATTGTAAGTATTTTTTATAATGAAATATAAATGAGCATTAATATTTAATTTAATATTTAATATTATATTTATCATGAAATATAAATGAGTCTTTAATATTTAATATTATATATACTGTTTAATAGTACTTCCTTTGTTCCAAAATAGATCTCACAATATAAAATAGTTTTATTCCGTCATCTAATCATGATCCATCATGTATGGTAAATTTATTGATTTTTATAAAATTATCTTAAAAATTCTTTTACATTGTTGGTGCATCACCATTAAACTCAAAAAAAAAAATATTATTTTATAAAATTAATACTGCATTAAATATTTTTTTAGAACTACCCTTAATCAATACTTAGTGGGTATAGTGTATAATGAGTAATTAATTAGAGAGATAAATGGTACTCCCTCCGTTTCTTTTTAAGTGTCGCATTTTTGAAAAAAATTTAAGGGAGTAGTATATTAGGAAATTACCTTTTTTTTTTTGCTGATCATGGTATTGATACGGATTATTCATCGCCGGAAGTAATGACTAAACTCCGTCAGGGACTGTGAGCACACACCAAGATGGGTATTCTCCTCCCAACATGGTTTATTCCATACCCAAAGTGACATTACCAGGATTCGAACCCTTGATCACTTGGTTAAAGGGCACAAACCGCTACTACTTGTTCCAACCAATGTTGGTATATTAGGAAATTACCTAATATTTTCTATGAAATTTAACAAATTAATTGCATTTTTTAATATTTATTTCAAAATCTTAAATGTCGTATAAACTAGAACGAAGAGAGTAAAAATTTTGAGTTACTGTTACATTGATGTAAAATAGTATTTATTATTTTATTAATGATTAATTTTTACTAAGAAATTTGATTAAGCTTATTTTTTTAATTATATTTTTTTTCATCAATAAGATTGGAACATAAATTCTTACATAAAGAATTCAAATTCAATATCATTCACATGTATTGATAAATGCTTAATCAAAGCTTTGAAAACGTGGATTGAAAAAAAAATATTCATCAAAAAAAGAAAATTTTATTACGTTAAACACATAAAAATTGTTTTTTTATTAAAAAGCACATAAAAAATTTTAATATGTTTTCTTTATATAATTAAAAGTATATCTAATAAAGAATATTAAATTTTCATTAATGACTATAGTAACTTATATATAAATAAATGTTAATCGATATTTAAAAATGAATAATTAAAGGATAATTTTTTTTTTAGATTTATAAAAATCATTTTAATAAATATCTTAAGGTAGCACTTATTAAAAGGAGGCAATGCGAATTCTTATATTTTTAATAATTAATAAATAATATTACTTCAAAAAAATAATTAATAAATAATAATTAATAATTTTATACCAAGGAACATAAATCAATTGGCACATGATTGTTTTAGCTTAATGTGATCATGATAAATACTTGTAGTATATATAAAAAATTATTAATAACTTTATATAAATTTGATTTTTATTCTAATTATTGAATTAAATTACATATCACTTTGATTGATTGTATCAATTTTTGTAAAAAATAAGTAAAAATAAAAATACAAGAGTTCTTATTTTTATATACTTCAAAAATATTATATTAATTTTGACAAATATGAATAAAGTTTCAAACAAATTTCTTAAGATTTTATAGATATAATTTATGAGGAATGCTAGCAATACTCTCTCTAACATTCTCTTTGTAATATTCTTTCTTCTGAAATTTATTGAAAATTACTACTTTTGTTCCTATTTATATGACTCAATTACCTAATTCATCGAGATAACGAAAAATGATTATTTTAGTTGATATCAATAAATTTGTCTTAAATTTTTTTTTTCAAAACTACCCTTATCATTAATATTCCTCTCTTTCTCTCTTCTAATTGTTTTTCAGTACAATTAATCGGGGATATTTTAGTCTAAAAATGACTAATGCAAGGGACATTATGGATTGAGTCTTAAAAAAAAACGAGCATCACTTTTAATTTGGGTAGGAATGGAGGTATTATATATTTTGATAAGTCTCATTTCTTATCGTTTCAAGTTATCTTGATTTATTCCCGGAAATATAAGATTGGAAAACTTTATTCCTATGTTTATTAAGAGGTAACAAAATATTTATTCTTAAATATATTTTATTCTACGGAAATTAATATGCTCATGTTCTACTCTTTTTTATTCCCGAATTTTGGGTTGAAAAAATGAATTCCAGTGTAATAAAATGCACGCATCTTGCTAAATAAAAATATAGAAATACCCTCTATTAATACACACTACCCCACTATTTTCATTCACGGCGTTTACAGCCTATTTTCAAGTTACTATGCCGATTAAAAAAATAATAATAACAACAGTTCTTTTTTTTTCGACAAATAATGGGTGGTCGATAAAGCATCAAAGCTAAATTTGTTGCCTCGTCATGTATGGCTTCTACTCATAGTCATAACTTTGGTTTTGACTACATTTCTTTTAATAATATATATTTGCTTATAAAAAAAATACAATGTACACTTTTGCCTTTCTCCTATTTTCATGAGTTTATTATGAAAGAAAAAAAATTATTTATATGCTAGCTGGTTTTAGAAACTCTTGTGAATCAGAGAGAAATAATACTACAAAGAAATTCAGATATAACATGCTTTTATGAATATTTTTATTATCGATAAAATTATTAAAATTGTTATAAATTTTATAATATAATGCATAGCTACAACAAAGGGACGTAAAAATTATATCTTTTATATAGCAAGGACATTTTAATAATTATAATATACATTCCTAGGAAAACATATTGTGAACCAAACACATTTTAATTACTCCAGAGATTATAAAAAAGATTCCCAGGAACCTTAATCACTAACTAAACATATTTTTTTTAAAACACTCAAGAATGTTATTCTCAGGTATATTTTTCCTAGGAATGTTATTCCCAAGAATAAAATTGGATAACTTGAAACAAACATCCCCTAATAGATTTCAACCAATAGTAGAGAGAGTGTTGCTAGCATTTCCCATAATTTATGTGATATGTACTCTCAATCTAATAGCAAATTTTGAGATAAAATTATTCTGTAAAAGTTATGAAATGGTATAAGAATTTATATAACTTATTATAATCTAATTCAATTCCTCCTTATATGTTTGTATTGTTAAGATCTTTTGATATATAAAAAAATGTTGCTAAATTTGTGAAAATGAGTAATATAAATAATCACCTAACATATGTGTGGTTAGTCTAGTCTATCAAGGAGATAGAATAAGTATGAGAGGAAAATGAAATATATGTATGCTCAATCTACAAATAAGTAGAAGGAGTAAATGAAGAATTGAAGACAATAAAGATACAAACCAATCAAAGACAATAGAGATAGATAGATTTAAGCCTAATTTAGAAACAGTTATATAAAATATGTAAATATAGAATATTGGAAGTCTAGCAACACTCATTCTAACACTCTTTTTTTAATATTCTCTCTACTATTGATTTGAGTTATAAATGAGTTCAAAATTCTACACTTGAAAATTTATCCTGGACAGCTGTCTGACATAGCAGTCCAGTCAACTATCAATTTCGGCAAAAACAAAGACATTTGGAAATTCAGAAAATTCTTCTGAGTAAAACTGTATTAATTTCATTAAGAGAATATGTACATAAGGTTTCTATAAAATACATTGCATAAATGTTAATAATATACATATATAAATGCGTACAATTAATAAAATGAGGATGTTACAGATTGTAAGTATTTTTTATAATGAAATATAAATGAGACATTAATATTTAATTTAATATTTAATATTATATACACTAGGCAAATGTTTAATAGTACTTCCTTTGTTCCAAAATAGATCTCACATTATAAAATAGTTTGATCCATCATGTATGGTAAATTTATTGATTTTTACAAAATTATCTTAAAAATTCTTTTACATTGTTGGTGCATCACCATTAAACTCAGAAAAAAAATGGATATTGTTTTATAAAATTAATACTACATTAAATATTTTTTAGGATTACCCTTAATCAATACTTAGTGGGTATAGTGTATAATGAGTAATTAATTAGAGAGATAAATGGTACTCCCTCCGTTTCTTTTTAAGTGTCGCATTTTTTGAAAAATTTTGAGGGAGTAGTATATTAGGAAATTACCTTTTTTTTTTTTTTGCTGACAATGGTATTGATACGGATTATTCATCGCCGGAAGCAATGACTAAACTCTGTCGGGGACCGTGAACGCACATCAAGATGGGTATTCTCCTCCCAACATGGTTTATTCCATATCCAAAGTGGCATTACCAGGATTCGAACCCTTGATTACTTGGTTAAGGGACACAAGTCGCAACTACTTGTTCCAACCAATATTGGTATATTAGGAAATTACCTAATGTTTTCTATGAAATTTAACAAATTAATTGTATTTTTTAATATTTATTTCAAAATCTTAAATGTCATATAAACTAGAACGAAAAGAGTAAAAATTTTGAGTTACTGTTACATTAATGTAAAATAGTATTTATTATTTTATTAATGATTAATTTTTACTAAGAAATTTGATTAAGTTTATTTTTTTAATTATATTTTTTTCATCAATAAGATTGGAACATAAATTCTTACATAAAGAATTCAAATTCAATATCATTCACATGTATTGATAAATGATTAATCAAAGCTTTGAAAACGTGGATTGAAAAAAAAAAAATCATCAAAAAAAGAAAATTTTATTACATTAAACACATAAAAATTGTTTTTTATTAAAAAGCACATAATTTTTTTAATATGTTTTCTTTATATAATTAAAAGTATATCTAATAAAGAATATTAAATTTTCATTAATGACTATAGTAACTTATATATAAATAAATGTTAATCGATATTTAAAAATGAATAATTAAAGGATAATTTTTTTTTAGATTTATAAAAATCATTTTAATAAATATCTTAAGGTAGCACTTATTAAAAGGAGGCAATACGAATTCTTATATTTTTAATAATTAATAAATAATATTACTTCAAAAAAATAATTAATAATTTTATACCAAGGAGCATAAATCAATTGGCACGGGATTGTTTTAGCTTAATGTGATCATGATAAATACTTGTAGTATATATAAAAAATTATTAATAATTTTATATAAATTTGATTTTTATTCTAATTATTGAATTAAATTACATATCACTTTGATTGATTGTATCAATTCTTGTAAAAAATAAGTAAAAATAAAAATACAGGAGTTCTTATTTTTATATACTTAAAAAATATTATATTAATTTTGACAAATATGAATAAAGTTTCAAACAAGTTTCTTTAGATTTTGTAAATATAATTTATGAGGAATGCTAGCAATACTCTCTAACATTCTCTTTGTAATATTCTTTCTTCCATTGGTTGAAATTTATTAAAAATTACTACTTTTGTTCCTATTGATATGACTTAATTACCTAATTCATTAAGATTAAGAAAAATGATTATTTTAGTTGATAGCAATAAATTTGTCTTAAATTTTTTTTTCAAAACTACCCTTATCATTAATATTCCTCTCGTTCTCTCTTCTAATTGTTTTTCAGTACAATTAATCAGGGATATTTTAGTCTAAATGACTAATGCAAGGGACATTATGGATTAGGTCTTAAAAAAACACAAGCATCACTTTTAATTTGGGTAGGAATGGAGGTAGTATATATTTTGATGAGTCTCATTTCTTATCGGTTCAAGTTATCTTGATTTATTCCCGAAAATATAAGATTGGAAAACTTTATTCCTATGTTTATTAACAGGTAATAAAATATTTATTCTTAAATATATTTTATTCTTTATTCTACGGAAATTAATATGCTCATGTTCTACTCTTTTTTATTCCCGAATTTCGGGTTGAAAAAATGAATTCCCGTGTAATAAAATGCAAGCATCTTGCTAAATAAAAATATAGAAATACCGTCTATTAATACACACTGCCAGCCTATTTTCATTCACGGCGTTTACAGCCTATTTTCAAGTTACTATGCCGATTAAAATAATAATAATAACAACAGTTCTTTTTTTTTTCGACAAATAATGGGTGGCACAAAATCGAACGATAAAGCATCAAAGCTAAATTTGTTGCCTCGTCATGTATGGCTTCTACTCATAGGTCATGACTTTGATTTTGACTACATTTCTTTTAATAATATATATTTGCTTATAAAAAAAATACACTGTACACTTTTGCCTTTCTCCTATTTTCATGAGTTTATTATGAAAGAAAAAAAAATATTTATATGCTAGCTGGTTTTAGAAATTCTTGTGAATCAGAGAGAAATAATACTACAAAGAAATTCAGATATAACATGCTTTTATGAATATTTTTATTATCGATAAAATTATTAAAATTGTTATGAATTTTATAATATAATGCATAACTACAACATAGGGATGTAAAAATTATATCTTTTATATAGGAAGGACATTTTAATAATTATAATATACATTCCTAGGAAAACATATTGTGAACCAAACACATTTTAATTACTCCCGAAATTATAAAAAAGATTCCCAGGAACCTTAATCACTAACTAAACATATTTTTTTAAAACACTCAAGAATGTTATTCTCAGGTATATTATTCCTATGAATGTTATTCCCAAGAATAAAATTAGATAACTTGAAACAAACATCCCTCAATAGATTTCAACCAATAGTAGAGAGAGTGTTACTAGCATTTCTCATAATTTATGTGATATGTACTCTCAATCTAATAGCAGATTTTGAGATAAAATTATTCTGTAAAAGTTATGAAATGGTATAAGAATTTATATAACTTATTATAATCTAATTCAATTCCTCCTTATATGTTTGTATTGTTAAGATCTTTTGAGATATAAAAAAATGTTGCTAAATTTGTGAAAATGAGTAATATAAATAATCACCTAACATATGTGTGGTTAGTCTGGTCTATCAAGGAGATAGAATAAGTATGAGAGGAAAATGAAATATGTGTATGCTCAATCTACAAATAAGGAGAAGGAGTAAATGAAGAATTGAAGACAATAAAGATACAAACCAATCAAAGACAATAGAGATAGATAGATTTAAGCCTAATTTAGAAATAGTTATATAAAATATGTAAATATAGAATATTGGAAGTCTAGCAACACTCATTCTAACACTTTTTTTTTAATATTCTCTTTGCTATTGATTTGAATTTATTGAAAATTATATTTTTTGATGGGTCTCACTTCTCATTTAATGACTCTCTCTCCTAATTTATAAGTAGGTCCCACCAAAATGTAATTTCTAATAGATTCCAGCCAATTAGGGATGGAAATAGGCAAAGCGGCCTGTCAGCAGCCTGTAGCCTAGCCTGTGTAAGGCCTAACCTATTTGTTAAAAAGGTCAAGTTTAGGTTTTTTAAAAAGCCTTTTAAGTAAAAAGGTCAAGCTTCAGGCTTTAAAAAAAGCTTGTTAGGCCTGATAAGCCAACCTATTTATTCATATTAAATATTAATATTATACATATTTGTATTTTATATATATATGTATATATATAATATAATTTATATTTATGTTAGATTTTAGGGTTAACTATGTTTTTAGTCGCTGAACTTTTTCAAAATTTGATTTTTAGTCAAGGTTCCTTAACTTTTTTTCGTTAAGGTTTTAGTCCATGCCGTTTATTTGTGTTGTTAAATGATGACGTGTCATTAATTTTTTTATTATTTTATTATGTTTTCTGGCAGTTCATTTTGTGAGGGGTTTGAAACTGCCAAAAATTGCTTTGTTGGGGCATTTAAAAGGTATTAAACAATTTTTGGTGGGTAAAAACTACAAAAAAATGCTATATCCCAAATCCAAATTCAAACACAAAAACACACAAAACACCGCCAACTTCTCTCCTAACTCAACTATTACAACTTCATTTAGATCATTTGCAATTAGCTTTGGTTAGTGCCTAATTTCATGAATTTGCCTTTTGCTTGCATGAACACATTTTCCCCAATTCAAAGACAATTGGCTATGCTACCTTAATGTGAATTTGTTGTCGTGTGAG
Source organism: Pueraria montana var. lobata (assembly GCA_026413185.1). Classification (NCBI taxonomy): domain Eukaryota; kingdom Viridiplantae; phylum Streptophyta; class Magnoliopsida; order Fabales; family Fabaceae; genus Pueraria; species Pueraria montana. The sequence continues at coordinate 20,596,589 of CM048646.1, forward strand.
TAAAATCAACTAGTCGAAATGAAATTCTGCTAACTTTTAGCTCCAACACGATTCCAAAACAATCAAACGAAGACGTCAAAAGGGGAAATCTGCCTTTCAACTATGAGTCCTCAAACTAGTCTAGAAAGTGTTTGAATTTTGAAACAAGTGAAAACGGAAAAATGAACAAAAGATAACTTGATAATTGTAAATTTTGTAACAAGTGTTTTCAGTTGGTTGATTTAATAAAACACTGTACCCTCAACACTTGAACTGATTTTCTAAACTGAACTATTTTAAAATTGGTTTTCAAAACCAAATTGGTTTTTAACTAGTTTTCAAAACAAAATTGGTTTTCAACCCATGAAGTAGATCATTTTAACATAAAATCTTTTGTTGGATCAATCACTTGGGTACACTTTTCCATTTTTGCAATCTAGTGAACATGGTAATTCACAACATAAAATTGTCATCCCAAACTATAACTCATTTCAAAGTTTCAATCTTTTAAAGAGATTCTTTTCTTTCTTGATCTCATTATCATTAACCTTATACAAGTCGGGGAATAAGCTATCAAAAGCAATAGTAGTCTAGGGAAAGGCATCTTTCTAGTTCATATCAAGCTCAACTTGTTAATAAAAATAAGCTAAAAAGCACCTTTGGATTTTGGACTATTTACAACCTTTAAGTCATTGACTTATTAAGCATTTGCACGTAAACAATAAATAGAAATTTGCAAACCAACTGTCATATATAACTCTAAGGTTTGATAACTTGCTTATGATATAGAAGTACACTGCAGACTCGATCTTCAGCTTTATAAATGTTTAAAGCTTATTCTACATAGATTCACACAGATACCAGATTAAAAGAAGAAGAAAAAATACTTGAATGGTTCATTCACATGATCTCTTGACAAGTGTGAGCTTCCACCAATGGAATTCTGCAGAAAATTAATATCGATGGTTATTTATCCATGCCCATGTTATCATACCCTTCTCTTGTTCTTTCAACCCACCCAAATATATTTGTGACAAGTGAAAACAACTGTTCAGAATAAAATAATATCTTACCGCCCAAGTAAATAAAAGACTAACTTGAGCTCTTTCCTTACTAGTGTTCACTAACTACCAAAGAAACAAGTAAAACTTTCTAATAAGCCTGAGAATATATATTACTTCACATCAAAACACTCAAATTAAACATGGATAAACAGGGGATAATATGAAAAGAATGCACAATATGGAAAATGTATGGTATATTAAATTCTTCACCCACTTTGCTTAATGGAATTCCTTTAAGCATGGTAGTTCAAAAAATCACAAAGGGAGCTGTGCAAAATTGGGATTTACCAAGACGGAACGTGGCCCAATTCAACAAATGATTTAGAAACTGGAAAAAGGATTTCTTGAAAACATCTTAGAGGGGTGAAAAAGCTCTATATATGCAAATTGAAGCCATTGATATGCAACAATTAAACAGCCTTATACAATGCATTGAATCCAATTTTTCATGTGACGACCAAACATATACATGTGAACTATCATTTCATAGAAGATGACAATGTTATGCTAACTTGACATAAATTAAGAAAAATCCAATTTAATGTTTTCAACTAAAAGCTAAACTGCAGCCTTAATGTTATGTTCATACATGCTCACTCTTTCGCATAGGAAAAAGGGATAAATATGTTAGTACCATAAGTAACACTACTCAACTTGCTATAGTTCACAATCACATTATCTATTAATAGAAAATGGCTAATGTCAAAATTCAGGTGCAATATATTTAATGTAATCAAATTCATAGTCATTACTGTCCTCTATTAAATCATATTCTATAAGCCTCAAATCAAATACTTATTTGAAATAGTATCAATCCATTTTAGCAACATGCAAACAACTCCAGACTTCAATATTAGGTTGCCCTTCACAAGAGTTATAAAATTTTATCATAATGTACGTACAAGTGACCTTATTTGATACAAAGATAATATCATTTGCTGTATTCAATTCATCAAATATAAAAGGTTCAGCTATTTTGGGGTTTCACGGTTTATAATTTTAAAATTTTCAAAAAGACAATAAGCGGAAAGAACCACATCCCATGGACCACGCATTATGCAAGAGTCATTAAGGGTTTAGAAGTTACCTTTGTAGCATGTTTTCAAACCACTAAGAGTTATAAAATTTTACCATAACGTACGTACAAGTGACCTTATTTGATACAAATATAATATCATTTGCTGTATTCAGTTCATCAGATATAAAAGGTTCAACTATGTTGGGGTTTCACGGTTTATAATTTTAAAATTTTCAAAAAGATCATGAGCGGAAAGAACCTCATCCCATGGACCACGCATTACGCAAGAGTTACTAAGGGTTTAGAGGTTACCTTTTTAGCGTGCTTTCAAACCACTAAGAGTTATAAAATTTTATCATAACGTACGTACAATGACCTTATTTGATACAAAGATAATATCATTTGTTGTATTCAGTTCATTAGATATAAAAGGTTCAACTATCTTGGGGTTTCACAGTTTATAATTTTAAAATTTTCAAAAAGATCATGAGTGGAAAGAACCCTATCCCATAGACCACGCATTACGCAAGAGTCACTAAGGATTTAGAAGTTACCTTTGTAGCACGCTTTCAAACCACTAAGAGTTATAAAATTTATCATAATGTATGTACAAGTGACCTTATTTGATACAAAGATAATATCATTTGTTGTATTCAGTTCATCAGATATAAAAGGTTCAACTATGTTGGGGTTTCATGGTTTATAATTTTAAAATTTTCAAAAGGACCATGAGCGGAAAGAACTTCATCCCATGGACCACGCATTAGGTTACCTTTGTAGCGCGCTTTCAAACCACTGGGTTGCCTTAGATCACCAAGTGTCTAAGTAACGACGCCTCTACCCAATCCACATGAGCAACTATCGGAGTGGGGTCTTGTGCTAGTCGATGATAGACGCGTAGGGATTTAGAAAGAACTCACAAAAGTGTTTTTCTCATGCGTAATGTTATGAGGTATGTACCTTCTTATATAGAAACGTGAGCTCTATCTTAATCCCATAAAATATCTTATCAAATCTTATTTGATCTCATCAAATCTTATTTGATTAGATATACAGATAATTGTCTTATTAAATCTTATTTGATTAGATAATTAACTTATCAAATCTTATTTGATTTAGATAATTAATTAAATTATATCTAATTAATTATCTTATCATCTTGCATTTTATTTAATTAAATATGTTGATTAATTAATTAAAATCATATTTTATTAATTAATCATGAACTAAATTAAATCATATTTAATTTATTTATTTGCTCCAACAAATTACTCTATGTGTGTAACCCTATAGGCTCCCACTAGACTGATAATAACATTATCTTAATAATATTATAGGCAGTGATTGACATCTAGCAATGCATCACTGCCACCCAGTCTGTGTGATAATCGGTGATTTGATTTCAACCTTTACGACAATCATTTCCATTGTGTAGTCTTTATCCCTTCGTCCGAATGTCTCGATTGAACATGAGGCATAAGAGTGTCATCCTTGTTAAGTCCAATCGTTTATTTCTTGATACCCAAGTAGACGTTTAATTACAAATCGACTCAATATCTCATATCAGTCCATTTGCGCATAACCATGCATATTGTACGCTCACTCTATCAAGAGACTTATAGACATAACTCATGTTATGTAGGAGGGACGAATCCTATCTATATCACTCACATTCCTCAACACGATTCATTGCATGCCCAAGTACGACCTTTATAATCACTCTGTTACAAATGACATTTGATAGCATTAAAACATACAACTCCTACATGTAGGAACCGTAGTGTCTTCAAGTCGAATGACTACTATCACCTTATGATTGTCATGAGAAGTGCTTATGACACTTACATAACTATTATGAAACCTTCTCATCGTGGGTATGTCTAGTATAAATATTAATCCTAATATTTATACCTCTATGCTAGCTTGATATCCCATATCCATGACCTGTGAGATGCGGTCATCATGCTACTCACACAATAGTCTTGATGCATCATTGTTGTCCTAGTTAACAGTGATACTTCAATTATAGACACTTTAAGAATCACATTCTATTATTCAATGAATCTCACATCATCGAATAGCCCGCCTATTCTAAGGACGTTACTATATCATACCACAGATAACATAATAACTAAAATGCCTCATATATTAAAATATATAAATCATAGTCGTAATACAAATGTAGCCTAAAATAGATTGGCTACTAGGGCTCACTCCAACAAGCTATCCATTTTGGCCTCCCGCTCCCATTCTCTCTTATTGAGAGATGAATGGTAACATTATAAATGTACATGCAAGCATGCAAGTTGGATATGACCCTCACTTATATCGGTCTATAGTAGGAGCTCTGCAATATCTTACTCTCCCTTGCCCAAACATAGCTTCCTGTGTAAATAAACTCTGCCAGTTTATGTCCAATCCTTTGGACTCTCATTGAAAAGAAATATGATCATTTTACACAAAAATTGACTGAAAACTTTTTACATCATTATCTTCTAAGGGTTTAAAAAAGCTACTCTAGTATTAGATTCTCTTATCACTCTCATGTTGGTCTGGTGAAAACTTATTAATATGATAGTACATACTCATTGCTCAATGTACATTATCATTTCAAGAGCTGCATTTGACATGAAATGCAAAGACTAAGAAGAATACCACATAGAGATATGAGTGCAATATTTTAGATTTACACATTGTTACAAAATGAAACAAGATTGACCCTCATATTTCATTCATAATTCACGTTAGAAAACAGAGGAAAATACAGAGGTGCCTACCTAAGAATTCAATCAAGGTATTCATATTTCATTTCATTCATAAGGCCCTACCTTTTCATTGTCCAAGTATTCTCTCTTCTCCTTAAAATAAAAATTAATTTAGTGGGTGATGTTGATTACTTTTTTCAAGATAAGATATCAAAATATGTGATTGATGATATATTATTATTTAAATATAACATATATAAGACTTTTTGCTATGCTCTTTGTCCTAATGCGTGTTTGATAAAATTGAAAACTTATTGCTGATTTTTTTCAGTAACAAGAATTACACATTGAATTTAAGTGGCATATAAAGAAGTCTTCATTTTAGTTTTCAATTTAGACAAAGTAGATGATAATAAACTAATTTCTGTTAAATGCATTGAATGACCTTCATATGCTAAATTTTTCACTTAATTTCACTTTTGATTGGTGTTAAAACTAATAAAAAGCACCAATCAATCTAAATGTTGTAAATTTTTAGTAATGTTAGGTTTAATTTTCAAATTACTCGACACTAATCATAATATAGCTTTACACAATGTTGGTTCCCCTCTGAACTGCTCTTTCAATTCAAGCTTAGAGCAACAAATGCTTAATGTTTCTGTTTTTGTTGATGGCGGAACTTGTATTTACAAAACCTATATTTAAATGGAAAAAAATGGATTGAGCAAGATTTCACAAGTTATAGAGGTTCAAGTACTAAAATTTTGGTACCTATTCTAGTAACTAAACTTTTGGTTTGTAGTATGCATAATTTCTACATATTTTTTTATTCAAAATGAGAAATTTAAGATTAAGTATGTTAGGATTGAACCTTGAATTGGTTTTAAAACCAGTTTGTAAACCATGGTTTATGGTTCAACAAAATTGGTTCGGAATCAAACTGCTTCTAAAGCCAATTTTGAACCTAAAACTGGTTTCAAACTAGATCATGTACACTTCAAAGTCAAAACTGGTTTTGTACAAAAATATGGTTTGGGAAACCATCGGAGGGAGAATTCTCTTCTTTTTCGTCTGAGATTCAATAAACCTTTGTAGATTTTTTCTCTTTCTCTCTCTTTAAATTTCTCAACGCTCTTTCTTGTGGGTTTCTAATTGTACTCTAAGGCGTTAAGCTTCAAGGTTCTATTATGTTGTATATTAACAAGTAAAATGTCAGGCACCAAACTTTCATCCCCAAACACCAAATTTTCCTAAGGAGAGGAGACTCTAATCAAAGAATATTTGCAATCTAGATACAGTGACACAATTCACGGAGTCAAGGTATGCCATTAAGTACTTTTGGGAAAGAACAACTTTTGAGAAGCAAATGTTTTTCTTTTAAATTTTTCTAAATCTCTCAGGAATCTAAGCAAAACATGCACTAAATTTTACTTTTGTATTTATACCAAATCAGATATTTTAGAGTAGGAACTTAGCGTACAAGTGATTGGGTTATAATTGTCCAGTTATCCATTTGTCATTGTTTTTTCAAGGTTTGAATATTTTGTGCTGAACACTTATATTTGTGTTGACACTAAAAATATTTGCTATTGAGGCTAGCTATTTTTCATCGGCTAACGATTAATTCAGTTGATGGTCGTCGACTAATGCAACTCAATGGATTATAGCTTGTCCTAGTACTAAAGATGATTGATGACTAAAATAACCGTTTCTAATGGCTAACAACTAAAAGAATCGTTTCTGATGGCTAACAGCTATTTCTGTCGACTAACAACTAACGACTAACGACTATTTTTGTCAGCTAATGCAACAAAGTTGAATCAGATCTATTTCATGGGAGATCAAGTTGGAAGGAACATTTGAACGTGGATGGCAGTTGCAAATAATTTTTCTAAGGCTAAATGCATGTGGAATCATGATTTCCTAAAAAAATAGGAGAAGTGGTTAGTGAAAAATATCAGTTGTTTGTTTGTAACAGTTTTAGGGAACGTGGGACCATAGCATCAGTAGAAGCAACAATACATGAAGTTAAGATTGTGTAACACATGATCCCCCTAAAATCTAGGATCATGGGCAGTTATTAGAAAACAACTGACGTGCCTTGTAAACAGCTGATGGTTGCTTAGAAAAAATTATAAATAGTCGGAAACACAATGTAAAAAAGAGAGGATCGAAATCAATCAAAAATCGATCTTTTCTAGTCATTTACCTTTCATTTATCACTTTCTTTATAGCTTCGTTTACTGCTTTCAGCCATTGATAACTTTCCTTTACCGCTTTTAGCCATTTACAATTTTCTTTACAGTTTTCCTTTATAGCTTTCAGTTGTTTACAACTTTCCTTTACCTCAATTTCACATAGGAGTGGCCTAACATAGAAACTTCAGTTCAACGACTGCTAGAAAGCTCTTGGAGTGGAATGGAAACCCAATCAAGGAACAAAATCCCTTCCTTGAGTCAGTCGCCTAAAGGGAATCATTCGTTGGTAATTAGCCGACACGACGGCTAATCAGTCGACAAATTTTCACACCAACAATTTGTTATGTAAATGTTTTTTTTAGAGTATGTCTAGGGTAATTGAAAGTTTCAAATTGTAATCTCGCATTTTCTTGGACTTGTTATTTTTTTAAAAGCATTTTCTTCATTCTTTCAAAAAGAAAATAGGTTGATACATATCTCAACATGTTCAACTTTTTTATGTTGTATTTTTTGTTTCAGCCCTTCTTCTTCTAAATAATAAGTTTTGCTTTGACACTATGATGCTATGTATATTGTTCATTATGAATATAAATTTTTGTTTTGTTAATGAAATTTATTTATAACAACCCATATTAGGTTCACACAATGTCTCGTTTAAAGGCAAGTAAGAGGAGCAATGAGCAAAAGGAGGATAGTGTATGTAAAATCTCCTACTTTTATGTACTGGTTATTTAATATATAATTTGTCTAAATTTTAGTAATATTGATGTTTATTGAATGAATAATTTTCATATACGATTAAGGCATAAGGTGGAGACCGAGTTTTTGGTGCCTATTATTGCAAATCTAACAAATTTTCAAAGAGAAAGACAACAAGAGACGCCTTTCAAATGGTTTGTTGGCATGAATGAAAGCTTGAAAATATCATGTATTGTACTCCATGAATTAGTAAGTAGGTGGGCTGAAGATGCTAAATCATTTAGGATAAGGCATCATTATGTTCCTTTTACACCAGTAGATGTCTGTTTCGCACTAGGTTTGCGTATTTCTGGGAAACCTGTGTCCTTTGAAGATGACGGAGAATGTCGTGTGAAACATTTGTTTCAAGGGGAGGATGTTACGGTGGAAAATATAGTTAAAAAGCTCAAGCAAAAAAAATGAAAAATTATAAAAATGTGGATGACTTCTATAGGTTGTAGATTTTGCTTGCTTTTGCAGTCTTTTTATTTTCCACGAACAACTGCCACAGTCAATAATGTTCCTTTTAGATTGTTAGATGATCTAAAAGCCCTTTATGATTACAATTGGGGTGTTGCAGTTTATGACTTGTTACGTGAAAGCATATTGCATGCAAGTTGTAGTTTCACTGAGAGAAGAAACATGTGTCAATTGCACATTTTAGGATGTGCAGCTATCTTACAAGCACTTATATTTAGTTACAATACTTGTTCACATACCTAAATTATTTGCCTTCGTTGAAGTACCTTTGTCATTTTGTTCATCATAAAGTATTGTTGACTTGTATGATTTTTGTATTTCATATAGATTTAGGCAATTAAGCATTTATCGTTGCCTACTATTGCCAAAAGCTCTTCTTTTCCACGATTTGTTGAATGGCCAAAAGTCATTATACGAACATTGAAAATAGAAGATGCTTTCAAATTAAACAAGGTCAGCAGTGGTCTCTAACGCATCTTAATTTCTTTGTTGATGTTTTTTTTTATGTTACATTGAATATTTTTTTTGTTGCTAACATACAAAGTCTATTGATGGTTGCCATTGTTAGGTAATATGAGATTGGGCAGCCACTCGAGCAAAAAATTTATGCCTTCGTGCGTGAAGTTATAGGATTGGGCAGCCACTCAAGAGCATAAAATTTTAAAAATTACACATGGTATTTGCTTATATGATAATTTAATGCATTTTTACTTGGTATTGCATAGAGTTTTGGTTAGTGTGCATGACCAAATACTCTCTTGGCAAGACCTTGAGTCCATGAAGGCAAGGCGGTGGGTGGACAACATGGTTAGTAATTTTTGGTTCCAGTATATTAAGTAAATTTCTATTTAAATTGGCAATCATAAAACTCTAATACATATATAATTTCATTTTGATGAATTTTGTTAGGTGATATTATTTGCTACTAGTGTAATGATGTATGACAAAATCAAACATAATGGTGGGATCCTAAATCGTTTATTGTTCAGTCCATTGTTTGCAGTGAGTAAAAACTGTAATTACTAAATTAAAGACTTTTCTTTGTGTATACATATGACAATGTATTCCCATATGAATAATTGTCTTTTGATAGGATCGTGTTATTAAAGAGTTAGATTTGTCCAAAGAAGAAATCAAGAAATAGACCAAGAAAGCATATTCTCAATAAGTCCCCAAGAAAATTATTACAGTAGATGACTTGTTGCGTTGTGAATTGGTTAGTATGTAATTCCGAACCTTTTATTTTACAACCCATTTGATTATATATAGAAAAAGTGTCAAACAATTTCTTGTACACATTGTAGTTATTTGCACCTATTATACACAACCATCATTGGTTTTGATACGTGCTTAATTGTAAGGAGATGAGCATGTATGTTTTGGACTCATTAGGTCATCATCATGATGAAACCCGCAAAGCGTTGGATAATGCAATGGTACATGTTTTCTTGTTCTATTACACAGTTATCTTACTCATGCATCCAATTAAGGTTTAAATACATTTTTAATCCTTGAAATTTAGTGCTTTTTTGCTTTTTGTCCTTGCAATTTTTTTTTGTTTTAGTCCTTGCAAATTATGTTTGTTTTGTTTTACGTCCTTAAAGCGATTTAGATACCGCTTTTTTACTATTCAAAGCACTTTTTTTTACTGTTTAAAGCACTATCTAAACCACTTTAAGGACGAAAAACAAAACAAAACAAACATAATTTGTAAGGACTAAAACAAACAAAAAATTGTAAGGACGAAAAGCAAAAAAATGCTAAATTGCAAAGACTAAAAAGGTATTTAAGCCTCCAATTAATTATAACAAATTATCTTTTCATGTGTTTGAGCAGCGGCTCTGTTTTGACCATATGTTGTCTTTGTTGGATGGAAAGAAGTTGCAGTTGAAAGTTACACTTGAGGATTTGCCACAACAACCAAACAAGTTAGTATAATATCTAACAATTCTTGCTTGTCTTTAGTGGTTTTTCTCGGTTAATGGTTTATCTAACATTCATGGTGGTAATATATCTACATTAACTGTGCAGTTTTGATTGTGGATTATATGTTTTGAAATACATGGAGTTATGGGACGGTGTCAGAAAATATAATGGGAAGACAATGCCCGATTACACATCGGTAAAAAATTCATGTCTAATATTTTTAGTCAATGTTATGGACATTATATTGTCATAGTATTAGTAGGAGGTGATTAAGACATTCTTACATGCATAACTTCATTATATTTGTACAGACTAAAATTCAAACATTTCGTGAACAATATGTATGTCGATGGGTCCTTCATCCTCTAAATGTGTATCAACATACTATGTTGAAAGATGTCAATGTTTCTGTCAGCTTCGAAGACGAATGATGATGGAGGTTAGTATTTCCATAACTTTATATAAGGTTAGTTACTATAAAATTGTTTCAACATAACTAGTGATTTTGAATTCAAGTTTTGAATGTTCAATTATATTAAATATTTATATTTAAAAGAAGAACTTTGTTGCTCATAATATTCCTAATCAGCTTGAGTAGGATTGTGTCTGGAAGATAAGTAGGATTTGCCACATGCTAGCTACTATTTTTTAGGTACACGTTGGTTGTTGGATTCCAATGTTTCTTTTTAATATTCTTCCTATCTTTTCTATCTCTATTTCCTTTCTGAAAACAAAAATTTCATAGTTTGTGTCACAACGAAAATTGTTGAATTTAGACCTAGACCATATAGAAACTTGCATTCCAAGTTACAAGGTTCATTCATCATCCATGTTTAAATTTCATTGCAATTTGGCTTTACCCTTTGCTGAGGTTTTGAGTTATATTTTGGACTTCAGATCTTCACCTTTCAAAGTTTAGTAACATTTTTTAATTGATTACTCAAACTAGGTCAAACACTAGGAAATGCACTGGACTTTCATTTAGCCTTTTTATAAAGAAAAGTTAAATTTTTAAGGTGCCTAGTATTAGGCTGATGTAATGCCCTTACCATTCATGTAATGTTTTGTAGATAATAAATAGTATATGAATGAAACTGAAGCTTGAGTTATATTCAATCCATTAGTAGTCATAACGATTAATTAGAAAAAAGAAAGATGCTACAAAATGTTTGAACTTTGTGATCATATAAATTTTGGTTTGTGGTTTTAATTCCTAGTGTTCTCTAATGATTTAGAATACATGTAATTTCTAACAAATATATTCAATTGCTTAATGCCAAATATACAACACAGAACTGTACTGAATCTTGCAAGTATGATAAGTGGAAAAAAAATGTTAATGACATTTGTGTTGAATTAATTCAATGGTCATTTAGTAGGCTCACTTGCTATGTTTTGCTTTTGAAATAGCTTTAACCAAACCTTTGGCAATCTTCCAGAACCAATACAAATTCATCGTTGCCAACACTGGAGGCACCACAAGCAAGCTGTAAAAACCCAATGGTAAGATCTCCTTGACCTGAAATTAGGAAGTAAAAAGTTTGGATTTATTTCCTATATGACAATCAAAGGGGGAACTCTTAAGTTATATGTGACGGGGAATCACTCAGATAAATTGCTTGCCTCATGAAAAGACATGTGGATAAAAAAAACATGAATAGGAAAATCCTAGCAATCTGCAACACGAAAAACATAAAGTGATAAAGCAAGTCAAGATCTGTATTTAGAACAACCAAGTAAACTTGTTTGACACTTCCATCATTACAATAATTGGAACTAAGAAACAGATCACAACAAAGTTTGAAATCTTTGCTGCATATAACAGCCGTTTAGTATTCAAGATCAAACACAGTCATGGCTTAAGTGAAAAAAATTACTTTGAGAAATTAGAGCATAGGAATGTGTTTTTCACATGAGTAATCATGCAAATGGAGTTAGCAAAATAAAACAAACATGCCGTAAGCAAATGGGTGAAAGCACATAAATAGTTTTATAACTTTAACATGTCCCTTTCGAGTTTGACCATAGTTTGTATCATATACTTTACTTTCATATTACTTAATTTAACCATTCTATATTTGTAAACATGTAGTAAGTATAAAAACCTTGTAACTTTTACAGTGTCTCATGCAAGTCATGGATGAAGTGGATCAGAAGGTCACTAGAAGGGGGATTGAATAGTAACACTTAACCGACTATGGCTTTTCTGCAAAAGAACACTCAGCTTTTGAAGTTTTAGGATGTGTCTAGGACACAACTTCAAGAAGCTTAGTCAGAAGTAACCGATATCCTTTGATAGTATTTTGTATAAAATGATTTTTCAATAATAATCATACAAAAATACTTTCATATACTGCTTCAGAAGCTACTCATAAAATGTCAGATTCAGGGTAGGTAGAATTTGTTACTAACGATTAAGATTCATGAGTAGATTTATGCTTATGGATGTTTTAAAATAGTTTGAGTAGCTTAAAATAGTTTTATATCAAAGATATAACAGTTAAAAACCAAGCTACTCAAGGTAATAATACAGAAACACACAGATCAAAAGCAGTAAGAAGGATAAAGCTCATAGAGAAAATTATCTTGGTTCACTCCACCTGGGCTATGTTCAGTCCCTACAACTATAGGCTTTCCACTAACACAAACTCCAACCGAGTATTTTTTTTACTGTTAGTTGTGAAGGATAACCTTACGTGATCGAAAGCCAAATGGGCAAGTGTTGAGAGGTCGTGTGGATGCTTTATCTACAGTGAGCATTATGCTTGTGAGATGACAGGGTCGTAATGTTTAACCACTGTGATAGTGGGGGAGTTGGATCTTCGTGTTGTATGTCTAGGACATATGTTGACTGAAGACCACCATCAAGTACATTTGGAAGAGAAGCCAACATGGACCTGTAAAAGATGAATCTCGATAGGAAGAGTGGTTGAAGAGTCAGTCCTCAGAAATTGGATGACCACACAGAGTGGTACCTGAGGTATGCTTGCTAACTTGTTGTTTCTTGGGGGTGTGGTGCTGAGTTGTGATGGATTTCACGGAGCCGACTTGGCATCCCCAACAAATGTTAGGCATAACCGTGTTGGTGAGAGCCCGCCATTGTACCATGGTGAGGGTGTACTCCTAATAGTCATCCAGTTTAAATTGTGTAAGTCCACTGAGTTCTGGGAGTTCCAATGCAGCGGACCCGAGTTGTGACGAGATGTGATGAGTTACGGATTAGTCCGAAATGTGTTTAAGGTTTCTAGTAAGACTCGTGAGAGCACCATAATATGGTGGTTGATGTTGTTTGTTTGTTTGTGACCGTAAGGTCATTTGGTTGTTAGTTTAGAGGAGGAAGGAGACTCACTCCATATGCCTTTATTTTTCAGATCTAGATGAATGATCATGTGCAAACAACAAAGATGGAATGGAAAAGCTACGACAAGCACTGTTGACATGGACAGACGTTTTAAGAGAAAGAAGAGGATCCTTCTAGGACGCTTCATGGGTCAATTGGGTATTTTGGATTTTCATTAAGTCACTGCTTTGAGTCTCAATCTTTTCTTGTATAAAAGAGGGTAGACTAAGTTTTAATATCATGATGTATCAATTCCTTATAGGTGACTCAAATGTATAATGTGTGCAGTTCCAAGAATGTAAATGCATAAGTATATCATGTGTAATAGAATAATATAATGATGAATATGAGGATGTTCTTAATTAAGGAAGATTTTGTTGTTTCATGGTTTACAACGAAGTTAATGTCTTGTGAAATGAGTTTGATTTACTAAGACCGATATTTCATAAAAAGGGGTTTAGTATAATGATAAGTAATTATGGATGATCATCGTCTGGAATTTGAAGTAATCACGTTTAAACGAAAACAAATTTCCCCGTATTTTTAAAGGTTATTTTCAATAATCAGGTATCAAATTACTTCACGAATTTCTTAATTAATAAGAAAATCTTTAATAGTAACAAGGAGTGTTACATTCATCTCATAAAGGGTCCTGCTTCAACAATGGAAACAATGTTGCAATGTGAATTTGCCTGCCATGGTAGAGGACCCATTTTTTGTGCAGCGATTTACATTTGGGTCCACCTAGGATGTTTTATGGGAACATGTTGACTCCTTTTTACTGCTATTTGAATTTTATTTTTTGGTCTATGTAGGATATTTCTCTTTAAGTAAATACCAATTTAATGTGTTTAATGACATGTTAATGACAATTTTAGTTTTCATTTAGTGGCCAACTGTAACTACCTTTTTGGTGTCGTCAGCCTTGTTGTGTGGCTACGTAAAGGCTCACGTAACGACTCATTAACAGTGTTGTTAAGTTACCGATTTTTACTGAATGAACGAGTTCACATCATATGCAAGTCAGTTTGGAACTTTATCAGTTTCTTTACATTTGAAGGATTACGCATGTACATAAGTTGGTTAATGTGTCTATTCTAAAGAATTTGATAAAATACTTAAATGTGATTCATGTTCTAAACATTTAAGCAGGGTACTTGATATGCAAATTTGATAAACCGGATTTTCATTGTATTTTGATTTGAGTTTAGATGTCATTTTCATACATTTTGAATATATTTTATTGGCAAAACTCACTGTTCGGTGTTAGTTGGTGCAAGACAGGTACTCAAGAGGCTTCATGAGGAAAAGAGTTGAAAATTGCACTTTTTGAAGCAAAAATGCCACTGTCTGGAGGACCAAGAAAAAAGGCCTAAATTGAAGTAACGCAAGGACCATGGCCATGGTAAATTTACCATGGCCATGCTGGTTGCGTAGCAGAATTGGACCTTGATGCAAGGACCACGGCCGTGGTCATTTTACCACGACCGTGGTAAGTTGCGCTGTTAGCCCATTTAAATTTTGAATTATTATAAATAGGAGAGAGAAACCCTTTTATCTTTATCTTTTGTTCTATTTTGAAAAATAGAGGGTTCGAGGTGAGAAAGAGATCCTGTGAGAGACTCTGAGCTGCGGGAGGACGTAGAGAGCACCATTGGGGATCACCACTGTAAAGTTTCTTTCCTTTTGTAATCTTTATGTCTTCTTTTGAGTTTTCTAGCTTAATCATGAACATGAGTGGCTAGTTTCTCTTAGCCCCGGATTGTGATGTAACTGTACCTTTGTACCCCGATTCTGATTTTAATAAAACCTCGATGTTATTCAGTTAATTGTATCTCTTCACTGCTTTTATTGCTTTTTAGGACCGATCAGTCTAAATATAAGTTAATCTCTTGTCTATGATCAATTGCTTGCAATTAACTGAACTGTGAAGTGATTGAATTCGTACAATTTGCATGATCAAACCTATTGTATGAATTTCCAATAGATTAACCTGTTAATCAACCTCTCTGAGATTCATCATTTGCTCTAAATTAATTCACCTATGATCAATTGGGAATTAAATTAGGGGAAATAGCGTTATTAACTATGATCAATTGTTAGTTAACGAATTTAAGAGGTCGCTGGCAAGTAATGCATTTAGGGATTTTATTGAGATTAGAATTGGGGGAAAAAGGGGTACATGTGAAATCACAATCCTAAGCTTCTTTACTTTATTCTAATTGTTCTCACATTAATCTTTCTACTCTGATTCTCTTTCTTTTGAAAAGAATAATTGAACACAATTCCCCACAATTTGGTTTTAAATTATGGATTGTTTGATTATTTGCGAAATTAATTATTTGGGAACGCGACTGGTCCTTTGGGTTCGATATCCGGACTCCTAGAGTCCATTGTTACTATTGCGTAGGTACGCTTGCCCTTTGCGAACGCATTTTACGCATCAAAATTTGAAAAAAAAAATTAGTTTCCTCTAGTGATGAAATAACTGGTTAACCACGTCGTCTATCTAGCGAAGTGAATGTACTATTCCATGAATAAAAAAATATTTTTTCCCATGTCTTGCACCTATTTTGCCACCATTTGCCCCTTCATTTAGAATTGGTCAGTTATCTATTGCACGGGTTGCAATTAGCTCTCCACACTTGTTTTTTGATTCGTAGGAATCGAAGACAGTACCAGATAATTTACAACACTTGTTTTAAAACTATTTTTTGTATATAATTATCTCTCCACACTTGTTTTAAAACTATTTTTTGTATATAATTATCTCTCCACACTTGTTTTAAAACAATTTTTTTTGTATATAATTGTTTGCTTAAAAATAAATAATAGAGTTGAAAATTAAGTCTTAATGATAATAAAAGAGGAATATTTGCTTTAAAATAAATATATGGTGTATTAAATATATTTGACTATATTTGTCATTATAATAAAAGCAATATAATTAAAATTAAAGAATATTAACTTTATGATAAAATGCTTTTATTTATTACTTTAAGTATTTATTTACTTAAAAATCAAATTTCTCAACAACTATAATGATTGTTGTGTGTTAGTCTGACAGAAAGGTTTCTGTTTTTTTTAAAGTGTCCATGTGAGTGGAAAAACACTGAGAGATGTGTATAGTGTAACACCCTAAAACTCTGATTTTATAATATTCATTAGTTGTGTTATTTATTTATTTTCTAAAGCGTGTTGATTAATTTAATTTCACAAATCACGTGAAGTTAAGAAAGCATAGATTGGAATTTTACTAATTTTTTAACTTTTTACTGATTAATTTTGAAAGTTGGTGTTGCGTAGTAAATAAAACGTGTCATTTAGATTTTCGAGAAGGTAAGCGTAGCATCGTCTCAATTATAAATATACATTTAAAAGCAAGTAAAACAAAATAAATAAAATGAAATATCTTTGGCGACAAAATATGTGTATATACATGAAGCAGTGAGTATCATAATATAAACATCTCCCTGAGCATTAGTAATAAGTACAACCCAAAGTATAAACAAAATACATATGGTTATAAAGTGAGATGGCTGAATATACATATGCCAAAATCTGAAGCCTAGGTTTACCCATATCAAATACAAGAAAAGAAAAAGATCCTAGACTCAGAGTAATCATCACTAAAACCCAACCCTGCATGTAAGACTAATCCAAAAGAGATGTCATGATGGAGGATCTCTAACAAGATCCCTGAGAAGAAATCTCGTGGCCATCATCCACCGGATCCTCCTTGTAATCCTCCTTGGAGTCCTCCGAATCCTTCTTGGAATCCTCTGACTCATTGTCCCCCCAAGTCCACGTCTAGTGTCACCTCCCCCCTACTGGCACTCCTCCAAGCACGTATCAGATCCTGGACATAAAAAGGGTTTGGGCGGAAAGTGGGAAGTGCCGGCCTAGGCGTGAGCTCCTCGGATAGTGTGGCATCGGGAATAGTAACGGGAACAAATGGACTATCTGAAGATACGTCAAAAGAAAATGATGATGATGATGATGATGATGATGATGATGATGATGATGAAGTGTGAGATCTCCACTATCTCCGCAGGTGCTGCCATCTGATCCTAAAAATAAAAACATAAGGGTGAGCCTTCCTGCTTTGTCAAAGTCACACACAAAAGCGACTTAAAAAGTCACACACAACACACTAACCACACCAGTGTGGTTGTCTAACAAGTCTCACTCCTAACCCTAATCGTTTTCATTACTAACTCTTTGAATCATTTTCTCACTGACCAACTACCACTGGAACTCCCAGAACTGAGTGGTCTTACACAATTTAAATTGGATGACTATTGGGAGTACACTTTCACCACGGTACAATGGCGAGCTCTCACCAACATAGTTATGCCTCGCATTTGTCGGGATTGCCAAGTTGGCACTGTAACACCCTTAATTTTATATCTTAAGACTAAATAGAAAATTAACCTCTTAATTAGTGATTTAGAAAATTTAATTAAGGTAATTAAATAAAATAGAGTGCAATTTGTTTAATTAAAGCCTAAAAAGAACTAGTTAACAACTAAATGAATGTGAGACATTAAATCTTCATTAATGAAGTGAAAATAATTAGTAAATCAAGTTTTGACCATGATTTGACCAAAAGTCAACTTTGGTCAAAGCTGGTTAAAGGAAGAAATATTCTCATTAATGGCATTTTTGTAATTATGAGATTTTAAGCTTGAAAAATTATTTTGGATTTAGATAAAATTCTAATAATTATAATTAAGCATGAAAACGACCTAAGTTCAGCAAAAATAATTAAATTGAATTAATTATTAATTTTAGCAACTTATTTCGTATTTTGGACCTAGAAAATTCATTTTAAGTCCAAATTGAGTTATTCCAAAGGCATTGGCTTTATAAAATTAAATGCTATGTTTTAAAAACATATTAGAGCTAAAAAAATTTAAAACCTAGGACAGCTAGACACCCTAAGTATGATTAGGTTTTTTTTTAAATTGTGGGGCCTTTTTAGGGTTGGGGCCCCTCTATAAAAGCTAAGTGAGAGCCCCCTACAACATAACCAGCCGACCCTAAGAGAGAGAAAGGGAGAGAGAGTGTTTTCTTCCTCTTTGGTGAGAAGGTGAGGTTCTCTAACCTCTTTCTAACTTCTCCACTTCTTCTCTCTAGTTTTCTTATGTTAATGTTTGCTCTCTCTTTTTGATTTTTGACTATGTGTTAGAGCTTGGGAAACCCTACAAGTGGGTGGTGGGGTTTTTCGATTTGGATCTTTGAGCTTGGAACTAAGGTATGGGACAAATTTTCTATTTTCTTGAGCCCAAAATTGATTGTTTTGAGACCTAGAATGATGGGTCTATGTGGTATGTTGGTATGTTAAATTTTGGAACCTTGAACTTGTGTAAAAACTCGAAATCCCGTACTGCCTTGTGTACTGGGGAAGATGGGTGTCTCTTTTGATGTTTTGGACCTCAAAAATGGGTTCCTTGGGGCCAAAGACCTTGGGTTACATATAAGATATGTTGCATTTGGATGCTTGAGCTATTTGTTATGATTTATTTAAGTTTTGAGCTAAATATGAAATTTTGTGCCCTGTTTTGGGACACTTGATGTTAGGGCTTTTGTATGTTGTTTTTGACATAAAAAATGGTTTTTCCATGTTTTAAAATGTAGGAATGCATATAAGGAATGTTGGAAATGATTTACTAAATTTCTTGAAAAATTAATTTCTAGAAAAATGCATGTTTTGGGCACTGTTGGGACTACTTTGTAAACTGGGAAGAATGGGGACAGAATTGGCTGTAATGGACCCCAAAATTAGCTTCTTCATACCTTAAAACCTAGGGTTGCATATAAAATTCATCAAAAACCGATTTCTACATCAACGGAAAATTAATTTTTAAGGTTTGATGTCATTTTGCTCTGTTTTACCTCTGTTTTGTAAACTGGGAAGAATGAGACTGGAATTGACTGTAATAGACCTCAAAATTAGCTTCTTCATACCTTAAAACCTAGAGATGCATATTAAGTTAGTCAAAAACCGATTTCTACATCAACGGGATATTAGTTTTTAAGTTTCATGCCTTTTTCCTTAAATCTGCCACTGTTTCGAACTTAGTAATTTTTGGAGCTGGAATTAGCTGTTTTGGACCAGAAAAACGGTTTCCTTACGTCCTAAAACCTAGGGTTACATATTTGGTTCTTCAAAATCCGATTTCTACATCAATGGGAATTTAATTTTGAAGTTTTAAAGCCTTTTTAAGGAGTTTTTGAGTCAATTTCGGGTTGGATGTTTAATAACCTAAAATCTAAGTTTTAAACGGGTTTGGCTAAAGTGGAGTTTGGATTTGGTGAGGCACCGGTGAGAATGGTCTTCTTACTTGCTGCAGCAGGTTAGTCACCCATTTTTAACATGCTGTAACAGGTTAGCCATTAGGAAAAAAAATAATTTTTTTTATTTAAAAAATGAAATTATATAAAATTATTATAATACAAATTAGAATAAAAACTTTCTTTTTTTTGAAAAAGTGGGAACCACCGGTGGTACTTGAACAAATTACCTATTATATAAAATTATTATAATAAAAATTTGAATAAAAATTTTCTCTTTTTTTTTTTTAAAAAGTGGAAACCACCGGTGGTACTTAAACAAATTACCTATTATAATAGGTTGGTTAACCGGAAGAAAAAAATCATTTTTTTATTAAATGAAATTATATAACCGTAACATATTTTTTTATTTTTTTCTCTCCCGGTGGAGCATAAGAGAAATAAAAAAATGATTTTTTTTCTCTCGATTAAATAACCTATTATAATAGGTAATTTGATCAAGCAACACTGGTGGTTCCCACTTTTTTCCGGTGGTTCCCACTTTTTTAAAAAATGAGAAAATTTTTATTATAATAATTTTATATAATTTCATTTTTTAAAGAAAAATATTTTTTTATTTTTTTTTCTCCTTATGGCTAACCTGCTACAGCAGGTTAAAAATGGGTGACTAGCCTGCTGCAGTAGGTAAGAAAACCATTCTCACCGGTGCCTCACCAAATCCAAACTCCACTTTAGCCAAACCCATTTTAAACGCCTAAAATGAGTCCTTTTTTTAGTGAAAAATGAAAGTTTACATATAAATGTGGGTGGGCACTTGATTTGAGAGTGTTTGAAACCCAATATAGGAAACTATGATGCTTGAAAATTGAGGTTTTGTGTTGACTGCGAGTTCGACCCAAAAACTGGTAGTTTGTGATGAGTTTAAATTATATAAGTATATGAATGTTATTCTTGTTGTGGAATTATTGGCTAAGACCGAAAGGCCGTGACCTTCGGCACATACTTGTTGATTTATATATTAATATGTCATGAATGCGTGTGATAAATTATTGCTAAGACTGAGAGGATGTGACCTCCGGCATTGATATCAATTGTTGGATGATTCCTGTGGATGTATTACTTGTTGTGAACTGAGTTCGAGGGGCGTTGTCCCTCGGCAATGCATGTTGGTTTTTGCTTGTGCATGAGTAAGATAGATGAGTTTGGGGTGCCCGAGGCACTAATGTGTGTGCAAGTGGATATATCCACTTTAAAGGGTCATGTTGATCATGACACTTAGAGGTGAGGAGGGACCAAACCCTTCTCCTCTTGTCATACGAGAAGTAGTGGATGATGTTCGTGCCATTCGCCTTTCACGGGACGATGCACGCTTCAAGGAGACGGATAATGTGAAGAGGGCATCGGTGACAAAGACGGGATGGAAGTAGAGAGACAGGGTTATTAATCGGAGATGGGGCTTGACTCCATGCTCGGTGGGGAGGGTCCCCTAATATCCTCTTGGCAGTGCCGTTGAAACTGTTTTGCCCTGTGAAATACATCTCGCGACATGGAGAACGTGTGAGGAAACATTTTGAGGAGTGGATGATTATAACTGGTACACTGGGGGATAGTTTATTGTCTCAAAGGGGGCTTGGGAAAATGGTCTCAGGTTGTGATAACTCGGCTAAGTGTTAGTACCGGGGACTCACGTAACCGGCTTGACATTCTTGACAAAGACAAAGCAGCTATCCACGATTGGTGAGATCGACGTGTCGCTATGTACCTGACATGAGTCGAGTGCTCCCAATTTGTCATCCATGGAATTGTGTAAGACCATTAATATCTGGGAGGTTTAATGGCAGTGGGGCCCATATGATCAGATGTTGTGTGATAGAAAAATCGAGCTAGGTTTACCATGAGTGGTCGACACTAGTAAGCCACGCGCAGTGGTTGCATAGGTTGTTTGGGACATAGTCCGATTGCTTGTGGCAACCAAGGAGATAGAGAATTCACTCCCATGTTTTTATTTTTTTCAGAAGGAGATGGTTGACCCAGTGCGAATGATGAACATGGAGTGAAAACATGATGCCAAGTGCTAATGATACAAATGGACATGTTCAAGGAAGAAGAGGATCCTCTAGAGGATGCGTCATGGGTATTTTGGGTTTCAATTTTCATTGAGTCACTGCTCTAAGCCTCAGTCTCTTCTTCTATAAATGAGGGTAGACTAGGGTTTATTATTATGATGTATCATTTTCCTTCCTGTGACTCATTTGAAAAATGTATTCATTTTCAAGTATGTAAAAGTGTATTCAGTTTTGTGTAAAAGAATTGTTTAATGATGAAATTGAGGATGTTTAAAAGAAATTCTATTATGTTTTAATGGTTTACCGTGGTTATGATGTTTGATAATTCGAGTTTAGTTTATTAAAAAATTTATTTCACAAAAAAAAGAGCGTTTTTAAATGAAAGATGAGTTAACAAGGATGTTTCTTCTTTTAGAGTTAAAAGCAATAAGGTTTGAAAGTTAAAGAGGGAATAAATTTCCTCATATTTTGAAGGGTACTTTACAATCAAGGATTAAAATCATTTCCGCAAATTTCAGAAATAATAAGGAGATCCTTAATAGCAAATTAGGGTGTTACAGGCACTATGGAAAATGCGACCACAAACTCGACGCCAGATCCCCAAGAAACAGCAAGTCAGCGACCATACCTCAGGTACCAATCTGTGTGGCCATCCAATCTCTGAGGACTGACTCCTCAACAACTCTCCTTATAGGGATTCATCTTTTATAGGTCCGTGTGGGCTTCTCTGCCAAAAGTACCCGACGACGGTCCTCAAACAACATATGTCCCTGACATATCACACAGAGATTCAACTCCCCCACTATCACAATGGTCAACA
Organism: Pueraria montana var. lobata; assembly: GCA_026413185.1. Taxonomy (NCBI): domain Eukaryota; kingdom Viridiplantae; phylum Streptophyta; class Magnoliopsida; order Fabales; family Fabaceae; genus Pueraria; species Pueraria montana. The sequence goes on from CM048646.1 coordinate 20,619,220, forward strand.
TTACGACCCCGTCCCTCACAAGGATATTGCTCACTATAGATGAAGCTTTCACACGACCTCTTCATATTTGTCCTTCCTTTGTCACCGTGGGGTTCCGCTGCTCCCACTACTAGGTGGCGACGAATTGGCACACGAGCATTGAGACTTCGTCTCTAGCTCCACAATCACGTTACTCCGAGGACTCTTGCCTCTCTAACCACACTTGGTGAACATTTCCATTTGACCTCCGCTTCATGAGCTTTAACATTCTCATAGCCGGAATATCCCACGCAACTCTCTTTATCTTGTACTTCCGGTATTTCACCGTACCCGGTATTTCACCGTACCCTTTATATATATATATATATATATATATATATATATATATATATATATCTCACAATCACAACAACTTTCGTGACCGAAATGTGACCACTTAAATACGTCACCAAGATGTGACCACTCAAATACGTCACGTCGCGTAATAATTTCATTAAGGTTTATGTACATCTCACCCTCTCAAGTCATATGATTATCTATACTTACTGTTGGTTTCTCCGAGCAAGGGTCCTAAGTCCATTCTATGACCAAAGCACAAATAAAGAGTTCAATTATGTAAAAGTTATTATTAAAATTAATAATTTATAGCTTAGATATTTTTACACTCTGTTTAAAGTTTATTTGTCCTTTATTGCCAAAATCACCAAAATTACTAGAACGGAGTTCTAGTCATCACAAGTACTCGCGCTCGAGTCCATGTGAAAAATACCACAATATCAATTATCACAATAACCATTTCACACTACAATTGAGAATCAACCGTATCATGCAGACAATCACAATCACACATAATTTTAGTGTCCGAGGTTCACACTCCTCCCGGTCTCCAATACAGTTAAAAATTAAAATAATTACATCACGCATATCAATTAACAATTGTCCGAGGTTCACACTCCCCGGTTCTTTCAATTATATTAAAACAGCAAAATTGACACTCATTCATAAAGTCAAACAAAATCAATTTAATTTAACTTAGCAAAAGGCAATTAACTTCCATAGATAAAGTTAAGGTTTAAAAGCTTAATCTCTTGAAAACAGGACAGAATGTAGGTTCAAAGTAAAATTAGTAAATGATTTTTAAAACACAAAATTTTTATATAGAGCCAAATCTCTTTAAATCTATTGTCTAAAATGGTACCCCAATTGCCTAGCAAAAATCTACAAAAATTCCTAGAAATTCTAGAAGGACAGCAAGGCAGTTTTGACTCCAAAATGACCTTGGTTCAAAGAATTGCACTTTTCTAAACCTTCCCAAAACTAAATGGAGTTGGACTTTTTACAGATTAAATCTAACACAATTTTGTTTTTAAAAAGGTAAACTTTGCACTCAAATTATTTTTCTACAATTCCTAGCAAAATTATCTTTAAAGCCATTTTCCCAGCCTTAAAATAGTTTCAATGCACCTCTTCTCTGCCAAAAATTCAATTTTAAATTTAGAAGATGAAATTGATAATTAACTTGGGATACATTTTTGGAAATATTATTTTGTCTAGTTTTAGGATATGTAATCACATTTTTAAGGAGATGAATACAAAGGTACAGAATTAAATAAAAACAGAGCACTGTCGCGCTCAAAAACGAAAACAGAGGGGCCATTTTGGATGTCACGGATGAGCATCAATTTGAGCTTATATCACAACATTTCCAAAATAAAAGTTGTAGCCTTTTGTGTCTATTTTCATTTAAAGCAAGTTTTACAAAAATCCAACGGTTAGATTTTTAGAAAACCTTGAGACAATGGGGCTTGTTCAGCAAAAACGAGATTCCAGCCACTGCCTCACTTGGTTTGGCTTTGAGTTTCAAGATAAAACCTTGTCTAAAAATTTTGATAAAATTTGAGCATGGTCTCCTTTGTATTTAGAACCTTCCCAAAGAATTAAAGAATCCAAAAGATAGATGAAAGTGTACATGCAAAGCATGCACAGCCAGACAGCCAAAACACAAAACAACAAAACCATGATTTCCAACCAACCAAAAACAACATGCAATCTATGATGCACAGATACGATACGTGTATCGGATATGATACGTATCCGATACGGCGATACAATTATTTTAAAATATATAGGATATGATACATGTAAGATAAATATTTAGAAATGTATAAAAATTCATAAAACAGGGTAAATATATAATTGTAATTATGCAAATCTAAATTAAAAACATACTTCTTTGACATTATTAAAAATAAAATTATAAATCATTGTCATCATAAATTACTTTGTATTAATTACATATACAAACAGTACTATCAATCTCATCCTTTCTTGAAATCGTTCACATAAAGAGAACAATTTCCATTTTTGGTTCATTAAGGGACAATGTTTCTATATTAGACATACTTACATGATTCATGTAGTTGTATTGGATTTTTGTAAAATGCTTTAAAAGCTTGGATACTTCATCGATACATGTATCGGTGAAGTATCCAAAGTGTATCGGTATGGGATAGTAAAGCAAATTAAATTATCGGTGCTTCATAAATTTGGATACTTCACCGGTACGTATCGGTGAAGTATCCAAGAGTATCGGTATCTGATACGTATCGGATACGGATACGTGAAGCAAATTGAAGTATTGGTGCTTCATAGCATGCAATAGTTCCAATAGCAACAATGGAGGCATTCATGTAAGACCATGGTTGAATCCCCCAAAGACAACCATAGTTTGAGTCCACAAGGAAGAAAATCCCCTTACCTATGTTTGAACTCAAATTGAAGAAGAAGATGAAGAGGTGAAAGTAAAGATGGAAACTAGAGGATGTGTTGGTGATGATCCAAGCTTTGCATGCAAGGAATGGTGGCACAAACCTTCCCTTCTTCCTCCTCCAAGCTCTAGGCCAGCACAAGAAGAAGAGAGAAGATGGAGTGAATTTGATAAGTGTTGTGATGAGTGATGAGTGATGAGTGATTAAGTGAGTGTTTAGTGAAATTGTGAGGTTTTGGGGAGTGATGGCCGTGGGTTAGTGGGGTTAGGTAGGGGTGAGATGTTGGTTTGTGAGTTTGCATGTAGTGAGGTGTAGGCTTAAGGAGGATTAGGGAATTTTAGGTACACCGAGTTTAGTTTATACAGTGTAATTTTACAATGTGTGATTATGATGCAATTCAATTAAAATCACCAATTAAGTTTTATAAAACTTGTATAATAAAATTTACTCTAGTTGATCAATTAAAATTTTATCTGTGAAGAAATTATTTACAAACAAAACTTTACAAGAGATAACTTAACAAGCAAGCATTAGAATTTAAAATAAATAAAAACAACATTGCAGACACTAATTAATTAAAGCACTGTGATTAAATATTTAAATAAAACACTACTAGCAATTGATCACAGCCAAATTAATTACAAACAGACATTGCAAGTAATTTAATCACAAAGAATTATATATATATATATATATATATATATATATATATATATATATATATATATATGATTTCGTGAGTTCTTCTATTTAACCATAATAAAAAAAATACTTATTTTTTTTACTTTCCTTTTATTTTTCTTAATTACTCAATTGATTATTAATTACTCAACTCACATATTTTTCTTATTAAAAACAAATAAAGCTTAATTAAATCCTAATTGAATCGCTCACGTACCTACTCACTGAGTTATAATTTTTGGAGTGTTACAAATAGGTGCTTGTTGGTGAGAGGAAAAAAATTTGGTTAAATTACTTTTTTGATCCTCTAATTTATTTTTTAGGTTCAATTTGATCCTCTTATTATTTTAAGGTTCAATTAGGTCCTGTGTTTTTTAAGAATGGTTCAATTAGGTCCTTTATTTTTAAAATGTTTAATTAGGTCATTTATTTTTTAAAATGGGTTCAATTTGATTCCATTTTTCTTCTATTTGCTCTGAAAATTTTAAAAAATAAGACCAAAATTAGTTTTAAATAGGACCAAATAGAACACATTTTAAAAAATAGGATAAAATATATTTTTAGTCCCTCAACTATTCAAGATTTTTGTTTTTAGTCCCTTAACTAAATTTTGACTAGTCGTGGTCTCTAAACTATTTTTTCGTTTGGTTTTTGATTTGTGCTGTCAAGTTCTCCCCTTAAATGATGACGTGGAGGTTGATTTGTGGCAATTTTTTTTTCTGGTGACTAAAAGCTGTCAGAAATTATTTGACAGGTTCATTTAAAATTTGATTAACCATTTTTGGGTAGCTAAAAATTGTCGAAAATTGTTTTTTTATGTGATAATTTAACTTTAAAGTAAGAAATAAAAGGAGAAATATAATAAAATAGGCAAGTTGATAAACAAAATAATAATAAAAAAAGTTATTAAAGGATGTCGTGAAAAGTGTGGTGTAAATGGTAGCAATTTATATATGAAGTTGCTTAGGATATATAGGAACAAGAAAATGCTTATGTTGGAGACAAATCATGAAGGGATGGAACATTTAGAAGTTAGAATATTAAGTGGAAACAAATATGCATATGATAATATGATGAATTATGAATTATTGAGGGGGAATCGAAGTTGAAGTAAGAGAGAGAGGATGCGCACCCACCGACGGAATTGCTGAAACCATCCGCGGATGAAAGTGCAACACACAACAAGACCTGCGAATCCATCACGCTATGGAAGATAACATTTTCTTTTTATTAACCAGAATTGGACTGCTGAAATGAATTTTGAAAAGGGGGAGGAAACAAGTACAACTATGCAACATACGCGGACTTATCACAGGCGGAGGCAACCGCCACGGGATAGGGTTCTTTGTGGTGGCATTGGGTGGAGATTCACGGCGGTGAGGATTATCACCCCAAATAGAGGTGGACCAACACGGGTGGACCCACCACGGGTTAAGCGTTAAATAACCCGACTCACTTTTTGGGCATTTGCTATATTCACTCCTTTTTTTTCTAAGTACACTCCCTTTCCCCTTTTATGAAGCAAATTTACTTAAATGACCTTTCTTCTTTCAAATCTTTTCCCCCCCCTCAAATTGTTGTACACTCCCTACACGATAATACACTCCTCCCATGGCAACGCAACACTCTCCCTCCCTTTCATTAGACTCTGTACTGGCCAAGATATAAATCGGCTATTTGAGTTATTAGTGGATAATAACCACTCAACCGCCTATCCCACTACATCACAAACAGGTAACCACCTATCCCTCTAAACTGACAAACTCTACTATTATAAATAAAGGGGTACACTGCAGGTAAAGATATCTTTTAACTCTACTAGAACTCTGATTATCACTTACTGACTTGAGCGTCGGAGTGGCTTTGCAAGTACCACCCCCACTGCCCGGAGGAGCTCGGCATACCGAGTAGGAGCACCTCAGAAGTCGGTAAGAACATTTGGCCCCCATCGTGGGGTCGAGGTAAACTTTCCCCGACCACACATTCAACTTCGTGCACCGAAGGACTGATCTGAATGATAAAAGAATATGGAGACGCATATGCATATTAAATTGAATATCCTTGTCACCGAGAAATTCAGGGAAGGACGTTCATTCTTTTATTTATTCATTATTAAAATCATTATTGGCACACATCACTTGTTATGTCATATACTAATTGGTACCCAATTTCTGATCAACATTATTATATGGACGATGTGCTTATATTGAATTTGGTGGAGGCATTATGTAATGTAGAGATGGAGTTATGTTATTCTTATTTTAAAATTCTCCCTCACGACTGATTTAAAAATGGCTTCGTTGAACTTGTGATCATTTCCAGTTGCAAGTACAACTAATATTCTTAAATTTTGACAGTCGATCTGTGCACAATCAATTTAATTATTTCAATTTAGTTATTTTACTTCCAAGAATAAGCATATCTTGTGTTCATTTTCAACTCGGCAGAACCAAACCAAGATGCACAGTACAAGTTCTAAACCTTTTTCATTCATCGCTATTGTTAGGATTTGTTAAGATCGTCAGTGTAGTACTTATAGAAATCACAGAGAGATTTGATCAAATATGTTGGTAGGACGTAGAAGTGTATGTATCAAAAGAAAAGGACTACCGTCACTTAGAGGGCAGTTAATACAATTGTCCTTTTGTACAGAATAGTAGTTGTAATTGTCCTTGCTAGTCCTTCTATTCAGGATAGTGGTTTTGACTATCCCACGATTTTGCTTTCTTCTCTATTTGTATATATTCAGACCTTGGCTTCTCTACGTATGTATGAAGGCATAAACTATTCTCACAAGCTTCCTTTTTATCTGCTATCAATTTATTTTCATATATGGTATTAGAGCTCTGAACTTCAGAGCTCTGGTTGCTATATTCAGTCATGACTACAAATAACACTGATCCATCCCAAGACCCTACTTCACTATACTACCTTCATCCACCAGAAAGCCCTTCATTAATCCTTGTTTCTAGCATCCTTGATGGTCCAAACTATCATCAATGGTCACGTTCAGTTCGCATGAGTCTTGTTTCCAAAAATAAGCTTGGTTTCATTGACGGCACGATTTCAGCTCCATCTCGCACTAACTCACTATATCCTGCGTGGGAAAGAGCCAACATGATGGTTGTTTCATGACTTCTCAAATCACTATCATCATCTATTGCCCAGAGTATCATTTGGATGGACAAAGCTTCAGATATATGGTCTGACCTACAAGAGAGATTTTCTCAAGGTGATATGTTTCGAATTGCTGACCTTCAAGATACACTCTCATCCTTTAAACAAGGAGAATTGAATGTTACTAACTATTTCACTGAGCTAAAAATTCTCTGGGATGAACTTGATATTTTCCGCCCATTACCTGATTCTATTTGTGCAACTAAATGCTCTTTCAATGCTCTTTCTAATGTTAAGAAATATAAAGTTGAAGATCAAGTGATTAAGTTTCTCCGAGGCCTGAATGATAATTATTCCACTGTGAAGTCCCAAATTATGTTGATGGATCCACTTCCATCCCCGAATCGTGTATTCTCCTTAGTAGTTCAACAAGAAAGACAAATGTTGGGTGATGTGACAGATCAACCCAAAGTCATGGCGGTTGCTGGCAGAGGAAACATTCAAGGAAATGGTGGTCGTGGGAATGGTTCCTCAGGTTTAGGGAGAGGAAATTTCTCTCAGTTTAAACCTAATTCTGGAATTGGTAGTAGCATAAAGATGTGTAGTCACTGTGGTAAGCCAGGCCACACTATTGACTCTTGTTATAGGAAGCATGACTTTCCACCACACTTCAAGTTCAAAAATAAAAGTCAGAATCAATCCTATGTCAATGCAGGTGTTTTGAACGAGGATCATGACATTATTCAAGGGGAAGCTGAGACTATTAATGTAGATATGCAACCCCAGCAGTTTAAATTCACTGCAGAGCAATATCAAGGTTTGTTGGACCTTCTTCAGCAGTCACAAATTTCCAACAATAGTCATGTTTCAAACCAAGTTTCAATTGGTCCTTCTTCCTCTGCTGCTTCTGTTCATGATAGTAAAATTTTTCCCTCTTTTAGCTCTTGGATACTTGATAGTGGTGCCACTGACCATATTTGTTCTTGTCTTTCCTATTTCACTTCCTTTCATCAAATTAAACCAGTTCATGTAAATTTGCCAAATGGGAATAAAATAATTGCTAATTATACTGGTATTGTACTCTTAACTCAAAATCACATGCTCTATGATGTGCTTTATATTCCTTGTTTTTCTTTCAACCTCTTGTCTGTTGCAAAGTTAACCACAAGTTTGTCTTGTATTCTCACCTTTGACTCTAATCATTGTCATATTTAGGACAAGAATTCCTAGAAGGTGATTGGTTCAGTTGATATTAATGATAAACTTTACATACTCAGGGTGCCTTTTTGCCAATTACCTCTATACACCAAGACTTCACCACAAACTACCAATGCTGTTAATTTTGTTTCTACTAATCCTGCCACACTTTGGCATTTTCGTCTTGGTCATATTTCAAACAAATGTGTTGATGTTATAAAGAACAAGTTTCCTTTTGTTAAATGTGACAGGTCTTATGTTTGTGATGTTTGCCATTTTGCTAAACAAAAGAAACTTCTTTTTCCCATTAGCATGAACTTCTACTAAATGTTTTGACCTTATACCTTACTGATCTTTGGGGCCTTATTCCATACCATCTGTTCATGGACATAAATATTTTCTTACAATTGTTGATGACCATTCACGGTACACCTGGATTTTTCCTTTAAAACAGAAATATGAAACAACTAAAGTGTTGCAAAACTTTGTTTCATTAGTTCAAACACAATTTGAATCAATGGTAAAAATTATTAGAAGTGACAATGGCACTGAGTTCTTCATGACTGATTTTTATGCTTTTAAAGGAATAATCCACCAAACATCTTGTGTAAATACACCGCAACAAAATAGCATCGTTGAAAGGAAACATGGTCATCACTTGCTGAATGTAGCCTGAGCTTTGATGCTTCAATCAAATTTGCCCAAAATATATTGGTCATATGCCATCTTGCATGCTGCACACATAATAAATATGCTGCCCACACCAGTTTTGAAAAACTCTTTTCCACATAATATTCTTTATAAAAATGAACCAGATTTTTCACAATTAAAGGTCTTTGGTTCATTATGTTTTGCTAATACATCATCTATTCATAGGACCAAGCTTAATCCTCGTGCTTGTAAATGTGTTTTTCTTGGCTTTAAACCCGGGACTAAAGGCTATATTGTTTTGAATGTTCATACAAGAGAATTGTTTGTGTCCAGGGATGTGATTTTTCATGAACATGTCTTTCCATATTTTCAATCTCATATTAGGAATGATGAAATTAACAGCATCTCCCCAATAAACAATGATTCAACCCCACTAACCTATGAGACTATTCCTCATTCTTCCACAAATACTCATCCCGCCACTAATAATAATAACACTTGCTTACCTCAAACCCCATTATCCACCCCTAATCCTGTAGTTAGTTCACCTCCAACCACCGAACTCGACACAACCTTTAATTCCTACACACCTGCACTTCAACCAACTCATCATAGCCTCAGAATAAAAAGGACCCCTGATTATTTAAAGAATTATCATCGTAATTTCAACACTGTTACTAATCCTTCTTCACATATTATTAACCCTCTTTCTTCTGTTTTATCTTATCATTCTTTGTCACCAACTTACACATCTTTTGTCATGTCTTTGTGTTCTCATGTTGAACCGAGCTCATACACAGAAGCAATCCAACATGACTGCTGGAAGAAAGCCATTCAAATTGAGTTATCAGCTCTTGAGGTGAATCAAACCTGGACTGTTACAGATTTACTTAATTAAAGGCAAAGTTCCCATTGGCTGTAAATGGGTTTTCAAAATCAAATATAAAGCTGATGGAACCATTGAGAGGCACAAGGCTAGATTGGTGGCCAAAGGGTATACATAAACTGAAGGGATTGACTATCTTGATACATTTTCCCCTGTAGCCAAGATGACCACTGTGAGGTTGGTTTTATCCTTGGCTTCTATTCATAATTGGTAGCTTCAACAGCTTGACATTAACAATGCTTTCTTACATGGGGAATTAAAAGAAGAGGTCTACATGGTAGCCCCACCAGGTCTTGCTTCTATTTTACCTGGACAAGTTTGCAAATTACCTTATATGGGCTTAAACAAGCTAGTCGAGAATGGTTTGCACGACTATCATCATTTCTTGTCAAAGCTGGATATATTCAATCTATGCATGATTATTCTCTATTTATCAAGTCCTCTAATGGTTCTTTCACAGTCCTTTTGGTATACGTGGATGACATCATTTTAGCAGGAAATGATGACTAAGAAATCAAACATATTAAACAAGCTTTGGATGCTTCTTTCCGCATTAAGGATTTAGGTGAACTGCGATTCTTCCTTGGCCTTGAAGTAGCTCGCAGTAAAAAAGGAATCCTGGCGAATCAATGAAAATATGCTTTGGAGCTATTATCTGAGGCTGGTCTCTTAGGCTGCAAACCAACAACAACACCTATTGACAAAGCTCAAAGACTTTCACACGATTCAGGGCATCCCTTCTTTGATATTCCTGCTTACAGACGATTGATAGGACGTCTCATGTATCTTACTAAAACTAGCAGACATAGTCTTTTCTGTACAACAACTCTCACAATTTCTTTCCAAGCCAACATCTGCGCATTATAATGCTGCTTTGAGAGTCCTACGCTATATCAAAAAGGCACCGGGCTTAGGCTTACTCTTTCCATGTGATTCTGATCTTCAGTTAAAGCCTATAGTGACAGTGATTGGGCCTCTTGTCCCGACACTAGACATTCTATCACTAGTTATAGCGTCTATCTTGGTTCTTCTCTCATATCCTGGAAGTCAAAGAAACAAACAACTGTATCTAGAAGTTCTTGTGAAGCTGAATATAGAGCCATGACAGCTGTAACTTGTGAAATACAGTGGCTTACCTTTCTTCTACAAGACCTTAAGATCCATTTTAAGACTCCAGCTCTCCTTTACTATGACAATCAATCTGCGTTACACATTGCTACAAACCCGGTGTTTCATGAGCGTACCAAACACATTGAAATTGATTGTCACATTGTACGAGAAAAGACCCAACATGGTCTACTACGTTTATTGCCTATTTCTTCTTCATGGCAACTCACAGACATCTATACTAAGGCTCTCAGTCCTCAACAGTTTGGTCTCCTTTGTTCCAAGCTGGGTCTTTTAAATATATACTCCCCAGCTTGCGAGGGGGTATCAAAAGAAAAGGACCACCGTCACTTAGAGGGCAGTTAATACAATTGTCCTTTTGTACAGAATAGTAGTTGTAATTGTCCTTGCTAGTCCTTCCATTCAGGATAGTGGTTTTGACTATCCCACAGTTTTGCTTTCTTCTCTATTTGTATATATTCAGACCTTGGCTTCTCTAATTATGTATGAAGGCAGAAACTATTCTCACAAGTTTCCTTTTTATTTGCTGTCAGTTTATTTTCTTATAGTATGTGATAAGGACATGGATAGCGTGACAGTGGGGAGTGCGGTGAATCAAAAGAAGACATTGAACTCGGTGATGGCAACGCTGAAGAGCATACTATAAATATGCATATAAAATAAACACCAAAACTCTACAAGGAAAGCCGAATTGAACATGACCCTTCTGGCATTCCCGTCTTAACACCAAAACATGTTCAATCTTTAATATTACATTGAAGCTAAACCGATGATATTTTCTTGATTCATTGCTTACGGGAAGCTTTCCAATGTTTATAGTAAGACTATCAAGTTTAGAGCACTAGTACTTCAAGAAAATGTTACAAATATTTCAATATCTTTACAACGGTCCTTATGAGATAATAGGGATACCCAAAGAAAGCTTGCTTGGCAGGCGACGTGGAAAGAGACAGTTTCTTTTAAAACTAACAAAGTGGGAATGGGCAGTTTTTAAGACATGTTGTGCGTGTTCATGGTACAAGTTCTTTTGCTTGAAAGAATTATGTCAAAGTTATTGGCTTCTCTATTATAATATATACTAGTTAGATTAAGTTTATTTAAAATTCATATTATATGGAAATTGTTAAAGATCTTATATCTATATATATCACTGTCAAAAAATATTTAAATTTAAATTAATGAAATGATATGATTATAATTTTTTTTAATAAATCAAAATGGTATTCTATGGGTACCTAAAATAAAACAAATTAAAAATAATCATGTTCAAAACATACAATAGAGAATTTAAAATGTTTGTAGGTGAGCATTACTTCGTAATCTAATAATTGGTATAATATTTTTCTAGTATACCATTCATTTCTAAAAATCCTCAATATAATTGGTATAATTTATAGTAATTAATTTTGGTAAATGATTTTAGAAAAATCATAATTCTCCACGTTTTATAAAAAAAATGGAGATGGTGATGTTGATATAGCTATCTAATCTTGGAATGGAGAGACATAGTAATGATGGCTTACAGAAAATATCAACACAAATAGATTGTTTTACTTAATATATAGGACCTATGATATCCTATATATAGATTTATTATGATGCCTACATATAAGACAAAATTTCATGATAACATATCAAAATTGAAGGTACCAAAGCTTAGAAAGTGGTGTTATTTCCAAAGCAATTAAACCCTATAGAATACCTATCTATCTTCTCGAGACTCATAAATATAGGAACACACGGTTTCCAACTCTTACTTTTGCCTCTTATTTTACATTCAAATTCAAAATCAAAATTAAATTGCCTCTAACTTTTGGAACTAATTTTTCATTCAAAATCAATTTTAGCTCCAACTTTTGGTTCCAATATTTTGAAATCTATATTTATACTTAATAAAATAAAATAAATTAATGAAAGTATTTTATTATGAATATTTTAATATTATTTCGAGTAAATAATAAATAAATAAATTAATTAAAACCAACTATTTATCATAAAAATAGTATTAATAATTATTTAAAATAGGAGTGATGTAAAATAATGATTAAAAAATTAAAAATTTGCTTAATGATACAATATTATACATAAGTATTATTAATAATAATAGAGATGGAAAATAAAAAACAATAATCTATTATAATCAAAATTTATAATTTAATAATTATTAAAAATACGAGAGATGGAAAATAAAACAATGGTTACCAAGACATATTATATTATTAATATAAATAGTAATAGATATGAAAAATAAAATAATGATTACCATGAAATATTATATTATATTATATTATATTATATTATATTATATTATATTATATTATATTATTATTATAAATAGAAAGTATACTATTATGATTAAAAAATAATACAAAAATTATTACTAAATCAATTCTTTTATTTTGTCTTGTAGCTATTCTTTGCAATAAAAGGGACAAACTCATAAATGCACTGGCCAATCAATCAATTAGTATAATATATTTATAGTAATTTATACTAATTAATTTGGTAAATGCTTTAGAAAAATCATAATTGTCCACGCTTTATAAAAAATGGAGATGGTGATACTGATATAGTTATCTAATCTTGGAATGGAGAGACGTACGTAATAATGATGACTTACAGAAAATAACAACAGAAATAGATTGATTTACTTAATATATAGGACCTATGATATCCTATATATAGATTTATTATGATGTATACATATAAGACAAAATTTCATGATAACATATGAAAATCGAAGGTATCAAAGCTTAAAAAGTGGTGTTATTTCCAAAGCAATTAAACCCTATAGAATACCTATCTATTTTCTCGAGAATCACAAACATAGGAATCCAAATTTTGCTCCAAAATTTTGGCTTTTATTTTACATTCAAATTCAAATTAAATTGGCTCCAAGTTTTGGCTCCAACATTTTGGCTCTTACTTTACATTCAAATTCAAATTTAAAATGAAAATTAAATTGGCTCCAAGTTTTGGCTCCAACATTTTGAAATCTATATCTATCATCTATTATCAATTATTAATAAATAAAATAAATTGGTTAAATTATTTTAATTTGAATGTTTTAATATTATTTCGAGTAGATAATAAATAAATAAAAAAATTAAAACAATGATTACCATGAAATATAATATATTATATTATATATTATATATGAAACCCAATTTCGGCTTCAACATCGTGGCTCCAATTTTACACTTAAATTCAAATTCAAATTTTATTTTGGCTCCAAGAATTGGCTCCATCTTTTTGGCTCCAAATTCAAATTCAAAATCAAATTTGGGCTCCAATATTTTGGCTCCAATTCTATTTATTTATTTATTCATTTATTTATTTATTATTATTATTATTATTTATATATTATATTATATATTTATTGTTTATACTTATATATTATATAAATTATATTTGTATAGTAATTTTTTATTTTTTATTTTTGTCTAATATTTATATATATAGCACTATTTTATAATCTATTATTAAATATTAATCTATTCTAAATATATAATATATCTATCTATATAGCACCATTTTATAATATATTATTAATTATTAGAAATTAATATATTCTAAAAATTATTTAAATAAATTGATTATACATATTTTAATTTTTTATTATGATTATATTACAATTGATCCAACCAGATAATAACTAAATCAAATAAATTGAATACTTGCCTAAATATGAATATTTGAAGTCTCATTTGACCACACAAGAAAAATAATTATTATAACATAATATTATATTATATTATATTGTATTATTCTATTATTTATTATTATAATCGAATATTATATTATATTATATAATTATATTATATAAATACATATATATGTTATTAGCACATGGGATTCACAAAAAGTACATCCACCACAAAAAATGGGGATTAATTAATTAGATGTCAAATAAATTATATACTTTTGTCTTGTAGCTCAACTTACTAAGCAAAAAGAACATTTTGATAATTGCACTATCCAATTAATAGTAATTTTTTGTCTTCTAATCTTAATTTTAGCAAACTGTAAAGTTACAATGGGTAACTCAAACCTCCAGCTCCAATTAACTCATTAACTTTCTCAACATAATTACCAAACAAAGCATATGGTATCTTACCCCTAAAACATATAACACATCAAACAAACAAATAATATAATGTCATCAATTATGAATGTTTAAAAAGATATTTGATAATATATAAACCTTTCATCCTCCAGCTCTAAAGTATCATCCTTTTAGTCTTTCCCCCCTTAACAGAAACCCTTTCATCAAAAATTGACATTAAAGCTCCCATTACGTCTATTGGTTAAGAGAACAAAAATATCCATTCATTGTTACTAATATAAAATATTTCAAAAAAAATTTCTAAAATTATATTAATAAATGTATGAATAAATACCTATTAAAAAGTCACAATTAACCTCAGTTTCCGCTATTTCATTGGATTTCATTATTGTGAAACCATTTAAAGGGATATCAGGGTCATCACACCTCATAATAGAAGTTTTTTTTATGAAACAATAACTTGTAACTATGGTTGGTTGCCCTATACGAACCATTATTAGGCAACACATCAAAGTAACTCATCCTACAGGTTTCACCTTCTTTGACAACACCTTTGAATTGTCTCAATACAACTTTTCTAACAGTAGCCTAAATTTTGTTACCCTAATAAAATAAAACCAATTCATAATCAAATACAATATCTCGAATAAAAAAAACATCATTAGAAAGATAATAAATTTTTGTAATTATAAATTTAATAACCATATGTACATCAGAATCAATCAAAACCATTTTCACAGCATATGGCTCATTCGGCTTCGCAATAGGAAATAATTTCCACAAACGAATTACACGCACCTTGAGTCTCCATGATTGTTTATCAATGTTAATAGACTTGACACGATCAACAACAAAAGACATTATTATGATATGAAAATAAAATTTTGCCAACACCAAATATTAAATATTAAATATTCATTCAAATTGCAACACAAATTCAAGCAAAAGAAACTAATACTTCAGATGAGTTAATGAGCTAACATTAGCCTTATTTATATAAAAAATTTGGCTCCAAATCATGGCTCCAACTTCTGGCTCTTAAACAAATATTTAAATTCAAATTCAAAAATCATTTTTGGCTCCAACTTTTGGCTCTTTAATTCAAAAAACATTTTTGGCTCCAAGTTTTGGCTCTTTAATTCTAATTTCAAAATTCAAAATTCAACTTTTAGCTCCAACTTTATTTGGCTCCAACTTTATGTAATAAAAAGCATTCATATTTTATTTATTCATTTAATGTAAATTAATTTTTTATTCATTTTTAAAATAATAACTATAATTATCAAATATTTAATTAATAAATTTACATATATTATTTTTACTTTAATATTTAAAATTATTATTTTATGTATTTTCATATTTAAAATTTTATAAAAAATTAATTTTCTATTAATGGGATGGTCATATCACTATAATTATAATAACCATTATTATAATATTCTATTAATAACAATATACAATTTTTTATTATATCATATAATTATAATATTCTATATTCTATTAGTAACAACACACAATCTTTTTTTATTAAATTATTATAACTATAATCTTCATTAATAATTATGGTTAGTTGCCCTATACGAACCATTATTAGGCAACACACCAAAGTAACTCATCCTATAAGTTTTACCTTCTTTCACAACACCTTTGAATTGTCTTAACACAACTTTTCTAACAATAGCCTGAATTTTGTTACCCTGATAAAATAAAACCAATTTATAATCAAATACAATATCTCTAATAAGAAAAAACATTATTAAAAAAATATAAAATTTTCGTAATTATAAATTTAATAACCATACTTACATCAGAATAAATCAAAACCATTTCAACAGCATATGGCTCATTCGGCTTCGCAATAGGAAACATTTCCCACAAACGAATTATACGTACCTTGAGTCTCCATGATTGTTTATCAGCGTTAATAGACTCAACACGGTCAACAACAAAAGATATTATTATGATATGAAAATAAAAACTTGCCAACACCAAATATAAAATATAAAATATTCATTCAACTCAAATTGAAGAACAAATTCAAGCAAAAGAAACAAATACTTGAGATGAGTTAATGAGGTAACACTATCCTTATTTATATACTAATTTTAGCTCCAAACCATGGCTCCAACTTTTCCCTCTTAAACAAATATTCGAATTCAAATTTAAAAATCTTTTTTGGCTCCAAGGTTTTGGCTCTTAAATTCTAATTTCAAAATTCAAAATTCAACTTTTACCTCCAACATGTTTTTTGGCTCCAACTCTAACTAATAATAACAAAAATTTATATTCTATTTTATTTTATTCATTTAAATATAAATTATAATTTATTTTTCATTATTAAATTAATATCTATAGTTTTTAATTATTTATTACAATTATTAATTATCTAATTAATAGCTTTAAAGTTATTATTTTACTTTAATATTTAAACTTATTATTTTACGTATTTTTCATATTTAAAATTTGACAAAATAGAATAATTTTCTATTAATTGAATGGTCATATCACTATAATCTATTGTTTTATCAAATAATTTTAACTAAAATCTTCATTAATAATGATTATTTATGGTATATTCACATTTATGTCACACTATGGTTATTAATATTAGTTTATTTTATATTTCATATTCTACCCAAATCATATAAAAAAGGTTACGTAAAAGTTATTGTTATTCATTATTCATATCATTATTATTACTATTATTAATATTTTATTTTATATTTCATATTCTACCCAAATATCACAAAATAAAGGATAAAAACGGAAATGCACTGTCCAATCAATAGTGCTATTTTGTCTTCTAGCATATCCTCAATTGTGGATAGATGATTATATTATATATATATATTACTAGAGGTATACTTACAAAAAGTTTTATTCTTCACATGTTACGACATTCAGTTCCTATATGAAATGCTATATCACAATATTATAATAATATTCCTATGCTAAATATGACATGACATTGGCGTAATTAAAATTCTTGCTGCTACTAATGATTTCAAGCATATAACATGAAAATATCAAGTTCAAAAACTGCTCACCAAATACTAGTTGTTCATCTTCGCACATGCACCGAATACAATTTTATAATCAACAAATATTAGCATTTGAAGTTGATATTTTCATGAAACAAATCGATTTGTGCCTAATATTTTACAGCTCTACACTCTACACGTGATTTGAAACTTTCACCCTTCTTAGCATATGTGAAGTGGCACAATCTATCATACCCTTTGCAATTGTGAATTGAAATGGTCGTCACATATGAATTACCAACACTACTCTCTTTTATTTTCCTTTTATAGAAAATGTGTAAGACTACTAATCACTCTTTAATTGTTGACTTGGTTTACCGGTTGCTTTAGCCATATTGCTGAGATAGCTATAACACAGCCAAAGTCACCAAGATTATTGTTTTATTTAGCTGATTGTATCTCAAAAGAATACCTTCTGACTTATTTTTCTCAAGCTAAGTCAACCCTATACTTATGCAAGATATGTAAATATTTGTTTATATTAGTATCTCTAGAAATGAGCATTGGAGGATGATGTATGACCCAGTTCTAGACAACCAAGACTAAGCTCGGTTAAATTCTATATATATAGAATGTTTGGTCAATATCGATGTCACCCAGAGTCTATGTCAGATATATATGGTTTGGAAGTATAATGGTATCACTACCTACTTAGTCCTCATATATCAAGATATTTTTATACTACTCGGTCTTGCCCAACTCAGTTTTATCATTTCTGTTCTTATTAATTTGTCTAATTCATTTCATATACAAATTTATGATTCTTCGTTGATTCTCTACTGACTTTTGTGCTTGCTTGAAGCACATCGATTGGTTCTTTCACTGCCTGTTTAGAGCGCATTTTTGTTAATTGATTTTAAGACTGGTGTGATTAATTAATATAGATACAACATGCTTGTTGGTGGGGTGAAAGTATGACAAGGAATATGGGAGACATTGAAGCTACTAACATACTCAGGTTGAGGCCGAGATAATCAACCCCAACAAACATTGAGTCTTTAGACTCACCAAAAGCCACACAATGGTTGAACTTGCTATCAAAGTTGAACTAATGAACAAAGGGAAGTTTCACGGTTGCAAGGCAAATAATAGATGGCATTGCATTCATGAGAAGTCGTGATTGTGCTGATCTGTGTGTACTCACACCTTGACATACCTTGAATAGTGTGTGGCATGAATTTGCTTAAATCAGACCTCATTTGCTCATCTTCACAACATCTAAGGTAGACTCCCTGGTGATAAATCCATGATTCTATCACAACAGCTAAGGTACGCACCCTTATGGTAAACCCATGAATTTGTCAAATCTCATAGTTGCAAGAAATTGAATACATCAAATGTGTTATATCAAGATAAATACAAGCATTTGAACCCGTGACATAGTTTGCATCTCATACAAAGGACAGTATCCAAATATATAAGATACATAGTGCATAGATAGACACAAGTAATTCATTTTTGGCAATCAAAGCCAATTTGTGGCAAGTTGATAGGTCCAAAGAGCCCATTATGAGCAAGAAGGAAGAATGGTGCAGCCCCAAGTTGGTTAAAGGATTTTAAGTTTGGATAACTTTAAAATATAGACGTTATGAGGAGAGCTGTTTACAGCTAGCATTGTAGCTAGGAATTTGCCACCTGTACGTAGATCCTTGAAAATGTTGTTTTCAGCATTGTATTTAGCCTTGAGGGCCAGTAATAATACAGGGGGGGATGAATATTGGCATTTTCTAGTTTTTGGTAGAGTAGCTTATAGTTGTTAACCTAGCCGTCACATCGATAGGCCTAAAAACCTATCATTTGGTGCTTTCAACCTTGCTCATGCCTCCAAAATCGACTCGGGATTTGGACGAGCTTCTCCAATCCTTGGTGGAGAAAGTGAGTGACCTCCAGATCCAGCAGGCAAATCGCTATGACCAGCTTCAAAATGCTATGGACCAACGTTATGACACTTTGACTGGTGCCATTAATGCCATTTCTGAAAAAGTCTCTGTCATACCTACGTCGGTTAGGCCTAGCACCACACAGCCTTTTGAGGGTCCACCCATTTCTACCAGCACCTTTTTGACCACTCCTTCAGTGATCCACGTCACCTCGGATGGCACCGTTCACCATATTACACCTACCGCGGGTAATACCTCTTCTAACTTACCCCTTCCATCTTTTAATACTCCCGTTTACACTCCACCGCATACCTCTTTTATCCCACCTTTTCCGCCACCACTTGGGGGAAACCATTTCAACCATTTTTTATCCCCTTAACCTTTTCGGCCCCCAAAATTACAACTTGCTTCGTTTGACGGACAAGACCCTCTCGACTGGATCTTTCAAGCAGACCAATTTTTTAGCCTCTACCAGGTTCCATATGACCAACATTTGACTATGGTTGCCTTCTACATGAAGGGTGAGGCTCTTAGCTGGTATAAGTGGATGTATCATAACCAGCAACTGTTCGATTGGACCACCTTTATTCGGGCTCTGGAGATTCAATTCGGCCCTTCATCCTATGAGAACCACCAAGCAGAGTTGTTCAAACTCCGCCAGTATGGCACTGTCTCTGAATATCAACACCGCTTTGAACAACTTTCAAACCGTGTTTTTGGGCTTAATGGGGACACCTTATTAAATTGTTTTATTTCTGGTCTCACATCGGATATCCGAAAGGAGTTGGCCATTCATAAACCTACTTCTATCCATCAGGCAATTGGATTAGCAAAGCTTATCGAGTCTAAGCTGAAGGACTCCAAACCCAAATACACCAACTGGAACCCTTCCACACCTTCCAACCCTCTGCTCCCAAATTCCACTACATTACCAACCCATTTACCCATTAAACACATGAATCAAGCCCAGATTCAGGAACGAAGAGCCCTTGGTCTTTGTTACCATTGTGATGAAAAATACGTTCCTGGACATCGTTGCCAAAATCCTAAGTTCTTAGTCCTCCTTGTGAATGATGAAACACCACCCATTTCGACCATTGAACCAACCCTGGAAACCACCACTCCCACTTTAGACCCTCCGCGTGACCCTGATACTTCTCCTATCCATCTACAATTATCACCTCAACCCTTAATGGAGTTCCTTCACCGCAAGCTCTCCGGTTTCGTGGTACTATTTTGGGCCACTCGGTGACTATTTTGGTGGACTCAGGTAGCTCCCATAATATAATCCAGCCACGCCTGACCTCTTTTCTCCAACTTCCTATTTCATCCACACCAGCCTTCTCTGTCATGGTGGGAAATCGAGGGTTCTGGGTTATGCCCGAGGGTTTCCTTGAAGATCCAAGGTCACTCATTTGAGGCACCCTTCTATGTCTTACCCATACAGGCGCAGACTTAGTTTTGGGTATCGAATGGCTAAGGTCCTTAGGAACAATTGTTTCTGACTTCTCTGTTCCTTGTATGACTTTTAGTCAGGGAGCTTAATCCATTACTCTCATGGGGGACACTGCTACCACCACTTCTTGGGCTACCTTTCCTCAAAATTGTCACCTAGGCCACATGGACGCTATAGCATCATACCATCTCTTATCTGTTTCGCCAAACCCAAACCCCAACCCTAGCCTGGATCCAGATTCCTTCTCCTCATTCCCAAAAGTTTAACAACCACTACTTCAACAATTTGCCAAGGTTTTTGATACACCCCATAGTCTTCCCCCCCTCGGCCTTATGACCACCGTATTCCCCTCCTTCCAAATTCCCAACCAGTCAATGTAAAACCCTACAGATATCCTCACGTCCAAAAAGATGCTATGTTCTCCTTGATTAAGGAAATGCTAGATGATGGCCTCATTGTCCCCAGCCAGAGTCCATTTTCCTCCCCAGTGTTATTGATTCGAAAAAAAGACGGCACTTGGCAATTTTGCGCTGATTATAGAGCTTTGAATGCAATCACCATCCGTGATAGGTTTCCCATACCTACAGTAGATGAATTACTTGATGAGTTACATGGTGCTACTATCTTTTCAAAGATTGATTTAAAAGCTGGTTATCATCAGATTCGCGTATGCCCTGAAGACACTCATAAGACGGCATTTCGCACCTTTGAAGGGCATTATGAATTTCTAGTAATGCCATTCGGTCTCACTAATGCGCCTGCAACATTCCAAGCCGCTATGAATGATCTTTTTAGACCATACTTGCGCAAATTTGTGCTTGTTTTCTTTGATGATATCTTAATTTTTAGCTCTTCTGTGCAGGACCATTTAATTCATTTATATACAGTATTTCAGTTATTACAGGAGCATCAATTCTTTGCAAAACTGCCCAAGTGTGTGTTCGGGGTGCACTCAGTATCTTATCTGGGGCACATCATCTCTGAAAAAGGTGTGGAACCCGACCCGGACAAGGTGCAAGCTATTCTACACTGGCCTACACCTCTTTCTCTCGCCGCACTCCGTGGATTCTTGGGATTAACTGGTTTTTATCGCCGATTTGTTCGGTACTATGCAAAGATCGCATCACCACTCACATATTTACTTAAAGGCAATTCATTTCAGAGGTCTCAAGAGGCTGACTCCGCCTTTACACTTTTAAAGGAATCTATGACCCAGGCACCTGTTTTACAATTGCCAAACTTTTCTCTTCCCTTTGATGTGGAAACGGACGCTTCTTCCACGGCAATTGGGGCTGTCCTCTCACAGCAAGGGCATCCGGTTGCTTACTTCAGTAAAAAGTTGTGTCCCAGATGGTAGACCGCTTCAACCTATGCCAGAGAAATGCTTGCTATTACTGATGCAGTCAAGAAATGGAGGCACTATTTAATTGGTAGTAAATTCCAAATTTTTACAGATCAGAGGAGTCTAAAACACTTATTAGATCAAGTGTATCAAACTCCAGAACAACTTAAATGGGCTACCAAACTTCAAGGGTTTGACTATGAGATTTATTTCAGGCTGGGAAAGGAAAATAGAGTCGCGGACGCTCTTTCCCGCTCTCACTCTGAAACCTCGGAGGAGACTTCCGTGACTATGTTATTGGCCATTTCCTCCCCTATTCCTCAGTTATTGGACTCCATTCGCCAATACTTTACCAACACTGATTCCGGTCGTGAATTTCTCCAGAAGTGCCAATCGGATCCAATTACTCAAGATTTTTTTCAGCTTTCGCATGGTCTAGTCTTATTTCAGGGATGCATTTTTGTTCCCAATTACCAGGGCTTCCGCACCCACCTACTCCAAGAATTCCATGGCTCACCTTCAGGAGGCCACTCTGGTCCCAAACCAACTATTGCAAGATTATCATCATCTTTCTATTGGCCAGAACTTGCCTCGGATGTTAAGACCTTTGTGGCATCTTGCATAACCTGTCAAAGAAATAAATACATACCATCAAAAGTGCAGGGTTTGTTGCAACCTCTCCAATTACTGTCCCAAGCATGGGAAGATCTCAGTATGGATTTTATAACCGGCTTACCCCCCTCTCGCGGACACTCAGTGATATAGGTGATTGTAGACCGTTTCACCAAATATGCTCATTTTGTGGGACTCCCGGCCAAGTTCTCTGCTTCAGCTTTAGCTGGTCGATTTGCAACGGAAGTATGTAGACTCCACAGTGTTCCAAGGTCTATAGTTTCCGACAGAGATAGTATATTCCTCAGTGACTTCTGGCGTGCTTTATTCAAAATTCAGGGTACTCAGCTCCGTTTCTCCACGGCGTATCACCCGCAGTCTGACGGACAAACGGAAATGGTGAACCGCTGCTTAATAGCATATTTGCGTTGCTTCGCTAGTGATTTTCCCACTCATTGGTTCTTGTATTTACATATAGCAGAATTCTGGTATAATTCTTCCAAGCACTCCTCCATTGGAATGTCCCCATTCTAAGCCTTGTATGGACGCAAACCACCATCCATTTCTGATTTCATTCCCTTTCAAGGGTGCCCGGCAACAGTAGCCCAAAGCATTCAGGAATGGCGAAAAGTTCTTAAAGTCATTCGGGAAAATCTTTGCAGAACTACACAGAGGATGCATGAATATGCTAACAAACATCGCCAGGACGTCACCTTCAAGGAAGGAGACTGGGTTTGGGTTAAGCTTCAACAGAATAGGCAGCTCTCTCTGAGTTTGGCTAAATATTCCAAACTACGGCAACGCTTCTATGGACCTTATCAGGTTCTTCGCAGAATTGGAACTGTTGCTTATGAATTGGCGTTGCCGACCGAAGCGAGGATTCATCCTGTTTTCCACGTTTCTCTTCTCCGACGTTTTGTGGGAGCACCACCGCAGGTTCCTCCTCCTTTTCCGCTGTTGGTCTCTTCCGAGGAACAAGAAATTGATCAGTTGCATGAGAATGAGCCCCACCAACCAACTCTAATCACTTCTCCAACGTTTCCTCCATTGGCTAAGGAAGTGGGTGCCTCTCCACCGCCCAGTCACTCTCCAAGTGCTGTTTCCCATGCATCCTCACCACCTCCGTTGACCACTCTACCAACGGTTTCCATGACTTCAGATGCCGCGAGTCCGTCCATTCCAAAAAGCCCACTTCCAGTCTTTGAGGACAAAGACTCTTCTGACCGGGAGAGTATTGATAGGTCCAAAGAGCCCATTATGAGCAAGAGGCCCAAAAGAATGGTGCAGCCCCAAGTTGGTTAAAGGATTAAGTTTGGATAACTTTAAAATATAGACGTTATGAGGAGAGCTGTTTACAGCTAGCATTGTAGCTAGGAATTTGCCATCTGTACGTAGATCCTTGAAAATGTTGTTTTCAGCATTGTATTTAGCCTTGAGGGCCAGTAATAATACAGGGGGGATGAATATTGGCATTTTCTAGTTTTTGGTAGAGTAGCTTATAGTTGTTAACCTAGCCGTCACATTGATAGGCCTAAAAACCTATCACAAGTCTTCATAACTTCTCAAACCGTATGCCTTTAATAATATAACATTTCTTGTACTTGATGTGAGGTAATGATTGCATCATCATATGATACCATATTATGTTATTGGAGAATCCATGTCCTACTCTGGATTAAGATAGCAACGATCTGTTCTGCTGATTTTGCTTCGTTGGAGATTTGGAAATGTAACACTTGACTATAAAATTTGAGAAATACACACTATTTCGAAAAAGATCGGCTTTCAATGCCAAACATGCTTGTTGGTTGGGGTAAGTGTGACAAGGAAGATGGTAAATATTGACCATAATTCATGAGAGAATTGAGAAGGAAGTGAAATAATTTTTTATTACACGTTTGGATATGGTGAATTACTTTCAGCAAGAACTTAGGACTCAAAATTGCTATTACTACTCAATTGCACA
Organism: Pueraria montana var. lobata; assembly: GCA_026413185.1. Lineage (NCBI taxonomy): Eukaryota > Viridiplantae > Streptophyta > Magnoliopsida > Fabales > Fabaceae > Pueraria > Pueraria montana. The sequence continues at coordinate 20,643,990 of CM048646.1, forward strand.
GATACTCTCGATAAAAAAAGAGCACCCAAAAGATCTTCTATTTCAGGTACTTAAATCTTTTACTCACTTCATTCAAAAGATCCCTCTAGTTTTGATTGGTTTGTCATGGGAGAACAAATTATAGTATGAAGGAAAGAATGTGTGAGAGCACTAATAGTCATAGCAAATATATTGGCACAATTACGTGATATGTTTTAATGACGTACATGTGACATTTACAACCATTTCATCATGATTATATACTCCAAGGGGCAAAAATTGTTAATGGATATATGCTCAAAAAATTCAAAAGTGTGTCAGTAAGTTCATTTCATTCATTTCACAATTCGAATATGAAAAATACCTAGAAGACTAAGACTAGCTTACTAAACTTAGTTGATTTGCACAATACAATCTTGTATTGCTCTGTTTCTTTTTCAAAAAGAAAATTGTAGGAAAAGTACACAACTGATCCATAAATCACAACAGAATCAAGATCCTCGGGTACTTAACAAAGCCTACATCATGAAGGCTGACTTCTTCTCAAAGGACACGTAGGTTGAAGTCCGATCTAATCTTATGGGATGCCATGAAAAGGTCGGCCAATGTCAGTTGAATTCGGTTAATGCGAAGGAAAGTGAGGATTGTGTTGATCGTGGTCAGGTTTGATGGGTTCACTAGGGATGCTTTGATTGGACACCTATAAGTCGAATGCTTCAATATATACACTTCTAAACAAAAGCTAAGGTATTTCTCCTTCTTTGTGGGCCCTCGTGGCATCTTCACGTTTCATATGCTTTGATCGGACACCTACAAGTCGAATGCTTTTATACACTTCTAAACAAAAGCTAAGGTATTTCTCCTTCTTTGTGGGCCCTCGTGGCATCTTCACGTTTCATATGCTTTGATCAAAATAGAAACAAAATTTTATGGTCACACTTAATTCCACTATGCTTGGATGTTATTATGCCATTACAACATATTATAACATCATGTTATCATTGATAAACAAGTCCAAACAGTGGCTCATTATAATGCATTACTGTCGTGAGAATTATAAATTTATCCCATGCATGCTAATATGGAACGGTTCTCTCTAAATTCTACTTTGAGGACCGAAAATTCAAATAGTCCCATGATGATGTATAACTGTTTAAAACACTCAAGTGTTTGTCGGTAAGATTATTTCGCAGCTCAGACATAAAAAATAGCCTAGTGACAAATACTACAGTTATTTCATTTCACTCATTTTGTTTTCATATCTTAGTATAAATATATCTCACATGTACATGTTGCTGTGATGGAACTCATTTGTCAATGAAATCCTTTTACTATTCATGAATATGTCTACTGGATCTATGTCTTAACTTGCTTATAATTTGTTCATACATATTGTTACTCTCTGATACAACAAGTTGGTGAGTGGAAAGGGAGAGATAAGGTGAAAAGGAGATATAAGGTTGACCAACATCATAAGGTTTTCACCTTATGTCGGCAACACTGCCACACAATGCATCATAAGGTCTTCACCTTATGTTGGCTTCGCAGCCACACAACTTGATTTACATAATAAGGCCTACTCCTTATTGTACATCAACTTCACAGCCACACAACTTAATTTACACAATAAGGCCTACTCCTTATTGTACATCGGCTTCGTAGCCTCATAGCTTAAGTAATAAGGTTTACATCTCACTACACAACTCAGGAAATATAAGGTCGGACAAAAATAGTAAGGTCTTCACCTTATTAAACATCGGCAATACAGTGAATACACCTTATTAATCATAAAATTTTATGATTGCTAAATTTAGTACGATAGTTTCATTATTTCACTCATTCATTTAACTCTTTTGTCTACTACTTATTGGCAATATTCAATCGGATTTCATGCAATAAGGTTCGCACCTTATTTCACACATCGGCTTTGACCTCACTAGTTCACATCGGCTTCAGCCTCATATCTCAAGCAATAAGGTTCACATCTTATTATACATCGGCTACGACCTCACATCTCATGCAATATAAATTGATATTACTTAATTTGATATCGTCAATTTCCATTTTACATTTGTTTTGATATTACAAAAGGAGCAGTACATATTATTCTAGGCCTACATAGGCCTCGCAATTATTCACCAACTTAAAGTCTCATGTTTCCTACATCTCGGACAACGTAGACCTCCAGATGATTCATCAATCGACTTCTTAATCAAGCCATTTCGACTTACAGTTCTTGCTTACAACACTCACAACTTGTGGGGTTACATAACATCTCGGTCATAAGAAATCCGATAGACTTTTTTATTAAGCCACTTTGCACAAACTGTACTCGTGGCTTGGGGGGCTTGTGTATTGGCCAAGATATAAATCGGCTATTTGACTTATTAGTGGATAATAACCACTCAACCGCCTAGCCCACTACATCACAAACAGGTAACCACCTATCCCTCTAAACTGACAAACTCTACTGTTATAAAATAAAGGGGTACATTGGAGGTAAAGATATCTTTTAACTCTATTAGAACTCTGATTATCACTTACTGACTTGAGCATCGGAGTGGCTTTGCAGGTTGCAACCCCGCTGTCGGAGGAGCTCGGCATACCGAGTAGGAGCACCTCGGAAGTCGATAAGAACAGACTCCTTGCTCTCTTTCACTTACTTTGTTTCCCCCAATTTAATCTCTTGCTTCGGATTTCCTTTCTTCCTCGTTTGCTTTGTCTCTTACTCTAACATTAGGTTTTTTTATCCTCCAAGCTCTCCAACAACACGGTACATTTACGCTCCTCTTTTTTTTATTTTTTTATTTATGCATCATTAAAATTGCTTTTGTGATTCACGAATTTTACGCATAAATCGTCGAAAGAGCCTCTCATTGTTTTTCTCGCATATTCTCTGTATTTTCCGCATATGGCTGGGAGTTGTGATTACCAGTGGCGGAGCTTAGTTTACAGTGAGTTGTTAATTCTGGGGTTTCGTGGCGTGCAGGGTTTAGGTCATAACAAAATGGCAATTAACGTTCTCGGGGCGTTGCAGCCACTGATGCACGCGCTGCGCGCCGAGTTGGAGCGGACTCGACATGACTCGGCGCTCGCGCTCTACCACACTTGAGTCTTGTTCAGAGCAACCGAGTGAAGCTGGTGAAACTCGGGTGGTCCCCACGCTGCTCTCGATGGTGCTGCTGATCCTGTGCAACCTCGCCGTGTGCATGGGGTGGTGCACGATGATGCTGGGCGCCAACGCGGTGGAGATTCTTATGGGGTTGCTTTTATATATTGTTGGGCAATATGAAACCCGGCTGGAGGTTTCTCTAAATTGTCAATTGCTTTTTTATATTTCCAAGTTTAATGGAATAATTGTATCTATGATTTCTACTGTTGAAATGTTGCTATGCCATTTTATTATCCAATATTAATCTTCACTGAATTGTACCTGGATTGCAGCATCTTCGCTCTCAATAAGTCAATAAGATGTTGCAAGTATCATGGCACCTCAAATTTTTTACAAATTTTATATAAAATGATTGGTTTGGTTTGTGAAGATAATAAATTATATCTATTGGCTGGTTCACTTTGTGGATAAAAAGTAAAGCATTCTTGCCATGATGTGCATCACTTAACTTTTTATTAACGTTTTTTTCATGGTTACAAAGCCTTCTAACTTACCTTCCTGACTCAAGTGGAAGTATCACCTAATAATTATTGCTTCCAAGCTTTTGATACTTGTAACGTTTTGAATCATTGGTACCTAATGAGTAATGACCATGATGATATCTTATAATGTGTTGAAAAACTAATGCTCTGTTATCAAGACCTGCATAAGTAACATGATATAATGTTCCAAACTGTTTGGTGATGCATCAAATGTTAGTAGTGCAACACGTACCGCTACTTTGGGCTGCTTCATATAAAAGCTAAACCAGCATGTTAGTAAAAAAAAAAAAATCTAGTTTTAGTGTTTCCAATAGATCATTTTAGTTTTAGTATAATTAAATATTAGGATCTTTGCCTTATAGCATTATCAAAAGTTAAGTAGATTTACAGCAATAATGCATAAAACTAGCTCTGAGTGCACCTTGTGTAACCTTAAAAGTGCTATGATTACTGTTATTTGTGTTATGCAGTAGTTTTCTTGCTTGTCTTAAAAGCATTCGTTTACTTTTGTTGTTAGACTTTTCATGCTAGAAATAAGATCACGTCTTTAAAAGTAGCTTGTTAAAATATATAACTTATATTTTTGCAGTTATGGCAATTACAAGAGGAGGTAGTGTTGCACGACATAGACAACGTGCAAATGCTCGAGTACCTGTAGTTAATGATCACGAGGAACCTTAGGAGGTCCATGTAAATGCTTCTGCGAACCCTCAGGCAGCAGGGAACTTTTCAGGAGGTCCTGAGGATTTGTCGGTCCTCAGGCATTTTTCAAATCATGTTGCTACTTGCCTATGGAACAAAGAGGTAATTAATTGTCATTGATTGCTTTTTGAATTTAATGTTTAAAAAATTCTTATAGTGATCAAATCACAAAACTTATTTGGTTGCAGGATCGTGGTGCACTTAAGGTCGTCAATCATGGAAGAAAACTAAAAAAAATTGACATCAAGAATCAACAAATACGAAGAGTGGTATAGAACTCTGGCTTAGCACCATTTCTTGATTGTAGCTACCACATGGTGGACAAGGGTCTCTTATCTGCATTTGCTGAGCGATGGTAGTGAGAGACGAGCTCCTTCCACTTGCATATAAGAGAGATCACTATCACTCTCGATGACGTGTTATGCTTATTACACCTGCCAATCACAAGTGCGCTTTTCAGTCAGCCAGTCATGGACATTGACATTGCATGCAAGTACCTGGTGGATCTGTTAGGAGTCTCACACAAGGATGCAGTCCTCGAGACAACCGCTATGAGAGGTGCTCATGTAAGCATAGGTTGGTTGAAATATGTTTATGAGGCGAGGTGCCAAGAGCAGTGTTGGGATTTTGCTGCGAGGGCTTTTCTTCTACACTTGGTTGGTTGCACAATTTTTGCAGACAAGAGTGCAACGTATGTGGATGTTGTATACTTGGACCTATTCCATGACCTCTCAGCTTATGCATGGGGTGTAGCTGCTTTGACATTCTTGTATGAGCACCTCGATGCTGCTTGTGTCTATAGCAATAAGCAGATGGGTGCCTACATGACCCTTTTACAGGTGAATAACTTTCATATTCTATTGTGTGTAACGTAAAAAGGGTGTATTGCTTTGAATTTCATCAAAACTAAATTGTGTGCATCATTAATGCTATTAGAGGCATGGATCTTTGAGTACTTTCCTTGAATTGGTTCTCGTCAATTGTCTAAGACATACATTGAGCAAGCTCCTCGTGCCAGTTGTTGGACACCTAGCAGGAGTGCAGTTGATATGCTTCCTGTTAGGAGGGACCTAGACGCAATCACTATTGATGATGTTTGTTGGATGCCTTATGGTGATCACAGAGTTCATCAACCATTAATGGACAGAGCATTGTATTCAAGGTGGCTTAGGTGGGGTCGTTACAGGCATGTGCACCTGCCGGAAAGGGTGTTATTTATGAAGTTACTGATGTGGTGATCTCTCTTGAGGAAATTGATGACAGGTGGCTTCACTATGGAGATTATGTAGTGGATGTCACCACTAGAGGTCCTCGGGTGGTGCATCAGGAGATTGTGGTGATGGATACATGCAATGGTTCCATCGGATTTTGAACCCATTTATTACTCCACCATCTGAGGGAGAGCTTCAGAGGATGCCCCAGAGACAGCCTGTTACGGTTCCGCAGTCTAGTACCAATGACCATGATCCTGCAATGGTAAATTTATATCATTCACAATAAATAACTTTTTGTATCTATTTCAAATTACACCGAGTATGTTGTCTTTATTATTATTTTTTTTATCAGCATCTTGACTTTATTGTTATTTGCAGGAGAAGTTTGAAAGGATTTCTAATATTCTGCAGTTGATGCTAGATAGGAGACTAGTAGAGGAAGGAAGTGAGAGTTGGGATCTGACTAGTCAAGCACTGAACATAGCACGTGCTGGGAGTGGAGAGCAACTCAGATATGAAAAGAAGAAAAGGAGTTGAAGATATCTCAGTGCATATCATGATTTGTTTTATTTTAGTCATGACTTTTTAGACTTTTTCATGTTGACCAAGTTGCTATAGTTACTTTGTTTAAGCTGGTGAAGATCGCAGCCCTGCAAACTTTTAATTTATTCACAACCATGTGAAAATGTCAGGCAGAATTGGTATAATTGCAAATTAGGTAGTAATTCTTTTTGGTATGGGAATTATTGGTGGTGTATTAGATAGGGATATGTGTTTTGGAGATCTTATCAAGGGAGGACATCTGCAAAGTGTGTTGGAGGGTTTCATGTTAAAACAGGTGACAGTGCTTGTTTGCACATTTCATTTTTAGTAAGGCAAAAAGTTTCCATTTTCTGCTAAAGTTATCTCAGATAGATAGTTATAAAGTTTGTCAGTTTAATGTGTGCTGTTTTCTGCATAAAAAAATACTTGCATGTTGTGTTTTCCCTTCATTTAAGAATGGAAAATTTGACAATGAAATTCCCGATTATAATTATTTTTACTATTCTTGTATTTAATTAGTTTGTTCCAGAACTTGAACAATCGTTTGTATAGACCTGGAAAATATTTTTTTGGTTCATTACCAGTCTTCTACGGTGAATTTGTAAAAAAAGATTATTGTAAATTTTCGACTTTTCGGATACAAGTATTAAAAAGATGGTAGCTTAAAATATATGGAACTAACTCTCGAAAAGATTATTTTTATTCTGCAGAATGGAAAATACCAACTCACACTTCACTTATTTTGTTTTTATCATTTCTACTATAATCAAACGAGTGCAAAGAATGATTATATCACATTGCCATTTCTACACTTTTTAAATAGTATTTTGACTTTCTTAAATTTATATAACTCTTTTATACATATTTTTTTATAGAATGGTACCCAGGTGCCTTGCATGCGTAAAAGTAAGTTTATGAATAAATTAACATAATAACAACAACAATCTGAAATAAAAAAAATAATAAAAAAATGAAATATTGCGGCAAAGGTAAAAGTAAGTTTATGAATAAAAAATGTAATAATAATAAAAAAAAAGAGTAAAAGTAAGTGTAAGGATATTAAAATCAGTAGTGTTTCAACCCTTGGTAATGTCTACGTAATGCACTTTTTCTGTAGATAATGACCTAAAATGTTGCATACGACTAACGTATGGAATGCTCTAAGAACGCGATTCAGGTTTGCAATATTTTGACCATAGCAAATCTACAGGCGGTAATGCAGACTCAACCTTCAAAATGACCTGTAAATTAGTTAAAATCAAACAAAGTCAATAACTAAAATTAAAATAAATTTAAATTAAATATTTGATTTAAAATGAAATGCATCGTAGCATACATGTACAAAGTGATTATATTGGACAAATCCAATAGTAATAAGTCGGTGACTTGACTTAGATAACAGTGGTGGACCTCTAAGAGGGAACATTGTGATGCTTACCTTTAAGGATATAAAGACTAGGACCACTTTATATCTTGAGGCAATTACATAATCCATCTCTGGCATGGTCATCCAATTATCAACATATGCATGTCTGTCAACATACAAAGATTGCCTCAATTCATCCACTTGGTCACGGCCTCCAAAGAGCATAGAGTAATCATCCTTATATTGTTGAAGCTCTTTAATCAAATCTTGACAAACTAGAGTAATCCCATCCGCTTTCACATCAATAATGTCTTCAATAAATGGATGGAACACAATTGGAAGAGACTCCATATATGGTAGAACTTTCCTATGTTTTGACCCATGGAATGATTTTTGAGATGAAGGGCGAACATATGTGCTATCATGGGCAGAAAGCAATTCATCAACATGCTCCCAATATGAAGGATCACGTTTAACTGATTTGTCTTTCTTTGACGTAGGACCATTGGGAGCAGGGACGAATCCAGAAATGCATCAAAGGAGGGCCGAAAATTTTTTTTTACACAATTATTTAGATATCTAACTTCTAATAAAGAATTATTTAATAAATAATAACTTTCATAAAAACATTATGTGTAAAACTAGAGATAAAATCTACTGCTAAAAAGAAATTAAGCAAACATTAATTCAACACTATTTTTTTTATTCATTTTCTTTTATCAACATTTTTTTTAATTTTTTTCTTCTCATGTATATATGAAGGAGCATGAGGGAGGGGGGCAAGGCACCTGCTTGCCATCCCACCCCCCCCCCCCCCCCCCCCCCCCCCAAAATCCGTCCTTGGGAGCACTCTTTGTTCTTATCTTTTTAGGAGGTGGACACATTGAAGTTGTATGAGGATATATTAGTTCACGCAATTTAGCCTAAAGAGTAATTTTCCCAACATAATCATGTTCCTCAAATCGCTTTAGCAAAGCATCTATTTCTTGTTGCAGCAATAATTCAGACCCCTTGTCATTGTTTCCTTGGTAACCAAAGTTTAACCTCCTCTAATGAACATCAATTGCATCCAAGGGAATTGGGAGGCACATCATACTGTACCTAGCAAGGTCACATGCACAAGGTAGACCATGTGTAGTTCTAATTGTGTAGCCACATATAGAACTATCAATACCAATAGTTTTAACTTAGTCATACTCGTGAAGTATATGACTCCATGCACTCCTTGATACAAATCCCCGCAACTTGGTGTAGAATGGAGTATCATGCCTGTGTTCCACTATGTGTATGCTTTTTTCGAATGACGCCTTAATCTGTGTGTGTTGCAATGTAATCATGTTGTTCACAGCTTCCCAACAACTACACAAATCACCCCTACTATCTTCAAGCATTCTCTTCAACCTCCAATATTTAATGTGCTACCTCAACCCTGTTAAGTAACGCATAATAAACATAATGGTAATAATCTTAACATAATAATTATAATAATAAAAATAATAATTAGCATTGTAATAATAATACTTACCATAATAAAAAAATTATTAAATTAATAATTAGCATAACAACAACAACAACAACAACAACAACAACAACAATAAGTAGCATAATAGTAGTAATAATTAACATAATAATGTTGACATAATAATTAAAATAAGAAAAATAATAATTACCATCATTATAGTAAAATTAGTAGTAATAGTAGTAGAAGTAATAGTAGTAGTAGTAGTACTACTACTAATAATAATAATAATAATAATAATAATAATAATAATAATAATAATAATAATAATAATAATAATAATAATAATAATATATTTTCATGATACATAATTAAAATATAACTTTGAGCATAACTATTGGTTGTTGTGTTACCCAAATGCATCACCCGATCTATCCATGCCGTGACAAATTTTTTCTTATGTGGAGTTAGCCACATATACTTCACATAATCAACAAAAATAGGAAAAATTGAGCAAACCTTCTCAAATAATGTCAAACGCTATAGTCACCCTCATTGGGACAATTAATAAGATTGTCCTAGGCATCCATGATTAGGTCCCATTTCTCCTTCGGATGAACTATCAACTTGCATGTAGCCTTCACATTCTTGTTGATATGAAAACGACATAACAAATTAGAAGAGCTAGGAAAAACTACCTGCATCGCATTCATCAGAGCAATGTCTCTGTCAATCACAATCACTTGAGGAATCTCATTGCTATTGACAATCAATCCTCTTAACTTCTGTAGTGCCCAAGTGAAGTTATCAACTCGCTCAGATTCCACATAAGCAAATGCCACAGAGAACGTTAACTTTGTCGAAGTGACACCAACAATCTCAAGTAGTGGCAATCGATACTTGTTGGTTCTATAGGTACTATCAATGAGCAAGACAATGTAGAAAGTACCCAGAAGTTTAATGGCATCTGGATGTGTCCAAAATATATCTCTAATAACGTCAGAACCGTCCTCCTTTCTATACCAATACACATATTGGTTATGTTCCAATAATTTCAATAGGTGTTACATTTATGTCCTAGGACCTTTCTGAGAGGATCAATAAGCTTGTCGAGCATTGTAAATGTGCTTAATAGTAGTGACATTGTGCACATTATGATCTTTCAACGTCGATAATATGCTTCTTAGCTTTACCATGTTCTTTGTCATATCAGTGACCAAAGACTTCTCTTCCGCACTCAATCAACTAGCATACACATGACCTACCAATGTTTCTACTAAGTCGTGGTTGTGACAACCACACATTACCTTAAGAATCCATCCTTCAACCTTTTTTGAAGTTTTTCCCCTTAGCCTGAAGGGACACTCACATTTTTTGCTACCAGTCACCTTATTAGATAATTCATTCTTGTATCGTCTTCTATATTTTCCACTTTTTTCGCAACTCAGAATTACGAATGTCTTTCCTTTCTTATGTCCTGTATTTGTGGCTGACCTCAAAATAACAAGGACAAATCCATTCTTCATTGCAACTTCTCGGGCCCAATTCAACATCACATCTCGAGAAGGAAAAACCTAAAAGAATAAATAAAAATTTATTTTCATGGTCATGTATGTAGTGATAACTAACAAAATTAATTTACCATTCAATTAGCTCTATTGTGTTGAATGCATCACTACAATCAATGATCTTATTTATTGCCTCATCAGTCGGCATACTCACCACGTCAGACATCTTACTAACATGAACTGAAAAAAATAATCATTTTTTTTATAAAAGAAATAAAGTTGTGAAGGAAAGAAAATAAAAAAACTAAATTTGATAATGTTATTTTTTAGAACATGAACGCACGTCGCGCTGTAAGTTCTTTAAGCATTATTCCGGAAAGAACAAAAAGTACTTTCCGGAATAATGCTTAAACAACGTGCAGCGTGCGTTCCATAATCGAAAAGGCAAGAAAGAAAGGTACATACCTAGTCGCTCACAAATTCGATTGTGGTTCACTCACAAATTCAATTGTGGTGTTTTCCTTATGAAAGTCAATATGATGAATTGATGTTAAGATAAAACTTTACCTTCGATTGACAAAAGAGGGAACGAGAGAAATAAATGAGAAGGGTTTGGAGAACAACTGAGATAAAATACAGAGAATAAGGTTTATACTTTTTTATAATATATATATATTTTTATAATATATATATATATATATAAGGGAATTTTTGGTATAGAGAGTATTTATGATAGTAAAATTTAAAAAAAAACAAAAAGGGAGTGTACTTAGAAAAAAAGGGGAGTGGATATAGCAAAACTCCTAAGGCAATTTTATGGTGAACCCATGAAATAAGTGGTTCACCGGTTAGTTACAATTTTATCACCATTAGATATAGTATAAATATAATGAATGGCATAGATTGTTTACCAGTAACCTGAACAATCTAGCTTTGAAAAAAAAAAAACATAAATAACAAGTTGAAATATTTAATCTATATTATATATAAAACTGGTCGTTCTTTTTACTGTAACAATATGTCAAATCGATCTACAGTAATATCATGCAAAATAATTTTATCATACTATAATATACTATAATAAAATAAAATATTATTATAATGAAAAAAATTAATAAACATCATATTTATACTAAAAAATGTTATGATAATATTTACACTAAAAAATGATTATAATAAAGTAATCTAATATTCATTAATATTTATACCAGTATCATAAAACAGATAAAATAATTATCAATATCAATTATTATATTATAATATATGATAACAATTTGATAATTTTAAATCTATCTATCTATCTATCTATCTATATTCTATATTTTTATTATTATATAAAACACAGTTGTTGACTAGGACTGGTTGTCCACGTATCAAATTCTGATAACGTTTTTCTCTTTCCAGATTTAAATAAACAAAATTTAAATTAATATATCCTGATCAACTTTATATTTTAAAATAATATCATCATAATCAAAATTTAAAATTATATTTTAAATGTTTGAAAACCTGCATAATATATTAATATTTTAATTAAAGTAATTTTAAAAATTTACTGATATTGATTCATTCAATTTTTGTAATAATATTTCTACTTTTATTATTATTATTATTATTATTATTATTATTATTATTATTATTATTATTATTATTATTATATATGAGATTAATATTTAAATTTAAGTCTAAAGTTAGAATTTAAAATTTAAATTAATTGCATCAACTTTAAAATTATTTAATTATTTTAAAATTAAAATATTAAATTTATGACAATTTTACAAAATTATGAAATAATTAACTTAAGTCTTTTTTAATCTTAAATGCATGACATTAAAATATTTTAATAATAGTAATAAATATAAGTATAATTAAAAAAATACATTTTAAATTTTTTAATAAAGTAAATTAATTCAATCTTAATTTATGATAATGATATAATAATATAATATGATTGGAATTAATTTTATTTTATATAATTGATCAAATTAAATGATTTTGATTGCAATTAATACTAATATAATTGATTGCAATTAAATGGTAATCAAAATTTTATAAAAAAAATCTTTCCTTAATATTACGATTATGTTTATATTTCATAACTCAATTATAATTATGTCAAATATCAATATCAATATAATTATATGATTATTTTCCGTAATTAATTAATATGGTTATAAAAGCAGTGATACTAGGAGTTGATGATGGTGGATTTTCTACGACGGGTCATGGGATACTTGCAGAGATAATTGATTGTTGTAATTTCAAGTGGCGTTCAAGATCAAGACATTTCATTAATGGTCAAATGGTAAATACAATTTGGAATCTGCTCAAAAACTTGAGACTCGCATGACATGTTGCCCCCTAGCTAGAAGACAAGCAAACTCAACTCAACTGTGTAGTTTGTGAGTTCTTTTAGTTAAAATTAATTTTCCTATTATTTTTATGTTATTTTTGTTATATAGTTTTATTTGTCTATATGTAGAAAATTATTTACTTCAAGAAAATGGCATTGTGAAATTATATAATATTTTTTTTAAAATGAGTTATATTATCAAATAAAGACATCTAATTATCTTTTATTATTTTTATTAATGAATAAGTTCCTAATTGCAAAAATTTGAATTAGTTTTAAATATTTTTAAGTAATATATATAACAAATTAACAACATTGTCAACATACTTTATACACGCAAAAACATGTGTTTCCTCCTCAATAAACTCGTGCATCGCACGTGTACTATCTATCTAGTATATGTTATATAAAACACAGTTGCTGACTACGACTGATTGTCACGTGTCACATTCTGTTGACATTTTATATAATATATTGATTGATTGATTGAAATTTCATTATTAATTTAGTATCATTAATCAATTAATTAATTATTGATTAGCACAATCACAATTTTAATATTTGTAAGACATTTAATATATTTAAAATTTTATTTCCAGATTTAAATAACAAAAAATTAAATTAATTTTTGATTAATATTTTAATTAAAGTAATTTTAAAATTTTACTGATATTATTATTATTATTATTAGTGGAAACACAGGCATTGTTGCACCTGTGTGTCCGTATTTCTATTGTGCTAAATTTGATATATCGTAAAAAAATAAATATTATTATACATGGACATGTATATTAATTTTAGTCATTAATTTAGTTTTTACTTAATACATGTTTATAAGTTCTGTATTTTTATTACACTAAATTTGATATATTGTAAAACTTTTTTTTTTATTATATACTTGTGTATATTAATTTTACTTTGATATATTTTTTTATAATTATATGCATATTTTTTCTTCTTAGGTAAGATACTAAGTTTCTGAGAAATTTGTAAAATTTTAATTTTTTATATTTTAAAATTTAATTTTGGATTATTTCTATAGAGACATCTCGATTGAAGAGGGTGCTGCTATGAGCAACCAACCTTTCACCCTTCTTTTTCTAAAAAAAAAAAAAGCCTCACTATTTTTTTTTTATGTGTCAGAAATTTACAAAAGACAACTAAGAACTAGGAAAAACAGTGCCCAGAGCATCAGCAGTGATTCAAACAAGCAGAGAGGTTGGGCAGTCCTCCAAAATATCAAGATGAATACAAGATGAAGATCCACGCTTTGCCAACCAATCAGCGCAAGAGTTTGCCTCTCTTAGGGTGTGTTGAATCAGAACTGTCCAAGGATATGAGAGAAGATCCCGAATTTTCTTGATGATTAACAGCATGAGGATGAAAAGAAGGAACCTCTTGAACTAAAAGATGGTAAGCATTCATGGAGTCTATTTCACAAATCAAGTTCATATAGCCTGCATCCCAAGCTAGTTTGAGACCTTGATAAATTCCAAACAGCTCTGTATGAAGGATTGTTGCAGTGCCACAAAAGCTCGAGTACCCATGAACCCACTGGCCAAGATGATTGCGGAAGATACCTCCAAACCCCGATAACCCAGGATTCCCTCTCGAGCTGCCGTCCGTGTTAAGCTTTATGAAGTGTTGTTGAGGGGGCTTCCAGCTGACGAATCTAATACCACTATCCTCCTTGTTTCTAGAGACAGTAGTGACGCATAATCTGATTGCGAAGATACCAAATAGACCAGTCATAATCATCAAAAGCTGATGCATTCCTTGCCTTCCAAATAAACCAACATGTGATAGCAAATAAAATACCACGTTGACTCTTGACGTGATCCCTCAGCCACGTTGCTCCATCAATGAGGTAAAAACCTGGATTGCTATCAAACTGCAAATGGTTCCAAATTTGTTTAGCTTTAGGGCAGTCCCTAAGAAGATGGACCCAACATTCCTCCTCAGCTCCACACCTGTTACAAGAAAAATCAAAAGAAACATGTCGCCGAAAGCGAAAAGAGTTAGCAGGGAGGCAACCTCTATAGGTTAACCATAAAAATTGTTTGATGTTTTCTGGTAATTTGGTGGACCACACCCAGGACCAACTTTCCTTGTAGGTAATCAGATTAGCAGGTTCTTGAACGAGCCATTGATAGGCAGACTTAGCAGAATAGCTACCAGTTGAAGAGAAATTCTAGATGATACGATCAGGAATGCAGCAGTCCAGAATAATTGACAACATTTCATCCTTTATGTCATCAGGGATGAAGGTGTTAATGTTGCTCCAATTCCAAACGCCTTCTTGATACACCTCTTTTATAGTAAGCTCAGAATCACTGATGTGAACGAAGTCCACAAGGCTAGCAATGGGTCCATCATCAAGCCAATTGTCAAAACAGAAAGATATTGCACCCTCACGCACTCGATATTTAAACCCGACTGAATGAAAGAGGTTGCTTTCAAAATAGACTTCCAAGTGTAGGAGTCGCCTCTCCTAATATGGGCATGCATCACAGTTGTAGAAGAGAGATATTTGGAATCTAGAATCTTCACCCATAACTTATTTGGATCATTCATAAGAGCCCAAGTATGCTTACCCAAAAGGGCAATGTTTGCCATTCTGGTTTGACGGATGCCGAGGCCACCTTTCTTTCTAGGCTTAGTTATAGTGTCCCATCCCACCCAGTGGCAAGAACTTTTCCCCCAAATGAAGCTGCGGATAACACTATCAATGTTGTCACAGATCCCCTCAGGCAACCATACGTTATTCATGGAGTAAGTTAGGATGGCTGAAACAACAGATTGAGCAAGAGTAACCTGGCCTGCTCTACTCAAAAACTTGGATTTCCAGCCAGCAAGGCGACTCTGAATGTTGTCAATAATATAAGAAAAATTGCTATTTTCACCCTCCCTTTGAGAAGCGAAAAACCAAGATATCTGCCTGGATCATTCGTATGTTGAAAATCCAGGATAGAGGTGAATTTGTTAATCTGTCTCCGCTCAATGTTCTTAGACGCAAAGAAACGGGACTTTTGAACATTCACCTTAAGACCAGAAGCCAAGCAGAAAGTTTGGAGAACCTCCTTGACCAATTTGACTTGAGAGCATGAAGCTTTTGTGAAAAAGGAGGCAATCATCTGCGAAAAACAAGTGAGAAATAGCGGGCCCTCCAGCTGAAATCTTCACAGGTTGCCAAGAGTTATCTACAACGCGCTCCTGAATAAGTAAGGCTAACTTTTCCATACAGAGAAGGAAGAGATAAGGTGACAAGGGGTCCCCTTGTCTCAACCCTCTCCTAGGAGAGAAGCTATCTAAACTCTCATTATTCCACTTCAAAGATAAGGAAGTTGACGTAGTATAGTTCATGATGAGGTCAATAATCTTGGAAGGAAAACCAAAGTCATTGAGAGTGATCCGAAGGAAGCTTCAATCGATCCAATCATAAACTTTTTCAAAATCAATTTTGAAAAGATAACCTAAACGACCTTTCTTCTTATGCATATGATGCACAACTTCTTGAGCAATAAGAGCATTATCACTTGTGCCACGATTAGGAATAAAGCTGCTCTGAAGTGGCCCAATGAGAGAATCAAGATGGGGTCTAAGGTGATTCACAAGGACATTAGATATTAGTTTGAACAAAATATTGCATAAACTAATAGGTCTAAATTCAGTAAGTTTAGTTGGTGAATCACACTTAGGAATAGGGATAATCCTTGTTTCAGCCAACTTTGGATCAATTCTTCCAGAAGAAAAAGCATTGGCAACAAAGCTCCAAACATCATGCCCAATAGTCGACCAATAAGTACGAAAAAAAATTGGCTGAAAGCCATCGGGCCCAGGCACTTTGTAAGGGTTCATAGCAAAGAGAGCATCCTTAACCTCCTTAAAGGAAACTTGGCTAGTCAAGAGATCAGACAGATTACCTTCAATTTTAGGAATTGTAGAAAGCTGAAGGCAATGAGGAACACATCTTGCTGTTGACTGAAACAAACATTTAAAGAATATCTGAGCTTCTGCCTTAAGCAAGTTAGCATCTGAAACGCAATTTCCTTCTATAAAAAGCCCACTCACTTTGTTAATGTGACGACGAATGATAGTTTGCGCATGAAAGAACTTCGTATTCTTGTTACCGTATTTTACCCAGTTCTTTCTAGACTTCTGGAACCAAATCATCTCCTCTTGGGCAAGAATTTAGTTGTACTAATGTTGGAGACTTTGTTCCAGTTGAACAAGAGAAAAGGTTGGAGCAATATCAAGCTGAGCATGAATCCCTTTAATTCTGGCAAAGACTTCTTGATTAAAAATCACAGATTAATCTCGCACCCCATAGAGCTTAGAAACAGCATTCCCACTAGTCTTGCTCCAAGTATTAGATACAAGACTCTCATATGCAGGATGACAGATCCACGCATCTTGAAAATGAAAGGAGGATTTTTTTAAGGAAGGATCCTTGAAGCAGTGGAGAAGGATTGGATGATGATCGGAATTGTGAGAGGGAATTAATTCCACTAAGGAGTGCTGGAACAACATTCTCCAATCCATATTTGCAATGCACCTATCAAGTCTTTTGCAAACGTGGCCACCATGTTGCGCATTCTTATGCCACGTATATAAACCTCCAGTAGTAGTCAAATCAATGAATCCACAGTGAGTAACTACATCATGGAAGAGATTTGCAATTGAAGCATGAAAGGATCCACCTGAGACTTCTGATGAAAACAAGATCTCATTAAAGTCACCTAAGGCAAGCCATGGACTTGTGACTTTGCTATAAAGGGATTTGAAATGATCCCAAAGCAGAACCCGAGAGGTAGGGATAGGGGATGCATAAATACCAGAGCAGAACCATTCTACATTCAATTTCTTAATGGAAAAAGTAATACACTGAGACATAGAATCCACCAAGGTAAAAGATAGGTCATCTCTATTTGAAAGAATTCAAATTCCCCCCGCATGACCTCTAGCTTCCTGGATAAATATGGATTTATAACCTAACTGACTCCAAAAGTTCTCAACTCGAGCAAAAGTGCAATGAGTTTCAAACACCAAAAAGATAGAAGGATGGTGTTTGTTGATCATGTTCCTTACATGTCGCTTGGTAGGGCGACTAATGGCTCCTCTGATGTTCCACGCAATAGCTGAGAAATCTTTAAACATATTCATGGAAAACATTCTAAAGAGGAGTGGGTAGAGGAAAAACCCTCTACGTTTGGCCACAATTATCAGTTGCAGTTGGAACATGAAGGTCCCTAATAAAACCCTCATATTGGAAAGATGAATGAACAACATCCATACTTTCTTTCCCTTCTTTTTCTTGAGAGAGGAGGAATTTTAATAGTGGAGTTCGAACCATTACCCACATCATAATCAGAGATTTTTGATGATGAGGGTGCTGTGTTGATGGTATTGTGCATGGCGTCTTTGGGAACACTTCTAGGCACGTGAGAAGCCACCACCTTATGCTTCTGTACCTCAGCATTACGAAGCAATTGAGTAATAGGGGTAGTAATGTCTTTCCTTGGCATTTTATTCTTGGCTGATGGGCCAAGATGATATTGATCCTTTTTTGTAGGATTAGGGTTGTCTCCACTTGGAACAGACAAAGAGGTTTGACCTTTTTCTCTCTCTTATCAGCAACGAATTTGTTATTAATGTTGCTGATTGGGCCATCTTTCTGTTTTTTCTTATCTGACTGGTTATTCCTTTTTTTTCCGACGGACAACTAGTCATTCCCTATGCAGTGGCTCTTCTTGACAATGATTAACATTAATTACCTCATTATTCATATTTGTAACTGAAACATCAGATTCCGTAACCTGTGCCTCAACAATTGGTATTGTGTCCCCACCAGTTGGAGTGGCTCCCATCGATGGTGGTTGTTGAGATTCCGGTTGTGCCTGAGACAGTGGTTTATTGGGAGGATTTGTTGCCATATCTATTTTCTTGATGTTGCAGTCCCTTGTCAGATGACCATAGCATCCACAAGTGGCACAAATGCGATGCAAACCTTTGTATTCCACTCGATACCAGTAATCCCTAAGGCAAACTCTACCGATAACCGATTTTGTCAAATCAATTTCCACACATATCCTTGCAAATCGACCTCTGCGAATGTCCTTCGTGTTACTGTCAACTTTAATGGGATTACCCACTGCTGCCGCCAAAGCCAAAAGGAGATGCTCTCATCATAATATATAAGATTAAGGCCTGGAAATCGAATCCACACAAGTGTCTTGATCTCTATCTTTGCTGCTGGAGAAATAAACTCTGGTGTCCACATTTGAACCGTCAGATAATGATCAAAAACCATCTAGGGTCCCTCCTCCATGACCTTCCTTCTGTCATCAACATTATCATAGGTTACCATGAAATATCCATTGCCAATATCAAGCATTTCAAACCTTGCAGAGAGTTTCCACATGCGAGTCAGTTTCTCTCTTAGGATATGGAAACCAATAGATTTCCCAAGTAATTTAATAACCAGTGCGTCTTGCCAAGGAGCACATAAACCACCAAACACTGAATCAGCAATATGAACCCTTGGTTTCAAAGGGTTACCATCCTCATAATCTATCTTCGCCAAGTTCTGTTTCAGCAGATCAATCTTCGGTCTTTCCATTGAGACCCCTTTCCCCTTCATAGCCATATCCTTGAAGGACAAAGGTAGTATCCTTTCTCCTCCGCCATCAGGTGGTTCAGTACCCAAACCAGTGCTATTCTTCAAACCTGCAGAGGACGAAAAACCGTGTGGTGTAGCCATGTGTGGTTACACATACACTATTGTATCTCAGTGTATTAGATCAAGTCACACCATTTTCCTATAATTAATTATCTACTATATTTCTTTAAAAGGACACACATATCAGTAGACTCATTTAACACAGTCTGAAATGTTTAAAAAATTAAATAGTAAAAAATAGCAAGAAGCATTCTCACAACTTGGAACAATACAAATTATTATTATTATTATTATTATTATTATTATTATTATTATTATATATTCAGTTCAATTATATGTTTTTTTTATCGGCAAATGTTAGTTTGTTAGAAATGTCAATGGGAAGGATTCAAACCCGCGACTTCTCCCTCCCCCTTCTCCCTTCACCATTAAACCTCTCTTCTCAACCATCAAGTCAACCTTATATCTCTAGTTCAATTGTATGTGCAATATAGTGTAAAACATATAAACAATTATATATTAAATAAAGTAATTTTTAAAGGAGCGTTAGAATTTTTGAGTAATATTAATAATTGATAATTGATTAAGATATTTTTAATTAGGTTATTTTGATTAATTTTAATTAACTAGGTTGATTACAACGAGTATATATATTCTTCTTCTTTTCCTTTAACCTTGCATGTTTACTCTTCTGCGTTTTTTATCCTTATTATTGGCTCTTCTAGAAAAGTTCACCGTTAATGAAGAAAATAGAAAAGACATTATGAGTAAGTTGACATCTTTTTTTTTTTTCATTATTTCTTTGTCTCATTGTTTATTTTTCTTATTAGATACTTCACTTCTTTTTTTCAACCACACCTTACATGTCACATTGTTTTAATTTTTATTATCTCATCTTTTCAGTGTGTTTAGCAGAGATGAAACATTGACAGTAAACATGGAAAAAATTGTGTAATATTCATGCTACTTACTAATTTTTAATATTCTTCATGCTTTCCCCCCTATAAATAGTGTTATCCTAATCCATTATTTATATGTAACATAATTGGTTTTTTCTTTGTGGAGATTTTTTACATTTTTTATTTTTTATTTGTTTTTTCGTTGACTTATTATATTCTTTTTTATTTAACAGGTATGACATCTCTAAATATTTGGAAGACGTGTGATCATATTGGCTTCTTAATTATTTTTATTTGCTTTATATGTTTTTTATTCAAATTTTTTAATTATGTAGTAAAAACGTATTAATTATCAAGCAATGAATATTGTATCATGTTAATGACAATATAGTGGATGATGAAAGTGAACCTCTACTTTCATATATGAGATGAAAGATAATGAAATGGATAATAAGATTTTTTTTTACACAAAATGGATAATAAGATTAAACCTTCAAATTAGAGTACAATGCCAAAAGTATTTAGAAAATATTGATATAACATAATAATCTATATTTATTTTCTATTTTTTAATTTCTAATTTTCCTTAAATTGTAAAATTATACTCAATTAATTTGGTCTTTGACAAATATAGTGATACAAATGTGTCAAATATTCAATATGATAATAAAAAGATAATTATGTAAATACTTTTATCAACCAATCACACCCAAATAATTTGAAACAACTTTAAAATAATTAATGAAAAATTTAAAAGTTAAAATATTTATTATAGCAGAGAATTATGAAAAGAAATTTATTATTATAGGAAGAAAAATGAAAACGGAAGCAATTTCAAAACTGAGACAATTACAACAAGAAATTATAATAACAAGAAATTTGTAACTACAAATTAAATTACATTCAATTAATCATCTTGCAAACTTGATGATGCATACCTGTTAAATATTCAACTTATTAATAAAATAAAAATATGGTGAATATTATTACTAATTAAAATCACACTCAATTAATTTGAAAAATGATTATAATTTTTTATTGCAAAAATTTTGGTAAGGAAAATATTATTATTGCAAGAAATTTGAAAGGAAACCAATTTGAGATTTTTTTAAACAATTATGGCAAAATATTAATATAGATAAGAGTATCTTATTTTGTTAATTTTCATCTTTCTAAAATTCTAAAATTAGACTCAATTACAAATACAACAATATAATTTTATGACGTTTAATATAAACAAATGTGATATATGACATTGTGCTTATATGTAATCATTTAAATATGTGTTTTGCTGTAAAAAAAATGTGTTCTTAAATTTATATTGTTTCAACGTAAGAAAAAATTATATTATTTCATTCATTCGCTTAATTTTGTTTCCAATATTTTTATAGGATATTAAATTAATGAATTCCATAAAAAAAATTTAATGGAACAATATGTTAGTTCTTTTAGTTAAAATTAATTTTCTTATTATTTTCATCTCATTTTTGTTATATGGTTTTATTTGTCTATATATAGAAAATATCTTACTTCAAGAAAGTGACATTGAGAAATTTAAATTTATAGTTGTATTATAATTTTTTTAAATGAGTTGTATTATAAGATAAACACATCTAATTATCTTTTATTATTTTTATTAGTGAATAAATCCTTATTGCGAAAATTTAAATTAGTTATATATTTTTTAAGTAATATAACAAATTAAAAACATTGTCAACATATTTTATACATACACAAAATTCATTCTTTCCTCAATAAACCCTTGCATCGCACGGGTACTATATAGTTTAAAACATATTATAATGATAGTTTTTTTTTTTACAGAATATTATAATAATACTAATATAATTATACTAATTGTTGTATTATAATATATGATAATAGTGTAATTATTTTAAATATATTATAATAAACATAATCATGTGATTATTTAACTGAGTTATAAAAATAATTTAAATAAGTTATCTTTATTTTAACCATTCATAGATAATTCCATTATTATATATAATGAAAAATTATAATAATGAAATAATAATAAAGATACTTATTATAAAATTAATAATTTTATTATACTATCTATAATCAATATGAACATAACAATAAATTATATTTTTATATAATGCAAATTAATTATCAATTGTAATATAAAAATAAATAAATTATAAAAATAAAAAACTATGTAACAGTTAGTTGACGAATTGTTCAAGTTTTTGGTATTTTTAAACTGCTTTAACATTTTGGAATGATTTAAATTAATTCTTGAACACCTTCTTGAGTGAAATTATGAGAGGTGTTCTTGTTAAAGAAGAGTTCACAATAACTGTTTATGTGTTCTGATAGATGGATTTGCTAATGATGAAATCATACATCTTAGTCTAGAAAAAAAAAAAAAAAAAAAACAAAGATCTCAATTTATCATAATTATTTATCATATATTTTTCCAAAGATTTATTTACAATTTTATTTTATTTTAAAAAAAATTAAATTACCTATTAAATGCACACTTACCTCCTATAGCAGGTAAAATTATAGGTCCATCGATGGATCATTTGATGCACTTCTTCACGGTAGACACCGTCAGGAACTAAAATAGCAGTTTAATAACATTTAATATTTTTGAATCTTGTTAATCAGTATCTTAATTAAGGAATTAAAATGAAAAATATTTATTATAAAATTAAAATTTATAGGAGAGTGAAAAAAAACCATGGCATCCTCCATTGTGTAAAGATTACTGCCATATCCTAAACGGTAGTTCATTTTCTTTTCCCTTTAATTGGTTGCGAACGGAATAAAAGATGGGTTTAAAATAATGAACGAAGCAAACTCTGACACATTATCTCACTATTCAATCATTGCTGAAAGAACCATTCCAATATCCCCGTCCTTGCTGCACACTGATAAGAATCGTTTAACTACTACTTTTCAGTAATCTTCAAGCCTAAACTTAACCTAACATTAAACAATGATAGCGCCTCTCTTTTTCTCCTAACAGCAATCACTTTTAGCTTAAAAGTTAAATGTTTATTACACACGCCATACATATATATACATGTTCATGTGGATCCTCGTTTATTACTGTACAACCCTATGTCCCAATAAACTCAGATGTTAAAAATAATTAGGTTCGTTCATTGTTAAACTTACTTCATGTTTTTATTCTTAATTAACACACAGCATAAAAAATCATTTAAAATTTCTCGCCTGAGAGTTTTGATTTTAAAATTCTTGCACTAAGCACTAACGTGTTAAAACTTCATGTTTCAATTAATTATTAGTGTAAAATTAATGTACTCATGTGTATTATTATATTATTTAAACCATTTAAATGTTTAGATAGATTTTAGGCTAAATTTCAATTTTTTCCTCCTTTAATTCTTATATGCTTTGGTCTCTCTTTTTTTTTCCGCAATTTGGTTTCCTATTTTAGAAAATATGCAATTTTGATCCAATCCTCAATTTTCATATGTTTATTTCTTTTAATTTTTTATATTTTTGTTAATTAAATTATTTTTTGATGGTATCTTAAATTAATGTTAGGTCTAGAGTTCAACCGTACCAAAATAAAAGAAATAAAATAAATGAAAAATTAATAATTAGACAAAAATTACAAATTTTCTAAAATAAGAGACTAAAATCGTGCAAAATTAAATAAATAAATAAATAAAGAGACCAATATATATTACGGATAAAAAATTAAAGGAAAATCAAAAGAGATAAATATGGTGATGTACTGACAGTGTAAAACTATTTTATACTGTTAATCAATCATAAATCACCATTGATATGACTTTTAAGGTATTTATTGTAAAAATCAACAAACTTACCATACATGGTGAGTTGTGATTTGATGACAGTATAAAACTTTTTTACACCATCAGTGTATCAATTATTTTCTCTTATTTAAATTAGTTATGCATATCAATTTTTATAGTTTGAAATATTTATTCTCTTTTAATTTATTTTTGTACTCAACTTAAATTTAAAAATTTGAATCCCTGCAAATATAATATTTAGATTAAAAAGAAAAGAGTGGATTGATTACCCATAAAGTAAAGCAGTTATGTTTTTATTGGGCCGAAATAATAAGAGGAGGAGGAGCCACGAGTGTCTTAGTTGGCCACCAACTGCATAATAATACATTGCTATGCTAATGTTACGGGGTCCAACACATCCGTGATTTTGATAAATACCAACGACGGTTGCGCGGGCTCACAGTTACTAATCTCTCTCTCTCTCTCCTCATTCTTTCTCTCTCTAAATTCTGCACCACAATCCCCAAAACACTTCTTTGCTGTGAATCTGCACAACATGTGAAGTGAAGTGATGCAAAACGGCAACACTTGTTTCACCAGGTTAGTTTCATTTCATGTCTCGCTCCGAAACTTGGTACACTTACGAGGCATTTGTTTCAAATTACCGAGCAAGATTTCCGAGAACGTGGACTTGTAATTATCATATTTCTATGTTTGGTATAAGTTTTGTAAAATTATTTTCAGAAATATTTACTTCCAGAAATGTAAAATACTCAGAATTGACTGACTTCTTGAATTCCCATGAAAATGAAAGTTATTTTCTAAAATAACTACCTATTTCCACTTCATTCTTCTACGTTTTTTTTTTTTACTTTTATTTTTTAAATAAATAAATTTTAATTTTTTCTGAAATTTCTATTATCAAACATACATGTTTATGGGAATAATATTTCTAGACATAAGATTCCTGAGAATTTTATTTCAAGAAATAGATTTTCACCTTGAAACAAACACTTCCTTAGATTTATTTAGTCTTGGTCACTGGCTATTAGCTAATTAACGTGGGCTAGAAAGGATGAAATGGTTTATATAAATGATATGATGATGATGATGGTCATGAGAAACAGATCCTTTCATCATTGATGGGGAAAAAAGGAGGAAGCTGGTTCTCATCTGTTAAGAAAGTTTTCAAGTCATCTTCTAAAGACTCGCCCCTGCAGCCTGAGAAGAAGGTCATCCATTCTCCTCTTCTTATTCTTACGTTGTTTTAATTTTAATAAAATGTTTAGCAGATTATTTGCAAGGTGCTCTGTTATAATTATAATTGTTCATTTTTTTTTGGTGGAATTATAATTGTTCATTTTATTTCATAAACATGGGAGCATTTGTATTATTAATCTTATTTTTATTATATTTGGAAAGTTTAACCCGGTGGATATGATCACTCTGGGGGCCGCAGGTAGCATTTGTAATTTTGTATTCCAAAATTACTTTTTCCTTGTTTATTTTATTTTTATTCATTTCAATCAATATTAGAGAGCAAAGACATGTTAACAAAGGTTGGTCCAGTTGGTATAGAACAGACTCATATCTCATAAGAATGTGGGTTTGATTCCTACCGATGTGAGGAGTGGATAATTTGTAAGTATCTCTTTAAGCGTTCAGTGAACTTTGAGGCCTATCATGATCTTGATGAGTTCCTGAATATCAACCCATCTAATTAAACTTTTAGCTAGAAAAGAGAGAGAGAGTAAAGACATTAATTAGGATTAGGAAAGTAGTATTAATTACTTTGGGGGTAATCGGCAATGTGTTATTTTAGTATATACTTTTAAATCATAATCAACTTCAATCACTTATTATGTCATTGATCAAAGTTCTTGAACAAGACATGGACTTTTCCTCAATCCCAAACCCAAAAGGAAAATAAAATAAAATAAAATTATATATCTATATATATCTGCAGCATAAGGAATGCCATGATCACAATCAATTTCTGCCTTTGGCATTAAAGGCTAAAGCCTTCTCATAAGGTAAGTGAACAGCAAGTTAGTTGCTTGCTGTAATGTAGTTTTTGTCTTTTATGCGCTCCTCCACAATAATGATGAGATGCCTGGCAATTTCTCAGCTTTCAGGACCATCAACCTGATACAGTATGTAATTATGTATGTGTATGCATGGTCCCCTACAAAGTCAACATGTATCAAATGCATTTGCTAGTATATGTGTCACATAGTTATCATACCACCTAACCCATCACATCATTCATCTTGAACATCGTGTGCTTAATTTCTAAGTTATATCCCTCTTCATCATCTCAAACAAACGTAAAAACAATGATACTTTTCTTAATTATGTGATTTTCTCAAGCGATTGCTAATCACGAAAATCTTTTCAGGCCTTTTGTAATATGTACTTCTTTTCGTTAAATTATGACAGATAATATGTATGGACATTTTTTTACAACTTAAATTTTAAAAAAGAATGAGAAGAAAAAAAAATTGTAAAAAGAATGTCATTGGTGAAGTGAGGAGAATGCATTGTTTTTAACATTATAAAAAGGGAGAGAGGAGACAAAAAAGTTGTTAAGAAAAATATATCATGGTAATAAAATATGTGAAAAATTGATTTTCAACCTAGTAGAATGATTTTTTTTTTTATTATGTTATTGGTACGGAGTATTCATCTGTTTTTGTCGATGATTAATTTCCGTCGGGAAACCTGGTTGACCATCTTTGATGGGAACTTCCCTCTCAACCATGTTATTTCCATTCACAAGACTCTAATTCGAGACCTTGTTTAAGGAGACCGAATCTAATACTACTCGGA
Source organism: Pueraria montana var. lobata (assembly GCA_026413185.1). Taxonomy (NCBI): domain Eukaryota; kingdom Viridiplantae; phylum Streptophyta; class Magnoliopsida; order Fabales; family Fabaceae; genus Pueraria; species Pueraria montana. Next base: position 20,670,930 of record CM048646.1, read on the forward strand.
CCAACGACTTGTTGGTACCTAGTAGAATGATATTGTATGATCTATGTAACCCACCTAATAAGTTCTGTGGATTTTCATTTTCAGAAAGTGAACACACAGAAATTACAGCATGAAGTGCCTGCAGAGGTGGTGTCTTTTGAGCATTTTCTAGCAGAGAGTTCTCCGGATACTGTGACCAATGAAGAGAGTACGACATCAACGCCAGTGACCAAAGATAGAAGCCATGCGATTGCCGTTGCAGCAGCAACTGCCGCAGCTGCTGAAGCTGCCGTGGCGGCTGCTCATGCAGCTGCAAGAGTTGTGAGATTGGCAGGTTACGGGCGCCACTCCAAGGAAGAAAGAGCAGCAACACTCATTCAATCATACTATAGAGGCTACCTGGTAATTAAGACCCTATTTAACTTTTAAGAGGAATGCTGGCTACATTTTTTTTTTTGACACTCTCTTTATGATTGGTTGAAAATCACAAATTTTGGTTGGTCATACTTCTCATTTAATAATTCTCTCTTTAGAAGTATGATTCACCAAAATTGATGATTTTCAACTAATCACATAGAGTGTTAAAAAGAGAATGTCAGAGAGAATGTCGCTATTATTCTTCAACTTTTAAACATGAATTTATAGTATTTTTTTATAAAATAAAAGTTACTAATACTACTAATTTAGGATAAATAGCCTATTTAGTCCTGAATTATGCATTCGCTGACAATTTAGTCCCTACATTTCAAAATGGTCAATTTAGTCCACAAATATACAACAAATTAGTCCAACGGTTTATTATAAGTCATGCATGTCGTGGACTAATTTGTAGTATAGTTTCAAGACCACTCTGACATTAAGTGTCATACTTTAAGAACCAAACTGTCAGTATGTTTAACGGTTGTACTAATTTGTTACAATATTTACACATTTATATACTAAATTGATATTTTAAAAATGTAGAAATTAAATTGTCAGGAAATACATATTTATATCCGGTTGATAAAATTTACCATTTGTAATATGTGAAAATTTTTGTGGAAGGAATTTACTATGACTCTAAACTGAATGGTAGGCAGTATTTCTTGGGTGTTGAATGAATGAAATGTGTAGGCTCGACGTGCACTGCGAGCATTGAAGGGATTGGTGAGGCTGCAAGCACTGGTGAGGGGACACAATGTGCGGAAGCAAGCGCAGATGACGATGCGGTGCATGCAAGCACTGGTGAGGGTGCAGGCACGAGTAAGGGCTCGCCGACTCCAATTGAGTCACGCGGAGGAATTAAGAGAACAACAATATGAGAAGAAGAAAAAGAAGAAGGAGGAGGAAGAGCCTAAGCCCATGCCCATGCCCATGCCCATGAGCCCCATGAATGGTTGGGACAATAGGCGTCAAAGTAGCCACAAAATTAAGGAAAACGATTTGAGGAAACATGAAGCTGTAATGAAGAGGGAGAGAGCTCTTGCATACGCTTTCAACTATCAACAGGTTAGTCATTTGGAAACCTTAGTTAATTTGTTGTGATTATTTTAATACATTCATAATTTGTTATTGTCATGTATGTAAACGTAATACTGGCCATTGATTTTTACATCAAATAATTAAAATTATTTACTTTATCCTTTAATGTGAATTACTCACTTTAGAAGTGTCAGATTTAATAATGTAATTTTTTTACACTATTGTTTAATTATAATTTTTTTATAAGCAAATATTTCATTAATAATTTCTTTGAAAATCATATTTAGAATAATTTTTAATTATTTGATAATATAAAAATCTTTATACTTACAAAATTAATTTCTTATTTGTTACATTATACCTGAAAATTCATTAATTTTATAAAAACTTTATAAGTATACATGGTGTTACGTACATTAATTAATAGTAGCATGTTTGCATGAGATGTTACAAACTTCATTTAAAATGATTTTGAACTTGTAACACTGATTTTAGTTAAAATTGAATTTGAAATAAAGTTATTTATATATGTAAAAACTTTTATATATCTCAAACAAGTTTATATTAATACTTAGTTTTGTTTGACACATGCATGAAATTGGGCATAAGGTAAGGGTTTAATTTATGAATTCAACGTGCTGGTCTCTATTAAAAATAAATGGGATGGGTACTTAAATAGTTATCTTCTTATACACTTAAGCATGTTGTGCTTATTTGAGAACAATTTTAAGAAATAATTTTAAAAAGAAAACTCTTTAAAAATGTTTAATAGATTTTTGACTTAAATATGTTTTTAATCCTTCAAATTTGGGATAAGTTTGTTTTTTATTCTTCAAATTTAAAATTGATTTTTTTAATTCTTATAATTTGAAAATAGTTTGTTTTAGTCCTTCTGCCCAAATACCTTCTACCAAACAATGTCAGAGTTAACACTTCAAAAGGAAAACAAATATGTGATAGGGTGTTTGATGATAAAAATGTAAAATCGAAATAGGTTTTCATGTAAAAAATTTGTAATTAGTTAGTAACGTAAACAAAATCTTTAATGGTATTTGGGACAGAAGGACTTAAATTAGCTTTTTTTTTTTTTTAAATTATAGGGACTAAAAAGATCAATTTTAAATTTGGAGACAAAAAAAAATTACTTCAAATATGAGGGATTAAAAATATATTTAAGCCTAAATTTTTCTTTACTCTAAAATAAATCAATCCACTAAGAGATTTGTTCAATTCCTTCACACAAACAAACAACACATATGTGTGGCTCTTACACACAGCCAAAATGGGACAGCAATAATCATTAAAAAAAAAGTTTAAATACCTTTTTAGTCCTCACAATTTAGAGTTTTTTTGCTTTTCGTCCTTGCAAAAAAAAATGGTTTTAGTCATTACAAATTATGTTTGTTTTGTTTTTCATCCTTAAAGTGGTTTAGATAGCACTTTGAACAGTGAAAAAACGCTTTGAATAATGAAAAAAACACTATCTAAACCGCTTTAAGGACGAAAAATAAAACAAACATAATTTACAAGGACTAAAACAAAAAAAAATTACAAGGACAAAAAATAAAAAAATACTAAATTACAAGGACTAAAAAGATATTTAAGTCTTAAAAAAATGTGAACATTGTGTTCATTTTATTGTGAACCATGATTGTTTGCAGCAACAACAGAAGCAATTTTTGCAGCCAGATTGGAATGGTAACGATGATGCAGGAACAACCTATGAGCGGGAAAAAGCCCAATGGGGTTGGAACTGGTTGGAGCGTTGGATGTCATCCCAACCATACAATGTGAGGAACATGGGGCCACGTGAGACCTCTTACATGACTCTTGCTTCTGCAACATCAACTACCACCGATAACATGTCTGAGAAGACCGTAGAAATGGACATGGTTGCAACTCCAGGCCCAACCAACGTTAGAAACATCAGCCCCATGAACCAAGACTTTGTTGATTCAAGCCCAGTTTCCAATAGGCACCATCACGTACCTCCCAGCCCAAATAGACCTAGCTATATGGCCCCAACTCAGTCTGCAAAGGCCAAGGCTCGGGCCCAAGGCCCATCCAAGCCTCGGGTTTCGGCTGGGCCTCAGTGGAACTCCTCAATGAAGGGAGGCTCCACTTGTGACTCGTCTAGCTCAGGAGGTGGAATTGCCGCTTACCAATTTCCAAGGAGCCCAGGCCCGAAAATTAATGGCATTCGATCACAGTCTAGAAGGATTGTGGGTAGCAGTCCAGATTACATTGAAGATTGGGCCCTTCCACTTGGAGCCCATGGTTGGGCATAGTTTGATTAATTTGCCTTTTCTAAAAAAAAAAAAAAAGTTCAATATCCAATCAATAATTATATAACGGAGTGTATGGTTTTGCTATGAGATTTGATCATATGGCATGAAATGGTATTTATGGACAATTTAATAATGTAGTTGGTGATGTCAAGAACCGCAATTTTGAGATTGTCATATCGTAAGAACATTTTATATTATGTTTTACGTGTAATATAAGAAGTTTATGAGTTGATTTACTTTTATCATGAAAATTGTACTATTATCAATCTGTCAAGGCTAGCATTTTAAAGGATTCAGATTTTTTGTTATTGGGGTTTGACACAGTCAAGTGATTCTTAAATGTTGGATGAATCTTACTATTCAATATAGTTTACTTTTACTATTAAATTTTGAGAACCAAAGACATCGTCCGTTTTTGTTAAAGTTAAGTAATAACCCACAAACCTAGCAAACACATACACGTAAAACTCACATTTTGGCACCATTATTCTCTATTTTCGTTCATCTTCTTTAGCTATCTTTTTCATCCAATCATCTTCATCCTCTTTACAATCTACTATTGCAACAAAGAGAGATTACAAGCTATAATTTGTCATTTTTTATTTTATTTCACTTATTGGGGGGGGGGGGGGGGTAAAATATGTTTTTAGTCATTCATTTTATACTGATTTCCATTTTTGGTCCTTCATAATTTATTTATTTTTACTGATTTTAGTCCCTCATAAATTTGTCCGTTTTGTTTTTAGTTCCTCATGTTAAGTTTGTCCGTTATGTAGCCTTTTTCTCAACTTTGCGGTGGCTATAAAATGCTACAAAGTTTATGCCAATCAAAAACCGCCAGAAAATGTTAGTTCAAAACTTTGAAAAAATAACAAATTACAACATCATATTCAAATCACAAATCTCAATAACAAATAAACACCAAATCAAATAATAATTTATTGCAGTCCCAGATCACATTTCCAAATTGAAATTGAAACATCACATGTATTTGACAAAAAAAAAAGTGAAGCCTTCTTATAATTTAGTGGTAACTGTAACACCCTATTACATTAGACACAACACACACTAATATTTTTATTTGTTTTAGTTATTATAAAAATGAAACATTTATTGGAATACAAAAAATATAAAGAACCACAATCTTCTTTAAATAAACATCAGCTCATGATACAAAAATAAACAAAGAGTTTAACGAATACAAGGAAATTAAGTACTAGCTATACGCAATCCATACATCAATTATCCTAGTTAGAGTAGGGAACAAGTTCTACCCTAACCCAAATAGAGAAGTAAATAAAACTAGCCTTCATATTCTGCATCTTTGCATCATTCTCTGCAATCTTTGAAACCAGTGTTGTGAAAATCGAAACGGTCATCGACCCGGTCGAGGCATTGGGTTGATGGGTCAGTGGTCGAACCGGTGGGTCACTAATTGACCCGGTTTGACACGGTATATATTAAAAAATTAAAAAAATATATATATACATAATATAGCTAACAAAATGTGATCAATCCATAATTCATACTCTAAAATTAAAATCAATTATGATTAACCAATAAGTATTACATAATCATTTATTACTATAAATTATTTTGTTGGGTATTATCATTAAATTACTAAGGAAACTCTTGTTATTTTTCACATCTAAGTATAAAAATTGTCAGATGGCCATGAGCAAGTATGCTGAAGATGTATAAAACACATAAATATCAAATCATATCAAGATCAAGATAATAATAATTAGCTATTATATATTCTTGTCAACATCAAAATAATATTATAGGAGCATATTATTATATAATATTAAGCAATTATCTATTAACAATTTAATTAAAATGTTATAGGAGCATATTATTATATTATATTATATACTATTTAGCAATTAGCTTTTGCCATGGTTTCAAATTTCAAATTTCAAATGGTACTATGAAAAGAATTCCAAATAACTATGTAATTACAAAAATTGTAAAAAAAAAAAAAATCAAACAGAACCGGGTCAACCGGGTCCGGGTCACCGGTTTTTAACAAACTCGGCCAGGTCAAACCGGGTCGATTGCGTGACAGGTCAATAGCTGAACTGGACCAGTTAGAGCACCGGTTCTCGGTCGAACCGGTCCGATCCGATTTTCACAACTATGTTTGAAACATCAGCATCAGCGGAAACTTGATCACTAGACATGACCGTCATCTTCACGCATCCAATCAGCAAGTATATACAGAAAAGAAAGAAAGAGGAGTGAGACTTGATTCTAAAATATACAGGTATTACTAATGGTATAAACTACCGTCAATTAAGTAATAGTGGGGAAACCTAAGGTTTATCTAGTCATAACATCTGATTAACTCAACCCTCTAGATGTAGTATGGATCTATACTCCCCGATTGGAATTGACTGGGAGTACATACGCTTCAACCCATGGCAAAAACCTTCATCTTCCATAGATGAACTCAAATTATCTCAAATCAGGACATCTACAATCCTATATAGCTTAAGCGTACTCTCGCACCAATCAATGGAATGCTAAGCAGTTATTGGGGTTGCCAAGCTTGGTCAGATGAAGTTCCCAAGACTTCCATCAGTGAGCCCTTGCCTTTCATTCCTCAACTTGTCAGGATGTGTCTTCCACTATAGGCAACATGCCACTGCATGAAGGCTAAATTAAGATGATTATGTTTTCTTAATTATGAAACATTCTCTAATGTTTAAGAAGGAAAATATAAGCTTAAACATCGTTTGTTTCTTAATGCATGATTAAGTTATTTTAATTAAATTGTAAGAGAAATTAAATTTATTCTGTATTAGTGAAAAATATAATTTGAATGAAAGACTTATGTTGTTTGTATATTGTGAGTTGAGTTTGTGTTGAGTCCTATATAGCTGAGTGTGGTTAGGAGGGCCTTTAGAGAAAGAAGGAGAAACCCTATAACCCTTTCTTTTCAAGGATACCAAAAAATAAAAAACAAAAAACTTTCTCTCCAAGTCTTTTCCTCACATCTTCTCATTGCCTCTTGTAACACCGTGTTATGCTACTAAGCTTTACTACTTAATTTTAATTCAATTAAAATTCTTATATAATTTATTTATGAAAATGTGAGTTAATTTTTTGCGATATAAATATAACATAGGAATAATATCTGTAACGACCCTTCTTCGTTACAGATTTGTTATACTAAAACATATTATTAAATATTATCATATGAAACTACCTAGAAAATTTTTCACATTTAACACACATATATGTATCTACTTTCCTACACTTGATGTACATAATCATATCATAAAAGTATTAGGTTTGTATTTACAAAACTTAAACATATATGTGCATACGATACCAAAAATAATCCTCTTGTAGAGGACATTTACAACAACCTAAGTATTTATACATATGTCCTAAACTGGTCCCCATACTATGTACATATATATATATAGAGAGAGGAGGGATCCACTTACTCCAAGAGTAAGTTTAAGAGACTTACTCTTCATCCTCACCATTCATTTTCTTGAAATTTAATGATTGTAATGAGTAACTAATCTTAACCATTAGATTTCAAGAAAATGAATGGTGAGGATGAAGAGTAAGTCTCTTATACTTACTCTTGGAGTAATTTGATCCCTCCTCATATATATATATATATATATATATATATATATATATATATATATATATAAACATATCCAAAAGAGGGATCTCATCCCATCTGCTACATTTAAATCCGCTTTAGTCACGAGCGGCCTAAAAACCTGCAACATTACCACTATCTACTCTCGTGCCAACCACATGAACATTGCAGTCATACAATACAAACACAAACACAAAAAGCAAGGGTAAGCTTATATATAAAAAAAACATAATATAATATAGGTGTAAAAGAATGATAGATTTAGCTTAAAAGAGAATTTGAATAAATCAACAACATCATACCATAAAGCAATCTCAATTCATACTTCAATCTCATATGTCATTATATCATGTAATGTCATGTTGACTCGACTCCATGGAGATTTCTACAACTTTTGGGCGGTCCCCACAGGCCCCATCCCCTACCATGGTCTCACACTCTGACCATTCAGGGAGTCCCTTGCGCTGACCCTGTGGAGGAAGTGTGGATTTAATCGAATATAGACAAGTGTTGGTATTGGCTTACCTCTGTCAGGTTTGCAAAACCTTCCATCTATAGGAATTCGCCCACTTGTCTATTCTATAGGCCCACCGTTGGCCACCACAAAAACCTCCGGCACTAGGTTGAGAGCCTACCTAGCACCCTCAACTTACGTGCCTACCCACGTGCAATGTCATGTAACAAGCCAAACAATTTTGATACCACATGTTCCCTCTATGTTATAAATTTACCATTTTTCTCAAATTATGCTTATGAACCCATCCAGCAGTTCAATAAGCTACACTCTGAATACTTATTCATAACATAACATTTAAAATGTGAATTTTCTAACATAGCTCTAGAACCAAAGTTGTGGCCTATTCAACACCCTCATTCAACATTAATAATTATAATGCACATCACTATATTTACATAAGAAAAGCATAAGTCTAAGTGACTCATGTGGAGAAGAAGAAAACATATCATTATCTCATCAAAACATGATTATTACAACAATAATATAAACACCTCAAAAACAACATAATCAACTTATAATTAAACATACTACCTTTACATAAACATTTTAAATCAAATAAATCAAAAGGGGAAAAGTTTCAAGAAAATTTCAATTAACCAAATTCTAGCCCGGCCGCACAAACTTTCGTGCCGAGCCAGAGCACCCCTGGAGCTAAATATCACTACTGAGTCTCTCTGGCCCGGCCGCACAAACTTTCGTGCTGGGCCAGAGCCTCTCTAGAAATGAAAATTTGCTACTGACTCTTTCTGGCCCGGCCGCGCAAGCTCTGGCCTACTGGGCCAAAAATGGAACTAATTATTCCATTCTGACGCCCTCTGGCCCAGTAGCACCAAAATTCATGCTAGGCCTAAGCAAAAAGGGTTGCAACCTGCGAGATTCATGACCCTCAATGGTTTACCCACCCATCCTAACTTTATGCAAAGACTCACCCAAGCTCATAAACATCAATAAACATCATCAATCCAAACATAAAACACCACAAAATCATTCAAACAATTTAAAGCTTCCCTTACCCAAAACCTTGAAGAAGAAGCTATGGAGGAAACTTGGTGATCCAAGAATGATCTCTACTCAACGTTTGCTATGAAATCAACTAGAAGGAACCTAAACCAACATCAAAACAAACTTGAATCAAGATTTTATCCACCCATAAAAATTCTAACCAAAACCCATTTGATAACTCCTTGAGAGGAAAGAAGATGAACTTCAAGAAACCAAAGGAGAAGAGAAGTATTGCTGACCCACTAGGAATCAGTCAAGGAAGCTCTAGGAACACCAAAAATCAAAGCTTTCTTATGAAGAATTCCCACAAAACGCAAGCTCTTGTGAGGAGGAGAAGGAGAAGCTTAGGAAGGAAGAAAAAAAATGAACGAGATAAGGGAGGGAGCATGTTTAAAGATTGGGATTAATTTATAATTTTGCTATTTGCCCCCACCCTTCCTCTAAGGGCACCCCCTTCTCTCTCTCTTTTGTTTTTTTTACAACTTATGAAACTCACATAAAAGTCCCAACAACAACCTTACCCTCTAAGTCCAACCATACATGAAAAATTATCAACAACACTATAGGAAATAACAAAACAATCTATTTATTAATTCTTTTATACATATTATAAATTTAAATTTAATTTTCTCTTGCATTATTAATCAAACACTTAATCATACAATTAGGAAAACCACAACGTTACATTATCAACAAGTCATAATCAGATAAAAGAGTACCAGATAAGACAACATCTACCTCATGCATCTCCAAATATAGATACAAGCTAGCTATGATATAGAAGTATCTCAAAAAAGAGCCAAGTGGAGTGTGTAAAACCATTAACAGTGTACCCACTACCAACTATAATACATCCAAAAAGGAGAAGGGAACACATCACGCACACTCTATGTTGGTTGTACACTAAAACCCAAAAGCATAAACATAGGGAGACTTCCGGATAATCTCCTTCCACCATGAAACTCTAGAGATAGAAGAGATGTGGTATAGTCTGATTCACTGCTGCTATGTTTTCATGTGTAAGTTCTCTTGTATTGCTATCCATTGACATGTCAGGTGATGCCAAATCGAAGACTCAAAAAGGAAGTCTATACTCATAAATTTGGAGTCCTTTGCCTAAAGACAATACATCCTCTTGAGATACGTATATGATGAGTATGGCCCCTGTCTGATGACCATCCTTATGACGACATCTTGATAAATACGACCATCGAAGAATGTGCAGATCGAGTATAGTCGAAGAATAACCAAAGGTGGGTCTTGAACCTCATCCATATGCTCGCATGAACACATTGTTTGAGATCATCACATGCACAAACCACATGTGCAAACAGTGCAAGGATACGGATAAAAAAAAAATAGTGCAAGGATAAGCTATCGAAGATAAAACATACATATACTATAACACCCTCATTTTTGCTTTCTTTATTTTCCTGTCTGGTTATTCTTAATCTTGATTTTAAGAATTGATAAGCCCAAATAGGATAATAAAATATTAAATTGCATTATTGTGACTAATATTTTATATCCTATATAATTAAAAATTTTAATAATTATTCAAGATGAAAATATGAAATAACTATTAAAATGACGATTATACTGAATTATCAATACTTGTGACAAACGTGGGAATAAGTCTCAAATAATTATTTAATTATTTGAACTTAAAATCATGTTTTATAGGTCAAATTAAGGTTAGAATAATTTTCTCAGAAAAATTAGAGCTTTCTAAGAAAATTTTGTAAAACGCCCTAGACTGTCTAGCAAGTTGTCAGCTAGTATAAGTTCTTCATAAAACGATGATGAAACTAACAATATTAGTTCATCTTTATATTAGATACATAAAAAGATAATTTGTGACAAAATTTGAGAATCTCTTAAAACAAAATGAAATCACTGTGAATTAAATACAGGAAAAACATCCAAATAAATCAAATAATTAAAATTAATAATATAAAATTTTATTTTTAGTCATAATAATTAATAATAAATATCATTTAAGTCTCCTAAAAAGTTTCAACTAAAAATAAATTTATTTGGTAAAAAAGATAGAAATTGCGAAACCATTATGTGTAAAAAAAGTATACCGATAATGTAGACCCCTTGCCCAGCCATTTTCCACTTCAGGCCCTCTTCTCTCATGTAGCTTCACTCTCTTTTCTACTCACATGTGCCAATTTTAATAAAAAGGGTAAAAAGCAAAAAGTAAAGAAAAGGTAGGCTAACCTTTTCTTTATAGACTTTCCCAACAACTCTTCCCTTCACTCTCTTCTCTCAATACTCCCACGACACTCTCTCTTCACCTTCATTTTTATTTCACAAAACTTCCATTGAAGCACATTCCAAGCTCTCAAAGTCTCTATTTTTTTCACCTCCAAGCACCACAAGGCAACAAAGGCTTGAAGAATCCTCCTTCCTCTTCCCCTTGTTGTTACACGAACTCACTTCCTTGGTAATGTGGAGAGTGAGACTTGATTCATATTTTGTTCTTGTTATTTCCATGTTTATTTGGTGATTTCTTTCACTAACCTTGAATCCTTTCTTGATTTCTCTTGAGTTTTTGTTCATATTTGTCATCTACTTGCAATTTCTTGTTGTTGCTAACTTAAGGAAGACTCTTGCAAAATTATTTTTGCAATCTAAGTCACTTAATCTCAAAAAGGAACCCACAACATATTTCCCTTGTAGAAATGGAAAATTTTGCTTACCCTCTTAGCTTTGTGGCTCACTTTTTTTTTTTTTTTTTCTTTAAACAGAGAAGGATGTTTTCTGTTTTATGTGGATTTGGGTGAAGATATAACCTTAAAAACTTAAAATTTTGTTACCAAAAATAGAGCAAAGCCAAAATTGCTTTTGTTCCTCCTCACAAGTCTACTGCTTTATAAGCATAAAAGAAATAAAGATAAGATTTTTTTTTCTTAATTACTATCTTAGTCCCTCAATTTGGAATTTTGGAGGTCCTATTTTTTTTAGTTTCCCGAATTTAAATTTGTTTTTTTTAATCGTTAAATTTTGAAAATTGTTTCATTTAATCCTTTCCATGAGTGTGTGTCAGATAGAGAATAATAAATTGACAATTTATAACGATTTTAAAATGTAAATTCTGGCAGCTAAAAATAAAAAATCAAATTCTGATAACTAAAAACTGTTTGAAAGTTTTACTATTGTACCAATAAATAAATTAATACAATAATAATTATTTGAAAATTCAAGTGTTGTTTCTTAAAAAAATAATCTGACAATAAACGAATAATAGTGTACTAGAATCAGAATTCAATCATAATAATAGTAGGCTCCAATTTTATTGGATGTCGTCAACCAAAGAACAATGATCTAGTATTAAATTAAATACACCGAGCCATAGGCAAGAGACCGAAGCTTGCAAAAGCAGCATGAATTGAATTAGCATTAAATAATCAAAATAATGTAATATTTTCTGACACATTTACATAGACGCCAAAAGCCAAAAACTGCTAAATCTATATCTTTTATTAGGCCTTGATGAATGTCAAATGATAGCAAAAATCTAACTAAGCACTAGAAGGATAAAAGACAAACCTATGCCACAATTTTTTTTTTCCCTATACTTTTTCTAATGCTTTGATTAAAATTACAGCTTGGGTGTAACTGTGAGGTTCCTACTGATGAGGGGGATGTGTTAGTGCTCCTTGCGGAGAAGCAATACTATCATCATGATCTGAATAAATCCTTCTAATTCATGAATTTCCGGCAGATTGGTGCTTTACATAGACAAGGGACTTTAAATTCATCTGGCTCATCAGGATCAAACAAGTAGTCATACCTGCCAGTTACAATCAAGGTAAGTTAGAAAAAAGAAATTGATAAAAGAAAAGAGAAATGCCTAATAGGCTTTATCATTTGGAAAATGTATTTGGCCCAACTTCTCTTTTTAAGGAGAATAAAAACTAGAAAAAACCTGGGCCAAACACTACTGAAATAAGCAGTGAGACTCACTAAATAAGGAGTAGGACCCATGTCATTTTGGGAACGTTTGGTACAAGGGAAGTTTTTTCATGTCCAGGAATCATCATACTTGGAAATCATGAATCATGGTTCCTAAGAATGACTAAATTTGTTTGGTTAGTCATATTAAGTTTTCTGGAAATAAAAAAGTAACATAGTATTTTTACCACAAGTTTTAATTATTTACCACATTAAATGATTTAATAAGAGTAATGTAATATTTTTACTGCAGTAAAACTTTTTTTTAACTCGTAAAAGTTAGATTCTCACCTCTCTCCATGAGAATCTTTTCATGGGAAACTTAGCAAAGAAAAATTCCCGAGAAACATGGTTTTCTGGGAATGTTATTTTTTAAAAAACAAATCAAACATGGAAAACAAACATTCCCAACTTAAGATTCCCACAAAACTAAGAATTTCTCTTCTACCAAATGCCCCCTTAGTGAGACGTACATGAATTCAGTTAATTATAAAGAGTATGTTTGAAGAGTATGTCAGCAATGCTAGTATTCTTGGCATGCTGAAATACTGAAATGCACATGCTCACAAGACCACACGAAGCACAAGTGAGAAACACAGAAAGGGATATACGTTAGCTCATCACCAGCAGACACATCAGTCTTAGCAATGAGTGCAATCCGGCTCTCATCATCACCCACACTCATAATCCTTGCATAGCAATTGGGCATACACTGTATTGACATGAACCAAGAAAATGGTGAGATGAGATGTCAAATAACCATTAGCGAGGGTACAGGGGTAGCAATAATGCACAAAAAGGAACAAGTATCAGCAATATTTGGCTCCTCCTAGAGGTAAACATCTGTTTCCAAGATTGCCGACTGATTTTTTAACAATCTCACAAGTTCCAACCACAAAAATTGAGCAGTGTGTTATACAATTATTTTGGTTCACTTACAGAATGGTTAATTAGCCGTGCTATATTTCCTTTATCAGTGGCATCTACTACCACTTCTTCACTTATCTTGAAAAGCTGCAAAAAATAAAGAAATAAGTATAATTTAATGTCACGAGATACAAACAATTAAGAAGAGCAGAAAACTTAAATAGGGAAAACAGTGGGAAAATAATGAAGAGGAAATCCCAACAAACAAAAGGAAAAGTCAAGGACAATGCTTTGACATTTAAATCTAAAGGCCACAAACACAAGGAACATGGAAGGGGGAGAAGACTCACATAGCAGTCTTTCCCTTCTAATTTATAGCGTGCCTCCCTTAGATCTGCAATGCTGCGCCTCACTTGTTCACCACGATATTCAAGAACCTGCTTTGGATTAAATCATGCTCATTATTGTTAAAATAAAGGTTGTATTCTAATTTACATGAGAATGAAACACAATGGATGGACAATTGGACAAAGATATTATGCTTCAGCAAATATTGAAATCATATTTCATGGCATGGTGGAAGCAAAAGAGAATTAAATTTTATTTACATCTGAACCAAAAACTGACCGAGAACAGTACTCTTAAAAGATATAGACAACTCAAAAAGAGAAGATACAGAGTAAAGGTATGGAAATTAAACTTTTTCAGGCTTTGCAGCATTTAGAAACTGCTGCTTCTCAAAAAAATTTGCACAACCATACAATCAATGTCTGAAAGACTTTTAAATTCTCAAACATGCCCAGATTCCATGAATCTTTGTAATCTTTTCATATTTGAATATGACATTCATACCATTTCCCCTTCTTGAATATTTCGACGAGCAAAGAGGCCCCATCCATGTATGCCTGATCTACCAAAGCAAACTCGTTCATTTTCCGTTCTCTGAAATCATGTAAGACAATCAGAAAATTGATCACCAAATCCAATGACTGCTTAAGAAAGAGGAGACTTACCTGTAAATGATGAAGGCGTTCCCTGAAAGAAGAAAATGCTGGAGGCTTGTCTACCGCCTGTTTGAAGGAAAGGATGAGCAAGAGTGAGAAAAAGGGGGCAGAACAATGGGTTGGGGCTGGGCACTGTTTAAATCTTACAATCAAGCTAAAATAATGAATAGGATAATCTCATTTAATTAGAAGTATATAAAAGATTTACTCTGTATGCATTTAAACTGCGTATTGCATCTAAAGTATGATGGTAGTGACCCCTCACATGATGAGCAATGGCTTCATCTGCTGCTCTCTAGCAAGTAGAAAAAACAAAAATGAGAGAAGTGTTTTTATTTTTTCAAGAACTGATAAATATACAAAAAGGACATATTAGAGACGCTGGTGGATAACAAGGTCTCCATAGTGAAGATAGAAGTGAAGGAATCAAAACAAAAAGCAATAAGCATGATATTTCATTTTCACCATTGCATCACATACAAGTCTGCATCCACGAAATAGCCAGCAGGCACATTTGGCAAGGTAGCATTAGTTGTTAGCAAATACCATAATATATTGGTAACATTGATCGAGACATTGGGTACTAATATCATTAACGCTTAATCCCAAAAGCAGTTCCACAGGAAATATATACAGTTTTTGTATTTATATCTGCCTTTAAGAAACTAAAGTGGAAAGTTTCCGCTGGGAAAGAAAGCATTTATTATATTAAAAATACAAAAGTCATTTGTTTCCTTTCTTTCTCAATAATAGCTTTCCACTTTTGTTTCTTAGAAATGATGTTAACAAGATTGGAATATAAATAGGACAAACATCATAACATAAATATCAGAGATAATGTTATGCCGATTAAGTAAAAAACTCCCCAACAAAAACCAATATTCTCTAAGCTACCTTTTTTGTATGATTTGTTCTTTGAAAGATTCGACACCTAGCAGCAGAGAATGGCTCATCTCTAGTATTCTCTGCAGGAGAAGTGTCTTCAACCTTTATTCTTTTAGATGAAATTAACCTTGACCCAGCTTTTTTCTTAGTTTGAAGAAGGCTTTTGGTTGAAATGACCCCAAGAGGGGTTTGCATAATCAAAACAGTGTCTGGATTGGGAGCTCTGCAAGAAATATAGACATGATTAAGGTGAAAGGATGACACAAAGGAATAAAATGAATTTCAAATAAACCCATATATGCGCAATTCCAAAAGAGATTGGAAGTGTTTGATAAAAGCTAATCCTGTGAAAGAAGCAGTAGAAAGGGATAAAGGCAAAAGGATGTTGTAATTCAGGATCCTATACCTGTGGTAAGCACAATAAGAAACCATTCTTGTTGTCTGTTTACCATTTTTCTCCATACAATGCAACTGCATTTACATCAGAGACAAAGTTCAAAACTATTTCATGGATCATAAATTATCCATAAGAAAACATGCAACTTGCCAACTTAAAGTCGGCCATGATACAAAATAATGTTGATGCTAAGACTAAATAGTGAAGAAGTGTATATATATATATTATATTCAATTCTTTGCAAATAACCTGTATTAATATAGTTTTATTGTAAATCAATATCTAATATAATAAGATAAAGTATTCACCAATATATATATATATATATATATATATATATATATATAATAAGTTCCAGACAAGTTACAAAACAAAATTTATCAAAAAAGTAGATACTTGAACTTTTATTAAAAGTAAATTACATTGACACCCCGAGATTTTTAGATTGTATACAATACCCCTCCCTTTTTTATCCCTACACTAACCCCCTTAATTGTTTAAAAACATTACATCGTGTGTCCCTATAAGGGAGATCGTTGTAAAGTCAAAAAAGTAGGAAGATTATGTGCAATCTAAAAAACCTCAAGGGAGTGCCAGTGTAATTTACTCTTTTTTATTGTAAAGAGCCTGTTGACTGTTCTGAAATTGAAAAAGTGGGGGCAAACAAAGATGTACAACCATGGAGATTGGAAATGTAAATAAATGGTTATACATGATACAAAGTGAACATTTAATTAATAGGTGAAAATATATTTTCCAGCAAAACCTTCAAGGTTATGATCCTTGTTAATTTTCTAACAGCATGAAAAATAAGCTTTTAATCTGAATAAAAAAGCCCAAACAAGAAATGCAAAGGGAAGTTCTATGAAGGTGACTGGTGAATAACTGCAATCATTCATCAAATTGAATGATAAAAGCTAAAAACATAGTTCCATAAACCAGGATTATAAAATGAAATTTGGCATTAAACCTATTTAAAATTAAAGTCCAAATCAGAACATAACAATTATGCAAATGGGAGCCAGGTTAATCTTAGCGAATACTCACCTCCATGCGATAACCAGCCCTTGATGCACACATGGCATGGAAATAAGTGGAACACTTGCAACATTGTGTGCACGAACCATGAATTTGCTTACAAATAACACAAATCTGAAATTCAATTACAGCAGACTTTAGATTACATTGGCATGTACAACCGGAATAAGGGACATCTATATTATTTCATGAAAACCAGATTCACTGAGAGAAATGATCAAATCAGATAGATACTTATTAGCTTTATAATGAATGTATGAATTATGTAATGTAGCATAAAATACGGAGAATAAATTAAATCAATCAGTGACTAATATTAATTAGCAGGGGAAAAACTTTATTTTTTATTTGAACTCAAATGTTAAAATACACCAAAAAGTGATAGTGATGTACTATATTTTTCTTTTAAAAGAAAGATAATAAGTACATTATTGAAACAGACAAGAAAAGGTGGTAACCAACACCCCCACCTTCACAAAAGAATTCGACGGAATACTCAGAATACCCAAAGCAGGCTCCATCTTTTCATCACTAGCAAAAGATACTTCAGGTCGAAACCAAGCACAAGTGACATGAACCCATAATGTGTCAACATCGGTTGGCTTTAGAGCACCACCTGTGTGTCCAATCATTTTTCAGAGAATAAGATTACAGACATTAATAACAAAGTAAATATATAAAAATAAAATAAAATAAACTACCGAAGATGCTCCCTAGTATATCATGAACATCAAAGAATCATGAACATAAAAATCAAAAGAGGGTAAGAGGAGTAAAGCTGATTTGTATAGAATACACAAAATAGAGTCAAGTGGGGAAAATCCGCAAAATAGAATTCACAAGGAGGAGGCAAGTCTATAGCATTATAAAATAAGTACAAGGATATGTTATATAGATGCATCTCAAATATTGTGAAATACACACCTTTTACAGGACAAAGACAACATTCCCGCTTGATGTCAGGTGTTTCACAAGCTTTACAAACCCATGACGTAAAATCTCGAACATTTCTTGCTCCGTAACATTCTTGATGAACGGCTATTTGACATCTATAAAATATATAATGCATTCTTATATTAGTTGCAATGCAATTCATCACGAAGAGTAAGAAAACAGCAACCAACAAAGCCTTGCTTGATAGTTCAAGCTTGTAGAAGAAAAAAAATGGTTTTATAAGCAAATGGTTTCATTGTCAGTGGTGATCTGACTGATAAGTGAGGATGGTAAGGCTGAAAAACTGTTTAGGCAAAGCAGAATGGAGACTGCTGTACATGGAATAGAACAACATAAGATAGGATGCATATTATTGTCGAATGTGTTAGACAAAATGCTGGAGTTTCTTCTTGCTTATATCATTTCAAGATAATGACATAAATTAGCTCTTTTGTTAATTGCCCAAACAGTCATTACCTCACCACTTTTGTCAGCTCCAAAATCTTTAGACCTATGAATTCTAATTCCTATAATAAACTGAAGATGCTACATTACCTGTTGCAAATGATAATTTTGTTGTAATCCCAATCTTCAACCCATCTACATACAGCACATCGTTCTGTAGTCCACTTAGCCCAGACTGGTTCATACTTCTCTGTCAGAGAAAATTGCAGTACCATTGTCACTCTAAGAAATTCATCTAAAAAACTCATTACATTGTAAAGTCGTACAAAATAGGAAGGAGTTAAAAGGTACCTTGAAGAAAGGTAAGCAACTTCTGTTTCCTTTCTTTTAAGGAAGGTTTTTTAGGTTTCACAGAAACTACAGCATTAGCATGAAACTCAGCCAATTGCAGCATCTGAGAAGTCAAAAAGGATTATATTAGTTATAACTACACTTATGTCTTAGTAGTCTTACAATAACGGCCTTTTCACCCAATAAATCTGCAACCTAAGTCTTTCTTCTTCTAAGTGCCCCATATGCTAAATCATAAAAGACTAATAAGTCAGTATCATTGGCATTTGACACAGAATACTTCATAATCAATAAAATATCAATATTGATGAATAGTGATGTTATAAAATTTAAGTTGTAAAAAAATTTAATTAATAATACTAATTGGTAGAACTTGAATATAAGAAATATATATACGTACATCAAATGCCCTGTTACTGTTATAAATTACAAGTCTAGAAAGAGGATGATTAGACACTTCAACAGTCATTCTACCAGAGTAACCAAATAAATAAGTAGCATATCTTCAGGACAAAAAGATAAGGAGTATTATGTTCCAAAATTAAATTAATATAGTCATTTACAAACCCATTTTTCCAGCGATAGCATGGATCCTTTCACCCGAACACTTGTCCTCCAATTTCTAAATTTGGAACCTGTGTGCTGTTCCCATTCTCTAAGTGGTTGTTTTTTAGTCTCGCAAAAACCACACTTGCATACAACTCTGAAGTAAACATGGAAAAACATGAATAATTCATTTCCTCCATATCATAATCAAAAAGAAGAAATGGATCATTTAGACAAACAGAAGAAACGGATCTTTTAGACATAATAACAATGTTCCCTTAAAAATTAGAATCAAACAGTTTAAAACATGGCAATGTCTAATTAGATAGGCATCACACTGTTTACTTTACCCCCATCAAATCAACACAAAAAGACAACAGAACAAAAACCAGTAAATGTTTCCTACAAGCTCACATTCATAGAACATATGCAAGATTATGTGCAAAACTGCAAATTGTCATTATCAAATTTCATTTATTGTAGCCATGGAATTGGATTTCATATTCTGAATACTAAATTTTCATGAATTAGCATCAAAGGAAAACAAGTACTTATTTCTTTAAAAAAAAAAAAATTGGAATCAAAGATTAACGTGTCTATCTAAAATAATCCATGTAAGTCAACAAGGAATTTGACTTGTGTACTTTAAACTTGTTGATGCAAGTTTGAATGAGAAGCTACATTATTGGAAAACCTCAATTGACACCAATGTTTGGACGAGCTTTTTCTTTATCATGTGGGCCTTTCTACTATGACAAGCACCAGTGTGGCGTGTTTTTATGGCAGAATTTTGGCCTTCAGCTATGTTCTGCCATTGATGAGCTCAATAAAACAACTTTTGAAACCAAAATAAGTTGTTTTGGGCCTATTTTTATGAGCAAATCAAAATTGCAGAGACCCATATTTTATGCACAAGAACTTTTCATAGACTCTATCCAAGCACTATTCAGTTTAGTTTAGACTTCACTTATGTTAGTAGAGCATATTTAAAAAGCCATATTTCAACAAGGAACCTGTCTAAGTTGTTTACCGAAACAACGAAAAAACTAAAATATGAACCCTTCCTAGAGCAAGATATTCTTTGAACATAGCTTTTCCCATCAAACTGCTAATCACAGTGAACTAAAACTAAAAAACTTAAGCACCAGTTTTCTTTGTTTTTTTTTTTTTTTTGGTAAAAGGAAATCCTATTAATGAAATAATATGCCACCTTCTCCCTCTTTATTAAGAGAAAAACAATCAGAGCATCAAATAGGTTTGTGTGTTTTAATTACCTATCTAGAAAAGGTATTAATCTTTTACTACTTGCTACACCTATTACAAATAAAACAACTGATGATAAGTAATAAATAACTATAGCAATTAAAAAGTAATGATGATAGATAGCATAGGATAGAAAAAAAATTATGTAAAATGCTTCTTAAGGATTTTATGCTTACAAGTGAAGGCTTGGAAAATATATGCCTTCCACACCATTGCAGAGAACAGTGACCTTGTTAGGAAGCACTAGCTGCCCACTGTTTTTTTTCCATCTATACCAACATTATAGATTTATAGTCAGAAATACAAATCACAAGGGAAAATGACATATTTTAAATAAAAAAACCTAACAAAAATATGATAAATTGGACGATGAACTTGAATCATAAGATAAAATTACGTGGAATTTATTAAGTTAAGCTACAAATAGGCAGAGAGAAAAAGAACTACATGAACTTACTTGACTATTGGCTGTGATTTGTCTGAATCAGATAACTCAAAATCAAACTTAATTTTGCATGTAGGACAGAAATAATCAGATCCTCCAAGATTCTTCAAAAAATGAAATATATCAATCAGAACAAAACTATTAGCTTTAAATGCAGAGAAGAGACAATCAAAGAGTAACAGATAAACCTTGAAAAGGTTGCTGGAAATTTTGTCGCATTCTGCATGCACCCATACTTTACATCCATCACAGCGCACCTAATTCAAAAGGAATATGCCAAAAAGGGAAACAAAAATTAATACTTGGAAAAAAAAAAAGTTGAGTTGAAAACAATATAACCTTAAATAGCCAACAGGATCTAACTAACTCACCCAACTTCCACTATCTGAATGATTCCAAATTTTCTTGCATATGCCACAATAATGTTTTGATTTTGTTAACTGTCCAAAGAGGAATTGATTTTAAAGAATACAACATATAATTTTTTTAAACAAATAGTACTTTAATTATAATGTTCCCATTACAGACTTAAATATAAGTTGTTAGAAGGCAAAGGCAAGTTGCACAAACCCTAGCACATGTTTTACAGAGAAATTGGCTGCCAGGAATCAAATCCTTCGTTTTCTTTGACATTTTGAAACGAAGCTCCAATCCACATACTTCACAAGACCGCACGTCTTTCTTATCAAATAAATCCTACATATGGAATTCAAATAAACGAACCATTAGTTTAACTTGTCCAGATGTCAGTAGACTTCCTCACTCCTGCATTTTTGTGTACTATGGCATAATAATTACAAAAGCAAAGCAAAACAAATCTGTACCAACTTTCCTTTAGAACCTTCTAAATATGACGCGTACATTAACAGCCATCTAGATCTCCAAATGAAAAAATATGCCCTCTAGCCGACTTACCTGGTTCAGAAAGTGAAATGCTACATTCTGGTTTGAAGCAGTGACCTCCTGAAAGCCTTTCAGTACAGAATCACCACAACTAGTGTTACCAGCTGCTGTGTTTATATCTGCTATCAACTTCTCTGTAAAGCCCTGATCTGCCAAAAATGCCTCGTCTATTGCCATTTGAAATTCAGAGGGATTATAGTTACAGCAACCCAATTCAGACTGCCCCTGAAACCTAATCCAAGTAATATTATGCCTAGTAAGCAGGCAGCACAAATTCATCCTAAAAGAAAAATCAAAATGACAATCTTAAACAACTAGACAACCAACAACTGCACACCTGTCTACATGATCGATAAACGGAAAAATCATCCCATACTTGACCCACGCATAGTCCTGCTCAGTATCACAAAACACACCAAAAGACCATTATCTTAAAAGATCGAGATTTCCAAATATGAAAGCCGCAAGGTTTTAAATTGCAGTTGCAGCTGCATTGCCATAACTAAAATTGTACAAAATTACAGTCCAGATTGCAATTGAGACGCGGAAACATCTACAATCACAATATCATGACTGCATTTCCAATTGCAAACCACAACTTAAAACCTTGATCAAAACACTTGACAGGAAACAGTAAATAATAATAATAATAATACCCTTTGATTTTCACTCCCAGCATAGCCAAGAAACATGACACAGGCAGCATCAGGAATACAGGACTTCAAAACCAGCTCCGGTGCCTGACACATAGGATCAATGACAATGGCAGGCCAAAAAGGTTCCTTCCTCCCTGCCTTGGCCCACACTATATCCCCAGCATAAAAGTCTTCTGGTCCATACAACCCCTCTTTCTTCTCCTCCTCCTTCAAAACACACTCATCATTGCCCCTCAATTCCCCAAATCCCTTGCTGGCAGCATCAAAATTCTTATGCAGCACATCCTCACACAATGCAGAATACCCTCTTCCCTTATTGCTCTTTCCTTTTCTCGACTTCTTCACACTCTCAAATTCTTCTTCTAATTCACCTTCATCTACCTTGCTGTCCTTCCTCCAATCCTCCATCACCGAATCGTTGAACCGCGACGGCAGCGCCTGCACCCGCCCCCGCGACGTCCTTACCAACGCCGGCCGCGAAGCCTTCTTCTTGCCGCCGCCGCCCTCCAAGCTCGGCGCCACGTGGCAGCCTCTCTCCGGCGCGCCGAGCAGCCCTCGAAAACTCGCCGGAATTACGCCGGCGAGGAGATTCAGCGGGTAGCAGTACCCGTTCGTCTTCCTCCTCTTCTTCCTCTCCGCGGCGGCGCACTCGCCGTCGTCCTCGCCCGCCGCGTCGCCGAGTCGCCGCCGTTTCAGACTCGGCATTTGGGATTTCAGGTTCCGCTTAATTATCATTCTCGCAACAAGGAGCGAGCAATCACTTCCGCATTAACCGAACCCGAAGCTCCGATTTAATATTTTCCGGATTCTGAATTTCAAACATAAACCCTAATCCGAATGGAATAGAATAGAATTTTCACGAGAAACAGAGCAACAGGGGAAGTTGAAAAGCCTCGACCAACGAAAGAAACAAGGTTCGGGGAGAACGAGGAAATTGAGTTACGAGAATGTCGGGAAAAAATTTCGATCGAATGAAGCAGAGGAGAAAATAGGGATCTATCTGTTTTCGGCTAAACTGAGGAGAACTCGGAAGAAAAAATATTAAAATATTTTTATTGTATAGAAAAATAAAAAATTTCCCAGATAAATTGCAATGCAATAGTAAAAAAATCGGAAAAAGAAAATTCGAATGAGGAGAAAATAAAGTGACGACAGAGTAGGGCTATGCGAGAGAGAGAGAGAGAAGGAAGTTTCGGCGTTATCTTAAGAGAGTGTTAATGTTTTATGTGATGGAAGGAAGTGGGTTACTTGGGCGTCACGTGTTGGCAGCGCGGTTTTCTTTTCTTTTCTTCTGAGTTTGGTGAATGAATGGTGATGGATGCTAACATGGGCCGGGTGGGTGGGTTCGTTGGTGCAACGGAGGCTGTGTCAGATTTGCAATTGCAGTTGCAACTTAAAAAGGAAAGAACAATGGATTGCGCCAAAATATGTTCAGTAAATTTTCAAGTCTTGTTAATGTGCCACTTAAATGTGTAGAAATTAGAAAATTTGATTACCATTTTATTGAGTTTATGGTTATATAGTTACTGACTTCTTCATTCGTTTTTGTGTTTGATTTGGTGCGTTAGTGTCTCACTGGGGAATTTCCCTGCCACCATATAGTTTGTGTACTAAAATTGTGTTCCTTGTTGGGATTTTAATTTTTCTTTTTAGCAAATTTTTGTATTTCGGACGCCGGAGTTTCGAGATTATTGATTTGGGATGTATGATTGCACTTTGATGAGTTTTTTTTTTGTTATGTTCTTAATTTGAATCGATGTGGTTTGGACGAGATTACATTTTGAAATTCACTAATGGATTGGTCCGAAATTTTAATTTTTGTTTAACAGAGTCTACTTTTGTGGGAGGAGGACGTGCAACAGTGCATGGACCAGCAACAGAGGTTCATGATTTTATTTTCGTTGTGTTATTATTATTCCTTGTGAAGTTTGTCACTATTCGAGTTTACGATTTTGGAATTTGTTAAGCCGCAATGGAAATTAATTCATGTGTTGTCTGAATTGAAGAAAAGCGTTGGTTTTCGTTTCCCTACTATACGAGGAAGAACGGATTCATTTTTATTTTCCAATAAAAAAATAGTTTTTAAAATATATATATACATATATTTCGAGGGGAATTAAACAAAAAGTGTTTTTACAGTACTACAGTTGCAGTGAAGCCATGGAAGTTTGTTTGGTTAAATATTGAAGA
This sequence comes from Pueraria montana var. lobata, assembly GCA_026413185.1. Classification (NCBI taxonomy): domain Eukaryota; kingdom Viridiplantae; phylum Streptophyta; class Magnoliopsida; order Fabales; family Fabaceae; genus Pueraria; species Pueraria montana. Next base: position 20,695,648 of record CM048646.1, read on the forward strand.
AGGAAAAATCAAAGCATTGATGTACCTTCATCTTATAAACTATAGAAAAGAAAGTAAGCAGCGTGTAGGAGAGAATGTATACCTTTTGTTTGTTCCAATTTCTTTGCTAAATGGATATATCTATCCCGAAAACCGAAAACGACCAACATACGAACGTGGGTTATCAGTTCGGAAACTCAACTCATACAGCATTGATGAAGAAGGCAAAAAAAAGCTGCTTTAAGTCTGAGCTACGAGTAAAAGGGGGAAAATAATAAGTTGTACTTTATTGCATTATTTTAATTTTTATTTTAATTTTTTTAAAGCAAGGATAGATAGAAAGGCGAAGGATCAGGGAGCAAGACGATGTCAAGATAGAGAAATAATTTAGGAAAAATATATTTTTAGTCGAAAAATTCTTTGTTTTAATAATGTATTTTATCATTAAATATATTGATTCCTAAACATTAAAAAATAAATGTTTTTAGTTCTGAACTTTTAAAAATACTTATTAACAGAATCTGTCTAAAGGCTAAAAACACTTAGTTTTTAAAATTTAGGACTAAAATTATTTATTTTTAAAAATTTATAGATCAAAATATTTAATGATAAAATATAAAGACTAAAATATATTTTTTTACAAAGTACCAGTACTAAAAATATATTTTTCTAATAATTTAAATATCAGGATACGACCTGAGTACTGACACGTTGGAATGCTTGGAAGTTGGAACCTCAACTCCCTCACTTGTATGCATAACACGGTGAGATTTTGCAGCCAAACTGACATGCTTGCAGGAATCAACAAAGCATGAGGTTGTAACTTGTAAGCACATGGTGTAACGTGGCAGTGACAGGTATTGATGTCATGCATGGTTAGCGAGTTTTAAATTTTAAAATACATAACATCTATTTATATTTATTTTTTAGTTTAATTACTTTTTTTTGACAAAAATTTAATTACCTTTTTAATTTCTATAAATTATTAAATTACCTTTTTTAAATATATGCTTAAATTTAATTACCTTTTTATTTTATATGAATCATCAATTTATATAAAAAAAATTGGGTATTTAAATTTATATATTACAATAACAAATAAAATAATGTTTACATAATATTTTTACTCATATTTGTTTAGGCTAATAACCAATAGAGTCATAAATTTTTTTTAGTAGTTTAATTTTAGTTCTATTTTAATATAATATTTTATCCAAATGCATAAAAAATAATTAAATCCTTTAAATATGTTAGTTAGGATTATTATTATTATTATTATTATTATTATTATTATCTATCTTCTATATCTATATCTATCTATCTATACTATATACATTTGCAACTCACTTTCAGTGAAACTTTTGACATGTGTCATCTTTTGGTGCTTTCAGGGAAATTTTTGTCACATGTCATCTTCTAATATAATGCATTTCAAAGGATTCTTAAGATCATACTAAAAAATGAAATGTTCATTTAAATTTTAAATCTAAATCAATCAGTAATTGTTTTATAAATCAATTTTAATTGATTGTCTCATAATTAAAATTATTTATAAGGAAATAAAATATTTTGTCACATGTCATCTTCTGATACAATGCATTTTAAAGGACTCTTAAGATCATACTAAAAAAGGAAATGTTCATTTGAATTATAAATCTAAATCAATCAGTAATTGTTTTATAAATCAATTTTTAATTGATTGTCTCATAATTAAAATTATTTTATACAAAAATAAAATATTTTGCCACATGTCATCTTCTGATACAATGCATTTTAAAGGACTCTTAAGGTCATACTAAAAAGGGAAATGTTCATTTGAATTTTAAATCCAAACCAAAATTAGTATCAAATAATTGTTTTATAAATCAATTTTAATTGATTGTCTCTTAATCAAAATTATTTTATAGGGAAATAAAACAGTTTCCCTTTAATGAAACACTCTCCACCTCCCCCTTTAAAAGGGGTACACTCTCCACCTTCTTTCCTCTTCGATCAGGAAAATTCGTTCAAATCCTATGCTGAGATGCTTGGGGAATTAGAAAAGGTTTTATTTTTATTTTAAATTTTTAATTGTGTTTGCATATAGATTAATTTTGTGTGTGTGTTTTTTTTGTAGAGTGGTTTTGAATCTTACCCAAAATAGTTGTCTAATATGGTTGATAAAGAATAGTTCTTTAAGGTTGACTTTCAAAATTTCCAAAATCCAAGATTCCAATTGTCAAGAGATGGAAGAAATTGATTTGTCGACGAATTTTGCCGAGTTCCATAATTTGAAGAGAAGTCATTCTCAATAAGTATTGGATGAATGCAATGAATAGAAGGTGAAAAGGATGAAAGAGATTAACAGTGGAGAAAGGTTAATTTCATATTTGTAATTTCTTTTGTCTATGATTTGGTGTGATTTTTATGGAAGTTGTTTCTGTTTTAGATTATTTGTAACAAACTTCCGCACTTAAAATAACTGAGTCGAATTTGAAATATGTCCAGTTGCACTTATTTTATAGCCATGGTAAGTTCTCAATGTAATTACTTTGAGATTATAATATTCATTTACATTTATTTATGTACAATGATACACGTATTTGTTCCTTAATACAAAGCAAAATAAACATTTGTAACTCAATTTTGAAAAAATTTAATAAGACAAGGTTCATGTGATTACTCCATATATCAATATTGTCTCAATTGATAAAAAAAATATCAATATTGTCTCATAAAAAAGTGTGTATAAATAGACAAAAATATTATCTTACCTATAAATATAACGAATATTATATTTTAAAAGTCTAATTAATTAGACAAAAAAATATAAGTAAATGATTTAAAAAGAAATAGAATTTGCAATTGTAAATCCCCTTGCAAGATTTTATAAGAGTAATATGCCCGTATAAATATTAAGTGCAATTGCCCGTGCACAAAAAATTAGTTAATTAATTTATTAATATTTTTAAAAGATTTAAAATCTGGAACAAAATTATATTTATAAAATTTAACATTATTCTTTTTTAATATTCGTGAAACAAAATTATGTAATTAAAATTATAATTACTTTTATTTGACGCTTATGTTTATTACTAATTTATTCTTTTGAAAAAAAATACCTATGATATTTTTAAACAATTAAATATAAACCATTTTACTTCAAAATCAAATTTAATGAGAATCAAACTATAAAATTAGTACAATATAACCCATGTAATGAGAATTTTAATGGGCACATTTCTATCACATTTAATTTCTATCACAACTCGCACAATATATGCCCCGATGATATGATTTAATTTAATAATAAATATTATAGCCACGTGGCACTGAGAATAATTTCTATTATACAACTAATGATTTAATTTAATAATTAATACTGTGTTGTTAAAATTCCTATTAATATTAAATTGGTGCGAGCTCCATGTTGTCAATCTAAAATATATAAAGTATGATAATTTAATATATGCCTAGGGTTATTAATACATAATAATTTATTTTTTAAAAAAATTATTAATAAGTTATACACTTGCAACATCTAATGATTTTTTTAATAGAAGATAATTTTCATACTGTCTATGTAATATATGCCCTCGATAAATTATAGTTTTTTTTATAACAACCAATAAATTATAGTTAGACAGCACAATTTATGACCATAGAAGTTATTGACTCTCTTAAGTTTTTAAGGAATATATATGTAAAAAAATAGTAGAATATTTTTTAATTAATAAATAATTTTTTAATGACCTTATCATTTTTCTATTATCTCAATTTTCAATTTCAATTTTTGAATGAAGTTTTCTCCGTCCCTTTAAATATCTTCTTTCTTGCTATTTCCATTTTTCATCAATTTATTTGTAATTCTTTCATTCTTTAATAATTATGTTTTTAATTTGGTAGATAAAATATTGTTCAATATCAACTGAGTTCCCAAAGTTTCATTGTTTTTACCTCCTTCCCCACATTGTATTTACAAACTTTTTCTTTACTTATTTCCATTCAATCACATAATGTATTTTAAAATACTTTCAATAAATTATTTATCTTTGTGTGTTAGGATATTATTGTCATGCCAAGCCATTTTTATTAGTCCTTCGAGGAAAAACTTCCTCAAATTGTTTGGTTAATTAATTTCGAAGGAACCAAAATAGGAATTTATGTGAGAAAATGTAAACATTATAGGTATTTTCAACTTGGTTGGAGTAATGTGTTAAGGTACTATAAATTGTCTCATGGTGCTTGGATATCCTTATTATATAAAGGACAAGGCAATTTCAAAGTGAGGGTTATGGATTTGTGTAACACCCTCAATTTTATTATTTTACCATTTGTAAATATTTTTATATAAATATTATGATAAATGATGTACTGTATTTTATAGAAACTTTCTGTACCTATTTTCATAATAAAATTAATACAGTGCTATTCAGTAAAATTTTCTAAGTCTTTTAATACTTTTGTTTATACCTAAATTTCTTGTTGACCGGACAGTTGTGTCAGACAGCTGTCCAGGATAAGATTTTCAGTATAACATTTTGGATTAAACTGTACTCTAATAAATAAAGAATTTAATGTAGAATTAAAATATATACAGTTGAGAAATGAATTACTTGTTGACTGGACCGTTGTGTCAGACAGCTGTCCAGGATAAGATTTTCAGTATAACATTTTGGATTAAACTGTACTCTAATAAATAGGTAATTGAATATAGATTAAAAATATATACAGTTGAAAAATTAAAATGCTAGTTTCAAATTGTTATAATTTTCTGAAAGTTAGAACTTTGAGAAATTATTACGATAAAATTTTAAGGTAGAAAATTAAGATAAAATTTGTATGACATCTATGGAATTATCTAATAATTATAATATACTTAGAATAATTATAAAAATTGTTTAACTAAGAAAATTAAAAATAAAAGTATTAACCAATCAAAATTTGACAATTCAAAGTTTCTAATCTAACTAAATTAAGCTAATTAGACTTGGATTAAGAGATAAGTAAGACACTACCCCAAGATTTTTGATGGTGAGGAATCCAATGGTGGTGTTAGTTTCTTCAAATTCTAATTAGTTTGTAAGATAATTAAAAACCCTAAAAAGATTCTAGAAAAGTCTACAAAATGCTACAATTTTGACTATTTGACTAATTAGAAAGCAAGTCACACAAGGCACTAAGTGTGGCACGTTCAAATGGCTGGAGACTTTGACAAAAGGGGCTGCCTTGTAGCAGCAGCTGGACGTGAGAAATAAATTGAATTGGGTGTAGGAAAATTTTTTAACATATAAGAAACCAAGTTAAAGAAGAAAAACACACATAACTCATTTTCTCTCCAATCCAAAACCGTGAGACTTGCTGCAGCTGCCCCTCCATTTCTTCTTCATCCTTTCTTCTAAAATTAAGAAATAAACCAACCAAAATCTCCCAAATTTCAATATACCTTTGGCCAAAGAGAAAGATTTAGGAGGAAAATCCCAAAATTTCAAGAAACCAAGGGAGAAAGGGAGAAAAGAAATTCAAGAGTTCTCCATCAAATTAAGGATCTAAGGTAAGGATCTTGGCATTTAATTTCAATTTAAACCAATTGGAGTTAATAGAAACATGTTCTTAGGTCTAATTTCAAGATTTGATCAAGATTCAATAAAAGATGAAATTGATTTAGGGCTTTTAGATGATTGATGTTACAAGCTTGAAATTGTTGTTTGAATCCATGTTTGATTGAATTCATGATGTGTTGTGATGGATTGGAATTAATTGATTGGCTTGTTCTTGATTGGAAATTTAAATTTGTTCTTGATTGAGATTTCTTGATTTGGTTGATTATTGATTGGAAAGTTGCTTGGTTGTTTTGGAAATGTTGTTGGAAATGTGAAGGAGGCCATACGGCCATGATGAGAATGATAGGGATATCATGTGGAATTTTTCAAATGACCAAGGGTAAAATAGTCATTTCACATGTAGGGACACATTGGGAATTTTAGAAAAAGTTTAAGGGCATTTTCGGCAATAATTAAAAAGTATAAGGGTAATTAGGTAATTTCACATTTAGAGGATACAATTGGAATTGTATAAAAAGATTGAGGTTAATTAGGTAATTTCACATTTAGAGGATACAATTGGAATTTTATAAAAAGATTGAGGTTAATTAGGTAATTTCACATTTAAAGGATACAATTGGAATTTTATAAAAAGATTGAGGATAATTAGGTAATTTCATAGATTCTAGAAGAATTAGGGACACATTCAGAAATTTATAAAAAGATCAAGGGTAAAATGGGAAATTTTAGAAAATAGTAAGGGTAATTTAGTAATTTCACCTTTGAGGGCAAAATTGGAAATTTATAAAAAGATAGGGGTATTTTAGTAATTTTCCATATTAAAGACTTAATTGGTATTTTAGTAAAAGTTTAGTAATTTTCATAGTAAATACATAATTATTATTTTAGTAAAAGTTTAGTAATTTTACCTAGTAAAGGACTAGTTAGTAATTTATTAAGGTATTGATGTTATAATGTTAATTAGTGAATTTTATAATTTTAATGTGATTGATTAATATTAATTATTTGTTAATTAGCATCATTATCATATTGCATAAGTCTGAGTTCTTGGAAAATACAAAGATTTCAAATGAGAAATGAGTTTTTAAATGAGAAATGATTTTGTTGACTAACCGGGACTGCGGTAGTCATGAAAAATGAGTATGTTTGGGGGAATTGATTTCCAGGACTGTGTTGACTGACCGGACTGCGGTAGTCATGTATTTGAAAAAATGATTGAGATTATGAACAGAGAACTGTGTTGACTGACCGGAATGTGGTAGTCATGTATTTGAAAAGATGATTGAGAATATGAATAGAGAATATGATAGTCGTGAGAAATGGGTGAGCAGAGTAAGTTAGACAGGACTGTATAGTCTGTGATTATATAGTCTGTGGGGTGAAGGATATTGGCAATTCCACATGTGGCTGGAAACTGGACTGAGTTGCGGTCGTGGTGGCCTTCCGGGTATCCTGATCTTCTAATTCTGTCTAGTTTATTCGCGTTTAGTAGGGGCTGATAGCTGAATTGCAGTGCGTAATGGTAGGCTAGTTTCTTACTAAACACTCAAAGGGGAAGTCTCCATGGAGCAGGGTCAAAAATGATTTTGAGTCAAAAAAATGAGTTTGAGTCAAAAAAACTGCATTTAATTATATGTGTAACTAATTAATTTGTTATGATATGAATTTGTTTGAAATTGTTTTAATTGTATGAGAAATTAAATGCCTGATCCGGTAATGATGTCCCCAGATTCTAGGGGAGTGTGAATTGCAGGTGTCTGAAGATATAGTTAAATGATGAAGATGCAGAAATTCCAGAGCATATAGGATGGGATTATTTTGGGTAGACAATAATTTGTAGTACTTAGAATTATTTTGTAACAGTGTTTATATAAATTTTAATGATGTAAATTACATAACATATTTTGGATTGTAAGAGAACGTATCAGAACTTTGAAATAAATATATAAAATAAATTAAATAGTTAAATTATGTTTTATAAGAAAAGGGGGTTACAATTTGGATTTTAATGAAATTATTTACACAATACTTTCCAGAACATTTGATTTTGCAGATTTTTTTTAGCATCAAGAATTTTTCCATATGGAATGTTGAATTCTATTTATTCTTTTTTTGTAAATTATATATTCCTGTTTGTTGTTCTATTAAAGAGTTTGACTTTTTATTGTTGATTTTTTATAAGGATGCATAGAAATTATTTCTCAATCATCAAATGGCCCAAAACACCCGAGATTTTTAATATGCATTAATTGAAAGGATGTACGTAACTTTATTCTTTTCTTTCATGTTTTTCTTTCAATTTAATTAAATTTTCCTCATATATTCAATTCTATTCATATATTTTTTATAACCATTTATTTATTTATTCATTATTGATTATTTATAACAGGTGAAAGCTATTGCTCCATGGCCCATTTAAGAAACTTACAAGGATGAAATTCCTACAAGAGTGTGGCTTGTTTATCCTATGGGTACTAAAATTGGAGTGATACTGTAAAAGTTTGACAGCGAGGACGATTTTGTTCATGGAATTTAAATGTCCTTAAGCATTATAAATTGAAATACGGAGCTTGGGTTTATTTGTTTTACAAAGGTGGTGGAAATTTCAAATTGAAGGTGATGGATTTCAAATTTAAGGAGACTATTTACCCTATAACATATGATTTTGTGATCAAGCACCTAAATCAAGACTTTCAAAGGGTCTGTGGTCAACCTCTTCTCATGCATAATGCAAAGGCTTCTATTAGAATGAAATTCCTCTATCCAACAACCAAACAAAGACAAACAACATGGTTTTATTTATATTTAAATATTTTTAATTATTTAATTTAATTATATTTCATTTAATTAATTTAATTATATAATGATTTTCTGATATTACAATTTCTCCTGAACAAAATGTCTTGCCATTGAGTTTATACATGGAAATACTTTGAAAATTTTGGAGATATAGGATGAAGAGGAAAAAAGTTTACCTATGGAATAAGGAGAGGAAGAAGACTAGGAGAGACTCATATTACATTAGAATGGAAAAAGTTTTGTGTGTAGCTAACAAATTGAAGGGAACCAGCTCAATTCAAATTGATGTGATGAGCCTGAATCCTTTGGAATTAAAAGTAAAAATCCTTTGTCTATGAGGAAATGTTGATTCACTTAATGTAGCTTCTGTTACATCATTTTATTTATTAACCTTGGTTTTTGCATTGAAACAATTTTGGATTTGTTAAGTTTTTTTTAATTTTAAATTTAGGAATAATTTATGTCTTCACGTTATTGTTTTTTTAGTTTCATAATTTTTAGATTGGGTGTACTTTTTTCTTTTACAAATTGCTTCATTGTTTATAATAGAATCTTATGGCCATGCAATATAATCTCAGTTTACACATCTTTCTTTATCCTTTTTAATTAATTCTCTAATGAAATTACCTTATCTTAAATTAAAATATGTTTAAGATAGATTATAGACTAAAAAATTTAGAATTATTAAATTATTCTCTAATGATATATTTATTAAACTATTATATCATTATATAATTATATATTATAATATATAAATATATATTATAATATTTCATATATTACTTTAAATTTGCAAAACAAATTCTCACCTTATTACGTTATTATATAAGTATATTATAATATTTTATATATTATTATATTATATATTTATATATTTTGCAAAGACAATAATTTAGACCTTAGTAATACTTTATATCAAGATAAATTATATATCATTGTATTGTATCGGTTATCAATTTAAATAAATTTGAAATATAAATCAAATAAATGAGGAATTAATTTTATAAATAAATTTTGGCAATTTAAAAATAATTTTATCTTAAAATATAGATGACGAACTTTATAAAGAATTGAGAAGAATCCTAGAAAAGTAAACAAATTTAAATTTATTAGCATTTTTATTATTGCTCAACTAAAAACGATAACAAAATGTATGTCTTTTTCTTTGTTGTAGGGAAATTGAAAATCATCATGAAATGCAATCATTGTTTAGTTTCAAGTTTATAAATAATTAGGATTTTTTTTAATAATTAGGATACTTTTATGGATTTGTATTTTATAATTAAGATATTTTATTAGCAGATCTTTAATTTACAATAAATCCAAAATTTTATTATTACATATTGTATTACATTAAATATGAATACTAAATATATGCACGGATTAGTAGCTGCGTTGGGGTAAATTAGTAATTTTTTATAATAATCATAAATTAGATTAATTACAAGAAATCAAGCTTTTTAATTTTCTATTTTTAAATATATGCACAGAATATATTAATAAAATAATGAAAATTAAAATAAGTAAAAATAATGAGTTCTTCATGATTCATCTTTGTATTAAAGATGTTAGTCTAATAAAAATATTTTAAAGATAATTCAAATATAATGTTAATGTACAAGATTAAGTCAAAATAATCGTTATTAATGATTCACAATATAATGTTAATGTGCAAAATTAAGTCAAAATATAATGCTATCCTCAAAAAAAAAAAAGTCAAAATATAATGTTAACTTAACTAATACTATTTGTTTATTATTTACAAGGAAAATATTGCTAGCTAAAAAATAATCGTGAATGGATTTATTAAATTAATCTTGCAATTAAATTAACAAAAAAAATTAATGATAACTAATTAACTTATGAGTAATATATTATTTCTTATCAAATAGATATCAGTGAAACTAATATAATTAGTGTAATTAAAATATTTACTAAATTAATAATAAGTCTAATATAAAGATTTTAATGTAGTGATTAAGATAATTTAAATATACTGTTAAATTAACTTGCAAAATTAAGTGAAAATTAAAATATTAACTTATGACTATAATATTATTAAATTACTCAAATAATTTAAATTAACAAATAAAAAAGTAATAATAATTAATTAACTTATGACGAATATATTATATTTTTTATCTTCTATTATTTCTTATTAATAAATAAGTTTTATATTACAGACATTTGAATTGATATAGATTTTTTCAATAATTTAAAAAATTAATAAAATTGTCAATATAATTATTTATATAATCGAAAAAATTTCACCCTCAAATTTACCTGTGCATCGCACGGGTACTATATATATAGAGAGAGAGGGATCCACTTACTCCAAGAATAAGTCTAAGAGAGTTACTTCTTATCTTCACCATTCATTTTCTTAAAGTCTAATGGTTGTAATGAATAACTAATCTTAACTATTAGATTTCAAGAAAATGAATAGTGAAGATGAGGAGTAACTCTCTTAGATTTAATCTTGGAGTAAGTGGATCCCTCCTCATATATATATATATATATATATATATATATATATATATATATATATATATATATATAAGCAATCCCTTCCTATAGTCTTTATCTGCCACATGTCATCTTATTAGAGAGCATTTGTCAAGTGTCATCATATTAGAGCATTTGAACCTAAAAGACTTACATGTCGTCTTCTCCTTATTATATGCATGTCCATTAAATCATATCATAATAAATTTGTGAATCAATTCAAGGTTAGGAATACACGGTGATTCAAGAGAGACTTTCAAGGTTCGGAATACACATGTCAATCACAGAGAAGTTTGGATAACATATGTCGTTATACGGTGCTTCGTAAATATTTGGTTCGATTACATATCATATTTATTTTCTACACGATTTTGTCATTAATAGTATAATAAATACAACAATCAATCAGCATTATCATAATGGAAATAAATTTCGAAACTAATTTAATATGGAAATAATCAAAATGTCAATTATCAATTCAAATTAATTTGAATAAAAATAAAATGAATTATAATATAACTAAAAATGAAAATAATTTAATGGGAGTTTGATGGACCGAAATAAAAGTGGTTAAACAAAAATAATTTAATCATATCATATCATATCATATAATAATAAATTTGTGAATCATATCATAATAAATTTGTGAATCTATTCAAGGTTCGGAATACATGTGGCGATTCAAGAGAGACTTTCAAGGTTCGGAGTACACAAATCAATCACATAGAAGTTCGGATAACACGTGTCGTTATACGGTGCTTCGTAAACATTTGGTTCGATTACATATCATATTTACTTTCTACACGATTTCGTCATTAATAGTATAATAAATACAACAATCAATCAACATTATCATAATGGAAATAAATTTCGAAACTAATTTAATATGGAAATAATCAAAATGTCAATTATCAATTCAAATTAATTTGAATAAAAATAAAATGAATTATAATATAATTAAAAACGAAAATAATTTAATGGGAGTTTGATGGACCGAAATAAAAGTGGTTAAACGAAAATAATTTAATCATATCATATCATATCATATTAGAGAGCATTTGCCAAGTGTCATCATATTAGAGCATTTGAACCTAAAAGACTTACATGTCGCTTTTCCTTATTATATGCATGTTCATTAAATTATTAATCTATCTATCTATCTTCTATACTATATACAAAGCAATCCATTCCTATAGTCTCTATCTGTCACATGTCATCATATTAGAGAGCATTTGCCATGTGTCATCATATTAGAGGATTTGAACCTAGAAGACTTACATGTTGTCTTCTCCTTATTGTATGCATGTCCATTAAATTATTAATTATAATTAGCCCAACAGTTAAGCGACCATTAATTTAAAATGATCAATCAAATAAAAAAAAGATTATGTATAGAAATAATTTAAGAATACAATCAATTTTCAGAAATATTTTTATTAATATAAAATATATTTTAAGAAATAATCATCATTATTAATATGAAAAAATATTTTAAGAAGTATATGCATCTCAATGTCACAATCACTCTTATACACAATCATGAGAATTATTAGTACCCTAATATTTCTATTTTGAAATTCAAATAGAGTTTGATTATAAAAGGCGGCCAAGGAAAGAAGAAATGACAAAAAGGATGCATCTTCATAGATAAACCGATATGGGTTTTTATTTTTTGTATTTGTTTTCTTTCATTTCTTTATATTCAATTTTGTATTTAGTCTCTCCTCTCATTTCTTCAATGCCAATATATTTTTTACATGTTTTGAAGGACATCACATTGCATTCATTCCTTCGGTCTTTATCTTCTCCATGCCTCTTTGTTAAGGTGAGAAAAACATATTCCCAAATTAAGATGCATATATATATCAGGTAGTTTTTTTTTTCTTTTTTCTTTTTACTTTTTCTCCATTCGAGAGGCTTCTATTTTTTTCACTTTTATGTTTTATTGTTCTCTTTCATTTGCTTGCTTATTTTGTTTTCGCTCAATGTATATTGTATAATCGATAGCCAAGATAATAACATTAAGGATGAAGGTCTTTTACTTGGTTTTGGCACTTCTTGTACAAAAGGCAAGTGTTTTAATAAAATTTTATTCTTAGCTTTAAAAAAAAAACATTAAGGATGAAGGTGAAGATGGTGCTAAAGGTTCTAACTTACTATCAACTTGCTCTTCATTTGAGTTTTTATTATTTTGTTTCTTTATTACTGTAAATTTTATCTAATAAGTTTTTTTGTTCTTTTCACATGTAGAAATTTAAAAGGATTCAAGAAAGAAGTGAAAGTATGCACGAAGAGGATATTCTAAACAAGACTACAAAACAAATGTGATCATTCCTGTACAATTTTACTCAATAAACTATCCATTTAAACAAGGGTATAAAGCAAATGTGATCATTTCTGTACAATTTATATAATTGAAATGTCCATTTAAATTGCTTATTTAATATTGCACTATTTCTTTATTTATTACACATGCTGTAAATTAAGTTAAATATATTATTTTAAATAAAGGTAATTAGATGATTTTAAACAAATATGTTATGATCAGTATATATTTTAATTAAAGCCAATGAAAATTACATAATTAAATTAACTAATATAATTTTATTTTTACAATTGGTATTATTCTAATTTGAATAAATGAACATAATCATGACATATATATTTTTAAAAGAAATATAGTAAGATTATTTTTAAATTAAGCAAATATAAAATTTAAAATAAATAATTAAAATATACACGAAATTAGTTATACAAGCATTTTAAAATATAGCAATAGAAAATTAAAATAAAAAATAAATAAATTGATTTTTGCTTAAAAGCTACACAAAATTAGTGTTACTATCCGTTTTAATCTGAATAATATTTGAATATGAATAAATTAAAATGATTATGACATATTTTTTTTAAAAAAGATTTTTTTTCTAAAATTAAGATAAATATATTATTTAAAATGTATAATTAAAGTAATTATTATAAATAATGTATATAATTAAGGTAACTATATGAAACTATAATTAAATAAGTAGATTCGTAAATATTAAATATCATGTATGATAAATTTATTGACTTTTATAATTAAATAAGTAGATTCGTAAACTATAATTGTCATGTACGATAAATTCTGTAAAGGCAAAAATCACAAGAAGGGGGATTGAATTGTGATTTATAAAATTTTTGTAAACTTTTCGCAAAGATCTATCGTCTGTAAAGTAATAAAACAAAGTTTTTAATAAGAACAAAGACAAATGATGTTTCGTTATAGGGAACAGACAAAACCTTTTTCAAAAGAATAAATCACAACACAAAGTCAGTTCAACGCAGTTAAAAGATGAAGATTAGACAGAAAAAGCACAGAGATTTATACTGGTTCGTCTCACCCCGAGACTACGTCCAGTTCTTGGCAAACCACAAATTTCCACTAACTTTAATAAGCTTCAAGTATTGTTCATTGCCACTTCTGGCTCACCTAAGTAGTTTTACACTAGCCTCTCTAAGCTAAAAACCCAAGTATTATTTCTTACCAAGCCATTGGCTCTACAACAAATCAGAATATTTGTTGATGAAGGGTGCTCACAGACTTAAGGTATCGTCTTACAGACGGATGTACAAGTTTAAGAACAAAGTCTTTTTCTCTTAGGAAGGTATTTTGAGAGCTTTTCGCAACTTAGAGAAAATTTACAAGAGAAAGAATGAAGGCTTGAAAGAATGCTTGCAAAATTTTGAATTAAGTTTCGTAACTTCAGCACTTCAATTCTTCTGCTATATATAGACTTGCTGAGGAAATAATCGTTGTCTTTAAACGACCTTCTTGCATGCGTTTGACCAGCATCTGAAGGAGCATTTAATGTGAGCATTAAATGCTTGTCACCAACTAGTCACTCTGAGCTGATAAAGCATTCTACTTATCTTTCTTGAAGGGCACTCCATATCCTTCTGCTGTAGTGGTCACATCGCTTGCTCAGACAAGTATTCATTGCTAGCTGTAGCACGTCTTTTGAGGCGAGGGAAACTTTGATATTTTGACTCTTCTTTTTGTTTCCATTGTGCACTTTGACAAATTCTAAGAATGATGTTCCACGAACATTCGCTACAATACAGATAAAAACAACAGTGCATTAACTGTGCCTTTTAAATGCTCTTCAGACTTAGTGTCTGTCTGCGTATCGTCTGTATCCTACAGACGCAGATACAACACTTTCGTCTGCTTGCATTTTCAAACGCAATCTTTTTAACCTAATATTTATTTGCATCAAATCAAAATTATCGAGGGTCCTAATTCGTCTTATGACTGAACAAATTTATTGACTTTTATAAATAAAAAAAAAACTACTCAATTAAAAGTTTCACATATCATGATTTGTTATTAATTGATAGTGTAAAACAATTTTACATTGTCAGTGCATGACTATTAAGTTAAAAAATTATATATTTACAAGTATTTAAAACTGCATATAAAGCATGAAAAAAAATATTTAATTGATGAACATGGTAACAATTATGAATGTAAAGTCCTTTAAGATTCCATTTTTTTTTCATTTTTAGTCCATATAAGTTCGCACTTTAGGGACTAAAATTGGAAAAATCCAAACTTATAGGACTAAAAAGAAAAAAAAAACTTACAGCTACAATGACTAAAATTAGAAAAACGCAAACTTACATGGACTAAAAATTAACAAAAAAAACTTATAAGGATAAAAATTAAAAAAACGCGAACTTACATGAATTAAATTCATATTTAAGCATATATAATCAATTATGGATAATAGACATTGTTAAAAAAAATATATGGATAATAATAACAATAATTTACAACTAAATATTTTTTTTTTTTTTTTGAAGATAACTAAATGGTTAGAATAAATAAATAATCTGTTAAATAAATAAAAAATATAAAATATTAATACAAAGTTTTAAGAAAAGCATATTTAAGATATTCTATAAAAATATTCAGAAAAATATTTACCCATGGTCACTACACTCTAATATATATGAAAGTGGAACTTTTTTTTTTTTTTTATATATAATAGATACATACTCAATACATCATTATTAAAAATAACCAATAATAAAATAACACATCATTAAAAAATTTAATAAAGAATAATGACGTAACTTTAATACAAATGTATTATAACAAAAAACAATGAATAAGAGATATAAAAAATATAAAAAAAAAAGAAAAAGAAATATAAACTTGATTTATTTTATCTTGATGTTATATGTAAGATATACATATTTTTAATATTTTAATCTTGTAATTAATTGCATAGTTTCAACATCTATATAATAAATTTGTGAATCTATATCAATCAATCAATATCTATATCTATATCTATCTATCTATCTATCTATCTATCTTCTATATCTATATCTATATATTATACATTTCCAACTCACTTTCGTGGAAATTTTTGTCACGTGTAACTTCTAGTGCAACTTTGCCACGTGTCACCTTCTGGTCCAATACATTTCAAGTACTCTTCCATTACCCTAATAAAAAAGGAATCGTTAATTGAATTTAAAAAATTATTTGTCTTTCCATCCTTAAATTTTAATTGATTGTACCATAAAATAATTTTAATTTAATTTTAAATCCAAATCAATTAGTATTTTAATTGATTGACTCATAAAATGTTTTTCTATTATAACATAATAATTATACTAGATATTTTAAAAAGTTTCAAATTTTAATAACACATTTAAATTTTGAATTTTAATTATTTAAAAAATTAAAAAAATTATTATTTTACTTATCATTTCAAGTAAATAAATATAATAAAGTTATATTTTTTTAAAATTAACATATGACCAACATCTTTGATTTTAATTTTTTCAAATAAAATTATCTATATCTATATCTATCTGTATCTATATCTATCTGTATCTATATCTATATCTATATCTATATCTATATCCAACTCACTTTCGTGGAAACTTTTGCCACATGTCAAATTTATATCTATATTTATATCTATATACATTTCCAACTCACTTTCGTCGAAAGTTTTGCCACATGTCAAATTCTGGTACAACTTTGCCATGTGTCACCTGGTCCAATACATTCCAGAGTATTTTTCTATTACCCTAATAAAAAAGGAATTGTTCATTTGAATTTAAAAAATTATTTGTCTTTCCATTCTTAAATTAATTGATTGTCCCACAAAAACATTTTAATTGAATTTTAAATCCAAATCAACCAGTATTCAACTTCTGGTGCAACTTTGCCACATGTCACATTTTGGTCCAATACATTCCAAGTACTCTTCTATTACCCTAATAAAAAAGGAATCGTTCATTTGAATTTAAAAAATTATTCATCTTTTCATTCTTAAATTTTAATTTATTGTCCCATAAAATAATTTTAATTGAATTTTAAATCCAAATCAATCAGTATTTTAATTGATTGACTCATAAAACGTTTTTTTTATTATAACATAATATCTATACTAGATATTTTAAAAAGTTTCAAATTTTAATAACACATTTAAATTTTGAATTTTAAAATTTACAAAATTTAAAATAAAACTACTATTTTACTTATCATTTCAAGTAAATAAATATAATAAAATTATAAAATTATATTTTTTAAAATTAACATATGACCAACATCTTTGATTTTAATATTCTCAAATAAAATTATCTATATCTATATCTGTATCTATCTATATCTATATACATTTTCAACTCACTTTCATGGAAACTTTTGCCACGTGTCAAATTCTTGTGCAACTTTGCTATGTGTCACCTTCTGATCCAATACACTCCAGAGTACTCTTCTATTACCCTAATAAAAAAGGAATCGTTCATTTGAATTTTAAAAATTATTTGTCTTTCCATTCTTAAATTTTAATTGACTGTCCCATAAAATAATTTTAATTGATTGTCCCATAAAATAATTTTAATTGAATTTTAAATCCAAATCAATCCGTATTTTAATTGATTGACTCATAAAACATTTTTTTAACATAATAATTATACTAGATATTTTAAAAAGTTTCAAATTTTAATAACACATTTAAATTTTGAATTTAATTTTTTTTTAAAAAAACTATTATTTTACTTATCATTTCAAGTATAATAAATATAATAAAATTATAAAATTCCATTTTCTTAAAATTAACATACGACCGACATCTTTGATTTAATATTCTCAAATAATATTTTAAAATAATATTTTTAAAAACTAACATTAGACATTTTTTAATATTCTCAAATAAAATCATATAGAATTATATGATTTGAGAATTTCCTTTTTAACTTACGCATATGCATATATTAATTGAAATTAAAACCCTTTAATTGAAATAATTTAAAATGACACTATCCACTAAAATAATTGAAATCTTTTATCCTTTAAAACGACACAGTTTCTTTTTTTTAATTGACACAATTGTTATTAAATGCATGGTTTGAACAATTTTTTCATTGTATTATAAATTGCAACAATCAAATTATGGTTTTCTTTTACTGTTGTTCTTCAAATAAAGAGAAACGTACTGAAGAACTACCCCTACAACGGTTTATATTCTCCCTCTATCCATTAGGTGAGTATATGCAGGGATGGATCCAGAGATGTATCAAAAGGGGGGGGGGGGGGGGGAATTTTTTTTACACAATTATTTAAATAAATATTTATTTTTTAATAAATAATTATTTAATATATTACAAAAATATTTATTATTAATTTCATGTGTAAACATAGAATTCACTAGAAGAAAAATAAATAAACATCAACTCAATATCCTAATTTTTTATTCATTTTTTTCTTTTAATACATTTTTTTAATTTTTCTTTTTTTTTTCCTTCTCACATATACAAAGTCTTGAGGGAGGGAGGGGGGCCAAGGCCCCTGCTTGCCCCCCTGAATCCGTCATTGATTATATGATGTAAGAAGTTAATTGGTAAGTTTTAGCACGACATCTTATTCAATTCAATTCATTGCATTATATATCACCATATAATATTTTAGTTTTTTGTTTATTTTTTTCAACCAAATGTTTTGGATTTTTTTTTGCCTTCGTACCAAGTTTTAGATTTTTTACTTATTTGTTACGTGGTGTGAATAAAATACAAATAGACTGTTCTTTTTTGTTTTATGATAGGCCTCAAAGGATTACAGGAAATGGTCATCATTAGAAGAAATTTTGTGCTACTACAAGATTTTTTTTTAATAAGGTTAGGTATGCAAAGCATCAAGATAGCTCCCAAGATCCCAACTAGGTTGGCACCTTAGAAACTAACAATCATTTGCTGCAAACCCAAAATTTATTCATCAAAAGGAAAAGATAATAAAAGAGCATGGGGGGGCCAAACCAAACCCATGCAAATACAATCAACAAAATCTGTATGCAGGTAAACCTACCTTATTACGACTAAATTCCTTTCTAATAAAACTAGGAATTAGATCCCACCATTTAAAGCCAACATTTGTGATACCATAATTTGCCAATTTGTCAGCGCAGTCATTTCCTTCCCTGTAAATATGAGTAGCGATAAAATGCATATTGCGAATTCGAACAAGACAATTGTCCCATTGAATACGAAGACGCCAAGGCACTAAATCAGGATTTTGAAGTGCAGCAAGAACTAAGGATGAATCACTCTCTAGCCAAATGACATTCCAACTCCTCTCATGAGCAAGATCAATTGCCTTCAAGACTGCCATGAGTTCTGCAGAAAATGAAGAAGAGATCCCTAAGTGCATCGCAAATCCACCCAGAAAATTACCATTAGCATCTCTAAAAATGCCTGCGCATGCAGCAAGTCCTGGAGAACCACGCGTTGCTCCATCTGTATTAACCTTAATCCAACCTGCTGAAAGAGGCTTCCAAAGGACTTCTATAATACGTGGAGCCTTAGATACATGACCTGCCACAGAGAAATATTTAAGAATGTTAAATCCATGCATGTTGGAACGCATTACTCCTTGAGACAGGTTCCCCGAAAGAGAGACAGCCGCACGAATTTTATATTGTAGGGATCTCTGAGAAGCTGTAGCATTTTCAAATCGAATTAAATTTCTGCTATGCCATAAGAACCACACAACATTAATAATACCAGCCACAATGACATCCATGACCTGTGAACTAAAATTTTGTCTGCAAATAGACAACAAACTAGTGGGAATTCAAGAAGGGCAATAGTTTATTACTTAATTTTTCAAGTTGCAATGTAAATATTGTTCATATATATAGAGTTGGTAGATATAGTTTTTATTCATATTTGTATAGTCAAAATATATGAATATGAGGTCAAATATTCTTAATGTATATACAAGTAATTGTTAGTTTTTTTCTTCCTTAATAGTCATGAATTGTATTCATTGAAAATGTAACTTTATGATCAAAATTAAAATTAAATTTTATTAACATATGTAGACGTTATTTATGTGAGATAGGTTAAAGGTCAAGTGTATTTATTCATGTAGACTATGCTGGAACCAAAATAATTTCTTAGATGAAAACCATAATCTATCAATCCCGAATCAATAATGTTAATCATTAAGAAATTGAAGCAGAAGCATACTTGAATTCATGACGACCAATCGCTCTTCAAAGTTGTGCGGTTTGACCTTCTAGATCAACACGTAGTCTCTTGAGAGAACCCTTTAGTTTTCTCTTTGCCTCTCTATGATGATGGGACGTCAGAAAAGATGAGAAGGATAATCCTACATGTGACCTGGGGACCATAACCTATTTAATAAACAACCCTAGGGTTATCTTTTAGGTATCTCTATCTTAACCCATCATAATGATAGAATTACCCTGCAGTTTCTACACATTAAGGGCCCATACTTTATCAGATACATTAAAGCCCAAATTACCTAAACCTTATTAGATCACTTTTAATTGGGCTTAACCTTAAACGACAATCCACAATGCACAATTATTTACATATAAGGCCAATGTTGGATTAAGGATCCAACAGTCTCTCACTTGGCCTATATGTGTAACCTTATAATTACACATTGCAAGAATTATCCATGAGTTCAACATTACTGTCATTACCAAATGTATCTATAACCAATCCAGTCCATCAATCATACCAACATAGGATCAAAGCAGCCTTCATTACAACTTATCGTAACTCGACCCATCAATGGTCACATAAGCTGATACAAATCAATGACATGGATCATGATATGGATGTGTAGCATGGAATTTTCATGACATGTGATCTTAACATGCATAATTCCAACTAGTCCTCCTTAAACCTTAGTGAGATCAAACCATAACAAGAATCAAAGTGTGAATGCACCAAAGCTTTATTTCTGCAAAAAATATCCTTAAACCTTACATAAACCAAAATTATGTCTATATCATAAAAGCATTAAAAATTTATAAACTCCCACTAAAACTGAACATCACTTAATGACATAACAACCATATGAGCAGTATGCTCGTGAAACATTTTGGGTGGTAATCCCTTAATAAGCGGATCCGCAACCATGGAGTTTGTTCCGATATGCTCTATAGACAACTGTCCACTCTGAACTCTTTCTTTAACAACAAGGAACTTGATCTCTATGTGCTTTGACTTTGCCGAGCTCTTATTGTAGTTGGAAAATAAAACTGTCGATTTATTGTCACAAAATAACCTGAGTGGTCTTTCAATACCATCTACAATGTGCAGCCCCATGAAAAAATTCCACAACCAAATTCCATGATTGGACGCCTCATAACATGCTATAAACTCTACTGCCATAGTGGAAGAGGCTATAAGGACTGTTTAGCACTCTTCTAAGAAATAACACCTCTAGCAAGAAGGTATATATAGCCCGACGTAGATTTCATACTATCTTGGCATCTAGCAAAATTGGAGTCAGTATACCCAATGGTCTCAAGTTGATCTGACCTTCGATACGTGAGCATATAGTCTTTCGTTCTTTGTAAGTACTGCATGACCCTTTTGACTGCTTTCCAATGGTCCATTCCTCGATTACTCAAGTATTTGCCCAACATCCCTGTAATGTACGCAATGTATGGATGCGTATAAACCTGAGCATACATTAGATTCCCTACAACTGATGCATAGGGAATCTTCTACATTTCCTTTTCTTCAAAGCCATTCTTAGGACACTAATTGAGACTGAACTTATCTCCCTTAGCCACAGGGGTATTGTAACACTGTGGTTATTCATAATGTATGTTAAGTGTTTGACTAACATCGCAAGAGGAATTAAATTTAAATTTGTTATTCAATGAGAAAACTAATAAAATAGCATGAATCTCTATGTGTTTCATGTGTTGTTAGTAGACTTTTATGTTATTGGGCCTTTTAGTGAGTTTTAGTTATGTAGAAAATGGGAGTGTGGTTAGAGGAATCAAAATGACAAATAGCAAAACTTAAATAACCTCTTATATGTTAGAAAACTCCTCTCCTTTCCTCATTTCCTTTGTTCCTTCCTTCTCTCCCAAGCCTCCCTTCCTTTTTTAGTTGAAGACTGGACTTTTATGCTGTTTATTGCTTGTTTCCTTCTTCTTTAGGGCTACTTGGATTGCCATTAGATTATTGAGCTCATCTCTCCTTCCTCCTTTGATCCTTCTGTCCATTTTCTTTCTTCTTCCATGAAACTACATGATGGGTTCCATGTAGAATCTTAGTTGGTGGATCAAAATTTGATTTGAGCTTACTTTCATGTTGGTTAGATCCTCTCTAGTTGGACTTGTAGCAAGAATTGGGAACAGGTTGAAATGCAGGGAATCACACTAGAAGGGGGTTGAATAGTGTGTTAGATAAAGCTTAAAACTTTTCATAAAGATGGAGATATCTTAACTTAGATTTTTACAAAGGACTTGTAAAATGGGGAGTTGAAGATATCGTCCAATGGTTGAAAATAATAGTTTAATAAATTACGTTTTCAGGTTGTCGTCCAAGTGTGAAACAAATACTTTTCATAAATAAGTTAATAAAGAAACTTATGCGTCTAATGCGAAGAAATAACTCTAGAGATAGTTGGTAGGCTAAAAAGCAATAGAGTAAAAACACTTGGTTTATACTGGTTCACTCAGACTGAGCTACGTCCATTTCTCCTTCAAAACAACCTTTTGAAGGGTTCCACTAATCAAAACTTTGATTACAAACAAGTATTCTCTACCCTGCCACTTCTGGCTACAAGTATTCTCTAGGCCACTTCTGGCACACCTTTAATCTCCCCCTGAGATTAAAGAACACCCAAGTATTCTTTGTCACTAAGCCACTCCTGGCTTTCCAAACAAATAGTTTGATTACAAGTTCAGATCAACTCTCACAGAGAGGATATTACAATGTAAACAGAATACACAAAGTGACTTAGCAAAGGCTAAGGAGTTGTTCCTTTTGAACAAGTGATCGTCCAATCGTTTTGGCAGAGTTTCAACTCTTTGAAAACTTGAATGCTTCTCTATATTGATTTCATGAGCTTGATCCTCTATTTATAGGCTACAGAGAGAATGTATTCGTTGTGGGATCTGAGCCTTGTCGAAAAACCGTTCTCTCACAATCATATGACCGTTGCTACGTGTCAGCTTAGGATTGAGAGAGAGAGGGGACAACAGTACATGCAGCGCCTCCACTTCTGTATGGTTTTTGCAGAGAGAAGCTTTTCTATCTCCTGTGGTACACTTTTTGAATATTCAAATGAAATGTCACATTACAAATGAGAGGAAATAATAAAACATTTCAGAGAATCATCATCGAAAAGCTTAAGTGTACTTTTACTTATCATGAACGCATTATATAATTGTTTGATAGAAAAGGTGTGTAAGTTATATAAGCGAGTAGACGCTCCTCAAATGGACATAGTGTTTGCACACTGGTTTTCACAATGCATTGGATGCTTGTTTCATTACAACGCATTGGACGCTATTTTTATACTTTATAAAAACAAGTTCTAGTTACACATGGACGCGATAAGCACATACAGATTTATAGTTTGAGCTTAAGAAATACAATACCACTTAGGCATTGGACGGTGTGGTACCTATAATACTCAAACATAAACCATTAGATACTTCAAAATTTAATCTCATTTGTTATCATCAAAATCAAAGTTTGAGGGGTTGGACATTGTCCAAAGTTATAGACTCTAACATGGACATCGTCCAAAGTCATAGACTCTAACAATCTCCCCCTTTTTTGATGATGACAAACAATGTTAAATTTTGATGAGAGCAAAAACATAATTATTTAAAGATATCAGAGAATATGAGTAATGGATGATTGTGCTATGCTAGAAAGTGTTGACAAGGTGTAAATAGGTGAAATGAAGTACTCCCCCTGAGTTCAACATTTCTCATGCTTTAAAAAACATAGGATATATCAGAGAATAAAACATGCTAAGAAAAATATCAGAGTATAAACATATGAAGGATATGGATGCGGAGCTTATGATCAAAACACCTCACATATTGAATGAACAACCAAAGGTGAAGGAGTTTTCACATAATAGTGCAATTAAAACTCTATGATATCAAAATTCCAATTTCTCCCCCTTTTGTCATCAACAAAAAAAAATGGGTTTGATAGATGGAAAAGTTGATTCGACCATCATGGTCACTTAAGGTTGTTGAGGTGGTTCTTGTGGTGGAGGTGGTTGCTCTGGTGGTGCTTGAGTTGGTGGTGCAGGTTGTTCAACTGGTGGTTGTGGATGTAGCAGTGGAGGTACAGGTTGAATAGGATGAACCGGATGAGTAACAGTGCTAATGAGGTTAGCAGCTATTGACTGAATCCGACTCACCAGCATCTGAGAGAGGTTCATGAACTGATCAGCTATGGCATTTTGCATCATTCTTCTTTACTGTTCAGCTTCAGCTTGTTGTCTCTTTTGAAAGGCGCGTAGAGCATCTTTTGTATTTGCTTGTTGTTGCTTGAGAGCTTAATGAACAATCTCTTGCACTCTGTCTTTAGAAATGCCTTGAGGTCCAACAAATCTCAAAGGAACAATGGCCATTGGACTTGAGGAACTTGTATGCACTAATACCTATCTTGGTCCAGAGTGGGCTTCATTGGACGCATCAACTACATGCATACTTGTAGCAGCCTCAGGAGTAGGTTTGTCAGCAGTAGACTCTGGTGGTTGTGGCACTTCAGTTTCAGCCACTAGTTGCATGTCTACATCCTTGGACGCATCTAATTGAATAGTTTGTTCCTCATGTGAAGTGACAAAGTGTTCAGCGTCCACTTCCACTTCAGTTTCCAAGTTCAATTAGATGAGCACTTCATTGATTTTGATTGAAGCTTCGTCTAATTTTGCTTGTGTTGCTCTTGTTTTGGCAGCCTGTTATGCTTGTTTTTTCATGGCTCTTTTAGCTTGCTCTTTTTCAATTTGTGCCAATCGAGCTTTCTCAGCTTGCTCTGCTCGTTCAAGTTCTGCTTGTTGGAATACATAAGTAGCTTGTACTTCTTGCTCAAATATAGCTTTATCCAACTTGCGAATGTTGTAAATTTTGGTGTTGTGTATCACTAGTAAGGTTTTCAATACTTTCAGGAAATCATCATCTCCAGTCAAGAAACATGCTATAGTATCACCCCAGTGAAAGGTCTTCACTGGACGCATGACTTCAAGGCCTTCTAGAGGATGGATAAAATCTTCTTTGGAGCATCCTGAAGTTGAAGCCTTTTATGTGTCTTCCCAAAGAATTTGCCGCCAGAATGTCATGGCTTCGAACAAATCAAGTGGCCTTGTGAGCTTGCCAGTCTTGTCAAATAAGTGATTCCATTGCTGAGATGAAATTGAAGTTGAATCTTTTCTTCTCTGTTCGGCATCTCAGTGCCATAGAACTTGAATCCTTTCTTGTGTCCAGCATCATATAGATAGAGGAAGTCTAGGACATACCTTATCAAGTACAAACTTGATATCAGTTGAGCATCTGATGTGGAGGCGAGGAGGATATGCTACTGCTTGGTCTTGCAAATACATCTGTTGAAGCAGTTTTCCAAGATCATCATAGTCACTTGGTTGAAAGTTCAGCACTGGAGTTCCTGGTGGAAGTCGTAGGAACTTGGGGATAGGGTCCAGGCTTTCCTTGGTGGCTAGTTGCAATTCAGCAACCATTTCCTTATCAATGTTGGAAGTGACAGGTTTCTTGGGGGCAGGTTTCTTCTTTTGTTGCTGTTTGCCAGATTTGTCAAGTAGAGGCCTGGCATATTTAGAAGCAATTTCTACTTCTGGCTCTGGAAGCTCTTCAGCTACTGGACGCACCCTCTGCTGTGTACCAGTTGGGCATGAATAGGGGCACTCCATCCTAACCAAGGTTGGATAAGATTGCCTTGTCCAAGTTGGTCGAGGATTGCATATGATAGATCCTTCTGGTAGTGAAGCATAGGCTGCTGATTGAGGATGACCATGATCATACCTCATCCAGTCTGGTGCAGATACTGAAGTGAGACTTCTCTCAAGAGGTTCCTGATGTGGTCTCCAGATGACATCACTCCTCTTGCAGTAGTTCTGTTCATTTCTAGTGAAGAATGCCACCGAAAATCTTTCGTTGTCATTCTCTTCCTTTGTTTTCTCTTGAACCTTTGGTGGAATGGTCCAAGGTGTCCATGCATATCTCCAAGTGTCTCTTGGACGAACAGTCTGTGTGAGATTTAACTTGAGAGGTGGACGCTGTGTGGGTTTAGGTGTTGGAGCAATAGTTGGAGCAATGTTTGATTCACTCTCAGTGTCTTGAGAGGAAGGGGATGGAACTGGAAATCTTTGTGGCCTTGTTGCATGAGTCTTCACTCTTCTAGGTACTGCAGTCGGTATAACAGAACTACCTACTTTGGACGCTGCAGATACCTTCTGTTTCTTTTGTGGTCTAGACTCTACTTCTTCAGCTATCCTCTTTATTTGGCCAATTGGAAGGTTATCATCATCATCAAAGTCACTCAACATCTTTAACTTTCGGACTCTGGGCTTTTCTGATGCTGGTTTGGATGAAGTAGTCTTTGGACGCTTCTCAGCAGGGGCAGGAGGATTGGATGTTGCAGAAGCAGCATGCCTTTTCTTTGTATTCCTTTGTTTTTCAGCTTCTTCTTCTTGCTGTTGTGACATCTGTCTTGTCACCTTCCTTATTTCTTGGTCTTTTATCATTTTCTGATCTTCTTCCCAAGACCCAAGAAGTCCATCTCCCCTTCTTCATCATTCTGAATAAGCCTGCTTTGCTCATGTCTTTTCTTGTTGATGCTTTCTTTATTCAGCTCCCTCAGAACTTTGGCAGTCAACTTAATTTTCATGGGCTTAAATGTTGGACTCTCCAAATCTTTATTGGAGTGCAATCAATTCTCCTTTCCTGATGATTGCTTCATTTTCTTCATCGTCTAATTCATAAAAAAATCTCTGGTAGACTTTCTGATCCCAGAAGATTTTATTCAGCAAGGCAGCATAGAAGATATCATCATTACCTCCAATGGTCTTCATCATGCGTAGTATGTTGATGTAGATGGTGTGAGGCAGGTTGAATGGGATGCCTTCCATCAAGTGAAACAGTACAAACTTGTGTAAGTCTGTAACTGAATCCTTGGACCCAACCTTGTGCAGAATACCTTTGTTGCATATCTGCTGCCATATCTTGGCTTCTTCGCACATGCTAAATTAGTAGACTTGTCCTTGTAGAGTACCTTCCCAACATGATTGTTGTACTTCTCAACCTAGTCTGTCTTGTATTGATTCTGCTCCCTGATACAGCCAGTAACTTTGGATATTATCTCAGTTTATAGAACCACTTCTCGTCTAATCACATTGGACACTATCCGGTGCTGAGTGTCGAATCTGGCATTCCTCCAAAACATCCGAATGAGCTCTGGGTATATCTTCTGAGCATCATTGAAGAAACCTCGAATGCCACTCTTCAACAGGTTTTCTTCAAGGTTGGGACCGAGGCCTTCTAGGTACTTGATATCAAAGAAGTGTTCAATGTGAACAGTAGCTGCTCCTTGTGTTACAATAGTGGTTTCAGGGTAGGTGGAGACATCAAGAACAGAGGCAATTGATTCACTAGAGTTCGCCATTTTGGTAAAGGTTGGATTTTTAGGTTAAGCGTTTGGCTCAGGTGAGAGAGAGAGAGAGAGAAGGCTAAGGTAGAAGGAAGTTTCTGAGTAGGGAAATATGGTAAAGTATTTTCAGAGAAGATTTGACAGTTTAAGTATGGGCTTGTTTGGGTAAACGAAACGATTTTGGGCTTTATCCCTCAAACTCAAATCACAACAAAATAATATATATAGCAAAACTTTCATAATTCAATATTCAATGCCAAAGGTCCCACCCTTTCGGTCTTAGCAAACAATCCGCAACGAGATAATCAATTTAGCAACCATATACAATTTAAGGTTACGATGCCAAATCCTTTCGGTCTTAGCAAATACCCATAATGAGATAATCAATGAAGCAATGTACAACTTAATATTTTAATGCCGAAGGTCACGTCCTTTCAGTCTTAGCAAGCAATTTATCAAGAATAATAAATGAGATAACTTTCACCAATTTTGAAAGAACAACTATTTGTTAGGTTCTAAGACCTTGGACGATGTCCAACCCCTCGAATTTCGGTTTTGATGATAACAACTAAAGGATAAATTTTGAAGTATCTAATGATCTAGTTTGAGTGTTATAGGACTTATGTCGTCCAATTCTGCAATGGTATTGTATCTCTCAAACCTGGACTTTATGTTTTAATAAGGAAAGCGTCCAAATGTGTTTTTGTAAGAATTCTACAGGCAGCGTCCAATGCTCCTGTGAGAGCAAGCGTCCAACGTCTATATAACCCACTCTGTAGTTTCTATCTTAAAATAATACTTTAAGGAAATACGTTTTCAATGATTCTATATAATGCAACGATTATTCTCTCACATTTTAATATGTTATTCTATTTGTTTTTTCGAATAGTATTGAACAGGAAAAGAAGAAGCTTCTCTCTGCAGAAAAAGTACAAGTAGGAGAGGCGCTATATGTACGGCTGTCACTTCTATCTCTTCACCCTAAGTCAAAACGTGACAACGGTGTTCTGTTCTCTCACTTTCTAGCTTACTTGCATATCTATTAAACTATCTCTTCAACATACTACGAAAGTAATTCTTTACACATTTTATCTAAGATTATCTATTACGTGTGTTCTAACGAAAAGCAAGAAGAGTAGTTTCATTGGACTGTTGTTTTTAAACTGCTGGACGATAGCATATTCTTCTGTTTTACTAAGTTCTTGTAAAACTAAAAGATATACTATCATCACATTAGTTAAAGTTTTTCAAAGAAATTATAAATACACTATTCAACCCCCCCTTCTAGTGTATTTCTCTATATTTCAGTTGGCATCAGAGCTCGACCTCTTGGGTTGAGTACTTAGCAGTACAGAGGAAAGATCCTAAGAAAGATGGAAAACGAAGGACAAGCTGTGAACAGACCACCACTCTTCAAGGGTGTCAAATATGATTACTGGAAACAAAGAATGATAGCATTCTTTGAATCTAGCCATATTGACATGTGGGAAGTTGTGGAGATGGGCGACTATATTCCACTTGATGCGAGCCTCAACGAAATCCCAAAGGCTAGATGGACGGAAGAGCAAAAACAAAGATTTTATCTCAACTCCAGAGCCAGAAACATCATCATGTGTGCACTGAGCGAACAAGAATACAACAAGGTGCACAATCTCAAAAGCGCAAAACAAATGTGGGACACTCTTGCGTTAACATATGAGGGTTCCACTCAGGTAAAACGTAACAAACTCAGTCTCCTTACTCGTCAATATGAGTTGTTTAGTATGGAAGAAAATGAGGACGTACAAAGTATGTTTGGATGGTTTCAAACCATACTAAATGAACTTAGAGCACATGGTAAAGATTACAATAACTATGAACATATTGACAAAATTCTAAGAAGTTTGCCTAGGAAATGGAGACCACAGGTTACAGTCTTGAGAACAAAAAAGGAACTGGACGATATGTCCCTAGAAGAACTCGTGGGAACTCTCAAGGTGCATGAACTAGAACTGCATCAAGATAGTGATAGTAAAAAAAATAAGTCTCTGGCGCTCAGCGTCCAAAAGCCAAGGAAAGCATAATCGTCCAAAGCCATGCAAGCTGAAACATCATCAGACGAACAATATGAAGATGATGACTCAGACGAGAATGATGAACTATCCTTTATATCCAAAAGGATACATGCTATGTGGAAGAAGAAAGGTGGATCTAGATGGAGAAACCTAAAGAGGAAAGACTTCAAAGAAAAGAAGGAGAATAGTCCAATGCTACGAATGCAAAAAGCCAGGACACTTCAAATCAGAATGCCCAGATCTCGACAAAAGCAAGGACAAGAAGAAGAAATTCTTCAGCAAAGGAAAGGGCAAGAAAGTTCTGATGTCCACATGGGAAGACCTGGACGATGACTCATCATCGGATGATGGAGAAGAAGAGGAAGCACACATATGTCTGATGGCAGACACCTTAACTGATTCTTCTAAACCAGAAGAAGAAGATGAGGTAGATTTTAATGACATAGATTCAATTCAAGAAGCTTATCATGAACTACTTTCAAACTCTTCTATTTTGTCAAAAGCCTATAGAACTTTAAAGAAATCATCCAAATCACTTTCAAAAGAAAAAGAAGCTTTAAAAAAAAGTGTTAGACAACTGGAAAGTGAAAAGGAGGAGTTACAGAAAAAGTTTACAGAGCTCTCAAGGCAAAATGAAACTACAAATTTGGAGAGGCGAACCCTCTGGAATGATGCTGCTCAAGCCTATAAATCCTATGAGGATTCAAGGGCTAGAGAAAGAAATATTTCCATAGAGATTCAAAATCTCAACGCAGAAAACAAAAGGCTAGTTGAGAAGCTTCTGAAAGTTGAAGCAGATACTTCCTTAAGAGGGCAACCACATGATGTTGTAAAACTTCATGAAGAAATTGACAGCCTAAAGAAGGATTTGTCAAACTTTGTCAGGGGCTCTGACAACCTCAAAAATCTTTTAAAATATGAAGGTTGTAAGAGACCAAATGACAGGTCAGGACATGGATATAAGGGAAAGAAATATATTCATGATGAGGAAACAGATGTTTGCTACTTCTGTGGGAAACCTGGACATATAACATCCAAATGCAGACACCTGCCTAAGAAGGGAGTATTCAATGCCCTTCGAGCTAACAAAAAAGGACCCAAGTCAATCTGGGTACCTAAGGATAAAATTGTTCCTGTTGCAGACATGCTTAACAGCAGGAAAGAAACTCCAATCATGGTACCTGGACAGTGGGTGCTCACATCATATGACAGGAGAAAGGTGTATGTTCCAAAGCCTCCTACCCAAGACTGGTGGGACAGTCACTTTTGGAGGGAATCAGAAAGGGATGATAGCTGGCGTAGGTAAGATTGGTATACCACCCTATCCTTGTATTGATAAAGTTCTTTATGTTAAAGGTCTTAAACATAATCTACTTAGCATAAGCCAATTATGTGACAGTGGATATAATGTTGCCTTTAACAAAGGTGAATGTACAGTCAAAAACTCTGATGGGTCCCTTCTCTTTACCGCAAAGAGGCAAGACAATTTGTATAAGATTAAACTTGGGGAACTATCAAGTCAAAATGTATCATGCCTAGTTTCTGTACAAGAAAATCATTGGTTATGGCATAAAAGACTTGGTCATGCAAGCTTGAGGTTGATCTCAAAGCTGAACAGGCACAACCTCGTAAGAGGACTGCCAAGTATGTCATATAAAGATGATCTTCTTTGTGAAGCTTGTCAGAAAGGGAAACAAGTGAAAAGTTCTTTTCAAAGTAAAAACATTGTTTCCACTTCTAGACCTCTTGAGCTGTTACATATTGATCTGTTTGGACCCACAAGAACAGCCTCGGTAAGTGGTAAAAGATATGGATTAGTTATAGTGGACGACTATACTAGATGGACATGGGTCTTATTCCTATCCCACAAAGATGAGTCCTTTAAGGCCTTTTATAACCTCTGCAAAAGAGTTCAAAATGAAAAAGGAGTATGCATTACTTCTATCAGAAGTGATCACGGGGGTGAATTCGAAAACGAAAGTTTTCAAAGGTTCTGTGAGGATAATGGCATCCTTCACAACTTCTCAACACCTAGAACACCACAACAGAATGGTGTAGTTGAGAGGAAAAATAGGTCGCTCCAGGAGATGGCCAGAACCATGTTGAATGATAATTCAACCCCTAAACACTTCTGGGCTGAAGCAGTGAATACTGCCTGCTATTTACAAAACAGAATCTATATAAGGCCGATATTGAAAAAGACTCCATATGAATTGTGGAAGGGTAGAAGACCCAACATATCCTACTTCCATCCATTTGGATGTCAATGTTTCATTCTGAATACTAAGGATAACCTGGGAAAATTTGATTCTAAGTGTGATGAAGGATTACTGCTTGGATATTCTGAAACTTCAAAGGCATACAGAGTTTATAACTCTAGAACCTTAGTTGTTGAAGAAGCTATCCATGTGAAGTTTAATGACAACAAGCCTGATAAGGAATTATCAGAGCTGGACAAATCATTTGCAGATCTCAGATTGGATGATGCAAGTAAGTCATCAGATTCATCCAACCATGATGTCTCAATTGAAGAATCAAATGCACCACTGGACGGTCCAGTCGCAGAACAAAGAGAACCAAGTGGACGTAACTGGCAAATGAAGAAACATCATCCACAGGAGCAAATCATTGGAGATCCAAAAGACAGAGTCAAAACCAGATCTTCACTTCAACGACAGCAAGGTCACACAGCATTCATATCTCAAATAGAACCTAAGACTGTGGACGATGCCTTAGAAGATGAAAGCTGGGTCAAAGCAATGCAAGAAGAACTTGACCAATTTCAAAAGAACAATGTCTGGAAGCTAGTAGAACTCCCCAACGACAAAGAAGCTGTAGGAGCAAAGTGGGTGTTCAGAAACAAGCTGGACGAAGCAGGTAATGTTGTGAGAAACAAAGCAAGGTTGGTAGCAAAAGGTTACTCACAACAAGAAGGTATAGATTATACTGAAACTTATGCTCCCGTTGCACGTCTGGAGGCAATCCGCATTCTACTGTCATTTGCAGCTCATAGCAATATGAAGTTATATCAAATGGACGTAAAAAGTGCATTCCTCAATGGACTCATAAAGGAAGAAGTCTATGTGGAACAACCCCCAGGATTTGAAAGTGATGATTTTCCAAACCATGTTTTTAAACTTAACAAAGCCTTATATGGGTTGAAACAAGCCCCTAGAGCTTGGTATGAAAAACTCAACACATTTCTGTCAGAAAATGGTTTTTCAAGAGGAAAAGTAGACACTACATTATTTCGCAAAGACTACTCTTCTGATTTTATTATTGCACAAATATATGTTGATGATATCATATTTGGTGCCACTAATGAGTCTCTCTGTGAAGACTTTGCCAAATTAATGCAAACAGAGTTCGAGATGAGCATGATGGGTAAGCTGAAATTCTTCCTTGGACTCCAAATCAAACAAACTGAAAAGGGAATATATATATACATCAGACTAAGTATGTCAAAGAGCTGCTAAAGAAGTACAAGTTGGACAATGCAAAACCAATGAAAACTCCTATGCATCCAACAACAGCACTTGGACTGGACGACAACTCAAAGAAAGTAGATAATACTCTATACAGAGGTATGATAGGATCACTCCTATACCTCACAGCGTCCAGACCTGACACCATGTTCAGCGTATGCTTATGTGACAGATTTCAATCTGACCCAAGGGAAGTTCACTTAACTGCTGTTAAAAGAATCTTTCGATATCTTGCTGGAACCACTAACCTTGGGTTATATTTCAAAAGGCAGAAAGATTTCAGGTTAATAGGATACTGTGATGCTGATTATGCTGGAGATCGAATTGAAAGAAAAAGCACCAGTGGAGGGTGTCACTTCATCGGTGGTAATCTAGTCTCCTGGACATGCAAGAAGCAAGGAACCATTGCTCTGTCCACTGCTGAAGCAGAGTATATTTCAGCTGCAAAATGCTGTTCTCAAATCTTGTGGATCAAACATCAACTTGAGGACTACAACATATATGAGAGTAACATTCCTATCTTCTGTGATAGTAAAGCTGCCATAAATCTCTCTAAAAATCCCATATTGCATTCAAGGGCCAAACATATAGAGATTAAACATCACTTTATAAGAGACCATGTTCAAAAGGATACTGTGGAATTACACTTTGTAACCACAGATAATCAACTTGCTGATATATTCACCAAACCCCTTACTGAAGACAAGTTAATCCTTCTGAGGGACAAACTTGGCATGGACTCTGTAAAGGAATGATTAACATCTACATGATGCGTCCAATAAAACCATAGCGTCCAAAGGACATGTCGTCCAAGGATCACTAGAGTCATGCACATGCATTACATATATTTCACTTAAGTCCAATATGTGGACGATGTTTTATTTTCTTATCTTAGTCTTTTCTTTTGATTCAAATAATCAAAACGGATCATTTTAAGAGTAAGTATGAGCTAATACTCTATGCTGAGTCACCAAAATGTTAGTAACCGTACACAGTTACCCACATTCTTCACACGTCTCATCATGGCGGGTTTTATAGCGTCATTTACATTTCAAATATTCAAAAAGCCCAAAACCGTTTCATATCCTCCAAACAAAGCCCAAATATACACTTATCAATTCATCACAGAAAAACACCACCGTATCCATCTTCTCTGAGATTATCATCACCCTAAACACACACTCTCTCTCTCAGAAACTCAAAACCCTCTCAGAAAACCTAAAAATCCAAACTTTTCTACCATGTCAAACTCTGCAAACTCAAGCAACTCGGAACTCGACGTCCTCACCTACCCTGAAACCACAGTTGTGTGCCAGGGAGCTGCTACAGTGCACATTGAGCACTTCTTTGACATCGAAAAGCTTGAGAAGCTGGGATTGAACCTGAACGAGAGCCTTCTGAAGTGTGGAATCAGAGGCTACTTCAATGAAAACCAGAAAATATTCCCTGAGTTGATCAGAATGTTTTGGAGAAATGCCAAGTTCCAGAGCTCAAGGGAGCTCGTGGCCACGATTCTTGGACGAGAGGTGACACTGTCCATCGAGACCATTGCAAAGGTAACTGGTTGCATTAGGGAGCAGAACCAGTACAGAACAGACTGGGCCAAGCAGTACGGCAATCACGTTGCGACCGTGCTTTGCAAGACCAAATCCACCGAGTCAATAAAGATTGAGTATAGGAACTTGTGTGAGGAAGCAAAAATCTTGCAGCAGGTATGCAACAAGAGTATCCTGCACAAAGCTGGGTCTAAGGACTCAGTCACGGACTTACACAAGTTTGTGATATTCCATCTTATGGAAGGCATTCCCTTCAATCTCCCTCACATCATTTACGTCAATATCGTGAGAATGATGAAGTCTGTGGGTGGCAATGATGACATTTTCTACGCCGCCCTGATGAACAAGATCTTTTGGGACCAGAAGGTCTATCAACGCTTCTTTGATGAACTGGAAGAAGAAGTTTACGAAGCTATTGTGAAGAAAGGGCCAATGGTAGCAACACAACAACTGTTTGGTGAGTCCAACATAAAACCTATGAAGATCAAGCTAACAGCCAAGGTCTTAAGGGACCTGGACGAGGATATCATCAATAAGCAACGATATGAACAGAGCAAGATCATCTCTAATAATGATGAGGAAGAGATTGATCTTCTTGGTATTGGCAAAAAGATCAAAAGGCTGATGGAGGAACAGAAGGGCAGAAAGATCACACGACAAATGTCTCAGAAGCATGAGGAAGATGCTGAAAAGGAAAGAAGAACCAAGAAAAGACATGCTGATACATCCACTACTCAGTCCCCAGCAGGGAAGTGTCCAAGGACTGATTCGTCCAAACCTGCTCAAGCTGAGCAGCGTCCAAAGGCAGCACCAGTAAAGCTTGCTCCAGAAAAGCAAAAGGTTCGGAAGCTTCAACTACTGGACGACTCTGATGATGATGACCAGATCCCAATTGGTCAAATCATGAAGAAGGCAGAGGAGAAGGATGGTCCTCAGCAAAAGAAGCAGAAGGTACAACCTGCAAAACCAATTTCCTTTCCTTCTAATGTGCCACGACGAGTAAAGACTCAGGCAGCAAGGCCAAGGAGAATTGCAGTTCTACCAACTTCCTCTCAAGACACCGACAACATATCCACCAGCACCCTACTACCAACAACACCCAGTGCTCCATCCACATCAATAACCCAGCATCCACATCTTCGCTTGGACCTGTCCAAGTTTGTGCGTCCAAGGGATGCATGGAGGGATAACTGGTCCCCATGGACCATACCCCCCAAGCAGAAAACCAAAGAAGAAAAAGACAGAGAACGTTTTCCGGTTGCATTCCTTACACGAAATGACCAGAATTACTGTAAGAAAAGTGATGTGATCTGGAGGCCTCTACAAGAGCCTTTGAAGCGGCATTTCACTACTGTTTCAGCACCAGAG
The DNA here is from genome assembly GCA_026413185.1 of Pueraria montana var. lobata. Taxonomy (NCBI): domain Eukaryota; kingdom Viridiplantae; phylum Streptophyta; class Magnoliopsida; order Fabales; family Fabaceae; genus Pueraria; species Pueraria montana. The sequence goes on from CM048646.1 coordinate 20,731,899, forward strand.
TGGACGAGGTATGTTTGCGCTCAAGTTTTTTCAGCTGCTTATTCTGCTATGCCAAAAGGAACGATCATCAGCAACCCTCTGCCTAATTGGACGAGAGAAGTGTACCCACACTTGATACGCATGCCTCATCCTTACTCCTGTCCAACTGGAACTCAGCAAAGAGTGCGTCCAGCAGCAGAAGATCTGCAGAAACCAGAGGTGGAAGTTGCCTCTCGATTCACCAAGACGGTTGCGGAGCAGAAAGGGAAGGCTCCAAGAAAAATGAAGGCACCGTCCAAGAAGTCCCCTGTTAACAAGGATATTGAACTAGCTACAGAGTTGCAGTTGGCCATTTAAGAAAGTCTGGACCCTTCTATAACAAAGCAGCGTCCAGATGCAGGGTGGGTAAAGGATGTTCAAATATGGACTCCAATCACAAAGTTCCTACCTCTACCAGCTGGAACCCCAGTGCTAAACTTCCAGCCAGGCGACTATGATGAACTTGGAAAACTTCTGCAACAAATGTATATACCAAACTAAGCCATCGCCTACCCACCAAACCTTCACATAAGCCGCGCCACAGAAATAAAGTTTGTACCAGACAGGGTATGTCCTAGACTACCTGTATATGATGCTGGTCGCAAGAAAGGCTACAAGTTCTACGGCATTGAGATGCCCAGCAGGGAAGAGAAAGTTGAAACCCTGCAAAAATCCTCTCACACCTGGGGTCATCTGTTTGACAAGACTGGTAAGCTTACGCGTTCACTCGGAACCTTTGATTCCATTATCTTTTGGCGCCAGATCTTATGGAACGATTCCCAGAAAGCCTCCTCCTCAGGCAGCTCCAAGGATGACTTTGTTCACCCCCTCATGGTATTGAGGTGCTGCGTCCAGTAAAGACTCATCACTTCTCAGACACTTTTGCCTGCTTTCTGAAAGATTCAGATGATTATCTGGAGTTACTAAAGACATTGCCAAAAATCAGAAGCAACAAAGTGTTTGATCTTCGAACACTGGATCGCACAGAGTTTGTGGAGGAACCCAAACTCTGCATGAGGAGTACAAAGTAGAAGAAGCAACAGCAGCAGAACAAGCTCGTCTAGAGCAGCTGGCTCTTGAGGAAGCTGAGACTGCAACCATAGAAAAGGAAGATAAGGTTGCTAAGTCGAAAGCTACACAGGCAGAGCTGGATGAAGCATCTGCCAAAGTAACAAAGGTGCTAGCTCATCTTGACCTGGACTCATCTGTACCAGTGGACGTGGAACACTTTTTCACGTCACATGAAGAACCTACCGTCCAATCTGGAAAGTCCAAGGATGATAGAGAGCTCGTTGTTGAAGCCTCAAAGCCAATGGAAGCAACTGCAGCAAAGCCTACTGCTGAAGATATCACCAGCTTCCCCATTGTTGATGCATCTACTGAAGCACATTCGGGCACACGACAACTGGTTCCCACCGGATCTTCAAGTCCAAGGGGCATCCATCCCTTGAGATTTGCTGAACCTCAAGGAGTCTCAGAAGATCGTGTTCACGAGATAGTGCAACAGGCTCTGAGGCAACAACAGCTGGAAACCGAAGCAGCTTTTCAAGCTTTTCAGCAAAGGCAACAGGCTGAGGCTGATCAACATCGTTTAATGCTGCAGAATGCCATCACTGAACAGTTCATGAGTCTCTCCCAGACGCTTGTGAACCAGATTCAAAATACAGCAGCCACCCTGCTTGGACAAGTTGCTCATGCAGTTCCACCCGTCCAACCACAACCTCCACAACCAGCACCACCAATACAACCACCACCAGAACAACCACCACCACCACCACAAGAACCACCTCCACAGCCATAAGGTGACCATGATGGCCCAATCATTTTCCATCTTTCAAACCTTTTTGTTAATGACAAAGGGGGAGAAATTGGAATTTTGATGTCATAGAAGCTAAACACTCTGTATATAAAAATATTGGCATCTTTATAAAAACATGAGGTGTTTATTTCATAAATTCCGCATCCATATCCTTGATATGTTTTTCACTCTGATATCTGCTATACCTGATATATACTTGCCTTTTATATTTCTCTGTTATCAGATGCATAAGAAATGTTGAACTCAGGGGGAGTACTTCATTTCACATTTATACACTGGCATAACATAATCATCTCTGACTTGATTCATTGTATTCTTATATGATTATGTGTCTGTTAACATCAAAATTTACCATTATTTGTCATCATCAAAAAGGGGGAGATTGTTAGGTTCTAAGACCTTGGAGGATGTCCAACCCCTCGAATTTCGGTTTTGATGATAACAACTAAAGGATAAATTTTGAAGTATCTAATGATCTAGTTTGAGTGTTATAGGACTTACGTCATCCAATTCTGCAATGGTATTGTATCTCTCAAACCTGGACTTTATGTTTTAATAAGGAAAGCGTCCAAATGTGTTTTTGTAAGAATTCTACAGGCAGCGTCCAATGCTCCTGTGAGAGCAAGCGTCCAACGTCTATATAACCCACTCTGTAGTTTCTATCTTAAAATAATACTTTAAGGAAATACGTTTTCAATGATTCTATATAATGCAACGATTATTCTCTCACATTTTAATATGTCATTCTATTTGTTTTTTCGAATAGTATTGAACAGGAAAAGAAGAAGCTTCTCTCTGCAGAAAAAGTACAAGTAGGAGAGGCGCTATATGTACGGCTGTCACTTCTATCTCTTCACCCTAAGTCAAAACGTGACAACGGTCACATGCTATGGAGAGAACCGCTCTTGGCAAAGAAAAAATCCCTCAACGGATACCTTTCAACATGTTGTCTATAAATAGAGGAATGAGCTCATGTATCAGACTGACGAAAAATTATAAAGAGCTGAATCTCCGTAAAAACGACTGGACGATCAATACTTAAGCAAAACGAGCTTTCTTCTTAGCTTTGCTAAGCGATTCTATATATTTGTGTTAACTGTAATATCCTCTCTGTGAGAGTTAGTCTTATCTTCTATTCTCAAACAATTCTGTTTGGAAAGCCAGGAGTGGCTTAGTGTTAAAGAATACTTGGGTTTGTGTTTAATCTCAAGGGGAGATTAAGGGTGTGCCAGGAGTGGCCTAGAGAATACTTGTAGCCAGAAGTGGCAAGGTTAGAATACTTGAGAGTAATCAGATCTTGATTAGTAGAACCCTTCAAAAGTTTTTGAAGGAGAACTGGACGTAGCTCAGTTGAGTGAACCAGTACAAAACTAAGTGTTCTATTCTCTCGCTTTCTAGCTTACTTGCATATCTATTAAACTATCTCTTCAACATACTACGAAAGTGATTCTTTACACATTTTATCTAAGATTATCTATTACATGTGTTCTAACGAAAAGCAAGAAGAGTAGTTTCATTGTACTGTTATTTTTAAACTGCTGGACGATAGCATATTCTTCTGTTTTACTAAGTTCTTGTAAAACTAAAAGATATACTATCATCACATTAGTTAAAGTTTTTCAAAGAAATTATAAATACACTATTCAACCCCCCTTCTAGTGTATTTCTCTATATTTCACTATTCAACCAACCTATAATAAAGATAACATTCATATAAGCATATCAACATACTTGTACAAATTAAAACCCATTACAAACTCTAAATTTTGGTCAAACCCGTAGTCAACACAAAGCCAAAATTTGTAAGCATCATAAGTTCATAAATCGAATCCCAAACACTCCCAAATTAAGCCCAAACCTATATATATATGTAAACTTTCATTTTTAACTAAAAAGAACTTAATTTAAGCATTCAAAACTTAGATTTTAGATAATTTAACACCAAACCCGAAATTCTTTTAAAATTCATTAAGACTTATGAAACTTTGAAATTAATTTCCCGTTGATGTAGAAACTCATTTTTAACGAACGACTTATGTAACCCTACATTTTAAGATGTAAGGAATCCATTTTTTTGGTCTAGAACAACCCATTCCAGCTCTAAAGATTTGAATTTCGAAAACAGACTTAGGCAAAAGTGCATGAAAACTTGAAAATTAATTTCCCGTTGATGTAGAAATCTGTTTTCGACGAATCTTATATGTAACCCTGCATTTTAAGGCTTGAGGAATCCAATTTTTAGGTCTACAACAGCTAGTTCCAGCCCCATTTGTCCCAATTTACAAAACAGTGGCAGAACAGGACAAAATTGCACAAAACTTAAAAATTAATTTTCCGTTGATTTAAAAATCCGTTTTTGACGAATCTTATATGTAGCCCTACATTTTAAGGCGTGAGGAATCCAATGTTTAGGTCTACAATAGCCCAGCCCGATTTGTCCCAGTTTTGCAAAATAGTACAACAGAGCCAAAATATGTCTTTTTACTTGAGAATAAATTTCTAAAAGATCTAGCAATTCATTTTCAACATTCCATATATGTATCTCTACAATTTTGAACATGGGAAAGCCATTTTGGTTGTTAAAACCCCATATAACAGCCCCAACATCAAGAACACCAAAAATAGAGCACATTTCACATAAATGGTTCAAAACTTAAAAAAAAAATCATTCTGAATAGCTCCAATGTTCAAATACAAGATATCTTAAATGCAACCCTAGGCTTTTGGACCCAAGGAACTCTTTTTTGGGGTCTAAAACATGAAAATAGGCACCCATTTTTCGCAGCACACCAAACAGTACGAGTTTCACCAATTTCACATATACCACAAGCTCAAAAACATGGCACACAACATAGACCCATCAACATTAGGTCTCAACACAATAAATTTAGGCTCAAGAAAAGTAGAGAAACTTCTCCCAAACCTTGTTTTCTTCTAGCTCACAAAACCAAAATAGCAAAAAAGCACCACCCCACTTATAGAGCTACCCAAGCTCTACAACATACTCAAAAATCAAAGAGAAATAACAAGTATTGTAGGAGAAAACCTAGAGAGAAGTAGAAAGGAGGTCTTTGAAATACAGAGAAACACACTAGAAGGGGGTTGAATAGTGTGTTTATATTTTCTTCAAAATCCTTTCGCAAATATGAAGATAGTGTATCTTAAGTTTTACACGAATCTTGTGAAACAGAAAACTATGCTATCGTCCAGTGATTCAAATATAACAGTTCAATGAAACTGCATTTTTCGTCAGAACACACGTAAAATATTTTTGTAAGTAAAATGTGTAAAGAAACTCTTTCGTGGCATGTGAAGAGATAACTTAAGAGATTTATGAGTAATCTAGAAAGTGAAAGAGTAGAACACTTAGTTTTATACTGGTTCACTCAAACTGAGCTACGTCCAGTTCTCCTTCAAAAACCTTTGAAGGGTTCTACTAATCAGAATCTGATTACAAACAAATATTTTAACCTGCCACTTCTGGCTACAAGTATTCTCTAGGCCACTCCTGGCACACCTTTAATCTCCCCCTGAGATTAAAGCAAACCCAAGTATTCTTTAACACTAAGCCACTCCTGGCTTTCCAAACAGAAATTGTTTGAGTATAGAAAGAAAGAATAACTCTCACAGAGAGGATATTACAATAAAAAACGAATACACAAAATCGTTTAGCAAAGCTAAGTAGAAAGCTCTTTTTTGCTCAAGTGTGGATCGTCTAGTCGTTTTGATAGAGTTTCAGCTCTTAATCAATCTTCGTGTCTTTTTATGCATTAGCTTGTTCCTCTATTTATAGGCAACTTGGTGTAAAGTATCCGTTGTGGGATCTGTACATTTGCCAATAACGAGTCTCTCAAATATGTGACCGTTTTCCTCGTGTCGGCTTGGGGTGGAGAGAGAAGACAATAGTACATTCAGCGCCTCCCTACTTGTACTATTTCTGCAGAGAATTGCTTTTCTGTCCCTGTACAATACTTTCCGAAAACCCAAATGAAATGTCATGTTAGAATGAGAGGGAATAATCGAACATTCCAGAGAATCATTATTGAAAACGTATTGTCTCATTATATAACTTTTAAGATAGAAAATAGAGTGTAAGTTATATAGGCATTGGACGCTTGCTTTGCAGAAACATTGGACGTTGGATGTTGTACTTTACAAAACATATTTGGACGCTTTGCTTATTGAAATATAAAGTCTAAGTTTGAGAGATACAATACCATTGCGGCATTGGAAGATGTAGATCCTATAACACTCAAACAAGACCATTAGATACTTCAAAATTTATCCTTTATTTGTTATCATTAAAACCGAAATTTGTGGGATTGGACATCGTCCAAAGTCTTAGAACGTAACAGTCTTGAGAGAAGGTGGAGAACCTTACCTTCTCTCACAAGAGAGAAAAAAAATGAACCCTCTCTCTCTTCTCACTAGGGCTAGCGGTTTCAACATGGGGGGCTCTCACTTTGCTTTTATGGAGGGGCCCCAACCCTAGAAGGGTGGGCCCCACATGTTTTTAAAAGAAAAGGTTTTTGAGTAATTATGTTTTAGGGTTTTTAAACTGTCTTAGATTTTAATTTTTTTAGCTCCAATAAGTTCTTAAAAATGTGTAGCTTTTAATTTTCTAAAGCCAATGCCTTTTGAATCATTTAATTAGGACTTAAAATTAATTTTCTAGGCCCAAAATACTAAAGAAATTGCTAAAATTTTAAATTAATTCAAATTAATTAATTTTGATGAACTTAAGTAATTTCTATGCTTAATTATAATTATTAAAATTTCATCTAAGTTCAAAATAAATTTTTAAGCTCAAAATCTCATAATTACGAAAATGTCATTAAAGACAATATTTCTTACTTTGACCAGCTTTGACTTTCTTTGACTTTTAGTCAAATCATGGTCAAAACTTGATTTTATTAATTATTTTCACTTTGTTAATGAAGATTTAGTATTTTATAAACATTCCATGCATACACACATCATTATACTACATGTTGCACACTTAAAACGATTAAAATAAAAGTTGTATGTTTTTCAGAGTGTTACATTAGGGGTTGTATATGTTAACTTTATTTAGGGGAACACATATGTCATGTTGTTCATGTCCAAACTCACTACTTTATGTATATATGTATATTTTGTGGCCAGAGATGTTCACTTTATTTATTTCGTTTTACCCGCTTTAAAGTGTATGTTTTATATTTGAAGCGATACTATGCTTTCCTCTTTAAAAATTTAAATGACGCGTTTTATTTACCAAGCGATACTAAACTTTCATAATTGAATAATAAAAAGTTTTAAAATTTTCCGCAAAATCCAACCTACGGTTTTCTTAACTTATAGTATTTGTGCAGTTAAATTAATTAACACGCTTTAGAAAATAAATAAAAAGAACATTTAATGCATATTTATAAAATCAGAGATTAGGGTGTTACAGATGCAAGCGAGTATGGTATACAAGTCCAACATGTAAATCTGCCGTAGCGAAAGAAGAAGGTTGCCATCCCTTAAGCCGATAACTGTGACGAAGACTGCCATCTAAGAGGTTGAGCTGCACGAAGGATACAAGCGACTACAATATAGAAGTTCAACACATAAATCTGCCTTAGGGATGGACGAACGCTGTCACCCCTTAAGCTGAAAATCGTCACTGTGAGAATGGACAAATGCTGCCATCTTAGAGGTCGAGTTGCATGAAAGGTGTAAGCGAGTACGATTAACAAGTTCAACACGTAAATCCGCCTTGGGGGTGGACAATCGCTGCTACCCTTTAAGCAGAAAACCGTCACTCTGAGAATGGATTAAGGTTGCCGCCTTAGAGGTCAAGCTTCTCGAAGGATGCAAGAGAATACTGTAACACCCTAGAGGATATTACCTTTTGCCTGCTTATATTACTAAATTTTGAAAACTTAGAATATAGAATATCAGAGTTAACTATGCTGAAACTAAAAGATAAACATATATTTCATAAACAAAGGTCTTAGCACTTATGTGCCTTACAAAACATAAGCAAGGTACTTATAACATAAAACCAATTCCCAAACATGGGAGATACAAAACTAAAAACATCTTCCTCCAAGCAAACAACTCCATGCTCCAAGGTTCTCTTATAAAGCGCCCACCTGCTTAACCTGTAAAAACATGAAACTGAAAGGGATGAGACATAATGTCTAAGTGAGTGTTCCAAGGACTCTAGGCTGATTCTCTATTTTAGAGATCATTTGATTCTCTATTTTAGAGATCATTTTCTTAACTCTCATGGCTTCTCTTTTCTTTTATCGATGCTCACACTCACTGTAACGACCCGCCTTCATTACATAAGTATTAACAAGGGATTTATTTCATTTTATTCAATTTTAAAAATATAGACTTTCATTAGTTTATTTATGAAAATACCGTATAATTTTTTCTCAATTTCAAAGCCAACAAAGATACAATTCAAAACTTAAAACATAACCCATTTATACATACTTCTCTTACAAGGTAACCACATAAAAGTTCTATGCTAGTCCATTCTATACAAAAGACTAAACAAAGGCATCTTCAATCCCATGCTCACTCCATCTACTAAGCTTCCAAGAGGAAGAATCCACCTGGAAAGCCATCTGCTCCCCCGAACACGACGTCCGAGATCATCACAGGCACAAACTACAAGTGCAAACAGTGCAAGGGTAAGCTTACCAAACAAAACTATACATAATAACTGAAAATGTTATATCACCAATTATTAACATGAATCATCAAATCTCATAGATTACATCAACAACATAAACCATCACCACTCATCATCATGAGCCATAAACATCACAAGTCACCTCTGACATCAACTGTCACAATCTCAACATAATACAACCACCAACAACCATCATCACAAGGTGATGTACAACATAAACCACTAGACAACCTTAGTCAACAAGACTGACTCTACTCCATGGAGTTTCAACATCATATGAGCGGTCCTCATAAGCCCCATCCCCTACCATAGTCTCACCTTTGACCATTCAGGGAGTCCCTTTAGCTGACCCTACGGGGAAAGTGTGATTTTATCGAAAATAGACAAGTGCTATAGTGGCTTAACTCTGTAGGTTTGCAAGACCTTACATCTATAGGGATTCACCCACTCGTCTATTCTATAGGCACATTCCCATTAGCCACCACGAAAATCCCCAGCACTAGGTTGAGAGCCCTCCCGGTCACCCTCAACTTACGTGCCTACTCATATGCATGTGCACCAACTGTGCACACCTATGCACCAACTGTGCAAATACAACATTCGGAATATTTCTGTGCACCAACTGTGTTCATCCACCGTATTCCAATGGCAAAACATATTTAGAATCCCTTACAGTCTAAGATACGACACCTCCGTACCCGCCATCTTCTATGGCCTGACTTAAGGATCCAAATACATCTCAACAATCCATAATCCTTAACCACGACAACAACCCATCCCCTATACACTAAAGGAGTCACTAAACCTCTTGGGAAGTAGTTCTCAACATTCCAACACGCCATTCGGAGTCAAAACATAGGGGTGGTACTTGGAAAGATATCCCACTAAGCGAGACCCCCGAGTCGCTTTAGTGGGCCGGAGTTCTGGTGTGAAACTCTCCCTCCCAAGTATACCATTTTTCTATAAAAGTCTTCCCAAAGGACATAGTTAACTTCTCTTTAACATATAGGGATGGTTCCCACACACAGTTTACATATATCATCATCTCATCAACATTTCATTTCAATTTCTCAACAAAACACATACACCTCAATAATAAATAATGTTCTCAACAAAATTTTAAACACCTCAATCAACAATATAATAATCTCAACAAATTATATCCCATTAACCATAATATACTAACCCCAACAACAAAGTCATTTTCTCATAGATAAACTTTCTTGTAAGTGAAATATAGAGAAATACACTAGAAGGGGGGTTGAATAGTGTATTTAAAATTTCTTTGGAAAACTTTAACTAATGTGAAGATAGTATATCTTTTAGTTTTACAAGAACTTAGTAAAACAGAAGATTATACTATCGTCCAGCAGTTTAAAAAACAACAGTCCAATGAAACTACTCTTCTTGCTTTTAGTTAGAACACACGTAATAAATAATCTTAGATAAAATGTGTAAAGAATCACTTTCGTAGTATGTTGAAGAGATAGTTTAATGAATATGCAAGTAAGCTAGAAAGCGAGAGAATAGAACACTTAGTTTTATACTGGTTCACTCAACTGAGCTACGTCCAGTTCTCCTTCAAAAACTTTTGAAGGGTTCTACTAATCAAGATCTGATTACTCTCAAGTATTCTAACTTTGCCACTTCTGGCTACAAGTATTCTCTAGGCCACTTCTGGCACACCCTTAATCTCCCCTTGAGATTAAACACAAACCCAAGTATTCTTTAACACTAAGCCACTCCTGGCTTTCCAAACAGAATTGTTTGAGTATAGAAAGTAAGACTCAACAGAGAGGATATTACAGTCAGTACGAATATACAGAATCGCTTAGCAAAGCTAAGAAGAATGCTTTTTTTACTTAAGTATAGATCGTCCAGTCGTTTTGACAGAGATTCAGCTCTTTATGAATTTTTCGTCAGTCTGATACAAGAGCTCATTCCTCTATTTATAGTCAGCTTGTTGAAAGGTATCCGTTGAGGGATCTGTTCCTTTGCCAAGAGCGGTTCTCTCCATAGCATGTGACCGTTGTCACGTTTTGACTTAGGGTGAAGAGATAGAAGTGACAGCCGTACTTTTAGCGCCTCTCCTACTTGTACTTTTTCTGCAGAGAGAAGCTTCTTCTTTTCCTGTTCAGTACTATTCGAAAAGACAAATAGAATGGCATATTAAGAAAAATGAGAGAGTGACCGTTGTCTTATATTGAATCAACATTGAAAATGTATTTCCTTATAATATTATTTTAAGATAGAAACTACAGAGATGGTTATTCAATCGTTGGACGCTTGCTTTCACAGGAGCATTGGACGCTGCCTGTAGAATTCTTGCAAAACACATTTGGACGCTTTTCTTATTAAAAACATAAAGTCCAAGTTTGAGAGATACAATATCATTGCAGAATTGGACGACGTAAATCCTATAACACTCAAACTAGATCATTAGATACTTCAAAATTTATCCTTTAGTTGTTATCATCAAAACTGAAATTTGAGGAGTTGGACATCGTCCAAGGTCTTAGAACCTAACAGTAAGCACATCATAGAGATAAACAACATAATATTACAAGATCCATCCTACAGTCAAAAGACTGTATCACACAAAACATATTTCAAATATTAATTACTCAAGATTCACACCCTTGGAACTTAAAATGAAATAGAATAGGTCAATGGATATTACCTATCAATTTCCTTACAAAAATTCACACCTCAATAAACAACCATCACCATTCCAATAATTCTATCATATTAACCAAATTGACCAAATAAGGTCGATTTCTCTTTGGCAGTACTGAATGTGAGCTCTCATTGATTGTAGCATATGACCTCAGAATTAATTTTTTTTTATATAGAATTAAAGCTATTGAATCCTATTTTTCAAAATGGTATCCCAATTGTAAAATAGACATCTAGAGAATTTTCTAAAATTCCTACAAGTTGACAGTACTGAATTTTGACTTCTAGTGAACATGGTTCAAAGAAATTAAATTTTCTAATACTTTCCAAACTTGTTTTGAGCTGGGATTTTTAAAGGATAAAGGTAACATATTGGTATTTAAAAAATTATATCCCATGTCCTCAAATTCATTCCCAATTGTTCCCAGTAAAATTTTATCTAACAACCTAAATTTCGGACTCCAAACAAAGCTCCAAGTCCTTGCCCTGTTTTTTTCAAAAAGTTAATTTAGAAGTTGTGCATGATAATTTTCATAACTTATATGGTTACAAATATTGTTTTATCTAGTTTTTAATGGTACAAACTCGAAAAATAAAATATAATTACACAAGTGTAAAATTTGAGAAAAACCAAGACCTGTTCCAATGGAACTCGAAAACAGAGCAACCACTTTATGGGCCACGGATGAACCTCAAAACGAAGTTATCTCGCCAAAGTATCAAAATAAAAGTTGTTACATTTTGTGCCTATTTTTATTCAAAACAAATTTCACGAAAAACCAACAGTTAGATCTTCTGAAAATCACAAAACCGTGGGGACTGTCCAGAGATAGACAAACCAAACAGCTACTGTCACTTTATTTTGTGGTTTGATTTTCACATGCACAACTTACCAACTAATTTCAAGAAAATTTGGGCATGGTCTCTTTTGTTTTAGGAGCCTTCCCAATCAATTTCAAATATTAAAATAATCCAAAGACAGTACATACAAATCCCACACAGCCACTGCCAAAGGATTCCCAACCCATTCTATCAATATCTCAAGTTCAAACACCAAGCAACACAACATACACAACAAGAGGGGCATGCATGTTGTATGTGGTTGAACCCCCTAACTCTCAACCACACTTAAACTGAAAATAAAATTCACAAGGAAGCTTCCCTTACCTCAAAGAGATGCTAAAATAGGAGCTTTGAATGATGGAGGAATGAAGGAACTTTTAGTTTTCTTGAGCATGAATATTAAACCACCACTATGAACCAACAACAGATCATAGTATAAAAACTTGAGAGTTAGAAATTTTGAAGGAGAACTTTTGGAGAAGTAGAATTACTTAACGGAGCGTGTGAGGGGTGCCAGAAAAAAATGATGTTCGATGTTAGATAGAGATAAAGGGGTTGCAAATAGAAAGTTTTAGAAATTGAAATTGAAATTGAAACAGAATGACGGAGAATGAAGGGCTCACTGTGAAGAAGTAAGAAAACCAATTTATAGAACTAAGTAACCCCTATTGAGATCAATTTAGTCAAACTTCATAAATGAACATGATGTAATTTTCTTTCATTCACACCGTAAGTGCCATTAGTCAAAAAAATTAATTTTTCTTTGTCTTTTGATTTGGCTACATATCCTGCAGCAGTGTAAGAAACTTTTTTTTTTCCTTCATTTTGAATGTTTGTGAATATAGGCAAATTAAACAGAACTGTGGGTAAGATTCTTTGAATTAGACTTTGCGTCTCCTAGTAGGTAAGTTTAATTTTATTATTATTATATTTTTTATTTAGGACATCTAAGAAAATTTAGAATGTCTTAGAATTTTTTCAACCCCCAAAATGTTCTCAAAATCACACTCTTTGGACTGCATTAAAATATTATTATTTTAATCATCAATAACAGAACAACATATAAATTTCACACGGATCCAATTATAATTCTCAGGGACTAATTATAATTAAATCCTTCACTTTTCTTGACTATTATCTCACTTTTGCAGTATATTCTTATACTATAAGTGTGCAATATAGTCCTGTTTTCAGTCAAATACTCTACCGAAACTTACACAGAAAATTTACCCATACTTATTAATTAATTTTTTTTGCATAAAATTAAATTTAATTATCTCTTATAATTATTTTCAACCTAATAGAGAAGGAAGAAGTGAAGAGAGAAGCCAGAGCAAAGAAAGAAGGAAGAAACGGATGAAAACGGGAAATGAGGAAAATTACGGGAAAGGAAGAGTTAAAGTTTTGACTTTTGCTATTCGTACCCATATATTTTCTAACCTCACACCCCCTTTTTCTATAACAAAAACTCTTGTAATGTCAAAATTATTACGAAAACTACTAAACACACATAATCACATAAACAAAACAATCTATTTTATTTATATAGTTCATTAAATAACATGATTTAAATTTAATTCCTTTTTTCATACATCTGTTACTTATCTCGGTGTATTTTTGTACACCGTCCGATTTTCGGACCATATTTCTGCAAATCTTCTTTACAAAAATTCACATAGAAGTAAGTATATAAGATCTAAAAATCATTGAAACTCACTAAACATCCAACAACACATAACAATTCATTCCATTTATTAATTAACTCATTACATAACATAATTTAAATTTAATTTCTCTTGCATTTTAATTAAATCACTTATTATACATTACGAAAAAAATCACAGTGTTACACTCACAACTATTACCTCATCATGTCATCACTACAATTTCCTTAGGCCATCCTTAACCTCTACTTAGGCACTTAGAGTTGGTCTCCTATCCCAAATCTAAGGCCACTAATGCACTAAGGCACCTAAACATCATTCTTTTCTTCTTGACCACTCACTAGGGTCTCATTTTACTATACCATTGGATGGGAACGTGTATAACCTTTCCTTCCTCTGACTTACCCAACTTGGGCTTACACCGCCTCTCTCTGTGAGACATAACATCTTGCATACCTCTCTCGGTAGCTTACATTAACTTTCTATGGGTATAACCCCTATCCTACCTCTAAGGGTAGTATCCAGCTACACACGTCCTCATCTAATGCATAGATATACCTTACATCACTCGCCTAACAACTAGGCTCATGACTCCTCATATACTTTAAAATAGAAACATACATACATCATGCACATCAACATATCCTAGTTTGTTTCTACAACTGTGTGGTTTGCTATATCTCTTTATTTAAGTTTCACTTCCACCACCTATTTCATTACTTTGGCTCAGCTCTAGCCAACAAGAGGTGCCCCTCTTGCTACGACCTTTAATTAACCCACCGGTCCAAGTGGGCGGATTGTCAACTCCGTTATAAGGAAGAGTCTCCTGATGTGTTCTTCTTTATGAAGAACCCCTTCTCCCTATAAAGAAGGTTACTTTTCCCCATGGGTGTCAGGGTGACAGTCCCCGTCGCTCACCTCTAGGGGGCCTCTTAGCTTACTAATGCGACAACCCCTCACGAGTTGCCCAACTCATTCTTCACTCTTTTAAAAACATATTTTATAAAAATTGTTTCGTAAACCTTTCACAAACCATCTCACCTTGGTAATACAGGGGATCCTTAGCCCTTTGCACAATGTTGTACACCGCGCGTGCGGCTCTTGGACGTGACTGGTATCGGGGAAGGATTCTACCCTATGTTACCGAGGAGATATCCTTTCTAAAAACCTTCCTTTGAAACTGTCTTTTTCTTCAAAACCTTTATGAAACTTAGGGGAAACACCCCATTCATAAACTTAGGGGAAACACCCCACTTATTACTAAGAGGCATAGGTATAGTCTTAAGTGTTTTATATTTTATCAAAGAGGGTTTATCGTAACATACAATCCCAAACATATGCAATAACCACATGATTGCAATAAAGGTGCAAGCATAACATCACAAAACGTCAAGGTACAAAGAGGAAATGAAGCAATAACAATTATACAAAGATCATACATAGAGGATAAAGATATAAACATACATAAGCTAAACACATACTTCTCACATAGCTTCCAACCCCTTTCTGGAGGTTTCAAGCTTAGCCTAGCATGTTTCCATGCTTAGCATGACTATCTAAGACTAAAAATCTCCACTTTGCATTTCTCAGGCTAAGCCTAAATCTGAGGCTTAGCCACAAGTCCCCTGAAGCTAAAATACCCAATCTGTGTGTTTTAGGCTTCAAGCCCTAATCTGGGGCTCAGCCGCAAGTCCCCTGAAGCTCAATACCAAATATGTGCATTTCAGACTTCAAGCCCAAATCTGGGGCTCAGCCGCGCGCTGCAGATATGCACGAATCCGCCTCCCATGGCCATCCATGGCTTCCTAAAAGCAATCCAGGCTTGCCATTCACTCATATAACACTTCTATTACAAAACCCAGCCCTTAAACAGCCTAAACAACCTCTCAATCTCTCCCAATCACTCAAAAACCATCATAATCTTACTTAGGGATCAAAGAGGGGAAAAAGGGGATAATCAAGAAAACAAGAACTATGGAGGGATGGGGAAGACAAGGGGAGGAATCACTCACCTCGAGGTACTCGGATATGAGCTCTGGGCACTGGATCCCTGATCTCTGCTCCACTTCTCTCCTCTTCTTCTTCTCCTCCTTCTCTCTAACTCTTTTCTTTCTTTTCTCTTTCTCTCTCTAACTTTCCCTTCCCTCTTCTACTTAAATCGTGTGTGTGTGCGAGCTTAGTGGACCTTGGCTCCCCATCTAGGTCCTATTATCTTATTCCTGTCAACTCTTAATATAAGGTAACTATTATTAATAATGCCTAGAGGTATCCTTTAACCATTAAATATATAGACTATTTCATAAAAGATGTTTTTTATTATTTATTACTAATGTCCACAAATTGGGGATGTTACAAATACAATCTAAAAGTTCAACACGTAAATCCACTTTAGAGATGGAAGAAGGCTACCATCCATTAAGTCGGAAACCCTCTCACTCTAAGAATGGATGAAGGTTGTCATCTTAGAGGTCGAGTTGGACGAACGTTGCGACCCCTTTAAGTCGAAAACATGCATGATTATAAAATCAAAGTTCAACACGTAAATTACCTATTGATAAAAAAATACAAATAATAATTAATTTAACATGCTTAATTATACATAAAATTGAAAAATATAATTTATTCTTTTAACTTTTTTTAAAAAAATACAAAAAAATTATTTCTCTAAAATAACTTAAATAAAACGTATATTAAGATTACTGGAAATATGAATTAAAAAATTTATTAACAAGTGTCAAATAAAGAAAATACATTTATAACATTTTTGAATAATTTTATTATGAATAGTGCCAATTTAATTTTGTGTTTGAAGTTAAAGTTTTATATACCTATTATTTATTTTAGGACACAAGATAATTTGAATTTTTTATTATTATTTGAGAATAACTTCTGATTATCAATGTATAAAATATTTATTTTTATGATTTTATTTTTATATTTTTTAAAACATAATATGTATTTTTTATACTTCTGTTCTTATATAGTCTTTCCAACAGGTTACATGTGTCTATCTCTTTTAAGAAAATTTTTATGCCCGTCTACTTCTACAGATATACACACGAACAACATTAATATCTGACATAAATATTGAAATGCAATTACAATGACTATTTAACTGTTTTAGTAAAAGTAATTATATAAAAAAAACATTTATGTAATTATATTTTTATATACGTGTATATTATATTAAAAAAAATATAAAGTTAAGGAAATATAGAAAGTAATTTCTAAAAATTAATACTTTAAAGTTAAATAATATAAAAGAACTTAATTAGCGAGTATCATTAAATTAATTTATTACAATATAATTGATCAAAACATTATAAAAGAAATATTTATATAATTTTTTCCTAAATTTTTTTTATTTAAATTGATGATTAAATAACATAAAAAAGAACAATATGTGATAACCCATGCGTTCGCACAGGTAATGTACCAATTTACTATTTTTTTTACTATTTAATAGGAACTTAAATGGAGCTTCTTATTCCCATTCATGATCTTTGTTATATGTTTTATCTTTATGCAATAACAATTAAAATAATTTCAAAAGTTGAATTATCCTGTTAGTGATTTTTATTTTCCTGGACTCAATCTATTTTATTTACTGATTATTTTTATATATAAAATTGTTAATTCTATTATATTCTTTGATATTTATTAACTTTTATAAATAGATTAAGATATGAAAAAATATAATTACTTTTTCAAAATTAAATTCCCATGCATGGCACAGGCCACAAACTAGTTATAGGAAATGTTACTTTTTTTTTTAAAGATTATAGGAAATCTTTATATATATATAAAAGTAATAGTTTTTCATCCTAAAAAGAAAATATTTTCCCGCCTAAACGAGGGATATTTTTGTATTTTTATATTATGTCACTCTAAAAAATGAAATATTTTCCCACTCAAACTAAGGGTATTTTTGTATTTATTTTATTTTATATTTAAAAGGAAATATTTTCCTGCCCAAAAGAGGAACGTTTTGTATTTTAAATTTTATATAAATTTACAAAATATATTAAAAAGCATTTATTATATATTATATACAGATATTATATAAAGATATATAAAGATTATATATATCTTTATATATATAAAAGTAATAGTTTTTCATCCTAAAAAGGAAATATTTTCCCGCCTAATAGAGGGATATTTTTGTATTTTTATATTATGTTACTCTAAAAAATGAAATATTTTCCTGCTCAAACTAAGGGGTATTTTTGTATTTATTTTATTTTATATCATTTTCAAAAGGAAATGTCTTCCTGCCCAAAAGAGGAGCGTTTTTGTATTTTAAATTTTATATAAATTTACAAAATATATTAAAAAGCGTTTATTATATATTATATACATATATTATATAAAGATATATAAAGATTACATATATATTTATATATATAAAAGTAATAGTTTTTCATCCTAAAAAGGAAATATTTTCCCGCATAAAAGATGAATATTTTTGTATTTTTATATTATGTCACTCTAAAAAATGAAATATTTTCCCGCTCAAACTAAGGTTATTTTTGTATTTATTTTATTTTATATCACTTTCAAAAGGAAATATTTTCCTGCCCAAAAGAGGAGCGTTTTTGTATTTTAAATTTTAAATAAATTTACAAACTATATTAAAATGCATTTATTATATATTATATACAAATATCTTTATATATATATATAAAATTAATAGTTTTTCATCCTAAAAAGAAAATATTTTCCAGCCTAAAAGATGGATATATTTGTATTTTTATATTATGTCACTCTAAAAAATGAAATATTTTCCCGCTCAAACTAAGGGTATTTTTGTATTTATTTTATTTTATATCACTTTCAAAAGGAAATATTTTCCTGCCCAAAAGAGGAGCGTTTTTGTATTTCAAATTTTAAATAAATTTACAAAATATATTTAAAAGCATTTATTATATATTATATACAGATATTATATAAAGATATATAAAGATTATATATATATATATATATACACTCACACACGTGTATATAATATTGTGTATATATTAAGATTTTAATATAAACATTAAGATAATTGAAATGAATAATTAAATTAACAAAAAAATTATAAATAATTAATTAACTTATGACTAATATATTATTTCTTATGATTAAAAAATAAGTGTAATTAAAATATTTTAATATAATAAGTCCACTATGAAGATTTTAATATAAACATTATTTTTAATATAAACATTTATATTAATTTTTTAATATAATTAATTAATAAGAAATTATATTATTAATTGAAATAATTTTGAAAATAATATAAATATTATTTTTGTGTATAAATGGAAATCAATTAATATAATGTAAAATTTATTTATCTATTAATAGAATTTTCGAAATCAATGACCATACCTTATATATAAAATTGTATTTTTTAAAATACATATAAACAGAATTCTTAAATATAGAGTATTTGATAATTTTTATTAATTTATTAAAAAAAATCACGTACAAGATGCTTTAACTGATTGGGTAAATTAAATTAGAGTTTAAATCTTTATTTTTTCTTTTTATATATAAAAGTAGTAGAGTTGGGGTCTAAAAAAGGAAAGATTTTTCTGTCTAAAATAGGAGCGTTTAAGTATTTTTATTTTGTATGTCAATTTTAATTATATTAAAACAATTTAATTTTGTATAATATCGTGTTTGAAGCTAAATTAGTGGATTACATTAAAAAGCATTCACGTTTCACGTTTTTTCGTGAAGCAATTTGAAAGGGATCTTCTTTTTTATTTAATCGTAGGTGGCCCTGATGTACACTAAGGTTTTCCTCTTTTATAAAGAAGGCAATGAGATGTCCTCCACTCTGTATACCAATTGGTTGTTTGTATTGCTTTTGCATTTACAGATTGATTATTATCATTGTAATGATTATATCATGTTTAACATTTCTCTCTCTTTTTTTCAAGATGGTTCTTTATAAGAATGAAGATTTCAGCAAATGGCTCAGATAATTTGCTTCAAAGTTAAACTTAGAGAAGGTATTTTGTATTTTTTAAGTACTAATGGAAATTTTCTTTAAATGGTACTAATGATTTTTCTTTTTTGCTTAGGATGTTATAACGATGGGGAATAATTTTTTGTACTTTTGGGGTGACAACTTGAAGTATGGTTGGTTTGTCATATACCATGGATCATAATGACAATGTTCTACAAGTAGAAATTTTTGACAACAGTAAAGAACCAATATTTTATAATTTACTCAACATGATGTATCTACAATAGGATATTTTACTCATTCAAGAGAGTATAATGATGTCTTTATTTAGGAATAAGGCTTTTCTATGTTACTCATCCAACAATTAACCATTGAATAACAATAATTTTCATTTTATGGAGTTTATTTGCAGTCAAGTATTTAAGTTTATGTCTATTTGAATTTGTCTGTTTTATTATTATATATGTAAAGATATTCATGTAATAACAAATCAGATTAGTATATGTTTAATTTTATATTTGAGTAATGCACATAAAAATGAAAATTTGAGTAATGCACGTAAAAATACCTATTACTCTTAATAATTTGAATTTGAAATTCCTATCCATATGTTAATAATTTTATTTTTAATAAAATTATTTTACATTGTAATAAGAAAATGGTTACCTATTTCTGTTAATAATTTGAGTCTACTTTTTTTTTTTAATAATAATAATAATTTGATAAATTTGAAATTAAAAAAATTACTGAACAAAAATGAAAAAAATAACTATTATTAATTACTAAAAGCTAATTACGGAAACAAATTCCACTAATGAGTACTGCACGTAAAATTTTTTTCAACAAAATATTTTAAAGATTATAATATACACGTGATTAAAAACAACAAATTAAATTAACGAAAATAATTTATACCAATAAATAAGGTATTTAAATTTTAGTAAAAGAATTGAAAATAAATTTTAAAAAATTTAATTACGAATAGAAAAATTAAAGGTATTACTTATTAATTACCTCTTATTACTATTAATAAGAAAATACATATTACTATTAATAACTTGAATTCGAATCTACCTTTATTTTTTCAAATAGATAGATAAATTAGTATTAATATATTTCAAATAAAATTAATGCATTGTTAAATTCGAAATTTTAAAAAAAAAATTATTGAAAGTTTTTATTTTACAAAAATAAAAAATATAAAAAAAATATTAAAAATCGATATGAATATTTTTCATGAAAATATGAAATGAAATTTAGACTTAACTTACCGGATTAGATATATAAAATATAACACACATGAATAAACATTTTTGTATAGAATTAAATAGGAAAATTTACTTTCAATTCAAGGGTATAAACTTTTTTACTAAAGATTTTTGGTCAATTAAATTTAAATTTTCTTTTACATAATTAATACATATTTAATTACATAACAAAAGATAATTATTTGTCCAATATAAACATTAATATACTTTAAATATATAATTAAATTAAAAAAAGTAAGTAAAGACTAAAATATTAAATTATGACTATTATATAATTAAATGAAAAATAGATTAATGGAAAATAATTAAAAATAACTAATTAACTTATGTAATTTGTTTATTATTTCTTATGATTAAAAAATAAGTGTAATTAAAATATTTTAATATAATAAGTCTAATATAAAGATTTCAATATAATGACTATTTTTGTGCATAAATAAAAATCAATTCGAAATCAATTAATATATGTAAAGGTGTATTTTTGTGTAATATAAGCAATTTTTTTTTTTGTATAAATATAAATCAATTCGAAATCAATTAATATAAGTGGAGTTTTATTTTTAATTAATATATAAAAACAGAAATATTGAATATAATATAAACATTTATATTAATTATTAATATAATTAATTAATAAGAAATTATATTATTAATTGAAATAATTTTGAAAAAAATATAAACATTATTTTTGTGTATAAATAGATATCAATTCGAAATTATACCAGATTAGATATATAAAATATAATATATGGAGATAAACATTTTTTTATAAAAACAAACAGAAAAATTTACTCTGAATTCACGAGGATAGACTTTTTTACTGAACATTTTTGTCCAATCAAAATTAAAATTTCTTTTTAATTATGTAACAAAAACCAATTTAAATCAACACAATCACTATTATTTTCTACACGCAAAATTAGTGTCTAAAATTAATTTTGAAGCAAATAATTATTCATTTATTTATTTTTTATCTTTTTGATTATATAAATTATTGAAGATTTTTTTCTTCGCAGACAAATTTTAATTTTCTTTTATACATTGATATGTATATGGAAAAATATTAAAATAAAAGTTATATATAAAATTTAACACATAGGGATGAATTTGATTTTTTTTTTTAATAATAGCAAGTAGAAAATTCACACTTAATTCACGAGGATGAACAATTTACCTGGAATTATGTTAATATATAAATTGCTATGGTGAAATTATATCATCTTGTTATAATAATTCTAATTTAAATGTATTTTTTTTATCGCTGTCTCTTTTCTGATTTAAATAATTTATTGAATGTTTTATTATACTAACATAGAAAGTATGAAAAAAATTATAACAAATGGAGATGAATTTTTCATGAAAGTATGAAGAAAAATTTAGACTTAACTTACCATATAAAATATATAACACATGAGGAAGAACATTTTTTTTATATAAAAATAAGTAGGAAAATTAACACTGAATTTATCGATAAACTTTTTTACTAAAGATTTTTTAATCAAAATTAATTTTTTTACATAATTAATATATATTTAATTTCATAACAAAAATCAAATTAAATCAATATAATTACTATTATTTTCTCCATGCAAAATTAGTGTCTAAAATTAATTTTTAAGCAAATAATTATTTGTTTTTTTATTTATTATCTTCTCACTTAAATAAATTATTCATGATTTTCTTCTATCCAGACAAATTTTAATTTTCTTTTATACATTGATATGTATATGCCAATCTATTAAAACAAAAATTATATAAAAAATATAAAACATTTGGATGATTTTTTCTTTCTTATAAAAGGAAGTGGAAATTTCTACTTAATTCATGGGGAGGAACTATTTACCTGATGTCACATTTATTTTTAAATTATTATGGTGAAATTATATTTTTTATTATAATTTTTTTAATTTGAATGTATTTTTTTAAGATAGAATCTTTTCTGATTGAAATAATTTTTTGAATATTTTATTTTACGAACATAAAAAGTATAAAAAAATAACAATTGAGAATGAATATTTTCAAGAAAGTATAAAAAAAAATATAGACTTAACTTATCATATAAAATATAACACACGGGGATGAACATTTTTTTACAAAAACAAATAGGAAAATTTACACTGAATTCACGAGAATAAACTATTTTACTAAATATTTTTGTCCAATCAAAGTTAAAATTTCTTTTACATAATTAATATATATTTAATGACTTAATAAAAATCAAATTAAATTAACATAATCACTATTATTTTTCCATGCAAAATTAGTGTCTAAAAATATTTTTTAAGCAAATAATTATTTGTTTATTTATTATATTCTCACTTCAATAAATTATTCATGATTTTCTTCTACTTGGATAAATTTTATTTTTCTATTAGATATTGACTATGTGTTCTGCAATCCATTTTAGCTAGCTTCTAGCTTTTTTTACCAGCTGAAAAGCTTGTTTGACAGTTCGGTAAATAAGCTTTTTTTAGTAGCTTCTAGCATTTTTTGAAATGCTACTTGAAGTAGCGTTTTTTAAAACACTAGTTTCTAGTTTCTAGCTTTTTATATTTTATTCCCTTTTTATCCTTAAAATATTTATTAAACTTCCTTATTACCCTTTTTAAATAAATGATGATTTTATTATTTATTTATTTTTCACTCATTCACATGTATCACCCTGTCCATCACTCTTTCTTTTTTTCTCTAATCTTCTTGCTCACTCTTTTTTTTTCTCCATGTAAACTATTTTTAATTTTTTTTTATCAATTTTTTTCTTTATTGTATTCTACTTAAGTGTATGTTTTTTTATCAATTAACTATTATGTTAATTAACGTAATAAAAGTATAATAATGTCTACTTAAGTGTTTTTTTTACTTTATTTTAAACTTGATTAAAAATATTTTAAGATATAGTATAAGATTAATAGTAAAATACTTATGAAAACAATGTAATAATTGAAACTAAAAATGTAATGAAAATAATTTATCTATAAATAAAAAATACAAGAGTTTAAGATTAATTAAAAAACTAAAGTTATAACACCTCAAAGTATATTTTTATCTATAAAATAAAATTTATATAAAAATATCATATAAATATGTCCATTTCTGTCATTTTACATTTTTCAGTTACTTCAACAAATAGTTTTACCGAACACTTATGATTTAATAAGCTAGCTTAACAGCTTCCAGTTACTAGCTTTCAGCTTTCAGCTACCAGTTAGCTTTTCAGCTTTCAGCTAGTTAGCTTTTCAACTAGTTTTTCCGAACATAGCCATTATATGCCAATATATTAAAATAAAAATTATATATAAAATATAGCACATAGTGATGAACATTTTTTTTATAAAAGCAAGAAATTTCCACTTAATTCACGGGATGAACAGTTTATCTGAAGTCACATTAATATCTAAATTATTATGATGAAATTATATATTTTTTTATAATAATTTAAATTTGAATATATTTTTTAATGGTTGTCTCTTTCCTAATTTAAATAATTTATTAGCTATTTTATTTTACGAACATGGAAAGTATGAAAAAAATATAACAAATGGGGATAAATATTTATATGAAAGTATGATGAGAAAAAGATAACAAATTATATTACATACAATACAAAATCTAAATAGAAATTCTTAAATATCACGTTGCACGGGTCAAAATTTAGTGTTATTAACACTTATAAAAAGCGTGGGTATGGACATATGAATGAATAACCTAGGGAGGGTTACACGGCTGAAATGCTTGCACTCGCTACAAGCGATAACTGTTGATGCTGAGTGGTGACTGATGAGTGATCACTGTTCACCTCTAAGCCCCCAACCCCACCAACATATTGTCTACGATCCACGGGTATTGGCTCGGTGCAATTTGCAAATATAATATTACAAAATATTTTATTCTTTAATAAAAAAAACTAATTTTTTTTCTTCTTTAATGAGCATGACAAGGAACATGGGGCCACTGCATTATAAAAATGATGGTGTCCTTTTCCTACTCTTGTCTTTATTTTAGTATTTTCTTACGTCACCTTACCCAAATTTTATATAATATAAATATAAATTCTCCTACTTGCTGCTCTTAAAATCATCAAAGCACAAACCCCTTCCCCACAACTCTCTCTCTCTCTCTCTAGCGTTTTGCTTCTCTTTGTTTCAGTGCATTTTTGTGCTTGTTTTGCTCTGCTGTAACTCTGTTTCCTTTGAGGAAGTGTTTTCTGTATCTCATTGAAGGTTTGATTTTTCAAGAAAGTGTTTCTGGGCTGGAAAAATGTTCGCAGAGACAGGACTTCTCTTCCCATATTTTCGAAATTTCTCTCAATTTCAACAACTTGAGGAGTACTGCATGACCCAGAAGTCCAATGCTTCAATGGTATCCTATTTTTTTTTTTCTTTCTGTTTTACTGTTTCCACTTTTTTACTACCTTATTTAATTTTTTCATATGTCTGCTCTGCTTGTTCCCCTTTCTGTGCTTAGTTGATCTGCATTTGTTTGATGGGTTTTTCCTTATGCTGAATAATACTCTTTTCTTTCCTTTCCTGTGTTCTGCTCCTTCTTCTACATACAGAATAATTAGCAGTTTCTTTGGAGCAAATGGGGCTAAATAAAATTGATAGATTTTCTTCCTAGAATTATGTCCATATTTGCACTTAATTTTTCAATATTGAAAAGAGTCTTATTTTAGTACGTGTGTATGTGTTTCATTATTCACATAATAAATAATATCAAGGTTGAGAAGGAAAACTAATAACCAAATGATTTTTTGTCATTTAATATTTATTTATTTATTTTTCTTTTATTTTATTTTTTGCTACCTTCCATTCAGAATGTTTTCTCATGGTCATACTCATAGCACAAGTGGAAACAGCTAGACATGGCTTTAAGTGCTGGATCTGGAAAAGTGTTACAAAAGGAAATAAAAGTTGTATAGATGGAAAGTGTTTTGGTTGTGATACTTCCGTGTTCTGTAATATTTCTTCCCTTTCTTTATTAATTTCTGGTGTCAAATGTGAACTCTCAGTGGGTGTTGTCTTTTTGTGCCGCACTGAGGGAGGTTGATTGAAGAGGAAAAAGTCCTTTTATTCTCTTTTTCTTTGTAGTAAGGAAAAAGGTTAGAGGAAAAGGACTGGACTGGTTAATTCTCAACCTAATAGTTTCTTCACGGTTTTCTCTGGCACTAAAAGTATAGTTGGGAAAATCGTGCGCTTTTACCTCTATTTCTGTACTCCAACAATAAAAAAAAATAAAAGTATTGATGAGTTGTTTTCATATGGTTTGGCTGGTCTTTTGTTCATTCAAAATTTGAAACAATTTTAGGGTATGAGCCTAAGATATCTTGATACTTGTTCACTTTTATCATCGAGAATTGCTTTAACTGGGGTTCCATTATGTTGTACAAAAATTTAAATAATTTGGCTTTATTTATAAAAGAAAATTGTGATCCATATTCTCCAGCTGGGTGATCAAATTCATTTTGGACTAAATGATGCCAGTTTCGATGTTTCAGCCATCCACTCCTGGACTCTTTCAAAGTCAGCTTTTTGGGTGAAGCATGGGCTTTGAATTTGCAACCATGAACCTAATACCATTTCAAATAACCTGACACTAGCCACAGCTCTTCCTTTCAATGTGAAGTTTCAGCTGAATATGTATTGGCACCTTTCATTTATGCAAAGCTTCTGGCTTTGTTGTACCAATATGGTGTTTTGCTATTGTATATAGCATATTTGCTTTCAAGTTAAATAGAAAGCTTGGCAATCCTTGTCTTGTTTAGCTTTTATCATATAACTAACAATATATGTTATCCTGATAATAACAATTGATTCCGTCTACCAAACTGGAGAATTTTGCGTTATTCATACATTGTTTTCTGTGTCTTCATCTAAAACAGTTGAGAAACAATCTCTATTGGTCTAAATCTTTTCTATATATAAACCATGTTTTGGAAGGATTATTATTAGAAAGTGGGTTTGGGCCTAATTCAACCCTACAAAACCAGTTTGTAAGTTGAGGGTTGCCCCCACTTATACATACTATTTTGGCCTCATCAATAGTCATGTGGGATATCCAACAATGACGATGACTTGCGATACCCATTGACTCATTCTAAGAAATTCTTAATTTGGACAGTGGCATTGCCGTTACCATTTTATTTGAAGGAATCATGCAAATTTTATCTTGAAAACTTTTGGTATCATTGTCTCAGGTATCTCGTGCTAGAGCAACTTCTTAACATTAGTAAATAAACAAGTGTTAAATTTTAACAATGATAATATATAACTAAGCATTAAAGGTACGCTTTTTATGTAATTAAACATCTATTATTTGCTCTTTTTCTTTTGCAAGACTTAAATCATGTTAAGCCACACTGCATCTGGAACTAACCAAGGCTGTTATTACCATTATTGTTACGGGTACACAATACTAATATTAACAGCAGATAAGATGTTTTACTTATGTTATTATTGTCTATTATGATTAACTATTCAACATCTAATGTGTCTTTGTTGTTCTAAAGCTAAAAGACGGCTTTTACTGATTATGTTGTTTTGCTTTTCCTGTCTTCTTGCAGAATGACCTTGTTCAATCTTCTTCTGCAATCTCAGAATATGATTTGTTAATAGAGGGAGATTTGTTCAAAGCACCTGAAACTATTATTGAAGAACCAGCCATGGACCTCGATCCTGTGCAAGCTGCCATCTCAATGATATCTTGTGGGGAGGATGTCTCCTCACAGGGTCTGAAATCATCAGATATTGATGTACTTCAAAATGAACAGCTTCTGAGTGAGGTATTCTACGAGTGCAAAAAGGATCTCTTAGAAAAGACAGTGATAGAGTCACCACTCTCTGATATTATGGAAATCAAGGTTCCAGCTCTGAACATTGAGGAGAATTCAATTCAAGAAAACAAACCACTTCCTGACATGACTCTACCAAAGAGTATCAGTTCAGGAAGTCTGAGTTCAATGGACTGGATGCATGGAGCTGCAATGAAGCCTGCTTTCCTTGATTTCCCCGGAATAGATTTCAATGCAGTTTATGGCATGCGGAGAGCATTTAGTGAAGGAGATATAAAGGTCAGACTCAAACTGATTCATATATTCTGTGTATGCTTAAAAGTTTTTTTTTTTTTGAAAGTGTGTATGATTAAAAGTTAAAACACATATCTTGTGATGTTTTAACACAGTCAAGAATGAAAACTTCATCTGTATCAATTGATCTGCTGTTAACTTGTGATTTAAGCAGTATGACAAATAAGGAATAATGGCATGACATGACCTTAATCTGATTGCTATCTTTTCTGTATGGACTGAAAACTCTAATAGCTTTCTGCCATTTACACAAAATGGGCAAATGATTGACCCTGCTTTTATGACAGACTCTTAGTAATGGCAACACGAATGTTGGCCAATCTCCCCGGGAGAGGCCTTTTCTTCTCAGCAACTGCACTAGTGAGGAACGTCAAGAAAAGCTCTCCAGATATAGGAATAAGAAGACAAAGAGAAATTTTGGGAGGAAAATTAAGGTAAATATAGGTTTTCTATCCTTGTGTGCCCATTGAGAATTTCACAACAGAACAGCCTTAAAAATTCTATGGAATGCGCATATCTGCTGGAATTTACTATGTTCACATCTTGGTTAATGCATCCAACTTGATTTTCTTATGCTACAAAATTTCAATGATGATATTTTCAGTCTTTTGCCTGAGATCCTGAACTCAACAAACTAATGTGCTTTGGTTTTAGTATGCTTGCAGGAAAGCACTTGCTGACAGTCAGCCAAGAATCCGTGGAAGATTTGCAAAGACGGAAGAGTTAGATGTCAAGAGGCAATGAATGCTAACTGACTCAGTTAGAAGAAAGTAGGAATCAAGTGCTGTATCTCATCAAGATGTTTGTAAGAGCTATGCTTGTGAAGACTTGATGGAATTCTATAACTTGAACAAGTTTTGCTGAATGAATAAATAAGGCAGAGACCTCACCTTAGCCTTCTTTGTGGAATGACCTTCCACGTATGTAAATAAGGTTTGGTGAATAAACGAAGGGTAGAGTAGTGAAGGTTGTATCATGTTCATATTATATATCTATATATATACTCATATATGCAATGTTTATTTTCGTTAGTTACATTTTTTGGAATATTCTCATTTTTTCTTTATCTCCTCTCCCACCCATTCAGTCCTTTTTCGGTTCAAAGGTTAAAATTAGTATTTTAAATTTAACCACATGATTATTTAAAAAAAAAAAAGTTTCTTTAAAAAATATTTCACGAAAAATAATAATTAAAAGTAATAATTTTAGTATTTATATATTTAAATTTTAGTATTCAATGTTGTTATTTTAGTATTTATATATTTAAATTTTTCATCTTTTAAAAAATTCTATCAATGGCTATTATATATATTCAACTAAAATGTCATTTTTAAAATAATTAGGTTCGTTCATTGTTAAACTTCATGATTTTATTCTTAATAATTAGGTCTATTTATGTTTTTAATAAAATATTTAGGAAAAATGATTTAATATTTGAGTGTAACAAACATGAAGAAAATATAGTTATTATTGTTAGGTATAATTGCACTTTTTGTTCTCAATTTATCACTTTTTAGCGAATTTTGCTTCCAACTGTTTTCTAGCGCATTTTGCCCTCTACTTTTTAAAATATTGCGAATTTTGGCCTTCCGTTATATCTCTGTTAAATTCCAAATGATGCTAACTTTCTGGCAGTTTTTAACCGCCACTAAATGTATGTATTAAAATTAAGTGTTTTTAACATAGTGGTGACTAAAATTTGCCACTATTATTAAGTTTTATTTTCTTCCTTTGTTCTTCACATGTATTTAAATTAAGTATTTTTAACATAGTGGTGACAAAAAATCGTCACTATTATTAAGTTTTATTTTCCTCCTTTGCCCTTCCCATCCTTCTTCTTTTTCCACTATTATTAATTTTTATTTTCTTCTTTTGCCCTCCTCTTCCTTCTTCTTGCAACTTGCTTGATTCAACCCCCATTTCCTTGACCCAATTGAACACTTTATCGACAGCGTCGATGTTGGCAAGGTTGTATTCTTTGTAGAGGCTGAGGATCTTGAAGTGCAGCTGGGCGGCCTTGTTGGAACCAAAGACATGGAAGATATCTAACCCCTTAAAAATCTCACGGTTTTGATGATAACAAAGGATATTAAACTTTGATGGACTAATGAGTTAGTTTGATGAGCTATGCAAGAAATATATGTGTCCAATGCTTGCAAAGGTATAATTGTCTCTACTTAAGACACTAAAACTTGTTTTAAATGAACTTATGTCCAACGCATATAAATGGACTTTCGTCTAATGCTTTTATAAAAAGACTAGCGTCCAAAGCGTTACATAAATGAAGTTGCGTCCAAAGTGTTTTCATGAACCATCCAGCGTCCAATGCGCTGATTTCGTCCAACGCTTTAAGAAAACTTACACTATGATTTTTATATTCACCTAAGTTTTCTTTATCCAAAGCAAACACGTGATGAGCTCTTTATTTTATGCTTTCAAATGCTAAGGTTTAAATTGCTCTTATATTTCCTCTGTTTTTTGAATATGCTCTAACATTTGATTTTCAAGCATTTAATGAAAAACAAAGTTTCTTTGAGCAGGGAACCAATCAAATGGAGACAACACCTAGGAATTATTCAATATCTTTCTCCACTGACTCTTGAGGAAGAAGCCAAGAAGAAGGAGATGGACGAAATAGTTGCTAGTGAGCTTGTTTTAGCGTCCAAGAGCTTAAAAGTAAAAGGGAAAAGATCTGAAAGAAGTAAGAAGAGCTTCAAAGGCAAGAAAGGAAAAGGAAAGCAGCAGGCTACATTTGATAATGATGAAGATGTTGATCTGAATGCAGCTGTAGCAAATAGTTTGGACAAAACCTCTAGTTCTGTGAATCCAAAGAGAAAGCTGATTATTAGACCTACAAAATTGAAGTTTAGGCCTTTGTATCCCATTGAAGATGGATTTTATCCACCCACTGATGACCTAAGATGTGTTGGAACTGTTCATGCTCAGACTTGGGTGAAAAAGCAAACAATTGCCTATCCCTTAACTCTCCACTTTAAAGAGTCTACAAAATTCAAGTTCTATCATGACAAGGTATGTGCAAAACAATTGCCTATCCATCATAGACTTGTATAGAAAGAAGGTTGAAAAACTAGAGGAAGTGAAGATGCCTACCAAGGTTGAGTTCCAGAAATTTTTGGATATGTTTGAAGATGTTAGGTACAAGAGGAGGTTAACTACAACTTTCTATGAAGATGATGCCAGAAGTATTGGCAACAACATATGTGGGACATGGAGAAAGAAGCCTTAACATCCAATCTCACTACGCCTGAAAAGGAGGAAATTGAGACTGCGTCCAACACTCTGTTCGAGTTAGCCCTAGTGGCCAATCCATTTTAGACTAAATCTGTATTACGACTTTGATTTATATATGAGGCATTTTAGTTAATATATTATTTGTTATATAATATGGTAATGTCCTTAGAATAAGCGGGCTATTCTATGATGTGATATTCATTGAATAATAGAACGCAATTCTTAAAGTGTCTGTAGTCGAGTATCATTGTTAACCAGGACGACGGTGATGCATCAAGACTACTGTGTGAGTAGCACGATGACCGCATCTCACAGGTCATGGATATGAGATATTAGGCTAGCACACATGTATAAATATTAGGAGTAATATTTATACTAGACTGACCCACTATGAGAATGCTTCATAATAGTTATGTAAGTGTCATAAGCGCTTTTCATGGCAACCATAAGGTGATAGCAGTCTTTCGACTTGAAGTCACTACGATTCCTACATGTAGGAGTTGTATGTTTTAATGCTATCAAACGTCATCTATAACAGGGTGATTATAAAGGTAGTACTTGGGCATGCAATGAATCATGTTGAGGAATGTGAGTGATGTAGATAGGATTCGTCCCTCCTACATAACAGGAGTTATGTCTATAGGCCTCTTGATAGAGTGAGATGTACAATATGCATGGCCATGCACAAATGGCCTGATATGAGATATTGAGTCCGTTTGTAATTAAAGGTCTACTTGGGTATCGAGAAATAAACGATTGGACCTAACGAGGATGACATTCTTATGCCTCGTGTTCAATTGAGACATTTGGACGAAGGGACAAAGGCTACACGGTGGAAATGGTTGTCGTAAAGGTTGAAATCAGATCACCGATTATCTCATAAGCTAGGTGGCAGCGATGCATTGATAGATGACAATCGTTATCTATAATATTATAAAGATAATGTTAATGCCATTTTAGTGGAGCCTATTGGGCCACACGCATAAAGTAATTAATTGGAGCAGATGAATAAATTAAATGTGATTTAATTTAGTTCAATATTAATTAATAAAATGTGATTTAATTAATTAATCAACATGTTTAATTAAATAAAATTTAATTAAATAAGATGCAAGATGATAAGATAATTAATTAGATATGATTTAATTAATTATCTAAATCAAATGAGATTTGATAAGGTAATTATCTAATCAAATAAGATTTGATGAGATCTATATCTAATCAAATAAGATTTGATAAGATCAAATGAGATTTGATAAGATATTTTATGGGATTAAGATAAAGCTCATGTTTCTATATAAAGAGGTGCATACCTCACAACTGACGCATGAGAAAAACACGTTTTTGTGAGCTCACTCTAAATCCCTACACGTCTACCATCGGCTAGCACCGAGACCCCACTCCGATTGTTGCTCGCTTGGACTGAGTAAAGGCGCCATAATTTTGACGCTTGGTGATCAAAGGCAACCCAATGGTTTGAAAGCGCGCTAAAAAGGTAACCTCTAAACCCTTAGTGACTCTTGTGTAATGCATGATCCATGGGATGAGGTTTTTTTCACTCATGGTCTTTTTGAAAATTTTAAAATTTTAGACCGTGAAACCCCAACACACTCCAAGTGTTTTGCGTCCATCCAGAGTTTACAACTTCAATGACACCACAACATGACCCCTAAGGAAGGATTTCAGTCCACTTCTTGGAACTGAGACTAAAATCATCTATGCACTTGCTGCTGCTATTTCACATCACACTGTGGTGGAAGGAAGGCATAAAAGCTTTTTGTGAACATGGTGATAGACAATGTTCTCATTGATATTGCTATTGCTATTGCAATACTTAGTGAATCCTATGCTCAAGCTTATGGTAAAGCTCCTCCTACTAATGAAGTTGCATCCAATGAACCAAATGAAGTTGTTGCTGATGCAATAATTGATGATATGGAAGTTGTAGATCAAGCAGTCAATAATGTGTTGGATGATGTAGCTACCATGGAGACTTTGGATTCTATGTCCAATGCTGAAGCAGTTGATGACCAGGTTGTACAAGTTGCTGAAGAAGCGGTTGAAGTGGATTAGTTGGTCACTAGAAGGGGTTAAATAGTTACACGTGAAATGATTAGGCTATTTCTTGCACAAAACACGTTTGCTTTTGATTTTTTCTTCTTAAGCTTCTTGCTTGGAAATCATAAGTTATTTAGAAGTAAGACTTTTCCTTCTTAAATAGTAGGATAAATGATACCTTAAAGTAAAGCTTCCTAAGTAAGTAAAACTCAATATTATTGCTTCAGAAGCTACCCTTAAAATCACAGATTCTGTTGTTACAGAAATTCTGGTTTTTCACTTTTTTGATGCAAGGTAGATGTTGCTTCTGAATGTGAAAATTGCTTTGTAAAAACCTTGTGATAAAATATCAGAGTAAAGCTTTTGTAAAACAAGGTTTTCCAAAAACAAAGATAAGCATATAGCAGTAGAATGTAAATGAGAAACAGTAAAGAAGGATACAACACACAAAGAAATTTATATTGGTTCCCCCCAACCTAGGCTATGTCCAGTACCTCCATAGGCTCCCACACCCAATATTCTAAACCTCTGCAGGTTCCACTAAGTATTCTTTGCTTTTCTTTGCAAGCAACACCTAAACCATATTCTAAACCTTTGCAGGTTCCACTCAGTATTCTCTAAGCCTCTGTAAGCTCTTCCATGTATTCTTTCGTAAATCCCTTTTAGGCTTCACCCAAGTATTCTTTCAAAAAGCCTCTCCAGGCTTCACACCCTAAGTAGCTACTGCTACTAGACTCACATAGCACCTGTCATGATCACTCAAAACTTTAGAAGTAGTAATTCCCTAATTACTCTTCTGAGTTCTTTCCTATATCCTAAGGGGATAGACACTACATCTTTTGGGATACCTTCTACTAAGGCTCCTTGTATGAAGGTGTTTACAAACATTCCTATGGATTTGGCTCTACATGGCTCCACTTAGAGTGTTTTTGGCTAAGGAGGATTCTTCTGATATGGGTGTTCTAGATAGACTCTTTTTTTACCTTACCCTCTCTTTTTGGCTCTCCTTCCTTGTGAGTTGCTCATTTGAATTTGCATCAATATATAGAGCTACGGAGTTAGCCATTTATGGCCGTTGAAGGTAGAATTCGAACTTCAAATTGTTGCATGAGTTGTCCATATTCATACAGTTGGCTGCTTTGCACATTGCTTCTCCTCCAAGTCTTCTGCAACTCTTCTCGAGCTGCTTCCTTCATCTCTACTCTTCTCCACCGTTATGACAGCTTGCACATTTCAAATTTGAAATGTATCCATTGTGTGCTTAGTTGTATGGTCATAGTGGATCCTCATAATTTTGAATTTGAATCATGGGATGTTTTTTGAAGATTGTTCTGCAGCATGTCTTTTGGAGATGCTATGGTAACTGCAGTGCATTGTGCTTCAATCTTCAATCTTCTAGTTGCTTATCTTTGGTCAGGACTTGCTATCTTCTTCGAGTTCCCTTCTTCTAAATATCTTCAAGTAATATGGAGAACTCTCAGCTTTAGAATCAATGCTTCCATACACTGATGCATGCCTTCTAACTCGTAAGGCTTGGTGTGTGCTTTTGAATAGTGTAGACACACCTATCTTCATTAAACACTTATGTAGTGCATATTTTGATGATCCCTTAGTCATGTGTACCTTCTAATATCTACCCCTTGACTAAAGCTACCCCCAACAACATGCTTTTTGATCATATACAGCTTCTGATATATGCATTTTGACCTGAAAAACATGACTGCCTTTCCAGCTTTTAAACAGCTCTCCTTCTAGTAGTCCTGCTTTTGAATATGCAGAAACTATGTCTAAAAAACTTCAACTGTAGGCCTATGCTTCACCCCTTCTCCATGATTCTAAATTTAGTCCTTTCTAATTAAGCACACTTAAAGCAACCATTAGTAGCTAGGTTCAGATAACTTGAGGTTTGTTTCTTGATGGTTTGTCATCATTAAAACTCTAACTTCTAGAAAGACTTTGTTTCAACAGTTGTTGGAAAGATTATGCAAGAAGCTGAAGAAATATTAGTGGATGAACAAATGGTTGATGTTGATTAAGTTGTTGATAACCAGATTGTGGTTTCTTCAACAATAACACCTTCTATTAACTCTCCTCAACCTGATGCGTCCAAACCTACATTTGTTCAACCTATTTCTATTGCTACCCCTTCTGGACCAACAACCTTTGAGCCATTACTAAATACTGCTTAGGTTGAAGCTTTGATTGATTCGAGGATCCAAGTTCATCTTGAAAGATAAAATGCTCTTATTACTGAACAGGTGGCCAGTCAAATTTAGGCTTTGGACTCAAGGTTTAATCAGAAGATCAGTGCTGCATTCACACCATTGATGGTTGCATTCACACCATTGATGGCCTTGCTACAAAGTATTTTGCCTCAGATTCCATAACAACAACAACCACCACCACCACTGCAAGATCTAAATCAAGAGCAACCAGAAAATCAACCACCTCAGCAACCTCCCCAACCTTAACGATGATGTTATATTCTCTCCTTTATCTTTTGGGTGATGCCAAAAAGGGGAGATAGGGAGAAATTTTGATATTTGTTGACAATTATTGGTTGTTTGAAAAAGTTTATGCATAAGTGGTTGTTTCTACTCTATCATATCTCTTTTTAACTCTATACCTCTTTATCTCTATTTATATTGCTCTGATTTGATATATCTTATGTTTTCCTTAATATATTTGCTTTGATATATGTATATGCATAATAAAGTATATTGGACTCAGGGGGAGTCTAATTTCTTTATTCTTTACTTAGATACCTTAGCTTTGATAAACTTGCTACATAACATATCATGTTTCTTGCTATGGTATATCTTTACATGATTATGCTATGTTGTGATCAAAATTTAATATGGTTTGTCATCATAAAAAAGGGAGAGATTGTTAGGACCAAAGACATGGAAGATGTCTAACCCTTCAAAAATCTCATAGTTTCGATGATAACAAAGATATTAAACTTTTATGGACCAATGAGGTTTTTATGTGTCCAACGATGGTAAAGTTATTATATTCTTAACCTTAGACAAAAATCTATTTTAAATGAACTGTGTCCAAAGTGCACTTATAATGGATATCGTCCAACATTTGACTAATACACATTGCGTCCAATGTGACATTAACATAGTTGCGTCCAAAGCTTTATTGAAAACTCAACGTCCAACACACTATTTGTTTTCGTCCAACCTTGGCTAAGAAAACTTACACTTCTATTTCTATCTACACATAAGTTTTCTTTCATCCAAAAAGGCGTACACATGATGAGCTCTTTGATTGATGATGATTCACTCAAAAGTTTCATTTGACTTATATTCCCTCAACCTTTTGGAAATTGCATAACATTTGAATTTCGAGTATTTGTTAAGGCAGGATAAGCACGATCATTGATAGAATATGCTCTACTACAAGCCATTTTTATACAAGTAGTGGAGACAAAGTGAACGCTGCTCAAAGAAAAGACAATACCTTCTATTTCTCTCTCTTCACCAGAATTGGACACGTTAAAAGCAACCACTGCCATGTTCCTAAATAGGAAGATTCCAACGGGCTCTTATTCTCACAATGGTCACCTTTCCAAGTGAAGCCTATATATTCCAAGAGTGAAGTTATGAAGAAGGATATAGAACAAGCAATGAGATATTATCAAGCATTCAATAGAACAGTGACACTTTGATACTTATTGGACGAAACAATCTACAACAAAAAGCTCAATCCTTTGCTTAGCAAAGTTACCTGTTGTTGTGTTGTAATTTCATATCCTCACATTGTGAGCTGATTCTTTGTAAATCTTTTGAACATTCTCTATTTGTGAAAGTCAGGAGTGACTTTATGACCAAAGAATACTTGGGTTATCAATCTCAAGGGGATATTGATGTTGTGCCAGAAGTGGCCTAGAGAATACTTGTTGTAACCGAAAGTGGTAGTGAAGAATACTTGTTTGTAATCATTTATTGATTAGTGGAACCCTTCTCAGGTTGAAGGAGAACTAGACGTAGCTTAGGTTGAGTGAACCAGTATAAAAACAAGTGTTATGCTCTAGCATTGTTCTTCCCTTTCCTCACGCTTTCATCTTTTGGATGAAACAATTTCCAATTTGATTTGACACTTGTATTTGCAAAAAGTTGTGAAAAAGTTTTTAAGTTACACACACTCTTTTCAACCCACCCTTCCAGTGTGTTTTGTTTATTTCAAAGACCTTCGCCCAAAGAATGGTTGGACAATACTTTCAGAAGGAATAAATAAGGCAAGATAGTGAGAGTGAGTAAAATATGTATGCACCCTTTTCCCTTTATTGATAATGTGTGGTTGGTTGAAGGATTGAGACACAATCTACTGAGCATAAGTTAATTGTGTGACAGTGGACATGATGTCTCCTTTAACAAAGATAATTGTATAGTTAAGAACATAGATGGGTCTTTGTTGTTTAATGCTCAGAGGCAAAATAATCTTTATAATATTAAGATGGGTGAAATAAAAAATCAAAATGTATCATGCTTAGTCTCCATCAAAGAGAATAATTGGACATGGCATGGGAGACTTGGACATGCAAGCTTTAGATTGATCTCAAAGCTGAAAAAGCATAACCTCGTGAGAGGTCTTCCAAACTTGTCTTACCAAGATGATTTTCTTTGTAAGGCCTGTCAGAAAGTGAAACAAGTGAAAACCTCCTTTCAAAGCAAAAATGTTGTTTCCACTTTTAGACCCTTAGAGTTGTTACATGTTGATATGTTTGGTCCAACCAGAACTGCTTCTGTTAGTGGTAGACAATTTGGACTTGTCATTATGGGCGATTATACTAGATGGACACGGGTTATGTTCCTAACCCACAAGGATAAGTCTTTCAAGGTCTTTGATAACTACTGTAAACGTGTTCAAAATGAAAAAGGAGTATGCATTACTTTAATAAGAAGTGACCATAGAGAAGAGTTTGAAAATGAAAGTTTTCAGAGGTTCTATGAGGAGAATGAAATTCTCCACAAATTCTCTACACCATGAATACCTCAACAAAATAGTGTGGTTGAGAGAAAGCATATGTCATTACAAGAAATGGCTAGAACCATGTTGAATAATAACATTACAAGAAATGCCAAATCTTGGCTTCCTTGCACATCTCACCATAGATGATCTTCTTGCCCTTTTTATCGTCTGAGTAGTTTTCACCATACAGTGCTCTTTCCATAGTACCTTGACCATCAAAAGCCTTTGACCATCCTTCATAGAAGTAGTTCTCTACTCTTTCACATCCAATGGCTTGAGCAATGGATGGAATGTCTACAGTAACTCTCTTCTTCAGCACTGACCCAGTGAGGGTCCTTTTATTAGTGAATCTTGCCTTCCTCCAGAACATCCTGATAAGCTCTGGGTAAATCTTCTATCTATTATGAAAATAGCCACGGATACCATAGAGTTTCAGTTTCCTTTCTAAGCTCAGACCTTTCTTCTCCAGCTTATCAATGTCGAAGAAATACTCCACATTCTTGGCAGTATCAACATTTTCTCTGGCGATAGTGTTTAAGGTTATGGTTTGAACTTTCTTTGAGGCAGCCATTGCTGGTAAAGTTTCAAGCTTTAGGGTTCAAGTGTTTAGGGTAGGAGAGAGAGTAGAGAGTTTGGGATTTCTAATAGAGTAGCAGAGTGTTTCAGAGATAGGGTGATATGTGACTTAAGAGATACAAAATGGTTTTGGCAATTTTTGAAATGTGGGAGTGAAACGCGCCATAATGGGGTGTGCTGTTTTGGCTAGGTAGCTGTGTACGGTTTATGACAGTTTGAGTGACTCAGCACATAACACCCACATTTACTTACCAAATTGAAACCACTTTATCAACTATAAAACATATTTAATATAAAGCAATAAATATGTAACATACAACAGATAATTGTGTAACTATCCATAAGTTGGACACTATACAACACATGTTATGCACATGTAGTGACTAGGTATCCTTTGGACGATATGTCCTTTGGACGCTTAAGTCAGCTTGGACGCCATACTTAGATAATTAATCATTCCTTTACAAAGTCCATCTCGAGCTTATTCCTTAGAAGAATTAGCTTGTCTTCAGTAAAAGGTTTTGTAAAGATATCAGCAAGCTGATCTTCAGTGGATACAAAGTGTAATTCCACTGTTCCCTTTTGAACATGGTTCCTTATAAAGTGATGTTTAATTTCTATGTGCTTTGCCCTTGAATGAAGAATGGGATATTTAGAAAGATCAATAGCAGTAGTGTTATCGCAGAAGATAGGAATGTTACTTTCATATATACTGTAGTCTTCAAGTTGATGTTTGATCCATAGGAGTTAAGAACATCAACTTGTAGCTGAGATATACTCTGCTTCAGCAGTGGAGAGTGCAATGGTGCCTTGCTTCTTGCACGTCCAGGAGACTAAGTTTCCACCAATGAAGTGACATCCTCCACTAGTGCTTTTTCTTTCAATTCTGTCTCCAGCATAATTAGCATCACAATATCCAACTAATCTGAAATCTTTCTTTCTTTTAAAGCAATACCAAGATTAGTAGTTCCAATGAGATATCTAAAAATTCTCTTAACAACAGTTAAGTGTACTTCCCTTGGATCAGATTGGATTCTGGCACATAAGCATACACTGAACATGATGTCAGGTCTGGATGCTATGAGGTGTTTTCATATAAGGTGTTGCCCACCTTCTTTGATTCTTCGTCCAGTCCAAGTACCGTTGTTGGATGCATAGGTGTTTTCATCTCTTTAGCATCATCCATCTTGAACTTCTTCAAGAGCTCCTTAACATACTTGGTCTAATGTATGTATATGCCATCATCAGTTTGCTTTATTTGCAGTCCAAGGAAGAATTTCAGCTCTCCCATCATACTCATCTCAAACTCTGTCTGCATTAACTCAGAAAAGTCCTCACACGGAGTTTCATTAGTAGCACCAAATATAATTTCATCAAGATAGATTTGGACAATAATGAACTAAGAGTCATAGTTTTTGCGAAGCAGTGTAGTGTCTACTTTTCCTCTTGAAAAACCATGAGTTTTTCATACCAAGCTATAAGGGTTTGTTTCAGTCCTTATAAAGCTTTGTTTAGTTTGAAAACATGATGAGGAAAAGCATCACTCTCAACCCAGGTGGTTGTTCCACATAAACTTCCTCTTTTATCAAACCATTGAGGACTGCACTTTTTACATCCATTTGATATAATCTCATATTGCTATGAGCAACAATTGATAGTAAAATGCGGATTGCCTCAATACGAGCAACAGGTGCATAAGTTTCAGTATAGTATATACCTTCCTGTTGTGAGTAACCTTTGGCAACAAGCCTAGCTTTGTTTCTTACAACCTTAACTGTCTCATCCAACTTGTTTCTGAATACCTACTTAACTCCAACAATTGTTTTGTCTTTGGGTAGTTCTACTAGCTTTCAAACATCTTTCTTTTGAAACTGATCAAGTTCTTCTTGCATGGCTTTGACCCAGCTTTCATCTTGTAGAGCATTGTCCACATTCTTTGGTTCTATCTCTGATATGAGTGTTGTGTGGCTTTGCTGTTGATATGATGATCTGGTTCTAACCTTATCTCTTGGATTAGCAAGGATTTGGTTCTCTAGATGACGTTCTTCATTTGCCAGTTCCTTCTGGTTGGTTCTTTTTGTTATTCTACTGGACCGTCCCAGGGAGTATTGGACTCTTTTATTGTAAAGTCATCATTGGACTCTTCTTTATCTTTTGATTTCTGTCCATCGTCCAACCTTAAATCTGTAAATGATTCATCCAGCTCTAATAATTCCTTATCAAGCTTAGTGTCATTGAACTTCACATGGATAGCTTCTTCCACAACTAAGGTTCTAGAGTTATAAACTTTGTATGCCTTTAAGGTTTCAGAGTATCCAAGTAATATTCCATTATCACACCTAGAGTCAAACTTTCCCAGATTGTCTTTAGTGTTCAGAATGAAACATTGACATCCAAATGGATGGAAGTATGATATGTTGGCCTTTTGTCCTTTCCATAATTCATAAGGAGTCTTTTTCAGGATTGGTCTAATGTAAATTCTATTTTGTAAATAACAGGCAATATTCACTACTTCAGCCCATAAATGTTTTGGAGTTGAGTTATCATTCAACATGGTTCTAGCCATTTCTTGCAATGACCTATTTTTCCTCTCAACTACACCATTTTACTATAGTTTCCTTGGTGTTGAGAAGTTGTGAAGGATTCCATTCTCTTCACAGAACCTTTTAAAACCTTCATTTTCGAACTCTCTTCCATGGTCACTTCTGATTGAAGTAATGCATACTTCTTTTCATTTTGAACTCTTTTACAAAAGTTATAGAAGACCTTAAAAGACCCATCCTTATGGACTAAGAACATAACCCATGTCCATCTAGAATAGTCATCCACTACAACTAATCCATATCTTTTACCACTTACTGAGGTAGTTCTTGTAGGACTAAACAGATCAATGTGTAACCATTCAAGTCGTCTTGAAGTGGAAACAATGTTTTTACTTTGAAAAGAACTTTTCACTTGTTTCCCTTGCTGACATGCTTCACAAAGAAGATCATCCTTATATGACATTTGGAAGACCTCTAACGATGTTATGCTTATTCAGCTTTGAGATTAACCTCAAGCTTGCATGTCCAAGTTTTTTATGCCATATCCAGTGATTGTCTTTGATGGATACTAGACATGATACATTTTGATCTGATAGCTCTCCAAGTTTAATCTTATACAGATTACCTTGCCTTTTAGCAGTAAAAAGTAAGGATCCATCACAGTTTTTGACTATGCATTCTCCTTTGTTAAAGGCAACATCATATCTACTGTCACATAATTGGTTTATGCTAAGCAGATTGTGTTTGAGACCTTCAACGTATAAAACATTATCAATAGATGGATAGGGAGGTATACCTATCTTACCTACGTCAGCTATCATCCCTTTCTAATTCCCTCCAAAAGTGACTGTCTCACTAGTCTTGGCTTTGAGGCTTTGGAACATAGACCTTTCGCCTGTCATGTGTCGTGAGCATCCACTGTCCAGATACCATGACTGGAGTTTCCTTCCTACTGTCAAGCATGTCTGCAATAGGAATAATTTGGTTTTTAGGTACCCAAATGGACTTGGGTTCATTCTTGTTAAAGTGAAAGGCACTGGATGCTCCTTTCTTTGGCAGGTGTCTGTGTAATGCCCCTGAGAGCATAGTTTTAAAAACCGAACCGGTGATCGACCCAGTCAAGGTACTGGGCCACTGGGTCAATGGTCGAACCAGTGGGTCACTAATTGAACCGCATGACCCAGTCTATATTAAAAAATTTTAAAATTTCATACCCTAAATAAATAATATGTCAATTTTTTAACATAATAATAATAATAATAATAATAATAATAATAATAATAATAATAATAATAATAAAATGTCAATTTATAATTTGAAATATATTATTTATTTATTAAGCTAAGTTTTGATTATAATATTATTTATTTTAAATATCAGTCATTAATAATGTCAAATTATTATACCAACCAAATAATGGCATAAATTTAAAAAGTAACAGAATTATTTAAAAAATAAAAAGAAAAGAAATTAGTGAGTTTGGTATGGGTAAGGGGAAAAGAAATGTAACAGTTTATATATACACACGGATGTACACAGGTTATATAATAATAATTTTTTATTGTTATGTTTATTGCTGTTCTTTTTTAAATTTCATATTTCCTATCATATATAAATTAGATGTTTTCCATATGTAATAAAATGCTACTTTGGTCTGGTGGTAACTTTACTTTTACTTTCCAAAGGGAACAAGGTTCTAATCCCTACGAGACCAAAATTTGGGAAAAATTTCAAATTCTTCCCACTGCACTACACGTTTCCCAAGCACGAAAAGGTGTGTGTGGCAGGCATGAAAAGGTGTGCGTGCAGCTGTTGGAAAAACATGTGCAGGTGGAAAAATGTGTTGCATTTATTATACAAAGAGAACATATTTTAAATTCAAATATTTGGTTCACCCGGACTGGTTTTATACCGATTAATCAGGATTTTTGTCCGGGTTTGACCGGTTTTCACTTGGTTTGATCGAGTCAATTGCTTAACCGATCCGATAAGTGACTTGAACTGGTGAATGGTCCGATTCCCGATCGGACTGGCCGGTTCAAGCCGAGTTTTAAAACTATGCTTGAGAGTCGATGTCTCGATGGCTCACAATCTACGACACTTCACACGGTGACACTTCACTCAACATCCTTGTTGGTCAGAACCCTCCACCGGTCAGAACCCTTCGTAGGTAGCCCTTTTCGAGACATCGTCTACCAGTCTGGCTGCTTTCAGGATCGTTGACTATCCCCATAAACCAACACGAGACTTCTCAGTATGGTTTGTCCTCACTCGCATACTTCCTGGGAAACTTCCAGGAGGTCACCCATCCCATAATTGCTCCAAGACAAGCACACTTAACTTTG
Organism: Pueraria montana var. lobata; assembly: GCA_026413185.1. Taxonomy (NCBI): domain Eukaryota; kingdom Viridiplantae; phylum Streptophyta; class Magnoliopsida; order Fabales; family Fabaceae; genus Pueraria; species Pueraria montana. Next base: position 20,775,651 of record CM048646.1, read on the forward strand.
GAGTTCTTAACTAATGAGCTACTGAAAAGTAGATGCATCTTGTTGGTATATGTAGTACCAATTAATTCCTTTAAGTCATCATCAACTGTATAGTTCCATACTTATATAACTTATGGGTCCTTCTCATTCCAGTATGATTCGCCCGGGGTGTTACAGTCTGCATTTGGACATTATATGTCTAGGTTTGCCACAAAAATAACAAACATCCACATACTCATCATGAACATACTTTTTCCCTTTATATCCATGTCCAGATATGTCATTGTGTCTTTTACAACCTTCATAATTTTAAAAGCTTCTTAAAGTTGTCAGTCCCATTGACAAAGTTAGACAAGTTCTTCTTTAAGATATCAATTTCCTCATGAAGTTTCACAACATCATGTGGTTGACCTCTTAGAGATGAATCTGTCTCGAACTTCAAAAGCTTTTCTTTTAACCTTTTGTTTTCGCTTATGATAAATATGATTTCAATTGAAAGTTCGTGTTCTCTAGCTTTTAAGTCATCATACGATTGATAAGCTCGAGCATAATCTTCCCATAGATCATGTCTATCAACTTCCAAAGGTCTATGTTCTTTTATAAACTCTTTGTGCTTTTTCGGTAAATTCTTATGTTCAGTCTTTAAATCTATAAGACTGTTCTCAAGAATTTCTTTTTCTTTTGAAAATTTTTTGGAAGTTTTCTTCAAAGTTTTTATAGGCTTTTGAAAGGATAGAAGAGTTCGAAAGAAGTTCATGATAAGCTTCTTGTAGAGATTTTAAGTCATTGAAATCTACCTCATCATCATTTTCTTATTCAGAAGCCTTTGATATGGTATCAGCCATCAGACAGATATTGGCTTCCTTTTCATCATCATCTTCCTCTGAAGATTCATTGTCCAGATCTTCCCAGGTAGACATGAGTCCCTTCTCGCTTTTATTTTTCCCAAATAACTTTTTCTTCTTGTCTTTTGTTTTCTCAAGGTCTGGGCACTTTGACTTGAAGTGTCCAGGCTTCTTGCACTCGTAGCATATGACTGGACTATTCTCCTTGTCTTTCCTTTCCTTGAAGATCTTCTTATTCTGGTTTCTCCATCTGGATCCACCTTTCTTCTTCCATATGGCATGAATTTTCTTGGAAATGAAGGCCAGCTTATCATCCTCACCTGAGTCTTCTTCTTCATATTGCTCCTTAGATTATTCTTCCACTTTGAGTGCTTTGGATGATGATGCTTTCTTTGGCTTTTGGATGCTGAGGGCCAGTGACTTGCCTTTTCTGGCTTCACCATCTTGTTGGAGTTCAAGTTCAAGTTCATGAACCTTCAGGGTTCCAATAAGTTCTTCCAGAGATAAGTTGTCTAGATTCTTGGATGCTCTTAGAGCTGTTACCTGTGGTCTCTAGGGTCTAGGCAAACTTCTCCAAATTTTGTCAATATGATCATAGTTATCATAATTCTTACCATAAGATCTAAGCTCATTTAGTATGGTTTGAAACTGTCCAAACATAGTTTGTATGTCCTCATTTTCAGCCATACTAAACAATTCATATTGACAAGTAAGGAGACTGAGTTTGTTCCTTTTTACCTCAGTGGAACCCTCATACATTAATGCAATAGTGTCCCACATCTGTTTTGCGCTTCTGAAGCTATGCACCTTTGTATACTCATGTTCTAATAGTGCACACATCATGGAGTTTCTGGCTTTGGAGTTCCGCAGATACCTCTATTTCTGCTCATCAGTCCATCTAGCTCTGGCGATCTCGTATTCAAAGAATGCTGTCATTCTTTGTTTCCAGTAGTCATAGTTTTCTCCCTTGAAGAGTGGTGGTCTGTTAACAGCTTGCCCCTTAATCTCCATCAGGTTACAGGATCTTGTTTCCTCTGTACTGCTAAGTACTCAACCCAAGAGGTCTCTGATACCAACTGAATTGCAGGGAACACACTAGAAGGGGGGTTGAATAATGTGTTAGTATAAAAACTTAAAACCTTTCGCAAATATGGAGATTTTCTCAACAGCAGATTTCATAAGAAACTTGCAAGCACAGTTCTTGTAAGACCATCCAGACGTTGAAAATCACAGTTTTGTTGAAACTAATTTTTTGATAGACCATCCAAAGAAATAAACAGTTTTCACAAACAAATTTTTAAAGCATAAACTTGTGCGTCCAAGGTGTATGAAATAAACACAAGAGAAAAATAAGTTTAGCTAAAAAATAGAGTAAAAACACTTGGTTTTATACTGGTTCACTCAATCTTGAGCCACATCCAGTTCTCCTTCAAAACCTTTGAAGGGTTCCACTAATTAAACACTGATTACAAAAACAAGTATTCTATCCTGCCACTTCTAGCTAGAAAAAGTATTCTCTAGGCCACTTCTGGCACACCTTTTAATCTCCCCTGAGATTAAAAACACCAAAATATTCTTTGATCACTAAGCTACTCCTGGCTTTCCAAACAACTGTTTGAATGAATACAGATTTAATATAACTCTCATAGAGAGGATATTATAATGTAAAACATAATACAAAGCTTTTCTATGCAAAGTGATTTCTCTCTTAGCATAAGTATGAGATCGTCCAGTAATTTGAGTAGAGTTTCAGCACTTAGAAAAATTCTTGATAGCTTCGTTGTAGATTTTGTGTGCATGCTCTTGTAAGTGTATTTACACTGTGTTCTTTTGAGTGTCCAATTGGAAATAAATAACTTACGCAATATTTTCTATCTAAGTTATATAGTGTCCACCGTCTCAGTTCGTACACTTAACTTTTTTGAGGATGATTGCATATGTAAAGTTACATTCCTTTATTCCCTCGTCTTTTTGAATTGACATATCATTTGGAAATTCGAAAAGTGTACCACAAGAGACAGAAAATGCATTCCAGAGGAAGAATCTTTTTTCGTACAAGTAGCGGAGGTGCGCTCAGACAAGGACAATACTATTGTCCCCTTTCTCTCTTTACCCTAAGCTGACACATGGTAACGGTCAAATGATTATGAGAGAACAGATAATTCCCAAGGCTTAAATCCCATAACGGATACATTTTCCCTAAAGCCTATAAATAGAGGAGCAAACACTCTGAAGAAATTGCTGAGATTGAACGAAGTTATCAAAATTTTCTAAGTGCCAAAACGCTGCTAAAATTATTGGATGATCTACACTTAAGCTAAAAGAGTTATTTCCTTAGCTTTTCTAAGTTCTGTTGTAATCAATTTCATATTGTAATATCCTCTCTGTGAGAGTTATTTGATTTATTACATTCAAACTATTGTTTGGAAAGCCAACAGTGGCTTAGTGATCAAAGATTACTTAGGTGCTCTTTAATCTCAGGGGGAGATTAAAGGTGTGCCAGAAGTGGCCTAGAGAATACCTGTGTAGCCAGAAGTGGCAGGGTAGAATACTTGTTTGTAATCAATATTTGATTAGTGGAACCCTTCAAAAGATTTTTGAAGGAGAACTGGACGTAGCTCGGATTGAGTGAACTAGTATAAACCAAGTGTTTTACTCTTTTGCTTTCAGCTTAACTTGTTAATCTCTTGTGTTTGTTTTTTGCACATTGGATGCACAAGTCTTGCTTTATAAAACTACTTGTGAAAACTGTTTAAGCTATTGGACGATCTGTCAAAACACAATTTCAACACAACTGTGATTTTCAACCATTGGACGGTCTCATAAACTTTAATTTTGCTAGTCCCTTGTAAAATCTATTTTTAAGAAATCTCCATAGTTGGCATCAGAGCTCGACCTCTTAGGTTGAGTACTTTGCAGTACAGAGGAAACAAGATCCTGAACCTGATGGAGAACGAGGGATAAGTTGTGAACATACCACCTCTCTTCAAGGGAGTAAAATATGATTGATGGAAACAAAGAATGATAGTATTCTTTGAATCCTGTCATATTGATATGTGGTATGTTGTGGAGAATAGAGACTACATACCATATTATGAGAATCTCAATGAAATTCCCATAGATAGATGGACTGATGAGCAGAAACAGAGGTATTTGTTGAACTCCAAAGCCAGAAACTCCATGATGTGTGCACTGTTAGAACAAGAATACACTAAGGTGCATAGCGTCAAAAGTGCTAAACAGATGTGGGACACTCTTGCATTAACATGTGAGGGTTCCACTGAGGTAAAAAGGAACAAACTCAGTCTTCTTACTCGTCAGTATGAACTATTTAGTATGGATGAAAATGAAAACATACAAAGTATGTTTGGACGGTTTCAAACCAGACTAAATGAGCTTAGATCTTATGGTAAAAGTTATGATAACTATGAACATATTTGCAAAATTTTGAGAAGTTTGCCTAGACCATATAGACCACAGGTTACAGCCTTAAGAGCGTCCAAGAATTTGGACGACATGTCCTTAGAAGAACTTGTGGGAATCCTTAAAGTTCATGAGCTGGAACTCTAGCAAGATGGTGACGCAAGAAAAGGCAAGTCACTCGCACTTAGCGTCCAGAAGCTAAAGAAAGCATCATCATCGTTCAAAGCCCTGCAAGCTGAAGAATCATCAAAAGAACAATATGAAGATGAAGACTATGATGAAGATGATGAACTGTCTTTCCTATCAAGAAAGATCCATGCTATGTGGAAGAAGAAAGGTGGATCCAGATGGAGAAACTAGAACAAGAAGGTCTTCAACGAAAGGAAAGACAAAGAGAAAAGTCCTGTCATATGCTACGAGTGTAAGAAGCCTGGACACTTCAAGTCAGAGTGCTCGAATCTTGAGAAGAGAAAGGACAAGAAGAAGAAATTCTTCAATAAAAAGAAGAGCAAGAAGGGACTTTATGTCTACCTGGAAAGACCTGGATGATGAATCTTCAAAGGAAGATGATGATGAAGAGGAAGCCAACATATGCTTGATGACAGACACCATATCAGGTGCTTGTGAACTTGAAGAGGATGATGAGGTAGACTTCAATGATCTAAAATCTTTTCAAGAAGCTTATCATGAATTACTTTCAAACTCATCTATCCTTTCAAAAGCTTACAAAATTTTAAAGAAGTCTTCAAAAACATTTTCAAAAGAAAAGGAAGTTCTTGAGAACAACCTTGCTCTTTCAAAAGTTGAAAATGAGGACTTAAAAGAAAAATAAAAGATGTTCGTAGAAGAACACAGAGCTTTAGAAGTTGATATACATGAACTATGGAAATATTGTGCTAAGGCCTACCAATCTTTTGATGATTAAAAAGCCAAGGAACATGAAATTTCTATAGAAATCATATCTCTCAAACATGAAAACAAGAGATTAAAAGAAAAGCTTTAGAAGTCTGAGGTAGATACATCTCTAAGAGGTCAACCACATGATGTTATTGACATGAAGATTAGTTAGTCTAGTCTTTAAGTATTTTGGTTTTAATTTTTAAATTTGCCAAACATGTAAGGATGTGGCATTGTATTGATTGTTATAGACTTAGGCATTTGTGTGATTAGTCTTAGATTAGATTAGTTGATGCCTAGTGATAATCATGATATTTAAACAAGTCATTTGATTAATCTTTAGAATTTTCAATGTAGTAATCAATTACATGTTAGTATTAGAGCTGGTATCTTGTATTTTATTCAAGATTCCTTTTGAAAAACAAGGATATGGCATCAAATCAACTACCCTTCGCTGAAGGTGCTTCCATTAACAGACCTCCAATGTTTTGTGGTGTAAACTAACCTTTTTGGAAAGTAAGGATGAAAATATTCATGGAGTCTGTTGATAGAGGCATTTGGAATGCAGTAGTAAAAGGTCCATCTATTCCAAAACACACTGTTGATGGAAACTTAGTTGAAAAACCATTTGAAACTTGGATAGATGCAGAAATTAAGAAAGCTTAATATGACTCAAGAGCAATGAATATGATACACTTTGCTTTAAATTATGACAAATTCTTTCATGTATCTCAATGTACCTCTGCCAAGGAAATGTGGGATCTAATACAAGTCACCCATGAAGGTACGACGAAAGTGAGAAGAGCAAGGAAGAATACCCTCATTCAAGAGTATGAAACCTTCAGAATGTTGCAAGGCGAGACTTTGAGTGATGTTTAGAAGAGTTTTACACACATTGTAAATCACCTCAAAGGATTGGGAAAGATCTTTGATAAGGAAGAACTAAATGCAAAAGTCCTCAAGTCCCTGAACAGAACATGGCAGCCAAAGGTGACAACAATTTCATAATCAAAGGATCTTGCAGTGATCACCAATGCAGAGCTGTTTGGAAAACTAATAGAACATGAAATGGATATGTCAAGAATGGCAGAAGAAGAGGAAAAGGATAGAAAGAAAAGAGGCTTGGCACTTAAGACAACAACTCCATCAAGTGATGATATTGAAGATGAAGGTTGTGAAGGATCGGATGCTGAAAACTTAACTCTCCTAGTAAGGAAATTTAGAAGATTTCTCAAGAAGAAGAATGGGAAAGGAAAAGGATCTCAGTAGAAGAAATTTGTGAAGAAAAGTGAGACCTCATCTCCAAATTTCACTTGCTTTGAATGTGGAAAAATAGGACATATAAAGATGGAATGTCCCATCTACTTAAAGAGGCAACAAAATGGAGAAAAAAAGCCTAAGAGCCAAGGAAAGACGAAAACAGCCTACATAGCATGAGAGGACAATGCATCTAATTCCTCAAGTGAAGAAAGCAATGAAAAGGAAGCTAATCTCTACCTTATGGCCAAAGAAGAAAATGAAAGCATTGTAAGTATTTCTGACTTTGAACAAGAAGATAGTTATGATCAATTACTTGATGATTTTAATGTATTGTATAAGGAGGCACAAAGGCTAGCTTTCGCTAATAATACACTTAAAGGAAAAATTATATGGCAAGTGGAAAAATTAGCTAATATGCAAAAAGAGATGACTAATTTGAAAATTAAAATTGAAGCTCTTGAAAAAGAGAAGGAAGTCTCTCTTAGCAATATTACTAATGTTCCCATTGATTCTCCTTCCCAATGTGAAAATTGAAAGGCTATTGAACTGAAAATTGAATATTTGCTGAAGACCTTGTCAAAGTTTACAATGGGAAGAGACAATCTTGATGCACTCCTTGCACAACAAAAATGCATGTTAGATAGAGCTGGAGTTGGTTATTCATTTGACAAAAAGCAGAAATCATATAAGAACTTTTTAAACTTTTTCAAAGCATCTAGCCCTCCATTTGTATCATGTCATTATTGTTTGCACAAGGGACAATTTTCTAATAATTGCATGATCAAGAGATTTGGTGTTCCAAATGGAAGGTACAAATGGATCCCTAAAGGAACCAAGGAAACCACTAACCCCAAAGGACCCAAAATCACTTGGGTACCTAAATCCTCTGTTTAATCTATTTTGCAGGTGTGTTTGAGAGCTAAAGAGTCTCTGTGGTATTTAAACAGTGGTTGCTCAAGACATATAAGTGGGGATAAATCTCGGTTCATCCGCTTGACTACAAAGGAAGGGGTATTTGTGACATTTGGAGACAATAACAAAAGGAGAATTCTTGGTGTAGGAGATGTTGATAATCCTTTTTGCACTATTATTGAAAATGTGTTGTATATGGATGGATTAAACATAATCTCCTTAGTATTAGCCAGTTGTGTGATAAAGGTTTCAAGGTATCTTTTAATGAATCATGCAGTATGATATGTGATAGCCATGATAATGTTAAGTTTATAGGTAAGAGGGTTCATAACATTTACATGTTGAACATTGAACATGCAACCCTACCTCATGAAACATGCTTAACTAGTAAAGATGATTTAGCTTGACTATGGCATAGAAGGATTACATACATACACATGTCTCATCTAAATAGATTGATTTCCAAAGAGTTGGTTCATGATTTACCTAAACTCAAGTTTGAAAAGGACAAACTATGTGATGCATGTCAGAAGGGCAAACAAACAAGGGTATCTTTCAAAGCAAAGAATGTAGTTTCAACTTCTAAACCCCTTGAACTTCTGCACATGGACTTATTTGGTCCCTCTAGAACTATGAGTCTAGGTGGTAGCTATTATGCTTTAGTTATTGTGGATGATTTCTTAAGATATACATGGGCACTATTTTTTATCTTTAAAGAGTAATGCTTTTAAAGCTTTTGCAAAATTGGCCAAAAAGATTCAAATGAAAAAGATTTGAAAATCAAAGCCTTGAGAAGTGATCATGGAGGGGAATTCCAAAATGAGGATTTTGAAAAGTTTTGTGAAGAAAATAGTATAGATCACAATTTTTCTGCCCCTAGAACTCCTCAACAAAATGGAGTTGTAGAGAGGAAAAATAGATCTCTAAAAGAACTAGCTAGAACAATGCTAAATGAAAATAATTTGCCAAAATATTTTTGGGCTGATGCAGTAAGCACTGCATGTTATGTTCTAAATAGAATCTCGATTAGACCACTTTTGAAAATTATCCCTTATGAACTATATAGAGGAAGAAAGCCTAAGATATCACATCTCAAAGTTTTTGGTTGCAAATGCTTTGTGCTGAACAATGGCAAAGAATCTCTTGGCAAGTTTGATGCCAAAGCGGATGAAGCTATATTTCTTGGATATTCTCTTTCTAGTAAAGCTTATAGAATCTATAATAAGAGGACTCTTACTGTTGAAGAATCTATACATGTTGTTTTTGATGAATCTAACCCCCAAAGAGAGGGAAAGGTACCTTGTGATGATGATGATGTAGGAACAACTGAAGATTCCCATCAAGCTAAATTGGAAACAAGGGAAGAATCATCAACAAGGGAAGATCAACATGAGGAACACTCTCTACCTAAAGAATGGAGGATTCCTAGATATCTATCCATGGACAACATCATTGGAAACTCTTTAAATATGTTTTGTGAACATGTTGCTTTTGTTTCTCAAATTGAACCCAAAACAGTAGAAGAAGCCTTAATTGATGAATTTTGGGTGATGGCTATGCATGAGAAACTAAATCAATTCAAGAGAAATGATGTATGGGAACTCACTCCTATGGATAAAAATCTGAACATAATAGGTACAAAATGGGTGTTTAGAAACAAGCTTGATGAAATCGGCTTTATAACTAAAAACAAAGCTAGGCTTGTTGCTAAAGGATATAATCAACAAGAAGGACTTGATTATGATGAAACCTATGCTCCTGTTGCTAGATTAGAAGTTGTGAGATTACTTCTTGCCTATGCATGTATTATGAACTTTAAATTGTTCCAAATGGATGTGAAAAGTGATTTTTTAAATGGTTTTATTGAAGAAGAAGTTTATGTATCTCAACCTCCTGATTTTATAGATCATAAATTTCCAAACCATGTGTACAAGCTTAAAAAGGCTTTGTATGGGCTAAAGCAAGCCCCTAGACAATGGTATGAAAGATTGAGCAACTTTCTCCTTGATCAAAGATTTGAAAGAGGAAAAGTTGATAAAACTCTTTTCATAAAAAGAACCTCTAAAGATATTTTGTTAGTACAAGTATATGTTGATGATATAATTTTTGGTTCTACTAACAATCTTCTATTTGAGGAATTTGTGAAAAGTATGCAGGGGGAGTTTGAGATGTCAATGATGGGTGAATTGAACTTCTTAGGATTACAAATTAAGCAATGAAAGCAATACACATTTCTCCATCAAACAAAGTACTACAGAGAGCTTCTAAAGAAGTTTGACATGGACAATAGCAAAGTATCAGCTACTCCCAAATTATTACCTTGATGTTGATGTCAAAGGTAAATCTATAGATCAAACAAAGTACAAAGGTATAATTGGTTCTTTACTCTACTTGCCTGCTAGTAGACCAGACAATATGTGTAGTGTTTGCATGTGCGCTAGATATCAGTCTAATCCTAAAGAATCTCACTATACTGTTGTAAAAAGAATTATGAAATATCTAAACGGAACTTTAGATGTGGGCCTATGGTATCCTAAAAGTGTTGAACCTATTCTTATAGGATATTCTGATTCGGATTTTGCTGGATGTAAACTAGATAGGAAAAGTACTAGTGGAACTTGCCATTTATTTGGCAATGGTCTTGTATCATGGCATAGTAAGAAACAAACATGTGTTGCCTTATCTATTGCAGAGGCTGAATACATTGCGGCTGGAAGTTGTTGTGCCCAATCTTTGTGGCTTAAACAGTAATTATTTGACTTTGGTCTTCACTTAGATCACATACCACTTAGATGTGATAACACTAGTGCCATAAACCTCACTAAGAATCCTATTTTACATTCTAGAACTAAGCACATTGAGATTAGGCACCACTTTATAAGAGATCACATTCAAAAAGGTGATTGTGACATAAAGTTTATTGAGACAAACTCTTAACTAGCTGACATTTTTACCAAACCATTAGCTAGAGATAGATTTTACCAATTAAGAAATGAGCTTGGGATACTTAGTGAGTCAAATCTCACTTAAGCCAACATTAGGAAATGTAAAATCCTTTACTTTTATTGTTTTATTGTTTTCTATTTGCTTTGTATGAATGATTGCATTTGTGTATTGTTAGTGTGTAACTTTGTGTGAAAAATATCTTGAAGATTTTGATAAAAACCTATTTTATACATCTTTTTTTCGAAAAGCTGCATAAGTAATCGATTACCCCTCGGGATAACCGATTACATAGTTAAAAATTGCATTTTTGGTTTGAAGAAAAAATTGCACCACTTACTGTTTTAATCGATTACCCTTTGGGATAATCAATTACACAGTTCATTTTTGGATAAAAAGTTTTGAAACTTCATATTTCATTTCGTGTTAATCGATTACAATATAATTGTAACCGATTACATTGGTCTGAACAAACATAAGTCTATTTCTGGAAAACTGTAATCGATTACATCTGGACCGTAACCGATTACATGAGCTCTGAAACATTTTGAAACTCAATAGACGTGACCTTTGGACACTCACTTCAAACCTCTCCTTCAAACCCATTTAGTCTTCATAAAACCAGAACAAATTTCGACCCTTTCTCTCACAAAAACCTAACCTTTCATCAACCCAAAGCTGAATCCCATGGCCAAGAAGATTAAGAGCATTGCTAAGAAGAATGCTGAACCTCCACCAAAGACCAAGAAAAGAAAACCCTCCTCCAAAGAAGGTGGGTCTAGCAAAGGGAAGCAGCTTGCTCCTCCCTCTCCTCTTCCACAAATCAGCAACGCCTAAACCCCTGGTTCACAGATGAACACCATGAAGCTTCCTACATTCAGACATTTGCAGGCAAGGATTTGGTCACCCCCAAATTTTTGAACTTGGAATGGTTCAAGGGTTAGAACTTCTCTTTCCCTTCTATCTTGGAAGAACAAGGGCTCAGTAAATTCACTCAGCTCCATGGCATCTACTACCCTGATTTGGTAAGGGTCTTCTATACATGTGCCTATGTAAATGAGTTTGGAGTTCTTTATTCAACTATTAAAGGTGTTAAAATAGAATTATTTGCTTCTATTTTTAACACTATTGGCGGTATTGAATTGGGTGGATATAAACCAAATGTGGAAGAATTCAAGGAAATGGGTATTAAGTACAACAAGGTTAGTACTTATTTGGACTGCATGAGAAATCCAACTAAGCCTCTCAAGAAGAGATTTGGAACTAGCCATCTTAAGGTAAAGGACATATTATTAGCATATATGATTGCTTGGGTTCTTACACCCAGGGGGAGCAATCATGCTCAGCTGACAGATGATGATCTTATGATCATTTTTGCCTTGAAAAATAAGATTAAGATAAATTGGAATTTTGTTATTATGGAGAACATGTTGAAGACTAGAAGATTGGTTGACTATAAATGTCCATATGCTATATTCATCTCAAGAGTACTTAATCACTTTAAGGTGGATACAAGAGCTGAAGTTTCTGAATTTACAAGGGACATACATGAAGTCAAAACCAAGGCATTGAAGCAAATGAACTTGGTTGTTATTGATCATGGATGGTTTGTCAAGGAAGATGCACCAGTAGATGTTGGTGATGAAGAAGGACAAGAGGAACAAGCTCCTTAACAAGCTCAAGAGGCTGCACAAGTTGAAGAGAAGCCTATGACACCTTTTGAGAGGGCTGTTTTGGCAAAGTTAGATGAGCTGATGAAAGTTCACAAGAAGGACTATCAAGAACTCAAGGATAGATTTGAGAACATCTCAGCAAGACTTGATGAGCTCCATGTTCCATTCCCTGAAGAATAGACTTATGGTTATCTCAAATTAAACTTTTTGCATATCTTAATTTCATATATTTTGAAAAACACTCCATTTTTACTTTAATTTTATTTTTTATATTTTGGATGACTGTATCTGAAGTTACATTCTGTTATTTTGAACAATTATAGTTACCTAATTGCATTATATTACTTCTATATGATCTGTGTTCACTTGGTTAAGTTTGATGTTATATGGTCATAGCCTTTTTGGCTTTCATTTACCAAAAGGGGAAGTATATTTAGTTGACATTTTGATGATATATGATTTGTTCTATGATTGGTATTCTGTTTTACAAAGTTTATGCATTTGTATAACCAATCTTTGGACAAGAGTATTTGAAAAAGAAATAGGTACAATGCTCAGTACAATCAAAAAGGAGTTTGGCACAACCAAAACCAAAAAGGGGGAGATTGTTAGCATGAAGACTAGATAGATAGTTTCTCTTTTTAGTTTTCTCTTTTATGTTTTGGTTTTAATTCTTAAATATGCCAAACATGTAAGGATGTGGCATTGTATTGTTTGTTATAGACTTAGGCATTTGTGTGATTAGAATTTTGAATTAGTTGATGCCTAGAGTTAAACCAAGAAGTCTTAGCAAGTATTTTGATTGATCTTTAGAAATTCTATAAGTAGTAATCGATTACATTATATATGTAACATGTTACACCTCGGGTTAATTGATTACACAAGGCATTTTAAACTTTGAGTCTTATTTCTGAAAGAATTTTCATAGTTTCTATTTTAATTGATTACATTGCGATTTAATCGATTACTATAGTCACTAAAAGTTGTTTTAGAAGGAAGAAAGCTCGGTTTAATCGATTACATATCTATGTAACATATTAAAACGAACCCAGATCACTTATGAAGATCATCAAGAGCAATTTAACAGGTTACATCTTGATGTAACAGGTTAAAATGATTCTTGAATAAAACCCAGGTGCGTTGAAGAACGTTTTAACATATTACATGACCATGTAACAAATTAAATCTATTATATCTTTAAAATTTTATAAATACCAGCACCTTTCTCTCTCATTAGTGGGTGCTTTCTGAAACTAAATCTTTTAAACACATTGAGAGAAGAGCATCAAAAGGTTCTATGAGTGTTTGATCTTCATCATTTTGAAAATGGAAAATTTAAAGGAAGATCTTATGCTTGAAGAGATGAATGGTTCTTGAAGAGCTGAAACGTATTGATAATTCACTAAAGGTGAAATTGTTCCAAAACCTTGATCTTTTTAGAAAGTAATTGATTTCTGAAATAGTGTTTTTTTAGGTCCTAGTAGTAGGATTCTATTAGGAGGGTTTTCTTTCTTTTCTTGTAGGGTTCAAGACTAGAAAATTTTCTGTTTTGAATTTCTTGTGTGTGCAGTGTGCTTGTAACATGAAATTTGAAATAGTGGAAGGTCTAACAAGGTGTTGGATCAACTAGTTGTAGGTTTTTATTACTAAACCAGTATAAAATTCTTGTATAACTCTATTTCAACTTTATTTTCTCATCTTTGTCAAGTGTTCAAGGTTGATCAATTAAATTTTCCTAATCATCATCTTTTAATTGGAATAACTTTGAATTTAAACCTCTTTTGAAATCTTTCTAAAGAATTCTTGGATTCTTTGTTAAAGAAGGAAGATGAATTAGAGTTTTTGAAAAGAAAAGAAATTTTAGTTGAAAAAGTTTGAAAGATCTATTCACCCCCTCTAGATTTGCTGCCTTGATCCTATACTTAAGACCACTTTGTTTTTGCTTTAGTTTCTAATTCTGATATTTGGATGACTGTAATTGGTGGTACATTATGTTATTTTGAACACTCTGATGTTACTTATATGCATTATCTACTTCCATATGGTCAGTGTTTACTTGTTTGTGTATTATTTCATTTGATCATAGCCTTTTTGGCTTTTATTTGCCAAAAGGGGGAGTATATTTTGGTGATACACCTGTTGTTCTAGATTGGTATTCATGATATCAGATGTTTACATATTTGATTAACCAATCTCTGGACAAGTAAAGTTGAAAAAAAAAAAACAAGTACAATGCAAAGCAAGGTGTTAGGCACAATCAAAACCAAAAAGTGGGAGATTGTTGACATGAAGATTAGTTAGTCTAGTCTTTTAAGTATTTTGGTTTTAATTTTCAAATATGCCAAACATGTAAGGATGTAGCATTGTATTGATTGTTATAGACTTAGGCATTTGTGTGATTAGTCTTGGATTAGATTAGTTGATGCCTAGTGATAATCATGATATCTAAACAAGTCATTTGATTAATCTTTAGAATTTTCTATGTAGTAATCGATTACATGTTATATGTAACAGATTACCACATGTTTTAGTAATTTGGGAAAAGTTAAAACATGTAGTGTAATCGATTACAACACGGGTTAATCGATTACATGAAGCTTTTTAGCCTTTCAGTCTTGTTTCTAAAAGAATTTGATCTGCCTCTGTTTTAATCGATTACTATAGTTACAAAAAGTTGTTTCAGAAGGGAGATAAGATTGGGTTAATCGATTACATCAATATGTAATAGATTAATTCGAACCCAGATCACATATGAAGATCTTGAAGAACAATTTAATAGGTTACATCAATGTGTAACAGATTAATTTGATTCTTGATTAGAACCCAGGTGCTTTTAAGAACGTTTTAACAGATTACATGACCATGTAACAAATTAAATATGTTATATCTTTAAAATTTTATAAATACTAGCACCTCTCTCTCTCATAAGTGAGTGCTTTTACTGAAACTAAATCTTTTAAAACACATTGAGAGAAAAGCATCAAAGGTTCTATGATTGTTTTATCTTCATCATTTCAAAAATGGAAAATCTAAAGCAAGATCTTATGCTTGAAGAGATGAATGGTTCTTGAAGAGCTAATACGTATTGATCATTCACTAGCAGTGAAATCATTCCAAAACCTTGATCTTTTTAGAAGGTTATTGATTTTTGAAATAGGGTTTTTCAGGTCCTAGTAGTAGGGTTCTATTAGAAGGTCTACCTTTCTTTTCTTGTAGGGTGCAAGTCTAGAAAGTTTCTATTTTGAATTTCTTGTGTGTGCAGTGTGCTTGTAACTTGAAATTTGAAATAGTGGAAGGTCTAACAGGGTGTTAGATCAACTGGATGTAGGTCTTCGGACTGAACCAGTATAAAAATCTTGAGTAACTCTCTTTCAATTCTATTTCTTGTCTTTGTCAAGAGTTCAAGGTTGACCAATTAAATTTTCCTAATCAACATCTTTAATTGGAATAACTCTAAATTTAAATCTCTATTGAAATATTTTTTAAATCTTTCTAATGAATACTTGGAATCTTTTAAAGAATGAATGTGAATTAGAGTTTTTGAAAAAGAAAAGAGATTTTAGTTGAAAAAGTTTGAAAGATCTATTCACCCCCACTAGATCTGTTGCCGCGATCCTACAGATGTCATAGAACTTCATAAGGAAATTGACACCGTAAAGAAGGATTTGTCTAACTTTGTCAAGGGGACTGACAACCTTAACAAGCTTTTAAAATATGAAGGTTGTAAGAGACCCAATGATAGGCCAGGACATGGATACAAAGGGAAAAAGTATATTCATGATGAAGATGTGGATGTTTGTTATTTTTGTGGCAAACCTGGATATGTAAAGTCCAAGTGCAGACACTTGCCTAAAAGAGGAATGTCCTGTACCTCTTACTCTAACAAGAAAGGACCCAAGTCCATTTGGGTACCTAAAGACAAAATTGTTCTTGCTGCAGACATACTTAACAACAAAAAGGAAACTCCAGTCATGGTACCTGGACTGGACAGTGGGTGCTCACGACACATGACAGGAGAAAGGTCTATATTCCAAAGCCTCCAAGCCAAGACTGGTGGGACAGTCACTTTTGGAGGGAATTAGAAAGGGATGATAGCTGGTGTGGGTAAGATAGGTACACCACCCTTCCCTTCTATTGATAATGTTTTATATGTTAAAGGTCTCAAACACAACCTGCTCTGCATAAGTCAATTATGTGACAGTGGATATAATGTTTCCTTTAACAAAGGGGAATGCTTAGTCAAAAACTATGATGGATCCTTACTTTTTACTGCTAAAAGGAATTGTAATCTGTACAAGATTAAACTTGGGGAGCTGACAAATCAAAATGTATCATGTCTAGTATCAATCAAAGAAAATAACTGGATATGGCATAAGAAACTTGGTCATGCAAGCTCGAGATTAATCTCAAAGCTTAACAAGCACAACCTCGTGAGAGATCTTCCAAGTATGTCATATAAGGATGATCTTCTTTGTGAAGCTTGTCAAAAGGGGAAACGAGTTAGAAATTCCTTTCAAAGTAAAAACATTGTTTCCACTTCAAGACCACTAGAACTGTTACATATTGATCTGTTTTGTCCTACGAGAACAGCCTCAGTAAGTGGTAAAAGATTGGGTTAGTTGTAGTGGACGACTATTCTAGATGGACATGGGTTATGTTTTTAGTCCATAAAGATGAGTCTTTTAAGGTCTTCTATAACTTCTACAAAAGTGTTCAAAATGAAAAAAGAGTATTCATTACTTCAATAAGAAGTGACCATGGAGGAGAGTTTGAAAACGAGAGTTTTCATAGGTTCTGTGAAGAAAATGGAATTCTTCACAACTTCTCAACACCTAGAACATCACAACAAAATGGTGTAGTTGAGAGGAAAAATAGGTCATTGCAAGAAATGGCTAGAACCATGTTGAATGATAACTTAACTCCTAAACACTTTTGGGCTGAAGTAGTGAATAATGCCTGTTATTTGCATAACAGAATTTACGTTAGACCAATTTTGAAAAAGATTCCCTATGAATTGTGGAAAGGACGAAAGCCCAATATATCATACTTCCATCCATTTGGATGTCAATGTTTCATTCTCAACACAAAAGACAATCTTGGCAAGTTTGACTCTAAGTGTGATAATGGAATATTGCTTGGATACTCAAAAACATCAAAGGCATACAGAGTTTATAACTCTAGAACCTTAGTTATGGAAGAAGCTATTCATGTGAAGTTCAATGACACTAAGCCTGATAAGGAATTTTCAGAGCTGGATGAATCATTTGAAGATCTTAGGTTGGACAATGGGCAAAAAAACATCAGACAAAGAAGCATCCAATGATGACTTCACATCTGAAGAGTCCAATGCCCCTCTCGACGATCCAATAGAAGAACAAAGAGAATCAATTGGAAGGAACTGGAAAATGAAGAAGCATCATCCAGAGAACCAAATCCTTGGAAATCCAAGTGATAAGGTTAGAACCAGATCCTTGTATGGGTTATATATCTTATGTATGAGATGTATGCCATGCATGTTGAGAGAAACGCCTTGTATGCTAATGCAAATGCTGGTGAGATCGCTTAATAAAAAATTCCCTCAATTAATATTAAGTTTAATGCCTCCCCGATGCGTCACACTCATCAAGGCTAGGATTGTAGAAGTATGGGTCATGATGGATCATGCCAAAGCTAGGCACCTTAATCAATCTTGGTGAGGCACGATGGGATAATAGTAATATCCAATTGCAATATGGATCTTGGCCTACTAGAAAATCTTTCAACAGGATCTTCCGAGTTAATAATAGAGGGTTATTGATTTGAGTAAAATAGTGGGATCATATTTAATAAAAGTCCTTATTAAATGTGCTTTAAATCATAATACTAAATTATGCATGTTTAAATGTTTTAGATTACCATGTCTACAAACACCAACACACTGCCACTACGATCCATCCATGAGAAAGACAAGTTATCTGGGAGTAACTTTCTTGATTGGCAAAGAAACTTGAGGATTGTCCTCAAGCAAGAAAGAAAGTTGTTTGTGCTCGACGAGCCAACTCCTGAGCCACCCGTGGCTAATGCTTCAAGGGCTGACAGGGATGCTTATCAGAAGCACTTGAACGACGCCATTGATGTCGGATGTCACATGCTTTCTACCATGAACTCTAAATTGCAAAAGCAGCACGAGAACATGGATGCATTTGATATGATCGAACACCTCAAGTTGCTTTTTGAAGAGCAAGCAAGGCAAGAGAGATTTGACACATCCAGAGCTATTTTCCACTGCAAGCTAGCATATGGAAACCCAGTTGGACCTCATGTTCTCCAGATGATTGGGAATATTGAGCGTCTGGAGAGATTGGGCTTTCCTATGGGCCTTGAGTTGTCCACGGATATGATCCTACACTCATTGCCTGCTAGTTTTAGCCAATTTGTTATGCACTACAACATGAACGATTTCGCTAAACCTCTGCCTGAGCTAGCAAACATGTTGAGGACTGCTGAGCAGAACATCAACAAGGGAAAGGAAAAGTCCATCATGATGGTACAGTCTAGAAGAGGCAAAGGCAAGAAAAGGCTTGCTTCTACACAGAAAAACAAAGGCAAGAAACAGTTTAAGCCTAGTACTTATGGACAGAAGGATGCTGGTGGGGTAGCTAAGGATGTAACCTGCTTCCATTGGAAGAGGAACTGCCCAATATACTTGGAAGAGTGCAAGAAGAAGAAAGGAAGTGAGACTTTCACTTTAGGTATTTATGTTATTGAGGTTAATTTGTCTACTTTAGCATCATGGGTATTGGATATCGGATGTGATTCTCACATTTGTACTAATATGCAGGGACTAAAGGATAGTAGAAAGTTGACCAAAGGCGAGGTGGACCTATGAGTAGGAAATGGAGCAAAGGTTGCTACATTAGCTGTAGGATCTTTTGTTTTGACTTTATCGTCAGAGCTTATTTTGTAATTAAATAATTGTTATTATGTTCCAGCAATTAGCAAAAACATTATTTCTATTTCTTGTTTGGACAAGATGGGTTTTAATATGTTAATAAAGGACAAATGTTGTTCTCTTTATATGAATGATGTTTTCTATGCTAGTGCACCTATGAGTAATGTACTGTATGTTCTGGATCTCGACATGCCTATCTTTAACATAAATGTGAAAAGGGTCAAATCAAATTATTTGAACCCTACATACCTTTGGCACTGTCGTTTAGGCCGTATAGGTGAGAGACACATTTCCAAGCTCCATAAGGATGGACTCTTGGACTCGTTTGATTATGAATCATTCGAGGTATGCGAATCTTGTCTATTGGGAAAGATGACTAAGACCCCATTCAGCGATCAAGGTGAGAGGGCTAGTGATCTTTTGGAACTAGTACATAGTGATGTATGTGGACCCCTGAACTGGCCTGCTAGAGGCAATTTTCCTTACTTTGTCACATTTACTGATGATGATTTCAGTAGATATGGATTTGTGTATCTTATGAAACACAAATCAGAGACCTTTGAAAAGTTCAAGGAGTTCAAAAATGAGGTAGAGAACCAACTGGGCAAAAGTATTAAAGCCATACGATCACATCATGGTGTTGAATACTTAAGCCAAGAGTTTGATGATTATCGAAGAAAGTGTGGGATTATATCTCAACTCACTCCACCTGGAACACCACAACGGAACGGTGTGTTTGAGAGGAGGAATCAGACCCTATTATACATGGTACAATTTATGATGATTCAGTCAAACCTCCACGACTCTTTCTGGGTATATGCGTTACTTGCAGCTGCTTTCACACTTAACTGTGTTCCATCTAAGGCAGTTGAAAAGACACCATATGAGATATGGACGGGCCGAAGGCCTAGTATGTCTTTTCTAAAGCTATGGGGTTGTCATGTTTATGTGAAACTATGATTTCAAATAAACTCGAACCCAAGTTGGACAAATGTGCCTTTACAGGATACCTACCCTAAGGAAACTAAGTGATACTACTTCTACAACACCTCTGAGGACAAAGTGTTTGTCGCTAGGACTGAAGTGTTCTTTGAGAAGGAATACATCTCTAATGGAGCCAGTGGGAGGAATGTAGAACTTGGAGAAATTCAAGCGACACAGAGTACAATGGACCTGCAATGGAACAAGAACTGACACCATAAAGCGTTGTGGGTTAGTCCTCGTTCAAGTAGCATAAGAACTGCATAGGTCAAGCATGACACGTCACCAACCTGAGAGGTATGGGCTTTTGCTCACTCAAGAAGGTGACGTGTTGCTCATGGATCAAGATGAGCCTGTGAATTACCAGGAGGCCATTATTGGGCCTGAATTTGAGAAGTGGCTTGAGGCCATGGGATCTGAGATGGAGTCCATGTACACTAACCAGGTTTGGACCTTGGTTGATCTACCTGAAGGGGTAAAACCCATAGGGTGTAAGTGGGTCTTCAAGAAGAAGACTGACATGGATGGTAAGGTGAATAACTTTAAGGCACGACTAGTGGCGAAAGGTTTCAAGCAAGTTCATGGTATAGACTATGATGAGACCTTCTCACCAATTGCGATGCTTAAATCCGTCCGGATTCTACTTGCTATTGCTGTGTACCATGACTACGAGATCTGGTAGATGGATGTCAAGACCGTATTCCTTAACGAGAATCTTCTTGAGGGTGTGTGCATGAAACAACCTGAGGATTTTGTTGATCCAAATGAAGTTAGGAAGGTATGCAAGTTGCAAAGATCCATTTATGGATTAAAGCAAGCTTCTAGAAGCTGGAATCTTCGTTTTGATGAGATTGTGAGACAGTTTGGATTCATCAAGAATGAAGATGAGCCTTGTGTCTATAAGAAGGTTAATGGGAGTGCAATCATTTTTCTGGTCTTGTATGTGGATGACAAACTACTCATCGAAAATGACATCCCGACACTGCAACATGTTAAGATGTGGTTGGGGAGTTGTTTCTTGATGAAAGACTTGGGCAAAGCATCCTACGTGCTGGGAATCAAGATCTATAGAGATAGGTCGCTAAGATTGCTTGGCCTTAGTTAGAGTACATATATTGACAAAGTGCTTAAATGCTTTAATATGCATGATTCCAAGAAGGGTTTCTTTCCTGTCACATGGTGTGTACTTGTCAAAGGGACAATGCCTTACTACATCAGATGAGAGGGAACACATGAGTAAGATTCCATATGCTTTGGCAATAGGATTTATCATGCATGCCATGATGTGTACTCGACCAAATGTCTCGTATGCTCTGAGCATAACGAGCAGGTATCAATCTGATCCCTATGAAAGTCACTAGACCACTGTCAAGAACATCCTAAAGTACTTACGTGAAGTAGAAAGTGTCATAACACATCTCCCTGAGAAAGAGTAATAAGTACAACCCAAATCCTAAACAAAATACGTATGGTGATAAAGTAAGATGACTAAATATACATATGCCAAAATTTGAAGCCTAGGTCTACCCATATCAAATACAAGAAAGAAAAAGATCATAGACTTAGAGCAGTCATCACTAAACCCAACCCTATATGTCAGACTAAGGTACCATCACTAAACCCAACCCTAGGGCGACGAAGGTGAAGAAGACGGGATCTCCACGACCTCCACAGGTGCTACCATCTGATCCTAAAAATAAAATGTAAGGGTGAGTCTTCCTGCTTCGTCAAGAAGGACACACAAAAGAGACTTAAGAAGTCACACACATACTACTAACCATAACAGTGTGGTTTTCTAATGGGTCTCACTCGTAATCTTAATCGTTTTCATTACTAACTCTTTGAATCATTTTCATCGTTGGCTAGCTGCCACTAGAACTCCTAAAACTCAGTGGTCTTACACAATTTTAAACTGGATGACTATTGGGAGTACACCCTCACCACGGTACAATAGCGGGCTCTCACCAACATGGTTATGCCTCACATTTGTCGAGATTGCCAAGTCCACACTGTGGAAACTACTAACCATAAACTCGGCGCCAGATCCCTAAGAAACCGCAAGTCAGCGAGCATACCTCGGGTACCAATCTATCTTGTCATCCAAGTCTCTGAGGACTGACTCCTCAACAACTCCCCTCACTGGGATTGTCCTTTCTTGTCATTGTGGGGTTCCGCTGCACATGGTATTGGACGGGACAAATCGACGCCAAGCCTGAGACCTAGCCTTTACTCCAAAAACAACACACACACACACACATGAGGACATCTTGCCTCCATCACCACACTAGGTGACCACGCCATTCGATCTCCGCCACACGAGCTTTGATATTCTCACAGCAGGAACACTCCACGCAACTCGCTTTATCTCATATTTTCAACATTCCACCACACACTCGCGTTTACTTACACGCATATCATTATCATAACAAATCTTGTCGCGTAAAATTTTTATTATGTTTTATGCACACCTCGCCCTCTCAAGTCTTATGATTTAATATATATACATACTCACCGTTTGTCCTTCCGCGCAAAGGTCCTAATTCCATTCTATGTTCAAAGCACAAATAAAGAGTTCATTTAATTAAAAATTATTATTAAAATTAATAATTCACAACCTAGACATCTCCACACTCTGTTTAAATTTTATTTGTCATTATCACCAAAATCACTAGAACAGGGTTCTAGTCATCACAGGTCCTCACATTCGAGTCCCTTTGATAGAACCATAGAATAACCACCACAACAATAATACCACAACAATTATCACAAAATACAATTTCACGGTACAGTTGGAAATCAACCGTATCATAGAGAAATCACATGCACATACAAATTCAGTGCCCGAGGTTCACACTCCTCACGGTCTCCAATACAGTCAAATTAAATTAAATTCATCACTCACATCAATTATCAATTGCCCAAGGTTCACACTCTCCGGGTCTTTTAAATCAAATTAAAAAAAGTGGACTATACTAGTCACTTACTCACAAAGACACACAAATTTTCACTAAGTTAACTTAGGCAATAAAAATAACACTTCATTTCAAAAACAAAGCTACGAGAAACTGAATTTCTTCCAAAATAAGACTGAAAGTGAGCTCAAAGTAAATTTAGCAAATGATTTTTAAAATACAAAAATTTTAGATGAAATTAAAGCTCTTGAAATCTATTTTCAAAAATGGTATCCCAATTGTCTAGAAAAAATCTACAAAAATTTCTAGAAATTCTACAAGTCAGTAAGATAGATTTGGCCTCCTAAGGACTTTAGTTCAAAGAAATGAGCTTTTCTAACACTTACCAAAACTAAATTGAGTTGTACTTTTTTCCAAATTAAAGCTGACACAATTATATTTTCAAAAAGGTAAAACTTGTACTCAAATTCATTTCCTACAATTCCCAGTAAATTTTTAATTAAAGCCCATTTTCCAGACTTGAAATCATTTCACTCCAGCTCTTCTCTACCAAAAGTAAAATTTTAAATTTAGAAGATGAAATTGGTAATTATCTTGGGATACATGGTTGGAAAGATTATTTTGTCTAGTTTTAGGATATGTAATCACATTTTTAAAAAGATCAACACAAAAATACCAAATTAGGAAAAATCGAGCACTGCCAGGCTCAAAAATGAAAACAGAGAGGCCATTTTGCATGTCATGGATGAGCCTTGAGCTTGTCTCACAACGACCCCAAAAGAAAGCTTGTAGCATTTTGTGTCTAGTTTCACTTAAATCAAATTTTACAAAAATCCAATGGTTAGATTTTGATAAAAGCTTGAAACAGTGGAGCTTGCCCTAGCCAACTCGAGAAGATAAGCACTGTCTCAATTAATTTGAGCTTGAGTTTCAATATAAAAACTTATCTATAAATTTTGATAAAATTTGGGCATGGTCTCCTTTGTATATAGAGCCTTCCCAAAGAATTAAAGAGTAAAAAAGATAGATGAAAAGGTGACATGCAAACCAAAACAGCCACAAACTCAAAACAAAAATATCAAGAAAAAGATTCCAACAAAGCCAAAATCACATACATTGGTACCAATGACCACAATGGAGGCATACATTCAATTCTATGGTTGAAACCCCCAAAGGCAACCATTGTTTCTTGAGTTCACAAAAAAGAATTCCCTTACCTAGTTCCAAATGCTCAAAGGAGAAGAAAAAGAAATGGTGGTGAAGACACAAGCTAGAGGTGGTGAGGTTGAGGTTCAATGTCTTACATGCAAGAAACGGTGGCCAAAAACCTTCTCTTCCTCTTACTCCAGGTCTCAGCAAGCCACAAGAAAGGGAAAAGATGGAACTTTCTGTTCTTCTTTTTACTAAAAGTGTGTGTGTTTTGTGAGAGAGAATTAGTGAGTGATTAATGTGTGAGGTGAGTGAGGTTTGGGTGGGTTTTGGGCTGTGGGATTAGGTGTCATTAGGGAGGGGGTTAGGTGGCTTAAGAGGGTGGTGTGTTGGCTAATTAGGATGGTTAGGTGTTAGACTTAGAGGTTCCATGTAATTAGGTGTTGTGATTAGGTTAATGCATGTGACAGGTGTAGGACTTAGGGAAAATTAGGAAACTTAGGTACACCGGGTTTAGTTTACACAATGTAATTTTACACTGTGTAATTGTAATGCAATGTAATTTAAATTTTAGAAATTAAAATCATCAAATCTAAGAATTTTTTTAAAACTTTATGTGATAAAATATATATACTAGTTGCTCAAATAAAATTTCATCTGTAGAGAAGTTATTCACAGACAAAATTTTAAAAGAGGTAACTTAACACGCAAGCATTAGAATTTGAAATAATTAAAAACAACATTGCAACCAATTAATTAATTAAAACATAGTAATAAATATTTTAAATAAACTACTAATAGTAATTGGTCATAGACCATTTATTTACTAGTAGACATTTTAGGAAATCAATCACAGACAAACAATATAGAGAAGTAAGTACAGGGAATTAATTACAGTCAACCGGTATAGGAAATTAATTACAAAGAATTTTATATCTTTCATTTTATAATTTTTTTCTACTTGACCACTATAAAGAAATACTCATATTATTTTATTTTCCATCATTTTTATTATTTACTCAATTAATCACTAACTATATTTAATTACTCAAAACATATCTTTTTCTTATTTAAAACAAACAAATACATCTCCATTAATTCCTAATTGAATCGTTCACGTACCTACTTACTGGGTTGTAATTTTTGGGCTGTTACAATACGTAGCAATGGCAAGTAGAAGTCAGATGGATTTAAACATCGTAACTGATGAGAAGGTCTCGTCATAGTCTATACCATGAATTTGCATGAAACCTTTTGCCACTAGCCGTGCCTTAAAGGTATTTACCATACCATCCATGTCAGTCTTCTTCTTGAAGACCCACTTACACCGTATGGGTTTTACCCCTTCAGGTGGATCACCCAAGGTCCAAACCTGGTTAGTGTACATGGATTCCATCTCAGATCCCATAGCCTCAAGCCACTTCTCAAATTTAGGCCCAATAATGGCCCCCTGGTAAGTCATAGGCTCATCTTGATCCATGAGCAGAACATTACCTTCCTGGGTAAGCAGAAGCCCATACCTCTCAGGTTGGTGAGGTGTCCTATTCAACCTACACAGTTCATGTGCTACTTGAATGGAAGACTCATCCACAACACTTTGTGGTATCGATTCTAGTTCCATTGCAGGTGCATCGATACTCTGTGTCGCTTGGATTTCTCCAAGCTCTACATTCCTCCCACTGGCTCCATTGGAGACGTATTCCTTCTCAAGGAACACTCCAGTCCTAGCGACAAACACTTTGTCCTCAGAGGTGCTATAGAAGTAGTATCCCTTAGTTTCCTTAAGGTATCCTACAAAAACACATTTGTCCGACTTGGGTTCAAGTTTATTTGAAATCATACGTTTCACATTAACATGACAACCCTATACCTTTAGAAAAGACATACTAGGCCTTCGGCCCGCCCATATCTCATATGATGTCTTTTCAAACTGCCTTAGACAGAACACGGTTAAGTGTGAAAGTAGCTGTAAGTAACCGCATATATCCAGAAAGAGTCATGGAGGACTGACTGACTCATCATAGATCGTACCATGTCTAACAGGGTCCAATTCCTCCTCTTAGAGACATCATTCCATTGCGGTGTTCCTGGTGGAGTGAGTTGAGATATAATCACACACTCTCTCAAATAGTCATCAAACTCCTAGCTTAAGTATTCACCACCACGATCTGATCGTATGGCTTTTAATACTCTTGCCTAGTTGGTTCTCTACCTCATTTTTGAACTCCTTGAACTTTTCAAAGGTTTCTTATTTGTGTTCC
This sequence comes from Pueraria montana var. lobata, assembly GCA_026413185.1. Lineage (NCBI taxonomy): Eukaryota > Viridiplantae > Streptophyta > Magnoliopsida > Fabales > Fabaceae > Pueraria > Pueraria montana. Next base: position 20,801,817 of record CM048646.1, read on the forward strand.
ATAAGATACACAAATCCATATCTACCGAAATCATTAGTAAATGTGACGAAGTAAAGAAAGCCGCCTCTAGCAGGCCGGTTCAAGGGTCCACATACATCACTATGTATTAGTTCCAAAAGATCACTATCCCTCTCACTTTGACCGGTGAATGGGGTCTTTGTCATCTTTTCCAATAGACAAGATTCGTATACCTCAAATGATTCATAATCAAATGAGTCAAAGAGTCCATCTTTATGGAGCTTGGAGATGTGTACCTCACCTATATGGCCTAAACAACAGTGCCAAAGGTATATAGGGTTCAAATTATTTGGCTTGACCCTTTTCGCATTTATGTTAAAGATGGGCATATCGAGATCTAGAACATACAGTCCATTACTCATAGGTGCACTAGCATAGAAAACATCATTCATATAAATAGAACAACATTTGTCCTTTATTAAAATACGAAAACCCTTTTTGTTCAAACAAGAAATAGAAATGATGTTTCTATTAATCACTGGAACATAATAATAATTATTTAGTTCCAAAATAAGCCCAGATGACAAAGTCAAAGGAAAAGACCCTACAACTAATGTAGAAACTTCTGCTCCATTTCCCACTCGTAGGTCCACTTCTTCTTTGGTCAATTTCCTACCATCCTTTAGTCCCTCCACATTTGTACAAATGTGAGAACCACATCCGGTATCTAATACCCATGATGCTGAAGAAGACAAATGAACTTCAATAACATAAATACTTGAAGTGGAAGTCTCACTTCCCTTCTTCTTCTTACACTCTTCTAGATGTCTCCCATGCCTTGCCTGCTCTTGATAGAGCGTCTTGAAGTGCACGATCATATCATACGCCTTCATGAACTCGTGTTGTTTTTGCAACTCTGAGCTCATGATAGCAAGCATGAGACATCCAACATCAATGGCATCGTCCAAGTGCTTATGATAAGCATCCTTGTCAACCCTTGATGCATTAGCCATAGGTGGCTCAAAAGTTTACTCATCGAGCACATGCAGCTTATTCTCTTGTTTGAGGACAATCCTCAAGTTTCTATACCAATCCAGAAAATTATTTCCAGATAACTTGTCCTTCTTAAGGACTGATCGTAGTGATAGTGTATTTGCAAACATGGTAATTCTAAAAAATTTAAACATGCAGAATTTAATATTACGATTTAAAACACATTTAATAAGGACTTTTATTAAATATGCTCCCACTATTTTACTCAAATCAATAACCCTCAATTATTGACTCGGAAAATCCCATTGGAAGATTTTCTAGTGGGCCAAGATCCATATTTCACTTCATCCTGAGTCAGCTTTGGCTGATCGCCCAGAACTTAGTTATTTAGGCAGGAAACTCCTTTCCAGTTGCATCCTTATGCAACTATTGGATCAATCGGGTGAATAACTCCTTATTGCAATTTATCTTATAAATTGATGCCCAACTCATGCCTCCAAGCTCTCTTAATCCAATTGATTGGCTCGGTTAAGTCAAACCTAATGGTTGGCAATTGGATATTACAATTAGCCCATCGCGCCTCACCAAGGTTGATTAAGGTGGGCGCTTTGGCATGACCCACACTTATACAATCCTAGCCTTGACGAGTGCCACGCATCAAGGAGGCATTTAAACTTAATATTAATTGAGGGAATTTTTATTAAGCGATCTCACCGGCATTTGTATTAGCATACAAGGGGTTCCTCTCAACATACATGGCATACATCTCATACATAAGACATACAACCCATACATTTCATATATCACATATATAAAGCACATAGCCCATACATTTCATACATCGCATATATAAAACATACAAGTCGTAGTGATATGGTTATGACCCCTAAAAAATAAAACTAAATCACGACACGCAGGTTGTATTTAAAATTGCAACCAAATTACAACTCGCAGGTTGCCCAAAATAAACCACGACATGCAGGCCGCATAAAGGAATAAAATAAATCACGGTACACAGTCCGTATTTAAAATAAACCAAAATAAACTAAGGTCATAACCATACACTGCTAAAATTATATAAAATGATTTTATAATAAAATAACGTACAGCCATCGTGCATGAAGCACAGCTGTGCTCAAAATCACCACGGTTGTGGTCCAGACTAGCATGGTCATGGTCAGGCCAGCACGACTATGCTCAAAGTTAGCACGGTTGTGCTCAAGTGCATTCCCAGGGACAATTCTCCTTCAAGAACGTGTTAAAATGCAAAAATAGCAAACCTAGAACGATTTGCAGCACGTGAAAGCATATAAAACAACATTAAATCATACATTAAATAACAAAAAAACATGATTTAAAGCAACGTATCATATACTGCAAAATAAATCATGCTAACACGCTTTCACATACAAAGGAAATCACCTATGGATTCATGGTAATCTTGCGACCAATGTTCTGATACCACTATTGGGGTTTCATGGTCTATAATTTTAAATTTTTTCTAGAAAGACCATGAGCCGAAAGAATCCCATCCCATGGACCACGCATTACATATGAATCACTAAGGGTTTAGATGTTACCTTTGTAGCGCGATTTCAAACCACGGGTTGCTTTTTTATCACCAAGCGTCGAAGTTACGACTCCTCTACTTAGTCCACACGAGCAACAATTGGAGCGGGGTCTCGGTGCTCGTCGACGGTAGACGTGTAGGGATTTAGTGAGAACTCACAAAAATGTATTTTTCTCATGCGTCATGTTTTGAGGTATGCACCTCCTTATATAGAAAACGTGAGCTCTATCTTAATCCCCACAAAATATTTTATTTTATCAAATATTTTTTGATTAGATATACAGATAATTGTCTTATCAAATCTTATTTGATTAGATAATTATCTTATCAAATCTTATTGATTAAATAATCAAATCTCATTTGATTAGATAATCAATCTTATTTGATTAAATATACAGATAATTAATTAAATCATGTCTAATTAATTAATTATTTTATCATATTGCGTCTCATTTAATTAAATCACATTTAATTAAATGTGTTGTCAATTAATTAAATCATATTTTATTAATTAAATACGAACTAAATTAAATCACATTTTATTTATTCGTCTGCTCAAATTGATTACTCTATGCATGTGACCCTATAGACTCTCACTAGACTAGCAATAACATTATCTTTATAATATTATAGACAGTGATTGGCATCTAGCAATGCATCGCTGCCACCCAGACTATGAGATAATCGGTGATCCGATTTCAACCTTTACGACAACCATTTTCACTGTGTAGCCTTTATCCCTTCTTCCAAATGTCTCAATTTGAACACGAGGCATAACAATGTCATGCTCGTTAAGTTCAATCATTTATTTCTCGATACCCAAGTAGACATTTAGACCAGGGGCGAACATGCGTTGATAATAGGGGGGCCTTGGCCCCCCTGAATTTTTTTCTAATTTGAATTTTATATATATATATATATATTTTTTAATATTACAGTGATTATTTTTATTTTGGGGTTAGATATGCTATTAAAATGTCATTTCTTTCTCTCTTTTTATCAAATATATAATTCTCCTTTTATACTTTGTATTGTGAAGATAATGACATTTTATTTATCTTTTTATAATATTTATTGTGAAGATAAAATATTTTATCATTTTAGATGAATAATCTACTTCTTTTTTATAATATTTATAGAGAAGATATATTGAGGTTTGATACACCTAATAAATGTTTCCTCTTTTCAATCACTTCTCTTTTATAATTTTTTTTCTTCCTTTTCTCCTCCTTTCTTTGTTTATTTGGGCATTATTAGTGTATAGATCCAAACACGTCGCTGAATAAATCTTGGGAAACAAACCCAATAACAAGTTGTACTAGAGATATGTCAACATTCTAGAGCATTGATTATTGTCATGACATAACATTATTATTCTTCTAATTTTCTTCAAAATGTGATTATTGTAAACACTAATTTTATTCTAAATTCATGAAATTTCTTTGTGACATGTTAATGATTAAATTTTGTAATCTTGGGTCTTTAAAAAATGTTTAGTTTATTTTTTGTTTATAATATTATAATAAATTATTGATATAATTAGTGTTTTAGAACATATGAATATTTTATATGAAATTTGATACACATATATGAATCTTAGTTTTCATAGTTGCCCCCTAACATTGAAGTCTGGGTCCGCCCCAGGTTTAAATACAAACGGACCCAATATCTCATATCAATCCATTTGCGCGTGGCCACACATATTGCATATCTCACTCTATCGAGAGGTCTATAGACATAACTCCTTTATGCAGGAAGGGCGAATCATATATACATCACTCACATTCCTCAACATGATTCATTGCAGTCCCAAGTACTACCTTTATAATCACCCTGTTACAAATGATGTTTGATAGCATTAAAGCATACAACTCCTACATGTAGGAATCATAGTGACTTCAAGGAAGGACTACTATCACCTTATGGTTGCCATGAGTAGCACTTATGATACTTACATAACTATCACCTTCATGGTTGCCATGAATCAGGTTCTATTATTCAATGAATCTCGTATCATCGAATAGCCCGCCTATTCTAAGGACGTTACCATATTACACAACAAATATATTAAAATAATTTTATATATTAACATATATCTTATATTATTTTAATTTATATTAGTGTGTGCATCCCGTCCGATTCACGGAGTGAATTGTTTTTTGTGAGAGACAATAATTTTTTTAATTTATATGTAACAATATATTACAAATTTATATATCGAGTTTAAAATATTTGATATATGAATCATGTTAGAATCTAAGACTTTGGACGATGACCAACCCCTCAAACTTCGGTTTTGATGATAACAAATGAAGTTAAATTTTGAAGTATCTAATGATCTATGTTTGAGTATTGTAGGTTCTACGTCGTCCAATGCCTTAATGGTATTGTATCTCTTAAACTCAAACATTATATTTCTATGTGTACAGTACGTCCAATGAGCAATTGGAACATTTTTTTTAAGTGTAAAATTCAGCGTCTAATACACTGTTATAAAACAAGCGTCTAATCCATTGTGAAAACCAGTGTGTAAACACTGCGTCAATTCAAGGAAGCGTCAAACGCCTATATAACTTGCATCATCTCTTTCCAGCAAACAGTTATATAATGCGTCCATAATTGAGTAGAAGTACACTTATGCTTTTCAATGATGATTCTCTGAAATGTTCAATTATTCCCTCTCTTTTCTAATGTGACATTTCATTTGAATATTCGAAAAGTGTACCACAGGGGACAGAAAAGCTTCTCTCTGCAGAAACCGTACAAGTAGTGGAGGCACTGCATGTACTGTTGTCTCCTCCATCTCTCCACCCCAAGCTGACACGTAGCAACGGTCATATGATTGTGAGAGAACTGTTATTGGCAAAGGCACAAATCCCACAATGGATATCTTCACCAAGCTGCCTATAAATAGAGGAACAAGCTCACGTTTTAAAAGGAGAGAAGAAATTCAAGTTTTTCAAAGAGCTGTAACTCTGCCAAATCGATTGGACGACCTACACTTGTGCAAAAAGAGCAATCTACTTAGCTTTGCTAAGTTATTCTGTGTAATTAAGTTTTATTGTAATATCCTCTCTGTGAGAGTTGTTTATTTAACTTGTACTCAAACAGTTTTTGTTTGAAAAGCCAAGAGTGGCTTAGTGACAAAGAATACTTGGGTGTTCTTTAATCTCAGGGGGAGATTAAAGGTGTGCCAGAAGTGGCCTAGAGAATACTTGTAGCCAGGAGTGGCAGGGTATATAATACTTGTTTGTAATCAGAATTTGATTAGTGGAACCCTTCAAAGTTTTTGAAGGACAACTGGACGTAGCTCAGGTTGAGTGAACCAGTATAAACCAAGTGTTTTTACTCTATCGCTTTCAAGTTTACTTGCTATTCTCTTAAGTTATTTCTTCACACTTTGCGCACAGTTTCTTTATATCATATCTTATTTACGAAAATCTTTTATTTGCGCCTGGACGATTAACAAGAAAATGCAGTTTCACTAAACTATCATTTTAACTATTAGACAATACCTGTGATCTTTTGTTTTACAAGTCCCTTTTGAAACTTAAGATATTTTATCTCCATCTTAGCGAAAAGTCTTTAAAGAATATAACTAACACACTATTCAACCCCCCATTCTAGTGTGAATGTCTACATTTCAAATCATATTTTAAGAAATTGTTTACTATTAATGAGATTTTATAATTACTAATTTAACCATAACTATTTTCTGTTTCAAAAAGTATTTATAATAATTTTAAAGTTTAAAATTTCAAGAAGTCAGTCATAAAAAATTTTATATCATTAAAATTAGTAAAAGTCAATAAGCTTACCATAAACAATGGTTTGTGATTAGACAACAGTGTAAAATAGTTTTACACTGCCAGTGCATAACCTTTTTTTCACTTTAATTATTTAATCTCAACTTATTATTGGCTTCCAAAAAGCATTTATAATATTTAAAAAAAACAATTAAGAATGCATTTATTAAAACCAAAAATTGCATTTAAAATTAGTAATTGTTGGTGGTGTAATTGGACGAATTCTAATTAAAATTAATTCAATTAAATGAGAATGCTAATCACTTAATTTTATTATTGTATTATGCCATAATTATTAAAATATAAGAGTTTTTTTTATAAGCAAATTAAATATATTTAAGAGTTTTTTTTGAAAATGTTATAAATGCTTACATTTATTGCATTTATAATCTCAACTTATTAAAATGTAAACATAAAATTACATGTTAATTTTCTTGTACGGTTAATTTTTTTTTCAAATTAACATGTAATTTTATGTTTACATTTTTCATCTAATGTGTTTATCTTCATATGTAGTTATCAAATTGAAGTAAAAATTAATTACAAAAGTGTCTAAAATATTATAGAGTCGAAATTTAAAATATTTGTGTAAAAAATTATACCATCAGTATATTAAATATCATACTATATACTTACATAGATGAATTTATAGTATTTTAACAATATTTCTTCTTCATTTTGTTTAATGAAAGACAACAAAACCAAATGTCAAGGTATGATAGAATGAGCCCATATCTAAAACGTCACGAAGTATAACACAGGGAACAAAAATTGTTGAATAATAAGATCAATAGTTCAATACAACCAAGCCATGAACATTGAGTAGGCCTGACTTCCAAATAGCACATTTAAATAAAAAAGAAATTATTTATCCTGAGATTCCAACCTTAAGGTAGTTAATTTCATCGTTATTCCAACTAGCATAGATAGGACTGCAATAAGAAGATAAAAGTTCTTGATGTCCTATTGAGATAAAAATTTGTCAAACGAATTGTGCATGAACGAAATTTGTAGGCTGGGAAGGCTACTGGAGATGTGAAAAGAATGCTTCAAAATTAAATAAAAAAACTTCCCAAATAGATGTTTATGTAGTTGTACTTGATCTTGTTGCAGTATTGCTAAGCTTTGTATTTAAGGGTGGAAATGCTACTGCAATTATGAATATAATGCTTCAAAATAAAGAGCTTCCCTAATTAACTAAAGCATGCCTTTCTACTACAATCTTTTTATTAACAAAAAAGATGGTCAAATTTGCAATGGCAATAGCTTCCCACCTTACAAACCAGATTGTGATAAAAACACATAAAATCATAACTGCCATTTAAAATGCTAAAGAGAATCCATATAAAACCAAATCAATGGAAAACAAAAGAGAATTGTTTAAAAAAGAAGTCTTGACAGTAGATCGTTTACATTGAAATTGAAAAACACTAAGATTGAAACTCAATGAAAATAAAAAAGAAAATAACACTAAGATTGAATTATTTTCCATGGAAATATATTTTACTAAATCAACTCTAATTTGGGAGCAATTATGTGATATTTGCATAACGATTAAAAATGGTATAATGATGTAAAAAAAAAAGTTGAAAGAATGACACAAATTAGGATATAGACGAAAAATGATCAAAATAATCAGTCATTTAAAATGCTTATGGTAGAACCTGCCATTTCTAATCATATCAAAGGAATTTTGATGTAGAACTTCTCACTTGAATTAAAATGTAGATAATCAATCAGGTTCAATAGAAATCATAAAATAAATGGAATAAATTCCAAAATAACCATTTGTACTTGTCTCATATCATACTTGTCTCACCCATAATATGTTGAAATCATTTTTGGTTGCTGCAACACATAAAGTTTAAAAAAAAAACAATTAACAAAGCAATAAAAGAGGTTAAAAAGAAAAGTCATGAGAAGGGCTTGTCAAACAATCATGTTTGTACCAAACAAATAGAAGATTAAAATAAAATCATATATGTTAAAAGGAGAGGACATAGACAAAGAAGAAAAAATGCTTACCTAGTCAACAACAAGAACAACAACAACAACAAGAACTAGAACAAGAAGAACAACAACAAGAATAACAACAACAAGAACAAGAACAACCACAAAAACAACAACAACAACAAGAACAAGAACAACAACAAGAACAAGAACAACAACAACAAGAAGAAGAACAAGAACAACAACAAGAACAAGAACAACAAGAACAAGAACAAGAAGAAGAAGAAGAAGAAGAAGAAGAAGAAGAAGAAGAACACAAGAACAAGAAGAAGAAGAAGAACAACAACAACAACAACAACACAAGAACAAGAAGAACAACAACAACAAGAAGAACAACAACAACAACAAGAAAAAGAAGAAGAAGAAGAAGAACAACAACAACAAGAACAAGAAGAAGAAGAACAACAACAACAACAAGAACAACAATAAGAACAAGAACAACAACAACAACAAAAACAATAACAACAAGAACAAGAACAACAACAAGAACAAGAACAAAACAACAACAACAACAACAAAAACAAGAACAACAACAAGAATAACAAGAACAAGAACAACAACAACAAGAAGAAGAAGAACAACAACAACAAGAAAAGCAACAACAACAACAAGAACAACAATAACAACAACAAGAACAACAACAACAAGAACAAGAACAACAAGAACAAGAACAAGAACAACAACAAGAACAATAAGAACAAGAACAAGAACAAGAACAAGAACAAGAACAACAACAGCAACAAGAACAACAACAACAACAACAACAACAACAACAACAACTACAACAAGAACAACAACAATAATAATCCTTTAGTTAAGACAACAACAACAATAATAATCCTTTAGTTAAGACAACAACAACAAACAACAACAATAATAATCCTTTAGTTAAGGTTCAATCAAGATGGAAGTTTTCTTCAAATCTTTTTAGGAGAAACCTAGAGGAGAAGGTGAGAAGCAACTTAATTGGTTTATTTTCTTCAAATTGCATCTAGAGAGGTCAAAAACAACAGCGACTACAATGAGGGAGAGACAGAGGAAGAGAGATGGAGAGGGGAAAAAGATGAAAAAGGGGAGAGAGATAGTTTCAATTTCAATGTGGTGCATCTGAAAGGAGAAAGAGTGTAAATTTAAATAATAACAAAATCTTTTAATTTAAATTTTGAATTGAGTCTCACATGATTTGAGAAATTAAAAGTGTATTTAATATTGAGTTATTTCTCATTCAATTTGATTTGTTTTTGGTTCAAATTCAAATACTTACTCTTTTTATGTTAATACATGCATTCATATTCAAACCAGACACATGCTTAAGAAATTCAAATTTTTAATAAATGGATACTAATAAGAATAAATACAAAGAATAGATAAGAAAAAAAAATCAATTTTTTATTAAATGAATACCAATCAGAATTTAAAGAATTAATTCAAAATTATTTAATATGACAAATTTAAATTCTTAAGGAATTTTTTATATCATTGTTTTATAAAATTTAATGAATAAATTAGTTATGGAATTATATAGTATATATGTGTACCAAATTATTAGGGAATTTTATGAATAAATTATTTAAGAAATTATATAATATTCCCATGATGTTATTTAATTAAAATATAATACCCAAGAATGTAATTAAAATATTTGGAAATCAAATAAATTTGTCGAGAATATTGATGATGCCTATGATTAGCATTATATTTGTGCCAAATATTATAACATTGTTTTTTATTTGTGCTAAATATTATTTTGTGCCGAATATTTTAGTGTCGAATATCATTAATTCATTTGTGCCAATATTATAAAGATGCACGTATATTATTAATTCATTTATCATTAAAATGATAAATTATATGACTCATAATAAATTATTTAAATCAAGCATTTAATTCAGGCAATATGATGATTGAAAATTGATTATTAAATCGTGAATTAATTGATTGTCACGTTATGATGTATTCAAATTGATTGTTACAATAGCTAAGTAGTCTGCAATAGGAAAATTCAGGCAATGGGGTTTCAAATTGATTGTTACGTAATGTTGGCTTCAAATTGATTGTTACATCCTATTTAAATGTTATTGATGGTGACAAAGTAATTTAAATTAAATCATGATTAAAATTTAAAAAACATACTATTTATGGTAATAGAATTCAAATTTAAAAATTTTCGTTACATTTATTTGATTTTAATTATTGTGACTTTTTTTTTTCAGAATGTGAAATTACTTAAATATCCTTGAAATTTTTTGGGGCAAAATCTTTCTGCAAGGTGTATACTCCTTTAAGTAATAAAGGATTAATGTATCGTTTAAAAAGTAATATCTTTATAAATATATTTTACATTTGTATATAACTTAGATATATGCATAGTTTTAATAAGAAATATTAATAATAAAATAATTTTATATTGCACCTTATAATTATTAGTTTTTTTAAATATATTTCCATTGTAAAGATAAAAAATATCGATTTTACTTGAGTTTTTACTTGTACTTTTTCATATGAAGACAACAAAGTGGTAGTGAAGACCATGAATGATTTTGGCTATCAATTTCTTAGTTTCATGTTTTCATGTGAGATATCTATATGTTTTGATTGTCTTTATTTCTTACAAATGATTTAATTGACCCTTGATTTATGGGTTTATATGTGTGTGTGCACGCGCGCATAAATTAATATTTTTTAAATGAAAATTCATTTTTTCTTTTGAATGATATCATGTAACCTAACTTGGTTATATAAATTAAAACTATATATAATTAAATTAAATAAGATAGAGTATTACAACCTATCAATTGACTTCCTACTGCAACATATCATCATTTCTTCATGTTCCTCCTGAAAATATATAAAATAACCAATGTTATTTCAATGGTAAAAAGAATAAAAGGATAAAACCATTCCTAGGTTTTTACATCAATACTCTAAAGTAGTGATCATCCATGTTCTGTAACGAAGAATACCAGTTATTCCTATATTTATATTGTTTAAATTATCAATTATATAATTAATTATGTTATGAAATCAACATAAATCTTGCGAAATTTCTTAATTTGAATATAATTGAGTTCAATCTTTTTTACCCGAAATTGAATTCGAATTTATATTAGTACTATCAATTAATTTGAATCATATCATATAATATATATTTGTGTTACTAATTTGAATGTTCAAATTATCAAAATCATCATGATCACAATTACCTTAATTATCTAAATTACTACAATTATTTATTTTTATTTTAAATGTCACCAGAATGTGACACGTGGACAACCGATCCTAGTCAGTAGCTGTTAAATATATATATATACTAGATAGTACCCGTGCATCGCACGGGTAAATTTGAAAGAAGAATTTTTTTGGATTATATACAAAATTATATTGGCAATTTTATTAATTTCTTAATATTACTAGGAAAAAATCTATAATCAATTCATACAAAGTATGTATCAGGTTTCTCCTTTTTCTACAAATAAATAATACGTTGCTCGTTAGGAAACAAATTGACCAAGATATAAAAAAAATTACTCATCGAATATTGTCTATTTCCATAACAACATAAGAGGTTTTTTTGTTTTTTTATCATGTTTATATTCAATCTCCTTAAAGGCAATACTCCAATGACATCTACATATGAAAAAAATTATTTGATACCAAATTTAATACATACTAAAAAAATGATAATAAAATTTATAGTTTATAATTTTCTATTTTTCAGCATATGAATGTAACATTGCTCGTTAGAAAACGAATTAAAAAGACCAAGGTATAAAAAAAAATACTCACAAAAAATTGTCTAATTCCATGACAACATAAGAGAATTTTTTATCACATTTTTTTCAATCAACTTTCCTTAAAGGTAACACTCCAATGACATCTACAAATAAAAAAATTATTTGATATCAATTTCAATGTAGACTAAAAATATGATGATAAAAAATAGAGTTTGTAATATTACCAAATAAGTTTGTTTTTTCTACTAGCTTTGAAAATATCTTCATATGGTGTGAAGGTAGAGTGAAATCATGGTTGGCTTGCTTTCTTTTCTTTTAAATATCAATGTCTACAATTGAATCAAGATTAGAAGACATGACGTAGAACAAAAGAAGTTTATTGCATAGTCTAAAATTGCATGATTTGAATTCATTGTGCTAAACATTTATAATAACAATTAAATATTTTAAAAAGGAAAGTACAATATTCATCTTTTGAAGACAAAATCATTGTTTGTGGTATATTAAAATAAATTATTTAAATTATATTTATATTCCGTATAATCAAATCAAAATTATATTACAAACAATCAAAATTAGTAAATTGAAAGATATAATTTAATAATATCAAAAGTAATAAAAATCACTATTTGAATTTGTAATATATTAAAAATAAAAATAAATTAAAAACTTTTAAGTAAATTATAATTTTTAAAATGGAAAATATGGTATTAAAAATAAATTAGGGAAAAAAGGTAAGATCAATAAAAAAAAAAATTAAGAATCTCTGTTCTAATAATTGAATAGCAAAATTGATAGTTGTTTAAAATATTTAAGGAAATAGTTTTATGGAAACATAATATTTTTTTGGTAGGAAACATAATAATTTATTAACACGTAATAGAATAATAGAATGAATAATACATAAAATAAATTAAACACGTAATTAATAATAGATTTATATTTAGCCATATTAAATTGATCTTACTTTTTAAAAAGAGATTTTAATCATATTAAATTAATTTTAATTTCATTTGTTTATCAATATATTAATAGATATTGTATTAAATTAATTTTTTTAGTGTTATGTATATTAATAATTTAAGTTACTACATAGTAATTTTTTAAAAAGAAGTTATATGTTTATGAATAATTAAAATTATTATTGATTATTGATAAACAATATTTTTTTTTCATTTCCAATACTTGTGTCAGAGTAAGGAAATATTAGAGATTGAAATAATTTTGTAAAAGATTTTCTAAATCAATTATAATGAATTTTAATTATATTTTAATATCACAAATAGTATTCATGATTATTTTTTAGCTAGCAATATTTTCATTGCAAATATAATCAGATATTAGTTACACTGATTTCTAATTGATAAGATTTTTTTCGTATAGATAAAAATAAAAATATAATATATTAGTCAAAGTTAATTAATAATTATTATTTTTTTATTTGTTAATTTAAATTATTTGAGTAATTTAATATATTTTATATTATAAGATAATATGAATTTTGATTTTATTATAATATTCATATTATTTAATATATTTTAATTTTGTAAAATTTATTCCTTAATATAATAATTAGATTTTGATTCCGTAAAATAACATCAACAAAAAGATTCCATAAAATAGATTTAATTAATAAGGAACAAAAATAAATTTTGGATATTAAATAAAATTTTGTTAATTATTTTTTAGAATAATTATATTAGAGATTGAAATAATTTTGTAAAATATTTCGAAATCAATTATAATGAAACTTTAATTATATTTTAATATGACAAATAGTATTCATGATTATTTTTTAGCTAGCAATATTTTCATTGCAAATATAATCAGATATTAGTTACACTAATTTCTAATTGATAAGATTTTTTTTCAGTATAAATAAAAATATAATATGTTAGTCAAAGTTAATTAATTATTATTACTTTTTTTATTTGTTAATTTAAATTATTTGAGTAATTTAATAATATTATAGTCATAAGTTAATATTTTAATTTTCACTTAATTTGCAAATTTTTTTCGTATAGATTAAAATACAATATATTAGTCAAAGTTAATTAATTATTATTACTTTTTATTTGAGTAATTTAATAATATTATAGTCATAAGTTAATATTTTAATTTTAACTTAATTTTCAAGTTAATTTAACATTATATTTAAATTATCTTAATTTTTACATTAAAATCTTTATATTGGACTTATTATTAATTTAATAAATATTTTAATAGCAATATTTTCGTTGCAAATATAATCAAATATTAGTTACACTGATTTTTATTGAATAAGATTTTTTTTGTCAATTAATATATATATATATATATATATATATATATATATATATATATAAATATTAAATCTGGAAAGTAAATAATATATTGAATGTCTTATAAATATTAAGATTGTGATTTTGTTAATCAATAATTAATTAATTTATTATCTATCTATCTATCTATTTCTATATTCTATATATTATATAAAACACTGTTCACCAGAATGTGACACGTGGACTACTAGTCCCAGTCAACAACTGTGTTTTATATAATATATAGATAGATAGATAGATAGATATACTAGTTTTTCTACCCAATCTTTTTATGTTATATGTAAATTATAATTATTGTTTAACTTATAATTTATATCTAATTTATATTTTTTTTATAAATACTTTTAACATGACTTTTGTAATTGAATTTCTTTGTTGAAAGTTAAAGGAAATAATTCTTTAAAATTTTATATTTTTATAAGCATCCAATTATTTAATTTCACTATCATTAATAGAGTAAAATATTTTTTTTAAAGAAAATTACAATTCCTTAATTGCATTGTTTTTACAATATATATATATATATATATATATATATATATATATATATATATATAACTTTTATTTTCTCTTAAAAATATTAAGAGAATGCAATTTTTAACTGATTATATAAAAATATTATTTTATATCATATAGGAAGTGAAAAAAAATTATATTTATGCGCCTTTGAATTCATAGTAAAAAATATATTTACCAATTGTTTATATACATGACTACCATTTTCTATCAAATGTACTTCGCATAGACAATTCTAACATCGATCAAATTTACCTTTTCAATTAGAGTCTCATCATAAGTAAACTTCTTCAAAGTATACATAGGTTTATTTGGCTCTTTCAACTTATCTCAACCTTAAACAAAATTTTCCTACATAGCAAATCATCGACATTTCAAAATTTTTATTGAAGTTATCATCTTGTACAAATATGAGAATGATGAAAGAACAACACATTCAAATATTGGTCTTTAAAAAAAAATAATTGAATTCGATTTTTTATCATTTAATATATCTAAACTAATTACTTTAGGGAAATTCAAATTTGATTAAATAAAAGAAAATTTTCAATAAAATAGTTAAGTAAGAAGATACTAAGCAAGGAAAAAAGTAAATTTAAGTTAAAATTATTATAATAATAAATTAAAATTTATTAAAATTATAATAGAACATAATTTCTTTCAAGCAATTCAAATTTTAATACGATTCAAGGTAAATTATTCATCCTTTGAGTTAAGTATAAATTTTTCTTTATACTTTCATAAAAAATGTTAATCCCCGCTTATTATATTTTATTCACAGTTTCTATGTTATATAAAATAAAACATCCAATAAATTAGTTAAATTAAAGACATTGAGCAACAAAAAACATGTAAAAAAATTCAATGATTTAATTAAGTGAAAAGTTAATAAATTTGAATTGAATAATGATTTTCCTAAAAATTTATTTTTCACATTAATTTTACTAAGAGAGGACAGTAACAAATACATGGGATTAATTTTATTTTTTGTCATGTAACTAGATATAAATTAGTTAGGTAAAAAATAAATTTATTTTAATAAAAATCTTCAAAAATTTAGTTGGGTGAGAAAAAATAAAAATAAAAATAAAATATATTCATATTGAAACTATTAAAACAATGAATTATAGAAAGATACTAAAGATTTATAATTTTTATAGTTGTTGATATGTTAATGTGTTTTGGTACAAAATGTTAATCCACGTGTATTATATTCTATCCATGTTTTTTTTTCTTCTATATTAATCAATTTAGATATAGTCATTAATGTATAAAAATAGAAGAATAATGATTTGCCTAACTTTTTTGAGAATTTAAAATTCAAATATTATGTGAAAGATTAACACGTATGCTTTAATTGAATTTGATTTTCTATGATTTTTAATTAAATCTAAACTAATTATTTTAAAAATAATTCAAATTTGATTAGATAAAAAAAATTCAGTATTTTACCTAAGTCAAGAGACATTTATAAGGAGTTGAAAAATAACTAAAATGAACTAAAATGTTTGAAAATTACAATACATTATAATTTTAAGAGAAAATCTACACGTTCCTAGAAGGTAGAGTAAATGATTTAGGTATGTCTTGCTTAGAGAAATTAACCATTGCCAAACTTGCATATTAAATGTGTATGTGATTTTTTATTAGAATAAATTTTGACAAGCATTTAGGTTAATGCAAGGAGAATAAAAAAAAATAAAAATCAATCTTTCACGTTTTTCTCACATAAAACATGCAGTTATTTTTCAAAATAAGTTATCAAACACATCCTAAGTAAGCTTTGATATGCTAATTTATTATGCAGAAAATTATTTTTATACAACCAAGATATACAGAAATTTACATAATAATGATGAAAGAAATAAAAAATAAATATAAAAAATGAGTAATGTGATTAAAAAAATACTATACAAACAATATATGCATTATGATAGTTGAAATTCATTTCATTATAAAATTTAATGTTATCAAAAGATGACTGAATCATGGTTAAAAAATGTACATGCTCATGCTACAAATTAGGCCAATTTACTCACTGTTTCATGCTTTAATTAAAGAGAAAATATAAAATGTCATTTTTAACTCTCTTTTAGGAGGGAGAAAAGAAATGGTCTAGGACAAAAAAAAAAAAAAACCTAAGGACTAACTTATTAAAATATATTAAAATATTAAAATCATATTAAAATATAGCAGTAATATCAAAATAAAAGATAAATATCATATAAATAAATATACAACGATGCTTAAAAAATTAATAGTTGAATAAAAAAATTATAAACATATTACTGATCGAAATAAAAAATATTATAAAAAAGGTAAACATACTATTGAAATATATAGGTACAAAGTTAATATAATCATTTGAAATATAATCATTTTATTTTAATAAGTATTTAATATATGAAAATATTTCAAAATTTTAAAATTTAAAATAAATCTAATTTTAAATAAGATTTTATTTAGAAAGTAAGGTAAGTAAGTTATAAAAATTGAATATGTAAAATAAATAACCACTAAAAGATATTATTATGAGTTTATAAAATTTATAAAAGTAAAAAGTTTAAATATTTATTTTGATATTTTTTATATTGAAATGTAAAAGGTTTCAAACTATAAAGAAACATTAAAAAAAAAACCTAGGGACTAACTTATTAAAATCATATTCAAATATAGCGGTAATATCAAAATAAAAGACAAATATCATATAAATAAATATATAACGATGTTTAACAAAATAATAGTTGAAGAAAAATATTATAAACATATTACTGATCGAAATAAATAATATTATAAAAAAGTAAACATACTATTTAAGTATATAGATATTACAAAGTTAATATAATCATTAAAATATTTATATATTTTTTTATTTTAATAAGTATTTAATATATGAAATAATTCAAGATTTTAAAATTTAAAATAAATCTAATTTTAAATAACATTTTATTTAGAAAGTAAGGTAAGTAAGTTATAAAATTGAACATGTAAAATAAATAATATTAAAAGATATTATTATGAGTTTATAAAAATTTTAAATGTAAAAAGTTTAAATATTCATTTTGATATTTTTTTTATATTGAAATGTAAAAGGTTTCAAACTATAAAGAAACATAAAAAAAAAATCACTATAAAGTAATGTACTACTCGGACTCGGCACCCCACCGAGTAGAGGACCTGACCCAGTAGGCGAAGTCAACTCGGACCAAGGCAGTTATAACGGAAAGTATATCCTACTAAAAGATAAGATATGCAAAGATTAAGATAAAATATCATAGAGCAAACTATGTTTTTGGTCCCCTAAACTTTTTCACATTTATGGTTTTGGTCCCTAAACTTTTTTACGACCGGTCAAAGTCCTTATACTTTTTTTCCGTCCATGGTTTTAGTCCTTTCCGTCTATTTGGGCCGTTAAGTGATGACATGGCCTTTATTTTATTATTATTTTATTACAATTCATTTTCTGGCGGTTTAAAACCGCCAGAAATCACATGGATAAAGTATTTTTTAAAAGATTAATAATTTGTAGCGGCTATAAGCCGCCACAAAATGCTAGAATCTAAAAAAATTAAAATCGTTCAACTATTTCACAATCAAAATCAACAATTCAAAAAAAAGAAGATCGAAAATGGAAACAGAAGTAAGCAATAATTCAAAATCTGAATCAAAATCGCTATAAGCCTTTTTACGCATTCGAATAATTCCAAATAACAAAGCATCCTTGTGATTCATTTGCAAAAAGCTAAAAAGAAAAATAAATCAATTCCAGATCTGGTTTAGACTAAGTTGTGTTGTGAGATCTGGTTTCAGATCTTGAAACCCGCCGCACTCGCCGTTTTCGCTGCTTTACCTTCGCCAACAACATCACCAACACCATCGCTGCTGTCTACACAACTTTCAGCGTTAGCCACTCCCCGTGCCATATGCCCTCGGCAGGAACACCACGCCTTTCGCACTGCGCCCCATGGTGGAAACCACCTTCAGGTTCCGGAAGTCCAAGACGTCGCTATCGCTGTCGCCGCCGCACATGGCGGAGCACCTCGAGAGAACCAACCCACCCCTAACGGTGGCATCGACTAACTCGGGCCTCGGGGCATGTTTCTCCTTGCAAGGTCAAAATTTGCCTTTTGGTGGAGCAGCGGGGTTGGGTTTTGGGGCTTTGATGTTGGAGGTGGTGTGTGTGGTGATGGTGGGGTTGGGTTTTGGGAGGTGCGGGTTTGATGCGCTGAAGATATTCACGAGCCTACCATGGAGGAGATTCACGAGCCTACCAATTAAGGGAGTTTTGAAAAGATATTAAAGTCATTGCCATTTATGGCATAAGGAGCAATTAGTTCACAGTAGGTAGCAATTAGTTTACAGTAGGGAGCAATTTCTGGCATTTTTAACCGTCAGAAAACGTAATAAAATAAAATAATAATAAAACTTACGTCATGTCATCACTTAACGTCCAAAATAAACGGAAAGGACTAAAACCATGAACGGAAAAAAGTATGAGGACTTTGACCAGTTGTAAAAAAGTTTAGGGACCAAAACCATAAATGTGAAAAAGTTTAGGGACCAAAAACATAGTTTGCTCAATATCATATTAGAGAATAACTTATCTCTATCATATGTAACTAGATTTGATAAGATTTGATAGGAAAATAACCCTATAAAATCTATCTCTCTGCACCCTATAACTTGAGCGTTGGAGTGTCCTTGCAGGTACACCCCCCACCATACATCAAGGAGATCCCAACGGAGCCATCGCACCGACGGACTTACCAAATGTAAGAACAAGTAACAAACAAATTCACAGTATAATATTTTCTAATGATTTTGAGAGGAATATTTTCTAATGTTCAAGAACGAAGAAAATAGTAATAAAAAAACAACGAAGAAAATAAAGTAACAAACAAATTCATTTATGGCCAGATATATAAGAGTAATAAAAACAATGATGCATTTTTTTCCATTCTCATTCGTACCTATTCCGCTTTAGTGGCTCGTAGTGTAGCAGTCTTTTGTTGTAAACATAAAATTCACTGCATGTAAAATGTCATTATTGTCCCTATTTTTAGGTGGAAATAACATGAGGACAACGAATCCCTTAGGGATTTTATGGAAAGATTCGCCAAAGTCTCAGTCCAGATCAGAGATATGAATCCTCAAGTCGCTCTAACCGCCATGCTGATGGCCTTGAAATCTGGGCCTTCTCGGACAGCCTATGCAAGAAGCTGCCATATGACATGGACAAGCTCAGAGCGAGAGCGGCAAGGTACATCCAAATGGAGGAGATGACGAAGTTCCGAGAACGCTTCAGAGGAGAATCCCGAAAGAAACACAACGAACGCAAGAAAACAGAAACGAGCCAAGAGCAGACTTCTAGCAGCAGATCTAGGGCCGAGAAGCCGCTTCGACCCAAGTTCACCCATTATACCCCCTGGTAGAAATTAGAAGCTGAATCTTGGAAGAGGCCTGCAGCGCCAAACTGATCAACCTGCCTACTTGGAACCGGTCCCCAGAAAAAGCAAACTGGTCCAAGTATTATAGGTACCATCGGGTATACGGACATGCCACAGAGGACTGCACTAAGCTAAAGGATAAGATTGAAAAACTTATCCATGAAGGCAAAATGCGACACTTTGTCCAAGACGACAACCTAAAAGTCAAACGAGAACGAACTCGTGATAGGGGAGAGGATCATGACAGAAAATCTCAGCGAACAAAGGAGAACCGCCAAGAGGAACCAAGCAACCCTCCCGAGACTCGGTTCTGAGGCGTTATCAACACAATAGCAGGAGGATTCGTCGGAGGAGGGAGCTCAAGCTCGGCAAGGAAGAGACATCTACGCGGCATCCGGTCAGTCAATTTGGCTTCCGTGAGACCGAGAGCACTGAGAAGTCTACCCCCATCACGTTCACAGATGTAGATTTTGATGGAGTAGAACCCAACCATGATGACCCAGTGATGGTAGAGGTTGAGATTGCTAATTTCCTAGTATGCAAAGTCCTAGTAGACCAAGGCAACTCCGCTGACATCCTATACTGGTCCACTTTTAAACAGTTAGACATTCCTGAAAGCAAGACACAGCTGTTCACGGAGCTGCTAGTCAGATTCTTAGGAGAAAAGGTGGATACAAGGGGCTGCATAGACCTCCTCACCACTTTCGGAGAGGACAAGGGATCCAAAACCATTACGGTCAGGTACCTCTTGGTCAATGCTTTTATGTCATACAACATCCTCATTGGCAGACCTGCACTCAATGAGTTAGGAGCAGTGATCTCAACCCCTCACGTAGCAATGAAGTTCCCCAATATAGAAGGAGAAATAATAACAATAAAGGCAGATAAGGAAACAGCCCACGAGTGCTACTTAGCAAATCTAAAGATAGCCAGCGGCAAAAAGGTCCTCGAACCGAGAGTGAAGCAAGTAGCATGCACCTCATTCATGATACAACCGACAAAAAAAGCTGAACTCGACCCTAGGGAGGGCGAGCTGAGAGCAGAGCCCGCCGAAAAGGTAAAATCCTTCCAGTTAGGAAGAGAAGCAGGCCAATGCACAAAGCTCGGAACTCAGCTAAACAACGAGACCGAAAACACAATTGCCCAAGTCTTATCAAGGAACGCCGACCTGTTCTCATGGTCAGCGGCAAACATGCCCAGAATCGACCCAAGCTTTCAATGTCACAAACTCGCCATCTACCCAGAGGCCAAACCAATCTCCCAAAAGAAGAGAAAGCTCGGAGTCGAGAGAGGAAAAGCAGTCGGAGAGGAAACTAAAAAGTTACTCAACGTCGGGTTCATCAGAGAAGTACACTACACCACGTGGCTAGCAAATGTCGTGATGGTAAAAAAGCAAACGACAACTGGATAATGTGTACTGACTACACAGACCTCAACAAGGCGTGCCCCAAAGACTCATACTCACTGCCGAGTATTGACAAGCTAATGGACATAGCATCTGGTTACCCCATCTTGAGCTTCCTCGATGCATACTCTGGCTACAACCAGATACCAATGTTCCCGCCTGATGAAGAGAAAACGACATTCATAACAGACAGTGCCAACAACTACTACACAGTGATGCCTTTTGGCCTAAAGAATGCTGGAGCCACCTACTAGTGTCTTATGGACAAGGTATTTGCCAAGCAACTCGGGAGAAACCTAGAAGTGTATGTAGATGACATGGTAGTCAAAAGCCAGAGCTCGAACTCACACCTGGAAGACTTAGCCAAGATATTTGATGAAATAAGGAAACACAATATGAGGCTAAACCAAGAGAAGTGTGTTTTCGGAGTACAAGGCGAAAAGTTCTTAGGCTTCATGCTCACACACAAGGGCATAGAGGCCAACCCAGAGAAATGTGTAGCTATCATAAATACGAGAAGCCCGAATAACATGAATGAAGTACAATGATTAATTGGAAGGCTAGCTTCCTTGTCCCGTTTCTTACCAAGAGCAGTAGAAGTGGCCAAGCCCTTTCTTCAACTCGTCAAGAAGCAACAAGTGTTCGACTGGAGTGAAGAGTGTGAAATAAACTTCCAAAAGTTAAAAACGCTACTCACCTCACCACCAGTCCTCACTCGGCCAGAACCCGACAAAGATTTGGTGCTATACCTAGCAGTATCAAAAATCGCAATCAGCTCGGACATCATCCAAGAAGAAAAACAGATGCAGACACTAGTCTGCTACGTGAGTCGAGTGCTGAAAGAGGCCAAAATGAGGTACCAGATGATTAAGAAGTTGGCACTAGTCCTAGTCACTTTAGTACGACAGCTACGACTGTACTTTCAGAGCCACCAAGTGGTGGTATGAACTAACCACCCTATACGACAAGTATCGAGGAAACCAAAGCTCGTCGGAAGAATGATAGTCTGGTCAGTAGAATTAGCAGAATTTGGCATCAAATACGAACCGAGAGGACCTATCAAGGCCCAATGCTTGGCCGATTTCATAGCAGAGCTAGCACCAGTAGAAGAAACTGTCTCACCTTGGTGGACCCTCTATGTGGATGGCTCTTCAAACACCAAAGGCAGCGGAGCAGGTGTCATAATTGAAAGTCCTGAAGTTTTAGAACAATCACTTAGGTTTGATTTCGATGCATCAAACAACCAAGCCACTACGAAGCCTTGTTAGCCGGGTTGAAACTCGCCAAAGAAGTAGGAGCTAAACACCTCAGATGTTGGAGCGACTCAAAACTAGTCATGGGGAAAATGAATGGGTCGTATCAAGCAAAAGATCCCCAGATGACAAGATATTACCACCTAGCTACCCAACTAAAAGACAGGTTCCCCGAGTTCGAACTCAAACACATCCTGAGAGAGCAGAATGAAAGAGCCGATTTGCTATCAAAATTAGCAAGCACAAAAAAGAAAGACCAACACAAGACCATTATATAGAGATGATATCTGCTCTGAGTATTGATAGAGAAGTTTCCAACGTCAACACGGTAGACCGAGAGTGGATGACCGAAGTATGGAACTTCTTGAAAGAGGGAACCCTCCCCAAAAATCGAGAGAAAGCTAAGAAAATCAGAAGAAGGGCAAGTTACTATGTGATCGATGGAGAAGACCTTTATAGAAGAGGCTTCACAACACCATTGCTAAAATGCATTACAAAGGCACAGACCGAGTACATAGTAAACGAGATGCATAGAGGAATATGTGGAATGCACTCAGGAGGAAAAGCCATGGTTGCCCAAGTATTACGAGCCGGATACTACTGGCCTACGATGCGACAAGACTGCGCCGAGTACATGAAAAAGTGTGAAGAATGCTAAAAATATGGCAATATATCTCACATACCAACAGAAGAATTGCACAACATCACTACACCCTGGCCTTTTGCTATATGGGGAGTAGATATCTTGGGACCATTCCCACTCGCCAAAGGACAGGTCAAGTTCCTACTGGCTGGAATCGACTACTTCACGAAGTGGATCTTAGCCGAGCCCCTGGCCACCATTACGGCCAAAAATGTACACAAGTTCATATGGAGAAACATCATTTTCCGATTCGGCATTCCCCACTCAGTAGTGTTAGACAACGAAAAATAGTTCGTTGAAAAGAACCTGGAAGAATTCTTTAAGAACCTCAAAATTTGACACTGAGTGACTTCAGTGGAGCACCATCAAACTAATGGGCAAACTGAAGCAGCTAACAAGGTCTTACTAGGAGGACTGAAAAAATGAGTCAACAACGCCAAAGGAGGTTGGGTCGAGGAGCTCCCGGCCATTCTCTGTGCATATCGTTGCACGCCGCAATCTACAACCGGGGAAACACCTTTTCGGCTCTCATACAGATCAGATGCAATGATACCAGTAGAAGTTGAAGAACCTTCCCTATGACAAACAAACTTTGATCAAGAAAGCAACGATCAATCGCTAAGGCAAGCACTCGACATGGCCTAAGAGACCCTCAACAAGGCCCAAATCAGAGCGGAAGCCTGTAAAAGAAGAGCCGAAAAGAGATACAACAGCAAAATCAAGCCAAGAAACATTAAAGTTGAAGATCTGGCTTGGAGAAAGTACGGAGAAGCAAGAAAAGCAACCGAAGAAGGCAAACTAGCAACTAACTGGGAAGGCCCCTTCAAAGTGACCGAGACACTGGGGAATGAAGCTTACCGATTGGAACATCCATCCGGCAAAGCCATCCCTCGAACTTGGAATGCTACACATCTAAAGTTTTAATATAGTTAGAACGATGTAAGTGGTGATGTACTCTTTTTCCTACTTTGACATTTTTTCCCAAGAGGTTTTTTTGTCAGAGGTTTTAATGAGGCATGCCTGAATTTTATCATCAATAAAGTATCTTCTTCAATATATTCCTCAATAATTCACTTACAACAGAGTAGACCAATTGGATACCCGGCACAAAAAGCCACTTAACTCGAAGTGAGCAATATTCGGTATTCCGAAAGAAGAATAACTGAAATTTTCGATAACTAGATCTCTCAGACTAAGTTACAAAAATAAGCTAACCATGTAGGTCTTTGCAGGATATGAAAATATGAGTTAAGATAAATCGTGTAGACCTTTATAGGATACGAAAAACATGTTAAAGTAATAGTGTAGATCCTAACTGGATACAAATATTGCGCACAAAATTGCCACACGGAAAATTAAGTGCAACACTTAAGAGAAGATAACAATTCATTAAGATAAAGGCACCTTATTAGATGGGTCGGGTGCGAGCCTTTTACAAAAATAAATAAAAAACTAAAAGCCTAAAAGCTAAGCTGCAGGCTGATCAGGTTGGGTCGAGCTATCAGGGGCTCCTTCATCTGGAATGGCCGACTCATCCACCAACTCCCCTGCTTGTTGACATCTTTGCCAACATCAAAAATCGAGAGGTCGGCATCCTTGAAGAAGAGCCCAACCTGGCGAAGCGACTTCTTGAATCTGGCCTCATGAGTAGTAATAATCTCACTATCAGCCTCATCCAAGTCGAACCTCAACTTGGCCTCAGACTTAGCGGCCTCAAGCTTGACACGCTCCAATTCTAAAACGAGCTGCTCCACTTCAACTTGAAGGTCCTTGGCCGAGCTATTAGATTTGGTCAAAGAAGCCTTGAGAGCCTCTTCTTAGACCTCACCCTCCTTCAACTTGGCATCAGCAGCATCAAGGGACTTACGAGACTCCTCAGCAGATTGAAGCAGAGTCTCGTTCGCCCGAGTAGCATCCACCAAAGTTTGCTCATCCTTGGAGGCCGTATCCTTTGCCAAAAGCAACTCGGAATGACCGCACTCGAACTCTTCGGCCCATAATTGAGCAATACCCCAAGAGCGAGCTTGGAAGCGAGAGAGCGCCTCCATAGAAACTCAGGGACCAGCATCCCGCAACATATCCCTATCGGCTTGGCCGAGAAGGTCACTGCTAATAAGAGCCTGTGGGTTGAAGTCCCTTCCCCATAGCGACGAACGACCATCTTTCATACACAGGAAGGTCAGATGTCTCTCAACATGGGGAGCCGGCACTAGAGCGGGATGAGTATTATGTTTGACCTTTTTAGAAGGACCATCCGCTCCTAGATCAGCAGTTGGACTCAGCTCTCTCCTCTTTGAGCTTTAATTGTAACACCCTGAAAAATTACAACTCAGTTATATAAGTGTGTGTGTGTGTGTATATATATATATATATATATATATATATATATATATATATATATATAATTATAAACAGGTATATATATATATATATATATATATATATATATATATATATTTATATAATTCTCTATAAGTAACTCACTGGAATTAATTCTCTGTAGTTACTTTCCTGTATTATAGCTTGTAAAATTCTGTGTAATCAAATTTTCTGTGTTGTGTTATTTATTTAATTTATGTGTAGTGTAATACGTATTTAAATTCAAGTACTAAAAATTGTTAGTGAACGATGGCCTGATATGCCTGCTAGTAATTAATTGAGTTGTAATTAATTACTAGTAGTAAATAATTAATATAGCTATTGCTACGTACTAATTAATCAATTGGTTACAAATTGGTTTTAATTATTTTAAATTCTAACGTTTTATAAATCAAGTTACCTCTTGTAAAGTTTGTATGTAAACAATTTCTTTACAGAGAAAATTTTATTTGAGCAACTGGAAAAGTTTTTATTACTAGAAGTTTTATAAAATTAATTAGATGTTTGAAATTAAGTTTTAAAATTTTAAAACACATCTCTTTACGATTACATGGTGTAAAATTACACTATGTAAACTAAACGGAGTAATTAAATTCTCTAACCTCAATTACATGACACCTAACCTACATGCAAGCCAGAAGGGCTTGACACCTAGCCTAACCTTACCACCTAATCACCCCAAAACCCACGGCCACCCCTAACACTCACACACTCACTCACTAATCAACCAAACAAGCAAGTTAACACACACAAAATCCTTTCTTCTCTCACCTCTTTTCCTTCCTTGGCTGAGACACCAACAAGAGAAGGGGAATCCATTTTTGGAGCTTGAAGCTTTGCATGCAAGCCATTGCTAGTCCTCATCCTCTCTACCTAGTCTCCTCTTCATCTCTTCTTCCTTTCTCTCGGCTGGAACCAAGAACCAAGGTGAGGGAACTCTCTTGTGGACTGTTTGCTTTCTTTTTCTGTTGAGAATATGGTTAAGGGCTGGGGACCTTAACCATAGCATCCATGCATGCCTCCATTGCTAAGAATTGTGATGTGTTTGAATTGTTTGTTAGATTGAAATTAGATGGGTGATGTTGAATTCTCTTTGGCAGTAGTTGTGAGCCTTTGCATGTGTGGAGTAAATTCATTTTCACCTTGTAATTGGAATGAAAATGGTCCTGGAAACAAGTGAGGTCATGAACCATTTTCTCAAAATAGTTTTGATCAAGTTTTCTTTAAGAAATGTTAACTAAAAATTCATTGGCAGTGACTGTATTTTCGTTTAGCATGGAATAACTCTCACTGTTTTGCCATTTTTGAAAGATCTAACCGTTGGTTTTTTGTGAAATTTGTTTTTAATAAAAATAAACACAAAATTCAACATTTTTCATGTTGATACCTTTGAAAAATAATTTCATCTTGGGGTTCATCCATGGCTCGACAGTGGACTGTCCTGTTTTGGAGTTTCACTGGAACAAGGCTCGGTTTTTGCTAAAATTCTCCCTGTGCACTTAATGTTTTTGAAATGTAATTAAACCTTTAAAAACTAGACACAATAATATTTTTAACCATGTATATTACAAAAATTACCAAGCACAATTTCCAAATTACTTTTTCAAAAAGAAACAGAACAAGGGTTTAGGACTCAGTTTAGGCTGTTAGGAATATTTTTACTGGGAACAATAGAAAATGAATTTGTAAGCAAAAAATACCTTTTTGGAAAGATCAATATGTTAGTTTTAAACTGTAAAAAGTTTCATTTAATTTAGCTTTGGGAAATGGGAGAAATTTATTTTTCTTTGAGCTATGTTCAGTGAGCACTCAAAATCCAGGGCAGCTGACTTAGAAAATTTTTATAAAATTTTCTAGATGTTTATTTTATAAGTAAGATACCTTTCTGTAAACTAGATTTCAAGATCTTCGACTTGATACAAAAAATTTTAAATTCCGAGGTCATTTGCTTGTTTCAGTGAGAGCTTACATTCAGTACTGCCAGTGAAAATTTGACTAAATAGTCAAATGTGATTGTTAACACTTGTATTTTTGCCACTTTACTTTCAATTAATATTTTGATTCTGTGAGATAATGGATAGAATACAACCATTATTATGATTGATTCATTCAAGTCTCAGGGAGGAAAACCTTGAGCGTTTGATATTTGAAAGTGTGATTTTATCTGTTTTGCTGATACGGTCTGTTGACTATAGTTTGAATCTTGTGATGAAATTGTTTGTCGGTGTGATGTGTCTACAAGACTCGACGCGAGTACTTGTAGTAACTAGAATTGATTTCTAGTGCCAATAGCAGGATTGCTATTCAAATATAAATATAACTTGTATAGTGAGCACATTTAAATGATCTAAGAAACTTTTATTTTATTTTATTTTATTTTATTTTCATTTATTTTATTAAATACAAATTAATAAATGAACTCTTTCTTTTATGCATTGGACATAGAAAAGGGTTTAGGACCTTTGCGTGGAGGAATAATGGTAAGTATAAATAATTTTTTTTTATAAAAATCATAAGACACTTGAGAGGGTAAGGAAGATATAAAACGTAATAAAATATATGACACGCTGTGACTTATGTGAGTTGAGAGTCGTACTATGAAGATACGAGAGTACGACAGATCTCTGGAACTTCAAGAATGTAAGAAGGTCGCGTGGGATATTTCGGCTGCGAGTTATCTGTGAACCAATGTCGGATTGCGAATGATGCATCACCTGGGGTGATGAGATCGTTATGATGTACCGATGAAGGCAAAGTCCTTATTTATATATGCATATGCCAGTGTAGAGGTGGTACCTTTAGCTCAGCGTCAATTCGTCCGTACCTGTACCATGTGCAGCGGGAAACCCACAGGCGACGAAGAAAGAAAATAAACTCTGTGAGAAGAGTGTTGAGGAGTCAGTCCTTAGAGCATTAGATTACCACAGTTGGTACATGGGAGATGATCGTAAGGAGGCAGTCCTTGGGGGATATATGGCGTTGAGTTATGATGCTAGTCACATAGCAAACTTGGCAATCCCGACAGAAATTACGAGTCATCATCGATTGGTGAAAGTCCTGCCATTGTACCGTGGAGAGTGGGTGTACTCCCAATATGTCATCTAGCTTAACTTTGTGTAAGACCACTGAGTTCTGGGAGTTCCAGTGGCAGCTGGCCAGTGAAAAAGGAGTTAATTGTTCTAGTAATGAAAACGATTAGGTGTCGAGTGTGATCGGTAGATAACCATATTGAAGTGGTTGATCGTAGATGTTTGTGACTTCTAAAGTCGTTTTGTGTGTACTGCTTAATGAAGCAGAGAGTTACCCTCTTGTTGTTGTTTTTTTTTAGGATCAGATGGTAGTCCCGAATCCTTAACACTTCTGGGAAGTTGAGTGCATCTACGGGAGGTGGGAGCCCGATTTGGTTAGGCACGTAGATCATTTTACGAGCTACATTTGTTTGGCTCACACGCCGAAGTACGAATCTGGAGTTTATCCTATTATATACGAGTATTTAGAGTGGTGGACACAACCTACGCCGCCTTATTACTAGCAAGCCGAACCTGTGGAGGTCATCTACACCTCTTCAGCAGCTACGTCATCTAGAGGGCCAGGACCACACCTGACTGAGTCAGAGCGCACCCCTACTGTGCCTTATTCCCCATAGTTGGAGTTACAGTTGGGGGAACACAGTGACCCTGAGAGTTAGGAGATGGCTTTGGCAGATGTGGAAGTACTTGTGGACATGGAAGAGATCCCTACTGAGGAGAATCAGATGATGCCAGTAGTAGCCGCAGCAGTAGCAGAGTTGGTCGTGGAGGCTCCAACTGGTGGAGTAGGTTGGTTGGTGGAGTCTGACACAGATGAGATCCGGAGGAGGATCCCAAGGAGGACTCAGAAAGAGAGTCTCTTGGAGATTCATTTGAGGTTTCCTCTCACGAGTCCCACTGTTAGGACCACACCGACTAGTGCCCCACCTAGGCTTTTGGGTTGAGTCTTTCACAGGGTAGGTGTAGACGATGACTGCTCTGAGAGTTAGGATCTTATTTTGCTTTATCATGTATTTGGTTGGGTAGATCTAGGTATCTCAGATATTTTGTTGTACATATTCAGTCATCATGTGGACCATATAGTCTTTTCTGTACTTATGCTCCGGGAGTACGCTGTCTTTTGGTTACATATATGTATATACATGTTTACATTTCTAGTCATACGCATATTCCATTGTTTTATTTCCACATATTCAAAAATTAATTCGTTCTTTTACGATTGAAAGTATGCTTGACCTTTTTGTTGAATTAAATAACGCGCTATAACTGCTAAAGGAAATTATAACTTTCGCAATTAAAATTGAATTAAAAAGTTTTAAAATTTTTACTAAATTCCAATTATGCTTCTTTCGCCTTTCACATATTTTCTTAAGTAAATTAATTAAGGCATTTTAGAAAATAATTAATTGAATCAAATATCGCATATTCATCATTGTAGAATTTAGGGCGTTACACTCATCAACAGGAGGAGGAGGAGCAGAGATAGCTTGAACATCCTCGACCACTGCGTCTTTGTTTTTCATTTTCTCCAAACGCTGCTTCTTCACGTTCTTATAGTCGTACTTCCCCATAACAACTGCAAAATGGACATGGTTAGACGAATGAACAAGTACAAAAGTGAAAAAAGCAAGACAAAACAACACTCACAATCTCAATCCTCTCTCGGAGTCTGAGAAATGGGGATCACCACTATGGTTTTGCAGTGCAACTGATGCGGCAGCTTGCATAGAGTAACCATGTCATCCTGATCATTAGGAGATATGTCCACAATCTGTCAAGATGACCGCTTATTAGGAGCTCGGGTCCAATAAAAAGGGAATCTCGGCCTCCCACGCCTATCAAAGAAGTCGACCTCCCCTTCTGGACTCGACCGAACTCGAAAGAACCTGCTTTTGAAATTTTTCCAAGAAGAAGTGTAGGGACCTAGGATAGACTGACCTGGGATCTCGGTTAGAGAAACCCAACCACCCTTCTTATTCTCTTTAACCGAATAATGGTAAAGGAATTTTGGAGCGGTTGGAGTGATATAGAATTTGCTACAAAGCACCTGAAAAGCCTGAAAAGAAGCCCAAGCATTCGGATGCAACTGAGTGGGAGCAACGTTCAACTCTCAGAGAACATCGGCCTCAAACTTATTAAAGGGTACTGTAATGCCGAGAACTGAGAACAAAGCCTCATTCATGTACATGAATGAGACTGACACGAAATAGCTGAGAGGAAAACATGCTCATTAGGCCCATAGGGCTCAGCGTGAACGACACTCAGCCTCTCTAAGTGACATAAATATATTTGTTCTAAGAGGGAAACTAAAGACTCCTCGATCTAATATCGAGAGCAGTAAGCCCCTACTTCCCCATGAACCCAGAAATAGCCTGGAAGAGTGACTGGCGGAAAGACCTTTTTAGGAGGCTTAGAGTTACTAGGCTCAAGAGGAGGGGAAGAAGGAGGAACAGGCTAAACACGACGAGGAACCAAAGGTACCTCCTCGGTAGCCTCCGAGTCATCCAAGACCACGATCCTCTCAACAATAGTAGCCAAAGGCACTTCTGCCTATTCAGAAGGAATGGAAGGGCAAACCACTTCCGCAGCAACGGCATATGACGCGGACGCGCCATTGCTAACCCCACCGGAGTTATGACGGTGCAGTGAGGCCTTGCCATTGGAATCCTCTCCGATCAAATGCACCTCCGACGGCAGCATCTTGCCACCGCCGGAATACCCCGATTCCCCAGAAAAGGAAGACATCTTAAGGAAAAAGAACAGTGCAGCAGGGGAAGGAAAGGGTGTACCTAGACAGAGAAAGGAAGAATAAAGCAAGGAGAAGGAAGAAGAAATGGCAGAAGGACAACGGTTGTCGGAGAAGAAGACTCAAAAAAGAAGAAGTAAGTGGGTAGCACGTACAAGTGACCCTTATATAGCCCCGAACGTTACGAAGGCGAAAGGATGCAGCTCTTGGACCATTGGATCAAAACCCCCCAACAGAGGGATCAACGGTTGGGGAAGAGTTAAGACCTTTGAGTATCCCAAGACCGTTTCGAAATTCAAAAAGTAATCATTCCGCCACCCTTGGGAAACATTGCGATTTAATAGGTCTGAAGCGACGTGACCATTTGAAACGACGGAGTCGAATCCGAAGGAGCGAGACGAGTAAGACAACGCTAACAAAGCCAACCACGAAGTAGTGCGCTATTCAAACTCGGTATAAACAACCACTTAAGCTCTTACATGGCTTCAGAGCTTGGGGGGCATGTGTACTGCTCGGACTCGGCACCCCACTGAGTAGAGGACTTGGCCGAGTAGGCGAAGTCAACTCGGACCAAGGCAGTTATAACGGAAAGTATATCTTACTAAAAGATAAGATATGCAAAGATTAAGATAAAAGATCATATTAGAGAATAAACTTATCTCTATCATATGTAACTAGATTTCATAAAATTTGATAGGAAAATAACCCTATCAAATCTATCTCTCTGCACCCTATAAATACAATGTTATTCATCCCAATCAAGGTACGAAATTCTACACCTTTTATTGATACATGTCTCTTGCCTCTGCACCTCTAACTTAAGCGTTGGAGTGTCCTTGTAGGTACACCCCCCACCGTACATCAAGGAGATCCCAGCGGAGCCACCGCACCGACAGACTTACCAAATCAGGTAAGAACAAGTAACAAATAAATTCACAGTATAATATTTTCTAATGTTTTTGAGAGGAATATTTTATAACGTTCAAGAACGAAGAAAATAGTAATAAAAAAACAACAAAGAAAATAGAGTAACAAACAAATTCATTTATGGCCAGATATATAAGAGTAATAAAAATACTGACGCATTTTTTTTCCATTCTCATTCGTACCTATTCCGCTTTAGTGGCTCGTAGTGTAGCAGTCTTTTGTTGTAAACAAAAAATTCACTGCCTGTAAAATGTCATTATTGTCCCTATTTTTAGGTGAAATAACATGAGGACCACAAAAAGAAACCCTAGACTTACCTACTTTATATATATTAATAGTATGGCTACGGGTGGCAAAACGGGTTGGACCCGTTGGGCCAATCCGTTTTGGCCCCTTTTTTTGGTGGGCCGGGTTGAGGTTTTCAACCCGCCAACCCGTTTTGGCCAGCCAAAAAACGGGTTAAGGGCGGGACGGGGCGGGTCAACCCGCCAACCCATTTTTTTATAAAAAATAATAAATTTAATATTTGTAATTATATTTTAAATGTCACTGTTTCGTGTATTACCTTATTAAAAAATTACAAGTATATTAATATATTTTGTATTATTAATATTTATTTAATATATTTTTGTCTAAATAAATTATTATTCAACATTTAAGATAATATATTTAATTTTTTAATAAGTTTTTATTATTTAATATTTATAAAAGATAAAATTAATTAAAATATATTTATTTTTCTTTTTTCATTTTTTTGTTTTTTGGCCCGCCAACCCGTCATAAACTAGGCGGGCTTGAATTTTCGACCCACTTTCCTTATGTGGGGCAGGGCGAGGTGGCCCGTTTTGTCATTCCTAAGTATGGCCTCTACGAACCAGACAAAAAATGTACACAATGTCACCGTAAGTAATGGTGACATTAACTAAATAAATTAGCATGTTCTATTCAGTAAGTAAATAAATGAAACGGTGACATTATAGAAGATACTAAAAATTCAGCCAAAAAAAAAATAGAAGATTCTAATTTAGCAGTACAAAACAATTTATGACCAAATTCATTTCATCTTTCCCATTAAGTCAACTTGGTCCAATAATTTTTGTTGCCAAAGTTGAGTTGGAGGCCAATCCCCGCCTTGATTCTTCACAAAATCATAATATATTACGAAATTCATATTATTCCCTGTTTGAACCCATGAATTCAGTGTAAAATTCCCTAACCATGATTCACATTCCGCACCACTTGCCTAAAGAAATAAACACGTTCCGACCTATGCAGGTGGTGAGGGCAAAGTGGAGTAATAATTTCCACCAATGTTTAAAAACAAAGGGACCTTGTGTACATTTTTTGTCTGGTTCTTAGAGGCCAAATGGTGCGCTCAGAACCATCCACTTGTAACGAAGCCACTAAACCAAACTGTATGTCATGAAATGGACATCAAAAACGAGTTTTGTTTTGTTGCAGTAGTACAGTTGTACACTGATACTCCCTAGCACTAAGCTAAAAGGCCTTTTCTTTTAGCTAGGTTCCTAGAGAGTTCCCTTTTT
Source organism: Pueraria montana var. lobata (assembly GCA_026413185.1). Taxonomy (NCBI): domain Eukaryota; kingdom Viridiplantae; phylum Streptophyta; class Magnoliopsida; order Fabales; family Fabaceae; genus Pueraria; species Pueraria montana. The sequence continues at coordinate 20,836,098 of CM048646.1, forward strand.
TCCCAATGTGGGAATTTAAGGTTCTAGGGTCCTTGCTGAAACTTCTTGCTTCCCCTCATTGCTCAAAAAGAAGGAAAAAGAGGCATATGCACTTCTCTGAATCCCCTGCTTTTAAAAGACAAGTGTGGACGAAATTCCTTCCAGCTCTTCCCGCGTTTACTTTACAACCCAACTTCATGTATATTCCCCTTACCAAAGGATCTAGCTCAATTGGTTAAACAAGATGTGCGAGTGTTGTAAACTCTTTGGTACTGTCTTCGAATCCTATGGATAAAAAAAAATATTTTCCATGACCCCTTACTTGCTTTGTAAGTGGAGAAAAGCTATATATAATTTTAACTTCGATTTATACTATATATGTAATATGATGATTGAAATATGCTTGAGAGTTGAGACAGACGTTGGTAACAACAATATCGCTCATTAATTGTTTCATTTGTCTCATATAACTAGGATAATATAAGGCTCAGCTTTTACTTATATTTCTATGGTCAATAAAAGTTAAATAGAGAAAAATATATTCGGTGGGTCGACATTCTTCGTTTTCACAATTTTCCAACTAATCCATTTCCATTACCAACAACTAAACACACTTAAAAAGGTTTAATGGGAAATCATTTGAACGGAAGATTCAGTTGCTGGAACTTCAAAGTTTGACCCAATAGAGTGAGAAAAATAGGATTTTACTTTGGGAATATTTTATTATTTTTTCATTGCCATAACTAACATTTATTCTTTACCTTATGCTTTTAGTTTGAGAAAAGGACAAATTAGGTTGTCACTTTCTGAACTAATGTTTCGTAAACCCATTTTGCAAATGTGGAGGAATAGGGCTCACCACTTTGAAAGGGAATTTGAATAATCTCATCGAAATGGAACATAGAATCTCTGTTTTTCTTATTTTACAGCTAATAATATAAAATTAATATTTGTTTGCTCTAATTATTATATTTAGAAGAAAAAATTGACTAGTGAGCTAGGTTACAAAATTCAACTATCCATGCTTTTATTTTATTGTAAGCTTCAGAAGAGGTTAACGGGTCTCATAGTGTTAAGAGTAATATTGACTTGTTAGAAATAAGCTCTATAAATAGAACATTTGGGTGTTGTCATTGTATCTTTTATCAAATATTCAATTAATACAATGTCTTAGTTCTATGAAAATTTCCTTATGTTCTTTGAGATCTATAATATGTGGCCATATCAAATGGGTGTTACTTGCATCACCCATCAAGATTTTGATACATAGTATTTTAAAAACCAAGCCTTCATTTAACATTATCTCATTCCTTGCAACAAATACAATCATATATTCTTAAATCAAGTAAATCTCATGAGGATCTTTCGATATAAAATTTAAGTAGAAACCAAAAGATCCCATTAGGCATAAGAAAAAGACCTGGTCCATGTTGTTGCGTATAGATTGCAATATTCTTGGCATTGTGGCTTTAATGATTGTGTGGCCTTTTCATTTTCTTTTTTTAAAAAAAAAAATAAAAGGCTGTACCCTCTAGCTTTTGTTTGGCTTGACAGAAGTAGAGAGGTGTTGTATGGTTGTTGGTGTGAAATGTGATCAGTCGTAATGTCGGCTAACACTAGTTAATTCCCACTTAAACGATTGATTCAAGGAAGGGACTCTGTTCCTTGATCAGGTTCTTGGTCCACTCCAAAGAGCTTTCTAGTAGTTGTGAATATGAGGTTTCTATGCTAGACTACTCCTATGTGAATTTGCAGTAAGGAAAGGTTGTAAACGACTAAATGTAAAGGCTTGTGAGTAGGTTCTGAAGCAGTAACCAACAAGTCTACTTGGTGATTTGTCAAAGGACACATCATTACATACTTGTAAGGAAATAGGTTAGTCCTATTAGTCTTCTAATTCTCTAAGCTAAGATGTTCAGAAGCTAGTGTGCTAGTGCAAAAATTTAGCCAAATCAGTAAAGGGTCACTATCAACCCCCTTCTAGTGACCGACTAATTCACTTCACATCTTTAAACCATGTAGTCTCATTCTCTTAAATGCCTGCTCTAGATCCCATAGGTGCTCGTCAAAATTAGGAGACTTGACAACCACATCATCAATATAGACTTTCATACTCCTGCCAATCAAGTAGTGGAATATTATATTCATGGCCCTTTGATACGTGGCCCCATCATTCTTAAGTCCAAAAGGCATTACTACCTACTCAAAAATGCCAATAGCCTTAGGGCACCTAAAGGTTGTCTTATGGACATCCTCTTTGGCTATGAATATTTGATTGTAACTTGAATAGCCATCCATAAAGGTCAATATTCCATTATTAATTGCGGAATCCATTAACATATCTACGATTGGCATGACATACTCATCCGTAGGGGTAGCCAAATTCAGATTTCTAAAGTCAACACAAACACATACCTTTCCATTTTTCATGATGACCTGGACAATATTGGACAACCAATATGCATATTTAGTTGTCCTAATGAAGCATGCTAATAACAAGCATTCCACTTCTCCTTTCATCTATGGGAGAACTTCAAGATTGAATCGCCTAGGAGGCTGCTTATAAGGTCTATAACCCTCCTTGAGTGGCAACCGATGTTCGACTAATTCTTTGGACAAACCAGGCATCTCTGGATAATCCCAAGCAAAACAATCCTTATAGTGGGTAATTAGTTTGTTGTTATTGAGGCAGCAAACCATTAACCTTAGTCAGTTGTGGCATGTCACTGTTCCTAAGTTCACATCTACCAAAGGATCTTGAGCCACCAAAGGCGACAAAAGTCGCTTAATTGCCTGTCTATCATCCCCTTGCAAAGGATCCCCCCCCAAGTTTCTTCTCGATCAGTTCTCCCACCAAACATCCTGAGAAGTGCTTATCTATTCTTTGCATGAGATCTTTAACTACTTCCATCAGAATCTTCTTTTATATCCTCTTTAATCGGCCATATGTTGGCTGACCTCTTCAACTTGAAGCCTTGAGGTGTAAACTCACATGCCTTAGCTAGGCTAAATTCCTCAATATGTGTAGTTTCCATAATCGACTAAATAAGAGGCGAATAGAATATTGCTTCTGCTACTGAGATGTCAGCTGATCATGAGATGTCAATTGAAAATGGGTTATGATCAGCCGACACGACTTCAACCTTATCATCAATCCAAAAGATCAACATTTGATGAAGGGTAGAAGGCATACATAAATTGGAGTGCAACCAATCCCTTCCCAATAGCACAGAATATGATGGTTTGGCGTTCACCACAAAGAATACAATTGTGCTTGTTTTGGGCCCCATAGTGATTTCAGCCACAAGTATACCCATAGTCGTTGTAGGATTGCTTGTAAATGTCGTCATCTGCATATTGGTCTTGAGCAAATCCTCTTTGGCTTTTCCTAATTTCTTCATTGTGGAAAAGGGCATTACATTTAAAAAGGCATCGTTGTCTACAAAGGCACGATTGAACGGCCTTCCACTAATTATCACCTTAACATACAAAGGCTTAAGTGGCTTATATAACTTAGCAACACCCTTCTTAGCATCTTGATCTTCAACGAGACTCACCCATTCTCCTTCATCACCTAGAACATCACTTTCCAGGTTTGTCGGTTGAGAACCTTAGCTAGTGAATTGTTAGGGTTTCACGGTTTATAATTTTTAAATTTTCGAAAAGACCATGAGCAGAAAGATTCCCATCCCATGGACCACGCATTACACAAGAGTCAGTAAGGGTTACCTTTGTAACGCGCTTTCAAACCACAGGTTGCTTTTGATCACCGAGCGTCGAAGAAACGACGCCTCTACTCAGTCCCCGCGAGCGATCGGAGCAGGGTCTCGGTGCTAGCCGATGGTAGACGCGTAGGGATTTAGAAGGAGCTCACTAAAGTGTTTTTCTCATGCTTCAATTGTGAGGTGTGCACCTCTTTATATAGAAACATGAGCTCTATCTTAATCCCATAAAATATCTTATCAAATCTCATTTGATCTTATCAAATCTTATTTGATTAGATATAGATCTCATCAAATCTTATTTGATTAGATATACAAATAATTATCTTATCAAATCTTATTTGATTAGATAATTACCTTATCAAATCTCATTTGATTTAGATAATTAATTAAATCATATCTAATTAATTATCTTATCTTTTGCATCTTATTTAATTAAATCTCATTTAATTAAACATGTTGATTAATTAATTAAATCACATTTTATTAATTAATCATGAACTAAATTAAATCACATTTAATTTATTCATCTGCTCCAATTAATTACTCTATGTGTGTGACCCTATAGGCTCCCACTAAATTGCGAATAACATTATCTCTATAATATTATAGACATTGATTGGCATCTAGCAATGCATTGCTGCCACCTAGCTTATGAGATAATCAGTTATCCGATTTCAACCTTTACCACAATCATTTCACCGTGTAGCCTTTGTCCCTTCGTCCGAATGTCTCGATTGAACATGAGACATAAGAATGTCATCCTCATTAGGTCCAATCGTTTATTTCTCGATACCCAAGTAGACGTTTAATTACAAATGGAATCAATATCTCACATTAGTCCATTTGCACATGGCCATGTATATCGTACGTCTCACTCTACCGAGAGGCCTATAGACATAACTCTTGTTATGTATGAGGGACAAATCCTATCTACATCACTCACATTCCTCAACATAATTCATTGCATGCCCAAGTACTACCTTTATAATCACCCTATTATAGATGATGTTTGATAGCATTAAAACATACAACTCCTACATGTAGGAATCGTAGTGACTTCAAGTCAAAAGACTACTATCACCTTATAGCTGCCATGAGAAGTGCTTATGACACTTACATAAATATTATGAAGCCTTCTCATAGTGGGTCTGTCTAGTATAAATATTAATCCTAATATTTATACCTGTGTGCTAGCCTGATATCTCATATCCATGAACTGTGAGATGCGGTCATCATGCTACTCACACAATAGTCTTAACTCTTAATGCATCATTGTCATCCCGATTAATAATGATACTCAACTACAGACACTTTAAGAATCGCATTTTATTATCTAATGAATCTCACATCATCGAATAGCCCGCTTATTCTAAAGACGTTACCATATTATATAACAAATAATATAGTAACTGAAATGCCTCATATATAAATCAAAGTCGTAATACAGATTTAGTCTAAAATGGATTGGCCACTAGGGCTAACTCCAACGTGAATTCCACAGGCAATACTCCTACTGCAGCCGTCGAAATAGGAGCATCATTCGACAACAACCCATCCAACTCAAAGTCTTCTAATTCCAGTGGCGGGCTAGTGGCGATGCCATCCGATTTAGGATCTGTAGTCCTACTAGGTCCTTTCTATGAATTGCCTATCCTTGGGGGAGAGGCGACATTCGTCTTATCAATCCGATGGCTATCCTTGAGCATTTAGAACATACTTTGCATCCTTTGCGTAGCTCTTTTCATTTGCATGTATCATTTTTGACTCCACATCAAAGGTTTTTCCTCTATCAACTGACCTTTGACATATTTGTTTAGGAACCACTGCCCTTTTATCCACTATCACCATGGGCTTGTGAGTCCTAGTCTCCTTCAAATCTTCTTGATTCAACACAATGATTTTTAGGGTTGTAACTCCTTCCATAACGTTCACCTTGGCTACTTGCCTTTCTTTGGGTAGCTCTCGCTATTGGGGTTTCAAGGTCTATAATTTTAAATTTTTCTATGACCAAGTGCATAAACAACCCCTTCCCATGGATCACGCATTGCTCATTAATCTCTAAGGGTTTAGATATTTACCTTTGTAGTGTGCTTTCAAGTAACATGTTGCCTTTGATCACCAAGCATCGAAATTACGGCGCCTCTACTCAGTCCACGTGAGCAACGATCGGAGCGAGATCTCGGTGCTAGCCGATGGTAGACACATAGGGATTTTGGTCTAACACACTCTCTTCTCTCATATAGTAAAATATTTCATGTGTCGTGTCACTCAACCACACTCATATATATAGGAGATTGATCTAACCCAAATCACAATCAAATATTATCTTATGAAATCTTATTTGATTAGATATATAGATAATTGTCTTATCAAATCTTATTTGATTAGATAATTAACTTATCAAATCTTATTTGATTAGATAATTAATTAAATCATATATAATTGATGATCTTATTATATTGCATCTTATTTAATTAAGTCTCAGTTAATTAAATATGTTGATTAATTAATTAAATCACATTTTATTAATTAATCATGAACTAAATTAAATCACATTTAATTTATTCATTTGATCCAATTGAGCGTGTGACCCTATAGGCTCCCACTAGACTGGTAATAACATTATCTTTATAATATTATAGACAATGATTGGCATCTAGCAATGCATTGCTGCCACCTAGCCTATGAGATAATCGGTGATCCGATTTCAACCTTATGACAACTATTTCCACCGTGTAGCCTTTGTCCCTTTTGTTGGAGTTTGCCCTAGTGACCAATCCATTTTAGACTATATTTGTATTACGACTTTGATTTATATATTTTATACATGAGGCATTTTAGTTACTATATATATTGTAACACCGCAAAGATTTCAACCCAGTAAGTAGGAACGTAAGATATTTTATTAGAATTAATGGGAATCTAATTGTTTGTTTTAAATAAGAAAAAGATAGATTTTGAGTAATTAAATATAGTTAGTAATTAATTGAGTGATTAAGAAAAATGAAGGAAAATAAATCATATAGGTATTTCTTTATAATGATCAAGTAGAAAATTTATAAAATCAAATATATAAAAAAAATTCTCTGTGAGTAACTCTTTGTAATTAATTCTCTAGAATTAATTCTTTGTAGTTACTTTCTTGTGTATTTATCTGTAAGTTTCCTGTAGACTTTGTGTGATTATATTAGCTATGTTGTTTTATTTAAGTTAGTAATGTGCAGTGTGATAAATGTTTAAAATTTAAATGCTTAGATTTATTTGTGAATTGACTACTTGAGATATCTGATAATGGAATTCACCTGTCTATGGATAACTGTTAATAATAAATAATAAAAATATTTGTTGCTCTGTATTTGTTATTTATTCGAATGAAAATATGTTTTAACCATTTTTTTAACTCTGAAACTCGCACATCAAATTACCTTTCGTAAGATTCATGTGTGAGCAATTACTCTATAGAGAAAATTTTATGAAAGTTATTAAAAAGATTTTATTTCATAAGATTTATAAAATTTAATTTAATGTTAAAAAGTTTAGTTTTGAAATTTTCAAAATCGCGTTCCGTTTCAATTACACAGTGTAATTCTACACTGTGTAAATTTAACTCAGCACCTAAAACTATCAAATCACACTCCCCTTAGCCAATTAAAATTCATGTACCAACACCCCCATTCTCTCTCTAATTCCCACGGCCAACCCACACCACCCCACCTCACATCACTCGCTTCTCACTTAATCACTCAAGTCACTAACACCTCACACTTCACACTCGCCACTCAGCCCTTAGAAACACAATTAAGGAAAACACTCTCCTCTCTCTCTTCCCTAAACAGCCAGCCGAACACCACCACAGCCCAAAGACTCCATTTTTGCTTCATCTTCCAAGGCTTGCATGCCATAGTTAGAGGCCTCAAAACCCAAAGCTCCCTTGAAGACTTCTCTTCCTCTCCATCTCCTCTTTCACGTGGACCTCTTAGAAAGGTAAGGGGATTCTCTTTTGTGGACTCAAGGTGGTTGTTAGTTGAAGTTTCAGCCACCCATTGCATGTATGCCTCCATTGAACTGAAATATTGATTTGGTTGTTTTATTTTGGGCTGAAAATGGTGTTTTTGGGGGAAGGCACTCTCTTGGCTGGAACTGTGATCTTTGGGAAAGTTTATTCTCTTCATCTTCTGCTTCAAATTTTTCATGGGATGGCTCCTGATACAAAGGAGACCATGCCCATTTTTTTTTAGAAATTATAACTTGGATTTTGTCAAAGTTTCAAACCCAAAATCGAAAGTGGCAGTGGCTATTTTCACGTAATGCCTTGGATAGCCCTCACTATTTTGTTTATATCTTTTGATCCAACCGTTGGTTTTTGATGAAATTTGTCCTTAGTGAAACTAGACTCAAAATGAAACAATTTTTATTTTGAGTCCATTGCAAGAAAACCTCAAAAAGGGGTTCATCCGTGACATGAATGTGCCTATCGGGTCTGTGAACACTGTCTAGACAAGTTTCGGTTTTTGGGGATTTTACACCAAAGCGGTTACTTTTTCGAAATCTAATTTTTGTTCTGAAAACTAGACTTTATAGAGCTTTTAAACCATATAAGTTTAGAAAATTTTCATTAACAAACACTAATTTAACAAATTAGGTTTTTACAAGACAAATGTTTTAGTTTCAGTAGTTGGGCCTGAGACTAGGGTCATAGAAGAAAAAATTACTGGGAACAACGTAGAACGAATTAGGGTCCAAGTTTTACCTTTTTCAAAAAGATATGTGTGTTACCTCTTTATTGTAAAAATTTGAGTTAAAATCGGATTTTGAAAGTCTTAGAAAATTTCACATCTTTGAAGGTTGTTCACTGTAAAGAGAAAATTGTCCTACCAACTTCTAGGATTTTTAATAATTCTTGTAGATTTTTTCTGGAAACATGGGATACCTTTTTGAAAAATAGATTTCAAGGGCTTTAAGCTCATATAAAAATTTTACAGATTAAAAATCCTTTGCTAAATTAATTTCGAGCTAAGATTCAAAGCTATCAAGAGGAAATTTGCCCCAAAAATGCCTTATATTTGTGATATGTAAATTGTGCTTAAGTGTTATATTTAAATAATTGTATTTATGTAATTGTGAGGTAGTGACTAACCTACACCCTTGTCTTATTTTGATTGAAGACCCATGGTATGTGAACCTTGGGCAAATCCCTCTGTGACAATGCGTCTGTGAACGCTTCTGTGATACAGTCAAGTGGACTGAAGTGTGAATTGTGATTTTCTGTTGTTTGAAATTCTGTGTTCATAAGACTTGGGCGCGAGTGCTTATGTGGACTGGGACTCTGTCCCAATGAACTTGGGCAATTTTTCCTAGTAATAATAAAAATAAACTTGAACAGTGAGAATTAATAATTAGGCTAAAAGATTTAATCTTTATTAATAGTTTTAATTAATCAACTCTTTATTTGTGCTTTAGACTTAGAAAAATATTTTAGGACCTTTGCGTTGAGGAATCATCGGTAAGTTGTTAATTAATAAAAATCATAGAGATTGAAAGCGTAAGGCACAAATAAAACTTAATAAAGAATTTCGATATGCGTTGTGAAGTGTGCTTTTCTAAGAGTCGTGCAATGAAATTGCGTGTGCGCAGCGATTTGTGGAAATTACAAGATGACAAGAAAGTCGTGTGGGGCATTCCAGCTTTGAGAATACCAAAGAGAGGGGGCGGAGTTCGAAATGCGTGTCACGACGTAATGTGACGGTCACCCATAGAAAGGTGATGGAGGCAATCTCCTCGTATATATATAAGCAGAGACGGGGTCTCAGGCTCGGCGTCTATTCGACCGTCTAGTACCATGTGTAGCGGAACCCCATTATGACGAGAAAGAATAATCCCTGTGAGGAGGTTTGTTGAGGAGTTAGTCCTCGGAGTAATGGATGACCACAATTGGTACCTAGGAGATGATTCGTAAGGCAGGTTTTCTTGGAGGGTGAACCGAGTTGGGACGATAGATCACATAGCTGATTCGGTCATCCTGACAAAAATATGAGACATCATCAGTTGGTAAGAGCCCGCCATAGTACCATGGTGAGAGGTGTACTCCCAACAGTCATCCAACTCACAAGTACGTAAGACCACTGAGTTCTAGGAGTTCCAGTGGCAGCTGGCCAGTAAGAAAAGGATTTACAGAAATAGTAATGGAAACGATTAGGTTCGAGTGTGATTGTTAGAGAACCACATCGTAGTGGTTAGAAGGATTGTGTTGTGACTTTAAAAAGTCATTTGGTGTGGTATGCTTGACGAAGCGAAGAGATTCACCCTTACCTTTTTATTTTAGGAACCGGTGGCAGCCCCTGTGGAGATCATAAAGATGTTATCTTCGTCGCTCTCGTCAGCACTTTCCTCTTTCGGAGCATCTTCGAAAGTTGTACCTGTTACTGTTCCTGATGCCACACCATTCAAGGAGTTCACGCTTGGTCCGACGCTTCCCACCTTTCGCCGAACCCCGTTATGCCAAGAAGTAGAAGCGTAATTGTGTGAGTGCCTGTCAGGGGGATTCGCCGTTAGTCGTGAACTTAGGAAACAGTGAGTCAAGGTCTTTACGAAGGATTTGGAGAACTTTGAGGAAGATTCTGTGAAGGGTCCCGTGGACGATGACCACTAGATTTCTTCTCAAGGATCTTGTCAAAGATCCTCCGCTATCCTATTTCTTTAGATTAGTCTAACATGCAGGGTTGGGTTTATAGATGACTGCTCTGGGACTAGGTTTTTCCTTTTTATGTATTTTGATATGTATAGGCCTAGATTTCAGACTCTTGTATATATATTTTATTTATTACATTTCCTTACCACCCGTATTTTGTTTATCATGGGGATATATGTACCTTGCTACTTTCCATGTATAAATGCGTATTTGAGGGCCATAGAGGCTAGTTTCATTCGTTCTGTTTTCTCACTCAAAATTTATGTTTTATATTTGAGATGATACCAAGTTTTTCTTCTTTAAAACTTTAAGTGACGCATTTCATATTAAACGATACTGCATTTTCAAAATTAACGATTAGAAGGTTTTTAAGAATTTCCAATCTATGATTCTTTTTTTTTTTTAACTTCACGATTTTGGTGAAATTAAATTAATTAACATGATTTAGAAAATAATAAAGGATCTTAAATGCATACTCGAAAAATAAAGGCTTAATGATCAGAATAAAAAAGTTTTAAATTTTCTACCAAATTCACGCAACGTGAAAGGATCTTTCTTTCTTTTAAGAAAATCAAACGAAGTAACCCGCTTATTAAATTAAAATAAGTTTAAAATCTGAATATATATAAACCCGAATTTAGGGTGTTACATATATCAATATTCATAATTATGTTAATATATTTTTAAAATATTTATATACATTGATGTTATTCTCAATTATCTTTTTCTTTCACATGTATCTTTTAAAAAAATAAATAAGTATTTGATAATTTATTTATATACATAGATGTTATTCTCAATAGTTTTTCAAATAGATTTTAATAAAATGTAATGAAAATGTTAAATTGTTGTTTATCAAAAAATATATTAAATTGTTATTTTTAATTTTTAAGTTTAATTATAATTTGTCTTTCAAAACATTAGAAAATGTCTCTCCCAAACATAAAATTACAATATTACATCAAATTTAATACAAATGAATGTGATATATGATATTGCGCTTATTATATGTAATCATTTAAATATGTGTTCTAAAATTTATATTGTTTCTAATATTTTTATAGGATGTTAAATTAATGAACTTCATAAAAATATTTTAATGGAACAATATGTGAGTTCTTTTAGTTAAAATTAATTTTCTTATTATTTTCATCTTATTTTTGTTATATAGTTTCATTTTTCTATATATAAAAAAATTCTTACTTCAAGAAAATGGCATTGTGAAATTTAAATTTATAATTGTATTATATTTTTTTTAAATTAACTGTATTATAAAATAAAAAATCTAATTATCTTTTATTATTTTTATTAATGAATAAGTTCCTTATCGCGAAAATTTCAATTAGTTTTAAATTAAGTAATATAACAAATTAACAATATTATCAACATACTTTATACATAAAAAAATTCATTCCCTCCTCGATAAACCTATGCATCACACGGGTACTATCTATTGTATAAAGGAGGGATCCACTTACTCCAAGAGTAAGTCTAAGAGAGTTACTCTTCATCCTCACTGATAGTGGGCCTCCACTTGCTAGGCCTAAAAGGAAGACACAACAATTAGTTTGGCTTAGGCATTTCGTTTAAATTTCTGTTAGTTTAATTCAATTGACTTTTATGATACTATTATTATTTCAGTTGTTTGTTATTGTTGCTGTTTGGGCCTTAGTAGGCTTGTCTTGTATTCCTTACCCTAGTATATGAAGGACAGTATGTGTGAAAACTAGGGTAAGAAGAATGAATGAATTGAGTTATTTTCCTTTTATGTTTTTGCCGTCATTTATGGTTTTCCCTTTGCTCTATCTTTCGTAGCATAGTAGTAGCTTCATCCTAACAAATTTGGTGCTTTCATCTCCTTCTCAATGCCTCCCCGTCCATCCAAAGATGCCGATGATCCCCTCAAATCCATTCAAGACCTGTTGGTATCCTTGCAGTCTCAATTGAATGCTCAGGACGAACGCCAACAACTTTTGCAGCAAAACATGGACACTCGGCATGACACCCTCACATCCTTTATGACCACCATCGGCATGCCACTTTCCTCAACCCTTCCCATGCACCAACTTTTTGGAATGCCTTCCTATTTTCTCATGCAACCCCTCCCTACAAGTGATATGATCCTGTCAAGGTCCAATTATTTCAAATATCTTTTGCAATGGATACAAGTGCCCAAATCAAGAATTGTCTCATATCTACATTGTGAAGATAATTTCAGCAAACTTAAAGACAATAATTTGGAGAGCACAATGAGCCCAGCACTTTATATTCAAGATGCAGCTATGGGCTGGAGTTTATTTGGATGGAAGACATAGCTTTTGGGCTAAAGAACCAATTGAGGCCCATTTTCTAATTTTCCATGAATTTCGTATTTAATTTTGTTGTAATAAGTTCATATGACTTTTCATATGTTCTAGGTCAGTTTTTAGTGTTTTAAGGCTTCCTGAACCATTGTGATGGTTGGTGAACCATTGTGATGGTTTGTGAACCATTGTGATGGTTAGTGGGGGTTTTATTTCTAGTGGAAATTTAATGCTTAGTGGGAATTCATTTCCTAATGGAAAGTAAAAGCTTAGTGGGAATTAATTTCCTAGTGGGAATTAATTGCTTAGTGGGAAGTTTAGAAGGAAGCCTAGCCTATAAATAGGGGAAACTTTGTAGCTTTAAAAAAAGTTGAATGATAATGAAATCTGAGTTTTCTCCATTTGTGAGAGCTTCCCTTGGTTCTTGGGCAAAGAACTGAATCTGATCTTATCAAGGCAACTTGTGGCGATCAATCCTATGACTTATCACTCACCTTCTCACCTATTTCTTGAGTGTGGCGTCAATATCATTCTTTAAAAGAAAACTAAAAATTGCTTCCTAAATCTGAATTTTCAAGGCGATCCATTTTCGTTTCCGTAATCATATCATTTGGTATCAGAGCTTAGGCTCCTTGAAGTTCAGGTTTGAGTTTTCTTTGTTTCAATCTATTTTTTTTTTTTTTTTGTTTAGTTCTTGTTCTTTAGTTCATCTTATTCTGTTCCATTTCTTTAAGTCTTCTTTTGTGTTCTTCTTTTGAGTTTTATTTCCTTTTCTTTTGTGATTCCTTGTTCTTCTTTTGTCTTTTCATTTCCCTTCATCTTCTTTGTGTTTCACATCAAATTTCTAGTTGAATTTTGAGTTCTGTCCAAAAAAAAAAAGAAGAAGAAGAAAGAAAGAAAGAAAGAAATTCGTGCGAAAAAAATTAAAAAAAAAAAGTTGCTAGAATCATTATATTCTGTTTGAAAAAAAAAAGTTGTGAAAAAAAATCTAAGAGGATTCAAGAGTGCATCAACAACCTGTTGCACAATCCAGTTTCTAAAAAAAAAAAAAAAAGGAAAACAAAGTTTTCTTTTGTGAATTGGAAGGACTCTATACTCTCTGTGTCATCTAATCTTGTGGTGTCTTTGTTCTTTATCTTTGTTGTGTCTATCCATCTTGTTCTTGTCATATTCCTTGTTTGCTTTTTGTTCTCTAAACTCTAAGTCACTTGATTGTTCCCCTTGCTGTCTTGAAAAAACATCATTGATAAGGTTCTCTCTTAAGAACTTACAAGAGGAAGTTGAGTGGTAAAAGGCAAGAGTGGTGAGATCATCATCGGGTAAAAGCCTTGATTGTGTGAAACACGAGTGATCCCATTATTTGAGTGAAATACTTAGTGAGTGGAGAGGATCCATATTTTTACTTGTTTGTTGTTTGAAGCTATGACTACTCATTGGGGCTTTAGTATGGATGAGTTGGAAAGGAGAAATGGGAGACATACAAAAAGGTGGAAAGAGTTAGAGGTTTTGAAGGTAAAGGTTCCAAGCTTCCAAGGAAGGAATGATCCCGAGGCTTACTTAAAGTGGGAGATGAAAATGGAGCAAGTGTTTGCATGCTACCAATATGGTGAAGAGGAAAAGGTTAAGGTAGCCGCTCTAAAGTTTAAAGATTATGCTCTTATTTGGTGGGACAAAGAAAAGAGAGATAGGAAGAGATTCAATGAAACCCCAGTGGAAACATGGTTGGAGATGAAGACCTTGATGAGAAAGAGGTATGTTCCTAGAGAATATCAAAGGAGACATATAGAAGAAGAGAGAAAAAGAAGAACTAATGAGAGAGATGAAAGGTTTGGTTGGAGGACCAAACAAAAGAGGGAGGGTATCTCTACTAGTGCTAGACTCACTAGATCTATTCATCCAACTAGAAGTAGGGAACCTGAATGTCTCATGTGTTTTGGAAGAGGGCATATGATCTCTCAATGCCCAAGGTGGGAGACATTGACAAAAGAAATAAAACAAAAAGAAAAAGAGAAAGAAAAGGAGAGAGAACTAGAAAGAGAAAAAGAAAAAGAAAAAGAATTGAGAGAAAAAGAATTAAAAGAAAGGGAGAGAAAAATAGAGAGAGAGAAAGAGTTAAAAGAAAAAGATATGAAAGAGAAAGAATTAAGAGAAAAAGATAAACAAAAGGAAGAATATTTTTGTTTCTACTCTAACCCATTGTTTAAATGTGATGATTCTCTTTTGAAGGAAATCAAAGCAGTGGTTCCAAAGGAGGAATGCAAAGTCATATGTTCTAACCCTTTGTTTGAAAATGATGATTCTGCTTTGAAGGGACTTGAAGAAGTGCTTGTAAAGGTGGAAAGCGAAGCATCAAATGAATATGAACTTGAGTTTTCAAAGACACTTGATGTTGCAACCAAGAGGCACTTGCCTTTCCAAGTGGTTGAAAAGATCAATGATAATGCTTTTAAACTTGAGTTTTATGGTAAGTATCAAGTCAATGTTACTTTTATTGTGGATGACTTAACCATGTTTGATGTAGATGATGAACTCGATTCGAGGACGAATCGTTTTGAAGAGGGAGGGAATGATATGATCCTGTCAAGGTCCAATTATTTCAAATATCTTTTGCAATGGATACAAGTGCCCAAATCAAGAATTGTCTCATATCTACATTGTGAAGATAATTTCAGCAAACTTAAAGACAATAATTTGGAGAGCACAATGAGCCCAGCACTTTATATTCAAGATGCAGCTATGGGCTGGAGTTTATTTGGATGGAAGACATAGCTTTTGGGCTAAAGAACCAATTGAGGCCCATTTTCTAATTTTCCATGAATTTCGTATTTAATTTTGTTGTAATAAGTTCATATGACTTTTCATATGTTCTAGGTCAGTTTTTAGTGTTTTAAGGCTTCCTGAACCATTGTGATGGTTGGTGAACCATTGTGATGGTTTGTGAACCATTGTGATGGTTAGTGGGGGTTTTATTTCTAGTGGAAATTTAATGCTTAGTGGGAATTCATTTCCTAATGAAAAGTAAAAGCTTAGTGGGAATTAATTTCCTAGTGGGAATTAATTGCTTAGTGGGAAGTTTAGAAGGAAGCCTAGCCTATAAATAGGGGAAACTTTGTAGCTTTAAAAAAAGTTGAATGATAATGAAATCTGAGTTTTCTCCATTTGTGAGAGCTTCCCTTGGTTCTTGGGCAAAGAACTGAATCTGATCTTATCAAGGCAACTTGTGGCGATCAATCCTATGACTTATCACTCACCTTCTCACCTATTTCTTGAGTGTGGCGTCAATATCCTTCTTTAAAAGAAAACTAAAAATTGCTTCCTAAATCTGAATTTTCAAGGCGATCCATTTTCGTTTCCGTAATCATATCAACAAGTTTCATCCCTACCACTAATACCTTTGTCACTTCTCCACACACATCTTCTACGGCCTATGTTTGCCTTCCATTTCCCCCACCCCCTATTATTACATCAGTTACTACACCCCAAGCTACACCTGTTTTTCCCCCGTTGTCTCATCCTTTCTCCAACTTGGCTTCCGCTTCTACACCCCACATTCGGCCTCCTAAATTGCAATTGGTTGTTTTTTATGGGACTGATCCATTAGATTGGTTGTTTCAAGCTGACCATTTTTTTTCCTTATACCAAATACCTTTTGACCAACGACTCTACATGGCTTCTTTTTATATGAAGGGTGATGCACTTAGTTGGTTTAAATGGATGTACCAGAACTCCCAATTTTCTGATTGGACCTCATTCACTCGAGCCTTAGAATCATCAGGCAGCTTTGTTCAAGCTGCGCCAATATGGGCCAGTCAGTGACTATCAGTTTAATTTTGAGCGAATTTGTAACCAAACTATTGGTCTTTCTCAGGATGTTATTCTCAATTGTTTTATTTCCGGGCTTATACCTGAAATTCGCAATGAATTGGTCGTTCAAAGACCAGGTTCTATCTCCCAATCCATTGGTTTATCTAAGCTAATTGAATCTCGAATTAAGGACTCCAAACCCAAAGTAGCTCGTTCCACCCAACACAACCCTAACCATTCCACACAATTCAACACCCCCAAATCTTCACCCTCCACAACTTCCTCAGACACTCCTTCTTCTATTCCCATTAAATAGGTCAACTCAACCCAATTACATGATTACCGTGCCAGGGAGTTATGCTTTAACTGTGATGAAAAATACATCTGTGGTCATAAATGCAGCCACAATCGTTTCCTCTTGCTCTTAATAGATTAGGACACCATTTCTACCAATGAAGAGACTACAAATTTAGACCAACCAAATCCATAGGACAACTCTAACATCCTTCATTTTCACCGTTCCCCTCAGGCAATTACCGGAACCCCTTCTCCAACTCTCAAATTTCAAGGGTTTATTGCTAATCTTCTGGTGACTATGTTGATAGATTCAGGGAGTTTGCATAATATTATTCAACCCAGAATAGCCTACCACCTTCAATTACTCATTACACCCACCCCTCCTTTCTCAGTGATGGTTGGTAATGGTGATCATATCCACCGTCAAGGGTTTTGTCCTACTGTCCCTATTCGATCACAGACAACCCTTTTTCACATTCCCCTCTATCTACTGCCTATTGAAGGTGATGATGTGGTCCTTGGAATTGAATGGTTGCGCACTTTAGGCCCTGTTATGGCCGACTTTTTAATCCCCCGCATTTCTTTTAACCATAACAACACTCCCTTAACTTTCCATTGGGATTCAACGACATTACCTACACCTACCTTATTTACTCAACTTTGCCATTTATGCCACCATGAATCAATTGCTTCCTTACACCTCATCACCTTTCATTCCCTCACCCCAAACCCCTCCGCCATTGATAACCTTGTTTCCATTACCCACCCAGACTCCCTACTCCACTCACTCCCACAACCCATTCAAGATATTATCCTCGCCCATTCCACTATTTTCCAACCTCCTCATGGTCTACCACCTCCCAGACCTCATGATCACCACATCCCACTGTTACCAAACACACCCCCAGTTAATGTCAAACCATATCGATATCCTTATGCTCAAAAAGAGGCCATGACCCAACTAATTAATGGCATGCTGAAAGAGGGGATTATCAAGCATAGCACTAGCCCTTTTTCGTCCTCGGTCCTTTTGGTAAAAAAGAAAGATGGTTCTTGGCGATTTTGTGTGGACTATCGTTCCTTAAACGTTGTCACAGTTAAGGACCATTTTCCTATTCCTACCATTGTTGAATTACTGGATGAGTTAGGTGCTGCTACTATTTTTACTAAGATTGATTTGCGCTCAGGTTACCATCAAATTCGGGTTATCCCTGAAGACACACACAAAACAGCCTTCCGTACTTCTGATGGTCACTATGAGTTTCTAGTCATGCCATTTGGTTTGACTAATGCACCATCCACTTTCCAGTCTACTATGAATGACCTCCTCAGACCTTATTTGCGTCGGTTTGTCTTAGTTTTCTTTGATGATATTTGTAACACCCTCTATTTTATACACATATATTATTTATTTAATTGTTTGATATTTATTTTTGATGAAAATCTAGATACTAATTCAAAAATTCTAAGAGATTTAATTTAATCAAAATTACAAATATTGTCTAGATTTATAACGAATTCGGAAATACAAAATATTAATTATTAATTATACTATACAAAGGAAATAAAATAAAGAGGAAAAATAAATAATTTAACTACATATAAAAAAATTATATTATAAGCATGTAAAAATGTTTAGAATATAATTTTTATGTTTTTAAGAATTTTTGGAGAATTTTTTAGATTCTCTAAATATTTATTTAAGTACTCACGGGTAACTTATAGAGCATAAAACAAATAAGAACACTAAATGAACTCTAAAAAATTATGAAAATATTACAGGAACATTATTATAAATAATAGAAGTGATCAGAAATGTTATTTTACAAAAACTGAAAACTTTTGAGCTATTATTTAAATTTAAGTACCTAAATAATAATAAGTAATCCAACTCAACTTCTTCTATTCTTCTATTTATTTATTTTCATTAGCAATCAAGTAGCCTAACTTGATTCCTTTGTTTAGTTAGTTGTAGATAAGTAACATAGTAACAGATAAAATTTAGAATTTTATTAATAAGATAAATCAAAAATTAAGAATTTTAATAACCACATATATTTTAACGTGTGCCACAAGCCAATGTGAATCAATAACTCTCATCCTCAGCCTTTTCTCTTTTGAGTGCACGACACATACACCATAAGTGAAAACTTTGAAATTCAAAATCTCTTCCTCTAATTCACACTCACGTGCTCTCCTTCACCAAAGATATTGGAAGCTGCTGCACCCTTTTCTTTTGGAGCTTGCTTGGAACTCTAGGAAGCTTGATGAAGCAACCCATCACCTCTCTTTCTCCTCTTTTCTCACGGTTCTACTTAAGGTAAGGGGGAGGGGGTTTGATTCTTATTTGTTAATTTGATCTCAAAGTGGGTTAAGAGTAGAGAGAAACCCCTTTATCTCTCTTTAATTTTCTGTTATAGCTTGTGTTTAAGTGCCTATTCAATTGATTTGAGTGTTGGAAATTTGTTCTTTTTCTAATTGGCTTTGATTAAATTTATCCCCTGTGGTGCGGCTGCTTTTGCTTTAGTGTTGGATTGAAATTTCTTTAGTTAGTTCTCTGTTTCTCCTTCCATTTGATTGTTACTATAAAAAGAATTAAAAGATATATATATATATATATATATATATATATATATATATATATATATTGGTTCTGTTGTGTAACGTGAGTTGAGAGGGAGATTGAATGCAATTTTAAAAGTTTAAAAGCTTGATGCTACACTCTAAAACGTGAAGTACTCTGTGTGTCTGTGTGTGTGTGTGTGTGTGTGTGTGTGGTACTGTTTCTCAAATTTCATGTGCATAATGCTCTATTTTATACAGATTAATGGGACATGACTTGAATTAAAATGTTGTTTGATAAGTTGCTATGAACCTTGAATAATTGTATGTCATCTTTCTTGTTAAAAATTGAAGAAACCCCCTTATTGTTTTGGGTGAGTGCTCGTGGTTTTGAGCAGAAAGGAGGATAAAAGTTCACTTGTTGGCTTTGGATACTCTTGATCTTTATAAATTAACTAATTTTCTGGTTTTACTTTGCTGCTAGAGTCCTCTGTTATATGGTGATTAGTGAAGATGCATAGGATTTAATGTTTAAGTTTTGTATAAACATTGGTGTAAATGATAGATAGATTAAATTCTGATTTACTGTTACTTGTTTAGAATTTAATAAAAGATGCATAAACATGAATCTGGGTAAACTGATATTATAACTACTTAGGCATGAAAATAGTGATTTTGAATTCATATTAGTTCAGTTTTTTTTTTAAAGCAAAAAGTGACATGCAGAGACAAAGCAAGGACTAAGATCCCAACTAGGTTGGCCCCAAAGCCTTACAAATCTACTACAGTACACAAATATCCTATAAAAAGGAAGAGAACAAAAGCATGGGGGGACATTAACCAAGACCCATGTACAATCATCTAAACCTATAGTTGGGAAGTCCATATCTATTTCGGAAAAAATCTTCCCTAATAAAAGGAGGAATTAAATCCCACCACAAAAAATTTCCCTAATATTAGTTAAGTTATATAGTAATGAGAAAACAAAAATGATTAGCTAATGGTATATATGTAGCACGTGAGGAATGAATTAGTGAGTATTAGAATGTGTTTTAAAAATGTTTTTGATTGATTAAGTCTTGTTTAGCTTCTAGCTAGCAACTCTCAGCTCAATAAAATCTAAAATGAGATTATAGTGGTTTCTATACTTTTATTCACTGACAGTTGATCTTTCTTTGTTTAAAGTACAAAGCTAAAGAATTGAAATGGAATTTGCTTAAATATATTCTACTGCTACTCATATAAGAAATGATTTGAAGTTGAGTATATTAAATGAAAAAGGAAGAGTTAAAAGTTATCAACTTAATAATAATAATAATAATAATAATAATAATAATAATAATAATAATAATAATAATAATAATAATAAGATAAGTGAAAATAATGATATAGTGAGTTGTCTCATAAAATTTAAAAGAGAACAAGACTAGAATGTTCTAGTTAGGGTGAAGCTTTGTCATAAAATATAATAAAATTGAGAATAAAATTATGAATTATAATTTTTTTAAGAGTGAGTGATGGTGAGGAAGGATGAAAGAGCACATGAGAGTTGTGTGTAATTTGATTTAAATATCTTTATTCTTGTAGTGGATTGATTTCACTTGATGAGTATTTTATAATGATTTGTTTTGTATATTAAGAATTGATATTTGATAAATATATTGAATTATTGCCTTTGGCAAAGAGAATTGATTGATAGATGGTAAGCTTGAAAGCTACATATAATTGACCAAAAAGCTACGATGAGGAAATTTAGAATATTAGATATTATGGATGATTTTGATGATTATATTATGCTGTGAATTGACTACCAGGTTTCTGTTGTGATTTGTTTCCATACCTTTTGAAAAGGGGTATAAGGGAAAGTATCGAAAAATAGAGGAAACTCTGCCGAATTTTTCGAAGGGATTATGAAACTTGAGATTAGATAAACTCTCTTAGTTATAATATGTATTTTATAAATATATATTTATATATTTATATATATATGTATAATTATGAGGTTATTAGTATGGGAATTGACTATTGAATATTACTACAATTGGTTTAGCATCTTCCTTTTGAGCGGCTATTAAGCATAAGGCACTTAGTTATATACAAAAGGAAGGTATTATGGTATGGAATTCTTGGCTCCCAATTATCTCCCCAAATATATGAAATTAGTATTGATTATTAGTATTGGTTGAGCATCTTCCTTTTGAGCGACTATTAAGCATAAGGCACTTAGTTATATACAAAAGGAAAGTATTATGCTATGGAATTCTTGGCTCCCAATTATCTACTCAAATATATGATATTAGTAACGGGGTCACGTTACGGACCATAGTAATATATGAGATTAGTAATGGGGCCATATTAAAGGCCGTAGTAATATATGATATTAGTAACAGGGGCTGTGTTACGGGCCATAGTAATATATTAAATTAGTATTGGGGTCGTGTTAAAGGCCATAGTACCTATGATGAGTAAAGGGATGTTATCTCCCAATCATTTCTCTAATATTTTAGTTCCTTGATGAAAGGTATCAAGGGTATAGTGTGTGTACATATATATATATACATATATATATATATATATATATATATATATGAGGAGGGATCAAATTACACCGGTGTAACTTTAAAAGAGTTACACCATTTTAATAACTTGATATAGAATGAAATTTTTATCAACCCAACCATTGAATTATATCTACATATTACCAAGATTGTTTGTGTCAAATTTTGTCAAAATTGAACAACAATAAGAAGGTAATCAAATGATCCATATTTTAGTATATTTTGAAAAGTTTATATTACGTCGATTTTAATCTATATGAATGGGGTAGCAAATATTTTTGGATTAATTTGAAATTTTGTATACATGATCTATGTGAAAGGAACTTTCAATCCAATGGTGGGTTTTAAGAAAACAACATCCAGTTGAAAGTTATTGAATAGTGTAATAGTTGTTTAAGTTACACCGGTGTAATTTGATCCCTCCTCTCTCTCTCTCTATTAGATATATATATATATATATATATATATATATATATATAGTGATTATTATATTTGTTTGAGACTCTGACACTGCACTTTGTGATTTCAAATTATAAGAATCATAAATGCCTCAGTCCTTCTTTCTTTCTCTTCTTTGTATGATACGTTGTTATACGCGAATAGCAAACGATGGCTGTGCACATGGACTTGCATTTGGACTCTCTGGATCCGATGGCTGACTTGAGGTTGTTAATCATGAAGCTGAAGACGAGGCCACAGAGAATGATCCGTCCGCTAGATCAGACTAGAAGGGTTGATTAATGGGGTAGATTCTAGAAGGTAGTATGACTGCTCTGATTAGAACATTTTTCCCTTTTTGACTATATATATAGGAAGGCTAGAATCAAAACTTTTTGTTGTATGTATATTCTTAGTTAGTTAGTAGGCATGCTTTTTGAAATATTTGTGATAGTGGAAAGTATTCTATGACTCAATACACTAGTACTTTTATTTGGTGTATAATATTGCCACACACAAGGGTATTGGCTATGATACAATAGTTTTATTTATATTACTTTTATTTTAATTTTCATGAGATACATGTTTTAAAAAAAATACTCCTATTTTCTACCTAAGTGATAAACACATAAGTATATTTTTTTACTAAAATATCAAGAATTTAAAATAAATTTTGGGTGTTACAATATTCTTATTTATAGCCCTAATTTTTTTGTTCACTTAGATCATTTGAAGCTCATTTTTAACTTGCTTACTACTCACCAATTTTTTGCTAAATTTTCTAAGTGTACTTTTGTGGCTTCGATTGTGCATTATTTGGGCCATATGATTTCGGTCAAGGGTGTGGCCCCTGATTCAGACAAAGTGCAAGCTATTCTTGACTGGCCTGAACCACGTTCTCTCACGGCCTTGCTCAGTTTTTTGGGCTTAACTGGATTTTATCGTAAGTTTGTTCGTCACTATGCCACTCTCGCCACTCCTCTCACCGATTTACTTCGTTCCAATACTTTTACATGGGCCCAAAGGCAGCTATGGCCTTTACAAAATTAAATAATTACATGGCTTCTCTTTCTGTGTTGGCATTACCAAACTTTTCTGAACTCTTTGTGCTGGAGACCAATGCTTCCGTCGTGGCCGTGGACGCCGTTTTGTCTCAAATGGGCATCCTCTTGCCTTTTTCAGCAAGAAAATGTGTCCCCGTTTGCAAGCTTCTTCAGTTTACATCAGAGAGATGTACGCCATTACTGAAGCTGTGAAGAAATGGCGTCAATATCTCTTGGGCCATCACTTTCACATCTACACTGATCAGAAAAGTTTGAATACATTACTGTCTCAAACAATACAGACAGCGGAACAACATAAGTGGACGACGAAGTTGCAAGGATTTCAGTTTGAAATTTTTTACAAACCTGGCAAGGCTAATGTTGTTGTTGATGCACTGCCTCGCAAGTTTTTGGACGAGCCTCCCATGTTTGCCTCAATTTCTTCACCCATTCCATCTTTGCTTACTACATTACAGTAGTACTATGCTTCATCTGAGGCCGACAAAGAGCTGGTTCGACAATACTAGACAGATGATAAGATGAAGGCTATGTTTACTTTCACTAATGGATTACTGTATTTCAAGGATAGACTTTTTGTACCTGACCACACTGATTTGCGAGCTACATTGTTGAAAGAATTCCATTCCACTCCAGTTGCTGGGCATTTAGGATTGAAACCCACTTTGGCTCGCTTGGCGGCTTCTTTTTATTGGTCGGGATTGTATCAAGATACTAAAGTGTTCATCAGAAATTGTTCTGTTTGCCAACAAAGTAAATATGTCCCTGCAAAGAAACAAGGTTTGTTACAGCCTCTGCCAATTCCTAATCAAAATTGGGAAGACCTGAGTATGGATTTCATTACTCACCTTCCGAACTCATATGGGCACAATGTCATCGGGGTGATCTGTGACAGGTTGACTAAATAGGCCCATTTCTTGGCATTACCTGCTAAGTTCTCTACTCCTACCATTGCTGCCCATTTTTCTGTGGAGATTTGCCGACTCCACGATGTGCCCAAATCCATAGTCTCGGATCGCGATCCAGTCTTCCTCAATGCATTCTGGAAAGAACTTTTCAAATTACAGGGCACAGTTCTCAAATATAGCACAACTTACCACCCAAAATCAAATGGTCAAACTGAAGTTTTGAGTAGAGGACTACAAGCTTACTTACGTTGCTTTGTCAGTGATCAACCACGGCTTTGGTACAAGTTTCTCCACCTAGCAGAACTTTGGTATAATATCGCCTATCATTCTGCTATCCAGACCACTCCTTTTCAAGCTCTTTATGGTCGGCCTCCTCCCAAACTCGCTGACTATGTTCCGGGCTCTTCCACTATTGAGTCTGTCGATGCCTCCCTGCAAAAACATCACCAGATTTTAATAAAGTTGAAGGAAAACTTGAAGAGAACTCGCCAACGTATGGCGGACCAAGCCAATAAACATAGATCCGATCGTACCTTCACTCCTCATGATTGGCTTTGGCTTAAACTCCAACCATATCGTCAACAAACTGTATCGCGGAGGTCCTCCCAGAAAATCGCTCGTCGCTATTTTGGGCCTTTTCGCATTCTCCGTCGGATTAAGGAAGTGGCTTATGAACTACACCTTCTGTCCTCCTCCCGAATTCACCCTGTCTTCCATGTTTCACTTCTTTGCCCATACCACGGCCCATCCTTGACCACACCATTGCACCCTTTACCCTCTGACTTGTTGCATTCCACTAAACCTCCATTGTAGACTCTTACTTTGGAACCTCCGGTTTCTTCCCCAAACCCTTCGATTACCAACACCACTGAACACAAACTAAGTGACCACGTGAGTGTTTCTCCTTTAACTGCACTTCACTCTTAATCTCTCACTTCTCACTTTCCCATCATACCTTTGAACCATTTAGATCCATCTCCCACTTTTCCCAAGGCCTTTCAACACCACACGATCTTTGTACATCTATTCCACCTGTCCAATCCACTCCAAAAGTCGTGTGCCTTTCAGCTGGATCCCAACGTTCCCCTCTCCTAGTTGACCGTGCCATTAAATCCCCTCAACAAACACAACCTTTTTCTCATAAGCACCTTCCACCGTTGGTTGATCACTCATCAACGGTCATCAGTCACTCCCCCTCTACCACATCACCAATCCGTGACTCACCCATTCATTACACCCACCGCCACAATTCACATGCCTCTTTGGATTCTTCTATGGATCCTAATCCTTCCAACTTTGAGGACAAAGTGGCTTCTGGAGCATATGGTATTGATAGTGGGCCTCCACTTGCTAGGCCCAAAAGGAAGACACAACAATCAGTTTGGCTGAGGCATTTCGTTTAAATTTCTGTTAGTTTAATTCAATTGACTTTTATGAGACTGTTATTATTTTAGTTGTTTGTTATTGTTGTTGTTTGGGCCTTAGTGGGCTTGTCTTGTATTCCATACCCTAGTATATGAAGGACGGTATGTGTGAAAACTAGGGTAAGAAGAATGAATGAATGAATTGAGTTATTTTCCTTTTATGTTTCTGCCGTCATTTATGGTTTTCCCTTTGCTCTATCGTTCTTAGCATAGTAGTAGCTTCATCCTAACACTCACCATTCATTTCCTTGAAATCTAATGGTTGTAATGAGTAACTAATCCTAACCATTAGATTTCAAGAAAATGAATGGTGAGGATAAAGAGTAACTTTCTTAGACTTACTCTTGGAGTAAGTGGATCTACTTATTCCAAAAGTAAGTGGATCTAATGGTTAATTAATATTAGTTACTCATTACAACTATTAGATTTCAAGAAAATGAATGGTGATGATGAAGAGTAAGTCTCTTATACTTACTATTGGAGTAAGTGGATCCCTCCTCATATATATATATATATATATATATATATATATATATATATATATATATATATATATATATATATAGTGAGAGGGCTTATCTTATATGAGAATGAGAGGAATAAATATTGATTACTAGATCTTATTTGAATGCTGCTGCCAAATGGTGCGCTCAGAAGCATCTACTTGTAACGAAGCCACTAAACCAAACTGTATGTCATGAAACGGTGACATTCCGCACCCAACTTTGGTTGTCAAATGTTCGTGTTTACTCATATTACTGTGTGGTGAATTAACTAATCCAATAATGTCTACATCAGCCCACTAAAAGAAGTTTAAGGAATGACCTATGTGGTCATTTAAGCTTAGGAGATTTCTTTTTATTTTGGGGGAAACGAATACAACAAGTGTTGTTTTGTTTAATTGTTATAAAAAAAAAAAAAAGTGTTTTCTTTAATTTAAGACCCTGCATTAATGTTCAATTTTAATTTGGCTACATTTTAAGAAAATTAGAATAGTCATACAATTATGGCTGAAATGAAATAATATAAATTTGTTATGATGCTCCAAGAACATATAATAATTTATAATATTTAGTTCTAAATTTTTTTTATTGAATTTAATCTATGAATAAATTGAAATAAGAAAGGTACAAAAGAACAGAAAGGTCGTAAAAGAAACAGTTGGAGGGGACCGTCTCATTATACTTTGTCTTGTTCTAGACGAAGTGTCATTGGAATTGTTTTGGTAATTGGAGCCCTTAACACCCATTTATATGGCCCAAACTTGAAGGCACCTTTTGGATCTAAACATTCATATTAAGTGTTTGAAAGTGAAAGAACCTAGTGCTTTTCATAATGGTATTCAACTAGTTGAGCTTGAGCCAGACAAATTAAAGTCAAGTTCCACTCTTTCAAGTCTTGTCCATTATAACAATTTGCAACAAGAAACTCCCAGTCACGTTCTAGGTCTTACAGTTGGTTTTCACACTTCATTTACTGAGGAGGAGGAATTCATTTACTCCAAGAGTAAGTATAGGAGACTTACTCTTCATCCTCACCATTTATTTTCTTGAAATATAATGATTAAGATTAGTTACTCATTACAACCATTAGATTTCAAAAAAAATGAATAATGAGAATGAAGAGTAAGTCTCCTATACTTACTCTTGGAGTAAGTGGATCCCACTCTCTCTCTATATATATATATACACTAGTACATGTATCCCATGCAATGCTCGGGGTCAATTTTTTTGTGAGATAGCGTAATTTTTTTTAATTTGTATGTAACAATAAATAAACAAATTTATATACACAGTTTAAAAATATTTGATATATTAATCACATTTTAAGAAAATGTTTATTATTAATAAGATTTTATAATTACTAATTTAACTTTAACTATTTCTAATTTCAAAAGGTATTTATAATAATTTTAAAGTTTAAACTTTCAAGAAGTCAATTATAACAAATTTTAAATAATTAAAATTAGTAAATATAAATTTAATTATTTAATCCCAACTATTATCGGTTTCAAAAAAGCATTTATTGTTAAATAAAATATAACTCGGAGCAAGGAAAGTAGAGAGAAAAGTAGAGAATAAGAGGAAACTAGAGTTTAGAGAGAATTATAATTGTGTATATTCTTTCCAAGAGAAGTAACCTATTTATAGATACAAGAGATAAATAAAAATAAGGAAAGATCATAAAAGATAATACAAAAAGATATGGACAGCCATAAATAGATTATTCATAACACTCCTCCTTAGATGTCCATTATTTAAGAATGTGCATCATTAAAACCTTACTAGGAAAGCCCTGTGGGATAAAAACCTAGTGAAAGAAAAAGAATACATCATCCTTCAATACGTTATCACCTGCCTCATTAAAAACCTTGCCAGGAAAACCCAATGGGATAAAACCATGGCGAAGGAAAAAAGAGTGCAAAACGTATTTATTTGTCCCCCTCATGCAGACAATCATCTTTAAGATGAAGAAATCCATTCTTGTTAGTCAGTTGGTTAAAAGTCTTCCTTGACAATGACTTTGTAAAGAAATCTACTAGATTCTCACACGAACGAACTTATTGAACATTTATCTCACCATTCTTTTGGAGATCATGAGTGAAAAAGTAGAATATGCTTTGTTCTATCTCCTTTGATGTATCATTCTTTCAATTGAGCAATACATGTAGTATTGTCTTCACATATGATCGTCGATGCCAATTTTCCTGAAGATAAACCACAAGTTTCTCGTACATGTTGAATTACAAATCTCAACCAAACACATTCGCGACTTGTCTCATGTAAGGCTAAAGTTTCAACATGATTAGAAGATGTTGTTGTTATGGTTTGTTTCACTGACTTCCATGAAATGGATGTACCATCGCATGTAAACAAAATATCCTATTTGTGATATACCATTACGAGGATCTGACAAATATCTTCTAAAATAATGAAGTACATGCTTAACTTCATTCCAATGTCTTCATATAAGTGAAGAACTATATCTTGCTAATATATTTACAACAAATGCTATATCAGGTCATGTATAATTAGCAAGATATTCCTACAACACTAAGATATGGTACTTCAGGACCAAGTAATTCTTCATCCTTTTCTTAAGGTCTAAAAGAATCTTTATCCACATCTAAAGACCTTGCAACCATTGGAGTGCATAATGGATGTGATTTGTCCATATAGAACCTTTTTAAGCACTTGCACAAAAACACCTTTATTTAAATACTCAATTTGCAATCCCAAGTAGAACTTTGTCCTTGTTAGATCCTTCATCTCAAACTCTTTCTTTAAGCAATCAATAGCTTTTGGAAGCTCTTCAGGAGTTCCAATGATGTTTTTGTCATCTACATAAATAGCAATTATGGCATGGGTCTTTTCATAAAAACACAAGAACAAATAGGATCATTTTTATACCCTTCTTTTAACAAATACTCACTGAGACGATTATACCACATGCGTCCTGATTGTTTTAATTCATAGAGAGACTTATTCAATTTTGATTGAGTAATCTTCTCCAAAACTTGCATTGCTGGGCAAATTAAATCCTTCGGGGAGTTTTAAATGTCATTTTCCAAAGAGCCATACAAATTGGCTGTAACAATATTCATTAGATGTAAATTGAGTCCTTCATGAGCAACCATTAAATATTAAAAAATACTTACGTCCACTACAGGTGGATATGTCTCTTTAAAATCAATATTGGATCTTTGTGAAAACTCTTAAGCAACTAGTTGTGTTTTGTATCTCACAATTTCACCATTCTTATTTCGCTTTTGTACAAAAAACCCATTTGTTTCCAACTGGTTTTACATCTTCAGGTGTATGGACTACAGGTCCAAAAATAATTTGCTTAGCAAGCGAGTCTAATTCTACTTCAATAGCATCTTTCCATTTTGGCCAATCGTTTCTTTGTCAACAATCTTTAATGGCCTTTGGTTCTTGATCCTCAATATCATTTATTACATTTAGCGCTATATTATATGCAAACACTTCGTCAACGTTGACTTCATTTTGGTTCCATCGTAATCCATTCATGACATAATTTGATATCTATTTATTTTCTCTAATTTCAGGTACCCGAGTGCTTCTGGAACTAAAATATTAATTATGTCAAAAATCTTTTAAAGTTTTCATAACCTCAATTTGGTCATTTAACTTTTTAGCTCCATTTCTTAATTGAGGATTTTTATCTTTGGAACCAACGGGTCTACCAGGCTTCATGCGTACCACGCTTCATATGTGTTTGAGACTCGTTTTGCAATTATACATTGTTCAACAGGGACATCAAATTTTATTGGAGCATTAGCAGTTAGTACATATGATTAAGCCATTCTTTTGGCTAAACATTGTAAATGAATTATCTTTTGAACTTTTGGTTCACATTGTTTTGTTCGAGGATCGACTGCATACTATCTCCCCCTCATGTTGGGAAAACTAATTCAAAATAACAATTGACACATCAATTCATTTATTGTTGATGATTCAACATATTTTATTACATATGGAGATTCATACCCAACATATATTTCCATCCTTCTTTTAAGACTCATCTTAGTGTGTTGTGGTGTAACAATTGGAATATACAACACATCCACAAATTCTCGAATGGAAAATATTAGGTTGCTCACCAAAAATCAATTTCAAAGGGGAGAACTAATTATAACTTGTTGGCGTGATGCAAATCAATACTACAACATGCAAGATTGCATGTCGCCAATAAGACATTGGAAGTTTTGATCTCAAGAATAATGGTCTTGCAAAACTTTAGATATTTACTAAGTGATTCTGCAAGTCCATCTTGTGTATGAACATGTGCTACAGGATGTTCAATATCAATTTCAATAGACATACAATACTCATTAAAAACATGAGATGTAAACTCACCAGCATTATCAAAATGGATTTCCTTAATTGGATAATCAGGAAAATGAGCTCTTAGTCGAATTAATTGAGCTAACAATCTCGTAAACGTCTGGTTACGAGTTGGCAACAAACAAATTAACATGTGACCATCTAGTTGATGCATCAATTAAAATCATAAAATATCTAAATGGTCCACATGGTGGGTGTATTGGTCCACAAATATCACCCTGTATCCGTTCTAAAAATGGAATGGATTCATTTCTAATTTTCCTTATGATGATCTAATTATCAACTTCCCTTGGAAACAAATAGTACATAAGAAATCATTGGACTGAAAAATATTCTGGCTCTTCAATGGGTGTTCACATGAATTTTCAAATTTTTTTTTGCATCATAATAGACACGGTATGGCCCAACTGGTCATGCCAAACAACAAATTTATTTTGATTCGTAAACTTCTGGTTTACGACACTATGCTTTTCCATTGTACTAATACTCACGTAATACAAACCATAAGAAAAGACATGTAATTTTTCCAGTACACAATTAAGTCTCATGATATAATATTTCACATTATTTGTTTTAATAGACAGATATCCTTGAAACTTAACAAGTTTCTATGAGACTTAGGAGAACAAAATACATTTTTAATGTGTAACTTTGTTTCTCCAAATAATAATATATTAGCTCTTCCAGAGCCTTCAATTGTATTTGTAGTACCAGAAATAATACTAACATTGACTTCTCGCATTTTACTAAATAAGAGAAAATTTTATTATTCTGCATAGAAACAAGGAGTATAATAATCAATGAGAGAGAATCTAATAAATTGTAATCAACTTGAAATTGAAATCGTTTGTCGATTAATAGATATTGAAATGTAATGTAATTTCAAAATAATTTGAAATATTCAAACCACAAATAATAAGCACTGATTATATTTAATAAAAATGGTAACATTGACAACAATGATTAAAACTTATATATAAATACATAGGTTGATACTTTCACTTCAAGGAATGGAGCAATTTCAATCAAACGAGTCTTATAATTTTTTATTTTTTATTTTTTTTATCAAAACTTATTATTTTGTTCAGTCATTAGGAGATACAAAAACATAAACTATTTCTCAAATCATTTTTCTTGATATTGCTGCTGCAGGAGCACATAATGTGTATGCAAAAGGTATATATTTCAATTGCGTAAATGCACCATCTAATTGAAGTGTTGAAATCAATTAAATTATAATATATAGTATTCAAGCTTTTCAATCAAGTAGTGGTTTCTTTTTCCTTTGCCTCCAATACAAAATTTGCAAGCCAATAAAATTTCATGCACAAACTGAAAATACTTTTTGGGTTTCGTTTCATGCACAAGGTTTTTAAAGTTTTAATGTCAATTTTTCAGTTGCATGTCATAACACTACCAATATCAATGATTGAAAACAGAATAATAAATGAAATCACACAAGCAATTAATAATAAGAAATCATCACCATAGATCCATTTGAGGATTGTTGCAATTGAAATAAAATTCAATACCATAGTGCATCTAATTTGAAAAAATATTCAAATCCATTGAAAATAAAATACTGGATCGAGGCTAAGAACATAACATACCAAATGCACCGATTCCACAAGTATAATATAATGATTGAAACCGTTATACCATTCACAAAACATTGACTGATTATCATTGCGTTATTATAAAGTATATGTATTAAGCTATTTCCTTTAATGTGTGCAAAGAAATCAATTAATGAAAACATGGAAAAACTAACCCCCGATCCAATCAATGGATTTAACCATGTTTATACTAATAATATAAAAGAATTCAACAATGGTCAATGTACAATGTACACACCATTAGTAGATCCAAAAACACTAAGAAATTAACATAGACCATCGGGTCTTTAAAGCCAAATATAATGCCTTTGAGAAATTAATCACACGAAATGTATTGAACCGTTGCGAATTGCTGGAATCGATTGTTTTCAAAATAAAATCAAAAGCCTTGAAATGCATATGTTTGCGAATCTCAACCAGCCGCCATATTTAATTATAACAACATTAATTGCAACAGATAAATCAAATAAAAATAGAAAAATAAGATAATCATATGTGCATGATTGAGTTATAATAAAACTCATATGGCCTCAACCATTATGGCATTATTTACTCACTTCTGGTGAAAAAAATATTCCTTTATTTTTACTTTTGTATTATTTTCTCACTTCTGATGAGAAAATATTCTAAAGAGGCGTTGATATCAACAATAGATAGATTAACTTTCAAAGTAAACAATAAAATAGATAGATTACGTTACAAAATATTTTGACCAAATGTCAAGTAGTACACCTAAACTTCAGGAGGTGCAGCATTGAGAGACAAATAATAAAGTCAAGAAGAAAAATTATTCGCACTACTTTCCCACTTCTAGTAAGAAAAATTATTTTCACTTTTGCATTATTTTCTCACTTCTTGTGAGAAATTATTTTTGTAAAGAAATATAACCAGTTCAGAGTTTTCAGGACTCTCAAATAATTTCCTTCTTTGATAGTCTTCAAGACTCTCAAATGATCAATTTCGCAATTACGTAAATAGAACACAAATATTTTACCAAACACATAGTATAGATAATGAAATTAGAGAAAGAGAAAATCTGACCTTGAAATATGGATTTGAAAGAACAACTTTCTCCAATCAAATTATTTATAAGACTTTTTCTTGCAGGTTGCAATACCAATTATGGATGACCCATGGAAGAAAGACAATCGTGCTGATAACGTGTTAAATAAAATATAACTCGGAGCAGGGAAAGTAGAGAGAAAAATAGAGAATAAGAGGAGATCAAAGTTTAGAGAATTATAATTGTGTATATTCTTCGAAGAGGAGTAGCCTATTTATAGATACAAGAGATAACTAGGAAGTTACAAAAGATAAATAGAAATAAGGAAAGATCATAAAAGATAATACAAAAAGATATGGACAGCCACAAATAAATTATTCATAATATTTTTTGAAAATTTTAAGAATGCATTTATTTATGGTCTTCAAAAAAGAGAGAGAGAGAGAATGCATTTATAATAATTTTTCAAAAAATTAAAATTAGTAAATTTGAAATTACTGATTCAACAAAAAAAAATTCATTTATAATTTCTTTTACTCCCTCCATCCTATACTACTAGTCGTGTAAAAAGAAAAAATAAGTCCCAAAATAATTGTCATTTTAACTTTTCAATGTAAATTGATTACCTTTTTCCACTTATATCCCTTATAATATTAATGATAGACAAAATCTATAAATGAATTAATGATGATAAAGTTAATTTTGTAAAATTACTATTCTCTTTCATCTATTTATCTATTTATTAGTTTTTTTGCTTTGTGTAAAAAAATCTAGGATGACAAATATTATGGGACGAAGGGAGTAAATTGTTTAAAATATCAAGAAAACATTTCTAACAATTTTAAATAATTAAAATTAATACTTTTGAGTTTAATTATTTAATGTCAAATATTAATATTTTGAATAAGCATTTATAACATTTTTTAAAGTTTAAAATTTTAAAAAATAATTTATAGAAACTTTTAAATAACTAAAGTTATTAAATTTTAACTTAACTATTTAATTTTATCAATTTCCAGTTTCAATAAAGTATTTGTAATGTTTTTTAAAAATTTAAAATTAAAAAAAACATTTATAACAAATTTCAAATAATTAAAATTAGAAAAATTTAATTTAATTTTATAATCTCAATTATTCAGTTACAATAACATTTTTTAAAAGTTTAAAGTTTCAAGAAAGCATTTATAAAAGATTTAAAATAATTAAAAATATTAAATTTGAAATTACTTATTTATTCCCAATTTTTCTTAGTTTCAAAAAATATATATTATAACATTTTCTAAAAGTTTGAAATTTTAACAGAAGTTTAAAAATGACAAAAGGAAAAGAGTAGAATATAAGTAACTGATTTGCTGCTACATATTGTAGGCACATGAATTTAGATTTCTTCACCTTTTCCAATTGAGAACTTAATAAACATTAATAATGAGAAGTCACGGACCTTTTCAATTAACAAATAACACATATCAACTTGTAATTCAAAATCATCAATCACATCTGAATAAAAAAAAAAAGATAATCAGTGACTTAAAATGGAAACCAAACTTTTAAACCAGACTTGTAATTCATCTAAAAAAAGATAATCATCAATCACAATTTGTAATTCAATTTTTTTTTTCTTCTCTTTTCTAAATGAATAATTATTTTATAAAATAGTTTTTAAAGACAAAATAACCAAATCACAATCAAACACATCCTTGAACACAAAAATGGATACAAATGGAGCATGAACCTCCATACAAAGGTAAAAATGCACTCAGCTGTTCTGATTTTTAATAAAATCAAAGTTTAGGCAGGCTGCAGATTACAATCACAATCCCATTCATCTAGTATACATATAATAGCAACCATCACCACTCTACTCTTCAAGATTAAGCTTATATCTTTTCCTTACACAACCATTTGAAACTTGATAATGCATTTGTTCCACGACTCCTAGATGATTCAGTGTTCAATTCAGTTGGCTGATTACAGGTGTGGCACACTAATCTTTAAGCAACTCATCTACCTTATTTAACCAAATGTCATAAATATCAGGGGAGAACAGAACAAAGTGGACCTGAAATAAACATTTAAACGTAATTACATATTCTAAAACCCTAATCACAGAAACATCAGTTAGATACAAAATTTATCAATCAAACTCCAACCTTTCAAATAAAGCAACAGGTTGCCTTGCCTCATCTCATAATTCTATATAGTATTTACAGGTGTAAGGATATTTGGAACCACAAAATTGGGAATTGATTTAAATAAATGCTATCTTTCCTGAACAGTTTACACAACAGGAATTTATTTGATTTTTCAACGAAATATATTTGAAAAGTTCTGAAATAGGAATTAACATGACTTTGAAATATTGTAAAGTTATTTAAAAAGAATATTTGATTTTTGAAAACATTTTGATTTCTGTTCTATATATCTAAAATTCCACTCAAATCTGGTTAGTTTTGACTGGATTTAATTACTAAATCATATCAAATAAATTCCACCTTTCAGTGATTCCAAACAGTGGAATTGAAGTGATCATAGGGCAGCACTAGGGTCTTAAATTTGTCAAACTTCAATGAAACTCAAAGGCATACCCGCAGTCACATCTAATTGGAAATGTTACCTTTTTATTAAAAGTGCAAATTGAAATGTATATTTATTCATATCAAAATTCAGACCAAATATGTAATGTCTTACCTCCTTAAAGTCATTTGGAAACTCTTTGATGGTAGAAATTGCCACTGTAGCAGCTTCATCATATGGGTAACTGAAACAAAGCGGCATTATACACTTGTAATGAAAGTGTTGGGTCTACTAAAAAATCAAAGGGAGCATTAGATTTGAGAGCCAACAGATTGAGATTATTTGGTTTGAGAACAGATTATATTAGTCATCATAACAAATAGCATGGCTATCATATCATATTAAATAGACAGGTATATTTGTTTATGAATTTTTTGAGTATGTTTTGTTTTGTTCCAATGATCAAACTTTTGAAATGAATAGCCATGATGGAAAATAACTTTGCTTAGGATTCCATCATGAAAGACAATTACATCTCAGGCTATGCCGCTAACCTTTAGTTTCACACTAGTCTTCTCATGCCACATGACCAATATTGATGATCAACATATGAAGAATGGGTAAATTAGAATGGCAAGGGGGTGTTTGTTAGCATAAACCTACCCATAGACACCACATGATATGGCTGGGAATGCTATATACCGAATGTTGTTTTCTTTCGCAATCCTCAAAGTATTCCTGGAAATCAATTAGACAATACAAATGTCTCAATCAAGTGTAATGACAATGAACCAAAACACAAAATGAAATATAGAAACTCGTTCTAATTCAAAGACGATGAAAAATAGCTGCACAAGCACATCTTTAAAAAGACTACCTGTAAGCACTGGCCAGAGAGGCAGCAGGGTTACTATCAGCACTGTAGATTGGGCCAACAGTGTGAATAACATGAGAAGCAGGTAGCATAAAACCACTGCACATTAAAAACTACAAGGTCAATGAGAGACAAGCAGAGCTTGTTAAGGTGATTTTAGCTTTCGTAAACAGGCTTCAATTTCTAAAAAACAAAGACCAAACTGTTTCAATTCAAAAAGTATTTTGATAAGCACATCCGCATGTGCTAAAGTAGAAGAACTCACGGTGTGATCCTTGCTTCCCCTGTTGGGCACCGAACTCCAGGCCTAACTTCAGGGACAGTGCGGCATGCTTCAACAAGTTGTGGGCCTGCAGCCCTATGTATAGCTGAAAGCAGGGGTCACACCCATTAAAACAAGAGAAATGCCAGTAACACACTATCTCACTCTTTCTAACACACTCTCTTAGACTAAAATTTGATGGAAATCACGTGTGGATCCCCTTCTTATTTAATGAAGCTCGCTCATAATTTTGTAAATTTCAATAAAGTTTAACAAGAATAATCCATCAACTAAAGTACTACTCTCCTAAATATTCTATAAAGTCTCCAAAGTACAAGGGAGTCTAGCTCAGTTGGTTGGACAGGATACGTGAGTATTGTTGGTAGTATCTTCGATTTTTACGAATAAAAAAAAAAAGTCTCTAAAGTAAAATAATTATATAATTAATTCCTTGAGTATTAGAGATCATGTTACATAGTCTCTTAAATATTGAAAAATACTTCAAATTAGTCCCTCAATGTTAGTAAAATATATATCAACACAGAGACTAAAATGTCAATACTTTAGGGACCATTTATATAATTTAGTACAAAAGTTAATACATTGATAATCTATTCTTTTAACTAACAGGAGGAGAGAGTGTGACAGAAGAAGTGCATTAGACAGTGCAGCACCGCTCAACAAGAGAAATAAATGCTTTCCATTTTTTACTACCAAATTAACTGTATATAAAGCATTATCCAAAAGAAATGAGTTACCTCCATCGGCACCACCACCACCAAGCATTCTGTCGTTAGCAGGATTTACCTGCAGGAGGGGAGATCATGCAATTCATTGATTAACGTGAGATTCTTTAAGTAGAGAAAGGACGAGAGAGGAACGGTTACATACAATTGCGTCGGTGGAACCATCGATGGACCATTTGGTGATGTCTCCTTTCTGAATGACCAAAGCGCTCGATGCAGATAACGGGAAGCGAACTACGCCGCCGCCGCCGCCATTGGAAACCCTACCTACTGCTGCTGTGTCCATAGCACTCACGGAATCTCCTCAGGTTAGCCTTTGATTTTGAGTTCCACCCAAATTTTAGTGCAAATCGGGAACTTGAGAAAATGGTACACATTCTTTACTGGAAGCTTTTATGTGGAAAGATTTTGAGTCCGTTTCTATCTATTTATTATTTATTTGACAAAAACAAAACAAAAAATGTTTTTGATTTCTCAACTAATTTATTATTTAAATAATATTTTTAAAATTTTTCAAAAATAATGGTTTTTTTTAATTATCCCTAATTAAAATAGAAAAAATAATACATACACTTGCAATGTCATCCTATTTAATTTCTAACTTTTTTTTATATAGGTTTAATTATTCTATGGATCCTTGTACTTTTAACAAATTTTCAATTAGGTTCTTGGACTTTTTTTTATTGGGTCCCTGAACTTTTATTTATTTTTTAATTTTTATTTGGGTCATCCGTCTAATTGTCGTTATGAAAAATTAATCACAGACACTTAATTAGATGTGCAAACAGTAGACTGATACTTTTGGAGTGTATTATAAACACAACTAAGTCAATTATGAGATATTTCTACAAAATTTCAACCTCTGCAGGTTAATTCAACTCAAGTATTCTTTTACAAGCCTCTCACAATTATTTGGCTATACAAAAAGTTGAAACTCTAATTAAATAAAAAAAGCTCTCACAATTGACTCAGTTATGCTTACACACTCTAGAAGCATCATTCCACTATCTGCAACTCTAATTGGGTGTTTTGCGATTAATTTTTCATAATAGCAATTAGACGAGAGGATCTAATTAAAAATATATATAAAAGTTCAGGGACATAATTAAAAAAAGTTTAAGGACCTAATTGAAAATTTAGTAAAAGCATAGGGACCTAGAGATCAATTTAACCTTATATATAAATAGCCTCGTTTTATTTCCTTCAAAAGGCAATACATGATGGTACATAATGATAAACTTGAGGAACAACATAGAAACTAGATGTCCTAGCTAAAGTATGAGCAACTAGATTTGTTTATCTTCGAACAAGACTAACATGATAATTAGGTAAACTTGCTAGAAGGTTGTGTAACATACCAAATTTATGGACTTTAGTAATAAATAATAAAAGACACTTTTATGGAAATAGTCTTTATATTTAATGGTTAAAGGATACCCTTAGGCATTATTAATAATAGATACCTTATATTAGGAATTGACAGGAATAGGATAATAGGATCCAGATGGGGAGCCAAGGCCCACCAAGCCCCCAAATGAAATGCAGAGAACACACTAGAAGGGGGGTTGAATAGTGTGATAGATAAAATCTGAAATCTTTTTGCAAAGATGGAGATATCTTAACTTAGATTTTTCAAGGAACTTGTAAGATGCAGAGTTATAGTTATCGTCTAGTAGTTCAAAATAACAGTTCAACAGTTCAATGGAACTGCGTTTTCAAGTTGTCGTCCAAGTGAGAAATAAAGTCTTTTCACAAATAAGTTTATAAAGGAAACTTGTGCATTTAATGCGGAGAAACTAACATAAGAGATAACTGGTAAGCTAAAAGCAATAGAGTAAAAACACTTGGTTTATACTTGTTCACTCAACCTGAGCTACGTCCAGTTCTCCTTCAAAAATAACCTTTTAAAGGGTTCCACTAATCAAAACTTTGATTACAAACAAGTATTCTCCACCCTGCCACTTCTGGCTACA
Organism: Pueraria montana var. lobata; assembly: GCA_026413185.1. Classification (NCBI taxonomy): domain Eukaryota; kingdom Viridiplantae; phylum Streptophyta; class Magnoliopsida; order Fabales; family Fabaceae; genus Pueraria; species Pueraria montana. The sequence goes on from CM048646.1 coordinate 20,875,701, forward strand.
AGTATTCTCTAGCCCACTTCTAACATACCTTTAATCTTCCCCTGAGATTAAAGTAACACCCAAGTATTCTTTGTCACTAAGCCACTCCTGGCTTTCCAAACTACACAGTTTGATTACAGAAATAGATCAACTCTCACAAAGAGGATATTACAATGTGAAACAAATTACACAGAATAACTTAGCAAAGCTAAGAGAATGCTCTTTTAGCGCAAGAGTTGGTCGTCCAAATATTTTGGCAGGGTTTCATCTTTAACAAGTCATGAATGCTTCATTAGTTTCTTCATGAGCTTGATCCTCTATATATAGGCCTCTGAGTGAAGGTATTCATTATGGGATCTGAGCCTTTGCCAAAAAAATCATTCTCTCACAATCATATGACCATTACCACGTGTCAGCTTGGGGTGGAGAGAGAGAGGGGACAGCAGTACATGCAGCGCCTCCACTACTTGTATGATTTTGTAGAGAGAAGCTTTCCTGTCTCCTATGGTACACTTTTTTAATATTCAAATGAAATGTCATGTATGAAAAGAGAGGGAATAACAGATCATTCGAAATGAAATCATCATCGAAAAGCATAAGTGTACTTCCTGACAAAATAGACACGTTATATAATTGTTTGATAGAAAAGGTTTGTGTGAGTTATATAAGCAATTGGACGCTTCCCAAATGGACGCAGTGTTTCCACACTGGTTTTCACAAAGCATTGGACGCTTGTTTTAAAGGCAGTGCATTGGACGCTCTTAAGAAAAACAAGTTCCAAAAACTTATTGGACGCGATAAGCACATAGAGGTATCTAGTTTGAGCTTAAGAAATACAATACCATGAAGGCATTGGACAGTGTAGTACCTAAGATACTCAAACATTAAACATTAGGTACTTCAAAATTTAATCTCATTTGTTATCATCAAAATCAAAGTTTGAGGGGTTGGACATCTTCCAAAGTCTTAGACTCTGACAATGTTAATTTTTTATAAGAGCAAAGACATAATCATTTACAAGTATCAGAGACAAGTATCAGAGATATATGTGTAATGGAATGATTATGCAATGCCAAAAAGGTTGTCAGGGTATAAATATGTGAAATGAAGTACTCCCCCTGAGTTCAACATTTCTCATGCTTCAGAACATAAAAGAATATCAGACAAAATGGACTTAAGCATGTTAAAAAAACAAATATCAAAGTGAGTAAAAACATATCAGAGATATGGATGCGGAGCATATGATAAAAACACCCCATATATTTAATGAACAAAGGTATATACACAGAGTAGTGCAGTCAAAACTCTATGACCAAAATTCCAATTTCTTTCCCTTTTGTCATCAACAAAAAAAATAGGTTTGAAAGATGGAAAATTGATTGACCATCATGGTCATCTAAGGCTGTTGAGGTGGTTCTTGTGGTGGGGGTGGTTGCTATGGTGGTGATGGTTGGTCAACTTGTGGTTGCGGTTGATGTTGCTGTGGAGGCATATGTTGAACAGGGTGGATAACACTGCCAATAAGATTAGCAGTTGTTGACTGTATCTGATTTACCAGCATCTGAGAGAGATTCATGAATTGGTCAGCAATAACATTCTGCATCATGTGTCTATGTTGTTCAGCTTCGGCTTGCTGTCTCTCTTGGAAGGCTCGAAGAGTTGCTTCGGCTTTAGCTTGTTGTTACATAAGAGATTGATTGACAATCCCTTGCACTCTGTCTTCAGAAACACCACTGGTTCAACGAACTGCAAGGGTACAATGGCCCTTGGACTTGAGGAACTAGTGGGTATCAAAACTTATTGAGTTCCAAAGTGAGCTTCATTCGAAGCTTCAGCAACAAGTATACTTGGAGTGACCTTTGGAGCAGGCTTATCATTAGTGGACTCTGGTGGGTGTGGCACTTCAGGTTCAGCCACTGGTTGCATCTCTTCAATCTTGGACACATCTGATTAGGCAGTCTGCTCCTCATGTGAAGTGACAAAGTGTTCTACGTCCACTTGCACTTCATGTTCAAGATCCAGTTGGATGAGAACATCATTGATTTTAGTAGAGGCAACGTCCAACTCGACCTGTGTTGCTTTTGTCTTGGCAACATGTTCCTCTTTCTCCTTTGCAACTCTCTCTGCTTGTTCTTTCTCAGCTTGTTCTAAACGAGCTTTCTTAGCTTGCTCTTCTCGTGCCTTTGTAGCTTGCTCTTCTCTTGCTCTTTCGGCTTGTTGGGTTTCATGAGTCGCCCTCACTTCTTGTTCAAAAATAGCAGGATCCAACATGCGAATATCATAAACCTTATTGCTTTGGATCACTGGCAAGGTCTTCAAAACTTCAAAAAAATTGTCATCGCCAGTTACGAAGCATGTTGTTGTGCATTGAAGTGATAAGTCTTCACTGGACGCATGACTTGGAGGCTTTCTAGTGGATGAATGAAGTCAGTTTTTGAGCATCCAGAAGATGAAGCTTTCTGAGTATCAGACCAAACTATTTGACGCCAAAATGTGATGGCATCAAATGCTTCTAAGGGCCCTGTGAGCTTTCTAGTCTAGTCAAAAAAATGACTCCATAAGTGGGAAGAAGATAGAAGCTGAACTTTCTCTTCTCTGTCAGGCATCTCAGTTCCATAGTACTTGAATCCCTTCTTCCATCCAGCATCTAGAATAGGCAGTCTAGGACACACCTTATCAAGTACAAACTTAATATATGTTGATCGTCTGATGTGGAGGTTTGGAGGATAAGCAATGGCTTGATCTTGGAAGAACATTTGTTGGAGTAGTTTGCCCAAATCTTCATAATCAGCAGGTTGGAAGTTGAGCACTGGAGTTCCTAGATGAAGAGGTATGAACTTAGTGATTGGGGTCCAGAACTGAATGTCATTTACCCATTTCACTATTGGATTCTGCTTCATCTTGGAAGGATCCAAGCTTTCCTTAATTGTGATTTGTAGTTCTGCAGCCAACTCTCTATCCATATTGGAAGTAACTTGTTTCTTTTGTGCATGCTTCCTCTTCTTCTGTTGTTTGTCTAATTTTTCATGCAGAGGCTTAGTGAAACAAGAGGTGATTTCCACTTCAGGTTCAGGAATATCATCTTTTGCAGGACACACCCTCTGTTGAGTACCAGTTGGGCATATGTTTGGGCTCTCCATATAACATCATTTTCTTGCAGTAATTTTGCTTATTGCGCGTGAAGTAGGCAACTGGGAACTTTCCTCTTTTCCTTTCTTCTTCATATTTCTCTTGGACCTTTGGAGGAATAGTCCAAGCAGCCTAAGCATCTCTCCAAGTGTCCCTTGGACGCACAGGAGTTGACAAGTTTAATTTGAGAGATGGATGTTGTGTTAGCTGAGATTGTTGTTGTTGTTGTGGTGGAGCAAATGTAGTAGCAGTGGACGGTGCAACTGTGGATTCACTCTCAGTGTCTTGAGAGGAAGGAGGTTGAACAGGCATCTTCCTTGGTCTAGGCGCCCTAGTCTTGATTCTTCTAGGTACTATAGTGGGTATAACTGAACTACCTTCTTTGGACGCTGCAGTCACCTTCTGCTTTTTCTGAGTTCTAAACTCCATCTCATCAGCCTTTCTCTTTATCTGGCCGATTGGAACATCATCATCATCATCAGAATCACTCATAATCTTGAGTTTTCTGATCTTAGGTTTCTCTTGGACTTGTTGTTTTGGTATTGTCCTTGGACGCTTGTCAGTAGGAACAGGAGGATTGGACGATGTTGTTGCTTCTTGTCTTTTATTCGTCCTTTTTTCCTTTTCAGCAGCTTCTACTTGTTGTTGTGACATCTACCTTGTCACTTTTCTTGTTTCTTTTCTTGATCTTGCATAAGCTTCTGAATTTTCTTCTTAAGACCTAAGAAGTTCATATCTTCTTTTTCTTCACTTTGTACTTCTCTACTTCTTCCTCTTCTTTTCTTTTCAATGCTGGTCTCGTTCAGCTCTGTGATAGCCTTAGCAGTCAGCTTAATCTTCATTGGATTGATGTTGGTTTCACCAAACTTCTATTGTTAGGCTACCAATTCGCCTTTTCTGATGATCTCACCACGTTCATCTTTCAGCTCATCATAAAACCACTGGTAGACCTTCTGATCCCAAAAGGTCTTGTTTAATATTGCTACGTAGAAAATGTCCTCGTTTCCTCTTAGCTTCTTCAGATTGCGAAGAATGTTGATGTAGATTGTGTGAGGCAGATTGAATGGAATGCCCTCCATTATGTGGAATAGTACGAACTTGTGTAAGTCTGTAACTGAATCCTTGGACTTAGCTTTGTGCAGAATACATTTGTTGCAGATTTGTTGCCATATCTTCGCTTGCTCACACAAGTTTATGTACTCTATTCTTGCTGAATCAGTTGACTTGTCCTTACAGAGCACCTTCCCAACATGATTTCCATACTTCTCAGCCCAGTCCGGCTTGTACTGGTTTTGCTCCCTTATACATCCTGTAACTTTGGCTATTGGTTATGTAGATAAAACTACTTCTCGTCCAATCACAGTGGACACTATCTATCGCTGAGTGTCAAACTTAGCATTCTTCCAGAACATTCTTATGAGCTCTAGGTATATCTTCTGGGTGTCGTTGAAGTAACCCCAAATGCCACACATCAAAAGATTTTCTTCGAGCTCAAGACCGAGACCTTCCTAGTATTTGATGCCAAAGAAGTGTTCAACATGAACAGTAGCTACACCTTAAGTCTCTATGGTGGTTACTGAGTATGAAGGAACATCAAGAATGGTTACGGTTGACTCGCTAAAGCTTGACATTGTGATAAAGGTAGGATTTTTAGGGTTTTTGGTGAGTGTTTGGTTAGGGAATGAGAAAGAAAAGGCTTAGGTAAGGAGAGTGTTTTAGAGAGATTTTGGTAAAGTGTTTTTCTGTGGATGTGACAGCTTAAGTAAGGGCTTACTTAGGGTAGACGAAACAATTTTGATTTTTGAATTTTAAGAAGGAAGTTATGTCATTAAACGTGCCATGATGAGGCATGCTGAGATATTGGGTAACTGTGTATTAGCGGTTTAGTGACTCAACATAGAGTATTAACTGGCACTTACTCAAAACAAAATCGTTTTTGCCACGACACAGAACATGTTTAAATGAAAACACATAACAGACATGATCGTCCAGACATTGGATTTTAATGTATCACATGCAATGCACATGCTTGACTAAGTGACATTTGGACGTTGTGTCCATTGGATGCAATAGTCATATTAGATGCTACATATAGATGTTAATCATTCCTTTACAAAGTCCATACCAAGTCTACTCCTTAGAAGGACTAACTTGTCTTCAGTAAGGGGTTTTGGTAAATATGTCAGCTAGCTGATCATCTGTAGATACAAACTGTAATTCCACAGTCCCTTTCTGAACATGGTCTCTTATAAAGTGATGTTTAATTTCTATATGTTTTTCCCTTGAATGCAATATGGGGTTTTTAGAAGGATCAATTGCAGCAATGCTATCACAGAAGATAAGAATGTTACTCTCATATATACTGTAGTCTTCAAGTTGATGTTTGATCCATAGGATTTAAGAGCAGCAACTTGCAGCTGAGATATACTCTGCTTCAACAGTGGACAATGCAATGGTTCCTTGCTTCTTGCATATCTAGGAGACTAAGTTTCCACCAATGAAGTGACATCCTCCACTAGTGCTTTTTCTTTGAATTATGTCTCCAGCATAGTCAGCATCACAGTATCCAACTAATCTGAAATCTTTCTTCCTTTTGAAACACAAACCAAGATTAGATGTTCCAATGAGATATCTGAAAATTCTTTTAACAGCAGTTAAGTGAACTTCCCTTGGATCATATTGAAATCTGGCACCTAGACATACACTGAACATGATGTCAGGTCTGGACGCAGTGAGATAAAGGAGTGATCCTATCATCCCTCTGTATAAGGTGTTGTCCACCCTCTTTGATCCTTCGTCCAGTCCAAGTACTGTTGTTGGATACATAGGGGTTTTCATTGGTTTAGCATCGTCCATCTTGAACTTCTTTAGAAGCTCCTTAACATACTTGGTTTGATGTATGTATATGCCTTTGTCAATTTGTTTGATTTGCAGTCCAAGGAAGAATTTCAATTCTCTCATCATGCTCATCTCAAACTTTTTCTGCATTAGCTTAGAAAAAACCTCACATAGAGTTTCATTAGTAGCCCCGAATATGATATCGTCAACATAAATTTGAACAATGATAAAATCAAAATCATAATTTTTGCGAAACAAGGTAGTGTCTACTTTTCCTCTTGAAAAACCATTTTCTATTAGAAATGAACTGAGTTTTTCATACCAAGCTCTTGGTGCTTGTTTCAGTCCATACAAAGCCTTGTTTAGTTTGAAAACATGATTTGGAAAAACATCACTCTCAAACCCTGGGGGTTGTTCCAAATAGACTTCTTCTTTTATCAGTCCATTGAGGAATGCACTTTTTACATTCATTTGATATAGTCTCATATTGCTATGAGCTGCAAATGACAGTAAAATGCGAATTGCCTCAAGACGAGCAACAGGTGCATAAGTTTCAGTATAGTCTATACCTTCCTGTTGTGAGTAACCTTTGGCTACCAGCCTAGCTTTATTTCTCACAACTTTACCCGTTTCGTCCAGCTTGTTTCTGAATACCCACTTGGCTCTTACAGCTTCTTTATCATCAAGTAGTTCAACAAGCTTCCAGACATCGTTCTTTTGAAACTAATCAAGTTCTTCTTGCATTGCTTTGACCCAACTGTCATCTTCCAGGGCATCGCCCACAGTCTTAGGCTCCATTTCTGATATAAGTGTTGTGTGACCTTGTTGTTGGTGTGAAGATCTGGTTCTGACTTTATCTCTTGGATCACCAATGATCTGATCTTCTGGATGATGCTTCTTCATCTGCCAGTTGCATCCAGTTGGTTCTCTTTATTCTTCTACTGGACCTTCCAGGGGAGTATTGGACTCTTCAGCTGAAACATCATTGTTGGACGCGTCTACGTTTGATGACTTCTTTCCATTGTCCAACTTGAGATCTGCAAAATATTCATCCAGCTCTGATAATTCCTTATCAGGCTTAGTGTCATTGAACTTCACATGAATAGCTTCTTCCACAACTAAGGTTCTAGAGTTGTAGACTCTATATACCTTCGAAGTTTCTGAATATCCAAGCAATATCCCATTGTCACACTTAGAATCAAACTTTCCTAGATTGTCCTTAGTGTTTAGAATGAAACATTGACATCCGAATGGATGGAAGTAGGATATGTTGGGTTTTCTCCCTTTCCACAATTCATATGGAGTCTTTTCATGATGGGTCTAATATAAATTCTGTTATGTAAATAACAGGCAGTATTCACTGCTTCAGCCCAAAAGTGTTTAGGGGTTGAATTATCATTCAACATGGTTCTGGCCATTTCCTAGAGTGACCTGTTCTTCCTCTCAACAACACCATTCTGCTGAGGTGTCCTGGGTGTTAAGATGTTGTGAAGGATACCATTATGCTCACAGAATCTTTGAAAACTCTCGTTTTCAAATTCTCCCCCATGATCACTTCTGATCGAAGTAATGCATACTCCTTTCTCATTTTGAACTCTTTTACAAAAGTTATAGAAGACTTTGAAAGACTCATCTTTGTGAGATAGGAACATGACCCATGTCCATCTTGTATAGTCATCCACTACAACCAATATGTATCTCTTACCACTTACTAAGGTTGTTCTTATGGGTCCAACAAGCCAATATGTAACAGCTCAAGGGATCTAGAAGTGGAAATAATGTTTTTGCTTTTAAAAGAACTTTTTACTTGTTTCCCTTTCTGACAGGCTTCACAAAGAAGATCATCTTTGTATGACATACTTGGTAATTCTTTTACAATACAAGGTTATGCCTATTAAGCTTTGAGATTAACCTCAAGCTTGTATGACCAAGCTTTTTATGCCATAGCCAGTTATTTTCCTTAACTGAAACCAAGCAAGATACATTTTGACTTGATAGTTCCCTAAGTTTAATCCTGTACAAATTACCTTGCCTCTTCGCAGTGAAGAGAAGAGATCCATCAGAGTTCTTGACTATACATTAACATTTGTTAAAGGCAACATCATATCCACTATCATTGACTTATGCTAAGCAGATTGTGTTTGAGACCTTTAACATAAAGAACATTATCAATAGAGGGATAGGGTGGAACACCAATCTTACTCACACCAACTATCATCCCTTTCTGATTCCCTCCAAAAGTGACTGTCCCACCAGTCCTGGGTTGGAGGCTTTGGAACATACACTTTTCTCCTGTCATGTGATGCGAGCACCCATTGTCCAGTTACCATGACTAGAGTCTCTTTCCTGCTGTTAAGCACGTCTGCAACAGGAACAATTTTATCTTTAGGTACCCAGATTGACTTGGGTCTTTTCTTGTTATTTTGAAAGGCACTGGACGCTCCCTTCTTTTGCAGGTGTTTGCATCTGGACGTTATATACGTCCAGGTTTCCGACAGAAATAACAAACATCTACATCCTTATCATGAATGTATTTATTTCCGTTATATCCATGTCCTGACTTGTCATTGGGTCTCTTACAACCTTCATATTTTAAAAGCTTGTTAAGGTTGTCAGATCCCTTGACAAAGTTGGACAGATCCTTTTTTAGGCTGTCAATCTCTTCATGAAGTTTCATAACATCATGTGGTTGACCTCTTAAGGAAGTATCTGCTTCAACCTTCATAAGCTTCTCAACAAGCCTTTTGTTTTCTCCTTTAAGAGTTCGAATCTCTATGGAAAGTTTCATTTCTCTTGTCATTGATTCCTCATAGGACTGATAAGCATGAGCATAGTCATTCCATAGAGTTCATCTATCCTCATTTAAGGCTTTATGTTCTTTTGAGAGCTCTGTAAACTTTTTCTATAAATCCTTCTTCTCACTTTCAAGTTGTTTGAAACTGTTTTCTAAAACTTCCTTTTCTTTTGAAAGTGATTTGGACGATTTCTTTAAAGTTTTGTAGGCCTTTGACAGAATAGAAAAGTTGGAAAGTAATTCATGATAAGCTTCCTGAAGAGATTTTAAATCATTAAAGTTTACCTCATCTTCCTCTTCTGGTTTGGAAGATTCTAATGTAGTGTCTGCCATCAGACAGATGTTGACTTCTTCCTCTTCATCATCGTCCGATGATGAGTCATCGTCCAAGTATTCCCATGTGGACATCAGAAGTTTCTTGCCCTTCTTTTTGTTGAAGACTCGCTTCTTCTTGTCCATGTTCTTCTCAAGGTCTAGGCGTTCTGACTTGAAGTGTCCGGGCTTTTTGCATTCGTTGCAGATGATTGGACTCTTCTCTTTGTCCTTCTTCTCCTTGAATCCTTTCTTGTTCAGGTTTCTCCATCTAGATCCACCTTTCTTCTTCCACATAGCATGTATCCTCTTGGATATGAAGGACAACTCATCATCCTCATCAAAGTCTTCATTTTCAGATTGCTCTTCTGATGATTCTTCTGCTTGCATGGCTTTGGACGATGAAACTTTCTTTGGCTTTTAGACGTTGAGTGCCAGAGACTCGCCTTTCTTTGCATCACCATCTTGCTACAATTCTAGCTCATGCACTTTTAGGATTCCCACAAGCTCTTCTAAGGACATGTCATCCAGTCCTTTGGTTGCTCTCAAAGCTGTAACCTGTGGTCTCCATTGCCTAGGCAAACTCCTCATAATTTTGTCAATATGCTCATAGTTATTGTAATCTTTACCATGTGCTCTAAGCTCATTTAGTATGGTTTGAAACCTTCCAAACATACTTTGTATGTCCTTGTTTCCCTCTATACTAAACAACTCATATTGACAAGTAAGAAGACTGAGTTTGTTATGTTTTACCTAGATGGAACCCTCATACGTTAACGCAAGAGTGTCCCACATCTGTTTTGCGCTTTTGAAGCTGTGCACCTTGTTGTATTCTTATTCGAATAGTGCACACATGATGGTGTTTCTGGTTATGGAATTGAGATAAAATTTCTGTTTTTGCTCCTCCGTCCATCTAGCCTTGGGGATCTCGTTGAGGTTCTCATCATAAGGAATGTAGTCCCTTATCTCCACAACATCCCACATATCAATATGAAATGATTCAAAGAATGCTATCATTCTTTGCTTCCAATAATCATATTTGACTCCCTGAAAGAGAGGTGGTATGTTCACGACTTGTCCCTCATTTTCCATCTTTATCAGGATCTTGTTTTCCTCTGTACTGCTAAGTACTCAACCCAAGAGGCCGAGCTCTGATACCAACTGAAATGCAGAGAACACACTAGAAGGGGGGTTGAATAGTGTGATAGATAAAATCTGAAATCTTTTCGCAAAGATGGAGATATCTTAACTTAGATTTTACAAGGAACTTGTAAGATGTAGAGTTACAGCTATCGTCCAGTAGTTCTAAATAACAGTTCAATGGAATTGCGTTTTCAAGTTGTCGTCCAAGCGAGAAATAAAGTCTTTTCACAAATAAGTTTATAAAGGAAACTTGTGCGTTTAATGCGAAGAAACAACACAAGAGATAACTGGTAAGCTAAAAGCAATAGAGTAAAAACACTTGGTTTATACTTGTTCACTTAACCTGAGTTACGTCCAGTTCTCCTTAAAAAATAACCTTTTGTAGCGTTACACTAATCAAAACTTTGATTACAAACAAGTATTCTCCACCCTGCCACTTCTGGCTACAAGTATTCTCTAGGCCACTTCTGGCACACCTTTAATCTCCCCTTGAGATTAAAGCAACACCCAAGTATTCTTTGTCACTAAGCTGCTCCTGGCTTTCCAAACTACATAGTTTGATTACAGAAATAGATCAACCCTCACATAGAGGATATTACAATGTAAAACAAATTACACAGAATAACTTAGCAAAGCTAAGAGAATGCTCTTTTCGTGCAAGAGTTGGTTGTCCAAATATTTTGGCAGAGTTTAAGCTCTTTAACAAGTCGTGAATGCTTCGTTAGTTTCTTCATGAACTTGATCCTCTATATATAGGCCTCTGAGTGAAGGTATCCGTTGTGGGATCTGAGCCTTTTCCAAAAAAAACCGTTCTCTCACAATCATATGACCGTTACCACATGCCAGCATGGGGTGGAGAGAGAGAGAGGACAATAGTACATGCAACGCCTCCACTACTTGTATGGTTTTGCAGAGAAAAGCTTTCTTGTCTCCTATGGTACATTTTTTGAATATTCAAATGAAATGTCATGTATGAAAAGAGAGGGAATAACAGATCATTCGAAATGAAATCATCATCGAAAAGCATAAGTGTACTTCCTAACAAAATGGACGCGTTATATAACTGTTTGATAGAAAAGGTTTGTGTGAGTTATATAAGCAATTGGACGCTTCCCAAATGGACGCAGTGTTTGCACACTACTTTTCACAAAGCATTGGACGCTTGTTTTAAAGACAGCGCATTAGACTCTGGATTTATACTTAAGAAAAACAAGTTCCAAAAACTTATTGGACGCGATAAGCACATAGAGGTATCTAGTTTGAGCTTAAGAAATACAATACCATGAAGACATTGGAAAGTGTAGTACCTGAGATACTCAAACATTAAACATTAGGTACTTCAAAATTTAATCTCTTTTGTTATCATCAAAACCAAAGTTTTAGGGGTTGGACATCGTCCAAAGTCTTAGACTCTAACACCAAACACACCCACGGTTTTATATAGGTGAGGGAATGGAGAGTTAAAGAGAGAAATAGAAAAGAAAGGGAAAGTTAGAGAGAAGGTCGGGTCAGAGGAGGATAATACAAGGCCATAGCTCCTCGAGTTGGAGTGTTAGATAAAATGGCTAGTTTCACAGGAAATCCAAGAGGGGGTAAATTGGATTCTTTAAAATTTTCTTTAATAACAATTTTTCTTAATGAAAAACTTTTGCAAGATCAAGTACTTTTGAATCGTTTAGAAGATGAGAGTTGTATGCTTAGCTTATGTTTACTTGTCTCTTATTTCCAAAACCAATTTTAACAAAAAGATCAATATACAAAACTAGTAAAAGATCGAGATCTTAAAAGATAATGGAAAAGAGAGAATGATACAAGAATCTATACTAGTTTGATTTCAACCTAAAATCTACATCTAGTGTTATCCAAGGCAACCCGAGCTTGGACCTTATCCACTATCAGAATTTGTTTACACATAAACTCACATGCACATGCATACCATATGAAAACACCTTCTTAAAAAACCTATCAAGAAACACTACAATGTAGAAAGCCTATCTACATGCAATGCAGCAAGGGAAACCTACCCTTACACTAATTTAAAAAGCAAAGTTAAAGGAAAGAATTCACCTAGAGTGAAGATATGAAAAGTGAAACTCTTTCTAACTTGCTTTCACATTCCCTTCATGTAGCATGATCAATATCCATCTCTTGAAGATAAGAAAAATGTGATTCAATGAATCTCTGTGATGATGACACTCAGTTTTAGGGTTCTCTCAGGTGAAAAAGACAAAGTAAAATGAGAGAAATGGGTGTCACAGATGAGAGCTTTCAAAAAGTTAGTTTTATAGCCCTCTGAACAGAGATAATCGATTCTTACTAAGGATAATCGATCTGGAAACACTGATGAACGAAATAGTTGATTATTTTTACCAAATAATCGATTAATTGCGAAAGGCTCATTTTTCGCTCATGGTCAAATAATCGATAATTTCAAGTGGATAATCGATTATCTGCGAACCTGGTACAAATCTTATAATACAGAGCCTCAAGATATTCGATTATATTGTTCTGATAATCGATTATTTTGTTCTTGGATTGAAATCTTATAATTTTTTAAAAGGTTTTTGCCCAGATTCAATCCTTAACTAAAATATGTAAAGAATCAATGATTAATCAATACACATCTGAGGGAATACAACTAGCCTATATGCATGATGCACACATATTCATACAATGAAAGCTATAACAATCATTCTAATAGGCTATTGTTTACAATATATATGGAGCAAACTAAACTATTACAAGTACAACATCGTCAAAACTATATATAATAGCAAATACAAGGCACAGGGGTCTTCATTTCATTACATGGAGGAGGATAATACAAGGCCATAGATAGTTAAAGTTAAAGGTGCAACATACAAGGTTAAAGTTAAATATGGTTTTAGGTTACAAAGTGCATGATGCATGTATGTGTGTTTCTTATGTTAAAGTATATGAGGAGTCATGAGCCTAGTTATTAGGTGAGTAATGTAAGGTAAATCTATACATTAGATGAGGACTTGTGTAGCTGGATATTGCCCTTAGAGGTAGCAGAAGGTTATACCCATAGAAAGTTAATGTAAGCTACTTATAGAGGTATGCAAGATGTTATGCCTCACAGAGAGAGGTGATGTAAGCCCAAGTTGGGCAGGTTAAAGGAAGAAGCGGTTATGCATGTTCCTATCCAATGTTATAGTAAAGTGAGACCCTAGTGAGTGGTCAAGACTAAAAGAATGATGGTACCTTAGTGCACTAATGGCCTTAGATTTGACATAGAAGTCCAACTCTAGGTGTCTAAGTAAAGATTAAGGTATGATCTTAGTAAATAGTATTGTTGACGTGATGAGGTAATAGTTGTGAGTGTGAGTATCAAGAAAAGAAAAGAGAAACCATGAGAGGTTAAGAAAAAAGATCTTTAGAATAGAGTGTCAGCCTAGAGTCCTTAGAGCACTCACTGAGACATTATGTCTCATCCTTTTTAGTTGTATGTTTTTACAAGTTAAGCAGGTTGGCGCCTCATGGGAAAAGCTTGGAGCATGGAGTTGCTTGCTTGGAGGAAGATGTTATATATGTTTGTATCTCCCAATGTATGGGAATTGGTTTTATGTTTTATGTACCATGGTTATGTTTTGTAAGGCACATAAGTGCCAAAAGCTTTGTATAAGTTTTATTCATGTCATGTATCATTAAATTTTAGTTTCCGCATAGTTAACTTTGATATTCTCGAAGTTTTCAAATTTTAGTAATATAAGCATGCAAAAGCTAATATCCTCTATGAAGTGGATCAAAATGTCACTAGATAGTGACACTTAATCTGCTATGACTTTTCTGCAAAAGAACACTCAGCTTCTGAAGTTGTAGGATATGTCTAAGAGACAACTTCAAGAAGCTTCGTCGAGAGCAACCAATATCCTTTGATAGTACTTTGCATAAAATAATTTTTCAATAATAACCATACAAAAATACTCACGTATACTGCTTCAGAAGCTACTCATAAAAGGTCAAATTCATGGTAGGTAGAATCTATTTTTTGACAGTTAAAAACAATGAGTAGATGTATACTTCTGAACATTTAAAAATAGTTTGAGTAGCTTAAAAGATTTTTATATCAAAGATATAACAATGTAAAACCAAACTACTAAAGGTAAAGATTCAAGAAACACACAAATCATAAGCAGTAAGAAAGATAAAGCACACAGAGGAATTATCTTGGTTCACCCCACTTGGGCTACGTCCAGTCCCTACAACTATAGGCTTTCCACTAACACAAGCACCAACCGAGTAATCTTTCTTTCCTGAAGCCTCCCCAGGCTCCTACACTTTAGTATTCTCTAAGCCTCTGTAAGCTCCCCTGAGTATTCTTTCAACAAGCCTCTCCAGGCTTAACCCCAATATTCTCTAAGCCTCTACAGGTTATCTACCCAAGTATTCTTTCGAAAAGGCTCTCTAGGCTTTGAACCCTTAGTAACAACTACTACTTGACCCTCACAATAACCTGTTGTGGTCACACTCAACCTTTAGAAGTAGTAGTCCCCTAACTACTCTTCTAAGGTTCTCTATCCTAAACGAGTTCTATTTGGACAAGTACCTAATAGATATCATAGGGAGAAACTCATCAGTAAGCTCCCTCTGAGAAGATGTTTACAGACTCTCTATGGCTAGATAGATTTGGCTATACAAATCAAGAGAGCCTGGGCTAAGGAAGTTTAGTATCAGAAGTTGATGAGACTTAGGACTTATGAACTCTCTAAGTTGTTTCCTTCCTGGCAAAGAACTTTAGCTACACTTCAATGTCCTTATATAAACTTTCTTGAAGATGATCATTGCACCTTGTCTTGGAGGCCAAGGAGATCTGTTACTCCTAAACTCAAGAGACTTGAAATCCTATCTTCGAGGGATCATTTGCTCCCCATTGTCGACTTGTTTGGCTTTCCTTCATCTAGTACTTGCATGGCTTTGTACACCAGTTGAGGCGCTTCCACATGCTTGTTTTCCCACACTAACTCATTTCGCCTAATCCATAAACTCCATAAGGTCATTGCAAAATATATTCTCTTTGACTCCTCCATCTTTCCAATAAATAGACAAATGAACTCTAAAAAATGTTAGATAAAATGGCTGGGAGTCTCAATATGGTATGACAAATGGCATAAAGATGATTATTTGTGTCAATTAGTACCTTATGTCAACATATATGACACTAACTTGTGCTTGCGGGAAATTTATCATGTCAAACATTGGCATTTTGAGAATCTTGCTACTGTCGTACCCGTTGAGGTTAAGGGTGAACTTCAAAGCCATATTTTGAATGATCATATAGATGATGTGGTGATTTGGGGTCAATTTGAGAATGGTGTTTATTCCTCAAACTCTGCTTTCAAATGGCTTATGGCCGAGAATCCATCACCTATTACTTCTTTTAGGAATTGGTCCTAGGTTTGGAAACGAAAATTACCAGAAAATAACATTCATTTTTGTGGCTTACCTTACATGGTAGCCTCCACACTAACGCGTTCCGTGTCTTTAGACATTTGTCTATTGATGCTTCTTGTAATAGGTGTGGCAATGGACAGGAGTCGATGCTTCATCCAGTACTTGTATGGCTCTGTACACTAGTTGAGGCACTTCCACATGCTTGGTTTCCAACACTAAATTGAATCATAATCTTTATATATATGATATGATAATATCTAGATTTGATTGGGAATGTGATTTGAATATTAAAAATAATTGCTTATTAAATTTTGACATGGCTAATTTGCTACATTAATAGGTAATTAACATAGTTTACTTTAAAACGGGTAATAAATTAAAGGGGTAATTTATTAATATAATGTGGCAACCAATTATTAAATATGTGAGTAAAATTTTTATCATTAACAAATAAATGTTAAAAATTTAGTTAAAAAATATAATGTTTTTTAAATATAAAATTATTATTTATTTAATTATAATCTGGAAATGTAAAATATAAAAATATAACATTTTATATATCATGTTTATTTATTTAATTAGAAATCTTTCTATTTAAAAAATATAATGTTTTTAAATATAAAATTAATGAATTAAAAATATCATTACACAATAATGTAATGATATATATAAATAGATTATAATAAAAAGTTATTCAATTAAATGGGATATTATATTTCACTGGAAAATAATTATAATTATAATATAAAAATATTATTCATCTATAAATAAGTAAGGTAATTTTTCTATAAATAAGAGAGGTAATAAAAAAGACTTCTACAATTACTCTTTTGTCCTTAAAAAGAGTGGGAAAGTTAAAATTACTCTTTTAGCCTTAAAATTATAAGCGGGAAAAACGACTAATAGAATTACTCTTTTATCCTTAAAATGAGCGGGAAAATTAAAATTACATAAATATCCATGACTATTACTTTTATATATATAAAGATAAAGATTCTTTTTTGTCCTTAAAAAGAGCGGAAAAGTTAAAATTACTCTTTTAGTCTTAAAATTATGAGTGAGAAAAATGACTAATAGAAATACTCTTTTATCCTTAAAATGAGCGAGAAAATTAAAATTATATAAATATCCATTACTATTACTTTTATATATATAAAGATAAAGATATTCATCCCATGTGTTATAAATGTAAACATTATTTTTATACTGTAAAGGCAAAAGTCAAAAGAAGGGGGGTTGAATTGTGATTTATAAAAATTTTCTCAAACTTTTTATAAACAAAGGTAAACCAAAAGATATAGTTTTTAAAGAAAATGTTTGAACAGACGATAATTTCACAGATGAAAGCCTTTTAAAAAAAATAAGTTTAAATCACAAAACAAGGTCAATTCAAGTAGTTATACGAGATAAAGGATCAAGAAAGACAACACAAGAATTTATACTGGTTCGTCTCACCCCGAGACTATGTCCAGTTCTTAGCAAACCATCAAGTTCCAATAACTTCCACAAGTTACAAGTATTGTTCACTGCCACTTCTGGCTCACCCAAGTAGTTTTTCACACTTAGCCTCTCCAAGCTAAAAACCCAAGTATTCTTTACTACCAAGCCACTTCTGGCTCTAAAACAAATCACAAGATTTGTTTTTGTTAGGGCGCACAGACTTTTCAACTATCGTCTTACAGACGGATATACAAATTTAAGAACAAAGTCTTTTTCTCTCTGGATACATAAGGTGGTTTGAGAGCTTTTAACAAATAGAATTTTTACAAGAGAAAGAATGAAGGCTTGAATTTTGAATTCAGTTCACGTGTGTTTCAGCACTTCAAATCATCTTCTATATATAGACTTGCTGAGGAAGTAACCATTGTCTCTAAACGGTCTTTTTTCTTGCGTCTGACCAGCGTCTGAAGGAAGGTGGTTAAGGGGCATTTAATGCGAGCATTAAATGCTTGTCATCAACTAGTCATTCTGAGCTGATAAAGCATTATGCTTATCTCTCTTGAGATATACTCCATATTCTTTTGTTGTAGTGGTCACATCGTTTGCTCAGACAAGTACTCATTGCTAGTTTTAGTGCGTATTTTGAGGCGAGGGAAACTTCTGAAACTTTGACTCTTCTTTATGTTCCCCTTTATGCACTTCGACAGATCCTAAGAGGATGTTCTATGAATATTCTCTGCAAAATAGATTACAAAAAGATAGTGCATTTACTATGCCTTTAAATGCTTATTCAGACTTAAGCGTCTTTCTGCGTATCATCTGTATCTTACAGATGCACATACAACATTTTCGTCTGTTGGCATTTATAAGACGCAGTCTTTTTACTTAATATTTGTTTTGCATAAAATCAAAATAATTGAGGGTCCTGATTCGTCTTATAACTCAATGTATACCAAATCTAATTTACTTGTAGTAAGCATTTCTTTGAATTTCGTGCATCTTCAAGTGAATAGTGAATTTTTTTAATGTAATTGACAATTTGATATAAAAAAACAAAAATACTGCTGTTTTGAGCAGAAAAATATTTTCTTTTGAGATCCCAAGAAAAAAAATACAAAAATGCCCCTATTTTGGGCAGGAAATTTTTTTTGAGACCCCAACACTATTACTTTTATATATATAAAAATTATTTTATTTTGCACTTGATTGTATACAAAATTTCATAACTAATATTAAAATTAATATATTAACACTAAAAAAGGTAATAATCATTTAATAATTATTTTGATTCAAATAGTTTTAATTATAGAATTAAAAACACTGATAATTAAAATTCAGTATCAAAATTAGCTTTTAATTTTATTTAGAAAACCACAAAATCAATTATAAATCATTTAATCATTTATTATCAACTAATTTATTTTATATTATAACCATTATATAATATCGTACTTAATTGGATACAGAATCTCCTAACTAATATTAAAATTAATATATTAACACTAAAAAAGGTAATTTCATTTATTAATCATTTTGATTAAAATGATTTTAATTGTAGAATTAAGAAGACTAAGATAAAAAAATTGATACCAAAATTAGCATATCTCCTTATATAGGAAACCACAAAATAAAAAGGTATATCATTTAATCATTTACTATCAACCAAATTATCCCAAAAATTATTTCATTAAGTTGATTTCATAAACCAATTTATTTTAAAAATAAAACCGAACCTTTTAATTACAAAACCACCATTCAATTTGTGAGTGCATTGTAGCTTCCATTCATAAATCTATGTTTGTCCATGTTGGCAAGTTTCAATTAATTATATTGTGTTTTTTCACTTCATAGGTATAAATTTTATCTTAATATGTTTTTATCTGTGTGAATTATGTATTAAAAAACATACCACAATGCACAAACGACTTTTTTTTTTTTTTATAAAATTTATTATTTTAATTAAGTCAGAATAAATTTAAATTAAGCTATAGATATTTAAGTAAATAAGATTAAGAAAAAGACCACAAAAATTAAACATTATATATTTGCATTGTTAAGGATTAAGGTCAATTTTTTATATATATAATTTCATATACATTTTCTATAAAAAATAATTAGTAATTAACTTTATAAGTGCACTAATCCAAAATAAGTGTAAAATTTTATGCTTGATTTTATAAAAAAAAAAAAAACAAATTAAGCCCTTCGTGTTAAATTTTAGGGTAAAATATGTTTTTAGTCCTTGGACTTTTACTAAAAATTGGTTTTAGTCCCTGTACTTTCAAATCGATCATTTTAGTCCTTAAACTTTGAAAAATATGTGGATTTAGTCCCTTAACATCACTAACATCAATAAAGAAGAGGGACTAAATCCACGTATTTTTCAAAGTTTAAAGACCAAAATAGTCGATTTGAAAGTATAGGAACTAAAACCAATTTTGAGTGAAAGTATATGGACCAAAAACATATTTTACCCTAAATTTTATATATAACTTTTATTTTAATTTTTTGGCATATTCAGATCAAAATATAAAAGAAAATTAAAATTTATCCGGCTAGAAGAAAATCCTGAACAATTTTTTTAATTGAGAAGATAATAAATAAAAAATGAATAATTATTTGCTTAAAAATTAATTTTTGACACTAATTTTGCGTAGAGAAAATAATAGTGATTATGTTGATTTTAAACTGATTTTTGTTATGTAATTAAATGTATATTAATTATGCAAAATAAATTTTAATTTTGACTGAACAAAAATCTTTAGTAAAAAAGTTTATCGCCGTGAACTCAGTGTAAATTTTTCTACTTATTTTCATAAAAAAATGTCCATCCCGTATATTATATTTTATATATTTTATATGTTAATTTAAGTCTAAATTTATCTTGATACTTTCATGAAAAATATATTTAATTTTTAGCAACAAATGTCAATCACATTAAAATTTAGAACATATATTTTAATTACATTCAAATGTCAATCACATTTAAATTTTTGGCAAATTAAAAAAATTCTTATTTTAAACCGTGCAATTATTAATATTAGAAAATTAAATTATAAATAAATTTGAATCATAATTAAATATAATAAAATTTATTATAATAACAATTCATATTAAATGATGACTGAAATTAAGCTCCATGTTAATGCATGTTATGATAAAAATGGAGCCAAAATTAATTATCATTAAATTTTCAAAATAAATAATGTTTATATAAAGTTTTGTATTTATATTAATTGATTCATTAAAATGTATAATGTAATTACCTATTTAGCCTTAAAAAAGAGGGAAACATAAAATTACAATGTTATCCATGCCAGTTACTTTTATAATTATAAAGGTAAAGATTAAATTAATAAGAAATATTTATGATTTGAATATTCAATAATTCCTGTTTTAAAATGTCTAACTATTGCTATAAATATTTTACTGAGTGAACATCAGACCCTGCAAGAACTTTCTCTACTCAATGTGTCTTCACATTTTGACTCGATTGTAAACATGTTCAAGATTATTCATATATGTACTCACATAAAAATTTTAGAGCTTTTATTTTTGTTGATTTTACTTGCTTCATCATTTTATTGTTATTGAATTTCTTTGTTTTTATTTTATAGTTTAATTTTTTTTATCTTCTTTCTTTGAGGTAAGTTTTTACCTTTTTCTTCATTCTTTTCAATTTTTTTTAAATTTTTTTAATACTTGACATTTAATATTTGCATGCTGATTTTATTTTATTATTTCTACATAACTCAATTACTAAAATATATAAAATGATTAAAAGAGAGGATTCATATAAGAAAAAAATGATATTATTATGTTATTAAAATAACATAATAATATCTATAACAAAAAAATAATTATATATTTATAATTATTTTTATACATATATTTGTAATTATTAATTATGTAACTATACATTTTATATAATATTATTAATATACAAATATTAATAATTTATGTAATTATTTTGATACTTTATTTTATATAATTATTAAAAATATAAATTAATTATTTTCATAGTTAAATAAATAATAATAATAATAATAATAATAATAATAATAATAATAATAATAATTAAATAACAAAGTTTAAATTATACATATAACTAAAAATATAATTTAATTCTTAAATATTTTTAAGTTCTTTATTGTTTATTAAATTATATATATATATATATGGTTTGAATTAAAATGTAATTTATAACTTAATATACGATTTATTAAATATGTTACTATCTCAATATATATATTAGCATTAATACTGTAAATGTGTGGTGTTTAACACAATTATATTTATAATTTCAATACTATTATAATATAATTTTTTTTTATTATAAATCATCTTGTTTGATAATTACTCGTTCTCATCCCTTCTTATTTGTTCCACATTGTTCAATAATATGAAATATACACTTATATAAAAAAATATTAATTACAGTTAAAATAATTTTTCTATAGAATTACTTTTACTAAAAAACTTAAATAGTTATTGTAATTTTATTTAAATATTCAGTTGAGATATTAATGCTACTAATGTATTGATAGAAGTAGACGGGCAAAAAAAATTTCTTTGAAGAGATAGACACATGTAACCTATTAGTAAGACTATATAAGAATAGAACTATAAAAAATGCATATTAAATTTTAAAAAATATATGAATAAAATCATAAATATAAATATTTTATACATTGATAATGTAAAGTTATTCTCAAATGAAAAAAATAAGATTCAAACAATCATGTGTCCTAAATTGAATAATAGGTATGTATATAAAACTTCAGCTTCAAACACAAAATTAAATTGACACTATTCATAATAAAATTATTCAAAAATATTATAAATATATTTTCTTTATTTGACACTTGTTAATAATTTTTTTTAATTCATATATCAAATAATCTTAATATAAATTTTATTTAAGTTATTTTAGAATTTTTTTTTGTAAATTTTGTTCCAAAGTTTTAAGAATAAATAATATTTTTTAAATTTATGTTAAATTAAGCATGTTAATAATTATTAATGACTATTTCTTTTATTTTATTTTTATTATGTAAAAAATATAAACTTCTTTAAGAATTTAATTAGAGTATACTGATAATATAAAGAATTTTTTCAATGATACATAAAAGTAATTATATTTTCATCTAATACTTAATCTCTAACAATGTAAATATGGAAATTATTGTTAAGGTGTATTTTTTTTTTTGGAGATACTTAAGGTGTATTTTTTAATGCATAAAGAATTTAAAATATATTGTTGAGTCCCAAAAGTATTATATAATAAAGTAATTATACTAGTTTAAAAAAGTTATTAATTACTAACCTTCAGTCTAATTAAATATATTAATTAATTACTTATTTTTTAATAAAATTCTATTTTAAATCTAAAATTGTATTAGTAATATTAAATATTTAATTTTTATTAGATAACAAATAATTATAGTGTAACTTTTGATTTATGAAACTTCAAGTCTAAAATATTATAGAATAATATGAGTATTTTAGTTTCAAAAAATTATTAATTAATAACCTTCAGCCTCATCAAATTTTCTTATAGAATTGTTAAGAATAAAATAATTATTTTGGTATGAAATAATGGTTGACCAAAATAATATAGTTATTTTCGAAAAAAATAATAGTTGATCAAAATAATATAGTTACTTTTTGTAAAAGAAAATTATAATCATATTATAATCTTTAATTTTTTGGTTCAGTAAACTTTAAGTTCAAAATTATTAAAATAATCATTATTGTAAATTAATAGATAATATATGACTATATAATAACTAAAATAAATTTTTAGTAATTCATTTGAATTTCATAATTTTAAGGGTAAAGAAAGTTAATTTTTTAGTAGATAACAGATAATTATAGTGTAACTTTTGATTTATGAAAACATTAAGTCCAAAGGCATTATAGAATATCTCATCTAAATGAATAAGTCTATGTGTGCTCTCATTGCTCCACTCTCCCCACTCTCCCTCACGTTTACTCTCGTTGGAATAGTCTTTTCTCATGAAGTGGTGTAATGTAGTTCACTCTTCTAATATACATTTGGTTTTTCTACTTTTTCTAAAATTTCTTTTATCAATTCCTGTAACTACCCGCATTCACAATTTTTCTATAACTACCTCCATTCACTTCTTTAATTCCGAACATTTCTCTCTTTCATCAGTAATTTCAAATCCTTAATTCAATTTACTTTTTAATTTTCAAATTTAATATTAAAAAAATTAAAGTTACATCGTTACATCTTCCCTTATCTTTTTTTTTAAAAAAAATTTATAGTTTCTAATTTCTTTTATAATTATCTCTTTTTAAAAATTTCTTTTGATGTGCTATATAATTTTTTTTTCAAATTTTATACTCTCTAATCTTTTGAGCTTTTTTTCTTTTAATATTTCTTTTATCAGTTTTTCTAACTCTATTTTTTAATTCCGAGGATTTCTCTCTTTCATCAATAATTTCAAATTCTTAATTTAATTTACTTTTCAATTTTCAAAGTTAATATTAAAAAAATTAAAGTTACATCGTTACATCTTCCCTTATCTTTTTTTATAAAAAATTATAGTTTTTAATTTCTTTTATAATTATCTCTTTTTTAAAATTTCTTTCGATGTGTTATATAATCCTTTTTTTTTTTTTACTTTCAAATTTCTTTCTATTGACTATATAAATAAAGTAGTGAAAAATTGAATAAGCAGGCTAAAACACTAGTATATTATTTTAATTTTAAAAAATTGTATTAATTACTAACCTTCAACCTAATCAATTTTCCTTATAGAATTGTTACATAATAAAATAATTATTTTTGTGTAAAATAATGATTGACCAAAATAATATAGTTACTTTTCGAAAAAATGATAATCATGTTATAATCTTTAATTTTTTGGTTCAGTTAACTTTATGCTTCATTTGGTTCCCACGAAAGAAAGACGTATGAAAGTGAAAAGCACTAAAATGGGGATGAAAGCTAAAGTCGGCGTGTTTGGTTGTGATGTTTTTGGTGTGAAAGATTCACAATTAAGCTGGGGCCCCATGTGATAGTAGTTTCTCACCAAATTGAGCTGAAATGGTATGAAAGTTACAGTAAAAAGTGAGAGAGAAGCTCAAACATTTTTAGACTAAAATAACCCTCCTCCTGGTACCTGTTCATGCTAGACAATATGCTGCATTTTTTATTCATTTTCACACTGCCATAACCAATTATGTTGTAAACATATGGTTATGCTAAAAGCAAAATTGATTTTTGTTAATAATCATAATGGGTCAGCTTGCCATATAATCGATTATGCCAAAAGCATGATCGATTATGTGTTTTTTTTTTTAAAAAATGTGTCTTAACTTAAAAATAAACTATTCTGTAAAAAAAAAAAACTTAAAAAAAAATTGGACAAAATTTTTTAAAACAAGGGGAAAATGGAAATTTTTATAATGCATAAATTTCTTTTTATTTCTTTTTTTACCTATCAAATCACTTTAATTTAAATATTTCATCTATTTTTAACCATCTTTCACTTTAATCAAACAATGGGGGCGTTTGGTTTGAGGAAATATTTTCTACTTTCATTTTTTGTTTTCATTTTTCAAAAGTTGTTTTCATTTTCAAATTTTTTAGATTTACAAAATATGTTTGGTTTATTTCTTGTTTTCTGTTTTCAGAAAATGAAAATCCTAAAAATATTTTGATTTTTCAATCAAAGTTTATGAAATAACATCTTGTGGCATTTTATCAAACACAAGTTGCACATTCTTCATTTCCACTACAAATTTCTTGCAAATCAACGTGCTCAGCGAAATCCTTTTTCTTTTTTAAACTCAATTCTTCGCATACCCATGAAGGAGTTACAGGTGAAAAAGAAGAGCTTCAACACCATTGAAAACCAAGGAGGAGGAAATAATTTCAGGAACTCATTATCCTCACCTTCTTGCTCTTCCTCTGCCATGTCAATAGGCACTCCCTTCGTCGGATTCACCACAAAATCATAGTGGCCTATTTCCTCCTCGCAAAGGCCTGTAGCATCATGCATTGTCAGAATCAAGCACTCAAGGTCACCGACACCCTTCACGGTTGTTGGTTGGGATGTTCCTGCGTGCTCCTTCCTCCATCCTTGCTTGTGGGAGGTACTTCATCGAGCTGAAGCAGTGAAAGGAAAAGTACAGTGACATGAAAATTGAAAACAAATGAATTACATTATTTATGTTAATGCCACCGCATTTTCAATTCTCGATTCCGTTTTCAAAGAAAACATGAAAACGACTTTTTATTGTTTTCACTTTTAACCTGTTTTTTGAAAATATTTTTAAAGAAAACGTTTTCTAAAACACAACTAAACGTATTTTCTCTATCATTTTCTATTTTTATTGAAAATGAAAACAGGAAACGAGGGAAGTAAACGCCACCTTACTTTCTTCTCTCTTTCTACTCTATTTCATTCATTTTCATTCTTCACACTTTCATTCCTTTGATTCCTCACAACCAAACACTACGTTAAGTTCAAAATTGTTAAAATACCATTATATAAAAGGAATACCATTTTCAGTAACCGCTTTTTGGTCTCCACTTTTTTAGGACTGTTTTACCTTTAAATAATATATAGATATAACAATTATTCCTAATTCTTCTCCACTTTTTTTTCGCATCCTTTTTCCCCTCAAGTTTATAGATCACACAAGTTAACCTCCACTTCCAAATATTTTATAACTACTTTCATAAATCACCCACTATTATATAGATTCTTTTATCTCTCTTTTTTCTTTAAAAAGAAAATATAGAGAAACATTAAGGCAGGAAATGCCTTTTTTCCCCTAGTCATTATCATTATTATCATCTATACCATTATATAAAGGAGATACCACTTTCAATAACCGCTCTTTGGTCTTCATTTTTTTAAAACCATTTTACCCATGTTAATATTACATATTATGTAACAATTAATCTTTTGTCTTTATATTTTTTTTTTAGAATCTTTTGCCCCTTCAAGTGTAACCGCCCACAAATTTGATAACGTAATTTCCTCACCCATAAACCCATGACCCATTACTCTATTTCATTAACTTCTTTTATTTATTTTTTAAATAAAAAAAATAAAGAAATAATGAGGCACAAAATGCCTCTTTTTTCCCTATTTATAAATTATGATTATAAATTATAAATAAATTAAGAAATATTCCTTCTCCTCTCGTCATTGTATTTTCTATTTTGCCACATGGAATCAAGTTTTGACCAGTGGCTGGCTAGCAATGCTTGGTCTTTCTTCAAACTCCATTTGCTCCGATTCGAAACGCAAACGCGATGGGAAGGTCTACGTTTGATGCGGTCGTCTCCGTCTTCGTTACGGTACACCCGCACGAGACCTCTGCTCTGCTCCATTCCTTCTTCTGCTTCTTCTTCGTGAGTTTCTCTCTCTGCTCAATAATGAAACCATTACGACTGTTACTGAGAATGTTTTCACTTCCGTTTCTTTTTTTTTTTTTTTTTTCAAACACAGTTATTATTCTTATTATTGTTTTTTTTTGGTATTTGTTGCAGATTTTGAGTGCGTATTTCGTAGTTCTTCCGTTGCGGGACGAGGGTGCCATCTCATTAGGGCTATCGAATCTGCCGGGTCTATTTGTGGGGTCCCTGGTGCTCACCCTTATTGCTGCGCCCATTTCTTCTCTCATGTTCTCTCTACCTAACCTTTCCAAAGGCAAGGTACCGTTGTATTTTTTAGAATTCTTTATTCTTTGTGCCCATAATAGTGTCGATTTCAATTTTGATAATTCATTTAGCCCTTTTTTTTGTTTGTTAACAACCGTAATTAGGGCCTTTGGCTCTCCGGTGGGACCCCGAGGTCTCCCACAAACTTCAGTCCTTTGGGCCGGTTATGAGACCAATCCTCTGTCCGGGACTTAGTCATACTTAAAACTCCTCGTCCCTCCCCAAGAGTGTATTCTGCGGGGATCAAACCTAGGTTCTCCCCCACAAACTTTAAACTAATGGCTAAATGGCTTTAGACTTATAAATGGCAACAAAATCATGCATGCTATTGCTACACCCAATGCCCATACTGCATCTTCATACTAAAGCAAATGAGAATTACAGAGTATGATGATAATAATAATAATAATAATACATGTTAAAATCATACATAAATGACCAAATCATAAGTTCATTAGGATATGCCAAAACACAGCAATCAACCAATCAATAATAGTACAACACAATCATCTACCAATCAAATAACAGTACCACACAGTATACCAATCAACAAAGAATAGAACACAGTACACACAGTTAACCATTCAACCTAAGTCAAGCAAGAGAACTTGTAAGGCAATCAAGAGGTGAATTAGTAGAACCAGAATATGGATGGAGCTTTGCCGAGCAGAATCAGCAAGAATGATAAAGGCTGCAACTTTGATAGTGCATCTGACAAGCAACCTGAACTTTGACACTGAGGCCAATGAACAAGTAATCTTTTGCTTTGAAACTGACAAGTAATCTTTTGCATTTTGGGTGAGCTTCAAGTCTGAAAGTTTCCCTAGTGTTTTTGGCTAGAAGTGCTGCATTTTGGGCAAAATTAACATGAACCAGCACACTCAGACTCGCCCATGGATTTGTGAGTTTACACAATTTAGCTTGAATCTACCTGATGGCTGATTCCATTCAAGTCTGCTCACAATGTTTTCATGTAATTCAGCTTGTTTTCCCTAGATTCAAGTGTAAACTTGTCCAAATCTACTTAGGTGGTTTGTGGTGTTTGGCTTTTTATAAGGTACCTGAATGTCCTCCAAGACTTCGGCTTTGCAAAACTGAACTAACTCCATGACTTTTGCACTGCAAAACTGAACTATGATGTCTACTATCTCTGGTAAACGAGATCCATCTCCACTGAACAACCCATCTCATTTCCTTTCCTCCCTACTTTTCTAGTCTTCAATTTATTTAGCTAACCTGTTTGGCCATTTGTGCCTCTTCTTTCTTTGTTCTTTGTGATTCTTTGTTCTCTTTGGTCATTATTTCTTTTCTTTTTCTTGTTCTTGCCTACCATTTTCCCTCCTTGTTCCTTGGATTAATTGCCATTTTGGTCCCTTAAAACAAATAAGTCCTTCCATCACACTGTCATCCAATTTTTGATAGAAATAATTGACACAAGACACGATTTTCAAATGTGTATTAGCATGTTACTAAGTTTCTCATCTAAAAGGACTCACTGTGAACTGTTGGATCTTAGAATTTGGGCTTAGGGCCCAACTCAACCATACAAATTTGGCTTGTACGGTGAGGATTGCCCAACCTTTATAAGCACTATTTTGGTCTTATTTTTAGTTGATGTGGGATCTTAACCCCCTAACCCTAAGACTCAATGTCTTGATGGTTGCACACTATGATGCTTCACTCAGCCTTTTTGGTTAGCCTCTTCGTAGGTTGCCCTTCCGAGACGTTGGCATTTGGGTAAAAATTATTGAGGTACCTCATAGGCCATTGTAGACTGTAGAGGGACCAAAAGTGCAATTAAACCTCATTCCTTTATGAATCTTTGTGGTTCTATTTGTTTCCTCTCTCTCTCTCTCCCTCCCTTTCTCTTTGTCTTGTTTTGTGCCAATTTATTGTTGCTTGATAATTTCTATTTTCTAGCAAATTTGTTGTGAAGCTTATGACATCAACCTTAAGTTTGTGATACTTTTGGTGAGTTTAGTTTTCTATAATATGTTTATAATTTAGGCTAAATGTCATTTATGGTCCTTTATGTTTTAGTGTTTTTCCATTTTGGTCCATTAAGTTTTTCCATGATGAAGAACAAATTAGATCACAAAATAGAAAAGGCCCAGTGCAAAAGGTATCACTCCGGGAATCATGCACGCCTCAACAAGCCCAACGCTTTTCCTACTCACAGACCCTTCTCTAGGAACAACACAATCACCACCTTTATTATTCACCTGGGCCTCTTCATCACCTCATGAACACAAGAGAACCCTATGTCGTCAGGATAAGGAGCCAAAAACAAATACACAATCACCCCACCAAAAAACGAAAGACCAACCCCACCCATAATCCAAAACACTCGCCGCAAGAAGAGAACCACTAATGTTACCCATCGAGGTATGCACGTTCTAGACCCCCATTATGAGCCCTCTTTTCCTTTTCCCGAAACCAGTTACTTACTGATAACCACAACAACCGAAGGCCAACCCGTGACTTGAAACATGCCCACGATCATTTGCATGGAAAGTTAGAACCAAAAAACTTGAATGTTCCAGAAAACGAACCTACGACTAGTGGAAGGGGGTTAGGGTCCGGTGGGGTTGAAGATTGAACCTTGAGGATGAGTGTGTTTATAATTTTTAAAAATTCAATAAAAAAGATTGTGGCGGCTAAAAGCCGCCACTATGTTAAATTAATCATTTTAAATTTAAATCTCTGACGGCATTAACGGTAGATTGACGAAAGGACCAAAATGGAACCATTTAAAAACATAAAGGACCAAAATGAGACTTTTAAAATTTAAAGGACCAAAATGAAAAAAACACTAAAACATAAAGGACCAAAAGTGACATTTAGCATATAATTTATTTTTTGTCGGTTATGTCATTAGTTTTCCTTATTTATCATATAGCAGTTTCTTTGGTATATTTTTTCTTGTATGTATAATCTTTTTCTGATTATAGCCACCATGCTTCTGCCATAGTTGTCAATGCCATCTGTCATATTTTTATGACGAAATTTTAGCTTGCCCCTACTGAGTTGCTGTCCGCCATTAATAATCTTGACTCATAAGAGCATTGGGGGTGATATTTTTATATTATGTGGTGCTGTAATTGCCTCTTAAAATCACAAGACATATTGGTTGTAATTAGATGAACTGGTTTTTAAATCATTATTATCATTTCTAGTTCTACTAAATAAGAGAATAGCCTTACCATTATGGTGACATGCATTCATATTTAATTATTTAGTCATTTTTGTCATGAGAAGTGAATTTTAAAATGATAGATAGTCATTATTAGTTTATGTTCCCTTGGATATCATCTGTAATGGTGCTTCTTGAAATTTCAGGCTTTGTTTTTGATACACAGGTTCTTTAGTGTATCTCTCATAGTGTTCTTTATTCTATGGCACTCCTCGTCAGCTGGATATTCAAAGTCCAATATGACAGTAAGACAATAGTATAACTTGAAGTTGTTTGTTGCAGTCTATATTGTTTGTTAAGTTCAGAAATATTTGTTTTTGATTGTGTTAAATTGGGTTTTATGTTCCTAGGGATCCACACCTTTGATCTATCCCTCAAAGGAAGAAGGGAAAATTGGTGACCAAGGCAGTCTTACATCTTCATTTGGTTGGGATAACCATGGATGGTTCTATATCTCTGTCCGGATAGGATTGTTTCTTTGGGTACAGTTGATAATTTTATTTTCCATGTTTTAGATTCTAATGTGTAATTTGATTTCATTCTGCTGTTTGCTTGTTTCAAACGACATTTTTGTGACACTAGTTTATGTTATTTTGTGAAGGTTGCTTTGCTTAATCTAATTACAATTTCTTCAACTTGGGCAAGAGTAACTGATGTGATGAACAGTGAGGTTTGTTTGCAGCTATATCATTTTTGTTTTTGTATGGATTATTCAGGGCCTACTTAACATACTCTGAGTTCAGTCAGGTTCAAGATTATTTGGGTTTATTGGTGCTGGTGCCACCCTTGGACAACTTTTTGGGTCATTGTTTGCCATTGGAATGGCTTTTGTTGGCCCATGTAAGTTTGCATTTGCCCTAAACAGTCCTTTCTCATATAGTTTTGCTTTGCCATAAAGTAATCATGCCTTTTGCAGTCTTGCTTTTGTTTGCTGCGTTGTTGATGGAACTTGCAGCGCAGACATCAAGAGGGATAAATCGTGGTACATCTCATGTTGAAGAACAATTATCTCCTATTAGGTCATTCTACGTATTCTTTTCTTTGTAGTTATATTCTTTGTAGTTATATGAATGGAAACAGATAAGTTTTGGATGGCATATACCTCATTTTAATTCTTAGGGGAATGTATGAATTAACCTTTAAGAAATATACAGCATCTAAAACTAGAAATATGTTATGGACCAGTCCCTTAGATCTGGTTACAGGGCCGTGAACACTAAAGTCTGGTTGTAATTGTAAATCACCATATTTCTGACTTCCTTTGTGACCTATTTTGGTAGTATGAATCAGCTCACATAGGAGGCGAGGGTAGAAGGGGGGCATTCTAATTTATGATAATTTAGGAACTGAGCACTTTCTCAGTAGGGGAAACAACCATGAACACTGCCATTAATAAGTGTTTCCATTTCTGAACAGCCATGCCTGCTGCCATCAATTCCATCTTATAAAGCTACTTGGTTTGAGCATGTTGTGATAACCCCTGACACTATGGCAGAGAAAAGCTACTGGCCTCTCTTCATATAACAGAACAGCCCCAAACCGTTAACTAGAAGCATCAGTTTCCCCAATAGACGTTTTCAACATCAGGGACTCTGAGTATGATGGAAGCATAGTCATTGCAGACCACAATGTAGCAAAAGCCTCTTGATCTTCTTTTCCTCACTAAAATTATACTTCTTCAATAGATGGGTTAGAGGTTTGGTAATCCACTCACAATCTCTCACAAACCTTTGATAGGATCCCGTGGGCCCCAAACTCTCTGAATTCTTTTACATCCTTAGGTACTGGCCATAGCACATTACTTAAACCTTTTTTCGGCCTGCAGACAGCATAGGTTATCAATCCCGTATAGCGGCATGTGGCGGCCATCCCTAAATGATTTATGCGAGATGTATATAAATTCTCAAAAATTAAAAATACCCTTAAAGACATGTTCATAATTAATTATCAGAAGAACAAAGAACAAAATAAAAGAAAGGTAAGAAGAGTGACAAACAGAGAACAGAGCACCATCATGGCGATAATAAACAGAGCACTGTCACGGGAGTAGCCAAAAAAAACCACGCGATGTTGCTGTAAAAGTCACGAACTCATGGGAAAAGAGAACAGAACAGAGAAAAGGCATGAGGAGAGAAAACAGAATAAAGTATTGTCTCAGGGAGAGAGAACCAAGGTTGTTAAAATCTCGATCATACTCATAGGATCGCACGGTTTTACATTCTGCAACATGTTCGCTGTGCTAGATTGCTCAAAGGATTGCCGTAAGATCGTGATCATAACTGTGGAGTTGTGGGATCTATGATCCTTGTCAATCTTCATGGGTGAGAAAAAAACCGGGTTGGACCCATTGACCCGGTTTTGAAAACTGTAATTATTTCTTCCTCTTTTGATTAATCAATTCACACTCATACGCTCTTCCCCAAAGTGTCGTGACCACCACCACCACCACTGGTATCTTCTCCCGCTTCAACTAAGATAAGATGTCTTCATCTAAAGCATCCAAATCTGATTTTGCTTCATTCTCCACAATCCATTCATCATTAGAAGCAAGATCATCAATGTTATAGTCATTTGCTTTTCTAACATCCTTCTTCTTGTTCAATCTTGAATTAGCAATCACAAACACCGCATCATTCATGGTCTTTTGCTGTAAACGATTTCTTTTCTTGGTGTGGAGCTAAATAATTATAAAATTAATTAACAGATAATAGGTCCTAGGTGTATAGGTAAATAATTATAAAATCAATTTCATGGATATAAATTCTTACCCTCTCAAAAGCATTCCAATTACGCTCACAATTAGATGAACTACATGTCAAACTCAATACCCAAATAGCAAACCTTTGTAATTCTGGATGTTCATCACCATAAGATTCCCACCATTGTTTCTGGAGTTTTGGTTTGAAGTGCACATTGAGCTATTAGACTACCAAAAAACTTGGATTTGGTCTTGAAATCCTCAATCTGAGCATAAATCTTAGATATCTCTTCAATGTCTGCTACCATCCTATCTAAACATTCATACATTCCACACTTTACTTCATAATCAGCTTTAAATTCAGGATTATAGTGCAACATGGGATTAAGATAAAGATCCCGACTTTCGTATGTTGGTGGGTCTTCGAGATCCTTTCAATGACCTATGTTGTGTTGAAGGGATATCTATATGAAAAGACAGTTCTATTTCTATTCTATTAGTATTTTCTATTAGTATTAAATTTGTCTTAGTGATCTTGGCTCTGCTAGTCCTTTCTTTCGTGATGAATTGTTGGCACCGGTCTTACTTTTTGTCTTTGTGGACTGAGGAGAAAGGGAAGTGTAGCTAAGAATGGTAAAAATAAATAAATTAATCTCCAAACAAAGTCTATAATAGTATAAATTAAAGAATCAAACAAATGGAAGATAATTAGTTAATTACCTTTTACTACATTGAAGAGACTTTGTATCTTCTCTTTAGCACTATCCATTTCTTCATAAATGATCCCATGGCTGGCTTCTCATTTGAATCCACCATGTGCAACACCTTAATTAGGGGAATCATGCAATGCTAAACATTTTTCCAAAATCCCTTATGCAAAATCAAATTTTCCACAAGCACTCCATCTCTAGTCTTTACAAATTGACTAGATTGCCACTCCTTGGATGTGAACATCCTAATAAGTGATCCCTTATTGTCATTCAAGCATCCCAAAGTCAAATAAGAAGTGGCAAAATGAGTAGTGGTTAGTCTTATCAAATCAGTTTCCTTAGTATATTTGTGCAATAAGGAAATAAGACCAGTTCTTGAATAAATGTAGGTTGTGTTTTTTTACCACTTGCAATTGTCTCTTGATGGAGTGGTATTTTCTTCTCAACATCTTCCAACATTAAATCAATGCAATGAGCTGCACAAGGTGTCCAATATAACTTCTTTCTTTACTGCATCAACAAATCTCCATCTGCCTTGTAATTTGTTGCATTATCTGTTACAATTTGGACCACATTCTCTTCCCTGACCTGCTCAACAATGTCATCCATCATTTTGAAAATTTTGTCAGCTGTCTTACATATGTCAGAAGCATCAATAGACTTCAAAAAGATAGTTCCTTAGGACTATTTGCCAAAAAGTTAAGTATAGTCCTCCTCCTCCTTTTGGTCCATTCATTGGTCATTATTGTGCATCCTGTTTTCTTCCAAATGCGTCTATGTTCTTCCAAATTCTCATTGGTCTTTTCAACTTGTTGCTTCAAATATATCACCCTAATTTCATGGTATGATGGTGGCTTCAATCCATTGCCATGTTTGGCAACCAAGTCAAGCATCTTCTTGAACTCTTCTCTCTTTGCTACATTAAAAGGTATAAAATTGTTGTAAAATAATAAGGCAATTTCTTTGTTAAGATATAATATGATAGAGATTTAGGAGATATCATAAGATATGATATAATAAATATTTAGGAGATATGATAGCCTATTTCTAGGAAAGTAGGAAACTTTTTATCTTTCATTATCCCGTAGGATTATATCTCTAAGATTTAGATTAAATTTGATTAATCTTTTCCTTTTTATTATCTTATCTTGTATCTATATATATTCATACACTCTGAGTCAATGAATGGGAAATACACAAATTTTCAGTTATGTCCTTTAATCTTAACATGGTATCAGAGCCAGGTTGAGGTGTCCCCGGTGGACCCTTTTACTCGCCGCACTTTTTAAGGCAATCTTTTTCAGTTTTTCCAATGACTTTTCTACTCGCCGTTGCCGGTCATCGCCGCTAGCCACCGTCATACTCTCCAACGGCCACCATCATTAAGATTGTCAGCCTCTCCTAGTTCTATTGTTGTCCTTGGGGTTCGATCTGGTCAAGAATCATTTTTTTAGCAGTGTTTGGTTGTTTAGCTTCTGTCTTATAAGATGGTTAAGCTTTGAGATGATTTGCTTCTGTCATGAATGGTTAAGCATTGTTTAGCTTCTGCTCTTGATGGTTAAGTTGTCCTTGTCCCAGATGCATTGGCCTCGTCTTTGTCCCAATTGCATTGGCCTCGTCCTTGTTCAAGATGCATTGGTTCGTCTTTGTTCTAGTTGCACTTGCCCTATCTTTGTCCCAATTACATTGGTCCTGTCTTTGTCTCAACTACACTGGCCGCATATTTGTCCCTGTAATTGGCCTTGTCTTTGTCCCAGTTGCACTAGTTGCACTAGCATTGTCCTAATCATTACTCAATTGTTATCCTTGGGGTTTGATCTGGTCAAGAACCATTTTTTTTCAGCAACTACTTACCTGTCTCATCCATTGTTGCCATGGATATCAGTTTATCCCAACCGTCTAATCAGTTTGAAGGATAATGTACTGTAACAAGCTAAAAGCGTAGAAAGCTTTAGCTTGAGGGGGAGTGTTGGAAGTTATGACTCGTCGGCTTTTCCTCTGCTTGTTTCAAGTCCTATTGTGCTGATATCTGAGTCTTTGATGTCCTTGCATTACTTGTCTTGGGTTTCAGTCTACTCCCTTGCAGCATCTGAATTTGAAGAAGAATATTTAGTTTTTGGTGTCGTACTCTACGCATTGGAGAGTCCTCTACCTTGGAGTTGTTTTCATTTTTTTTTATGCTTCAGTTATGTTCCAAGCTTGGAGCATTAAGTTGTATGCTCCAGCTTGAGGGGGAGTGTTAAGATATAATATGATAGAGATTTAGGAGATATCATAAGATATGATATAATAGATATTTAGGAGATATGATAGCCTATTTCTAGGAAAGTAGGAAACTTTTTATCTTTCATTATCCCGTAGGATTATATCTCTAAGATTTAGATTAAATTTGATTAATCTTTTCCTTTTTATTATCTTATCTTGTATCTATATATATTCATACACTCTTTGAGTCAATGAATGGGAAATACACAAATTTTCAGTTCTGTCCTTTAATCTTAACATTCTTTACATGCATCCTCCCTCTCATTCTTCTTGAAAATGGCATTGGCTTCAATCCATTACCATGTCTTGCTGAAGTATCAATCTCTTGCCTTTTTCTTTTTCCAACCTCACCCAAATCAGCCATACTACTACCCTCTTCATATTCTTTGAACTGGGACTTTTTAATCAGATTTTGCTGCAACTGAGAAACAACATCCCACATTAGTTTCAGTTGAAAGGACAATGATTTTAATAATTTGTATCACAAGAATTACATTCTCTAATCATGCTTTTATAAGAGAACAACTCATCCCTAAAATAAGGAAACTATGAGATAAAGATAAAAGGAAAAGATGATAAAAGATCAAATAAGATACTGATAGATCCCCTAAGATATTTCTATTATTTACAACACTCCCCTTCATGTTGGTAAATGAATATCAATCATTTCCAACTTGCCTATAAGTTTCTGGAACCTACTAGTAGGAAGCCCCATAGTAAAAACATCAAAAACTTGAAGTCCTATAGAGACATGAGCTATAACAATGAGCCCACTGTCTGGCTTCTCTTCGATAAAGTGCCTGTCAATCACAATGTGTTTGGTCTTGTCATGTTGAACTGGATTATGAGCAATACAAATGGCTGACTTATTGTCACAAAACAACTTCATAGGGGCCTCAAATTTAATCGAGATCATCAAGTATGATCTTCATTCATAGTCCTTCGCATATGCCTTGTGCCATGGATCGAAACTCAGCTTGTGCACTAGACTGGGCTACTATGTTCTGCTTCTTGCTTCTCCAAGTCACCAAATTCCCCCCTAGAAACATGCAGTACCTTGAAGTGGATTTTCTATCTGTGACTGACCCTGCATAATCTGTATCAGTATAAATCTCCATAGATAAGGAGCCTTCTCTTTTGAATAATAGGCTTTTCCATGGACTTGCCTTCAAGTATTGGAGGATCCTATCAACTGCTTGCATATGCATCTCTCGAGGATCATTCATAAATTGGCTGACAACACTAACCGCATAGGCAATGTCTGGTCTAGTGTGAGATAGGTAAACCAATACCAATCTTTGATACTGAGCCTTTTCCACAGGTGGACTTTCTTCACTTCTTATCGTGATTTTGTTCAATTGGAAGGTCCTACATCCCAGCTTACCTGTTTCTTTGAGCAAGTCAAGGACATACTTCCTTTGAGAGATAAAAATGCCTTTTCTGGAATAGGCAACGCGTTGCCTATTCCGAGGAAATACTTCAACTTCCCTAACTCTTTCATTTCGAATTGGGTTGCTAGTTTCTCTTTTAGGGTCAGTTTTTCTACCTCATCATTTCCTGCAATGATCATATCATCTACATAGACCAACAATATGGTGAGTTTACCCGTAGGGGAATGCTTTATGAATAGAGTGTGATCACCTTGGCTTTGTTTGTATCCCAAGGAAACCATTGCCTGAGTGAATCTCCCAAACCATGCTCTAGGAGATTGCTTGAGGCCATATAAGGTCTTCTTTAGTTGGCACACCGCACACCTTGTTTTCTCCACTGTGAGCTCCAAATCCTAGGGGGATCTCCATGTATACCTCTTCTTCCAAATCTCCATGAAGAAATGCATTTTTAAAATCGAACTACTATAAGTCCCAGCCAAAATGGGCTGCCAGGGAAAGGATGACTCGTACTATATTCAGTTTTGCTACAGGGGCAAATGTCTCTTCATAGTCTATCCCATAGGTCTGGGTGTATCCCTTTGCCGCCAATCTTGCTTTATGGCGATCTACTGTCCCATCAGATTTGTACTTCACTGTGAATATCCATCTGCGCCCTACAGCCTTCTTGTCTTTGGGTTTGTCAACAATCTCCCATGTTGAACTTTTCTCCAACGCCCTCATATCCTCTTTCATGGCTTGAACCCAACGCTCATCTCTCATAGCTTCCTGGACTGAAGTTGGAACTTCTGTTGCATCAATGGCAACAATAAAACTTTGATGTTGGACAAAGAGATGGTTAGTGCAGACATATTGAGAAATAGGATATTTAACACAAGACCTTTTTCCTTTTCTCAAGACAATAGTAATATCATCATCAACACTTACCACCTTAGTGTTACTTTCAAGGACACTCA
The DNA here is from genome assembly GCA_026413185.1 of Pueraria montana var. lobata. Lineage (NCBI taxonomy): Eukaryota > Viridiplantae > Streptophyta > Magnoliopsida > Fabales > Fabaceae > Pueraria > Pueraria montana. The sequence continues at coordinate 20,913,667 of CM048646.1, forward strand.
CCTTCGCGTTAGATGATTCTTCTTGCCGTGGGACTAGAGTGGGTTTCCTCCTCCTCTTTCTTTGATATCTCTTGCCAAAGAACCATTCTTCCTCTGTAGCATCAATATGAGCTTCCTCTACTATCTCATTGGTGACCTCACCATTAGCTCTTAGGGCATCTTGCAAAAACAAGAAGGGTAATGACTCTAACGTAGACTCGTCTTCGGCTTCTAGAGTACTATCCCCCCAAAGCCGAGGATTGACAAAGGATGACTCACTTTCATGAAAGGTGATATCCATGGAGACAAAGAATTGACGACTTTGAGGATGATAACACTTGTATGTAGGATGTAGGCAATGAATCTAGAGGGGGATGAATAGATTCTTTAAATTTTAAAACCAAATTTTCTTTTCTCAACAATTATTCACCTTCCTTCTGTAGAATCCAAATATTCAAAAAGATTTATCAGAGTTATTCCAAGAATTATGTTGAATATGGAATTTTGATGACAAACGTAGAAATCTTGAATATGATGAGAAAGTAGAGATAAGAAAAGATACAAAAGAATTTATACTAGTTCAGTCCAAAGGACCTACATCCAGTTAGATCTAGACCTTTCCACTATAGAATTATTTGAGTACAAACACTATGCACACACAACAATCTTAAACTATCTTTTCTTTCCTTTTTCTTGAACCCTACAAGAAAAACTCTAATGTGAAACCCTATCACATTAACCCCTAGAAACTCTATCTAAGCATATGAGCTAATCAATCAAATAAAAAAGATAAGGATAAGAATACACCTAATGTGTAGAATATCCACAAAATTCAGCATAAGATGGATCCATGACTTTTCTTGGGCTTGATCATGATGTAGAATCAAAATCTCTTGATTTGTGATCAACGCTTTGAGTAGGACCCTTCTTAGAACTCTTTCTTATGAGTATGAAAGTATATTTTCGAAAGAGTTATATTTTAGAGAGTTGGAAGCAGTCTATTTATAAAAAAATTCAAACTTTAACAATAATAATCGATTAAAACGAGTTGTAATCGATTATTTTGTTCTTGAGCTTTCTGGGTTTGTGTTTGAATGTGATTAATCGATTAAATCGAAGTGTAATCGATTAAACCAGAAGCTTGAATTCAAACAGAGCTTGCATTGAGCCTTTGTAATCGATTAATACGAGGTGTAATAGATTAAAGCAGTAGCTGCTCTATTTGCTTTCAAGTAGCTACTCTATTTGCTTTCAAGTATCAGCTCTATGTAATCGATTATCCCGAGGTGTAATTGATTACTTAGTTCTGAATTAGTTTTCCCAAATGAACTAAGAACGAATTAATCGGTTACAAAATTGATTAAAGCAGTGTAAGTTCAAAATTTTTCAACTCATCCAAGATAACTAGGATCTTCTAAGCTTAAGTTCTAAAATAGATAAAACACACATAAGACTAGTTCTAAACAATCAATACAATATCTTCTTGATACAATCAAGTTTTCTAGAAACTAAATACATCAAAATTAAAACTAGATTATTACAAAAAGATCTTCATGTTGCTCTTGAAGCTAACATTGTACCTTTTTTTATTTGAGGGGTAACCAACAAAGACACATTTGATTGCTCTTGGATCTAACTTACCACAATTAGGACTATGAGAATGGACAAAGGCAACACAACCAAAGACATGACATGGTAGACTTGACGTTATGGGAGAAAAGGGAACAAAGGACATTAGGAAGTTAATAGGACTAACACCATTCAAGACCCGAGTGGGTAACCTATTAATAAGGTAGGTGGCAGTTAAGACAACTTCCCCCAGTAGGTATTGGGAACAGACATTTGGAAGAGAAGGGCTTTGGCAACCTCAAGAAGATGGCAATTTTTCCTTTCTGCAACCCCATTTTGTTGGGGTGTATTAACACATGTTAGTTCATGAATAATTCCATTTCCAGTAACAAATTTAGAGAACTCATGATTTACATATTTTGTGCCATTATCGGACCTAATTCTTTTGATGGACTTACCAAACTGATTTTGGACAAGACGGAAAAAATTGACAAACCTCGGATTTATTTTTCATTAGGTAGGTCCATGTTACTCGACTACAGTCGTCGATAAAAGTCATAAACCATTTTACGCCATATATAGATTCAACAACAGGTTCCCACACATTAGAATGTATTAAATCAAAAGGAGAAGAACTTTTATTATCACTAATTGGAAAAGACGCACGATGGTGCTTTGACATTTGACAAACATCACAATTGAAAGACTCAACTGACTCTTTTGTAAAGAGGTAAGGAAATAGAGACTTAAGAAGAACAAACGGTGGATGCCCAAGGCGTCTATGTTGTCTTCCTTTTCTTGTTGACTTGAGGGTAGCTCAAGGTTCTTGTGATTGTCTTTATTGTGCTCCAGAAAGTACAACCCACCCTGCTCTTCAGCAGTTAAAATTGTCTTTCCCGTGGCAAGGTCTTGAAAGGCACAATGAGAATGAAAAAATGTTACTAAGCAATTCAAATCCTTAGTGAGCTTGTATATAGAAATAAGGCTATTAGCCAATTTTGGGACATGTAATAAAATAGATAGGGACATGGATAAAGCATTTTTATTTCTATAAAAAAAATATATAAAGCAAAAATTGTTCTGAGAATCATGGATAGATAGATAGGGACAGATGTCAAACACACAGTGAGAGAGAGAGCTTTAAAATACGGGGGAATCTTGTGTACCTCATTAAATCATTTGTTTGAGTTAAATGGGTAATTTAATTTATACTGCAAGGCAACATGGGGGATACAATCATAATTATTTATTTATTTTGAATTTAGAAAATCTGATTCCAATCATGAAAACGAGGCTGATAAGATTCAGAAGACTGAACATACTCTAAGAGGTTCTCCAAAGTCATCTACTTCAGTTAAGCTTCCAATTTGGCCCATATTTGAAGGACTCTGGCTTATATTGTCATCAACCTACCTGTTGCATGTATCATTGTTCATCTGGCTGAGTGCAGTTGTCTCTTCATTCTTTTATTTTCAGGTTAGGTAATCTTCTGTCTTGTGATACAGTCTTTAGTTTTCATTATCAGTATTTCTAGTTTAACTGAATGATTAGTACATGTGGGGAATTGTGTAGATGAGTAATGCTAGCAACGCACTATTATTGGCTGAAATTTATTGAAAATCACAAAATATGGTGAGTTCCACTCATAATTCTATAGTTTTCAATAAATTTTAATCAAATAGTTAAGTGTGTTAAATGGAGTGTGTTAAAGAGTGTATTGCTAGCACTTGTGTAGATATATAAAACTCTATTGCTTACTGAAAATCTACTGTCATATTTGCTCTGTCAAATTCTCTGAAAGATTTAGCAAAGTAAAAGCCAAATCTAAGAAGTGTTGATTCTTCTGATGAATATTTTATCTTCACCAAAATCTCTTTCTTCAACCATTTTTATCTTCAACATGGTATTAGAGCAGGTTCAATCTTCGATCTCGCTCTGCCTGTCTTCTCTTTTAAACAAATTTCCAGCGCTGTTCACTGTTGTGACTATTCATAGCCACTGTTTGTAATGAACTGTTCACCGCATTTGTACTGTTAATCAGCCACTGTTCATGATCTCTGTTCATTGTGTAGTACTGTTCATCTTCTGTGCATCTGCACACTGGTCCCACTTTGCTGTTTTGACCTTGTTTGGTTAGTGGGTCTGCATATATCTCTTCTCTTGGGGCTTTACCTTCCCTGTTACAGCAAAATGTTGAGTTCTGCTCCTATTTTTTCAATCTCTGGAATTCCCACTATAACCTTTGAAAAGCTTAATGGGAAAAATTATATATCTTGATCATACTTCTTGAATGTGGTCGAATGATTGGCATAGTCCCAGATGCACTGGTCCAGTCCTTATCCCAAATGCACTGGCCCCGTCCTTGTCCCAGTTGCACTGGCTCTGTTGTTGTCCCAGTTGCATTGGCCTCATCTCTGTCCCATTTGCACTGGCCCTGTCTTTGTCCCTGAAGTAGTTGCCGTCCCTAGTGTTCGATCTGGTCAAGAACCGTTCTGCAACCGTATTTTGTTCCCAACCATTGTCTTCATGGATATCAGTTTTTATATGTTTTATTTGAAGTAGAATATATTGTTTTCGTGTAACAAGATGAAAGCTTAGTAAGCTTTAGCTTGAGGGGGAGTGTTGGAAACTTTTTATATTCTATGGAATTAATGTCTAGGATAGTGGAATGGAATTAATGTCTAAGATAGTGGAATAGCCAGATTCATGTATAGTGGCTATTAGTATTCTGAGGAGTTATATTTCTCATTATTACTCATTAATGTAAATTTATCAGAAATGATTATAAGTAAGTACTGCTGAGTGCTTCTTGCACTCAAGCAATTCACCAAAATCTCTATCTTCAACTATCTTTATCTTCGACAGGCATTTTGAGTTATAAGTACCCTTTAGGTGACTAATGTACAGGAGATGTTTTGCATAATTGGTAATTGATATTTTTGCTATTCAGGGACTATATGAGAATTTAAGAACAGAACAAAATATTTAGAGTGTCTTAATGTGTGTTTGCTTCAGCTTATTCTTGAGAAATAATCGCTTATCTTTGTCATCTTCCTAAAAGAGCTTTTGAAAAAAAATAAATTATTTCCCCATGAATAATCATTTTCAAACATGCATTTAGTGAAATGCTTAAGTGATTTTAGCACTCAACTGAATGGAATTTATATACAACAGTGTAGAAATCATTAAGTATGCAATTTCCAACATTTTCCCTCAAGTTACAGCATATATGTCAAACCTGCATGTTGCAAATATTATTGGTCTCTGGAGTGCTTTGGTGAGCCAATCAGCCAGCTGAACGTTTGAGTTAACAAAAGAGGTGATGATTTCACCAAACACAATCTTTTCACAGATGAAATTGCAATCAATTTCTATGTTTGGTTTGTTCACAGAACGCTCAGTTGGATGCAATGTGGACCCGTTTTCTCAGAATTTTAACTCTTCTAAAAGTTAGGAGTATTTTACACTTTTACACATGCAAAACTCATGTAGTAAAAGCGGAAGCTTGTTGATGTGCATTAGGCCTAGCAACTGCATTCTATTTTTTGCTTTTCAACGAGACATATTTTCCACCAAAGAGAACACAATACCTGATGAGGATTTCCTATCACTAGGAGACCTGGCCTATTTACATTGGTATAGGCAACGACTTCTTTGTGACCTCTTTGCCTACACCAATCCTTTGATAAATCTTAAGATTCAGATAATACTTAAACCAATACCTGGGAGATTGTTTAAAATCATATAATGATTTAATAAGCTTGCAAACCAATAATGACTCCCCTCGAGCAACAAATCTAGGAGGTTGCTCCATGTATACCTCAGTTAAATCTCCATGCAAAAATGCATTCTTGATATCTAATTGATGCAGGGTTGTCTGATTCATGGCTGCCATGGATAAAAACAAAAAGCAAATAGAGGCCATCTTTTCAACTGAGAAGAATGTGTTTGATAAGAAGTTAAGAGCCTTGGGAGAACCACATCATAAAAGCTAGTCAATGTAGTTGGATAGCCCAAAGCCTTATAAAACCCACACCGTAATTCCATATTTTTAATGTGAGACTCATGTCCTATGCCTTGCAATTGAGTCCTAGCATCCCATCATGCTTTGCATCCCCAGTGCCCACATGGGTTTACTAAGTGGACACTGCTATGTCAGCATCACCACCCTTGTTGCTTGTTTGTAGCCGAGAGACATGGTGAAATACTATAATACCAATTTATAAGAACCTTGGGACAACCACACCACAAAAGTTAGTTATTGTAGTTGGAGAGACCAAAGCCTTAAACCCCAAACTAGTCGGCAAGTTAACACGATTTGCTCACAACCATGATTTGCTACTCTAGACTCATAAACTCGGTCAAACTTATGAGTTAACTTGCAAGTTTAATAACTATGATATATAATGTATCTTTCCTTTGTTCCCAAAGGTTGATCTTTGATATTCGCCTCTCCTAGTGACTGGTGCACTCTCCAGTGACTGAGCACTAAGTTACAGAAAGCTATAAATTTTCTCCACCTTATCTACTGCATACCTCCTAACTGCTGTTTGGTGTCATTTAGTAATGTTTGGCCATGCTACACTCCAGCTCACACCTCAGTTGTCAACCTTTTTCAAGCCAGCCCTCTCTCAGTGACCACCATCATCAGATAGATCAATCACCAGAAGTCCTCCATTGCAGTCACCATGCATTGTTCACCAGCAGCTGTCCTGCTTTACCTCTTGGTGCATTAGAGTAGGTGGTGTTACTATTTTGGCAGTGACATAGACAGCCATGGTTGCTAGTCCTTTTCCAGTTTAATCCACCCCATCATGCCTTGGTTTTATCACTCCAGTGAGCTGTTTTTCCATGTACCTATTGTAGCCTACCTTTGCAACTATTTGGCCTGGTTTATTTGTAACAAGCTGATAACTTAGTAATAATCATTCAACAAGGAGAGTTAAAATATTTGCACTTGGGCAACTGCAATTATGTTGATTAGCTAGTGATTAGGCTTCAAGTTAACTTATAATTAGCCCCTTGATTGTCCCTTTGATTTATTGCAAACAAGCTATTAACAAAATACAGATGTGCAACCCATGCACACAATTTTGTTAATACTCTTTAAACAGAAATATGTATGTTTTGAATGATTAATTTCCAAAGTTATTTTAATTGCCGCATGATTTAAGATGTTTTTTTTTTAGCACCCATACGTCTGTACATCATATTTCCTCTGAAGTTTGGAGTCTGTAATTGCAGAAAGTGAGTGTGATTGCCACTACAGTTACCAGCTCTCTTGGAAGAAGAAAATTGTTTGCCCAGATAAATAGCTTCATTGCTGTTTTTATTCTTGTTGGACAACTTTCCTTGACGGTAAGCTCTTCTCAAAATGACTGTTTCTCCACATGGCATATTCATCTTTTGTGGGAAACTGTAATATTTAGGAAAATTTATTTCAGGAAATTTGGAAAGTTTATTTTTAGGAAATTTATGTAGTGATTTGCTATCAGTACAGATTTGTGTGATTAGGGAAGATCCCATCAATCATGGGATCCAAAATTAGAATAGAGTGACTATTTATTTCCAAAAATAACGTAGGACTCCTGTATATATCTCTCTTATTTGTTCAGTATTATCGCAATGAAATAAATTCATTCAGCCCTAATTTCTTAAATCTTTCTTTCAGAGTTGAGTTCAAACCTCTTTCTAAGAATAATACTTGAAAAGGCCAAGAGGCTTAGTAGAGATTTCTCTGAGTTTGCTTTTCTACAATTCCACTCAGCATGCTGCTATGGATATACATGAAGGAATTATTACAACTTGTATTTACAAGAACAGTGAATTATATTCCTAAGATCTTACTATTTCCATAGCTACATTAATTAAACAATTAAAGTAGCCATCTAAACAAGTAATGCTACCAACACTCTCCCTCAATATATATCACAAGCACCTAACTTTATACACATGCAATTCTCGGAGCTCAAAGACTTGGTGAGGGGAGATCAGTCAGTTGATCATTGAAGTTCACAAGAGGTAGGTTCATATTCGCTATAATTAAATAACATGAGTTCAAACATTAGAGCCATTCTTGAAGAAATTGTTTTAACCACAAGAGTTCAACCGTAAGAGCCATAGTTCAATATTCTACTTTAGTACTTGATCTAGTAGCTATGTTCTGCCTTTTGCTTTTCCATGAGATAAGGTTCCCCCTCCAGTAAGAACACATTATATAGAGGTCAGCCTTCTATCACTAGGAGATCCAGCTCAGTAATCATATAAGCAATAATGTCTCTACATGGTCTCTATCTTCATTATACAAAGTGCTTTCAGGGAAAACCCTTGGCATACCTGAAAATTTGAACCATTGTACCATAACTATCACATGTAAAACAATAAAATGTAGCACTTACGATGAAAGGTATATCTATTCTAGTCTTAGTGAGGTAATTAAGTTTTCCCACTACTCTTCAATACCTACCTGGGTCTAAGTATGGCTCTCACATGACTTGTGTCTTGTGCACGCCAACAAATGGGGAGGTGCATGGCAGTGATTCCACTTATGGTGCACATAGGGGGGACAACCTGACAAGGATGATAGAGGTGGCTTGCACCCTTTGAGGATTAAGAGTGCCCAGGACAGATAGTCATCTTACTTTGATGGACATTGGAAAAGATTGAGCACAAAAGCAGGATTATACCTGCTTTATTTCTGTTAGAAATATTGTTGAAAATAGGAGAATTTTAGGAAATAACAGCATTTTTAATGTTATTTCTCTTTCCAAGAAGCCTAGCTACTTTGTATAGCTAGATTCAATGCATCTTAGGATGTAGTGATAACTTAGTTACTCTCTTTTAAATTGTAGTTGGCTTTGATTATCTTTGTAATCCTTACAAATAGATCATTCAGCTGAGTGGTGAAACTCACTAAAGCTCATTCAGGAAAAGTTCACTTCTCATTTTCTCACAATTACCAACATGAAAATGTTGAGGGAAATTGCGCTCAGCATTTGTCTATTTTATAGTATGAATGAAGGAATAACAAGTATTTACATAAACAACGAATAATAGGAGAATCATTTCCGAGACCATATTATATCTGTTGCTACATTAGTTGAAGTAACCATTTTGAAAAGGTAATATTATTATAGAACCCCTAATAAAATAACTAAGGTGTATGTAAGGAGAGGGAAAAGGTGCGATGCACCTAATCAAAATTAGGAGAGAGAATAGTCTAACTAACTGCTAAGTTGGCAGTAGTGGTGTAGGGTGTGCATGAGTTGTATGGGAAAGAGAGGATATATGTGGGGAGGGGATTGAGAGGTGAGGTAGCCTGGAATTAGTTGAGGCTTGGTAGAGAACCGGGCACTCTCGAATTTGCCCTGATTATCATTTCTTTTTCCTTTTTTCGGCATCGTTCTTATTGTATTTCTCATACCCAGTCTTGGTATCATCTTGATACAGGCTATAGGATTTCCACTGTTAATACAATCTGTCTTTGATTTTACTTCATTGATTCTGTTACCAATCATTAACAATAACGATGAAAAAAGATTTGTCATAGTTTTTATTCTTTGATGTTAGTATTAATGATGCATGTTACTAATGTATATATTTTTCTTTACTAGTACAGGGACGAATTCTTACTGTTGCTGGGGTGACTACAGCTATATGCTCAGCACCTTTTGTTGGCCTCTTAAATTTAGTCGCTCTAGCTGTTTGGCCAAATTGGGTGGTGGTTGCCATTTGTGAGACGCTGAGAAAGGTTATTCTCTATGGCTTACAAATTTTGGTTCCTTCTTCAATAGAATTCAATAATTAACAACATATCATGTTAGAAATGTGTTTTGTTAAAATAAATTAAGTAAATGTATAGGTTCATTGTATGATATAACATATTGAGTCTGTGTAGTTGAAGCACAATTTATAGTGCATGATTGTCAATCAAGGACCGTGTGTGAGATAATCAAGATACATTGCATATTGCCTTCAATTCTATTTGCCATGAGGACCAAATATATTGTCACTTCAGAAAAGATCCTGTCCAGAGACATTCCCACTAGTTTTATTAATGCAAATGTGACTTGAAAGTGAATCAGAGAGTTCCTCGGTCAATGTTTTTGTTTTAACAGGCCTGGCGCATGTGACTTGAAAGTGTTAGAAACGTGTATTATTATGTACTCCCTCCGTTTCTAAATAACTGTTGTTTAAGGTTTGTTTGCACAAACCAAGGAGGCTAATAAATTTTGATGATATTGTTAGAGTTTTTCCTATTATAACCCCATGAATTCACTTTCCCAATACACTAATTTCTCTCTCCACCAATAGTTTTTATTTATGTTTCTATCCACCAAATTACTGACCAATAAGTAACTATTTCATCTTTAAAAGGTTCAATTATTGTAGTAGTCTTGAATTTTGCAAATGACAGATAAATAGAAACAATTTTTTTTTCAAAAATCCGACAGTTAAAAAGAAACAGTGGGAGTAAATATGTAGGTTCATTGTACCATCTAAATAAAGTAATTATTTAGGAATTTGTATTTCTGTATTTCTTACATTCATTATATAAATATCGAGTTCGTGGTGTAGTTGAAAGTTGAAACACAGGTTTTTCAGCTTATGCATTTCTTTCCTTTCTCTCAACAATATATACTACATATTGCATTCATCTTTTGGAGAAATTCATGACTGGGACCTGCTACTCACGATATAAAACAGCAAATTGTGTATTCCTGATCATGTTTGACAACATTGCAGGTTGTTACATATGTTGTGACAAGGCCTGGAAGAGAACTTTTATTTACCGTTGTTTCAGAGGATGAGAAGTATAAAGCCAAAGTACGACCATCTTCTGTTTCCTTTCTTCCTTTAGTTGTTGTGGATAGTGTCTTGGGCTTGTAGAAGCGCATACACATAACCATGTACTACTTTTCACTGCAATAATAACATTATTATACATTCTATATTTCTTGGATATTTCCTAGTAGGTACATAAAATGAAATAACAATTCAAATTGAATTATTCAATGGCCAAAACTTTTTTTGGAGGCAATACGTGACCTACAACATGCTGCTGACGCAGGTATGCGTAGATGTCTTGGTTCAAAGACTTGGAGATGCTGCAGCAGCCGGAATGTACAAAATGCTTTTTGGTACTCTCAACGGGAACCCATCAACAGTTTCCCTTTATGGCCTCCCTGTATGTTTAAACTTATCATACTATCCGTCTTCCTCTCAAATATTACTACTCTGATTCATGAAAATGTCAACCTATTGGCTCAAATAGTTATCATTACGCGTTGCTAGTTGAATATTTTTCTTTTGAGGAATGCTGGTGACACTTTGTCATACACCTTTTTTTTTTTTTTTTTTAAATTTATTGAAAATCAACAATTATGGTGGGTTTCACATCTCATTTAATTATTCTATCTCCTGATTTAGAAATAGGACTCACCAAAATTGTTGATTTTCAATAAATTTCAACCAATAATAAAAAGAGGACTAGAAAGAGAGTCTAACATAGAGTGTGCTAGCATTCCTTTTTTCTTTTATATTTTATATGGGCAAGACTAATGTGTGCTTTTTCGTTGTCTCTAGGTTTGTTTGTTGTGGATAGTTACAGCATTCTCTTTGGGTCGTCGGCAAGTGCAACTTTCAAAGCACCAGATCTCCTCTACTTAATAGAACTAGATTTTGACCCGGCACGGGGCAAACAAAATGTTTAAGAATCTTTATTTGGATTTTATATTGCATATAATGTAATTTGTTATATTTTTTTTTCTTCATACTTTCATAAAAAAATATAATTTCATCATAATAATTTAGTTATTAATGTGACTTCAGACAAATAGTTCATCTAGTGAATTAAGTGAAAATTTTCTACTTGCTTTTATAAATAAATAAAAAATTCATCCGTGTTACATTTTATATATAATTTTCATTATAATATATTGGCATATATATATATATATATATATAAAAGAAAATTAAAATTTATTTTGGTAGAAAAAAATCATGAATAATTTATTTAAATGAGAAGATAATAAACAAATAACAAATAATTATTTGCTTAAAAAATAATTTTAGACACTAATTTTGCGTGAAAAAAATAATGGTAATTATGTTGATTTAATTTGATTTTTTATGTAATTAAATATATATTAATTATGTAAAAAAATTAATTTTAATTGGACAAAATCTTTAGTAAAAAAATTTATTCCTGTGAATTAAGTGTAAATTTTCCTATTTATTTATGTAAAAAATGCTCATCCCCGTGTTTTATATTTTATATATTTAATATCGTAAGTTAAGTCTAAATATTCATTTTCATTTGTTATATTTTTTCATACTTTTTATGATCATAAGATAAAATATTTAATAAATTATTTAAATCAAGAAAGAGACAGTCATAAAAAAAGACATTTAAATTAAAATTATTATAATTAAAAATATAATTTCACCATAATAATTTAGTTATTAATGTGACGTTAAGTAAATAGTTCATCCAATGAATTAAGTGAAAATTTTCTATTCACTTTTATAAATAAATGAAAAATTCATCTCTATGTATTACATTTTATATATAATTTTTATTTTAATATTGTCATACACATATCAATGTATAAAAGAAAATTAAAATTTGTTCTGGTAGAAGAAAATCATGAATAATTTATTTAAGTGAGATGATAATAAATAAAAATGAATAATTAATTGCTTAAAAATTAATTTTAGACACAAATGTTGCGTGAAGAAAATAATAGTTATTATGTTGATTTAATTTTATTTTTTTATGTAATTAAATATATATTAATTATGTAATAGAAATTTTAACTTTGATTGGACAAAAATATTTAGTAAAAAAGTTTATCCTTGTAAATTCAGTGTAAATTTTTTTACTTTTTTATATAAAAAAAATTCAAACTCATTTGTTATATTTTATATATTTAATATAGTAAGTTAATTCTAATTTTTTTTATACTTTCATGAAAAATATTCATCCCATTTGTTTTCTTTTCATATTTTCTATGTTAGTAAAATAAAATACCCAATAAATTATTTAAATTAGGAAAGAGACAGCCATAAAAAATACATTCAAATTTAAATTATTATAATAAAAAAAATATATAATTTTACCATAATAATTTAGATATTAATGTGACTTTAGGTAAATTGCTCATCCCTGTGTATTAAGTAAAATTTTTTACATGCTTTTATAACAAAAAAAAATTATCCCTATGTGTTATATTTTATATATAATTTTTATTTTAATATATTGGCATGTACATATCAATGTATAAAGAAAATTAAAACTTGTCCATGCAGAAGGAAATCATGAATAATTTAAATAAGAGAGAAGATAATGAATAAAATGGTGTTATGAGTTTTTATTTTACCCTAGATACTTTCTTGAGAGTTTCCAAAACAATTCCAAGTGCATATAAAATGGTGTTATGATTTTTTATAATTATGTTAAAATTGATTATAAGTTGAGATGATGTAATTCAATGTGTGAAAAGTCTTACTTTGCTTAGGGAACAAGGGATGGATTCATAAATGTGATGGGTACATGAATAGTGAATTAATGATATGATGGATGTTATGTGATTGTTTGAGATATGACCATCGAAAGAAGAATGTAGATATTATGAATCTTATAAATGTTTAAGCAAATGTAATAAGTTTATCTTTGAAAGAATGTCTTTATTGTTGAAATACATATGTTTTGATGAGATGATGATGATGAATGATAATCTTGTATTGTAACTGTCCCTATATGTTGGAGGGTTAGCTATGTCCTTTGGGAAGGTTTTTATTGGAAAATGGTATAGTTGGCAGGGTGAGTTTCACACCAGAATTTCGGTCCACTAAAGCGACCCGGGGGTCTTACCTAGTGGGATATCTTCCCGAGTACCACTCCTATGTTTTGACTCCGAATGACGTGTCGGAGTGTTGAGAACTACTTTTCCAGGAGGTTTAGTGACCTTTTTAGTGTATAGGGGATGGACTGTTGTTGTGGTTGTGGTTTGTTGAGATGTATTTGGATCCTTAAGTCAGGTCATTGGAGATGGCGGGTACGGAGGTGTTGTATCTAAGACTGTAAGGGACTCCAAATATGTTTTGTTGCTGAAATACGATGGGTGCACAGTTGGTGCATAGGTGTGCATAGTTGGTGCACAACCATATGAGTAGGCATGTAAGTTAAGGGTGCTTGGTGGGCTCTCAACCTAGTGCTGGGGTTTTTGTGGTGGCTAACTGAAATGAGCCTATAGAATAGATGAGTGGGCGAATCCCTATAGATGTAAGGTCTTGCAAGCCTACAGAGGTAAGTCATTACCCACACTTGTCTATTTTCGATAAAATCACACTTCCCCCGTAGGGTGAGATTCCCTGAATGGTAAGAGAATGAGACTATGTTAGGGGATGGGGTTTATGGGGGACCACTCATATGATGTTGAAACTCCATGGAGTAGAGTCAGTGTTTGATGGTTGAGGCTGTCTAGTGGTTTATGATGTACATTAGTTATGCTTGTTTTGTGATGAGGATTGTGATAGTAAATGTTCACATGTGATATATGATGTTGATGGTTCATAATGAGCATCGGTGATGGATTTATGATGATAATGTTAATTGAGGATTTATACTATGATTTTGATGTATATATATATCTATTGAGATGGTTGAGCTTTGATGTTGTGGTTTGATGGTGTCTATTGATGAACAATGCGAGATAACTTTTATATAAATTGAGTTTTGGATAAAGATTACTAGCTATTATGTAATATATTTTCAGAGTATGTAAAGTTTAGTTTTCTTCCATTGTCCTTATTTGGAATCTATTTATTTGTATATGTATGGTTTTGTTTTGGTGAGCTTATCCTTGCATGTGGCACATGTGGTTGTGACTGTGATGATCTCGAACTACGCATTCGGGGGAGCAGACTTCTAGGAGGTTGCTTTCTCTTGAGAAGCATTGGAGTTGGATTACCCTTTCGGAAGCACAATGGATAGCCTTGCATCGACGTGAAGATACTTGTGTTCTGTTTATGATGTTTTACTTCTTTATCTATGTATAGAGATGACCAACTTAAGTTTATCTTGTGTTTATCTTTCAAGATTTTATGTTTTTAAAGATATATCTTCTTTTAAAATGTTAGAGTGTCACAAGGCACTAAGTTTTGATTTAGTTATGTTTTGTAAATGCATGGTTATATTGTAAGTTTTGAAATTTTATTTGTTAACTCTAGAATCGCGAAAAGTTCATACATTATTTTCATAAATAAATTTAAGAGAAGAATTTTAAAAGGAACAAAATAAAATCTCTAGCCTGGTTATTATGTAACGAAGGTGGGTCGTTACAAATGTGAGCTCGTGAGACACAGAATTGTAGAGCTTTCTCTTAGCTTTCAAACGAGATTAGAATCACCTAAATTTGAGCTATGTGCATAAAGTTATGGCCTGTACACGAAAATAGTGTCAAGATGAGAAGAATTGCGAAAATTAACAAAACTTGACACTTGGGTCCAATGAAACCCAATCTCACAAAAACTCAATTAAAAGGGACAAAAGAAACACAAAAGTATGTCGATTATGCTCAAAATGAGCCACTAATGAATGCTAAATAATGCTCTATCATTGTCGGGAATGCCAAGTCGGTTTCGTGAGTCCTTCGTACTAACCAGATTTATAACCTTAGCCGGGTTATCACAACTTGACCCCATTTCCCCAAGCCTCCTTTGAGTCGAGGAACTATCCCCAGTGTACCGGCTGTGACTATCCACTTCTTACAACGAATCCTCACACGTCTCCACGCCGAGAATCATCTTTCACAGAACATTCGGTTTCAATGATACTTCCGAGAGGATGTTAGAGGACCTTCCCACTGAGCATCGAGCCAAACCCCACCTCTAATTCATAACACTGTTGTTAGATAAAATGGCTTGTTACACAGGAAATCCAAGAGGGGGTGAATTGGATTCTTTTAAAATTTTCTTGAAAACTAATTTTTTTGAGAAAAACTTTTCGCAAGATCAAATGATTTTGGATCCGTAGGAAGATGAGGGTGTATGATTCAGTTGTGTTTACTTATCTCTTATTTCTAGAATTAGATTTTAACAAGTGATCATAATACAAAACTAATAATATGGATCAAGATGTAAAAAGATAAGGGAAAAGAGAGAATAACACAAGATCTATATTGGTTAGATTTCAACCAGAAATCTACATCTAGTGTTATCCAAAGCAACCCGAGCTTGGACCTTATCCACTATCAGAATTTGTGTACACACAAACTCACATGCACATGCGCACCATATGTAAAGACCTTCTTGAAAAACCTATCAAGAAATACTATACTGTAGAAAACCTATCTACATGCAATTCACTAGGGAAACCTACACTACACGAATTTAAAAAGCAAAGTTAAAGGAAAGAATTCACCTAGAGTGAAGATGTGAAAAGTTGAAGCTTTCCTAATTTGCTTTCACACTCCCTTCATGTAACTTGATCAAGATCCATTGATTTCTTGAAGATAAGAAAAGTGTCGTTCAATGAATCTCTATGATGATGACACTCAGTTTCAGGGTTCTCTCAAATAAAAAAGACGAAGTGAATTGAGAAAAATGGGTGTCACTCTTGAAAGCTTTCGAAATTTTGTTTTTATAGCCCTCAGAACAGAGATAATCGATTATTACTAAGGATAATTGATTATTTTGTTCATGCCATCATCTGGAAACAATGAAGAACGAAATAGTCGATTATTTTACCAAATAATCGATTAACTGCGAAAAGCTCATTTTTCTTCCAGGGCCAAATAGTCGATTATTTCAAATGGATAATCAATTATCTACGAACCTAATCCAAAACTTATAAAATAGAGCCCCGAGATAATCGATTATATTGTTCTACTAATCGATTATTTTGTTCTTTGATTGAAATCTAAGAATTTTCAAAAAGGTTTTCGCCTATATTCAATCCTTAACCAAAATGTAATAAGAATCAATGATCAATCAATGCAAACATAAGAGAATAAAAGTATAGCTGGCCTATATGCATGATTCACACACATTCGCACAATGAAAGCTATAACAATCATCCTAATAGATCAGTGTTCTTACTCAAATATACATATTACAACTTATATCTTCATTCATTACAAATGTCTCTCTAACTCCATCCCGTCTTACCCACCGATGTCCTTTCCATATAATTCTATCTCCTCGTAGCGTGCATCGTCCCGTGCAAGGTAAATGATATGGATTGTCATTCATTATTTCTCGTACGACAAGAGGAGAAGGGTTTTGTCCCTTCTCACCTCTTAGCGTCATGAACATCATGACCACTTAGAGTGGGTACATTCACTTACAAACATCTCAGTGCCTCAAGCACTTCAACCTCAACCATTCTATTCAGGCACAAACAAAACTAACATGCATTGCCAAGGGACAACGCCCCTCGGACTCAGGTCACAACAAATAATATAGCAAAACATATACAATTTAATATTCAATACTGAAGGTCACATCTTTTCGGTCTTAGTAAACAAACCATAATAAGATAATCAATGAAGCAATACTATACAATTTAATACTACAATGCCGAAGGTCACGTCCTTTCGGTCTTATCAAACAATTTATCAAGGAAAGTTAATGAACTAACATTCACAAAATTTGAAAGAACAACTATCCAATCAACTCATGATAAGGATGGCATTCACATGGGACTATCAACATACTTGAACAAATTAAAACTCATTACAAACTCCAAATTTTTGGTGAAACCTGTAGTCAAAACAAAACCAAAGTTTTCAAGCATCTTAAGTTCATAAATTGGGTTCCAAACACTCCCAAATTAAGTCCCAACCTATGTATACATGTAAACTTTCATTTTTCACTAAAAAGAACTCAATTTAGGCTTTTAAAACTTAGATTATTGTGTTTCAAACACTCAACCCGAAATGGGTCTCAAATCCCCCTTAAAAAGCTTCAAAACTTAAAAATTAAATTCTTGTTGATTTAGAAATTCGTTTTCGATTAACCAAATATGTAACCCTACATTTTAAAACATGAGGAGTCCATTTTTTAGATAAAAAACAATCAAATCCAGCCTCATGCTTCCCATTTTTCAAAACTGTAGTAAAACAGGACAAAAGAACTTAAAAACTAAAAAATTAAATTCTCAATGATCTAGAAATCCGCTTTTGAAGAATCTTATATGCAACCCTACATTTTCAAACATGAGGAAACCATTTTTGAAGTAAAAAATGGCCAATAACAGCCCCATCATTCCCTGTTATCAAAACAGTAGCAAAATTGGGCAATTTCACTTAAAATTCAAAAATTAATTTCCAAATGATCTAGAAATCCATTTTTAACAAACCACATATGCAATCCTACATTTTAAAACATGAGGAGTCCATTTTTGAGGTAAAAAACAACCAAATCCAGCCCCATTATTCCCAGTTCCTAAAGCAGTGGTAAACAGGGCAAAAATGCCTCAAAATTTAAAAATTAAATTTCCATTGATCTAGGAATCCATTTTTAACAAACCACATGTGCAATCCTACATTTTAAAACATGAGAAAACTATTTTTGAGGTAAAAAACAACCAAATCCAGCCTCATTATTCCCAGTTTCGTGAGCAGTGCCAAAACTGGGCAAACATGCATTTAAACTCAAAAATTAAATTCCAAATGTTGTAGAAATCCTTTTTCAATGAATCTTATATGTAACCCAATATTTTAGAACATGAGGAATCCATTTTTAAAGTAAAAAACATCACAAAACAGCTCCATCATGCCCAGCACACCAAACAGAACCCAAAACCAGTATAATGGCCCTAAAACTCAAATATTTCATTCCAAATGATTCCAAAGTCCAAATGTAACATTCCACATATGCAACCCTTGGTTCTCATACCTAAGGAATCCATTTTTGATGTCCAAAACATCAAAAAGTGTACCAATAAGTCCCAGCCAACAAAACAGAAACGAAAATCACACCTTTCATACATGTTATAAGTTCAAACTCACATATAATGATATTCAAAGAGAAAAGATAAGAATTAGTCCAAGCTCTAGAGAGAAGATGAGAAGCCTAGAGAGAGAGAGAGAGAAGAGATTTTTACCCACACACTTCAAATAGAAAAGAAAATTTGAAACTCCCTCTCCTTTATCTCTCTTGGCCGGCAGCACACACTAGGGGGGTCCCTTTTGGCTTTTATAGGAGGCCCCAACCCTAGAAGGGGTCTAGCATGCCTCTTTTTAAAAAAAAAGATTTTTAAATAAATGTGTTTAGGGTCTAAAGCTAGTTGAAATTTTAATTTTTTTTACTCTATTAATTCAGCAAAATGTAGCATTAAATTTTCTAAAACCAATGCCTCTTGAATCATTTAATTTGAACTTAAAATGAATTTTCTTGGCCCAAAATACTAAAGAAATTTCCAAAATTATTAATTAATTCAAATTAATTAATTTTGATGAACTTAGTTCATTTCTATGCTTAATTATAATTATTAAAATTTTATCTAAGTTCAAAATAAATTTTTAAGCTCAAAATCACATAAATACATAAATGCCATTAAGGAGAATATTCCCTTACTTTGACCAGTTTGACTTGTTTTGACTTTCTTTCACTTTAGATTAAATAATGATCAAAGCTTGGTTTTATTAATTATTTTCACTTTGTTAATGAAGGTTTAGTATTTTATAAACATCCCATGCACACACACATCATTATACTACATGTTACATACTAAAACAATTAAAATAATTGTTGTATGTTTTCCCGGGTGTTACAACTTTTATGAAAAAATATTCATTCCCATTTGTTCCCCCCCCCCCCCCCCCCCATATTTTTTGTGTTTGTAAAATAAAATACCCAATAAATTATTTAAATTAAGAAAGAGACAACCATAAAAAAATACATTCAAATTAAAATTATTATAATAAAAAATATAATTTACCATAATAATTTAGATATTATGTGACTCTAGGTAAATTGCTCTTCCCTGTGAATTAAGTAAAAATTTCTACATGCTTTTATAAGAAAAAAAATTATCCCTGTGTTATATTTTATATATGTTTTTTATTTTAATATATTGGCATACACTTATCAATGTATAAAAGAAAATTAAAACTTGTCCATGTAGAAGAAAATCATGAATAATTTATATAAGAGAGAAGATAATGAATAAAAATAGATAATTATTTGCTTAAAGATTAATTTTAGACACTGATTTTGTATCAAGAAAATAATAGTGATTATGTTTATTTAATTTGATTTTTTATGTAATCATATATATATATATATATATATATATATATTAATTATGTAAAAGAAATTTTAATTTTGATTGGAAAAAATCTTTAATAAACAAGTTTATCTTGTGAATTCAGTGTAAATATTCCTTACTTGTTTCTAGAAAAAATGTTCATCCCTATATGTTGTATTTTATATATTTTATATGGTAAGCTAAGTTTGAATTTCTCTTGATACTTTAATGAAAAATATTCATCTCCATTTGTTATATTTTTCATACTTTTTATGTTTGTAAAATAAAATATTCAATAAATTATTTAAATTAGGAAAGAGACAACGATAAAAAATAGATTCAAATTAATAAAAAAAAATAATTTCACCATATTAATTTAGATATTAATGTGACTTTAGGTAAATTGTTCATCTCCATGAATTAAGTGAAAATTTCTACTTGCTTATATATATATATATATATATATATATATATATATATATATATATATATATATATATATATAAGAAATATCCATCCCTATATGTTTTATTTTATATATAATTTTTATTTTAATATATTGGCGTATACATATCATTGTGTAAAAGAAAATTAAAATTTGTCCAAATAGAAAAAAAAATCATGAATAATTTATTTAAGTGAGGAGATAATAAATAAAAATGAATAATTAATTATTTAAAAATTAATTTTAGACTCTAGTTTTGTGTGGATAAAATAATAGTGATTGTTTTGATTTAATTTGATTTTTATGTAGTTATATACATATTAATTATGTAAAAGAAATTTTAATTTTGATTGGAAAAAAATATTTTGTAAAAAAGTTTTTCCCGTGAATTTAGTGTAAATTTTCTTACTTATTTTTATTAAAAAATTCACCCCCGTGTGTTATATTTTATATGATTGTTAAAATACCTTGAGTAATCGATTACATCATGGGTTAATCGACTATGTAGTGTATTTCTTGTTTCTGAAAGAATTTCATTGGTTCTGTTTTAATCTGTTACATAGCAGATAAACAGATTACATCAGGCACTAGAAGTTCTTACAGAAAGAGGTAAATCGCGATTTAACAGATTACACAGACGTGTAATAGATTAAATCAAACCCAAAACATGATATGAGATCTTTAAGAGCAATTTAACAGATTACATGCAAATGTAACAGATTAAATTGATCTTAAATTAGAACCTAGGTGCCTCAATCTGGTGGTATTCAATCAAGAAATGTATAAATACCTTACCCATCAAACAATCCCACCCATTAAAGAGGAATGCTAACTTTGCTGCCCACATTTGTTGTTTCGGTGTGTGGAAACTTTTCAAACTCTTTTGTTTAGTAATAATGTGGAATTGTTGTCCTATGAGATAATGATTCCGGTATTTTACAGATTCGGTCACAGTAAATATAGTTTGCATACATAGATAGAAGCAGCCATTATTAGTTTAAAATTATTGAATACTAAAAAGTTATAAGTGAGACGTACTTATATTAAAATAAAAGAGAATTGATTATTATACACTTGGAAATCGAATATCCGTCTACATCGAACATGTCGTAAATTACGCAGGTAAATATAGTTAATTTTATTTTGTAAGTGGTTAATTACTATTAGATATTTCAATAATTCTATGATACTATTAATCACATATTGATAATTGATATAATCGTACATTTACTCTTAATCACCCATGAAACAAAGTTAATCATTTTTACATACATATATAGTTAATTCCATGTGATAGTCAATAACTTCATAACTATTAATCATTTGTGAGACAAAGTTAATTTATACACGTAATTAAGCACTTATGAAGCAAAGTTAACCACTATTAAACATTTCAATAACCTCACAATACTATTAACCATATATCGATATTTATATGCAATCATGTTCATTATTTTTAATAACTTATAAAATAAAATTAACCATCATGTGTCTAGATGGACGCTAAGTGTAAAATTTCTGGAGATATCTTGGATTGTTATATTATTGAAACGGGGTGTTTGGTTTAAGAAAATGTTTTCTATTTTCATTAAACAATTTTCATTTTCAATTTTTCAGGATTTAGAAAATATGTTTGTTTTAACTTCTTATTTTCTGTTTTCTAAAAATGAAAATATTGAAAATACGTTTGGTTAATTCAATCAATTTTGATAAAAAAAATCATAAAACATTTTGTGTATATAATTTAAAATAATAAGAATATAATTATAATTTTTTATTAATGAACATTTTGTCAATAAAAAATATATATTACTACTATAACTAATTCTAATCGATCTATAATTTGTTATAAATATTAATTAAAAAAATAAATTTATGGTATACATCTTCAATAATATTAAATTCAATGAATTATTTATGTATAAAAATAAATAAAAAATGACATGTGTTAATTAAGATCACCACTGTACCACCGCCGTTCACCTTCCAGCTGGGACGTTTCTCTTCCCATCTCAAGTAAGATAAAATGAGATTTGAGAAAAAAGAATTACACATTATACACAATGCAAATAAGTTTTATCACCTGCAAAAAAAAAAAAAACTATGTAATTTTACACCATCATCCAATCACAACCCATCATATATGGTAAGTTTGTTGACTTTTACAAAATTATCTTAAAAGTCATATCAACGGTGATATATGATTGAATGACAGTATAAAATTATTTTACATTGTCAGTGCCTCACTATTAAACTCCAAAAAATATTCTAAAAGCTTGAAATTTACACTATCATTTACACGAACGTTAATTGCTTTTTTGTTTTTTTTAGAAAAAGGACTACACACTAATAGTGTAAAATAGTTTTACACTGTCATCCAATCACAATCCACCATGTATGGCAAGTTTGTTAACTTTTATAAAATTATCTTAAAAGTCATTAAGTTTGTTAACTTTTATAAAATTATCTTAAAAGTCATATCAATGATGATTTGTGATTGGATGACAGTGTAAAACGATTTTACACAATTAGTACATCACCATTAAACTCTTTTTTTTATATCGGCAAATGGTAGTTTTTAATTTGTTAGTTTTTGTTAGTGGGGGGATTTAAACCCACGACCTCTTCCTCCCCCTTCTCCCTTCAACTACTAAGCCAACCTTATAACTCCTGTCAATTGCTTCTTTGATCAACCTTCCGTCCTTGAGCATCGTGTTTATTACCTTTCTTCTTCTAGTGCTTGCTCGGAGCCGGAGTCGGAGCAAAACTCACTGGAGCAGTTGTCAGCAGACTCAGCACAGGTGCAAGGGCGAGCTCACTGGAACTGGTGCCAGTTAGGAGCTCACTAGGGTCGCAGTCAGAGGGTCACCGCCAGAGGAGATGCTGGGCTTGGTGGCCATAGCAGGTGCCACGGGGGTGGACGGAGATGTTGTCGGTGACGATGCGGGGGTTGCGGCCTTAAGGAACGAAGCTGGTGGAGAGGCAAAACTAGCTGGAAAAAGAAACACTATATGTTGGAGTTATGTTTTTGATTAATGTAATATGAATGAATTTTAGTTTTGGTTACTAATACCTTCTTTTTCATGTCTTTAAAATTTGAAATCATTATATTGGTCTCTAAAAAAAATGGTTTTCACCCTTCTAAAATTTGAAAATATTTGTTTTAATCCGTAATATTTATTTTAAGACAGGTAAATAATATTTTAAGAAAGATAAATAATATTTATTTAGGAACTTAATATATTGGGAGTCACGTATTGGCATGGCATCACATGTATTATTGGTGTCACTTAGGATGGTCATGCAACCTTTCATTAGATACATCAGCAGTTAAGTAACGTCATGATAGTAGGGATCAAAAGTATTAATTTTAGATTGTAGAGGAATTAAAAACAAAGAATTTTTTACATAGATCAAAACCAGAATTTATTCATTTTATAGGAATTAGAATATATTTAACCCTTTATGATAATCACTTTAAAAGACACTAAGGTGTTATTTAACTAGTTGAGAGTGTAGAAATCTCTGTTATAGCATATCAAAATCAAGTTCTTACATTTATAGATATATAAAGTCTCATCCATTCCAATCTAATGCAAATCGCACTAAGCAAATTGAACAAATTGAAAACAAAAAAAATGAAAAATTGAAAAAATGTTTTTTTTCTCTCATTAGATTGGATTGAATTTCAAATTTTATGTTGAAAATTGATCCAAGCTAAATTGAACCGAACTTTGTTGTCTATTCAAAGATTATTTAATAATTAGTTATGTGTTCAAATATTCAAGAACCTGTATGAATTAGGAATCTATTTTTTATTGTGTATTTTTTCTTTGAGAAATTATAAAATTATCTTTAACTCATAATTTAAATGTATATTTTGAACTATGGTATGAGTTATTGTTCGATGTTGATATTTAATCATTTATTTTAACATTTGTAAACTATTTATCAAAAATCAAGGACCAATCCAATCCAAATTGAAATAAATTTGATTGGATCATATTGAATTCGATTTTAAAATCAAATCAATTGGATTATCAAAGAATAAAATTGAAGTAATTGGATCAGATAGTTTCATTCAAAATCAATCCATTTCCATATGTGAATACCCTAATATAAAGTTTTTAATATTAGTAATTGGATAAATTTACATAAATTAAATTTATTAAGGAATAATATTTAAAAAAAAAGGCAAATGAAAGTCACAATTGAGAGTAGATTGAAAAATCTCACACTAAAAGAAGAATGATATACCAACGAGGGTTGGCACAAACGGTTGGTGGTTTGTAAGCCACGCTCAAGGTCCCGGGTTCGACCCTGCCTTGGAGCGTAAAAAATCCTTGTCGGGAGGGGTAACACCGCCCGTACGACCCCGAACTCGGAGTAGTCGCATAGCCTGTTCAATGTGGCGGTGATGCGGACACCGAGTGCTCCCACTGGGCCCCAAAGGGGCTAATTACGGTGGGTCAGAAAAAAAAAAAAAAAAAGAAGAATGATATGTAAGAGTTAATTAAATAATTATAAAGCTATATAATTTTCATATAAATCAAACTCTTACATTTATAGATATGTAAAGTCTTTATAATTTTCACTCGTTTTTTTTTTCTTTCAACACTAATATGTCCTTCGGTGGTGGGAAAAGAACTTCTCAAGTGAAAATTTTAAATATAAACTCATAAAAATTGTTTATTTTTTCTTATCGACATCACATAAATGATATTTTGTTAAAAAAGTTATTTGTATAAATAATATATTACAAATGGGTAAGAATATATATATATATATATATATATATATATATATATATATATATATATATGAGGAGGGATCAAATTACACTAGTGTAACTCTAAAAAAGTTACTCCATTTTAATAACTTGATATAAAATGAAATTTTTATCGATCCAACCGTTGAATTATATCTACATATTACCAAGATTGTTTGTGTCAAAATTTGTCAAAATTGAACAACAATAAGAAGGTAATCAAATGATCCATATTTTAGTATATTTTGAAAAGTTTATATTACGTCAATTTTAATCTATATGAATGAGGTAGCAAATAATTTTGGATTAATTTGAAGTTTTGTATACATGATCTATGTGAAAGGAACTTTCAATCCAACGGTGGGTTTTAAGAAAACATCATCCAGTTGAAAGTTATTGAATGGTGTAATAGTTGTTTAAGTTACACCGGTGTAATTTGATCCCTCCTATATATATATATATATATATATATATATATATATATATATATATATATATATATCTCGACAAGTAGATACCATAAACTGAAAAATGAAAGTAGTAGATGTTGCATTGCTAATGCAAGCAAAAGAATTTAGAGCCATCCATGTGTACTTGCAAATTTGTTATTATATAAATAAACATTGCAAAATATGGCAACTATAGGTGTTTACTCCCTCCAACCATCAATAACCGATTTTCCCTCTCATTCTTCTCTCGATATTTTTCTTTGTTCCTTCTCCCATAGCTTTTTCTTCTTTGAGCCTCAAAAGTCAATAAGAACCTAAAGATGTCAAAGGCGGTGGTTTATATCCTAATAGCCACCGCCGTGTTGTTCTTCATATTCTTGTCCCCATTGAACCTCGAGGAACCAAAGGGTCGTCTTAATCGAAGGTTTGGGTACAAACTACTTGAGAGAGCCCCAAATTTTGACCCTCTTGTGACAAATATCGAGAGAGAGGTTGAAAAAAAAATAATTTACCATCATGAATCTGCTCCTCGTATGTTAGATAGTACCACGTTGGTTAGTGATGTTGTAGAGACATACCAATACCTTACCTCGGGTGGTAAATTGAACACGACGTTAAGGTTGATCATTTTGTTCCCTTTGTTAGATAGAGAACCCAAAGATGGGGTGGTTGGTTTCAATGAGTTAGAGGCTTGGATTACTCAACGAGCAATAGAGAGATTAGATTATCTCACACAAGCTGAATTGGATTCCAAAGACAAGAATGAGGATTTGGCCATCTCTTTTAAGGAGTATTTGCCTCAATTTTCTGAAAAGGATATAGGTAATATAATATGTTTACATTATTGGGTTTTTCTTCTCTAATTAAACAACTTTAATGGGTTTACCTTGTTGTTGACAGCCAACCATAATTGATAAATATCCAATGATAAGTTTGATATTGAATTCTTAATGTATGATAAAACAGAGAAAAAAGAAATGGGGCATGGCGAAGCAGGATGGTGGATGGAAAGATTTGAAGTTGCAGACATTGATCACAATGGGCTTCTGAACTTCACCGAACTTAAAGAGTACAAATAATTAATCACTTTTTCTCCTTTCTTTGTTGTTTTCAATATTCATTTGTGGGTGGGTTATATCTTGTTCAAATTGTTTACATGTTATGCACTAATTAAAATTGATCACAAGAAATTTGTCTCTTTTTGTAGTTTTTTGCACCCGGAAGATAGCAAAAATCAAGAAATGTTGAAATGGATGTTGAAAGATAGACTAAAGTAAGCTTTCTTTTTGAAATAAAATTGAAATTAAAGCTCTTGTGCTGTACATGTAATTCTTGTCCTTCTGCTAATAATTATAATCACTTTGGATTATGAGAGGAGAAATAGTATTGCAATGGTTGACCACTAAGCAACTAATTTATATATTTTGGGGTAAAATATGTTTTTGGTCCCTATACACTCAAATTTAATTTTAGTCCCTATACTTTCAAATTGACCATTTTGGTTATTAAACTTTGAAAAACAAGTGGATTTAGTTCCTTTCTTTTATTGATGTTAGTGATGTTAAGGGACTAAATCCACATGTTTTTTCAAAGTTTGAAGACTAAAATGGTCGATTTGAAAGTATAGGGACTAAAACCAATTTTTAGTAAAAGTACATGAACTAAAAACATATTTTACCCTTTATTTTGAGGTCATAATTTCAATTCCCATTGACTATGAATGAGGAAGGCACTGGACTTGTGGCAAAATTGGGGAATGCAATTCCCAACATTCTATAGAACTACATACATGTGTAAGTTGGCTTAGCTTATATATTGCTTTGATTATGATATAGGCGCATGGACGATGAAAATGATGGGAAACTAAACTTCAATGAATTTGATGACCATGTATATAGTACATATGAAAGTTATATGGACTTTGAAACTAATGGTGGACATGTACCTTCTCCAAAAGATAAATTTGTTGAGCTTGATGTGAACAAAGACCAGTAAGTTTTTCTTTTCGGCCTCAAAAATATGTTTTTCCAGATAATTCAATATTCTAAACTTAATGTGCTGTTTTTTTTATATATTAATATTAAAGGTTTAATGTTAAGGAATTGTTGCCTTTGCTTATCAAAAATTACTATTACTATATATTTGGCAGATTTTTGTCACCAGAAGAATTGATACCAATACTTTGTTATCTCTACCCTGGAGAGCTAGCTTATGCTAAATATTTCACGTGTTACTTAATGAATGAGGTTAGTTACCCATCTATGAATTGTAATGGTGTGTGCTAATTTTATTAATACATATTGGAGTGAAATAAGAATCACCAAAAATAGGGATGGAGCATATAACATGTTTAAATATTACTAATTATTTGCACTATCTAATTCTACTATGTTTATACCTCAACATGCCCATAAATATACAACAACAACTTTTAAGTTAAGGAAAAGGTAGTTTTGAATATGTGAGATTATTGGTTCTGTTTGATGCAGGCCGATGATAATGGAGATGGAAAGTTGACACTCCAAGAGATGCTTGATCATGAATTTACTTTCTACAACACAGTTCATGCAGATGGCCACCAAGAAAGCGATGATGATCATGATGAGCTTTGATGTATGAACCTAGTTACCAAAAAAGTGTAACATATAAATGAAGTAGTGATCTAGTTGTTATACTTAATTATTTTGGTTTTGTAAAATATAGAACTCAAACAAATCTAAATTAAAACAAATTTTCCTTTTTTAATAAGACACATAATTAACATTTTAAATTGGTCTTTAGGCATTATTGTGACAATCATATTTAGTAATCCTAAACTAAACAACAACAACAACAAAGCCTTATCCCACTAGGTGAGGTCGGCTACATGGATCACATGACGCCATTTGACATGGTTAAAAACCAAAGTTTCAAAAATATTGTTTAGCCTGAGATCTCCCTTGATTTCCTCTAACGTCCTTTTTGGTTTCCCTCTTCTCCTTTTCACTAGACTAAAAGCCATGCAATCTACTCTTCTAACTGGTGCCTCGTGGCCTTTTTTGTACATGCTCAAACCACCTTAACTGATTTTCTATCATCTTCTCCTCAATGGGTGCTACACCAACCTTTTCTTGTAATATAGTCATTTCGTACTCTTCCTTTCTTGTATGACCACACATCCATCTTAACATTCTCATTTATGCTATTCCCACTTTTCTCTCATGTTGTCCCTCTAAAGCCCAGCATTCACTACCTTATAGTATAGCTGACGTATAGTTGTACGATAAAACTTGCCTTTGAGTTTAGTAGGTACTTTGCGAACACACATAACCGTTGATGCCTTTCTCCATTTACGCCATCTCGCTTGTATCCTATGTGTGACATCCTCATTAATTTCTCCATCATCTTGTATGATTGATCCCAACTATTTAAACTTAGAAACCTGTGGTATGGCATCTTCTCCTAATTTTACTTTTGAGCCAAAATCCTCTTGTCTCTTGCTAAAATTGCAATGCATATACTCTGGCTTGCTTCTACTTAAGCGAAAACCCATTGTTTCCAAAGTCTGTCTCTAGAGTTCAAGCTTACTGTTACTGCTTCCCTGCATTTTATTTACTTATTTATATACTTAAAGGAGTAAAATATGTTTTAATTATTGTTCTTCATTTTTTTAGTCATATATGTTAGCATTAAATTAACTAGAGTTAATGATAAGGACTAAAAAAAACACTTAAAACGTGTTAGGAATTAGGCATAAATCGAAATAAAAGGAAGAATGGCAAGTTCTAGGATCAAAATTCAATACTGATATCAGAATTCTAAATTAGAATAACACAGAACATGATATGGCATGCTTTCATACCCAAGGAATGAAAACTCTATGCTTACAAAAGGGAGTGAAGAGTAAGCAACAGTAAGAACTTCATTTTAGTTTTGGTATAATATAGAAGTTAGCATGGGGATTTGACTATTCCTCATTTTGTATCAGCAATTATTTAAAGATAAGATGTAAGTTATATAATAAAATGAATGTGATCATTCATTGTCTTGGAGGTAGGCTGAAGCATCTTACATAATTGATAAGTATCATGATAGAAGTTCAGTAAGACTTCATTTCTGCCGTTTGCATATATCATTATTAATTTGGCTGATGTTTTGATGTAGGTAATTGATAAAAGGGAAGAGAAGAGTGATGTTCCTGAAATTAATGAGAAAAAAGTTTTTTGAGGATAAAAGCCGGCAATTTTACTCAGATAAAGAAGTGGCTAAAGCCTATACATCAACAACAGCTAACAGATATGCTTGATGAGGAATGTCCTCAATCCAACACATTATTATAAATGAAAGCAAGATTAGATAACAAATCAGCCACTTTGTTGCCATCCCTCTTTGTAAATACCTGTAAATTCGCACAGGTCACTCTTGTTATAAAATTTAAGAATTACACATTGAGACAAACATAATTAGTTGTTTAAGTTTTTAAAAAATTGTAAAAAGAGTGACAATATTCAAGTAGAGAAAATATATTCAGTTATAGTCTGGCATATATTTTTTATTTTTTAAACAATTTATAAAATTGTATGAGATTTTTTTATTTAAATTTTTTAAAAAAACTATTGTTAAATTTAGTATTTTTAAAATTTGAAATGTGAAATAGTAAATAATTCAATTATTTTACAAATATATATTATAAATAAAAAATATTAAATTAATAACATTCATAGTTCATAAACAATATTTTGAATAATTTAAAATATAAAGAATAACTAAATTAGATGAAAACCATTGAAATAAAATATTACTAAAATAATTTTTTATTTTAAACTCTAGTAGACAATTTACATTTCATTTGCATTTATATAAGATGAGTAGTGATAGGTGTTTAGTATTATCTTCATGTCGTGAAAAGAAAATGTACAAAGTTACTAACTACTAAGTTATTTAATGTAAGTATTTTTTTCTCATAGACATGATCGTGTAATATTAACTAATTATAAAAAAATATATTAGTTGTAACAAATACTTAAAATAAAAAATTTATAATGATATCATATGATATTATATGTCGTAATGAAAAATTGATTGAAATATATTAGATCAAAATTACATGTAATTTTAACTAAAGAATCTAAAAAAATATTATTAAAATATATTTTTCTATCAAAATAATAATATATGAATCTTTTAATTTCTTATATGTTAATTTTATATGTATATATTACTTTAAAATATCAGATACAAAGTTTTTTTTATTTTTTTTTATTTTTTTTACAAATACAAAGATTAAACAATTACTTTTACTACTTCACAATAAATACTTATCATGATAATATCAATATATATATTTTAATAATGGTAAGTTGAAAAAAATGCGAGGAAAATATATTAAATGTTTTATGGAAATTACAACCATTAATTCTTATGGTATAGCATAACCTAATTAATTCTATCATAACCCACCTACAAGTGGCACGCTAGCACAAATTTATAATACTTCAAAATTGTTAGTTTATTCAATTTCATACAAACAAATCAAGTATATATGTCTTTATGCTATTTTCGAGTATGAAGTCTTGAGAAACAAAATATATATTGTAACACTGTGATTTTCTTAATTACATGATTAAGTGATTTTAATTAAATTGTAAGAATAATTAAATTTATGTTGTTGAAAAATATAAATAAAGATAGACTTAATTTGGTCAAAGTTAATAGGAAGAGATTTGATCACTCATTAAAGACAATTTAGTAAATAAGTGGAAATTTAGTATAAAACCATAGAATTAGATTCTAAAGCCTTTAATTAATTCCTTAATGAGTCTAGACACAAGGTAATTAACTAATAAGACTTAGACATAATATAATTAAGGTTCCTAATTATTAATTAAGCTAGTTTAGAATTAATTAAGCTAATATACTCTTAATTAAGTCTCCTAGAGACATGTAGAGATTAATTAAGAGACCACACTTAATAAGGACATGATTAAGGCTATGTAAGAGAGGTTTAGGAATCCTAAAACATAAAATTAGCTAACCCTAATCACTTTGGGGTTTGGGGGACCCCAAATAAATAGAAAATGAAGCCCCATTGCTCACTTCATGGCCGGTGGTTTTGAGAGGAAGGAGAGAGAAGAGAACTCTTCACTTCTCTTTGTGTTTCTCCATTTTCTTAAGTTCCCCATTGATTCTCCACCCAAGTTCCTACCTTTACCCACCAAGTTCTTAGCTTTATGGTCCCAAATTCAAGGAGCTTGCTTTAGGAGTGCTGAACTTTCAAGAAAACCAATTTGTTTTGCAACCCATTGAGAATTTTGAAATTCTCCTAAGGTATGGGGGGTTTTCCTTCCTTTTTCATGTTGTTCTTGTTCTTGGGAGCTTGTCTCCATGAATTTTGGACTTTGAGAGCCATCTATGTGTTGTAGTGATTTAAAAAATGCAAACTTTGTAATGTTATTTTTCTGTTTTTGGTGGCAGCCACAAAACAGTGGCTTTATGTGTTTAAAATCATCTCAAAATAGTGTTTTTATGATTGAAAATGATAGCCCTTGGATATAGCTACCTTGGGTAGGAATTTCCTTGCATTTTGAAGCCTAAAAATTGAGTTTTGGGACACTTTTTTGTGGGGTTTTCATGTAGTTACGGGATTAAACAGAGTGTGTTTTTATTGTTTTAAGACTTCAAGTGAGTATTTTTCATGTTGATAAAGATGGGGTTTTGATATACTAACTATGGGTACTTGATTTTTTGCATTTGGAGTTGAAAATAATGAGTTTTCAACAAGTTTTTGGGACAATATTGTAATGTTACGGGAATGATAGTAAAATAGGGGATATTTCATACTTTTAAAGCTTAAAAATGGTATGCTTTGTGTTGGAAAGGTTGGTGATTCCATATCCTAACCTTGGGTAATTGTTTTCATGTGTTTGAATGGTGTTTTGGGTGTTTTTGTGCCATATTGGTATTGTTACGGGATTAAATTCAAAACAGTAGCAAAAACATGTTTTGATCATTTAAAAGGTGACACTTTTATGCCTAAAAATGTTAGCTTGTATATATACATAAGTTGGATATTAATTATAGAGCATAAGGAGTTCAAAATAAAAAGTTTAGACCCATTTTTCATGACATTTAAATTTGGCTGCGGGAATAATTTAATAACAGTGGCAATGGGTATTTTTAAACACCAAAAGGTGACACTTTTACTCATAAAAATGATAGCTTTCATTGGTGTTTGAATTGGAAATTAATTCTAGTATATTAGAAGACTTAAAGGTTCTTTTCAAAAAAAAAAAAAAAACTTAATGGTTAAGTTTTTAACCATTTTCTTGACTAAAATTTACTGTTTTTCAATTAATTCTGAAAACAGGATTTGGACATGCTTTTTAAGTGTTTTAATGATGTTTGAGTGTACCCAAATGATGGGGATTGATTATAGATACCATAAGGCTAATTTTCAAGACAATTGGATACTAAAATTTGGCTTAAAATCAAGTTTTGGGGGCATAATTGTACAGCTGCGGGATTCTGCTTTAAAACAGAGTTTTGGACCTTTTAATAAGTTTAAGTTGATGTTTTACTTATGAGAAAGTCTCATAGCATTTGATTCTTAAAGTTTGGCAATTAAACTATGTGTATTAGAAAGCTTAAAGCAGCTAAATTGTCATGTTTTAAGGACTAAATATGAAAAATATTAGTTGCTGGAAAAACTGCACATTTGAAGTGTTTTCAAGTGCTTGAAAGTGAGGTTAAATGATCAGAATTGATTGCCTAAGTCCTAGGAAAGGTTTGGTATTTTTTGCCATAAGTTATGATACTTTTTGCTATGTATTTTCATTATAAAATTGTTGAAAATTTACGAGTTTATGATATGATTATGGGGCTGCCATATTGAGATTTAATTGCTTGAAGTACTTAGATATTATGTTGATGATGAATAATGGTATGAATTACATGTGTGGAATATGAGTTCATATGCTTGTTTTACTTGTTTGGCCTTAATTGCATGATTTTGACCCCTTGAGGGTATGTATTAGTGGGTGAGGTGGTAATCCCCACTCTCACATGAATAAGTCTTTGTTAGTAGGCTTTAATTTCTCATTTAATTGTTGGATAATGTTGTTTTTGTTTGATGAGAATCAAATTGGACAAGTAGACACCTTGTGTCTCTTGGTATTGCCTAATTTAACTAAATTAGGGGCTGTTTTCCAGCCCCCAAATTAATTAAAAAATCAAGTTTAGTGAAGAAAAATGAGGTTTAATGAAGGAATTAAGTACTATGGGGATTATAAGAACCTATCCCCAAAATTTGAGGCAAAACAGAGACCAAAAGAAGTTATGGCACTTTTAACATGTGGATGGTGTTAAGACATTAAATTTTGAGTGGCAAGGTGAGATGCGTTTAAGTGCATAATTGGAGTGGATAAGAAACCTTGATTTGGATTGTATAACTCATATATAAAATATAATATATAATATACATCCACATATATTATATGTAGCAAGAAATAAATTATAAATTATTGTATCTCTTAAATATAATACCATGAACTTAAACTCTCAATATTTGAAAAGCCTAACATGTGATGAAGGAGGTAATTGAAGAGAATTTCATTAAGATGACTTAGGCAAAACCTCCGAACAAGCACGGAGGAGCATGAAGAATTAATGAGCAGAAGCAGTCAGATGTAATGTTCAATAAATCACTTTTTTTTTATGATTTGGTTTAGTTATCTATTTTTTTTATTTTTCTTTTTTGGTGGTTTAACTTGTTTTCAGTTTATATTCTTGGCCTTTTGCCTATTAATTATATGATCACGATGGTTAGTATGCATTGTAAAATGACAATAAATTAATGACGATGGTTAGATTCTTTATGGTTTTTGAAGGATGATAATTCCTCCAGATGTTGTTTCACAAATGGAATTTAAAAACCCTAAATGTGTAATACATATTTTTCATTATGTGTATGTATCCCATTTTGAGATAACTGCACTGGTATGCTGGTTGCTTTTTTTTTTTTTGTAAGGTTGCTATTCAAAGATCAGGTCATTAAGATTGAGCATTTTATGTGCTTAGATTAACTGAATGAAAATCTAGTGTTTGTGAGCTTTCATAATTCTAGAAGTTGTCATTGTGTGCAATTGATTATCAGTGTGTCTATGGATGTTTCATTAGTTTTATATTTCTCTTGCTTCAAATTTTACCTTCTTTGGCTTGTCTATGCTTTACACTTGTTAGCAACTTTGCATAAATCCTAATATATTGCCAGAAACTACTTAATTAGAGATGTCATATAATTTGTTGTTTTTCTCATAGTTATATAAACTTTTTTCGATTGTTTGGTTAAGGGTAGCTTGACTTGTCACAATTCTAGTGGCTAGGACTGTTAAGACAAACACACATATTTGTAGAGAACAATTTTTTAGGTGATCCTAGTATATTGTCATAAAGCACATGAGAGACATCGAGATTAAAAAATTCTTGGCAGATCATGCCTATTCCATTGAAAAGAGTAAACATAGCCCACCATGTATACATTTCTCTATATGGTAAGCTTTTCCCCCCATATTCTTAGTAGTTTAATTTCTTGAAAGATCAAATTATAGTTTCTTAGACTATATAACTTGATCAAAATGTTTTCTTATTTTTATTTTCTTAATAATTTTGTTGGTATATATTGAGGGAGTGCACAAAACATTGAATTACACACACACACACACACACACACACACACACAAAGAGAGTATTGTATTTAATTAATTTTAGGAGATTTTATAGATTTAAAAATACTAGCATTTTAAAGTTCACAACCAATGAATCAATAATTAGAAATGTTATAGAATTATCATAGAAAATCAAATTATTAATTAGTCCAAATGATAGAAATTATAAATAATTGAATTATAGGTGAAATGTTTGGTTTTTGTAATTGATTAAAACAACAACAACCACGCTTTATCCTCTAAATAAAACTTATTTGTAATTCGAGAAATGTAGTGAATGATTATATTTATTTACTTTTTTGTAACAATCAAATAACTTAACATTCTTATGTTGAGTTCAAAATTATAACACTTCCTTCTTGTTAATGCAGGGATTATGTGACTAAAATGTGTCAAAAAAGACTTGAAAATATGTTCACCGTTTCCAATAAATGAGTCTGAGGCACAACCATCACTTCCTCCACTAGATGTGCAAAGATTCTGATTGTTGAGTCGTAATATATGTCAAGGAGATCTAGGAATTGAATTTAATGTCATTGCTAAAAGTGATGAGAGAGTTTCTTGAATTCCATTACTACATTCTCTCTCATCACTTCCAACAATGACATTAAATTCAATTCCTAGATCTCCTTGACATATATTACGACTCAACAATCAGAATCTTTGCACATTTAGTGGAGGAAGTGATGGTTGTGCCTCAGACTCATTTACTGGAAACGGTGAACACATTTTCAAGTCTTTTTTGACGCATTTTAGCCACATAACCCTTGCATTAACAAGAAGGAAGTGTTAAGATTTTGAACTCAACATAAGAATGTTAAGTTATTTGATTGTTACAAAAAAATAAATAAATAATCATTCACTACATTTCTACAATTACAAATAACTTTTATTTAGAGGATAAAGCGTGATTGTTATTATTCTTAATCAATTACAAAACCAAACAATTCACTTATAATTTAATTATGCATAATTTCTTTCATTTAGACTATATGATAATTTGATTTTTCTCTAACAATTCTATAACATTTCTAATTATTAATTCATTGGTTTTGAACTTCAAAATACTATTAATTTTAATCTATAAAATCTCCAATAATTAATAAAATATAATAGTCTCTCTCCCTCTCTCACACACAGACACACACTATGTGTGTGTATGTGAGTGCGTATGTGTATCAATTGCATACATAACAACAAGATACAATAATCAAAATGAAGGCAAAAGTAAATTATATATATATATATATATATATATATATATATATATATATATATATATAATTGATTGGTCTGTGCGCTCACTTAGTACCAACAAAGTTATTAAGAAAGTAAAAACAAGAAATCATTTAGATCAAATTATATAGTCTAAGAAACTATATTTTAATCTTTCACAAAATTAAACTACTGTGAAAATAATGGGAAAAGGCTTATTGTATAGAGAAATGTTTACATTGTGGGTTGTCTTTACTCTTTTCAATGGAATAGGCATGATTTGCAGAGGGTTTCTTAATCTCGATGTCTCTTATGAGCTTAATGACAATATATTAGGATCACCTCGAAAGTTATTCTCTACAATTATGTGTGCCTCTCTAAATAGTACAAACCACTAGAATTGTGACAAGTCAAGCTACCCTTAACCAAATAATTGTGACAAGTTTATCTAAGTATATGAAAAACACCAGAATTGTTGGAGTCGTATCTGAGTTTAGGTTAGGGTTAAGGTTCTTGGGTTTTAGAGGGTAGGAGAGAGAAGAGAGTAAGGGCTAGGTTTCTGAAATAGGCAAAGTTTAGAATGATTTTGAGTTTTAACATTGACTAAGTATTTTGTGTTGAATTCAATACGGTTTTCTCTCATATTTATTTTGAATTTTTGAAGAGAGAGGATAACTGTTCTGCATTTAATACGAAATGTTGAGGTGTGCCGATGGCGGTTATGGGTCACTGTGTTTGTTTTTAGGCCGTTGATGTGACTCAATAGGGAAAGATTGACATTTATCTCAAATCATTTGTTAGTTAAAACACAATTAAATATGTAGTTTTGCAAACAGAAACACAACCAAATAAGCACACAAATATATGACACCCCATATATTGGACGCAACATATGCGCACATGCATTGGATGCAACCATCCATTGGACGATGTGTCCCTTTGGATGAAAGGTCCTATTGGAGGCAATCATATCCAAATTAATCATTCCTTTATAAAGTATATTCCAAGTTCTTTTCTCAAAAGAACTAATCTATCTCCAGCAAGGGGTTTTGCAAATATATCAGCAAGTTGATTTTCAGTGGAAATAAATTGTAAATCAACTATTGCTTTCTGAACATGATTTCTTATAAAGTGATGGTTAATTTCAATATGTTTTTCCCTTGAATGCAATATATATAGGATTCCTAGACAAGTTAATAGCAGTAATATTATCACATAATAGGAATGTTACTTTCATAAATACTGTAATCTTCATGCTGATGTTTAATCCATAGGAGTTGAGAGCAGCAACTTGTAGCTGAGATATATTCTGCTTCAGCTGTGGATAGGGCTATTGTTCCTTATCTTTTGCTTGTCCAAGAGACTAAGTTACCACCAATGAAGTGACAACCTCCACTAGTGCTTTTTTCTTTTAATTCCATCTCCAACATAATCAGCATCACAACATCCAACTAACTTGAAATCCTTTCTTTTCTTAGAGCAAAGACCAAGGTTAGTGGTTTCAATAATATATCTAAGTATGCATTTAACAACAGTTAAGTGTACTTCCCTTAGATCTAATTGGAATCTAGCACATAGACATACATAGAACATAATGTCTTAGACGTACTGAGGTATAGGTGATCTTATCATTCCTCTATAGATAGTCTGATCTACTTGCTTTGACTCTTTGTCTAATCCAAGTACTAATGTTGGATGCATAGGTATCTTTATTTCTTTAGCATCTTGAACTTTTTGAGAAGCTCTTTTACATATACTTGGTCTGATATATGTATATGTCTTTGCTAGTTCGCTTAATTTGTAGACCAAGGAAGAACTTTAACTCTCTCATCATGCTCATCTCACTTTCTACCTACATCATAGAAAATTTCTCACAAAGGATTTCATTCATTAGTAGCACCAAAGATGATATCGTCCACATATATTTGTACTTATGTCACCCCTTGCTATGATTAAGGATTTTCTTAATATTTTAAAAATTCGTGGGATAAAATAGTTTATTATTAAAAACAACCTTCTAAAAATGGGGTCAATTTGATTTCTTTCTAACTTTAATACTTGGAACACCATGTGTCGAACATTATTTCCTACTTAACACTTGTTTAAAACGTCTATTGATGAAACATAGTTTGTCGTAAAAACTACTCATTTTCTAAAATGTAACGTTCACAAAGAACCATTAAAATATTATGAAAAACTCTTTCATACATACCTAATTCATGATTAAGGGAATCCAATACAACAAATATAAATATACACTTATGATCCTCAAAATGAACATATTACAATTGAGTCAATTGAAGGAAATAATTACATCATAACGTTAATGTCTAGTCTACCCACATATTTACAAGACCAAGACTCACAGTAGTGACTTAATCAAAACTATATACATTTTGAATGTCTAGTCTAAACTAGACATGAACATTATGATGTAATTATTTACATATGCATGAAAGACATTTTTTGCATTTCATATCTTTACACCATTATGAGAGCCTGATAATGTACTGTGATAATGGTGTAAAGATATGAAATGCAAAAAATGTCTTTCATGCATATGTAAAAAGTAAAATATAAAATATAATATACATCTACATACATTGTATGTAGTAGGAATAAAAGATTATAAAATATTGTATCTATGAAATATGATACCATATATGTTTAGTGTGTCAAGCTGTTTTCGAAACTGTTGCCAGAGTTAAGCCCAAGAAAAATGAGAGCAAAGAGGAAGTATGCACCTCTTTCTTCTAGACTTAAATGGATAAATGGATTGTTGGTTTTTCTTCAAGAGGGAACTAAGTTTTAAAAATTTAATGCAAATGCATTAACTATTTTTAGTATTTATGACATTTGTTATGTTTTTTATCAGGCCATTTCAGTTCCACAATGGTTTCGATTTGGATGAGAAATAAGGCAGAAGTTTCGATTTGGAGTAAAATGTACTGTGTGATCATTTTGATGAGGATGCTACTCATCTAGTTTGTCGGTGTCAGATTTCCAATAGGATATGGAATGCAGTATCCAGATGGTTAGGAGTGAATCTTGTTATTCCACAAAATTTATTTGAACTGTTTTCTGATTTTGTGTTAGAGTTTGGCAGGTTTGAAATAAAAAATTGGGAGATGATTTGGAATGCTATGATTTGGGCTATTTGGAAGCATAGAAATAGTGTCATTTTTTTTGGTGTGGTTGGTGATCCTCTTCTGGTATTATGTAGGATTAAAGTTTCATTTTGGAAGTGATTTCTAGAAAGATCTAATTGTAAGTTTTGTTTGTTTTTTGATTTGAGTATTAATCTAAGAGGTTGTATCCAAGAGTTTGTATTGCTCGTTTAAGGTGGAAGTTTATGTTTACATGTTAATAAAACTTTGTTGTATATGGGTTAGAATACCCCTTGTACTTTGCTTAATTTATTTACCTTTCCAAAATTAAAAAAGTTTATCCAAATGAGCTTGCATATTTCCTTGTTTTTCTTATTGATCATAGTGCCTAAATTTGACCAAAAATTATTTTTCTCTTCACAAGTTAATGGTGTATGTATCTCACCCAACCACTAGTAACAGTGCTGCCAAATACGATGTGTCTCTCAAAATTTTGAGATTCCCACTCAGTTGTCCAAAAATAAACACGGAGCAAATACAAAAACAATCGATTAAATAAAAGTGAGGGTGTTACATTTCTTTCCTTTTTTTTGTGAATTTCATCCCAAAAATTCACTAATACTCAACGATCTCAGCCAATTATCATATTGACAAGGATATGACCACTTGTTACACAAACAAACCCAAACTAATTAAGTAGTTTGAACAAATAAAGAAAACAAGAACATGATATAAAAATCTTCTCTTATCTTTTTCAGTCCTTAATTGAATCCAAAGTTGTTTCTAATTACCACGTCCTTTGTATGTTGCAGCTTCGTGATTTAGGTGAGAGTGGTGACTGTGAAAGTGATCATATACTAATTAATAATGAGGAAAAGAATGACACTGAGGATGCAATCGCTAGAATAATAGGTAACTTCAAATACATCATTATTAAAAGTAATAGGGGCTTGCGTGGTTCGACTTTTTGTGCTTTGATTTGGATTTCTGGTGTGTGAGATTTCTGTTTTGGAAACGGGTTTTTTCTGCCTATTCAACATTATTAAAAGTAATAGGGGCGTGCATGGTTCCACTTTTTAAAAAACCAAACCAAACCAAACCATTTGATATGGTTCGGTTCTTAATTCTTTGGTTCTTAACCCTAATTATTTTACAAGTTAACAAAGAGTTTCGATTTTCAACCGAATCAATTTAGAACCAAGGCAGTTTTGAACTATTTTTAAAACCTAACTATTTTTTTATAAGCTAAAGGATTTTATCAAGAAAAGGAGTACTAGGGGTGCTCCAACCCTTATACATGGATCAAATACATAATTATGAATACATTTTCAATTAGAACACCTATTTGAAAAAGAAAAAAAAATTGATCACCCATAAGTGCTACCAAACTTAGCCAATACGCACTACACTGCACACCGCCTTCATAATCTACTACACCAACATTAAAGACATCATCCTTCTTCATCCCTCTAGAAGACGCTACCTCAAACCTCCTTTAGCAGTAAATCCAAACTAATTTCAAAAAGGTTTTGAATCGATTTTTTCTGCGAAACTGGGTTTTAAACCAATTTAAAGAGTATTGTCAAGCTTCAATAATGGAAAATTCATAATATCTAATTGCTAATAATATGTAGTCAAATGACTGATTCTAGAAATTAAAACATAAACTAATCTTTCTCTATATATTTATCAATTTATTCATATGATAATAAAATATATTTAATGAATGATAAGGACTTTTAAATATATAGAAAATTAGAAAATATATCATCATAATTTATTTAGAAAAAGAATTATGGATATAAATTGATGTTAAGATTTTGTATATATTTAACAATTTCTATGTATTATACTAATATTTCTTTTCAAATTCAATTTACTTATGAGTATATATATATATTAAAAAAATTCTTATTAAAATATTTTGAGATTTTAAATTTAACTATATATGTAATATATATTTTTAATTATTACTGTTCACAAAATATATTTTAAACTAAATAAATTCTAAAAGTAAAAAAAACTTAAGCATAAATATTAATGTAAAATTTATTTTTTATATAGATACAAAACTTGAATAAATAGATTTTTTTCTCCTTATAAAGTGTTATTTATATAATTTTTTAAAAATAATATACAATGAACTTTAATAAATTATTAAATGTTATATTTATTAATATAGTGTATTTACTATATTTAAATAATACCAACATTATGTTGGTCCAAGTGAAATTGGACTCAAATCTCTTAGGTAAGGTCTTTAATTCAAATCTTGTAAATGAAGAAAACATAGTCGGAAGAGGAGTCCACTAAAGATTCGTATCTATATTAACATAATATATAAAAATTATTATATATATATATATATATATATAATATTTAAGTAAATTAAACTTAAAAGGAAATTAAACTCCTTCTGAGTTCTGACCCCTGTAAGCACACCCATTACATCTGTTCCACATTTATAAACAATCAAAAATATTAATGAATAAATATTAATAAATATTAATGAATACATGACCACCGAAACAGAAACAAAATGACACTGAAATTTTAACACTTACCCACTAAGTAGTCCTTATCCCAATCACCACCAGTGATTTTAGGAATACCAACAAAGTGGTAATTCTTTTCGGGTACAGAAGCATTATCCAACTCTGCTACCTTAGTATTGAAGTTGAAATTAATTTTGTACTTATGAGTTGTAGTTCTAAAAGTACCGCTATTCGCAGCGACCCCTTCACGTAAGTGATTCTTAAATTTGTAGATGACTGTGTTCTTCAGCGAAGCGTGGATTCTATGTCCCTACAAAAAAAAAAAAAAGATTTGCGTTAGAGGTGGAAAACTTGACATGGTTGTGTTAATGGTGATTAATGATAACACTGACCTTTGAATCCATGAGCAGCATCTCCATTGAGAAAGGTATTTTTGACTTGGAGAGATCATTTACGACCCATAGCTGAATAACCCTAACGCAAATCTTCTAAGTCTCCTTCTCGGGGGATATCTCAGAAACTGTGTGAAATTTGTTAGCCATTAAGTTTGTTTCAACAATGGCGAGGTATTAAGGAGGGAGTGTGTGTGTTGGTGAATTTAACAGAATTAATGATAGTATGATAGTGTATATAACAGTTTGCACAAATTATGCCCGGGGATTATGCCCGCTAAACTACATGAATTTGAATTTCAAATTGAAAACCTTAACCTTGTTGAAGGGAAGCTATCTGACCTCTACATTTCTTCTTCAATGCCAGTATTCGTATAGATGCAGACCATCCTTTGATGTTTTTTGGGTCAAAATAACCATTTTGATGAAGCACAAAACCCTAAGGAGAGTCTGAGACGCATGCAAAGTTAAAGAGAAAACAACTTTTACTTAAAATGATGGTTTTTTCATTTTGACCCAGTTCTTCTCCATGACTGATTCAGAAGTGTTCATAACTTATTGATGCTTATTTACGTCTGTGTGCAAACACAAAAGCATCTCAGCAGGTTTCCCCAATTGTTATTTATACGTGGCATTATTTTTTTTGTCTTTCTTTGTTCTTTGGACTTGTGATGTTGGGTAGGTGGAGAGACAAAAGCAGATCTAGTTCACATATGGTCCAATTGTGACTTTTGTGCTATAAATTCCTTATTTAGTTAATATTCAAAAACCTTAAACTTGTACTGTTTGATGTGAAAGTGCCACCTGTAAAATTTTGCCATTTGTAGGGCTTTGAATTGTTAGTATTATTGATATGAATGTTATTCTTGTTGTGAAATTATTGGCTAAGACCGAAAGGGCGTGACCTTCGGCACCCTACTTGTTGAATTATATATTAGCATGTCATGAATGCATGTGATCAATTATTGCTAAGACCGAGAGGATGTGACCTCCAGCATTGATATAAATTGTTGGATAATTCCGGTGGATGTATTACTTGTTGTGATATGAGTCCAAGGGGCTTTGTCCCTTGACAATGCATGTTGGTTTTTGCTTATGCATGAGTAGGATAGGTGAGTTTGGGGTGCTCGAGGCACTAGAGTATGTGCAAGTGGATATATATCTACTTCAAAGAGTC
The DNA here is from genome assembly GCA_026413185.1 of Pueraria montana var. lobata. Lineage (NCBI taxonomy): Eukaryota > Viridiplantae > Streptophyta > Magnoliopsida > Fabales > Fabaceae > Pueraria > Pueraria montana. Next base: position 20,957,220 of record CM048646.1, read on the forward strand.
ATGTTGTTCATGACACTGAGAGGCGAGAAGGGACGAAGCCCTTCTCCTCTTGTTGTATGAGGAGTAGTGAATGACGTTTGTGTCATTCGTCTTGCATGGGACAATGCACGCTACGAGGAGATGGATAATGTAAAGAGGCATTGGTGGCAAAGACAAAATGGATTTAGAGAGACAATGTTATTAATTAGAGGGTCCTCTAACATCCTCTTGGCAGTACCGTTGAAACCGATTCTCCTGTGGAATGCATCTCTCGGCGTGGAAAACGTGTGAGGAATCGTTATGAGAAGTGGATGATTATAGCTGGTACACTGAAGGATAGTTTGTTGTCTCAAGAGAGACTTGGGGAAATGGTGTCAGGTTGTGATAACCCGGCTAAGGTTATAAGTCTGGTTAGTAAGGGGGACTCATGTAACCGGCTTGGCATTCCCGACAAAGACAGAGCTATATCCATGGTTGGTGAGAACGATGTGTCGCTATGTACCTGACATGAGTCGTGTGCTCCCAATTCGTCATCAACGCAATTGCATAAGACCATTAAAACCTGGAAGGTTTAATGGTAGTGGGGCCCATAGGAATAGATGTTGTGAGATAGACATTCGTGATAGGGTTATCGTGAGTGTCATCACTAGAGTACCATACGCAGTGGTCGTATAGGTTGTTTGGGACTGTAAGTTCGTTTGTTTGTGGTGACCAAGGAAGTAGAGAATTCACTCCCATATTACCATTTTTCAGGACCAGATGGCGGAGCCAGTCCTACTTGCATGGATTAGCTACTTTGAGGGCCGATGGACCCATGATCTGATCATAGATGAGGATCACTTTGTGGGTCGGCTACGTTTTCACCTAGCGAGGATTGATGAGCCGTTTGAGGAGCTTGTGACTTTTGAGATGAGGATATGGTGGACCAAGCCCACATCGCCTTACTACAGGCATGCAACCCCAGTGGAGATTGTCGAGTTGTTTGACTCGTCGTCATCATCTTTGTCATCATCTTCTTCTTTAGATGACCCTGACTTTTTCGATATGGATTCGGAGGATACCCTCTCCGAGCCATTTTCACCTCAGTCGGTGTTGCTTGCATGGAGCATGTTTCCACTTTAGCCACATTGTTTGACCTTAGCGGGGACGAGTGCACGGAGGACGGAACTGTCTGGTGTGGGTCTAAGTGAGGGAGAATCTGAAGGGGGAGATGAGATGGAGGAGGATGATGAGATCGAGGAGGATTCCTCAGAGGAGGGTCCTAGTGAGGACCCTATGGAGGACTTACATGAGTGTTCTTCCCAGGGTTCTTGCTAGAGGACCTCTCTGACTTCTGACAGACTTCTTTTTGGGGTACAACTGACTATAGGTTGGGGTAGATAACTGCTCTAGATTACAGGTCTTTCCTTTTTGTGTATTTTGACCGGGTAGATATAGGAATTTAGATATTTTGTATTTATTTAGTTATCTTCCACACATTTATATCTTACTCTTTGTCATATGGGTTATATATGTTACCTAATCATCCATTGGTACGCTTATATTTTGTTACTTATCCAACACACTTTACCTATATATATATTTGAGACCACGAAGGTCCATTCAATTATTTATAGGTGTATGATGTTATTCAAGAGATGCACGATTTATTTTGCAATGACGATTATACTTTTTCGAAAGCAACATGACGTGAGGTAGTAAATACTTGGGTTTTAAATGTTGAAGTTCACAAATGATTTTTCTATAAATGAGAAGAAGAGCGATTTCTCTTAGTTAAATTAAATGTTTACTCAAGTGAAGTAGTTTCTAAAGTTATTATTAAAAAGTTTTAATTTTTTTCGAAAATTTTACTATTTCAACATCTCTTTAAATTATAAAGATTTTCGCAAAGCAAAATAATTAACTTGTTTTCGACAAACTAAGTAAATAAATAACGTGTATATGTAATTCCTGAAATAAGGGTATTACATAATGCAATTTCTCGACAGAAAATGTTCCTTGTCTCCCTCTTTGTAGTTGTATGTTTTACTTACCCTTTCATCTTGATAATGTGTATTTGTATTTGTTATCATTTCACTTCTCTTTGGTATTATTAAGTATCTTATACTAAGCTACTAACTAAAAGCTAGATACATCAACCTTTTATATTTTTTGTTAACTATTTATTTCAATAAATAAATCATTGCCTAACAATCTAAAAACAAAAAGTTGATGCATCTTTTCATAAAGAGATTAGGAGAAAAAGGAAAGAGTTGTTAAATTTTTATTTATAAATAAAATAATTTTTTTCTACAAGCGAATGAGAAATAAGGGAAAAGTTATATTATAATTTTTTTGGAAAAAAAATCTCAAATAATTGAATATTTTCTGTAAATGAAAATTATACCTTCCTTCCCTTATCCAAAATTATCACTATGATCTTATTATTTACCTTTTGTTCCTATTCTTTTATAGCAAACTTTTCAACCATTTTTGACTGATTAATGTGAATAAATAAAATATTTTTTAACAATCTAAATACAAGTATTCGAGGTATCTTTTCGTGAAGAAATTAAGAGCAGAAGAAAAGAGATGTTAAATATTTATTTATAAATAAAAGAATGTGTTCTTTTCTAAAAGAGAATAAGAAATAAGGTGAAAGTTATACTTTTTTTATTAAAAAAAAATCTCTACTAAGAGAATATTTTTATATTTTATTTAGTGTTATAAAGTTACAAAATTATATTTACCTAATATAATTTTATGTATTATTTAATTATTATAATTTTTTTATTAATATCAATTTGATCACAGTTCAACTATTGAACTTTCAATGAGTGTCTTGTCTGATTCAATAACCGGTTAGTTTATAAAAAGATTAATATATTGCTTTGACAAGAATTACATTATGAAAAGAATTGTGATTTTTATTATTATGAAAAAAAAAAAATTATATTATGAATGTAGTCTATAATGAAATATTGAATAAAATACTTGAATAAATATAATATTTAATATATTTATTTTTTAACTATAACCTTATTAAAAAATTCACCCTTAATATTGTTAATCTTAAATATTAAATATAATACTTATATTACTTTCGTGGGGCACATGAAATTCCAAGTAGTATTTATAGTGAATGCGGTATAACAACGGAACCAACCTCTGCATGCTTCCAAACTCAATAATTTCTCAACCCACATTCTCCCACTTCCCCCCACACCACTTACGTTCTTTTATTTCCCTCTCTCTGCAGTTTGTTTATCTCACATGGCCCTACTACTTCGTGTGCAAAACACCGTCCTCTTGGGTCTCATCCCTCTCTTTGTCTCTGCCACCGCAAGGCACCAACAGAGCTTCTCCATATCCTTCCCTTACGATAATGGGTTATGGCAGGGATGAATGGCTGGATCATAGTGAACCGTAACACCTTCATTGAGATCCAATCATTCATCCTTGCATAAAAACTCTGAGATCGTATGCAGTCGTGGCACCTTGGGATTCTTTGGCTACGACTTCATCTCCCCCAGCAATGCTCAGCAAGCAGTGGGCAGACCTAAATAGCTTACACGGGGTGCAAATGCACCCCTTGACTTTTAAAAAATATAAGTATACATGTAATGTTTTTATCATTTTCCCCCTTGTATTTATATAATTTGAACCTTCTGCTCCCAATCTTTCAGTCATTTTCAAATTTATCCTTTATTGGATAGATTCTTACTTACTTTTTGTTCTATTTTTGAGTTACTAGATACTTTTACGCTTTATTCAACTTGACATTTATTTTCTTCTCATATTTTATTATATATTTATGATAATAATTATTATTATTTTAAAATAAATTAATTGGCTCCGCTGGTTTGATGTCCTGGATCTTCCAACAAGGACATTCTCATTGTCTTCGCTGCATCGCTCTTATTTAGCTTGGACTGCAGCACTGTCACTGTCGGCACCATGTACATGCTCTGGTGGTTCATGTGCTCCACCCACTCTTATTATGATGACAAGGTCGAGAGCCCTAGGAAAATCGGGTACGTGAAGAATCTTGCCAAGGAAACTGCGATCTGAGAATAACTTATCCATGTGTTTGTGTGTGATTGTGAACCCGATTAGAGCACTACTACAAAATATACATTCTACATCGTCCAATTGACATCGATTATATGAGAACCGATGTTAAAATATGCGCAGTGGCATTTTTGTAAATAAATGGTTGTCGTTAATCGGTTATCTTATAACTGATGTTATAAATCTTCGATTATATCTTAGAATCGATGTTACACTACTACAAAATATACTTTTTACAACACGGTAACTACATCTGTTGTTTAAGAACTGATGTAGAAAAATAACCGGTGGCAAACTTGCACATAATTAAACTTTATCTGAATCCCTAATTTTCATTTCTCTCATCTCACTCTGTAGCCACTTCCTCTTCTCCAAACTCCTCAGCTTCATTTTCCGCTTCCTCCTAAACACTGCAAAGAGAAAATGACCTTCTTCCTCTTCTCATTCTTCTTGATGGAGCAGATTTATTCCCGTTCCTTGTTGACCTCGATCTGTTCTATTTTTGATGGCGGGGACGAAGTCTTTGCAGTGCTCCCGCTCCTCTTCTTGCAACTTTAGGAAGATGCCCGCACAGGACCCTTCTGGATCTATTTCATGAGGTGCGTGGAGAACTCCACGTAGTTACGAAGTCTCTTCGAGGTTATCAGCGCCATCTCTTCCAGAATCTTCTTGTTCGTGGCAGATCTGGGGTCGGGAAAACCAGATCCAATGTTGAAACAACCAGATCAAACGTCTGAACAACCAGATTTGGTGTTGAAACAACCAGATCCGACGTCGGAACAACCAGATCCGGGGAGTAACAATTTATCAATTATCTGTACTTGTATTATGAAATAGGTTTTGTTTTATGATTTGTCACAATGTCACATACCAATTTCTTCTTATGAAAGTAGTGTTGATTGTTGTTAGTTTATGTATTTGAATTTTACTTTTAACTAGTCATGAAATTAGTGGAGAAGAATTTTATATTTCCTTTTTCTTTGTTCAGGCCATTGTATGTACCAAGGACTAGATGCAGTATGGAGCAGATGAAGCATCAAATGGTGTTCTAGATTTTAGGATGTACTCTGATATGATGGTAATTAGTAGGTTCTCTGGTGTTTTAATTTTTATTCTTAGTTCTCTGTCAGGCTATATTTGTAACATTTGAGCCCTAACCTTTTTTTTTTAATCTCAAGGTAATGGCCATGAGACATTGTCACATTGAGCCAGTAAGTCCCTTTGTCACTGGCAATACTTCGAGTCATAGGAAGATGACAAAGGTATATAATTGTGATTTATCTATTTGTTCTGTTGCAAACTAGCTGGCAAAGCTGAAGGAGGGGCCTGAATAGCAGCTTGCATATGTAATTGTAGGAAGTTACTTTATTCTGCTAATTGTTATTCCAAAAAAGTCAGTGGTCTTTCACTCTTGCTTGTTATCAAAAGTAAAAAAAATTTAAACCCAATTTGGAAGCTGATCACATTCCAACTTGGTTGAAGGCTATAAAGTTATTCTCTTAGTAGCTTACTGCTTTCGTCTAATTTAATCTGCTATCTTATTTGTAGTGGTTAGGATATACCAGTTTAATGAACTCTTTAATTTTAAGCTATCTAATTGTGGTTGTTATTTGTCTTGAAAATTATAATTTTAACATTTTTTTTCTAAATATTTCAGGATGGTAATGTTGCACCATATGTGAAATCTGAACCCATTCCTGAAACTAATGATGAACCTGTTAAAGTTGTAGTTGGGGAGAGTCTCGAGGACATTGTTTCAAATATGAGAAGAAGGGTTGTGATAACCCGGCTAAGGTTATAAGTCCGATTAGTACAGGGGACTCACGTAACCGGCTTGGCATTCCCGACAAAGAAGGAGCTATATCCATGGTTGGTGAGAAAGACGTTTCGCTATGTACTTGACATGAGTCGTGACTCCCAATTCGTCATCCACACAATTGCGTAAGACAATTAAAACCTGGGAGGTTTAATGGCAGTGGAGCCCATAGGAATAGATGTTGTGAGATAGACATTTGTGATAGGGTTATTGTGAGTGTCATCGCTAGAGTACCATACGCAGTGGTCGTATAGGTTGTTTGGGATTGTAAGTCTGTTTGTTTGTGGCGACTAAGGAATTAGAGATTTCACTCTCGTGTTACCATTTTTCAGGACCAGATGGCGGAGCCAGTCCTACGCGCATGGATTAGCTACTTTGAGGGCCAATGGACCCATGATCTTATCATGGATGAGGATCACTTTGTGGGTTGGCTACGTTTTCACCTAGCGAGGATGGATGAGCCGTTTGAGGAGCCCGTGACTTTTGAGATGAGGATATGGTGGATCCAGCCCACACCACCTTGGGATTCTTTTCAAAATAAATTAATTGCCTCCGCTGCTTTGATGTCCTGGATCCGCCAACAAGGACATTCTCATCGTCGCCGCTGCATCATTTTATACAGCATGGGCTGCGGCACTGTCACTGCCGGCACCATGTACTTGCTCTGGTGGTCCATCTGCTCCACCCACTCTAATTATGATGACAAGGTCGAGAGCCCTAGGAAAATGGGGTACATGAAGAATCCTGCCATGGAAACTGCGATCTGAGAATAACTTATCCATGTGTTTGTGTGTGATTGTGAACCCGATTAGGGATTTATATTATAATTATAATAAAACTTATAATGTAATTTCTCAATAGAAAATGTTCCTTGTCTCACTCTTTGTAGTTGTATGTTTTACTTACCCTTCCATCTTAATAATGTGCAGCTGTATTTGTTGTCATTTCACTTCTCTTTGGTATTATTAAGTATCATATACTAAGCTATTGATTAAAAGCTAGCTACATCAACCTTTCATATTTTTTGTTAACTATTTATTTCAGTAAATAAATCATTGCCTAACAATCTAAAAACAAAAAGTTGATGTATCTTTTCATAAAGAGATTAGGAGAAAAAGGAAAGAGTTGTTAAATTTTTATTTATAAATAAAAAAATATCTTCTACAAGCAAATGAGAAATAAGGGGAAAGTTATATTATAATTAATTTGGAAAAAAATCTCAAATAATTGAATATTTTCTGTAAATGAAAATTATACCTTCCTTCCCGTATCCAAAATGATCACTATGATCTTATTATTTACCTTTTGTTACTATTCTTTTATAGCAAACTTTTCAATTATTTTTTTTACTAATTAATGTGAATAAATAAAATATTTTTAACAATCTAAATACAAGTATTCGAGGTATCTTTTCATGAAGAAATTAAGAGGAGAAGAAAAGAGATGTTAAATATTTATTGATAATTAAAAGAATGTGTTCTTTTCTGAAAGAGAATAAGAAATAAGGTGAATGTTATACTCTTTTTTTTTAAAAAGAAAATATAATACGAGAATATTTTTATATTTTATTTTTAGCGTTATAAAGTTGTGAAATTATAATTACCTAATATAATTTTTGTATTATTTAATTATTATAATTTCTTTTATTAATATCGATTTGACCATAGTTCAGCTATTGAACTTTCAATTAGTGTCTTGTCCGATTCAATAATCGGTTAGTTTATAAAAAGATTAATATATTGCTTTGACAATAATTACATTATCAAAAGAATGGTGATTTTTATTACTACGAAAAATAAAAAATATATATTACATTATGAATGTAGTCTATAATGAAATATTAAATAAATATAATATTTAATATATTTAATTTTTAACTATAACCTTATTAAAAAAATTGACCATTAATATTGTTAATCTTAAATATTAAATATAATATTTATATTACTTTCGTGGAGTGCATGAAATTCCAAGTAGTATTTATAGCGAATGCGGTATAACAACGGAACCAACCTCTGCTTGCTTCCAAACTCAATAATTCTCATCCCACGTTCTCCCACTTCCCCCCCCCCCCCCACACCACACACGTTCTTTTATTCCCCTCTCTCTACAGTTTGTTTATCTCACATGGCCCTACTCCTTCGCGTGCAAAACACCGTCCTCTTAGGTCACATCCCTCTCTTCGTCTCTTCATTGAGATCCAGTCATTCATCCTTCCATAAAAGCCCCGAGATTGTATGCAGTTGCGGCACCTTGGGATTCTTTGGCTATGACTTCATCTTCCTCAGCAAGCAGCGGGCACACCTACATAACTTACACGGAGTGCAAATGCACCCCCTGACTTTTAAAAAATATAAGTATACATGTAATGTTGTTATCATTTTGCCCCCTATATTTATATAATTTGAACCTTCTGCTCCCAATCTTTCAGTCATTTTCAAATTTTATCCTTTATTAGATAGATTCTTACCTACTTTTTTTTTCTATTTTTAAGTTACTAGATACTTTTACGCTTTATTCAAGTTGACATTTATTTTCTTCTCATGTTTTATTATATCTTTATGATAATAATTATTATTAATTTTTAAAATAAATTAATTGCCTCCGCTAATTTGATGTCCTGGTTTCGCCAACAAGGACATTCTCATCGTCGTTGCTGCATCGCTCTTATTCAGCATGGGCTGTGACACTGTCACTGCCGGCACCATGTACTTGCTCTGGTGGTCCATGTGCTCCACCCACTCTTATTATTAAGACAAGGTCGAGAGCCCTAGGAAAATGGGGTACGTGAAGAATCTTGCCAAGGAAACTGTGATATGAGAATAACTTATCTTTGTGTTTGTGTGTGATTACGAACCCGACTAGGGATTTGTATTATAATTATAAAAATACTTATAATGATATTTCTCAACAGAAAATGTTCCTTGTCTCACTCCTTGTAGTCGTATGTTTTACTTTCCCTTTTATCTTGATAATGTGTATTTGTATTTGTTGTCATTTCACTTCGCTTTGGTATTATTAAGTATCTTATACTAAGCTATTGATTAAAAGCTACCTACATCAACCTTTTATATTTTTTGTTAACTATTTATTTGAATAAATAAACCATCTCCTAACAATCTAAAAACAAAAAGTTGATGTATCTTTTCATAAAGAGATTAGGAGAAAAAGGAAAGAGTTGTTAAATTTTTATTTATAAATAAAATTAATTTTTTTTCTACAAGCGAATGAGAAATAAGGGGAAAGTTATATTATAATTAATTTGGAAAAAAAATCTCAAATAATTGAATATTTTCTGTAAATGAAAATTATACCTTCCTTCCCTAATCCAAAATTATCACTATGATCTTATTATTTACCTTTTGTTCCTATTCATTTATTGCAAACTTTTCAATTATTTTTTTGACTAATTAATGTGAATAAATAAAATAGTTTTTAACAATTTAAATACAAGTATTCGAGGTATCTTTTCTTGAATAAATTAAGAGGAGAAGAAAAGAGATGTTAAATATTTATTGATAAATAAAAGAACGTGTTCTATTCTGAAAGAGAATAAGAAATAAGGTGAATGTTATACTTTATTTTTTTTAAAAAAAATCTCTAGTAAGAGAATATTTTTATATATTTTTTAGTGTTATAAAGTTGTGAAATTATATTTACCTAATATAATTTTATGTATTATTTAATTATTATAGTTTTTTTTTATTAATATCGATTTGACCACAGTTCAGCTATTGAACTTTCAATGATTGTCTTGTCTGATTCAATAACCGGTTAGTTTATAAAGTGATTAATATATTGCTTTGACAAGAATTACATTATCAAAAGAATGATGATTTTTATTACTACGAAAAATAAAAAAAATATATACTACATTATGAATGTAGTCTATAATAAAATATTGAATAAATATAATATTTAATATATTTAATTTTTAACTATAACCTTATTAAAAAATTGATCATTAATATTGTTAATCTTAAATATTAAATATAATACTTATATTACTTTCGTGACACGCATGAAATTCCAAGTAGTATTTATAGTGAATGTGGTATAACAACATAACCAACTTCTACCTGCTTCCAAATTGAATAATTCTCATCCCACATTCTCCCACTTCCCCCACATCACACACGTTCTTTTATTCCCCTATCTCTACAGTTTGTTTATCTCACATGGCTCTACTCCTTCGCGTGTAAAACACCGTCCTCTTAGGTCTCATCCTTCTTTTCGTCTCTGCCACCGCAAGGCCTTAGCAGAGCTTCACCATCTCCTTCCCCTACGATAATGGGTTTTATGGTAGGGTTGAATGACTGGATCATAGCGAACCGTAACACCTTCATTGAGATCCAGTCATTCATCGTTCCATAAAACCCTCGAGATTGTATGCAGTCACGGCACCTTGGAATTCTTTGTGTAACACCCTAGAGGATATTACCTTTTGTTTGGTTATATTACTAAATTTTGAAAACTTAGAATATAAGAATATCAGAGTTAACTATGCGGAAACTAAAAGATAAACATATATTACATAAATAAAGCTAAAAGAAAGCTCTTGACACTTATGTGCCTTACCAAACATAAGCAAGGTACTTATAACATCAAAACCAATTCCCAAACATGGGTGATTCAAAACTAGAAACATCTTCCTCCAAGCAAACAACTCCATGCTCCAAGGTTCTCTCATGAAGCGCTCACCTGCTTAACTTGTAAAAGCATGAAACTAAAAGGGATGAGAATAATGTATCAGTGAGTGTTCCAAGGACTATAGGCTGACTCTCTATTCTAGAGATCCTTTTCCTAACTCTCATGGCTTCTCTTTTCTCTTATGGATGCTCACGCTCACAACTACTACTACATCATGTCATCACTACTACTTCATTAGACCATCCTTAACCTCTACTTAGGCACTTAAAGTTGGTCTCCTATGCCAAATCTAAGGCCACTAGTGCACTAAGGCACCTAAACATCATTATTTTCTTCTTGACCACTCACTAGGGTCTCATTTTACTATACCATTGGATGTGAATGTGTATAACTTTTCCTTCCTCTGACCTGCCCAACTTGAGCTTACATCACCTTTCTCTGTGAGGCATAACATCTTGCATACCTCTCTCGGTAGCTTACATTAACTTTCTATGGGTATAACCCCTCTCCTACCTTACATCACTCACCTAACAACTAGGCTCATGACTCATGTAACATCCCCAATTTATGGACATTAGTAATAAATGATAAAGAAACATCTTTTATGGAGTAGTCTATATATTTAATGGTTAAAGGATACCCTTAGGCATTATTAATAATAGTTACCTTATACTAAGCCCGCACACACACATGGTTTAAGTAGAAGAAGGAAGGGAAAGTTAGAGAGAGAAAGAGAAAAGAAAGAAAAGAGTTAGAGAGAAGGAGGAGAAGAAGAAAGAAGAGGAAAATGAGAGAAGTGGAGCAGAGATCAGGGATCCAGTGCCCAAAGCTCAGATCCGAGTACCCCAAGGTGAGTGATTCCTCCCCTTGTCTTCCTCATCCCTCCATAGTTCTTGTTTTCTCGTTTTCCCCTTTTCCCCCTCTGATAGAGGACTAGAATGGTACATGAAGAGCTTAAAGTGGAGTCAAATCTTAGAATAGAAGTTTATGTAATTTGGGCCTAAATTGGGCTTTTGTTGAGCTTTTTATGTTTTTAATGATATTTATTTTTAATTTGGGCATTTTTAGTTGTTTGGGCTTTTAGTAATGGGCCTTGGTAAGCCTTTTAGGCTCATATTATAAATAGGCCAAATGTTAACTTTGTAATCAGTTTTGACTCTCATTTGGAATGAAGCTTTGATGCTTTTGTGAGAGGAAACTCTCTAGGTTCTTAGGAACTACCCTTGATTCTTATCTTTGAATTTCCATATTCAAAGTGGCGAATCCTCCTCAACTTATCAATCCCTAGGGATTGTGGCGTTGTTCTTTCCATCTCTTGTCTTTCCGTTTTATATTTTCTTCACCTTTTGAGTTTTTCATAATTTCCTTGATGCTGAATTTGAGATCCGGAAAGGGGTTTTCATCATTTGGTAATCAGAGCTAGATTTAGCATCATTTTCGTACTGTTCATCGGTGGCTCGTGCGCACTGTTCATCGTGGCGTCGGCGTTCATCACCGGTGTTACTATTCATCAGTTCTGTTGGCGGTACTGTTCATCGCGACCACTGTTCATCGATGCGGAACACTGTTCACCGGCCCTGTCCACCTCGCATACTGCTATCGTGCCATGTTCACCGGCACGATACTGTTCATCCCGATCGTGGCACTATTGATATCGCGGTACTGTTCATATTTCGGTACTGTTCATTTGATTTGTGATTTTTATTGTTTTGATCCATATTTTTTGGATTGTGTTGTGTTTAATTTGAGTCCAAATCTGCACATTGAAATTCTGAGATTTGAATTTGGGGAAGAACATTCATAGTGTTCATGTGTGTTCTTGAGAGTCTTTGGCAAAACCCTTGTGTTTGATCCATAAAAATTTGAATTAAGTGAGTTTGGGTATTTTTCATAAATATTAAAAAGTTTGAGGACTTATTAGCAAAAGAAAAGGACTTAAAGTTAAAAAAAGAAAATATTGGGGCAAAAGTGAAAATACAAAAAAATATAGGGGCCCAAGTGCAATTATGAAAAGTTTGGGGGCCAAAGTGTAAAAAAAAAATTATACCATTGGAAAGAAAAAAATCTGCCCTATAAGAAGTCCTTCTACACCATTGCTTAATTCTTTCTTTTTCATACACTTTTATGCCATTTTAGCTCTCTTGAATACACTAGTTCTTCGCAAAGTTGAAAAATTGAGTTTCTTAGTTTTGTGTTGCTCTTATTCTTGAGTCTTCTAGTCTTGTCTTTCCTTGACATTCTATTTTGAGTTGTCCCTTTCATTTCTTTTAGCTTTTATTGCTTGTCTTCTAAATTTCCTTGGTTTTGTCTTAGAGTTTTCTTGTTTTGGACTCTTGAGTTGAGTTTGGATTTGTTACATCTTTCACTTTGAATACAAATTCTTGATTTGTGATTGAGAGTGCTTCTTAAGGACTAAAGAGGAGTTTGAGTGGAAAAAGGCAAGTGTGCACATTATAGAAAAAAGCCTTCAAAAGAGAGAAACACGAGTGGATTTGAGTGAAACACTTAGTGAGTGGTGAGGTCCATATTTCTATTATTTGTGCTAATCATTTTTGTGTAGGTATGTATTGTTCTTCTTATCATAGAAGTGATGGAGGTTATGGGGAAGATGAAGGAGAAAGGAGGCTTAGGAGACATGGAGGAGATAATGAGGGAGAAAATAAAATAAAGGATAGTATGGAAGAGGAGAAACTTAAAATTCCTAGTTTTCAAGGGAAGAATGATCCGGAAGCATACATTGAGTGGGAGATGAAAGTTGACCAAGTCTTTTCATGCCATGAGTATAGTGAGGAGAAGAAAATTAGGAAGGTTACCTTGAAGTTTGTAAGGAGTGCACTTGCATGGTGGCAGTATAAGGAGGATGGAAGAGAGAGGATAAGGATGCCTAAGATAGCAACTTGGCAAGAAATGAAGGATTTGATGAGGAAGACATTCTTACCACCTCCCTATGAGAGAGATGCTTATGATAAGCTACAAAGTCTCACACAAGGTAGCAAGAGTGTTGATGAATACTACAAAGAGATGAAAATGACTATGAGGAGAGCCAATGCACAAGAACCTAAAACCGCCATGGCAAGGTTCTTACGTGGGCTTAATAGAGACATTCAATACATAGTGAAGTTACAACACTATGAGAGCTTGGAGGATCTAGTGCACCAAGCCAACAAAGTGGAGAGACAACTTGAGAGGAAGCATTCCTACAAGAAGACCTATCACTATGACTCTTCTAGTGGTAAGGACAAGTCCAAGAAGGAGGGATCTTCCTCACCTAAGCAACAAGCTTCAAAGTCTCCAAGTGGTAAACATGTTCCTAACCCTAGCACTTCTTCTACTTCTAAGAGTGGTACAATTAAATGTTTTAAATGCTTGGGTAAAGGCCATATTGCATTGCATTGTCCAAACATGAAAACCAAGGTCTTGAAGGAAAATGAAGTTGTCACGAGTGAGTTATCTTATACTTGTTCATCTAATATCTCTAGTGATAATCATAGTGCATGTGGTACCAAACCTCTAGATAGAGAATTAATGATGTGTAAGAGGTTGTTGGGAATTCAATGTGAGGGTAGGGATGAAATTGAAAAGGAGAACATATTTCATACTAGATGCTTGGTTCTAGGGAATGTGTGTTCTTTGATTATTGATGGGGATAGTTGTATTAATGTGGCTAGCACTAGGTTGGTTAGCAAACTTAATTTTCAAACCGCCCCACACCCTACACCTTATTGCTTGAAATTGCCATGTGAAGGTGAGTTGGTTGTAGACCAACAAGTGTTGGTGCCCTTTACCATTGGAACATATAAAGATGTTGTGTTGTGTGATGTAGCTCCCATAGAAACATGTCATATCTTGTTAGGTAAACCTTGGCAAATTGAAAGAAATGTGAAGCACCATGGAAAGACCCACAAGATTTCTTTTACACATGAAGGACATAAGGTCAAACTTGCATCACTTTCACCTAAGGAAGCAAGTGAGGATCAAATTAAGTTGAGAAAGAAAATAGAACAAGAGAGAAAAGAGGTGAAAGAAAAAGAAATAAAAGAGAAAGAGATGAGAGCAAAAGAAAATGAGTTAAAAGAAAAAGAGATGAGAGAAAAGAAAATAACTGAAAAAGAGAGTGAAAAAGAGAGAGCAAAAGATAAAGAGGAATATGATTGTTCTTGTTTTCATTCTAATCCTTTCCTTGTTTGTGATGATTCTTTGCTCAAGGAATTTGAAGAGCTTCAAAAGGATGAATGCAAAACTTTGTTTGAAAGTGATGTCTCTCTTGTGAGAGAAATTGAAGAGGAGTCCTCAAAGGGGGAGTGCAAAACTCTAATTCCTTCTCCTAAATTGGATTGTGAATTTAATTCTTCTTGTAAATTTGATTGTGCACCTTACCATAATTCTTTTGTTTTGATGCCTAGAGAAGAATTGTACATCAAGGATCAATGGGCAAGACAATTTGGAGAAGAAGTGGAGACATATGAGGACCAATGCAACCATAGAGAGAAGAAAATTTTGACTTACACCATCTCTAAACCTTGTGATTTAATTGATGTGTGCCATGTGTTAACCCAAAATGTTTGTGAATTGAATGTTGCTTTTGGTATGCATGATATTGTTTTAGGTGATGGTGCCAAGTTCTTGAAATTTGATATTAATGCACATCATTTGGACTTGTATGATCATGTTGAGTCTTCCTCTATGTGTGTTGTTGTTTATGGGAAAATTGAAAATGATGATTTCTATGGGCATAAAGAGCATCATAGGTTTAAAGATGCTGCATTTTGTCTGCCTAAATGTTCATTTCATGATTCATTAATTGGAGCAACTCATAGTGAGAGTTTAGTAATGTATGGTACACTCAAGTGTCTTGATAGATGGATTGTGCATAAAATGGATAAATCTAAATTTTCCATTCTTGGTTTGAAAATGTCATTGTTTGCTCATAATTTTCATTGGATTGACTTGTCTTTGAAATTTGTGATTAAGCATTTCATTTTAGTGTTAATTGATGGTTTCTTTAGGCTTGTATTTGATCCGGGAGGATTGATATATAAGCACATAGATAATAAGAGATTTTCCTTTTTAAGGAATCCAAGTCTCAATAGAAATAGGATTCTCTTTTTTAATATTTTCTCAAAACTAAAACATGTTGTTTTGTGTTGTTTTTATAATGTAGGTACCTTGGCTCTAAATTCGAGGTCGAATTTTCTTCAAGAAGGAGGGAATGATAGAGGACTAGAATGGTACATGAAGAGCTTAAAGTGGAGCCAAATCTTAGAATAGAAGTTTATGTAATTTGGGCCTAAATTGGGCTTTTGTTGAGCTTTTTATGTTTTTAATGATGTTTATTTTTAATTTGGGCATTTTTAGTTGTTTGGGCTTTTAGTAATGGGCCTTGATAAGCCTTTTAGGCTCATATTATAAATAGGCCAAATGTTAACTTTGTAATCAGTTTTGACTCTCATTTGGAATGAAGCTTTGATGCTTTTGTGAGAGGAAACTCTCTAGATTCTTAGGAACTACCCTTGATTCTTATCTTTGAATTTCCATATTCAAAGTGGCGAATCCTCCTCAACTTATCTTGTCTTTCCGTTTTATATTTTCTTCACCTTTTGAGTTTTTCATAATTTCCTTGATGCTGAATTTGAGATCCGGAAAGGGGTTTTCATCACCTACCTTTGATAGAGTTTTCATACAACAACAGTTTTTACTCTAGCATCGGTATGGCACCTTATGAGGCCTTGTATGGTAGAAAGTGTAGGACCTCTTTGTGTTGGTGTGAGGTAGGAGAGAGAGGCCTGGTTGGACCAGACATAGTTCAGGAAACCACCCAGAAAATTCAAATGATTAGGAAGAAGTTGCAAATGGCTCAAAGTAGACAAAAGAGTTATGCTAACAAAAGGAGAAAACCTCTAGAGTTTGAGGAAGGTGACCATGTGTTTTTAAAAGTATCCTTTACCACTGGCATTGGGAGAGCCATCAAAGCAAGAAAATTGAATCTTTGTTATGTTGGTCCTTTTCAAATTTTAGAAAGAATCGGGACTGTGGCCTATAGGATCGCTTTACCCCCTTCTTTGTCCAATCTTCATGATGTTTTCCACGTGTCTCAACTCAGAAAATATGTCCAAGATCCTTCTCATGTCATAGAAACAGAGTCAATTCAGTTAAGATCCGACCTCACTTTTAAATCAAAGCCATTTCGGGTTGTTAACGAGATTGTGAAAACACTAAGAAACAAGACTATTCCTTTTATCAAGGTTGTTTGGGAGGGACTTGTATTGGAGGAAACCACTTAGGAAAAAGAGGATTAGATGAGGTTGTTACACCCCCACCTTTTTGAGCAAGGTATGCTTTAGTTACAATTTTCGAGGACGAAAAATTGTTGATGGAGGGGAGTAATGTAACATCCCCACAAATAGTAATAATAATAAATATGATGATAATAAAATGTGATAATGTCTATTTAGATTTTTGTGGTATTGTAGTGCAATATGTGCATTAGAGTAACTTATAGAGTAAGGAACCATAAGACCCAATGCTAGCTATTTATATAAACCTAAATCCCTTCCCTCCTATAACTTAACACACACAAAAATAGAAACTTAGAGAGAGAAAGAAGAGAAGAGAGAAGGAGGAGAAAAGAGAAGGAGTAAAGGAAGAGAAGAAGAATGAGGAAGCTAGGGAATCCACAACACCCACTCATCATCCTTAGTCCAGAGGTCCTTGGTGAGTGTTTTGCACCCTTCTCTATCCCTCCATCTGTGGCTTGGACAGAGATTGTAGGAGGGTTAGGTTTCTTTCCATGGAAAGGAACTCCAACCCCCAATCTTTGGATTTATTGCGAGAGATGCATAAATCATAGTTGTCTTACTTGTTTGACATGGGATTTATCATTTAAATAGCATTATTGTATCTTTTGTAAGGATTTGGGTTGTTGGGTAGCATTTTTGGCAAAGGGGTTATGTACAAACACGACCCCTATGATCTACAGAGTCGTAAACTCTCGCTTAAGCGAGCTATGCTTGGTGCTTAAGCGAGGAGCCACCTAGAGTTAGAGATGCTCTCTGGAATTTTCACTTAAGCCTGGATTTTCTGGCACTTTAGCTTAAGGATTTGGCGCTTAACCAAGGAGCCACCTGGAGTGGTGCTCTTAGGAATTTTCGCTTAAGCTTGGATTTTCTGGCGCTTATGCCTAGCACTCTAGCGCTTTAGCGCAAGGCTTGCTTAAGGGATATCCTCGCTTAAGCGAATGACCCCTGAACAATATGTTGAGTTCTATCTTTTTCAATTTATTTTCATTAATACACTTTTGTATGTTTACATGATCTATGAGGATAATGATATGTTTAATTAATGAAAGAAAGGATTCCTTGGGGATCAAAGAAGAGGTGTAGCTCCTGAAAAGCATGCAAAAGTATAGTCACACCCTCTTCAGAAGGTAGGCGGGACCTCTTCTATCACTTCCTACCCTCCAAAGATATGGTGTAGCTCCTCAGACCGGAGGAGAATAATACGAGGTCAGCTCCTCAGACCGGAGGAGAATAATACTAGGTCAGCTCCTTGGGCCGAAGAAGGATAATACGAGGCCATAGTATGAAATGAAAGGGACACCTTTCAATGTATTGAGCTCAATAGATGCCGTAGGACGGAAGAAGATAAAGTAAAGGTCATGTTATGTAAATAGAGATGAAAAAGTAACAGGTGATAGTAACTTTATGAATAATGGAATGTTATTATGCATGTCTTTAACACTCACTGAGACCCTGTCTCATTAGTTTAGTGTTTATGTTCTAGATTAAATAGGTTTAAAGCATGAAGACAAGAGGCCTAGAAGATATTGTGTTTATGCATCAATATCTTTATAGGCTAGTTTATGTTAAAAGAACTCTTTATGTACCCTTTTGGCATAGGATCCCATGTATAGGGGATTACCTTTTAAGTATATGACGTAATTACTTAAGAATGATGTAGACCCTTGAACAGTTATACTCTTGAGTAATGATATCATATATGTTTATATTATCTATGTTGATGACTAAAATGTACGTTAGATGGTAGTACCCGGTAGGGTGTTACCTTTAACAAAGGGATGGTCATGGTTTATCAAAGGCTCCAAGAGTTTTAAAGCTTGATAGCCATTTATCTTTCAAGTAATAGATTATGTGGTGAGATTCTAGATATTATGGGAGACTTAACAGGCCTTGTTTTGCTCAACCTGTCAAACAACATGCTTGGTGGCAGCATTCCTTCTTCCTTAGGGAAGCTTTCAAACCTTCAAGCGTTGGACCTTTCTCTCAATAGTTTATCAGGGAAGATTCCCCCACAATTGGAAGAATTAACCTTTCTTTCGTACTTTAATGCATCCTTTAACAGCCTCTCAGGTCCTATACCACAAAATAAACAGTTTGCTACATTTGAGGGTGGTTCATTTGAGGGTAATCAAGGACTCTGTGGGAATCAATTATTGAAGAAATGTGAGGATGATGCAGGGTTACCATTTGCTCCACCTTCAACCTCTGATGATGATCATGACTTAGAATTTTTCATTGAATTTGACTGGAAAGGGGTTCTGATAGGGTATGGGGGTGGACTTTTTGCAGGAGTGGCACTGGGAAGCACTTTCAGTCATGAGATATTTGCATGGCTTAAATGAGTTTGTTGAGTTGGAAACAATAAAGTTGTCTTGAGGGGCTCTCTTTCCCTTGTATTTGTGTTTTTCATTGTTGTACTTTTCTTTTCAGTTAGAGTAAATTATACTTGTACCGATTGCCCTGAAGTTTTTTTAGATTGCGTATAATCTCTATTTTTTTAATGTTTACAACAACATTCTTTGTTGGAAAATACGATGTAATAGTTTTCAAATAATTAAGAATGTTAATGTAGAGATAGAAAAACAGGAGTATCATATGCAATTTGAAAAAACCTCAAAGAGTGTCAATATAATTTAATCATTCAATTATTATTTACTCAGTTAGCTTTTATAATTGCATTTAGCTAGCAAGAGTGTGTTTAGTGTTTTATGCAGTTTAGCTATTGTCTTTTTTTTTTCCCTGTTTGCTTCACTGACTACATTGTGCCAATATTATATTACAAAGTTTACAAACATAAAAGCTACTTCATGGCTTAACCAGAACAAGTATACATGCACGAACCAAAATTAGATAGCAAACTAAATTGTAGCATATTGGTTTGCTTGCAATTGTTGAAATACAAACAAATCACCGAAAACATAGCTCACGGCAATGTTCTGCAATTGATTGGATGTGTAAGACAGAACCTCGCTCTTCTATCTGTCAAGTGATTTGTGTTTAGTAGGAATTACTATTAAGTTAGAACTTTGCTTGAACACTATGTCTGAATGGTTTTATTTGCAACTGATTTAGTTTTTGGTCTACAAGACATGACTTGACATTTGGTTGTTCATGTGCAATGCTATACTGATTTCTTTGTGGTTATCCAGTGCAAGGCTCTGAATCATTGTGAATAAATTCAAGAAGTATATATGAGGTATCATCACTTTAACGTGCATAGTTATCATCTATTCATCCTCTTTTTTTAAAAAAAATAAACAAAACTTAAATATGTTTTAGTTCATGATAAATTACCGAATTTTGCGTTTGGTCCCTATTAATTTTTTTATTATTTTTGATCCTATTAAAAAAAGGTTTAAATACCTTTTCAGTCCTTGCAATTTAGCGTTTTTTTTTGTTCTTGCAAATTTTTTTTGGTTTTAGTCCTTGCAAATTATGTTTGTTTTGTTTTTCGTCCTTAAAGCGATTTAGATAACATTTTTTTTACATTTCAATGCATTTTTTTCACTGTTCAAAGTGTTATCTAAACTACTGTAAGGACAAAAAACAAAATAAACATAATTTGCAAGGACTAAAACTGTATTTAAGCAAAAAAAAAAATTATTTTTAGTCCATGATGTCTTAGTTTAGTGATTACGTGTCCCTTAAAAATTTCAAAACATGATTTGTGATGATTTTAAAACCGCCATTATTCATTTTAAATTTTATATTACAATTTCAGGAGATTTTAAAACCAACTGAATCAATTAAAAAAAAAAAAACATATCTGATGAACAAAACAAGAACAGATCTAAGGTCATCTAAGATCAGACAACACACAAATTACAACTAGAAAACATGAAATGGTAGAATCAGCCATATCCAGAAAACTTCTAAGGTCATCTATTTTACACTGTGCATAACCCTTGTCTATCCATGGTATTTGGTTTCGAATTGGAGGGTCCTTGCATTTGATCATATCGGAGGCTCGGGTTCATTATTGCTGAAGGTACATGGTCTTCTATCCCTCTAATTGGAAATAGTCGTTGTTATTTATTGGTGCAGGGGTATCGATTTTAGATTCATGGATGGGTATAATATAGGATGCTTTCCGGGGTGGATTTTTCATTTTGATGTATACATGAAATGTTAAAGAGGGTAGATGGGTTTTGTATACAAGAAGGGATGGGATTCAATTTTTTACATGAACAAGCTTTGTAAATGGCTGATAAAAAAAATTATATCTAATTCTTGCATTTTTTTTAATTTTTTTCCTATAATTTGTGGCGGTTTTTAACTGCTAGAAATCAGGATTTTAAATTTATATTAAAAAATTACATTCTGGTAGCCAAAAGCCGCCACAAATTATGAATTCAATATTCCATGTCTGGCGCACACTAATACATATACGGATAAGGACTAAAAAAAATGCATTTTACGATTTTGGAGGACTGAAAAAAACAACTTATAATTTGAGGGACTAAAACAAGAATACCCTTATATTTGGAGGACTAAAAATATATTTAAGCCAAATAATAATCACTGTTATTGTGTAAATCCTAGTTAGTTTGTTTGTTAAAACTGTTACTAGTCAGTTGAGTTAGTTAGCCAACTAACTGATCTATATAAAGTGTAACCTACTCTGTCATCAAATGGAATAATTGTTTTTTGTGTCAAATCATCTTAATAACCTTTGATGAATCAGCCCAGCTTTGCTTGATGGAGTGATCTACTGATAATTCCTTATGTGAATATCCTTATTTCAGTCTAGGGTAGTAGATACCCTTCACCTTGTGGTTCTGGGAGTGACAATGACCATACAACCTGTTGGAGTTCAAGTGTGAAGGTGAAGTCACCTACATTGAAAAGAAATGGTGGGCAAGTTGAGCAACACATAAGTGAGGAAGACCCGCAAACTTGATGCCTTAAGGTTTTGGGTCAAAGTGTGGTGTAAAGTTCACTTGTGTGGTTGACTCGTGG
This sequence comes from Pueraria montana var. lobata, assembly GCA_026413185.1. NCBI lineage: Eukaryota > Viridiplantae > Streptophyta > Magnoliopsida > Fabales > Fabaceae > Pueraria > Pueraria montana. The sequence goes on from CM048646.1 coordinate 20,978,970, forward strand.
CCCTTTGGTGAAAATCTCCCCGGTGCTTACCCCCCTCACTTACCTTATTGAATCTATGAACCACGTTATCTTCTAAAGCTTAGCATTTGGATTCTAATACATCCTTAGCCTTATGGTACATGCCTCTCGTACTTACCATGACATTTAGTGTTGCCCACACGTCCAAATCAGGAAAGCTCAGCTTTGCTTCAAGGAGTCCATTGACAATTCTAGTCGTGTATGTCCTCATTTCAACTGTGGGTAGTAGCACATTCCCCTCTGGTGACCATGGAACCTTATTACCCTTGTTTAAGGCAACAATTCTGGTTTTCATAATATCTAGAGAATATTTGCCTCATTATTTCTCGCTGCTGAGGATCCTCCTCACTTCCCTGATAGATAGAGAATTCTCCTATATCCATAAGTTCCTTTAGTCAATCCTTGTGGTACAAGTTTTGAGGCTCATCATCAGCTTCCTTATTATCTGCTTTATTGATTGTATCTAACATCCACCTCAAGAGGGAGATTTTGTCTTCTAAAGCTGAGCCTTTGGATTCCAATGCATCCTTAGCCTAAGTTGATATCTCCTTTAGACCTCCCATAAGAATATGCATTTGCTCTATTGCAAAATCTTTATCTGTAAAGTCCTCTCTTTCTTTGTAGTCCATCGTTTCCATCAACATCCTGTCAAAAATTAAGTCTAGAGCAAGTTTGTCTATCATATTTATTCGTTCCTGCTTAAGATCTTTCACAAGAACCTCTGTCGGTGACCACAACACATTCAAATACATGGGGTTGGGACACATGAATTGTACATCTTCTATCTTGTTTCCTTCTTCGTACACAAAAACTCCCCCACTCATTCTCTCTCTTCTCTCCTGTCTCTCCAGCAACAATGAAGATTGTTGTCTGCGGCGGCTTCGAACCAGGACAAAGAATTTTCATGGCTTTTTAGTTGTTGCCTGCAGATTAAAAGTTTTAGAGCTTGATTCTTTGAAGTTGCTACCAGCACCATGTGACTTTTTATTTGTTTTAGTCTGAACCATTAAATTATTTTAAATTCATTCTTGTTGGAGAAAAAATCTTGCATGTACACAGAATCAAATGCACGAATGCTGTAAACATATCAAACGCAAAGTATGTGCAAAAAGCAATCAGAAGCCCATGATGGTAACTGAACCTCACTGGAGAGAGAGAGGTAAAAACTATGTTTGGAGTTGGGAAGACGTAAAAAGAAGATGAATGGCGTGAGTAAAGAGAGAAGAGAGAGAATGAGTGGGAGAGAGAAAAATGAATTTTTAAAAATAAATAAATACTAAATTACCACACTATCCTTAAATAAATTAACTATCACAAAAGAAGTAATTGGGTTTTTGGTCTAAATATTTTGGTGTCGGATGCTAACCTACTCCAACTAAAAAACAGGTGAAAGTAGGTTAGCAATCCCCTATGTGTATATATATATATGTGTGTGTGTGTGTGTGTGTGTGTGTGTGTGTGTGTGTGTATGACAAAAAATCATTGACTTTTTTCTTTATGAAGAATGAAGAAAGAGCTATTTGAATTGTCATACCTTGACTACATTATAAGAATTTTTTTTACTGCAAGAATTAATTTATTATAGCTAAAATTAATTTATCCACCAATTCAAATATTATACCTTCTTAGTTAACAATAAATATGTTAGAATCTAAGACTTTGGACGATGTCCAACCCCTCAAACTTTGGTTTTGATGATAACAAATAAAGTTAAATTTTGAAGTATCTAATGATCTATAATTGAGTATTATAGGTTCTACGCCGTCCAGTGCCTAAATGGTATTGTATTTCTTAAACTCAAATATTATATTTCTATGTGTACAGTACGTCCAATGAGCAACTGGAAATTTTTTTAGGTATAAAATTCAGCGTCCAATACACTGTTATAAAACAAGTGTCCAATGCATTGTGAAAACCAGTGTGTAAACATTGCGTCCATTCAAGGAAGCGTCCAACGCCTATATAACTTACATCATCTCTTTCTAGCAAACAGTTATATAATGCGTCCATGATTGAGTAGAAGTACACTTATGCTTTTCGATAATGATTCTCTGAAATGTTCTATTATTCCCTCTCTTTTCTAATGTGACATTTCATTTGAATATTCGAAAAGTGTACCACAGGGGACATAAAAGCTTCTCTCTGCAGAAACCGTACAAGTAGTGGAGGCACTGCATGTACTGTTGTCTCCTCTATCTCTCCACCTTAAGCTGACACGTAGCAATAGTCATATGATTGTGAGAGAACGGTTATTGGCAAAGGCACAGATCCCACAATGGATGTCTTTACCAAGCTTCCTATAAATTGAGGAACAAGCTCACGTTTTCAAGAACGAAGCATTCAAGTTTTCCAAAGAGCTGTAACTATGCCAAAATCGATTGGACGACCTATACTTGTGCAAAAGGAGCAATCTACTTGGCTTTTCTAAGTTATTATGTGTAATTGAGTTTTATTGTAATATCCTCTCTGTGAGAGCTATTTATTTAACTTGTACTCAAACAGTTTCTGTTTGGAAAGCCAGGAGTGACTTAGTGACAAAGAATATGATAAAAACCCCTTTCCGGATCTCAAATTCAGCATCAACGGAAATTACAGAAACTCAAAAGGTGAAGAAAATTTAAAGCGGAAAGACAAGAAATGGAAAGAACAACGCCACAATCCCTAGGGATTGATAAGTTGAGGAGGATTCGCCACTTTGAATATGGAAATTCAAAGATAAGAATCAAGGGTAGTTCCTAAGAACCTAGAGAGTTTCCTCTCACAAAAGCCTCAAAGCTTCATTCCAAATGAGAGTCAAAACTGATTACAAAGTTAACATTTGGCCCTATTTATAGTATAGGCCTAAAGGCTTACCAAGGCCCATGACTAAAAGCCCAAACAACTAAAACGGCCCAAATTAAAAAAATAAACATTATTAAAACATAAAAGGCCAAATATAAAAGCCCAATAAAAGGCCCAAATACACAAACTTCTATTCTAAGATTTGGCTCCACTTTAAGCTCTTCATGTACCATTCTAGTCCTCTATCATTCCCTCCTTGAAGGAAATTCAACCTCGAATTTAGAGCCAAGGTACCTACATCATAAAAACAACACAAAACAACATGTTTTAGTTTTGAGAAAATATTAAAAAAGAAAGTCCTATTTCTATTGAGACTTGGATTCCTTAAAAAGGAAAATCTCTTATTATCTATGTGCTTATATATCAATCCTCCCGGATCAAATACAAGCCTAAAGAAACCATCAATTAACACTAAAATGAAATGCTTAATCACAAATTTCAAAGACAAGTCAATCCAATGAAAATTATGAGCAAACAATGACATTTTCAAACCAAGAATGGAAAATTTAGATTTATCCATTTTATGCACAATCCATCTATCAAGACACTTGAGTGTACCATACATTACTAAACTCTCACTATGAGTTGCTCCAATTAATGAATCATGAAATGAACATTTAGGCACACAAAATGCAGCATCTTTAAACCTATGCTCTTTATGCCTATAGAAATCATCATTTTCAATTTTCCCATAAACAATAACACACATAGAGGAAGACTCAACATGATCATACAAGTCCAAATGATGTGCATTAATATCAAATTTCAAGAACTTGGCACCATCACCTAAAACAATATCATGCATACCAAAAGCAACATTCAATTCACAAACATTTTGGGTTAACACATGGCACACATCAATTAAATCACAAGGTTTAGAGATGGTGTAAGTCAAAATTTTCTTCTCTCTATGGTTGCATTGGTCCTCATATGTCTCCACTTCTTCTCCAAATTGTCTTGCCTATTGATCCTTGATGTACAATTCTTCTCTAGGCATCAAAACAAAAGAATTATGGTAAGGTGCACAATCAAATTTACAAGAAGAATTAAATTCACAATCCAATTTAGGAGAAGGAATTAGAGTTTTGCACTCCCCCTTTGAGGACTCCTCTTCAATTTCTTTCACAAGAGAGACATCATTTTCAAACAAAGTTTTGCATTCATCCTTTTGAAGCTCTTCAAATTCCTTGAGCAAAGAATCATCACAAACAAGGAAAGGATTAGAATGAAAACAAGAACAATCATATTCCTCTTTATCTTTTGCTCTCTCTTTTTCACTCTCTTTTTCAGTTATTTTCTTTTCTCTCTCATCTCTTTTTCTTTTAACTCATTTTCTTTTGCTCTCATCTCTTTCTCTTTTATTTCTTTTTCTTTCACCTCTTTTCTCTCTTGTTCTATTTTCTTTCTCAACTTAATTTGATCCTCACTTGCTTCCTTAGGTGAAAGTGATGCAAGTTTGACCTTATGTCCTTCATGTGTAAAAGAAATCTTGTGGGTCTTTCCATGGTGCTTCACATTTCTTTCAATTTGCCAAGGTTTACCTAACAAGATATGACATGTTTCTATGGGAGCTACATCACACAACACAACATCTTTATATTTTCCAATGGTAAAGGGCACCAACACTTGTTGGTCTACAACCAACTCACCTTCACATGGCAATTTCAAGCAATAAGGTGTAGGGTGTGGGGTGGTTTGAAAATTAAGTTTGCTAACCAACCTGGTGCTAGCCACATTAATACAACTATCCCCATCAATAATCAAAGAACACACATTCCCTAGAACCAAGCATCTAGTATGAAATATGTTCTCCTTTTGAATTTCATCCCTACCCTCACATTGAATTCCCAACAACCTCTTACACATCATTAATTCTCTATCTAGAGGTTTGGTACCACATGCACTATGATTATCACTAGAGATATTAGATGAACAAGTATAAGATAACTCACTCGTGACAACTTCATTTTCCTTCAAGACCTTGGTTTTCATGTTTGGACAATGCAATGCAATATGGCCTTTACCCAAGCATTTAAAACATTTAATTGTACCACTCTTAGAAGTAGAAGAAGTGCTAGGGTTAGGAACATGTTTACCACTTGGAGACTTTGAAGCTTGTTGCTTAGGTGAGGAAGATCCCTCCTTCTTGGACTTGTCCTTACCACTAGAAGAGTCATAGTGATAGGTCTTCTTGTAGGAATGCTTCCACTCAAGTTGTCTCTCCACTTTGTTGGCTTGGTGCACTAGATCCTCCAAGCTCTCATAGTGTTGTAACTTCACTATGTATTGAATGTCTCTATTAAGCCCACGTAAGAACCTTGCCATGGCGGTTTTAGGTTCTTGTGCATTGGCTCTCCTCATAGTCATTTTCATCTCTTTGTAGTATTCATCAACACTCTTGCTACCTTGTGTGAGACTTTGTAGCTTATCATAAGCATCTCTCTCATAGGAAGGTGGTAAGAATGTCTTCCTCATCAAATCCTTCATTTCTTGCCAAGTTGCTATCTTAGGCATCCTTATCCTCTCTCTTCCATCCTCCTTATACTTCCACCATGCAAGTGCACTCCCTACAAACTTCAAGGTAACCTTCCTAATTTTCTTCTCCTCACTATACTCATGGCATGAAAAGACTTGGTCAACTTTCATCTCCCACTCAATGTATGCTTCCGGATCATTCTTCCCTTGAAAACTAGGAATTTTAAGTTTCTCCTCTTCCATACTATCCTTTATTTTATTTTCTCCCTCATTATCTCCTCCATGTCTCCTAAGCCTCCTTTCTCCTTCATCTTCCCCATAACCTCCATCAATTCTATGGTAAGAAGAACAATACATACCTACACAAAAATGATTAGCACAAATAATAGAAATATGGACCTCACCACTCACTAAGTGTTTCACTCAAATCCACTCGTGTTTCTCTCTTTTGAAGGCTTTTTCTATAATGTGCACACTTGCCTTTTTCCACTCAAACTCCTCTTTAGTCCTTAAGAAGCACTCTCAATCACAAATCAAGAATTTGTATTCAAAGTGAAAGATGTAACAAATCCAAACTCAACTCAAGAGTCCAAAATAAGAAAACTCTAAGACAAAACCAAGGAAATTTAGAAGACAAGCAATAAAAGCTAAAAGAAATGAAAGGACAACTCAAAATAGAGTGTCAAGGAAAGACAAGACTAGAAGACACAGGAATAAGAGCAACACAAACTAAGAAACTCAAAATTTTCAACTTTGTGAAGAACTAGTGTATTCAAGAGAGCTAAAATGGCATAAAAGTGTATGAAAAAGAAAGAATTAAGCAAATGTGTAGAAGGACTTCTTATAGGGCAGATTTTTTTCTTTCCAATGGTATAATTTTATTTTTTTTTGAATTTTTTTTTACACTTTGGCCCCCAAACTTTTCATAATTGCACTTGGGCCCCTAAACTTTTTCTTTTTGCACTTTTGCCCCAATATTTTCTTTTTTTATCTTTAAGTCCTTTTCTTTTGCTAACAAGTCCTCAAACTTTTTAATATTTACGAAAAACACCCAAACTCACTTAATTCAAATTTTTATGGATCAAACACAAGGGTTTGCCAAGTCTCTCCAGAACACACATGAACAATGATGAACATCAAGAACACATGTCCAGACTTTGATTCAAATGAAACAACAAAATAAACTCCACAAAATCATGCAAGAAATAAAAAAGATGGATGCCAATAGAAATTCAACACAAATTTGAATCAGATTTCAGAAATCACATGAACAGTAAAAATTGATGAACAGTACCCGCATCATGAACAGTGCCATCGGAACAGTGCAGCTATATGGAACAAAAACAGCGATCGATGAACAGTACCACGATCGGAACAGTGTCGTCGATGAACAGTGCTCGATCAGTGGGAACAGTGTCGTCGATGAACAGTGCACACGATCGGGGGAACAGTGTAGTGAGTAGCAATATGCGGTGAACAGTACACCTGTCGATGAACAGTCCACGCGATGAACAGTACCAGCAAAGATGATGAACAGTAACTCCGGTAATGAACAGTACGACGCCGCGATGAACAGTACGAAAATGATGCTAAATCCAGCTCTGATTACCAAATAATAAAAACCCGTCTCCGGATCTCAAATTCAGCATCAATGAAAATTGCGAAAAATCAAAAGGTGAAGAAAATATAAAACGGAAAGACAAGAAATGAGAAGAACAACGCCACAATCCCTAGGGATTGATAAGTTGAGGAGGATTCGCCACTTTGAATATGGAAATTCAAAGATAAGAATCAAGGGTAGTTCCTATGAACCTAGAGAGTTTCCTCTCACAAAAGCATCAAAGCTTCATTTCCAATGAGAGTCAAAACTGATTACAAAGTTAACATTTGGCCCTATTTATAGTATAGGCCTAAAGGCTTATCAAGGCCCATGACTAAAAGCCCAAACAACTAAAAAGGCCCAAATTAAAAAAATAAACATTATTAAAACATAAAAAGGCCAAATATAAAAGTCCAATAAAAGGCCCAAATACACAAACTTCTATTCTAAGATTTGGCTCCACTTTAAGCTCTTCATGTACCATTCTAGTCCTCTATCAGAATACTTGGGTGTTCTTTAATCTCAGGCGAAGATTAAAGGTGTGCCAGAAGTGACCTAGAGAATACTTGTAGCCAGGAGTGGCAGGTATATAATACTTGTTTGTAATCAGAATTTGATTAGTGGAACCCTTCAAAGTTTTTGAAGGAGAACTAGATGTAGCTTAGGTTGAGTGAACCAGTATAAACCAAGTGTTTTTACTATATCGCTTTCAAGCTTATTTGCTATTCTCTTAAGTTATTTCTTCACACTTTGCCCACAAGTTTCTTTATATCTTGTTTACGAAAATCTTTTATTTGTGCCTGGACGATTAACAAGAAATCGCAGTTTCACTAAACTATTTTTTTAACTATTGGACGATACCTGTGATCTTTTGTTTTACAAATCCCTTGTGAAACTTAAGATATTTTATCTCCATCTTTGCAAAAAAATTTTAAAGAATATAACTAACACACTATTCAACCCCCCTTTTAGTGTGAATCTCTACATTTCAGTTGGCATCAGAGCTCGGCCTCTCGGGTTGAGTACTTGGCAGTACAGAGGAAACCAGATCCTAAGAAAGATGGAAAATGAGGGACAAGCTGTGAACAGACCACCACTCTTCAAGGGTGTCAAATATGATTGTTGGAAGCAAAGAATGATAGCATTCTTTGAGTCCTGTCATATTGATATGTGGGACGTTGTGGAAATGGGCGACTACATTCCAGTTGATGAGAGTCTCAACGAGATCCCAAAGGCTAGATGGATGGAGGAGCAGAAACAAAGATTTCTTCTCAACTCCAGAGCCAGAAATATCATCTTGTGTGCACTATCTGAACAAGAATACAACAAAGTGCACAGTTTCAAAAGCGCAAAACAAATGTGGGACACTCTTGCGTTAACGTATGAGTGTTCCACCCAGGTAAAACGTAACAAACTTAGTCTTCTTACTTGTCAATATGAATTGTTTAGTATGGAAGGAAACGAGGACATACAAAGTATGTTTGGACGGTTTCAAACCATACTAAATGAACTTAGAGGACATGGTAAAGATTACAATAACTATGAACATATTGACAAAATTCTGAGGAGTTTGCCTAGGCAATGGAGATCACAGGTTACAGCCTTGAGAGAAACCAAAGGACTGGATGACATGTCCTTAGAAGAGCTTATGGGAATCCTTAAGGTGCATGAGCTGGAACTGCAACAAGGTGGTGATGGCAAGAAAAGCAAGTCTTTGGCACTCAGCGTCCAGAAGCCAAAGAAAGCATCATCATCCAAAGCCATGCAAGCTGAAGCATCATCAGATAAACAATCTGAAGATGATGACTCAGACGAGGGTGATGAGCTATCCTTCATATCCAAGAGAATCCACTCTATGCGGAAGAAGAAAGGTGGATCCAGATGGAGAAACCTGAACAAGAAAGGTCTTAAAGAAAAGAAGGAGAAGAGTCCATTCGTATGCACGAATGCAAAAAGCCCGGACACTTTAAATCAGAATGCCCAGACCTTGACAAGAGCAAGGACAAGAAGAAGAAAATCTTCAACAAAAAGAAGGGTAAAAAGGTTCTGATGTACACATGGGAAGATCTGGACGATGACTCATCATCGGACGATGAACAGGAAGAGGAAGCACACATATGCCTGATGGCAGACACTACATCAAATTCTTTAGAACCAGAAGAGGAAGATGAGACACCTGCCTAAGTGGGGAGCGTCCAGCGCCTTTCAAACTAACAAGAAAGGACCCAAGTCAATCTGGGTACTTAAGGATAAAATTGTTCCTATTGCAGACATGCTTAATAGCAGGAAAGAAACTCCAGTCATGGTACCTAGACAGTGGGTGCTCGCATCACATGACAGGAGAAAGGTGTATGTTCCAAAGCCTCCAACCCAAGACTGGTGGGACAGTCACTTTTGGAGGGAATCAGAAAGAGATGATAGCTGGCGTGGGTAAGATTGGTATACCACCCTATCCCTGTATTGATAATGTTCTTTACTGCAAAGAGGCAAGGTAATCTGTACAAGATTAAACTTGGGGAACTATCAAGTCAAAATGTTTAATGCTTAGTTTCAGTTAAAGAAAATCATTGGCTATGGCATAAAAGACCTGGGCATGCCAGCTTGAGATTAATCTCAAAGCTTAATAGGCACAACCTCGTGAGAGGATTACCAAGTATGTCATATAAAGATGATCTTCTTTGTGAAGCTTGTCAGAAAGGGAAACAAGTGAAAATTCTTTTCAAAGTAAAAACATTGTTTCCACTTCTAGACCTCTTGAGCTGTTGCATATTGACCTGTTTGGACCCACAAGAACAGCCTCAGTAGGTGGTAAGAGGTACGGATTAGTTGTAGTGGACGACTATACTAGATGGACATGGGTCATGTTCCTATCTCACAAAGATGAGTCTTTTAAGTCCTTCTATAACTTCTGCAAAAGAATTCAAAATGAAAAAAGGAGTATGTATTACTTCGATCCAAAGTGATCATGGGGGAGAATTTGAAAACGAAAGTTTTCAAAGGTTCTGTGAAGAAAATGGTATCCTTCACAACTTCTCAACACCCAGAACACCACAACAGAATGGTGTTGTTGAGAGGAAGAACAGGTCACTCCAAGAGATGGCCAGAATCATGTTGAATGATAATTCAACCCTTAAACACTTTTGGGCTGAAGCAGTGAATACTGCCTGTTATTTATAGAACAGAATCTATACCAGGCTAATCTTAAAAAATACTCCATATGAATTGTGGAAAGGGAGAAGACCCAACATATCCTACTTCCATCCATTTGGATGTAAATGTTTCATTCTGAACAGTAAGGATAACTTGGGAAAATTTGATTCTAAGTGTGATGAAGGAATATTGCTTAGATATTTTGAAACTTCAAAGGCATATAGAGTTTATAATTCTAGAACCTTAGTTGTTGAAGAAGCTATCCATGTGAAGTTCAATGACACTAAGCCTGATAAGAAATTATTAGAGCTAGATGAATCATTTGCAGAACTCAGGCTGGATGATGCAAGGAAATCATCAGACACGTCCAACAGTGATGTCACGGTTGAAGAGTCCAATGTTCCCCTGGACGGTCCAACAGAAGAACAAAGGAACCAACTAGACGCAACTGGCAAATGAAGAAGCAACATCCAGAAGATCAAATCATTGGTGATCCTAAGGATAGAGTCAGAACCAGATCTTCACTTCAACAACAAGGTCACACAGCATTCATATCACAGATAGAACCTAAGACTGTGGATGATGCTCTGGAAGATGAAAGCTGGGTCAAAGCAATGCAAGATGAACTTGACCAGTTTCAAAAGAACGATGTCTGGAAACTTGTAGAACTCCCTAATAACAAAGATGCTGTAGGAGCTAAGTGGGTGTTCAGAAACAAATTGGACGAAACATGTAATGTTGTAGGAAAAAAGCTAGATTGGTAGCCAAAGGTTACTCACAACAAGAAGGTATAGAAGCAATTCGCATTTTACTATCATTTGCAGCTCATAGCAATATGAAGCTATGTCAAATGGACGTAAAAAGTGCATTCCTCAATGGATTGATAAAAGAAGAAGTCTATGTGGAGCAACCCCCAGGGTTTGAGAGTGATGCTTTTCCTAATCATGTTTTCAAACTTAACAATGCATTATATGGACTAAAACAAGCACCGAGAGCTTGGTATGAATAACTCAGCTCATTTCTTTTTGAAAATGGCTTCTCAAGAGGAAAAGTAGACACTACACTATTTCGCAAAGATTACTCTTCTAATTTCATTATTGCTCAAGTATATGTTAATGATATCATATTTGGTGCTACTAACGAATCTCTTTGTGAGGAATTTGCTAAGTTAATGCAGACAGATTTTGAGATGAGCATGATGGGAGAACTAAAATTCTTCCTTGCATTGAATATCAAGCAAACTGATAAAGGCATATACATACATCAGACCAAGTATGTTAAGGAGCTTCTCAAGAAGTTCAAAATGGACGATGCAAAGCCAATGAAAACTCCTATGCATCCAACAACAGTACTTGGACTGGATAATGGTTCAAAGAAGGTGGACAACACCCTATACAGAGGAATGATAGGATCACTCCTATATCTCACAGCGTCCAGACCTGACATCATGTTCAGCGTATGCTTATGTGGCAGATTCCAATCTGACCCAAGGGAAGTTCACTTAACTGCTATTAAAAAAATCTTTCAATATCTTGTTGGAACAACTAATCTTGGTCTATATTTCAAAAGGCAGAAGGATTTTAGATTAGTTGGATACTGTGATGCTGACTATGCTGGAGACAGAATTGAAAGAAAAAGCACTATTGGAGGATGTCACTTCATTGGTGGAAACTTAGTCTCCTGGATATCCAAGAAGCAAGGAATAATTGCACTATCCACCGCTGAAGCAGAGTATATTTCAGCTGCAAAGTGCTGCTCTCAAATCCTATGGATCAAGCATCAACTTGAGGACTACAGCATATATGAGAGTAACATTCCTATCTTCTGTGATAGGAAAGCTGCAATTGATCTTTCTAAAAACCCAATATTGCATTCAAGGGCAAAACATATAGAAATTAAACATCACTTTATAAGAGATCATGTTCAGAAGGGTACTGTGGAATTACATTTTGTAACCACAGATAATTAGCTAGCTGATATATTTACAAAACCCCTTACTGAAGACAAGCTAGTCCTTCTGAGGAATAGACTTGGCATGGATCTTGTAAAAGAATGATTAAAATCCATATGTGGCGTCCAATGTTACAAACAACGTCCAATGGACATGTCGTCCAAAGGTCACTTTGTCATACACGTGCACTGCATATGTCACACTTAAGTCCAATGACTGGATGATATTTTTATGGTTTTTTATTTAACACTATTTTAATAGCCAAAACGGTTTCATTTTGTGTAATTGCGAATTAATGCCCTATGATGAGTCACCTAGTTGTTAATAGCCGTACACAATTACCCATATTCTCAGCACGCCTCATCATGGCGGGCCTTAAGGCATAACCTCTATTTCAAATATTCACAAAGCCCAAAAACAGTTTTGTGTTCTCCAAACAGAGCCTATACTTAAGCTGTCAAATTCACTCAGAAAAATATTTTACCAAATTTCCCTTCTCCGAAATTATTTTCCACCTTCAGCATTCTCTTTCTCTCTCTCTCAGAAAAACTAAACACTCTCTGCAAAACCTAAAAATCAAACCTTTATCATCATGACGAACTTTGCTAACTCAAGCAACTCCGAACTTGATGTTCATACCTACCCCTGAAACCACTATAGTGTCTCAAGGTGCTGCCATTGTCCACGTTGAGCCCTTCTTTGACATTGGACAACTAGAAAAGTTAGGTCTAAATCTCGATGAAAGTCTTCTAAAATGCAGAATCAGAGGATACTTGAACGAAAACTAGAAGATATTTCCAGAATGATCAGAATGTTCTGGAGGAATGCAAGATTCTAGAACTCAAGGGAACTTGTGTCCACTATGCTTGGACGAGAAGTGACTTTGTCTACTGAATCTATAGCCAAAGTCACTGGCTGTATCAGGGAACAAAATCAGTACAAGTCAGAGTGGGCCAAGCAATATGGAAACTACGTTGGGAAGGTATTTTGCAAGAACAAGTCTACAGACTCATCCAAGATTGAGTACAAGAATCTATGTGAAGAAGCAAAGATACGGCAGCAAGTGTGCAACAAGAGCATTTTGCACAAAGCTGGGTCTAAGGACTCAGTCATGGACTTACACAAGTTCGTGATATTTCATCTAATGGAAGGTATCTGATTCAACCTACCTCACACCATTTACATCAATATTCTGCGAATGATGAAAACTATTGGTGGAAATGATGACATCTTGTATGCCGCACTGCTAAATAAGATCCTTTGGGATCAGAAAGTATACCAATGTTTCTTTGATGAGTTGGATGAAGATGATCATGAAAACATTGTGAAGAAAGGAGGAATAGTTGCAACATAGTAGATATTTGGTGAATCAAACATCAAGCAAATGAAGATAAAGCTTATAGCAAAGGTCCTAAGGGACTTGGATGACGAAAGTATAAATAAGAAAATGATCTTCTTGGTCTTGGGAGAAAGATCAAACGGTTGATGAAGGAACAAGAAAGCAGGAAAGTAATAAGACACATCTCGCAACAGCATGAAGAAGATGCAGAAAAAGAGAAAAGGACCAAGAAAAGGCATACTGATCCTGCTCTGTCCAGTCCACCTGCTGAGAAGCATCCAAGGACTGCTCCATCCAAACCAAAACAGGATAAGCAGCGTCCAAAGACTACTTCAGTGAAGCCTGTTCCAGAAAAACCCAGAGTTCGTAAGCTGAAAATGCTTGACAACTATGATGACGAGGATCAAATGCCCATTGGGCAAATTAAAAGAAAAGCTGATGAAGTGGAGGTTGAACAGCAGAAGAAACAGTAGGTATATGCTACATACAAAACTGATGCTCCAGTCTTTCCAACAAGAGTACCAAGACGAGTAAAAACTCAGGCAGCAAGGCCGAGGAAAGTTCCGATTAATCTCCCCACCACTCAAGACACTGAGAGCGAATCTACAAGTGCTCCACAACCTGCTCCAACGGTTGCTTCAACAGTCACACCAGCACAACGTCCAACTCTCAAATTAAACTTATTAAAATTTGTGCGTCCAAGGGATGCTTGGAGAGATGCATGGCCTCAATGGACGATTCCACCAAAGGGAAAGATGAAAGAAGAAGAAGACAAGGAAAGGTTTCCTATTGCATTCCTTACAAGGAATGAATAGAACTATTGTAAGAAAAGCGATGTTATTTAGAGATCTCAACAGGAACCACTAGAGAGGAGTCTAACTCCAGTATCTGCACCTGAATGGACGAGGTATGACTATGTTCATCCTCAATCTACTGAATTTGCTTCATTATCAGAAGGAACCATTGTCAGCAATCCTCCACCAACTTGGATGAGAGAATCTTATCCAAACTTGGTTCGGATGGAACGCCCCTATACATGTCCAACTGGTACTCAACAAAGGGTGCGTCCAGCTGAAGATGTACCTCCTGAGCCATAGGTTGAAATTGCATCAAGTTTTGCTAATGCTATGGCTGAACAAAAGGGCAAGACTCAAAGGAAGAGGAAGCCAGCAACAAAGAAGTCATCTCCCAGCAATCTTGATGAACTGGCTGCTGAACTGCAATTAGCCATTAAAGAAAGTATGGACCCATCCAAGACAAAACAACATCTAGAAGTGCAATGGGTCAAAGATGTTCGCATTTGGACTCCCATCACAAAGTTTCTACCTCTACCACCTGGAACTCTGATGCTTAACTTTCAGCCCAGAGATTATGATGAACTTGGCAAACTGCTCCAACAAATGTACATAGCATACCAAGCTGTTGCCTATCCACCCAACCTCCACATCAGACGCTCCACTGATATCAAGTTTGTACCTGATAAGGTATGTCCTAGACTACCTTTATATGATGCTGGAAGGAAGAAAGGATTCAAGTACTACGGCTCTGAGATGCCTAGTCTTTATGAAAAGGTTCAACTCTTGAATTCCTCACATAGCTGGAAACATCTCTTTGATAAAGCTGGAAATCTAACCAGGTCCCTTAGCACCTTTGATTCCATGACTTTCTGGCGTCAAATCATATGGAGAGACATGCAGACCGCTTCACCATCTGGATACACCCAAGAAGATTTCATTCATCCTCCAGAAGGTATTGAAGTCCTACGTCCGGTCAACACACATCACTTCACTGACACCGTCGCCTGCTTTCTGAAAGACAATGATGATTACATTGATCTGTTGAAGAACTTACCAGTCATCAGAAGCACCAAGGTCTATGATCTTAGAAGTCTTGATCGTGCTGCATTTACAAATGAGATTCAAAAGCTTCATGAATTACAAAAGGCTGAAGAAACAAAAGCCCTGCAAGAGCAAGCTGTAAGAGAATGGGCTGAACAAGTTTGCTTGGAACAAGAACGGGCACACCAAACTCAACAAGCTCGTCTAGTGCAACTTGAAAATGAGCAAGCTGAAATTGCTGCCAAAGAAAAAGCTAAGTAGGTTCCCAAACCAACTATCTCACAAGCAGAATTGGATGAAGCCTAAAAAAAAGTCACTAATATGCTCATTCATTTGGACTTACAGTCCGAGGTACAAGTGGACGTGGAACACTTTGTCACCTCTCATGAGGAACGAACAGTCCAATCTGACGCGTCCAAAGATGAAGCTATGCAACATATGGCTGAGACTGAAGCGCCACAACCAACGGAGTCCACTGCTGAAAAGCCTACTCCAGAGGTTGCTACAAGCCAACCAATTATTTATGCGTCCAATGAAGCACACTCTGGAACCAGACAAATGATTCCTACAGGGTTTTCAAGTCCAAGGGCTATTATTCCCTTGCACTTTGTAGAACCTCAAGGAGTCTCTGAGGACAGAGTGAACGAGATTGTTCAACAGGCTCTAAGACAACAACAACTAGAAATCGAAGCTACTCTTCGTGCCTTCCAGGAAAGACAACAAGCAGATGCCGCACAACACCAATTGATGTTGCATAATGCTATTACTGATCAGTTCATGACCCTCTCACAGAGCTTGGTCACTCAAATTCAATCCACTGCTGCTAACCTCATTGGCACTATTATTCATCAGGTTCCTCCTATTCAACCCTTACCTCAACAACAACCACCTGTTAACCACCCTGCACCACCTCCTCAAGCACCACCTGAACAACCACCACAAGATCCACCTCAACAGCCCTAGGTGACCATGATGGTCAAATCACTTTTCCATCTTTCAAACCTATTTTTTTGTTGATGACAAAGGGGGAGAAACTGGAATTTTGATGTCACAGAGTATTTTTTGTTGTTACACTACTCTGTGAAACCTCTTTGGTTGTTCATTGAATACATATGAGGTGTTTTTTTTATCATAAGTTCCGTATCCATATCTATGATTTGCTTTTCACTCTGATATCTATTGTTTCTTATACATTCTTATCATGCAGTGTTATCTGATATATATTGCTTTATTAAATACATGAGAAATGTTGAACTCAGGGGGAGTACTTCATTTCATACTTTTTCACCCTGTCAACATACACTGGCATAAAATAATCATTCAATCATCTGCTCCGATACTCTTTAATATGATTATGTATTTGCACACATCAAAATTTAGTATTATTTGTCATCATAAAAAAGGGGGAGATTCTTAGAATCTAAGACTTTGGACGATGTCCAACCCCTCAAACTTCGGTTTTGATGATAACAAATAAAGTTAAATTTTGAAGTATCTAATGATCTATAATTGAGTATTATAGGTTCTACGCCGTCCAATGCCTAAATGGTATTGTATTTCTTAAACTCAAATATTATAGTTTTATATGTACAGTACGTCCGATGAGCAACTGGAAATTTTTTTTAGGTATAAAATTTAGCGTCCAATACACTGTTATAAAACAAGCGTCCAATGCATTGTGAAAACCAGTGTGTAAACACTGCGTCCATTCAAGGAAGCGTCCAATGCCTATATAACTTACATCATCTCTTTCTAGCAAACAGTTATATAATGCGTTCATTATTGAGTAGAAGTACACTTATGTTTTTCGATAATGATTCTCTGAAATGTTCTATTATTCCCTCTCTTTTCTAATGTGACATTTCATTTGAATATTCGAAAAGTGTACCACAGGGGACAGAAAAGCTTCTCTCTGCAGAAACCGTACAAGTAGTGGAGGCACTGCATGTACTGTTGTCTCCTCCATCTCTCCACCCCAAGCTGACACGTAGCAACAGTCATATGATTGTGAGAGAACGGTTATTGGCAAAGGCATAGATCCCACAACGGATATCTTCACCAAGCTGCCTATAAATAGAGGAACAAGCTCACGTTTTCAAGAAAGAAGCATTCAAGTTTTTCAAAGAGCTGTAACTCTGCCAAAATCGATTGGATGACCTACACTTGTGAAAAAAGAGCAATCTACTTAGCTTTGCTAAGTTATTATGTGTGATTGAGTTTTATTGTAATATCCTCTCTATGAGAGCTGTTATTTAACTTGTACTCAAACAATTTTTGTTTGGAAAGCCAGAGTGGCTTAGTGACAAAGAATACTTGGGTGTTCTTTACTCTCAGGGGAAGATTAAAGGTGGGCCAGAAGTGGCCTATAGAATACTTGTAGCCAGGAGTGGCAGGGCATATAATACTTGTTTGTAATCAGAATTTGATTAGTGGAACCCTTCAAAGTTTTTGAAGGAGAACTATGATAGAGGACTAGAATGGTACATGAAGAGCTTAAAGTGGAGCCAAATCTTAGAATAGAAGTTTATGTAATTTGGGCCTAAATTGGGCTTTTGTTGAGCTTTTTATGTTTTTAATGATGTTTATTTTTAATTTGGGCCTTTTTAGTTGTTTGGGCTTTTAGTAATGGGCCTTGGTAAGCCTTTTAGGTTCATATTATAAATAGGCCAAATGTTAACTTTGTAATGAGTTTTGACTCTCATTTGGAATGAAGCTTTGATGCTTTTGTGAGAGGAAACTCTCTAGGTTCTTAGGAACTACCCTTGATTCTTATCTTTGAATTTCCATATTCAAAGTGGCGAATCCTCCTCAACTTATCAATTCCAAGTTGAGGAGGATTCGCCACTTTGAATATGGAAATTCAAAGATAAGAATCAATGGTAGTTCCTAAGAACCTAGAGAGTTTCCTCTCACAAAAGCATCAAAGCTTCATTCCAAATGAGAGTCAAAACTGATTACAAAGTTAACATTTGGCCTATTTATAATATGAACCTAAAAGGCTTACCAAGGCCCATTACTAAAAGCCCAAACAACTAAAAAGGCCCAAATTAAAAAATAAACATCATTAAAAACATAAAAAGCTCAACAAAAGCCCAATTTAGGCCCAAATTACATAAACTTCTATTCTAAGATTTGGCTCCACTTTAAGCTCTTCATGTACCATTCTAGTCCTCTATCACGAATCCTCCTCAACTTATCAATCCCTAGGGATTGTGGCGTTGTTCTTCTCATTTCTTGTCTTTTCGTTTTAAATTTTCTTCACCTTTTGAGTTTCTGTAAGTTCCGTTGATGCTGAATTTGAGATCCGGAAAGGGGTTTTTATCAAACTAGACGTAGCTCAGGTTGAGTGAACTAGTATAAACCAAGTGTTTTTACTCTATCGCTTTCAAGCTTATTTGCTATTCTCTTAAGTTATTTCTTCACACTTTGTGCACAAGTTTCTTTATATCTTAGTTACGAAAATCTTTTATTTGCGCCTGGACGATTAACAAGAAAACGCAGTTTCACTAAACTATTTTTTTTAACTATTGGACGATACCTGTGATCTTTTGTTTTACAAGTCCCTTGTGAAACTTAAGTTATTTTATCTCCATCTTTGCAAAAAGTTTTTAAAGAATATAACTAACACACTATTCAACCCCCCCCCCCCCCCCCCCCCTTTTCTAGTGTGAATCTCTACATTTCAAAATAAAATTATTTGTAAAATAAATTAAAAACAATTCAAAACAAAGTTATTGCCTAACATATATCTATAACGAGAAAAGAAAATTAAAAGCAAAAAAGTAATCCAATTTTTTTTAAAAAAAATTGTTGTCATGCTACCTAACATATATCTATAATGTATAGGAAATAAAAGAAACTATAATGTATATCTTAACATAAATAAAATAATTAATAAAACCAACTAAAAGCATTTCAAACTTAAAATAAAGACACGTTCTTTTTATCAATAACATTTTCAATAAAATTCTTGTGTTGAAAGTCTTTTTAGCAATGTGAAATCTAAGCGGCATGTCTTGGTAGCTAATGACAATATAAATATAACAAGTGTCACCATCCAATATTTGCGAAGCGGAGGCGTAGAACACACAAAAATTTGAAGAGCGGAGACATTGTTGAAGATGATAGTGACAACAAAATATATTTTAAATAAAGGTTATTTGAACCAAACCATTTCTGGCAATGAATCAACAATTCAAAATGTTTTTCTTGTATATTTTTGATAAATCAGTGTTTATATATATTGATATTGAAAGATATGTTTGGGAAGTAAGAAGTTCCCTTGACATCTCTTCATCCGCAAAGAATTGTGTATCGATGTGAAAAAACAAAAATAAAAGACTCCTCTTTGAATAGGAAAAAGGGTGGATCCACAAGGTCCCAAATGAATTGGCTTATTCAAAAAGAGAGATAATAATGCAAAGACTCCCTATTGTTATTATACTATATTCTTGCCTTATTTCTTTTTTTTTCCCTTAACAAAATGAAGGAAATATGCATTTCAACACATTCTCTTCCATATCTTTCATTTTTTCTCCTAAAAAGAAGTATAAAGAAATATTGTAAAAATATTATTTGCCAAAAATAAAAGTATAAGATTTAGCTGAAGCAATGAAGTATTGATACCTGAAACCATAGCATGTCTGATGTCTCCCTAGTTAACTTTAAGCAATATCTTGCATCTACTTTCGGAATAGTAGATGGCAACTTTGCAATTTCCTCAAGATTGTAACATCGATGAACATCGAGAGTTCTCAAGTTAGTGCATTTAGGAATTTGTTGAAACTCTCTACAACGATTAACATCGAGACTTGTCAAGTGAACACATTCCTTAATGCATGTAGGGAGAGATACAAAATTGTTCTCTGATGCAATTAACTATTCTAATTTTGGAAAGCAGCAGAGAATTGCGAGAAGATCTGCATCTGACAAGCCACCATTTCCGAAATACAGTGTTCGTAATGTTGGATGAACATTGGTTACTGAAGGGCTTTCTACGAAACTTCTGAAGGATTCTCGAAGTTGAGAATATCCTCCAATTTTAAAGGCAACAACATTTGGCAACATGAATAAGCTACTTGGTAGATATTTAAGTTTCCTGCTACTTGGTATCTCTATATAAACAAGCCCAGTAAGTTTGTCTATGGATTCTGGCAGCTCCTTAATAGCAGTATTTATCATATAAATTTTCAATGACCTATTCATTTCTTTTATTATCTCTTGGAAGCGTTACAACCTTACACATAAATTAAGGTCAAGGACTTCTAGAGATGATAGAAACATCTTTGGCAGGAAATTTCTAAGTTTGGTACATCCTGAAGCGCTTAAGTGACTAAGACTTTAGAGAAATCCAACAGATTCATGAACTTCAATTAGATTTCTACAATGATCAAGTCTCAGTTCTCTTAGACTTTGAACTTCAGACATATCAGGCATTTTGGTGATAGATTGATTATATGAGAAATCCATGTTAGTCAGACATGAAAATTTCTGCCAAAAGAAAAGGTCAATAAAATTATTAAGTAACGTGTTTGAGTTATAATAATTTTTTCAATGTGAGAAACAATGGAAACTTTTGCTAAATGAAAAAATGAATCGTAAAAAATAGGAAAACATACTGCAGAAATTTCACCTTAAATGGCTCTTCTAATGTAAGATGGCTTCTACGCAGATTGAAAATAATGATTTTTTTTGGACTAAATTGTGATGGGAAAAACTTTGATGATACTCTTCCCAATCAAGCACCCGCAAATGATTTGGCAGATATTCAGGTTCAGATGAAAAAGATGTGTTTCGAACAATGAGAGTTCTAAGCTTTTTCATTTTCTCAAAGGCAGTACCCTTCCAATAAACTTCTTCTCGTTTGGGGGGATCAAGCATTATCCCTTGTATTTTATCACTTCCCTTT
Organism: Pueraria montana var. lobata; assembly: GCA_026413185.1. Classification (NCBI taxonomy): domain Eukaryota; kingdom Viridiplantae; phylum Streptophyta; class Magnoliopsida; order Fabales; family Fabaceae; genus Pueraria; species Pueraria montana. The sequence continues at coordinate 21,000,090 of CM048646.1, forward strand.
AAAATAAGTACAGGCAAATAAAATCAATTGCATATATTGTCATTAATTAGACCATAATGTATAAATTGAAAAACAAAAGTAGATGATTTCTTACAGAATCTTCAGTTAGTATTTCAATAATGTCTTCATAACACCATAGTCTGCTACGTTCTCCTGGATTTGGTGCCTCCTGCCTAACAATCTCTCTGCCCATATCTTGTATTAGATCATGCATCTTCAAGCAGCCATATTCAACAGTTAGGAGAGATTTACTAAGAAGTACATTAATGTTGGATGTTGTGCCAAATTCATCGAGTATCTTTTTAACGTATTTTATTCTCTCCCCTTTGAAGAAGCAAGCTATGTCGAGGAAGACCTGTTTGGCATTGTCACTCAATCTATCATAGCTTTTTTGAGCACATTTTGAATCCTTTCATTTGGAAGAGTCCTCTCGTATTCTTCCAATGCACATTGCCAAGCATATGGACATTCTTGGTGAAGAGTAGCCAAATCGGAGCCTATCACTTTTAAAGCCAATGGAAGACGCTTGGCATAATCTATAGCACGCAAAGACACATCTTTAAAGCTTGTTTTAGGATGCCTTTGTTTGAAGGCATTCCAACAAAAGAGCTCAAGGGAATGCTTCTCATCAAGCTCTTTCATCTCATAAATCTTTTTAACTTGATGAGCAATTAGCACATCTTTGTCCCTTGTTGTTATAATGATTATACTACCTGAACCAAACCAATCACATCCTCCTGCCAACTTTTCTAACCTGTCTTTGTCATCAACATCATCAAGAACCAAAAGAACTTTTCTCCAACGAAGCTTGCGCTTTATTTCATACATTCCTTTACTTGGACTGCCCAATTCAGTTTCCAACTCTTCTAACATCTCTGATAGAAGTGTCTTCTGTAGATCTTCAATGCCATTGATTTTGCTTGATTTCTCTCTAACATCAGCAAGAAAACTTGCAGCATCAAAGTCTTGCACAATCTTGTCATACAAAGCTTTGGCAAGTTCTGTTTTTCCTATTCCTCCAAGACCGTATATGCCCAACATGCATACAGTTTCATCACTAGGCTTCATGTCTAGAAGTGACTTCACCTCTTTTATGCGGGGACCAAGTCCAACAGGCTTCTGACCAATATGTAATGGTTTAGGCACTATATTTTTGTACACCTTCCCAACAACTTTATCAATCAAATTGATTTCATACCTGCAGGAGCTAGCACAAACACATTATTTGTTTGATAGCAAGATTTATTTTATTATAGGAATAAGCACTAAAATAACCATTAAACAAATTATCAAACATGATAAATACACTGAAAATTAACTTAAGACACAGGTGAATTTTGATTTGAAAACACACATTTAAGGTGGCTTAATTTGGTTGAAACATGAATTAAAAATTCAACTTCAAATTATCTAAAAAGGAAGAAATCAATCTATCCATCTATAAATATATAAAAGGTTGGGTCTATAAGATTTGGAATTATATTTTCTAAATAGAATTTTTTTAGAGGTAGATTTACAATGTTCAATTAAAATGAAAGAAATTGAAAGACTCTAATTCTGAAATAAGTCAAATTAAAAATTAAAAAAATATTAAAACAAACTAACAAGACAATTTTAAAATTAACATTAAAGAATAGGAATACAAGACAAGAAACAAAAGAAATTACATTAAATTAATGGTAGAGTTACATACTCTAGTCTCACAAAATTAGAAGTCATATTAGAAGACATGTTAAACATTGAAAGAGTTTCACTATTTATTATGAACTTTATTATGAACCTTCTACTCTTAGTGAAATTTGGATAAAATTAGATGTTGGAGTTCAAGTATGAGTAATATATACAAGTCTCACATTGGATAAAGATGGAAATGTAGAATAATGTATAAGTGACAAAGATTCATAAACTTAATATCTTAAGTTTTTAAGTTAAATATAGTGTCAAGTTTACTTGTATAGTTGATTTATAGCCTATTAATTCAAAGATGTGTTTTTTCATTTAAGAAAATTAATATCTGTATTTTTAATTACTGGAAAATGATTTATATATAAACTGATAAAATTAATGAAACATCTTTGATTTAAGTATTCAACTAATATTACTTTAAAATTGGCCTATTCAAATAATACCATATTTCAATTTTATTTGAGATTTTTTATAATGATATAAATTAAATTATTATTCATTTCTATGATAGTATATAAGATTTATTAAATATATGCATAATTTATTTTTGAATAATTAAATTTTAATTATGACAAATGTATTTCTCTTTGTATGATATTTATATAATACTTTTTATTCTTAAAACTACATAAATAAATAATTAATTAATTAATTAATTATATTTTTATTAATTCAAGCTTGTATTTAAGGAAGAACATTTTTTTAAAATATTTGGTTAAATTAATCTGTAAGTCCCTAAACTATTTGATAATTTTTAATTAGGTTCCTAAACTTTTTTTTTCTTTCAATTAGGTCTATGAACTTATATATATGAAATATAATCACTATATTTATTTCAATACCATTTTTTTTTAATTCAAAGTAAATGTAAACAATTTTTTTCTATAATTTTTTTAAATGAATAATACACTTCTCAAATAATTTACAGCAATATCTATGTATGTACATATTTTTTTAATTTTAGTACCTAATTAACTATAAATAATATAATAAAATATATCACCTAATAATTTATATATATATATATATATAATCTTAAAATATTATATTTTAAATATATTTTAAAAAATTGTTTATTTTAATTAAAATTAATTTAACCCGCTGACCCGGCATAGAACAGGCTGATTTTAGCCATTAAAATCTCAGTTGAAAAAAAATTCAGACCAATCCGACTCTGTTTAACACTCTAACCTGACAGGATCCAAGTGAAATGTTTTGGAAACTCAACAGCGGAAAGTAAATATAGAAAGGAATTGTTGGTATATACATACTCAGTGAGTGAATGGTAACATGCTGGCCCAGGAAGTTACTTGGTTCAGTCAAAGCTGACCTCCAAGCTTGCACTTTCTGGGAGCCTTTGCCAAACCTCCTTTCGTGTTCAATCATGTGTTTACCATAACTATTTCTCTGATGTCGTATATCTGACAGATTTACATGGTAAAAAATTGGGAAAACCAAGTTGTTTCTTGTCCCTGATGATCTTGGAACATTCTAGGATCTTAACAAGTTCATCAAGGCACCATGTGGAAGATGCATAGTTCTCAGAAAACACAATGATTAAAATATTTGATTCTTCAATGGCATTCGATAGAGCAGTTGAAAGACCTTCCCCTATCCTCATGTTCTCTTCATCAAGGAAAGTGTTTATATTCTTCCGGCACAACTCTCTACGAAGATGTCCTATAAATGTGAGCCTTGTATCTTCGCCTCTGAAACTGAGGAAAGCATCATAGGTGAAACTGAGGGACTCTTCCTCATGTTTTTCCATGGGAAAAGCAACTATGGAGAAATGTTTACCTAACAACAGTGGAGGTTACTGACTGGTACAAGAAGAGAAGGGAGATAATGAATTACTACGTCCAATTTAGTGTGTTGTGTTTAAATTAATACAATGCCTTATCAGTCACCCAATGAATGACGTTTCATGAAAAGGTCCTTTGTGATTTAAACTCTAATAAAAAAAATGTTGAACGGCGAAATATGCACTCCAAGCATTTAAACTCTGCTCAAGCGACTGATGTTTATTGATGTAATGTGATAGTGAGGTATATTTTTATTAAATGTTTGTCTAACAAAACTTTTCATTTTTATTTGGGTGCACTAGGAAAAAGAAAGGCAAAACATGTTTATAGTCCTTTTTGGTTCAAACATCAGATAGCTTCTATAGTTTTTATGCAAGTAAATCTAATAAGTTTTACATCTCGAATTAGTAAAAAAAGATTCAAAATTATATCCAAAAACTAAAAACAATCATTATTTGGGAGACTATTTTGACTCACTTAAAAGCATAAGGTTTTAAATTGAACTTTTTAAAAGGGACAAACTTAATATAATTGAAAACAGATTAAAATTGTATTTTAGTCATTATGTACTATGAAATTTTTTATTTATAAAGAAAAAAAAATTATACGTTACTTGTAATAAAAAATTTCTCGAAGAAGAATATGCATGCCGGAGTGTGTTGAGAAAATAAACGTGATGGCCCAATGACGTAATTCAAGCAAGTGGGGTTTGGCACCATGTAGAGTTTTTTCTTGCCTTCTTGGTGAATTTTTGGCACCATCTAGCTAATACATATTTTACTAAAGATTCATTTCGGTTATACACATGCATTTCCTTTTAATAATATTAACCTCCGGTTGGTGGTGTTAGTGGAAATTTTCTAAGTGCTGATTTGATTTTTAAGTGAGAATATTCAAAGACCTTCGGGTTTTAATTAAGAAGACTTTTTCAAATTGAGAATCATTCAAAGAAATTTAAAGACTCGCAAGATAAGATGAGTTCATTTTCTCTCAAGTATTGAAAGTGTATAATAAAAGAGAGAAATACACAAGTTTTTTGGGGACTCCACCATAGTGAGGTCCACCAAAAAACTTGTATCTTTCTCTCTCCTACTGGACACTTCTAGTAACATGATAGAGGACTAGAATGGTACATGAAGAGCTTAAAGTGGAGCCAAATCTTAGAATAGAAGTTTATGTAATTTGGGCCTAAATTGGGCTTTTGTTGAGCTTTTTATGTTTTTAATGATGTTTATTTTTTAATTTGGGCCTTTTTAGTTGTTTGGGCTTTTAGTAATGGGCCTTGGTAAGCCTTTTAGGTTCATATTATAAATAGGCCAAATGTTAACTTTGTAATGAGTTTTTGACTCTCATTTGGAATGAAGCTTTGATACTTTTGTTAGAGGAAACTCTCTAGGTTCTTAGGAACTACCCTTGATTCTTATCTTTGAATTTCCATATTCAAAGTGGCGAATCCTCCTCAACTTATCAATCCCTAGGGATTGTGGCGTTGTTCTTTCCATTTCTTGTCTTTCCGCTTTAAATTTTCTTCACCTTTTGAGTTTCCGTAATTTCCGTTGATGCTGAATTGGAGATCCGGAAAGGGGTTTCTATCATTTGGTAATCAGAGCTAAATTTAGCATCATTTTCGTACTGTTCATCGGCGGCGTCGGCACTGTTCATCACCGGTGTTACTGTTCATCGGTTCTGTTGGGTACTGATCATCGCGACCACTGTTCATCACGCGGAGTACTGTTCACCGGCCCTGTTCACCGCACGTACTGCAATCGTGCACTGTTCACCTGCGCGGCACTGTTCATCTCCGATCGTGCACTGTTCACATCGCGGTACTGTTCATGTTTCGGTACTGTTCATTTGATTGTGATTTTTATTGTTTTGATCCATATTTTTTGGATTGTGTTGTGTTTAATTTGAGTCCAAATCTGCACATTGAAATTCTGAGATTTGAATTTGGGGAAGAACATTCATAGTGTTCATGTGTGTTCTTGAGAGTCTTTGGTAAAACCCTTGTGTTTGATCCATAAAAATTTGAATTAAGTGAGTTTGGGTATTTTTCATAAATATTAAAAAGTTTGAGGACTTATTAGCAAAAGAAAAGGACTTAAAGATAAAAAAAGAAAATATTGGGGCAAAAGTGCAAAAAGAAAAAGTTTAGGGACCCAAGTGCAATTATGAAAAGTTTAGGGGCCAAAGTGTAAAAAAAAAAGTCAAAAAAAAAAATTAAAAATTATACCATTAGAAAGAAAAAAATCTGCCCTATAAGAAGTCCTTCTACACCATTGCTTAATTCTTTCTTTTTCATACACTTTTATGCCATTTTAGCTCTCTTGAATACACTAGTTCTTCACAAAGTTGAAAAATTGAGTTTCTTAGTTTTGTGTTGCTCTTATTCTTGAGTCTTCTAGTCTTGTCTTTCCTTGACATTCTATTTTGAGTTGTCCTTTCATTTCTTTTAGCTTTTATTGTTTGTCTTCTAAATTTCCTTGGTTTTGTCTTAGAGTTTTCTTATTTTGGACTCTTGAGTTGAGTTTGGATTTGTTACATCTTTCACTTTGAATACAAATTCTTGATTTGTGATTGAGAGTGCTTCTTAAGGACTAAAGAGGAGTTTGAGTGGAAAAAGGCAAGTGTGCACATTATAGAAAAAGCCTTCAAAAGAGAGAAACACGAGTGAATTTGAGTGAAACACTTAGTGAGTGGTGAGGTCCATATTTCTATTATTTGTGCTAATAATTTTTGTGTAGGTATGTATTGTTCTTCTTATCATAGAAGTGATGGAGGTTATGGGGAAGATGAAGGAGAAAGGAGGCTTAGGAGACATGGAGGAGATAATGAGGGAGAAAATAAAATAAAGGATAGTATGGAAGAGGAGAAACTTAAAATTCCTAGTTTTCAAGGGAAGAATGATCCGGAAGCATACATTGAGTGGGAGATGAAAGTTGACCAAGTCTTTTCATGCCATGAGTATAGTGAGGAGAAGAAAATTAGGAAGGTTACCTTGAAGTTTGTAGGGAGTGCACTTGCATGGTGGAAGTATAAGGAGGATGGAAGAGAGAGGATAAGGATGCCTAAGATAGCAACTTGGCAAGAAATGAAGGATTTGATGAGGAAGACATTCTTACCACCTTCCTATGAGAGAGATGCTTATGATAAGCTACATAGTCTCACACAAGGTAGCAAGAGTGTTGATGAATACTACAAAGAGATGAAAATGACTATGAGGAGAGCCAATGCACAAGAACCTAAAACCGCCATGGCAAGGTTCTTACGTGGGCTTAATAGAGACATTCAATACATAGTGAAGTTACAACACTATGAGAGCTTGGAGGATCTAGTGCACCAAGCCAACAAAGTGGAGAGACAACTTGAGAGGAAGCATTCCTACAAGAAGACCTATCACTATGACTCTTCTAGTGGTAAGGACAAGTCCAAGAAGGAGGGATCTTCCTCACCTAAGCAACAAGCTTCAAATTCTCCAAGTGGTAAACATGTTCCTAACCCTAGCACTTCTTCTACTTCTAAGAGTGGTACAATTAAATGTTTTAAATGCTTGGGTAAAGGTCATATTGCATTGCATTGTCCAAACATGAAAACCAAGGTCTTGAAGGAAAATGAAGTTGTCACGAGTGAATTATCTTATACTTGTTCATCTAATATCTCTAGTGATAATCATAGTGCATGTGGTACCAAACCTCTAGAAAGAGAATTAATGATGTGTAAGAGGTTGTTGGGAATTCAATGTGAGGGTAGGGATGAAATTGAAAAGGAGAACATATTTCATACTAGATGCTTGGTTCTAGGGAATGTGTGTTCTTTGATTATTGATGGGGATAGTTGTATTAATGTGGCTAGCACTAGGTTGGTTAGCAAACTTAATTTTCAAACCACCCCACACCCTACACCTTACTGCTTGAAATTGCCATGTGAAGGTGAGTTGGTTGTAGACCAACAAGTGTTGGTGCCCTTTACCATTGGAACATATAAAGATGTTGTGTTGTGTGATGTAGCTCCCATAGAAACATGTCATATCTTGTTAGGTAAACCTTGGCAAATTGAAAGAAATGTGAAGCACCATGGAAAGACCCACAAGATTTCTTTTACACATGAAGGACATAAGGTAAAACTTGCATCACTTTCACCTAAGGAAGCAAGTGAGGATCAAATTAAGTTGAGAAAGAAAATAGAACAAGAGAGAAAAGAGGTGAAAGAAAAAGAAATAAAAGAGAAAGAGATGAGAGCAAAAGAAAATGAGTTAAAAGAAAAAGAGATGAGAGAAAAGAAAATAACTGAAAAAGAGAGTGAAAAAGAGAGAGCAAAAGATAAAGAGGAATATGATTGTTCTTGTTTTCATTCTAATCCTTTCCTTGTTTGTGATGATTCTTTGCTCAAGGAATTTGAAGGGCTTCAAAAGGATGAATGCAAAACTTTGTTTGAAAGTGATGTCTCTCTTGTGAAAGAAATTGAAAAGGAGTCCTCAAAGGGGGGAGTGCAAAACTCTAATTCCTTCTCCTAAATTGGATTGTGAATTTAATTCTTCTTGTAAATTTGATTGTGCACCTTACCATAATTCTTTTGTTTTGATGCCTAGAGAAGAATTGTACATCAAGGATCAATGGGCAAGACAATTTGGAGAAGAAGTGGAGACATATGAGGACCAATGCAACCATAGAGAGAAGAAAATTTTGACTTACACCATCTCTAAACCTTGTGATTTAATTGATGTGTGCCATGTGTTAACCCAAAATGTTTGTGAATTGAATGTTGCTTTTGGTATGCATGATATTGTTTTAGGTGATGGTGCCAAGTTCTTGAAATTTGATATTAATGCACATTATTTGGACTTGTATGATCATGTTGAGTCTTCCTCTATGTGTGTTGTTGTTTATGGGAAAATTGAAAATGATGATTTCTATAGGCATAAAGAGCATAGGTTTAAAGATGCTGCATTTTGTGTGCCTAAATGTTCATTTCATGATTCATTAATTGGAGCAACTCATAGTGAGCGTTTAGTAATGTATGGTACACTCAAGTGTCTTGATAGATGGATTGTGCATAAAATGGATAAATCTAATTTTTCCATTCTTGGTTTGAAAATGTCATTGTTTGCTCATAATTTTCATTGGATTGACTTGTCTTTGAAATTTGTGATTAAGCATTTCATTTTAGTGTTAATTGATGGTTTCTTTAGGCTTGTATTTGATCCGGGAGGATTGATATATAAGCACATAGATAATAAGAGATTTTCCTTTTTAAGGAATCCAAGTCTCAATAGAGATAGGATTTTCTTTTTTAATATTTTCTCAAAACTAAAACATGTTGTTTTATGTTGTTTTTATGATGTAGGTACCTTGGCCCTAAATTCGAGGTCGAATTTCCTTCAAGAAGGAGGGAATGATAGAGGACTAGAATGGTACATGAAGAGCTTAAAGTGGAGCCAAATCTTAGAATAGAAGTTTATGTAATTTGGGCCTAAATTGGGCTTTTGTTGAGCTTTTTATGTTTTTAATGATGTTTATTTTTTAATTTGGGCCTTTTTAGTTGTTTGGGCTTTTAGTAATGGGCCTTGGTAAGCCTTTTAGGTTCATATTATAAATAGGCCAAATGTTAACTTTGTAATGAGTTTTTGACTCTCATTTGGAATGAAGCTTTGATGCTTTTGTGAGAGGAAACTCTCTAGGTTCTTAGGAACTACCCTTGATTCTTATCTTTGAATTTCCATATTCAAAGTGGCGAATCCTCCTCAACTTATCAATCCCTAGGGATTGTGGCGTTGTTCTTTCCATTTCTTGTCTTTCCGCTTTAAATTTTCTTCACCTTTTGAGTTTCCGTAATTTCCGTTGATGCTGAATTTGAGATCCGGAAAGGGGTTTCTATCATAACATAAGAGAATCCAATTCTAGATAAGATAATCCAAGAGTAACAATTTAAGGGAAAGAAAGATTTAACAAAGTGTTAAGTCATTTTAATGGTTCGATGAAAGATCAAAATGAAAGAGAAGAAAGAAGAGGTCAATGTGACATGTAAAAAAGAGACAAATGTTATCATAATTTTGTGTTGAATGGTTTATTAAAAGATCTTTTAGTACATTGATGTACTGAATTTGTGTAACACCCTCTGAGTCATTACCATACATACATATATACACTGGCGGATTCACATTTAAGGGTATGGGGGCAATTGCTCCCACAAGATTTTTTTTTTTTACATGAATATCTAATAAATTTTATTTTTGTCCCCATAAAAAATTAGTATTGTATAAGACAATTGTTTTTTAAATGAAAGTAAAAAGTTACAAAAGAAAAAGGAAAGAATAAATTGGTATTAATTTTACCACTTTATCTTTCTAATTTTTTATAGTATTGACACGGAAAGAATCATACAACATTTTTAAAATATAAAAATGTGTACAGAATAATTATAATTTATAAAAGTATAGATATTTTGGATTTTTTTTGTCATGACATTATATATTTTGTAAAAGCTTGTAATATTTTTTCTATAAAAATATAATGAATTATTTTTTCCCCACTAAAGAAAATTTCTGAATCTGCCATTGCATACATATAATGTGGAATTAAAATAAAATCCCAATATATAGTAAAAGCATAAACATCTTAATTTTGGGTATCTAAGGTACCTTACAAATCTTTTTGTTTTTTGATTTGCTACTATTTTAGGTATTACACAAGAGATAACTGTAATATAAAATGTTAAAGATCCTAAACAAAATTACCAAGTTATAAACATAAACATAAGCTTCATTTTCGTCTTTCTCCAAGCCTTCTTGATTTGAAAACATTTTAGAATAAACTAGTGTGACGATTGTCTTAGAGTGAGTACTTTAGAGACACAACATAACATACATCTCATACATTTATAAGCATGACATTTAAAACATGTAAGATTCTCATCCTTCATAAAGCATAACATCTCAAACATATAGGCCTACCTTCATCGTATCCCGTAATAACTTATCTTAACTTAGCATACCTTACACAAGACATTATCCTTTCTTTTTTATTTTTCGTCCCTCTTGGTAGATATGAGCTCAAAATCTTAAGGGGAATCCCCCATACTTTTGCTAGACATTCCTTGGGGATTCAAAAGGTTTACCCTTTCCTATCCAAGAATGCCATATACCACTCTTTGGGGATTCAAAGGAGACGAATATCCTTCTATGTCCAACAAGGCATTAAGTCTGATCTTTTGTCATCCTTTGGGGATTAAGAGGGTTTATCACCCTTCTCTATCCAAAGGAGTCCTCTATACATCATACATAGTTGTCATCCTTTGGGGATTCAAAGGAGGTTTCTGTTGGAGTTAGCTCTAGTGGCGAATCCATTTTAGACTATGTTTGTATTACGACTTTTATTTATATATTTTATATATAAGGCATTTCAGCTATTATGTTATATGTGGTATGATATAATAACGTCCTTAGAATAGGCTCACTATTCGATGATGTGAGATTCACTTAATAATAGAACATGATTCTTAAAGTGTTTGTAGTCGAAGTATCATTATTAACCAAGACGGCAATGATGAATTAAGACTATTGTGTGAGTAGCACGATGACCGTATCTCATAGGTCATGGATATGGGATATCAGGCTGGCATACAGGTATAACTTTTAGGAGTAATATTTATACTAGACAGACCCATTATGAGAAAGCTTCATAATAGTTATGTAAGTGTCATAAACACTTTTCATGGCAATCATAAGGTAATAGTAGTCCTTCGACTTGAAGTCACTACGATTCCTACATGTAGGAGTTGTATGCTTTAATGCTATCACATGTCATATGTAATAGGGTGATTATAAAGGTAGTACTTGGGCCTGCAATGAATCATGTTGAGGAATGTGAGTGACGTAGATAGGATTTGTCACTCCTACATAACAGGAGTTATGTCTATAGGCCTCTCGATAAAGTGAGACGTGAAATATGCGTGGCCACGTGCAAATGGACTGATATGAGATACTGGGTCCATTTGTAATTAAACGTCTACTTGGGTATCAAGAAATAAATGATTGGACTTAACGAGGATGACACTTTTATGCCTCATGTTCAATCGAGACATTTGGACGAAGGGACAAAGGCTACACAGTGGAAATGGTTATCGTAAAGGTTGAAATCAGATCAACGATTATCTCATAGGCTGGGTGACAGTGATGCATTGCTAGATGCTAATCACTGTCTATAATATTATAAAGATAATGTTATGGCCAGTCTACTAAGAGCCTATAGGATCACACGCATAGAGTAATTTATTCGAGTTGATGAATAAATTAAATGTGATTTAATTAATTAATCAACATACTTAATTAAATGAGATTTAATTAAATAAAGACATAATATAATAAGATAATTAATTATATATGATTTAATTAATTATCTAATCAAATAAGATTTGATAAGATAATATATGATTGGATTTGGTTAGATTATTCTCCTATATATATATATGAGAGAGGTTGATCTGACATGCTACATGAAAAATTCACTATTGAGAGAGAGAAAGTAGTGTGTCACACCAAATTCCTATGCGTCTACCATCGGCTAGCACCGAGTAGAGGCACCGTAATTTCGACGCTTGGTGATCAAAGGAAACCTATTACTTGAAATCACGCTACAGAGGTAAATGTCTAAACCCTTAGAGATTCACGAGTAATGCGTGATCCATGGGAAAGGGTTGTTTCCATTCATGGTCCTAGAAAATTTTTAAATTATAGAACATGAAACCCCAACAGTTTCCACCCTTCCTTGTCCAAATAAGACCATTTCACATCACATATAGGGTCTCTTTGATTTGCTAAAAAGTAAGGGACAATATAATATAAAAATATTTAATACACGTTTGATTATAAAAATTATTGTGAGACAGAACAAAAGAAATATTACATGATAAAACAAAAAGATTATTATTAAATGTTTCATAGTAAATGAAATTGATTGAGAATTTGCTTAATGCAGAAGACCATTAACATTGTGATAAACAAGTTAGTCAACAACAATAAAAACCACTTTCTATGTATTCCAAACATGAGAATGGCAAGTCCATAACATGTTTCGGTTCAAGGGATTTGGAAATGAGGGTGTTAATAACAAAGTCCCGGTTAAAATACTCACTATCTATATCAAAACCTCTACACACAAGGGATCACACCCCAAATTGCTATTTACACCCCATAAAATTCAAAAAATGGGTAAAAAAAATGGTTACCCCTATCTGTTCTTCTCCCCACCCCTTCCTCTTTTCCTTACCTTCCCCGCCCCACCCCAGTCTCTCTTCTCACCTCCATTTTACTTCACCTTCTTCCTCCTTTTCTCTTCTCCCTCTTCATTTTCCTCTTCGTTCCTGCACCAGGTCTCGCCCTCTCGCCCCTTTTCTTCCTCTTCTCGATTTCATTTTTTTATTTTATTTAAAGTTCAATGGAATCACGATTCCGTTGTGGTTTGTTACCACAATGAAATCACGTTTCTGTTATATTGCTTTTCAAACAATACAATGGAAACACGATTGCATCGATCTTTATAAAGGTATTGTTTGCTTGTCAGATTATCATTAATAAGTTTGTTTTGTGCTGCAGAAAAAACAATGATCCACATTCGTCCTAAGATATCAACAATGATCTTTATAAACTAGATTTTGATTGTATTTTGATGTGAGTTTAGATGTCATTTTCATACATTTTAAATATATTTTATTGGCAAAACTTATTGTTTGGTGTTAGTTGATGCAAGACAGGTACTCAAGAGGTATGATGGGGAAAAGAGTTGAAAATTACACTTTTGGAGCAAAAATGCCACTATTTGGAAGGCCAAGAAAAAAGGTCAGAATTGAAGTAACGCAAGGACCATGGCCATCGTAAATTGACCATGGCCATGCAAGGACCACGGTCGTGGTCATTTTACCAAGGCCATGGTAAGTTTCATTGTTAGCCCATTTGAATTTTGAATTATTATAAATAGGTGCTGAGAAACCCTTTTATTTTTATCTTTTGTTCTATTTTCAAAACTAAGGGTTTTGAGTGAGAAAGAGGTCCTGTGAAAGACTCTGAGCTGCAGTAGGACGTAGAGAGCACCATTGGAGATCGTCATTGTAAAGTTTCTTCCCTCTTGTAATCTTTATGTCTTCTTTTGAGTTTTCTGGCTTAATCATGAACATGAGTGGCTAGTTCCTCTTAGCCCAGATTGTGAGTGGCTTAATCTTTACTTACCCTTTTATCTTGATAATGTGTATTTGTATTTGTTGTCATTTCACTTCTCTTTGGTATTACTAAGTATCTTATACTAAGCTATTGATTAAAAGCTACCTACATCAACCTTTTATATTTTTTGTTAACTATTTATTTCAATAAATAAATCATTGCCTAACAATATAAAAGCAAAAAAGTTGATGTATCTTTTCATAAAGAGATTAGGAGAAAAAGGAAGGAGTTGTTAAATTTTTATTTATAAATAAAAATAATTTTTTTTCTTCAAGCGAATAAGAAATAAGGGGAAAGTTTTATTATAATATTTTTGGAAAAAAATCTCAAATAATTGAATATTTTCTGTAAATGAAAATTATACCTTCCTTCCCTTATCCAAAATTATCACTATGATCTTATTATTTACATTTTGTTCCTATTCTTTTATAGCAAACTTTTCATTTATTTTTTTGACTAATTAATGTGAATAAATAAATATTTTTTAACAATCTAAACACAAGTATTCGAGGTATCTTTTCATGAAGAAATTAAGAGGAAAAGAAAAGAGATGTTAAATATTTGTTGATAAATAAAAAAATGTGTTCTTTTCTAAAAGAGAATAAGAAATAAGGGGAAAGTTATACTTCTTTTTTTTCAAAACAAAATCTCTAGTAAGAGAACATTTTTATATTTTATTTTTAGTGTTATATATAAAGTTGTGAAAATATATTTACCTAATATAATTTTATGTATTATTTAATTATTATAATTTTTTTATTAATATCGATTTGACCATAGTTCAGCAATCGAACTTTCAATGAGTGTCTTGACTGATTCAATAGCGGGTTATTTATAAAAAGATTAATATATTGCTTTGACAGGAATTACATTGTCAAAAGAATTGTGAATTTTATTATTATGAAATATAAAAATATATATATGTATTATATTATGAATGTAGTCTATAATGAAATATAGAATAAAATACTTGAATGAATATAATATTTAATATATTTATTTTTTAACTATAACTTTATTAAAAAAATGACCATTAATATTATTAATCTTAAATATTAAGTATAATACTTATATTAATTTCGTGGGGCCCATGAAATGCCAAGTAGTATTTATAGTGGTTGTGGTATAACAATGGAACCAACCTTTGCCTGCTTCCAAACTCAATAATTCTCAACCCACATTCTCCCACTTCCCCTCACAGCACACACGTTCTTTTATTCCCCTATCTCTACAATTTGTTTATCTCACACGGACCAACTCCTTTGTGTGCAAAAGATCTCTACAATTCGTTTGTCTCTGCCACCGTAAGGCCCTAGAAGAGTTTCACCATCTCCTTCCCCTACCAGAATGGGTTTTATGGCAGGGTTGAATGACTGGATCACAGTGAATCGTAACACCTTCATTGAGATCCTGTCATTCATACTTCCATAAAACCCCTGAGATCGTATGCATGCAGTCGCGACACCTTGGGATTCTTTGGCTACGACTTCATCTCCCCTAGCAATGCTCAACAAGCCGCGGGCAGACCTACATAGCTTACACGGGGTGCAAATGCACCCCCAGACTTTTAAAAAATATAAGTATACATGTAATGTTGTTATTATTTTACCCCCTATACTTATATAATTATAATAATACTTATGATGCGATTTCTCAACAGAAAATGTTCCTTGTCTCACTCTTTGTAGTCGTATGTTTTACTTACCCTTTTATCTTGATAATGTGTATTTGTATTTGTTGTCATTTCACTTCTCTTTGGTATTATTAAGTATCTTATAGTAAGCTATTGATTAAAAGCTACCTACATCAACCTTTTATATTTTTTGTTAACTATTTATTTCAATAAATAGATCATTGCCTAACAATATAAAAGCAAAAAGTTGATGTATCTTTTCATAAAGAGATTAGGAGAAAAAGGAAGGAGTTGTTAAATTTTTATTTGTAAATAAAAATAATTTTTTTTCTACAAGTGAATAAGAAATAAGGGGAAAGTTATATTATAATATTTTTGGAAAAAAATCTCAAATAATTGAATATTTTCTGCAAATGAAAATCATACATTCCTTCCCTTATCCAAAATTATCACTATGATCTTAGTATTTACATTTTGTTCCTATTCTTTTATAGCAAACTTTTCATTTATTTTTTTTGACTAATTAATGTGAATAAATAAATATTTTTCAACAATCTAAACACAAGTATTCGAGGTATCTTTTCATGAAGAAATTAAGAGGAGAAGAAAAGGGATGTTAAATATTTATTGATAAATAAAAAAAATGTGTTCTTTTCTAAAAGAGAATAAGAAATAAGGGGAAAGTTATGCTTCTTTTTTTTAAAAAAGAAATCTCTAGTAAGAGAACAGTTTTATATTTTATTTTTGTGTTATATATAAGGTTGTGAAAATATATTTACCTAATATAATTTTATGCATTATTTAATTATTATAAATTTTTTATTAATATCGATTTGACCACAGTTCAGCAATCGAACTTTCAATGAGTGTCTGGACTGATTCAATAACCGGTTATTTATAAAAAGATTCATATATTTCTTTGACAGGAATTACATTGTCAAAAGAATTGTGATTTTTATTATTATGAAATATAAAAATATATATGTATTATATTTTGAATGTAGTCTATAACGAAATATAGAATAAAATACTTGAATGAATATAATATTTAATATATTTATTTTTTAACTATAACCTTATTAAAAAAATGACCATTAATATTATTAATCTTAAATATTAAGTATAATACTTATATTACTTTCGTTGGGCCCATGAAATTCCAAGTAGTATTTATAGTGATTGTGGTATAACAATGGAACCAACCTTTGCCTGCTTCCAAACTCAATAATTCTCAACCCACATTCTCCCACTTCCCCCCACACCACACA
The DNA here is from genome assembly GCA_026413185.1 of Pueraria montana var. lobata. Lineage (NCBI taxonomy): Eukaryota > Viridiplantae > Streptophyta > Magnoliopsida > Fabales > Fabaceae > Pueraria > Pueraria montana. The sequence continues at coordinate 21,016,689 of CM048646.1, forward strand.
CGTTCTTTTATTCCCCTCTCTCTAAAATTTGTTTATCTCACACGGACCAACTCCTTCGTGTGCAAAAGATCTCTACAATTCGTTTGTCTCTGCCACCGTTAGGCCCTAGAAGAGTTTCACCATCTCCTTCCCCTACGAGAATGGGTTTTATGGCAGGGTTGAATGACTGGATCACAGTGAATCGTAACACCTTCATCGAGATCGTGTCATTCATCCTTCCATAAAACCCCTGAGATCGTATGCAGTCGCGGCACCTCGGGATTCTTTGGCTACGACTTCATCTCCCTCAGCAATTCTCGACAAGCAGCGGGCAGACCTACATAGCTTACACGGGATGCAAATGCACCCCCAGACTTTTAAAAAATATAAGTATACATGTAATGTTGTTATTATTTTACCTCCTATACTTATATAATTATAATGATGCTTATGATGCGATTTCTCAACAGAAAATGTTCCTTGTCTCACTCTTTGTAGTCGTATGTTTTACTTACCCTTTTATCTTGATAATGTGTATTTGTATTTGTTGTCATTTCGTCTGATTCTGGTTTTTTGCTTTTCAAAGATGCAGTTAACTTTTTCCAGCCCAATGCTCAGCCAGTAGCTTGGAGTAAGTTAATTTGGCGTGCTCAAATCCCTCCTTCGAGAGCTTTTTTCTTTTGGCGTTGGATATATAATAGATTGCCTACTGATGACAATCTCCAGAAATGTGGCATTTCTTTTGCATCTATTTGCTCTCATTGTGGTTCTCATGCTGAAAACTGCCTCTCATCTTCTGTTGGAGTGCTCCTTTGCTTGTGATCTATGGACTGCCTTGAGTCAGCTCATCCATCGCAATTTAGACTTATCTTCTCCTCTAAGGCTTTTGGAAACTGCGAATTCAGCTTCTAGTTCGCAAGCTCAAGATGTCTTTATTTCCTTGATAATTCAGTTAGCTAATCTCATTTGGTTTAGCCGAAATCAAGCTAGATTTCAACGTGGTCCATTAATGAAAACTACCATTATGAACCATGTTTGTGCTGCTGCTTCTTTATCGGGTAATTTCTCTTCGGGAGTTATGTCAAATTCTATGGAGGAATTTACTCTGTTCAGGCAATTACATGTTAATGGGCATTCTAGAAGAGTTCCCAATATTATAACGGTGAACTGGTCTCCTCCTTTATCAGATTGGGTAAAATGCAATGTTGATGGGGCCGCAAGGGGTTGTCCTGGTCCTGCAGCTTGTGGCGGTGTCTTTCGGAATCACTTTGGTGAATTTCTCGGCTGCTTTGCTCAATCTCTTTCTATCTTAGTAGCTTTTCACGCAGAGCTACATGCAGCAATGATGGCTATAGAAAAAGCTTTTGAAAAGGGTTGGTCAAAATTATGGCTAGAGTGTGATTCTTTAGCAGTTGTCCAAGCTTTCAATAATGTGAATATGGTGCCTTGGAAGCTTCGTTCTCGCTGGAGTAATTGTCTTGCTTTAACTTGTGCCATGTCTTTTCAGGTATCTCACATATATCGTGAAGGTAATGGTAGCGTGGATAGCCCCGCCAATTATGCTCTTCAAGTGGATGGTTTTTCTTGGTGGGATTCTCCTCCAAGATTTATTCGAGATAGTCTATTTAGAGATAGATTAAGTCTTCCTAATTATAGATTCTGTTAAGTTTTGATCCATTGCATGGGTTCTGGTCTTATATCCCCCCATGTCTTTTTCTTGTACTTCTTCTTTTTTAATAAATTGTGAGCTTGCTGCATGTGATGAGTAGAGCTTCTGGTGCCAACATAGTTGGGATTAGGAACTCTATGGACACCTTGGCAACTCTTTCTTGTTTAAAAAAAAAAAAACTTCTCTTTGGTATTACTAAGTATCTTATACTAAGCTATTGATTAAAAGCTACCTACATCAACCTTTTATATTTTTTTGTTAACTATTTATTTTGAATAAATAAATCATTGCCTAACAATATAAAAGCAAAAAAGTTGATGTATCTTTTCATAAAGAGATTAGGAGAAAAAGGAAGGAGTTGTTAAATTTTTATTTATAAATAAAGATAATTTTTTTTCTTCAAGCGAATAAGAAATAAGGGGAAAGTTATATTATAATATTTTTGGAAAAAAATCTCAAATAATTGAATATTTTCTGTAAATGAAAATTATACCTCCCTTCCCTTATCCAAAATTATCACTCTGATCTTATTATTTACATTTTGTTCCTATTCTTTTATAGCAAACTTTTCATTTATTTTTTTGACTAATTAATGTGAATAAATAAATATTTTTTAACAATCTAAACACAAGTATTCGAGGTATCTTTTCATGAAGAAATTAAGAGGAGAAGAAAACAGATGTTAAATATTTGTTGATAAATAAAAAAAATGTGTTCTTTTCTAAAAGAGAATAAGAAATAAGGGGAAAGTTATACTTCTTTTTTTTGAAAAAAAAAATCTCTAGTAAGAGAACATTTTTATATTTTATTTTTAGTGTTATATATAAAGTTGTGAAAATATACTTACCTAATATAATTTTATGTATTATTTAATTATTATAATTTTTTTATTAATATCGATTTGACCACAGTTCAGCAATCGAACTTTCAATGAGTGTCTTGACTGATTCAATAACCGGTTATTTATAAAAAGATTAATATATTGCTTTCACAGGAATTACATTGTCAAAAGAATTGCGATTTTTATTATTATGAAATATAAAAATATATGTGTTATTATTAATGTAGTCTATAATGAAATATAGAATAAAATACTTGAATGAATTTAATATTTAATATATTTATTTTTTAACTATAACCTTATTAAAAAGATGACCATTAATATTATTAATCTTAAATATTAAGTATAATACTTATATTACTTTCGTGGGGCCCATGAAATTCCAAGTAGTATTTATAGTGATTGTGGTATAACAATGGAACCAACCTTTGCCTGCTTCCAAACTCAATAATTCTCAACCCACATTCTCCCACTTCCCCCCACACCACACACGTTCTTTTATTCCCCTATCTCTAAAATTTGTTTATCTCACACGGACCAACTCCTTCGTGTGCAAAAGATCTCTACAATTCGTTTGTCTCTGCCACCGTAAGGCCCTAGAAGAGTTTCACCATCTCCTTCCCCTACGAGAATGGGTTTTATGGCAGGGTTGAATGACTGGATTACAGTGAATCGTAACACCTTCATCGAGATCCTGTCATTCATCCTTCCATAAAACTCCTGAGACCGTATGCAGTCGCGGCACCTTGGGATTCTTTGGCTACGACTTCATCTCCCCCAGAAATGCTCAACAAGCAGTGGGCAGACCTACATAGCTTACACGGGGTGCAAATGCACCCCCAGACTTTTAAAAAATATAAGTATACATGTAATGTTGTTATTATTTTACCCCCTATACTTATATAATTATAATAATACATATGATGCGATTTCTCAACAAAAAATGTTCCTTGTCTCACTCTTTGTAGTCGTATGTTTTACTTACCCTTTTATCTTGATAATGTGTATTTGTATTTGTTGTCATTTCACTTCTCTTTGGTATTACTAAGTATCTTATACTAAGCTATTGAATAAAAGCTACCTACATCAACCTTTTATATTTTTTGTTAACTATTTATTTCAATAAATAAATCATTGCCTAACAATATAAAAGCAAAAAGTTGATGTATCTTTTCATAAAGAGATTAGGAGAAAAAGGAAGGAGTTGTTAATTTTTTATTTATAAATAAAAATAATTTTTTTCTACAAGCGAATAAGAAATAAGGGGAAAGTTATATTATAATATTTTTGGAAAAAAATCTCAAATAATTGAATATTTTCTGTAAAGGAAAATTATACCTTCCTTCCTTTATCCAAAATTATCACTATGATCTTATTATTTACATTTTGTTCCTATTCTTTTATAGCAAACTTTTGATTTATTTTTTTGACTAATTAATGTGAATAAATAAATATTTTTTAACAATCTAAACACAAGTATTCGAGGTATCTTTTCATGAAGAAATTAAGAGGAGAAGAAAAGAGATGTTAAATATTTGTTGATAAATAAAAAAAATGTGTTCTTTTCTAAAAGAGAATAAGAAATAAGGGGAAAGTTATACTTCTTTTTTTTGAAAAAAAAAAATCTCTAGTAAGAGAACATTTTTATATTTTATTTTTAGTGTTATATATAAAGTTGTGAAAAAATACTTACCTAATATAATTTTATGTATTATTTAATTATTATAATTTTTTTATTAATATCGATTTGACCACAGTTCAGCAATCGAACTTTCAATGAGTGTCTTGACTGATTCAATAACCGATTATTTATAAAAAGATTAATATATTGCTTTGACAGGAATTACATTGTCAAAAGAATTGCGATTTTTATTATTATGAAATATAAAAATATATATGTATTATATTATGAATGTAGTCTATAATGAAATATAGAATAAAATACTTGAATGAATATAATATTTAATATATTTATTTTTTAACTATAACCTTATTAAAAAAATGACCATTAATATTATTAATCTTAAATATTAAGTATAATACTTATATTACTTTCGTGGGGCCCATGAAATTCCTAGTATTTATAGTGGTTGTGGTATAACAATGGAACCAACCTTTGCCTGCTCCCAAACTCAATAATTCTCAACCCACATTCTCCCACTTCCCCCCGCACCGCACACGTTCTTTTATTCCCCCCTCTCTCTAGAATTTGTTTATCTCACACGGACCAACTCCTTCGTGTGCAAAAGATCTCTACAATTCGTTTGTCTCTGCCACCGTAAGGCCCCCGAAGAGTTTCACCATCTCCTTCCCCTACCAGAATGGGTTTTATGGCAGGGTTGAATGACTGGATCACAGTGAATCGTAACACCTTCATTGAGATCCTGTCATTCATCCTTCCATAAAACTCCTGAGATCGTATGCAGTCGCGGCACCTTGGGATTCTTTGGCTACGACTTCATCTCCCCCAGCAATGCGCAACAAGCAGCGGGCAGACCTACATAGCTTACACGGGGTGCAAATGCACCCCCAGACAATTAGAAAATATAAGTATAGATGTAATGTTGTTATTATTTTACCCCCTATACTTATGTAATTATAATAATACTTATGATGCGATTTCTCAACAGAAAATGTTCCTTGTCTCACTCTTTGTAGTCGTATGTGTAACATCCCGAAAATTACAACCCAATAAATATGAACGTGAGAGATTTAACTAGAAAATTTTCTTGTTGGGGAGAATTGTAACACTGTGATTTTTCGTAACGTATATTAAGGGTTTGATAAATACCATAAAAGGAAATTAAATTTAAATTTATAGTGTTATTGTGAGATTTTTGGAATATTTACGTAAGTTCCGTAAGTTGACGAAAAAAAAAAGGGAAGGGGTGTCCTTAGAGGAAGGGTGGCTGCAAATAGCAAAATTGCAAAATAATCTCAAATAAGAGATGTGAACAACTTCTCTTCCCCTCATTCTTCATTCTCCTCCCGTAGCTCTCCTTCTTCTCTCTAAAATTTTGCACTCTTTCTAAGATTTAAGTATTCAAATCAAAGTTTTCACCGATTAAATTCGGATATGTTATAGAGGAGTTCAAGAGCTTCAAAACCTACCGATTGAATTTTGATTTCATTGAGGTATGGAGGAATTTTCTTCTTCCCTAAGCTATTTCTCTAATTTCAGTTTAAGTGTGGTTGAGAGTTAGGGGACTCAATCACCTAATGCATGCATGCCCCTCTTTGGCTGTTGTGTTTGTTTTGTTGGAAATTGATAAAAATGGGTATTTGATTCGTTTGGCAGTGGCTGTGTGGGAGATTGTATGTACTGTCCTTGAGTGTTTTGATTTTTGAAATTGATTGGAAAGACTCTTGAAACAAAGGAGACATGTCCAAATTTTCTTGAAATTATTTGATAAGCTTTGCATGTAAAAAATCAAACCAGAAAACAAAGTGGCAGTGGCTGTTTGGTTCGTCCAGCCCTGGACAACCCCACGATTTTGTGATTTTTGGGAGATCTAACCGTTGGTTTTTCACGAAATTTGTTTTGAATGGAAATAGACACAAAAAGGAACAACTTTTATTTTGACACCATGGATAGAAAACGTCGTTTTGAAGTTCATCCGTGGCTTTCAAAATGACTGTTCTGTTTTCAAGTTTCCCTGGAACATGTCTCTGTTTTTCTCAAATTCCCAGTTGTGTGCTTAATGGTTATTTTTCGTTTTTGAACCATTCAAAACTAGACAAAACAAGCTTTTTAACCATATAAATTAAAAAAATTATCATATCCAATTTCTAAATTAACTTTTAAAAAGAAACAGGGCAAGGGGTTTTGAGCTCTGTTTTGAGTCTGAAACTTAGGCTGTTAGAAACAATTTTACTGGGAACAATAGGGAAAGAATTTGGGGGCAAGGGTTATCTTTTTAGAAAGATAAAGATGTTACCTTTCTACTGTAAAAAGTTCAGCTCAAAACAAGTTTGGGAAGTGGGAGAAATTTACATTTCTTTGAGCTATGTTCAGTGAGCACTCAAAATTCAGGGCTGCTGACTTAGAAAATTTTTATAAAATTTTCTGGATGTTGATTTTAGAAGTGGGTTACCTTTCTATAAAATAGATTTCAAGAGCTTCAATTTGATATAAAAAGTTTTAAATTCCGAGATCATTTGCTTGTATCAGTGAGAGCTCATAAATCCTAAAATTTCAAGACAAAGGAGAAAGGGAGAAAAGGGATTCAAAGGTTTCTCCATCAAACTAAAGATTCTAGGTAAGGATCAAGGCATTTAATTTCAATTTTAGACCATTTGAAATGTAGAAAAACATGTTGTTAAGTTTAGATTCAAGATTTGATCAAGAACCATGAAAAGATGAAATTGATTTTGAGTTTTTATATAATTGATATTAGAAGCTTGAAATAATTGTTTGGAATCATGTTTGATTGATTGGATGATGTGTTGATCAGGATTGAAATTGATTGGTTGGTTTGCTGTTGGATTGAAATTGTTTGATTTGGCTTGATTGTGTTGTGAATGATGTTGAAAATTGTTGAATGTTTATATTTTTGTAGGTGATTGTTTAAAATTACTTATTTAATTGTGATTATTAACATATTGCATATGCATGAGTCTTTTTGGGGGAATTGATTTCCAGGACTGTGTTGACTGACCGGACTGCGGTAGTCATGTATTTGAAAATATGATTGAGATTATGAACAGAGAACTGTGTTGACTGACCGGACTGCGGTAGTCATGTATTTGAAAATATGATTGAGATTATGAATAGAGAACTGTGTTGACTGACCGGACTGCGGTAGTCATGTATTTGAAAAGATGATTGAGATTGTGAACAGAGAATATGATAGTCCTGAGAAATGGGTGAGCAGAGTAAGTTAGACAGGACTGTATAATCTGTGATTATATAGTCTGTGGGGTGAGGGATATTGGCAATTCCACATGTGGCTGTAATCTGGACAGAGATGCTGCCGTGGTGGCCTTCCGGGTATCCTGATCTCCTAATTCTGTTTAGTTTATTCGTGTTTAGTAGGGGCTGATGGCTGAATTGCAGTACGTAATGGTAGGCCAGTTACTTACTAAACACTCAAAGGGGAAGTCTCCATGGAGCAGGGTCAAAAAAGGAATTTGAGTCAAAAACTGCATTTGCATAAATCATACTGCATTTAATTATGTGTGTAACTAATTAATTTGTTATGATATGAATTTGTTTGAAATTGTTTTAATTGTATGAGAAATTAAATGCCTGATCCGGTAATGCTGTCCCCAGATTCTAGGGAAGTGTGAATTGCAGGTGTCTGAAGATATAGTTAAATGATGAAGATGCAGAAATTCCAGAGCATATAGGATGGGACTATTTTGGGTAGACAATAATTTGTAGTACTTAGAATTATTTTGTAACAGTGTTTATATAAATTTTAATGATGTAAATTACAGAACATATTTTGGATTGTAAGAGAACGTATCAGAACTTTGAAATAAATATATAAAATAAATTAAATAGTTAAATTATGTTTTATAAGAAAAGGGGGTTACAGTATGTTTTACTTAACCTTTTATCTTGATAATGTGTATTTGTATTTGTTGTCATTTCACTTCTCTTTGGTATAATTAAGTATCTTATACTAAGCTATTGATTAAAAGCTACCTACATCAACCTTTTATATTTTTTGTTAACCATTTATTTCAATAAATAAATCATTGCCTAGCAATATAAAAGCAAAAAGTTGATGTATCTTTTCATAAAGAGATTAGGAGAAAAAGGAAGGAGTTGTTAAATTTTTATTTATAAATAAAAATAATTTTCTATCTACAAGCGAATAAGAAATAAGGGGAAAGTTATATTATCATATTTTTGGTTAAAAATCTCAAATAATTGAATATTTTCTGTAAATGAAACTTATACCTTCCTTCCCTTATCCAAAATTATCACTATGATCTTATTATTTACATTTTGTTCCTATTCTTTTATAGCAAACTTTTCATTTATTTTTTTGACTAATTAATGTGAATAAATATATTTTTTTTAACAATCTAAACACAAGTATTCGAGGTATCTTTTCATGAAGAAATTAAGAGGAGAAGAAAAGAGATGTTAAAGATTTGTTGATAAATAAAAAAATGTGTTCGTTTCTACAAGAGAATAAGAAATAAGGGGAAATTTATAATTCTTTTTTTTTTTAAAAAAATCTCTAGTAAGAGAACATTTTTATATTTTATTTTTAGTGTTATATATAAAGTTGTGAAAATATATTTACCTAATATAATTTTATTTATTATTTAATTATTATAATTTTTTTATTAATATCGATTTGACCACAGTTCAGCAATCGAACTTTCAATGAGTGTCTTGACTTATTCAATAACCGGTTATTTATAAAAAGATTGGCATATTGCTTTGTAGGAATTACATTGTCAAAAGAATTGTGATTTTTTTTATTATAAAATATAAAAATATATATGTATTATATTATGAATGTAGTCTGTAATGAAATATAGAATAAAATACTTGAATGAATATAGTATTTAATATATTTATTTTTTAACTATAACCTTATTCAAAAAATGACCATTAATATTGTTAATCTTAAATATTAAGTATAATACTTATATTATTTTCGTGGGGCCCTTGAAATTCCAAGTAGTATTTATAGTGATTGTGGTATAACAATGAAACCAACCTTTGCCTGCTTCCAAACTCAATAATTCTCAACCCACATTCTCCCACTTCCCCCCGCACCACACACGTTCTTTTATTCCCCTCTCTCTACAATTTGTTTATCTCACACGGACCAACTCCTTCGTGTGCAAAAGATCTCTACAATTCGTTTGTGTCTGCCACCGTAAGGCCCTAGAAGAGTTTCACCATCTCCTTCCCCTACGAGAATGGTTTTTATGGCAGGGTTGAATGACTGGATCACAGTGAATCGTAACACCTTCATTGAGATCCTGTGATTCATCCTTCCATAAAACCCCTGAGATCGTATGCAGTCGCGGCACCTTGGGATTCTTTGGCTACGACTTCATCTCCCCCGGCAATGCTCAACAAGCAGCGGGCAGACCTACATAGCTTACACGGGGTGCAAATGCACCCCCAGACTTTTAAAAAATATAAGTATACATGTAATGTTGTTATTATTTTACCCCCTATACTTATATAATTATAATAATACTTATGAAGCGATTTCTCAACAGAAAATGTTCCTTGTCTCACTCTTTGTAGTCGTATGTTTTACTTACCCTTTATCTTGATAATGTGTATTTGTATTTGTTGTCATTTAACTTCTCTTTGGTATTATTAAGTATCTTATTCTAAGCTATTGATTAAAAGCTACCTACATCAACCTTTTATATTTTTTGTTAACTATTTATTTCAATAAATAAATCATTCCCTAACAATATAAAAGCAAAAAGTTGATGTATCTTTTCATAAAGAGATTAGGAGAAAAAGGAAGGAGTTGTTAAATTTTTATTTATAAATAAAAATAATTTTTTTCCTACAAGCGAATAAGAAATAAGGGGAAAGTTATATTATAATATTTTGGGAAAAAATGTCAAATAATTGAATATTTTCTGTAAATGAAAATTATACCTTCCTTCCCTTATCCAAAATTATCACTATGATCTTATTATTTACATTTTGTTCCTATTCTTTTATAGCAAACTTTTCATTTATTTTTTTTGACTAATTAATGTGAATAAATAAATATTTTTTAACAATCTAAACACAAGTATTCGAGGTATCTTTTCATGAAGAAATTAAGAGGAGAGGAAAAGATATGTTAAATATTTGTTGATAAATAAAAAAATGTGTTCTTTTCAAAAAAGAGAATAAGAAATAAGGGGAAAGTTATAATTCTTTTTTTAAAAAAAAAAATCTCTAGTAAGAGAACATTTTTATATTTTATTTTTAGTGTTATATATAAAGTTGTGAGAATATATTTACCTAATATAATTTTATGTATTATTTAAATATTATAATTTTTTTATTAATATCGATTTGACCACAGTTCAGCAATCGAACTTTCAATGAGTGTCTTGACTGATTCAATAACCGGTTCTTTATAAAAAGATTAATATATTGCTTTGCAGGAATTACATTGTCAAAAGAATTGTGATTTTTTTATTATGAAATATAAAAATTAATATGTATTATATTATGAATGTAGTCTATAATGAAATATAGAATAAAATACTTGAATGAATATAGTATTTAATATATTTATTTTTTAACTATAACCTTATTAAAAAAAATGACCATTAATATTGTTAATCTTAAATATTAAGTATAATACTTATATTACTTTCGTGGGGCCCATGAAATTCCAAGTAGTATTTATAGTGATTGTGGTATAACAATGGAACCAACCTTTCCCTGCTTCGAAACTCAATAATTCTCAACCCACATTCTCCCACTTCCCCCCACACCACACACGTTCTTTTATTCCCCTCTCTCTACAATTTGTTTATCTCACACGGACCAACTCCTTCGTGTGCAAAAGATCTCTACAATTCGTTTGTCTCTGCCACCGTAAGGCCCTAGAAGAGTTTCACCTTCTCCTTCCCCTACGAGAATGGGTTTTATGGCAGGGTTGAATGACTGGATCACAGTGAATCGTAACACCTTCGTTGAGATCCTGTCATTCATCCTTCCATAAAACCCCTGAGATCGTATGCAGTCGCGTCACCTTGGGATTCTTTGGCTACGACTTCATCTCCCCCAGCAATGCTCAACAAGCAGCGGGCAGACCTACATAGCTTACACGGGGTGCAAATGCACCCCCAGACTTGTAAAAAATATAAGTATACATGTAATGTTGTTATTATTTACCCCCTATACTTATATAATTGTAATAATACTTATGATGCGATTTCTCAACAGAAAATGTTCCTTGTCTCACTCTTTGTAGTCGTATGTTTTATTTACCCTTTTATTTTAATAATGTGTATTTGTATTTTTTGTCATTTTACTTCTCTTTGGTATTATTAAGTATCTTATACTAAGCTATCACTAGTGTAAAAAATGCATTTTAGATCGGCTGTTTAGATCGGTTAAATGATGATTGATTTAAAAAAAGATGCGGTGGCATTTTTGTAATTAAAAGAAATTTTTTTAGATCGGCCACAAGGGAACCGATCTAAAAACAACTTTTTAAATCGGTTATAAATTGAAACCGATTTAAAAAAACTACTTTTTAAATCACTTCAATTTATAACTAATTTAAAATGTATTTTTTAGAACAGTTAAAAATAGAACTGATCTAAAAAAATTTCTTCTCTCCACAATCCTAAACAACGTTCCTCCTCTTTTCTTAATCGTGCATCTCCCAAACCCTCGAGATTTCCCCTTGCGACGCCGCACGCTACTCGTTCATCTCAAAAGTCCTTCGCGACGGCAACTCTGAGGCTTTACGAGCTTTGTCCTTGCGTTCTTGCGAGCTCCAAAGTCTCCTGCGAGCTTTGTCCTTGCGTTCTCGTGAGCTCCGAAGTCCCCTGCGAGCTTTGTCGTTGCGTTCTTCATGGCCTCCATGTCTTCCTTCGGAACCTCCTTCACCTACTTCGCATAATCCCTCCGCAGTCGTGCCAGTTTTGCCTCCGTCGCCTTTGGGTCTCATGGTGCCTCCCAGCCTCCGCGGAACGAGTTTGGAGAGAGAAACTCGTAGTTCTTGCAGTGCTTCGATGCCCTCGCCGACATCTCAGCTTCAATTGAGAGGTAAACATTTCAACAAACAGAATGAGGGCAAGGCAGTCCCAACACAACACACTTTTTTGTTCTGCAATATGTTTATTAATCTCTGTTTTGGCAGTAACTTGGAGAACAATAACTCTCAGCTTCAATTCCCTCTGTCACTAAGGTGTGGATCGTTTCCAATTGCACCTCCATCTTTTGCAATTATCTTTTAGCCATACTTGTTGCAATTATCTTTTAACCATATTTGTTATTATTGATGTTAAGTACTTGCTCTAGTTGCTTGGAATTTTGTTGGAGGTACATTTGCTTGTTGATTCTGCAGTGGTAACGAAAGCTACTAATCTTATATGAGTTATATCCTTGATTGGTAATTTCTTGGTAACAATTTATCTGTAAATTTTAGTATCCATCTGATTTTCCTCGCAGGATGTTTAGGTGCTATTGGAATATAATAGAATTCATACTTTTAGAGTTTTAATAGTAAATTGGAAATTGTAGAAAGCTGTTATCAAATGATTATCTTAGTTGACAAGTTCATTGTGAGGATGTTATCAAATGATTACTATGTCTAATTAAAGCTCATATGACTAGATTTTGCATCTCAATTACAAATTTGACGTGAAAATTCTATATTACGTGTGTTCTGGATGGGTATCCAGACAAGCACTCCATCTCAATGTGATATGATACTCTAAAAAATGATACTGTTATATTGATTTACTACTGGAAATCCTTCAAGTCTTACTGATTTTGATATGGTATGATCAGTAATACAAGATCTGTAAATCATAAGGTCCTCTCTCACTCCTCTTTGATTCAGTAGCTAGCACAAAGAATTAAAGAAGAAAATTGAAGGAAAAAAAAAAAAGAGGAAGAACGTGCCTTAAGTCTCTGTAGTCCTTGTTTTTCTTACTAGTGTACACTTGGGTAATGGGAGGTCTAACAATTCTCCCTGACTCCCTCCCAACAGTTTCACATTTTTTTCCAAAGATAACAATTCTCCCTGACTCCCTCCCAATGGTTGGTTGCCAAAAGTTTCTGTTATTTCTTAATCTCTTACTTCTTAATACTTAGCCTGCAATCTTTAGTTCTAACAGGTTCTTAAAATCCCATAACCACCTATAAGAGTAGTGTGAGAAATTCCCCGAGGACTGTTGGCATTCTTGCTGTTGTTTTAGACAAAACTAATAGACCATTATGGAATAAACAGAAATTTAGAAAAGTAGAAAATGGTAATAGACTACTTCTATGACTCAACTATTGAACAAAGAATATTTAAGAAAAATATAGATCATAAGATTTTCTGGAGCAGGAGAACTTTTGAGATGGATCGTTGTGCATATCTGTCCTAGAGAAGCATCTCATCAGTTGGCAAATCAAACCATCCTTCTGATCCTCAACTCTGTTCCGACTTTCATATTGATTTCCCTAAATTTGTTGGTTGCAAATTTTCTATTGTTGGGTAGTTTATCTATTATTTATTAGCTAAATCCTTAATTATATACGTTTTCTTGTTATAGTCTTGTACTCATTGAAAGGATAATTGAAAGAGAGCATTATATATAAATTGTTGCATAATAGAACTCTTCCTGCTTGCGAGGTTGTTGTGCCCCTATTAACCCTCTTTCAATTCCTATAATGTCACCAAATTTTGAAGTAATAGTGAAATTAATTTAAAAGTAAGAAGTGTCTTTATTTTTTGTTCTTTATAATGGTAGAATTTTTTAACATTAGAAGCAGATTAGTTATTATTATAATGGCTTATTTAATATTAGATAAAATTATCTATCTTTAGTTAATTTACACAACTATCTTGTGTATGTGGCTGTTGTGACTGTTTTACAAATTACAGGGAAGAAAATAAACAAAATGTATCGTGTATTTTTTTTTTAAATATTAATTTTTTAGATCGGTTATAAATTAAATATTAACTTTTTAGATTGGTTATATTTATAACCGATCTAAAAAGTTAACCTTTTAGATCGGTTTCTTTTGATAACTGATCTAAAAAGTTACTTTTAAGATCAGTTATCAAAAGGAACTGTCACAAAAAGTTAACTTTTTGATAACTGTTGTTAGCCGATCTAAAAAGTCACGACTTTCTATATCGCTGGCATAGACATCGGCCGTACAATCGATCTAAAAAGCCATTTTTAACCGATTTAAAAAGCCTTTTCTGTACTAGTGTATTGATTAAAAGCTAGCTACATCAACCTTTTATATTTTTTGTTAACTATTTATTTAAATAAATAAACCATTTCCTAACAATCTAAAAACAAAAAGTTGATGTATCTTTTCATAAAGAGATTAGGAGAAAAAGGAAAGAGTTGTTAAATTTTTATTTATAAATAAAAATAAATTTTTTTCTACAAGCGAATGAGAAATAAGGGGAAAGTTATATTATAATCTTTTTGGAAAAAAAATCTCTAATAATTGAATATTTTCTGTAAATAGAAATTATACCTTTCTTCCCTTATCCAAAATTATCACTATGATCTTATTATTTACCTTTTGTTCCTATTCTTTTATAGCAAACTTTTCAATTATTTTTTTGACTAATTAATGTGAATAAATAAAATACTCTTTAACAATCTAAATACAAGTATTCAAGGTATGGGGAAAGTTATATTATAATCTTTTTGGAAAAAAAATCTCTAATAATTGAATATTTTCTGTAAATAGAAATTATACCTTTCTTCCCTTATCCAAAATTATCACTATGATCTTATTATTTACCTTTTGTTCCTATTCTTTTATAGCAAACTTTTCAATTATTTTTTTGACTAATTAATGTGAATAAATAAAATACTTTTTAACAATCTAAATACAAGTATTCAAGGTATGGGGAAAGTTATATTATAATCTTTTTGGAAAAAAAATCTCTAATAATTGAATATTTTCTGTAAATAGAAATTATACCTTTCTTCCCTTATCCAAAATTATCACTATGATCTTATTATTTACCTTTTGTTCCTATTCTTTTATAGCAAACTTTTCAATTATTTTTTTGACTAATTAATGTGAATAAATAAAATACTTTTTAACAATCTAAATACAAGTATTCAAGGTATGGGGAAAGTTATATTATAATCTTTTTGGAAAAAAAATCTCTAATAATTGAATATTTTCTGTAAATAGAAATTATACCTTTCTTCCCTTATCCAAAATTATCACTATGATCTTATTATTTACCTTTTGTTCCTATTCTTTTATTGCAAACTTTTCAATTATTTTTTTGACTAATTAATGTGAATAAATAAAATACTTTTTAACAATCTAAATACAAGTATTCGAGGTATCTTTTCGTGAGCAAATTAAGAGGAGAAGAAAAGAGATGTTAAATATTTATTGATAAATAAAAAAATGTGTTCTTTTTCTAAACTAGAATAAGAAATAAGGGGAAAGTTATACTTGTTTTTTTTTAAAAAAAAATCTCTAGGAAGAGAATATTTTTAGATTTTATTTTTAGCGTTATATATAAAGTTGTGAAAAATATTTACCTAATATAATTTTATGTATTATTTAATTACTATAATTGGTAAAATATGTTTTGGGTCCCTGTAAAATATGCAAAATATTAAATTTGTCCCCCAAAAATTTTTCGTGTTAATTTGGTCCTTCTAAAATTGAAACCTATTTTTGTAGGTCCCTATAAATACCAATAGCTTAATTTTTCTTTTTTTAATTTTCTAAATTTACAATAACAAAACATGAAAGTTTGATAAATATAAAATTTATAATTCATTTTTACGTGTAAATTCGTAACCATGTTAGATTACCATTTATCGAAGACCTACAAAAATAGGTTTTGAATTTTATAGAGACCTAATTAATTCAAAAAAATTTTGAAGGGTGAAATTAATATTTTGCATATTTTACAGGGACCAAAAACATATTTTACCCTATTATAATTGTTTTATTAATATCGATTTGACCATAGTTCAACAATTCAACTTTCAATGAGTGTCTTCGCCGATTCAATAACTGGTTAGTTTATAAAAAGATTAATATATTGCTTTGACAAGAATTACATTATCAAAAGAATTGTGATTTTTATTATTATGAAATATATATATATATATATATATATATATATATATATATATTATGAATGTAGTCTATAATGAAATATGTTATAAAATACTTGAATAAATATAATATTTAATATATTTAGTTTTTAACTATAACCTTGTTAAAAAATTGACCATTAATATTATTAATCTTAATTATTAAATATAATACTTATATTACTTTCGTGGGGCACATGAAATTCCAAGTAGTATTTATTGTGAATGCGGTATAACAACGGAACCAACATTTGCCTGCTTCCAAACTCAATAATTCTCAACCCACATTCTACCACTTCCCCCCACACCACACACGTTCTTTTTTTTACCTCTCTCTACAGTTTGTTTATCTCACATGGACCAACTCCTTCGCGTGCAAAACACCGTCCTCTTGGGTCTCATCCCTCTGTTCGTCTCTGCCACCATAAGGCTCTAGCAGAGGTTCACCATCTCCTTCCCCTACGATAATTTACCTAATATAATTTTATATATTATTTAATAATTCTTATTTTTTTATTAATAACGATTTGACCATAGTTCAACTATTCAACTTTGAATGAGTGGCTTGACCGATTCAATAACCGGTTAGGTTATAAAAAGATGAATACATTGCTTTGAAATGAATTACATTATCAAAAGAATTGTGATTTTTATTACTACGAAAAATGAAAAATATATATTATATTATAAATGTAGTCTATAATGGTATACTGAATAAATTACTTCAATAAATATAATATTTTATATATTTATTTTTTAACTATAACCTTATTAAAAAAATTTGACCACTAATATTATTAATATTAAAAATTAAATGTAATGTGTATTCATATTTGATGTTTTTTCACTTCCCTTTGGTATTATTAAGTATTTTATATTAAGCTATTGATTAAAAGCTAGCTACATCAACCTTTTATATTTTTTGTTAACTATTAATTTCAATAAATAAATTATCGCCTAACAATCTATAAACAAAAGGTTGATGTATCTTTTCATAAAGAGATTAGGAGCAAAAGGAAAGAGTTGTTAAAGTTTTATTTATAAAAAAATAATTTCTTTTCTACAAGTGAATGAGAAATAAGGGAACTGTTATATAATAATTTTCTTGGAAAAAATCTTAAATAATTGAATATTTTCTATAAATGAAAATTATACCTTCCTTCCCTTATCCAAAATTATAACTATAGGATATTATTGTTTACCTTTTGCTCGTATTCTTTTATAGCAAACTTTTCAATTATTTTTTTGACTAATTAATGTGAAGAAATAAATTATTTTTTTAACAATCTAAAAACAAGTATTCGAGGTATGTTAAATATTTATTTATATTTTGTTTTTAGTGTTATAAAGTTGTGAAATTATATTTACCTAATATAATTTTATATATTATTTAATAATTCTTATTTTTTATTAATAATGATTTGACCATAGTTCAACTATTGAACTTTGAATGAGTGTCTTGACCGATTCAATAACCAGTTATGTTATAAAAAGATGAGTACATTGCTTTGACAAGAATTACATTATCAAAAGTATTGTGATTTTAATTATTACGAAAAATGAAAAATATATATTATATTATAAATGTAGTGTATAATGAAATATTGAATAAATTACTTCAATAAATATAATATTTAATATATTTATTTTTAACTATAACCTTATTAAAAGAAATTGACCGTTAATATTATTAATCTTAAATATTTAATATAATACTTATATTACTTTCGTGAGGCATATCAAATTTCATGTAGTATTTTTAGTGAACGAGGTATACTAATGGAACCAACCTTTGCCTGCTTCCAAACTCAACAATTCTCAATCCACAGTCCCCCACTTCCCCCCACAACACGGACGTTCTTTTATTCCCCTTTCTCTAAAGTTTGTTTATCTCACATGGCCCAACTCCTTCGCGTGCAAAACACCGCCCTCTTGGATCTCATCCCTCTCTTCGTCTCTGCCACTGCAAGGCACTGGCAGAGCTTCACCATCTCCTTCCCCTACAATAATGGGTTTTATGGCAGGGTTGAATGACTGGAACATAGTGAACCGTAACCACCTTTGTAACACCCCGAAAATTACAACCCAGTAAATAGGTACGGGAGCGATTAAATTAGGAATTAATGAGAGTTAGTTGTTTGTTTTAAATAAGAAAAAAGGATGGAAAATAAAATAATATGAGAAATTCTTTATAATCGTCAAATAGGAAAAACTGATAAAATCAAAAGGGATAATATTTTCTGTAATGAAAATCTATGTGATTAATTTATTGAAACTAATTGCCTGTAAAAAAAAGGAAAAAAAATTCTTTGTGAGTAACTCTTTGTAATTAATTATCTAGAATTAATTCTCTGTAGTTACTTTTCTATACCACTTGTTTGTGATTAAAATTCCTTGTAACTAAATTGTCTGTGAGATTTCCTATGGTTGAATTGTCTGTATTATTTTATTTAATTAATAAGTTGTAGTGTGGTACATATTTAAATTTAAATTATATGGTTGTCTGTGGTTGATTTCTTGAGATGTCTGCCAGTAATTTAACTATCTGGGATTAATTACTAGTAGTTATTTAAAATATTTGTTGCTATGTATTAATTAATTAATTTGCTGCAAAATTGTTTTTAATTATTTTCAATTCTAATACCTTGCACGTCAAGTTACCTCTTATAAAGTTTGTTTGTAAATAATTTCTCTACCGATAAAATTTTATTTGAGCAACTAGTATATATTGTATCACACAAAGTTTTATAAAAATTGTAGATTTGATGATTTTAATCTTACTATACCTAAACTCCTAATTTTCCTAAGCCTACACCTCACCTACATGCAAACCACCTAAGCTTGACACCTAGCCTACCTTCCCACCAATCAAAATTCATGCAAAACCCCTCCCCCACTCACAAAAACTCATGGCTCCTTCTCTCACTTCTTTTTTTTCTTCCTCGCCAAGACAACTTCAGCACTAAGTTAGAAAGCTAGAGAAGGAAAACCAAAAACCTCTCTTCTCCTCTCTTGGCCATGGCACTCTCAAGGGAAGAAGGAGGTCTTGTTGCCATTGTTGGAAGCTTGGAAGCCTTGCATGCAAGCCATTGCTATTCATCATCCTCTCAACCCAAGCTTCTCTTCCTCTTCACCTCTTCTCCTTCTGGGCTGAACCAAAAACCAAAGGTAAGGGGGACTCTTTGTGAACTCACTTGTTTTCTGTTGAAATGTGGTTGAGGGTTAGGGGTCTCAACCAAAATATGCATGCATGCCCCTCTTGTTGATTGTGTTGTGTTTGATTGGTGGTTTGAACTTGAAAAATTGATGGAATGGGTTGGAAACCTTCTTGGCAGTGGTTGTGTGAGTTGCATGTACTGTCCTTGTGTTGTTTTTTATTCTTTAAATTGATTGGGAAGGCTCCTAAAACAAAGGAGACCATGCCCAAATTTTCTTAAAATAATTTGGTAAGGGTTGCATGTGAAAATCAAACCACAAATTAAGTGGCAGTGGCTGTTAGGTTCGTCTAGCCCGGGACAATCCCCACTGTTTTGTGATTTTTGGAAGATCTAACCGTTGGTTTTTCATGAAACTTGTTTCAAATAAAAATAGACACAAAGTACGACAACTTTTATTTTGACACTTTGACATCCTTTTCTTCCTGTACTCTGATGTAAAAAGATTTAAAGGCCAAATATGGATTTTGATGAAGTTAGTTTAATGAAACCTTCAACAACCTATACTGGTTACTAATTGAAGAATTATCATGTGTGTGTGATATATATACATATTGATATTATTTTTTTATGGGTTTTCACCATTATTTTTTTTTACATTATTTGACTAGGATTTTTATTCTGATTAGTTATACATAACTTTGTGATGTCTTATGTTGTAGCACTTTTGATGCTGAATAATGAAACATATACTATTGTTATTTGTGAGTTTGATAGAATCCTGCTTGAAAGGTTTTAAATTGTGGTTGAAATTGCAATTTTTTTCTAGATATTTGATGTCATGCGAAATTGTTGATAACATGCGGCCATAATTGTGATGGCTCCAAAAACCTTGAGTTGCGATCTGTGGCTAAAATCGTAGTGGTAAATCGTTATTTAAAAACTTGCCTCCTGATACTAGTGTAGATTTTAGAAGGATTTATCATTCAGCCAAAAATTTTGAATTATATTTATGAAATAGGAAGAGTTCCAACTCAAACCATCTAAAGTCTCCCAACAATTAAGCAAGCAAATTTGGAGAGTATAAAAATAAGTTTTAGTAAAATTCCACAAGACTTTCAGTTTGCTAAGGAAGTAATAATCTATATTCTACAAAACTCAGAGTCGAAGCTCCAAGTCCAGCTCTTGATCATCATTATCTTGATGATTATCAGCTTCAACATTCTGTGCCTCTTCCTGTCTCTGAATAACCACTCCCCCTTTGTGGCTGGTTCAGATAAATATTTCTAGTCCTCTTCTCCTCCATAAATCTGCTTCCAGAAGGTACCAACCCAGCTGGGAGTGGCCTTGGTCATTGCACTGCAAATGGACCCATAGGGTTTACCAAGCCTTGATACAGGTGAAAACATTGGTACTCATTCTTCGGCTCTTGTGGAAGAAAACAACACTACTCAAGTAAGTGCCCTAAATGTGTTGTGATATGTGCATTTCAAGCTTTGTTAAAATTTATGAAACATAATTAACTTTCCTCATTACCCAAAATTTGAAAAGCACATAAAAGAAAGTTACATCTTACAACTAGTTTACACCTACATGACACTTTCACTTAATATTATTGATCTATCTCCTCTAAAAAAAATGCATGTGTGTATGTATATATGGAGTTATTAAAATTTCAATCATTATTTTTTAAATAACCGACTTGCTTGGTCAATAGGAACCAGCAGGGACACACCATCTAAGCTTTAGGAAACTTTTCAATGGCGAAACTTCAACGCCATGCCTTGCTAGTGATGCACAATTTCAGACCATAGACAAGGGAAAGAAAGTGCATCAAACACTACCAATTGACTTAGCAGAAAAGCACAATGCTGAACATGGCTGTGCTAATATTAATGCTCCTGCTGTTGTACCTAGTTTTCACCATAAAAATGGTGAACTTGACAAAGGAGAAGGCAAGATGCCTGAGCATCACTATGCCAAAAAGTATGGCACTTTTTGATGGGGTTGATACTGCTCCTCATGGCATCTGCTAGCAGTTTTGGTGAAGTACGCCAAAAAGTGCCATACTTCACCAAAGCTGCTAGCAGATGCCATGAGGAGCAATATCAACCACATCAAAAAGTGCCATACTTTTTGGCGTAGTGATGCTCAGGCATCTTGCCTTTTATTTTGTCAAGTTCACCATTTTTATGGTGAAAACTAGGTACAGCAGCAGGAGCATTAATATTAGCACAACCATTTTAGCATTGTGCTTTTCTGCTAAGCCAATTGGTAGTGTTTGATGCACTTTTTTTCCCTTGTCTATGGTCTGAATTTGTGCATCATTAGCAAGGCATGGTGTTGAAGTTCCGCCATTGAAAAGTTGCCTAAAGCTCAGATGTTGTGCCCTGGCTCCTGCTGGTTCCTGTTGGCCATGCAAGTTGGTTAATTAAAAATTAATGATTGAAATTTTAATAACTCCATATATACATACACACATGCATTTTTTTTAGAGGAGATAGATCAATAATATTAAGTGAAAGTGTCATGTAGGTGTAAACTAGGTGTAATATGTATGTTTCTTTTATGTGCTTTTCAAATTTTGGGTTGCATAATGAGGAAAGTTAATGATGTTTCATAAATTTTTCTCGCTCATATATCAATACAATTGTAACAAAGCTTGAAATGCACATATCACAACACATTTAGGGCACTTACTTGAGTAGTGTTGTTTTCTTACACAAGAGCCGAAGAATGAGTACCAATGTTTTCACCTGTATCAAGGCTTGGTAAACCCTATGGGTCCATTTGCAGTGCAACGACCAAGGCCACTCCTAGCTGGGTTGGTGCTTTCTGGAAGCAAATTTATGGAGGAGAGGAGGTCGAGAAATATTTATCTGAACCAGCCACAAAGGGGAGTGGTTATTCAAAGATAGGAAGAGGCACAGAATGTTGAAGCTGATAATCATCATGATAATGATTTACCACTACAAGTTTAGCCACAAATCGTAACCTCAAGGTTTTTGGAGTCATCACAATTATGGCCGCATGTTGTCAACAATTTCACATGACATCAAATATCTAGATAAAATTGCAATCACAATCGTAATTTAAAACCTTCAAAGCAGGATTCTATCAAACTCACAAATAACAATAGTATATTTTTCATTATTCAGCATCAAAAGTGCTACAACATAAGACACACAAAGTTATGTATAACTAATTAGAACAAAAATCATAGTCAAATAATTTTAAAAAAAATCATGGTTAAATCCCATAAAAAAATAATATCAATTAGTATATTTATCTCTTTAGTTAATGGATTACTCGATTATAAATACCTTATCACACCTTATGTAATAGACACTTTGATATTGATTAGTGAAACATATTGATAGTGCTCACGCAATATTTGGAAAACAAACGTAGGTGTACCAACATGTCTCACCTCAACAACGACCTCGCCCTCTTGGTCTTACAATACTTTGCTGAGGAAAATTTGAAGGAAGCAGCATGCACGTAAGTGTCTCTCCCTTTCTGTAACCCAAACAAAAGGCTTCTTGCATAGTTTTTTAACGTTGCGAATAATGATTGTTCTTTTGCAATGTTGTTTTTCCTTCAATCTTTCATTATTCACAAGCTTGCGCGTGAAAGTGGGTTATACTTTGACTTGAAGCATTTTGAGGAAATGGTGCTTGAAGGCAAGTGGGATGAGGCAGAGAACTATCTTTCAGGGTTCACAAAGGTCATGGATAATGATTTCTCAATCAAAATATATATACTTTGAATTGAGGAAACAAAAATACTTTGAGGCTTTGGACGTGTAAGGTTTTAGTCTCAGCTATATCAAATGGTGTTCTTGTTTGTTCTTATCTAACATTGTTTATGTTTTTCATAGTAACGATCATCACAAGGCCTTAAATATCCTTTTAAAGAATTTGAAAGTCTTTACAAAGGGAAATGAAGTACTATTCAAAGACCTTAGTTACCTACTAATACTTGATAATATAAGGTAAAATTCAATTGCTCGTCTTTATTCAATTAGATATTGTTTAACATGGTTACCCTTTTGTTCTTATTTATTTATTTATTTATTTATTTATTTTCTAATTTGTTGGTCCTAAACAGGGAACTTAAACCAACATATCAAGATGCAAATTCTGCGAGGAAGAATTTGATGGTTGAACTTAAGGAAATTATAATTCAACATCCTCTTTTAGGTGGAAAGCTAAAATTTCCTGTCATTGAAAGTCACAGGCTACGCCATCTTCTCAATGAAATGTTTCACTCTATTTTCTTAATTTCATAATTCCAAGTTGATATGCTAGACATTCATTCATAGTTGCCTTGTCTTCACATTTTCATAGGCTAGTTGTTTATTCCTTTTACTATTATTCTTGATTTTTGGATATGCATTTTTGCTACACAGAAAACTTATTTACTGTTCCATTTGTTAGCTTAAAATGGGAGCGGCTTCAAAATCCTGGTCAAGAACCAGACCTTTTAATGGACAACAATAATTCCTAACCATCTACGTTTGCTCCAACAAATTCAAGTATAGGCTTTGATATGTTCGTTAGGCAATCAATTGGATGCTTGTCTATCATCGGTTGCTATAGCTCCCAATTTTTGAAAAAAACAATTTAATTTTTGAAATATTTTAATTGTCACCTAATTAACTATTTCATGGTAGCTTTGACCATATGATGTGGCCTTTTTTCTTTAGGAACAACTATGGAGTGGAACCCTTCAACCAATGGAAGGCCAAGTATGGATTTTGATGAGGTTAGTTTGATGAAACCTTTAACCTATACTGGTTACTAATTGAAGATTTTTCATTTGTGTGTGATATTGCATAATGAAAAATATACTATTGTTATTTGTGAGTTTGATAGAATCCTGCTTGGTTTAAATTTTGGTTGCGATTGCAGTTTTATCAAGATATTTGATGTCATGGGAAATTGTTGACAAGATGCAGCTGCAATTGTGATGAGTCCAAAAACCTTGAGGTTGTGATTTGTGGCTAAAAGCGTAGTTGCAGACCATTATTTAAAAACTTGCCTCCAGATACTATTTAGAAGGATTTATCGTTCAGCCACAAATTCTGAATTATATCTATGAAATATAGTGACTGTTCTTAGATGGTAATTTGAGCTAATAACTTGGTTGTTAGAGATATGTCTAATGTCATGAAAGATCCTGTCATCTTAGCCTTAATAGGTTTTAATAAATATAGTTTCAAGGAAACTTCATTATATATGCTATTTTTTATTGTTTGGAGTAGACTATGTTTTCTTGATTTTTTTTTTTTTGGAATCTTATAATATTACTCAGCTGAACTAACATCTCAACATTTGTTTTATAGAGAGGCTGCAATTTAGTTTTAGGCAATGCGAAACCTTATTCAATTGAAGAATCCCATAATAAATCAAAGAATATATTTGAGATTTACACACCATCTCAGTGCCAATTCTTGAAGCTCCCTATGTGTTCCGAAGTAAAAGAGGTATTTGATGATAAATATGCTAGCATATTACAAGTTACAACCATATCAACTACTCATACCAATATCGAAAAGGAAGTTGTAATCCACATAAGATTCTTTTGTGTGTATGTGTATGTGTGTGCACGTATGTGTGTCTTCAAACTATAAAATGAAATATTCAAAATAATTACTAACAGGACAATTAGATTAATACAATAAAGAAATGATCATTAATTAATTGTACATGAAGCAGATTGTAAGACTGACTTATAATAATGCGGGAAATTCCATTATGTCATTGGCATCAAATGGTATTCATCAAGTTTAGCGCTGGTCACTTAATGGCTTTAACTTGGATGGCAAGGTAATGTTGTATTCACTTTCTTTTGATATCATTTTATTTTCTTCTTTTTATTCCCCTCTCTTTTGGTGTGTTATTATTAACCATTAAGTTTAATTTTGGAGATTATTTTTTTCATAATAATGTAATTATTGCTTGTAGGCTACTACATAATTTTGCCCTAAATTGTGGCAACCAAAGGATGGCCCGCAATTTATGATCAATGACCTTTCAAATGTGAAATGTGGAAACCCGGTTTCATGTCTTGCTTTGGCAAATATGGATGGATATGTTATTTCAACATCAGGAGGGATGTTCTCCATGTTCAATGTGATGACATTTAAGGTAATCTTAAAAGCTAGATTTCTACTTTACTAAACAATTCAAATTCCATTACTATTAAAATGATTAATGTTGATATTTTCAATTATTTAAAGATATTGGAGTTCCTTTCTTCTAAACATTCATAAAAATTAATATTAGCCTTATAGAAATTAGCCATGTGATTTCATTGAAAACATTCTAGAACTTATAGATGTGTCAAAGAATTTATAGATATGTTTCCTGAAGAGGTTACTACCTTACCCCTAGAGAGAGAAGTAGGGTTCTCTATAGATTTGGTTCCTGGGGCAAGACCAATTTCTATAGCACCCTATAGAATGTCACCGTTAGAACTCAGTGAGCTTAAGAACCAAATAGAAGATTTAATATCCCAACAATTCATTAGGCCTAGTGTCTCTCCTTGGGGTGCTCTTGTTCTTTTAGTAAAGAAGAAAGATGGGAGCATGAGGTTATGTGTAGACTATAGGCAACTCAACCGAGTGACTATTAAGAATAAGTACCCTCTCCCTAGGATAGATGACCTTTTGGATCAACTTAGACGGGCTTCAGTTTTCTCTAAGATTGACCTTAGGTCGGGATACCACCAGATTAGAATCAAGCCAGAAGATATCCCCAAGACAACTTTTAGAACTAGCTAGATATGGGCACTATAAGTATTTGGTGATTCCATTTGGACTAACCAATGTTCCAGTGGTGTTCATGGATTACATGAATAGGATCTTCTGACCTTTCCTAGATAAATTTTTTGTTGTCTTCATTGATGACATTTTGGTGTATTCCCGCACCTTGGAGGAACATGAAGAACATCTTAGGACAGTTTTGCAAGTCCTTAGGGAGAAGAAACTTTTTGCAAAGCCAGAGAAGTGTGAGTTCTGGAAGAGAGAAGTAAACTTCTTGGGACATGTGATATCCCAAGGAGGGGTAGCTGTAGACCCTAGTAAAGTAGAAGCAGTGCTAGAGCGGGATCGACCCCAGACTATATATCAGATTAGGAGTTTCATAGGTCTAGCTGGGTACTATGGAAGATTCATTAAAGGTTTCTCCCAGTTAGAATTGCCCCTGAATAGGTTGATTAGAAAAGGGACAACCCTTTGTTTGGGATGAGAGGTGTGAGAAAAGTTTCCAGGAACTGAAGGAAAGATTAACTTCTACTCCAGTGTTAGTTATGCCCGACCCCTTAGGTGACTTTGAAGTGTATTGTGACGCTTCAAGTAAAGGAGTTGGTTGTGTGTTGATGCAGGAAAGGAAGGTGGTAGCCTATGCTTCTAGGCAATTGAAACCACATGAAGAGAATTACCCCACCCATGACCTTGAATTGGCGGTTGTGGTTTTTGCCCTTAAGATATGGAGACATCATTTATATGGTGTCAAGTTTGTGGTGTTTAGTAACCATAAGAGCATAAAATACTTGTTTGACCAAAAAGAGCTGAATATGAGACAAAGGAGATGGATGAAGTTCTTAAAGGACTATGACTTTGAGTTGAAGTACTACCCGGGCAAAGCCAATGTAGTGGCGGATGAAATCCTTGCACATATCTTCGATGATGGTGCATGAGATGTAATTGTTAGAGGAGTTTGGGAACCTCAACCTAGAGGTAACCCTTCATAACCATATCTTGAGTTTGAATAGGATAGAGATTTCCCGTGACTTAAAGGAACGGGTTAAAGAGACTCAAAAGGGGGACATGGAGTTTCAAGCTTAAAAGAACCACTTAGGGTTCCCTGAAGCAGAAGATGGGACCATTCTTTTCCAAGGAAGGGTTTGTATCCCTAAGGATGATAGTCTGAAGGATCAGATTTTGAGGGAGGCCCATAGGAGTGGATTCTCGGTACATCCTGGATCTACCAAGATGTATCAGAATCTAGAAAGGATGTTTTGGTGGTCGGGCATGAAAAAGGACATAGCTGAGTTTGTGGCTAAGTGCCTTGTTTCCCAACAAGTCAAGATTGAACACCAAAGGCCAACTGGCTTGTTGCAACCCTTAAATATTCCAGAGTGGAAGTGGGAGAGTGTTTCATGGACTTTGTCATGGGTCTACCTAGGACCCAAGTAGGGTATGATGCCATAAGGGTAATAGCGGATAGACTCACCAAGTCTGCTCACTTTTTACCCATCAAGGCCACTTTCTCATTAGAGAAGTTGGCCAAGTTATACATTCAGGAGATAGTGAGATTGCATGGGGTTCCAGTCAACATAGTTTCAGATAGGGACCCTAGATTTACATCTTAGGGCATGTGTCCTAGAAGAGAAGGACAGTTGGGATAGGTACCTACCTTTGATAGAGTTTTCATACAACAACAGTTTTTACTCTAGCATCGGTATGGCACCTTATGAGGCCTTGTATGGTAGAAAGTGTAGGACCTCTTTGTGTTGGTGTGAGGTAGGAGAGAGAGGCCTGGTTGGACCAGACATAGTTCAGGAAACCACCCAGAAAATTCAAATGATTAGGAAGAAGTTGCAAATGGCTCAAAGTAGACAAAAGAGTTATGCTAACAAAAGGAGAAAACCTCTAGAGTTTGAGGAAGGTGACCATGTGTTTTTAAAAGTATCCTTTACCACTGGCATTGGGAGAGCCATCAAAGCAAGAAAATTGAATCTTTGTTATGTTGGTCCTTTTCAAATTTTAGAAAGAATCGGGACTGTGGCCTATAGGATCGCTTTACCCCCTTCTTTGTCCAATCTTCATGATGTTTTCCACGTGTCTCAACTCAGAAAATATGTCCAAGATCCTTCTCATGTCATAGAAACAGAGTCAATTCAGTTAAGATCCGACCTCACTTTTAAATCAAAGCCTATTCGGGTTGTTAACGAGATTGTGAAAACACTAAGAAACAAGACTATTCCTTTTATCAAGGTTGTTTGGGAGGGACTTGTATTGGAGGAAACCACTTAGGAAAAAGAGGATTAGATGAGGTTGTTACACCCCCACCTTTTTGAGCAAGGTATGCTTTAGTTACAATTTTCGAGGACGAAAAATTGTTGATGGAGGGGAGTAATGTAACATCCCCACAAATAGTAATAATAATAAATATGATGATAATAAAATGTGATAATGTCTATTTAGATTTTTGTGGTATTGTAGTGCAATATGTGCATTAGAGTAACTTATAGAGTAAGGAACCATAAGACCCAATGCTAGCTATTTATATAAACCTAAATCCCTTCCCTCCTATACTTAACACACACAAAAATAGAAACTTAGAGAGAGAAAGAAGAGAAGAGAGAAGGAGGAGAAAAGAGAAGGAGTAAAGGAAGAGAAGAAGAATGAGGAAGCTAGGGAATCCACAACACCCACTCATCATCCTTAGTCCAGAGGTCCTTGGTGAGTGTTTTGCACCCTTCTCTATCCCTCCATCTGTGGCTTGGACAGAGATTGTAGGAGGGTTAGGTTTCTTTCCATGGAAAGGAACTCCAACCCCCAATCTTTGGATTTATTGCGAGAGATGCATAAATCATAGTTGTCTTACTTGTTTGACATGGGATTTATCATTTAAATAGCATTATTGTATCTTTTGTAAGGATTTGGGTTGTTGGGTAGCATTTTTGGCAAAGGGGTTATGTACAAACACGACCCCTATGATCTGCAGAGTCGTAAACTCTCGCTTAAGCGAGCTATGCTTGGTGCTTAAGCGAGGAGCCACCTAGAGTTAGAGATGCTCTCTGGAATTTTCACTTAAGCCTAGATTTTCTGGCACTTTAGCTTAAGGATTTGGCGCTTAAGCAAGGAGCCACCTGGAGTGGTGCTCTCAGGAATTTTCGCTTAAGCTTGGATTTTCTGGCGCTTATGCCTAGCACTCTAGCGCAAGGCTTGCTTAAGGGATATCCTCGCTTAAGCGACTGACCCCTGAACAATATGTTGAGTTCTATCTTTTTCAATTTATTTTCATTAATACACTTTTGTATGTTTACATGATCTATGAGGATAATGATATGTTTAATTAATGAAAGAAAGGATTCCTTGGGGATCAAAGAAGAGGTTAATGTCTTCATAAGAAAAGCATGCAAAAGTATAGTCACACCCTCTTCAGAAGGTAGGCGGGACCTCTTCTATCACTTCCTACCCTCCAAAGATATGGTGTAGCTCCTTAGACCGGAGGAGAATAATATGAGGTCAGCTCCTCGGACCGGAGGAGAATAATACGAGGTCAGCTCCTCAGACCGGAGGAGAATAATACTAGGTCAGCTCCTTGGGCCGAAGAAGGATAATACGAGGCCATAGTATGAAATGAAAGGGACGCCTTTCAATGTATTGAGCTCAATAGATGCCGTGGGACGGAAGAAGATAAAGTAAAGGTCATGTTATGTAAATAGAGATGAAAAAGTAACAGGTGATAGTAAC
This sequence comes from Pueraria montana var. lobata, assembly GCA_026413185.1. Taxonomy (NCBI): domain Eukaryota; kingdom Viridiplantae; phylum Streptophyta; class Magnoliopsida; order Fabales; family Fabaceae; genus Pueraria; species Pueraria montana. The sequence continues at coordinate 21,046,583 of CM048646.1, forward strand.
TTTATGAATAATGGAATGTTATTATGCATGTCTTTAACACTCACTGAGACCCTGTCTCATTAGTTTAGTGTTTATGTTCTAGATTAAATAGGTTTAAAGCATGAAGACAAGAGGCCTAGAAGATATTATGTTTATGTATCAATATCTTTATAGGCTAGTTTATGTTAAAAGAACTCTTTATGTACCCTTTTGGCATAGGATCCCATGTATAGGGGATTACCTTTTAAGTATATGACGTAATTATTTAAGAATGATGTAGACCCTTGAACAGTTATACTCTTGAGTAATATCATATATGTTTATATTATCTATGTTGATGACTAAAATGTACGTTAGATGGTAGTACCCGGTAGGGTGTTACCTTTAACAAAGGGATGGTCATGGTTTATCAAAGGCTCCAAGAGTTTTAAAGCTTGATAGCCATTTATCTTTCAAGTAATAGATTATGTGGTGAGATTCCAGATATTATGGGAGACTTAACAGGCCTTGTTTTGCTCAACCTGTCAAACAACATGCTTGGTGGCAGCATTCCTTCTTCCTTAGGGAAGCTTTCAAACCTTCAAGCGTTGGACCTTTCTCTCAATAGTTTATCAGGGAAGATTCCCCCACAATTGGAAGAATTAACCTTTCTTTCGTACTTTAATGCATCCTTTAACAGCCTCTCAGGTCCTATACCACAAAATAAACAGTTTGCTACATTTGAGGGTGGTTCATTTGAGGGTAATCAAGGACTCCGTGGGAATCAATTATTGAAGAAATGTGAGGATGATGCAGGGTTACCATTTGCTCCACCTTCAACCTCTGATGATGATCATGACTTAGAATTTTTCATTGAATTTGGCTGGAAAGGGGTTCTGATAGGGTATGGGGGTGGACTTTTTGCAGGAGTGGGACTGGGAAGCACTTTCAGTCATGAGATATTTGCATGGCTTAAATGAGTTTGTTGAGTTGGAAACAATAAAGTTGTCTTGAAGGGCTCTCTTTCCCTTGTATTTGTGTTTTTCATTGTTGTACTTTTCTTTTCAGTTAGAGTAAATTATACTTGTACTGATTGCCCTGAAGTTTTTTTAGATTGCGTATAATCTCTATTTTTTTAATGTTTACAACAACATTCTTTGTTGGAAAATACGATATAATAGTTTTCAAATAATTAAGAATGTTAATGTAGAGATAGAAAAACAGGAGTATCATATGCAATTTGAAAAAACCTCAAAGATTGTCAATATAATTTAATCATTCAATTATTATTTACTCAGTTAGCTTTTATAATTGCATTTAGCTAGCAAGAGTGTGTTTAGTGCTTTATGCAGTTTAGCTATTGTCTTTTTTTTTCCCTGTTTGCTTCACTGACTACATTGTGCCAATATTATATTACAAAGTTTACAAACATAAAAGCTACTTCATGGCTTAACCAGAACAAGTATACATGCACGAACCAAAATTAGATAGCAAACTAAATTGTAGCATATTGGTTTGCTTGCAATTGTTGAAATACAATTACAAATCACCGAAAACATAGCTCACGGCAATGTTCTGCAATTGATTGGGTGTGTAAGACAGAACCTCGCTCTTCTATCTGTCAAGTGATTTGTGTTTAGTAGGAATTACTATTAAGTTAGAACTTTGCTTGAACACTATGTCTGAATGGTTTTATTTGCAACTGATTTAGTTTTTGGTCTACAAGACATGACTTGACATTTGGTTGTTCATGTGTAATGCTATACTGATTTCTTTGTGGTTATCCAGTGCAAGGCTCTGAATCATTGTGAATAAATTCAAGAAGTATATATGAGGTATCATCACTTTAACGTGCATAGTTATCATCTATTCATCCTCTTTTTTTAAAAAAAAATAAAAAAAAACTTAAATATGTTTTAGTTCATGATAAATTATCGAATTTTGCGTTTGGTCCCTATTAATTTTTATTTTTATTTTTGATCCTATTAAAAAAAGGTTTAAATACCTTTTCAGTCCTTGCAATTTAGCGTTTTTTTTTTGTTCTTGCAAATTTTTTTTTGGTTTTAGTCCTTGCAAATTATGTTTGTTTTGTTTTTCGTCCTTAAAGCGATTTAGATAACATTTTTTTTACATTTCAATGCATTTTTTTCACTGTTCAAAGTGTTATCTAAACTACTGTAAGGACAAAAAACAAAATAAACAAAATTTGCAAGGACTAAAACTGTATTTAAGCAAAAAAAAAATTATTTTTAGTCCATGATGTCTTAGTTTAGTGATTACGTGTCCCTTAAAAATTTCAAAACATGATTTGTGATGATTTTAAAACCGCCATTATTCATTTTAAATTTTATATTACAATTTCAGGAGATTTTAAAACCAACTGAATCAATTAAAAAAAAAACAGAACAAAACAAGAACAGATCTAAGGTCATCTAAGATCAGACAACACACAAATTACAACAAGAAAACATGAAATGGTAGAATCAGCCATATCCAGAAAACTTCTAAGGTCATCTATTTTACACTGTGCATAACCCTTGTCTATCCATGGTATTTGGTTTCGAATTGGAGGGTCCTTGCATTTGATCATATGGGAGGCTCGGGTTCATTATTGCTGAAGGTACATGGTCTTCTATCCCTCTAATTGGAAATAGTCGTTGTTATTTATTGGTGCAGGGGTATCGATTTTAGATTCATGGATGGGTATAATATAGGATGCTTTCCGGGGTGGATTTTTCATTTTGATGTATACATGAAATGTTAAAGAGGGTAGATGGGTTTTGTATACAAGAAGGGATGGGATTCAATTTTTTACATGAACAAGCTTTGTAAATGGCTGATAAAAAAAATTATATCTAATTCTTGCATTTTTTTAAATTTTTTTTCCTATAATTTGTGGCGGTTTTTAACTGCTAGAAATCAGGATTTTAAATTTATATTAAAAAATTACATTCTGGTAGTCAAAAGCCGCCACAAATTATGAATTCAATATTCCATGTCTAGTGCACACTAATACATATATGGATAAGGACTAAAAAATGCATTTTACGATTTTGGAGGACTGAAAAAAACAACTTATAATTTGAGGGACTAAAACAAGAATACCCTTATATTTGGAGGACTGAAAAAAACAACTTATAATTTGAGGGACTAAAACAAGAATACCCTTATATTTGGAGGACTAAAAATATATTTAAGCCGAATAATAATCACTGTTATTGTGTAAATCCTAGTTAGTTTGTTTGTTAAAACTGTTACTAGTCAGTTGAGTTAGTTAGCCAACTAACTGATCTATATAAAGTGTAACCTACTCTGTCATCAAATGGAATAATTGTTTTTTGTGTCAAATCATCTTAATAACCTTTGATGAATCAGCCCAGCTTTGCTTGATGGAGTGATCTACTGATAATTCCTTATGTGAATATCCTTATTTCAGTCTAGGGTAGTAGATACCCTTCACCTTGTGGTTCTGGGAGTGACAATGACCATACAACCTGTTGGAGTTCAAGTGTGAAGGTGAAGTCACCTACATTGAAAAGAAATGGTGGGAGCAACACATTAGTGAGGAAGACCCACAAACTTGATGCCTTAAGGTTTTGGGTCAACGTGTGGTGTAAAGTTCACTTGTGTGGTTGACTCGTGGCCCTTTGGTGAAAATCTCCCCGGTGCTTACCCCCCTCACTTACCTTATTGAATCTATGAACCACGTTATCTTCTAAAGCTTAGCATTTGGATTCTAATACATCCTTAGCCTTATGGTACATGCCTCTCGTACTTACCATGACATTTAGTGTTGCCCACACGTCCAAATCAGGAAAGCTCAGCTTTGCTTCGAGGAGTCCATTGACAATTCTAGTCGTGTATGTCCTCATTTCAACTGTGGGTAGTAGCACATTCCCCTCTGGTGACCATGGAACCTTATTACCCTTGTTTAAGGCAACAATTCTGGTTTTCATAATATCTAGAGAATATTTGCCTCATTATTTCTCGCTGCTGAGGATCCTCCTCACTTCCCTGATAGATAGAGAATTCTCCTATATCCATAAGTTCCTTTAGTCAATCCTTGTGGTACAAGTTTTGAGGCTCATCATCAGCTTCCTTATTATCTGCTTTATTGATTGTATCTAACATCCACCTCAAGAGGGAGTTTTTTGTCTTCTAAATCTGAGCCTTTGGATTCCAATGCATCCTTAGCCTAAGTTGATATCTCCTTTAGACCTCCCATAAGAATATGCATTTGCTCTATTGCAAAATCTTTATCTGTAAAGTCCTCTCTTTCTTTGTAGTCCATCGTTTCCATCAACATCCTGTCAAAAATTAAGTCTAGAGCAAGTTTGTCTATCATATTTATTCGTTCCTGCTTAAGATCTTTCACAAGAACCTCTGTCGGTGACCACAACACATTCAAATACATGGGGTTGGGACACATGAATTGTACATCTTCTATCTTGTTTCCTTCTTCGTACACAAAAACTCCCCCACTCATTCTCTCTCTTCTCTCCTCTCTCTCCAGCAACAATGAAGATTGTTGTCTGCGGCGGCTTCGAACCAGGACAAAGAATTTTCATGGCTTTTTAGTTGTTGCCTGCAGATTAAAAGTTTTAGAGCTTGATTCTTTGAAGTTGCTACCAGCACCATGTGACTTTTTATTTGTTTTAGTCTGAACCATTAAATTATTTTAAATTCATTCTTGTTGGAGAAAAAATCTTGCATGTACACAAAATCAAATGCACGAATGCTGTAAACATGTCAAACGCAAAGTATGTGCAAAAAGCAATCAGAAGCCCATGATGGTAACTGAACCTCACTGGAGAGAGAGAGGTAAAAACTATGTTTGGAGTTGGGAAGACGTAAAAAGAAGATGAATGGCGTGAGTAAAGAGAGAAGAGAGAGAATGAGTGGGAGAGAGAAAAATGAATTTTTAAAAATAAATAAATACTAAATTACCACACTATCCTTAAATAAATTAACTATCACAAAAGAAGTAATTGGGTTTTTGGTCTAAATATTTTGGTGTCGGATGCTAACCTACTCCAACTAAAAAACAGGTGAAAGTAGGTTAGCAATCCCCTATGTGTGTGTGTATATATATATATATATATATATATATATATATATGTGTGTGTGTGTGTGTGTGTGTGTGTGTGTGTGTGTGTGTGTGTATGACAAAAAATCATTGACTTTTTTCTTTATGAAGAATGAAGAAAGAGCTATTTGAATTGTTATACCTTGACTACATTATAAGAATTTTTTTTACTGCAAGAATTAATTTATTATAGCTAAAATTAATTTATCCACCAATTCAAATATTATACCTTCTTAGTTAACAATAAATGTGTTAGAATCTAAGACTTTGGACGATGTCCAACCCCTCAAACTTTGGTTTTGATGATAACAAATAAAGTTAAATTTTGAAGTATCTAATGATCTATAATTGAGTATTATAGGTTCTACGCCGTCCAGTGCCTAAATGGTATTGTATTTCTTAAACTCAAATATTATATTTCTATGTGTACAGTACGTCCAATGAGCAACTGGAAATTTTTTTAGGTATAAAATTTAGCGTCCAATACACTGTTATAAAACAAGTGTCCAATGCATTGTGAAAACCAGTGTGTAAACATTGCGTCCATTCAAGGAAGCGTCCAACGCCTATATAACTTACATCATCTCTTTCTAGCAAACAGTTATATAATGCGTCCATGATTGAGTAGAAGTACACTTATGCTTTTCGATAATGATTCTCTGAAATGTTCTATTATTCCCTCTCTTTTCTAATGTGACATTTCATTTGAATATTCGAAAAGTGTACCACAGGGGACAGAAAAGCTTCTCTCTGCAGAAACCGTACAAGTAGTGGAGGCACTGCATGTACTGTTGTCTCCTCTATCTCTCCACTCTAAGCTGACACGTAGCAATAGTCATATGATTGTGAGAGAACGGTTATTGGCAAAGGCACAGATCCCACAATGGATATCTTCACCAAGCTTCCTATAAATTGAGGAACAAGCTCACGTTTTCAAGAACGAAGCATTCAAGTTTTCCAAAGAGCTGTAACTATGCCAAAATGGATTGGACGACCTACACTTGTGCAAAAAGAGCAATCTACTTAGCTTTTCTAAGTTATTATGTGTAATTGAGTTTTATTGTAATATCCTCTCTGTGAGAGCTATTTATTTAACTTGTACTCAAACAGTTTCTGTTTGGAAAGCCAGGAGTGGCTTAGTGACAAAGAATACTTGGGTGTTCTTTAATCTCAGGCGAAGATTAAAGGTGTGCCAGAAGTGACCTAGAGAATACTTGTAGCCAGGAGTGGCAGGTATATAATACTTGTTTGTAATCAGAATTTGATTAGTGGAACCCTTCAAAGTTTTTGAAGGAGAACTAGATGTAGCTTAGGTTGAGTGAACCAGTATAAACCAAGTGTTTTTACTATATCGCTTTCAAGCTTATTTGCTATTCTCTTAAGTTATTTCTTCACACTTTGCCCACAAGTTTCTTTATATCTTATTTACAAAAATCTTTTCTTTGCGCCTGGACGATTAACAAGAAATCGCAGTTTCACTAAACTATTTTTTTAACTATTGGACGATACCTGTGATCTTTTGTTTTACAAGTCCCTTGTGAAACTTAAGATATTTTATCTCCATCTTTACAAAAAGTTTTTAAAGAATATATAACTAACACACTATTCAACCCCCCTTTTAGTGTGAATCTCTACATTTCAGTTGGCATCAGAGCTCGGCCTCTCGGGTTGAGTACTTGGCAGTACATAGGAAACCAGATCCTAAGAAAGATGGAAAATGAGAGACAAGCTGTGAACAGACCACCACTCTTCAAGGGTGTCAAATATGATTGTTGGAAGCAAAGAATGATAGCATTCTTTGAGTCCTGTCATATTGATATGTGGGACGTTGTGGAGATGGGCGACTACATTCCAGTTGATGAGAGTCTCAACGAGATCCCAAAGGCTAGATGGATGGAGGAGCAGAAACAAAGATTTCTTCTCAACTCCAGAGCCAGAAATATCATCTTGTGTGCACTATCTGAACAAGAATACAACAAAGTGCACAGTTTCAAAAGCGCAAAACAAATGTGGGACACTCTTGCGTTAACGTATGAGTGTTCCACCCAGGTAAAACGTAACAAACTTAGTCTTCTTACTTGTCAATATGAATTGTTTAGTATGGAAGGAAACGAGGACATACAAAGTATGTTTGGACGGTTTCACACCATACTAAATGAACTTAGAGGACATGGTAAAGATTACAATAACTATGAACATATTGACAAAATTCTGAGGAGTTTGCCTAGGCAATGGAGATCACAGGTTACAACCTTGAGAGCAACCAAAGGACTGGATGACATGTCCTTAGAAGAGCTTATGGGAATCCTTAAGGTGCATGAGCTGGAACTGCAACAAGGTGGTGATGGCAAGAAAAGCAAGTCTTTGGCACTCAGCATCCAAAAGCCAAAGAAAGCATCATTATCCAAAGCCATGCAAGCTGAAGCATCATCAGACAAACAATCTGAAGATGATGACTCAGACGAGGGTGATGAGCTATCCTTCATATCCAAGAGAATCCACTCTATGTGGAAGAAGAAAGGTGGATCCAGATGGAGAAACCTGAACAAGAAAGGTCTTAAAGAAAAGAAGGAGAAGAGTCCATTCGTATGCACGAATGCAAAAAGCCCAGACACTTTAAATTAGAATGCCCAGACCTTGACAAGAGCAAGGACAAGAAGAAGAAAATCTTCAACAAAAAGAAGGGTAAAAGGTTCTGATGTCCACATGGGAAGATCTGGACGATGACTCATCATCGGACGATGAAGAGGAAGAGGAAGCACACATATGCCTGATGGCAGACACTACATCAAATTCTTTAGAACCAGAAGAGGAAGATGAGACACCTGCCTAAGTGGGGAGCGTCCAGTGCCTTTCAAACTAACAAGAAAGGACCCAAGTCAATCTGGGTACTTAAGGATAAAATTGTTCCTGTTGCAGACATGCTTAATAGCAGGAAAGAAACTCCAGTCATGGTACCTAGACAGTGGGTGCTCGCATCACATGACAGGAGAAAGGTGTATGTTCCAAAGCCTCCAACCCAAGACTGGTGGGACAGTCACTTTCGAAGGGAATCAGAAAGAGATGATAGCTGGCGTGGGTAAGATTGGTATACCACCCTATCCCTGTATTGATAATGTTCTTTATGTTAAAGGTCTCAAGCACAACTTAGCATAAGTTAATTATGTGATAGTGGATATGATGTTGCCTTTAACAAAGGTGAATGTATAGTCAAGAACTCTGATGAATCCCTTCTCTTTACTGCAAAGAGGCAAGGTAATCTGTACAAGATTAAACTTGGGGAACTATCAAGTCAAAATGTTTCATGCTTAGTTTCAGTTAAAGAAAATCATTGGCTATGGCATAAAAGTCCTGGGCATGCCAGCTTGAGATTAATCTCAAAGCTTAATAGGCACAACCTCGTGAGAGGATTACCAAGTATGTCATATAAAGATGATCTTCTTTGTGAAGCTTGTCAGAAAGGGAAACAAGTGAAAATTCTTTTCAAAGTAAAAACATTGTTTCCACTTCTAGACCTCTTGAGCTGTTGCATATTGACCTGTTTGGACCCACAAGAACAGCCTCAGTAGGTTGTAAGAGGTACGGATTAGTTGTAGTGGACGACTATACTAGATGGACATGGGTCATGTTCCTATCTCACAAAGATGAGTCTTTTAAGTCCTTCTATAACTTCTGCAAAAGAATTCAAAATGAAAAAAGGAGTATGCATTACTTCGATCCAAAGTGATCATGGGGGAGAATTTGAAAACGAAAGTTTTCAAAGGTTCTGTGAAGAAAATGGTATCCTTCACAACTTCTCAACACCCAAAACACCACAACAGAATGGTGTTGTTGAGAGGAAGAACAGGTCACTCCAAGAGATGGCCAGAACCATGTTGAATGATAATTCAACCCCTAAACACTTTTGGGCTGAAGCAGTGAATACTGCCTGTTATTTATAGAACAGAATCTATACCAGGCCAATCTTAAAAAATACTCCATATGAATTGCGGAAAGGGAGAAGACCCAACATATCCTACTTCCATCCATTTGGATGTAAATGCTTCATTCTGAACACTAAGGATAACTTGGGAAAATTTGATTCTAAGTGTGATGAAGGAATATTGCTTAGATATTCTGAAACTTCAAAGGCATATAGAGTTTATAATTCTAGAACCTTAGTTATTGAAGAAGCTATCCATGTGAAGTTCAATGACACTAAGCCTGATAAGAAATTATTAGAGCTAGATGAATCATTTGTAGAACTCAGGCTGGATGATGCAAGGAAATCATCAGACACGTCCAACAGTGATGTCACGATTGAAGAGTCCAATGTTCCCCTGGACGGTCCAATAGAAGAACAAAGGGAACCAACTGGACGCAACTGGCAAATGAAGAAGCAACATCCAGAAGATCAAATCATTGGTGATCCAAAGGATAGAGTCAGAACCAGATCTTCACTTCAACAACAAGGTCACACAGCATTCATATCACAGATAGAACCTAAGACTGTGGATGATGCTCTGGAAGATGAAAGCTGGGTCAAAGCAATGCAAGATGAACTTGACCAGTTTCAAAAGAACGATGTCTGGAAACTTGTAGAACTCGCTAATAACAAAGATGCTGTAGGAGCTAAGTGGGTGTTCAGAAACAAATTGGACGAAACATGTAATGTTGTAGGAAAAAAGCTAGATTGGTAGCCAAAGGTTACTCACAACAAGAAGGTATAGATTATACTGAAACTTATGAACCTGTTGCACGTCTAGAAGTAATTCACATTTTACTATCATTTGCAGCTCATAGCAATATGAAGCTATGTCAAATGGACGTAAAAAGTGCATTCCTCAATGGATTGATAAAAGAAGAAGTCTATGTGGAGCAACCCCCAGGGTTTGAGAGTGATGCTTTTCCTAATCATGTTTTCAAACTTAACAATGCATTATATGGACTAAAACAAGCACCGAGAGCTTGGTATGAATAACTCAGCTCATTTCTTTTTGAAAATGGCTTCTCAAGAGGAAAAGTAGACACTACACTATTTCGCAAAGATTACTCTTCTAATTTCATTATTGCTCAAGTATATGTTGATGATATCATATTTGGTGTTGCTAACGAATCTCTTTGTGAGGAATTTGCTAAGTTAATGCAGACAGATTTTGAGATGAGCATGATGGGAGAACTAAAATTCTTCCTTGCATTGCAAATCAAGTAAACTGATAAAGGCATATACATACATCAGACCAAGTATGTTAAGGAGCTTCTCAAGAAGTTCAAAATGGACGATGCAAAGCCAATGAAAACTCCTATGCATCCAACAACAGTACTTGGACTGGACAATGGTTCAAAGAAGGTGGACAACACCCTATACAGAGGAATGATAGGATCACTCCTATACCTCACAGCGTCCAGACCTGACATCATGTTCAGCGTATGCTTATGTGACAGATTCCAATCTGACCCAAGGGAAGTTCACTTAACTGCTGTTAAAAGAATCTTTCAATATCTTGTTGGAACAACTAATCTTGGTCTATATTTCAAAAGGCAGAAGGATTTTAGATTAGTTGGATACTGTGATGCTGACTATGCTGGAGACAGAATTGAAAGAAAAAGCACTATTGGAGGATGTCACTTCATTGGTGGAAACTTAGTCTCCTGGATATGCAAGAAGCAAGGAATAATTGTACTATCCACCGCTGAAGCAGAGTATATTTCAGCTGCAAAGTGCTGCTCTCAAATCCTATGGATCAAGCATCAACTTGAGAACTACAGCATATATGAGAGTAACATTCCTATCTTCTGTGATAGCAAAGCTGCAATTGATCTTTCTAAAAACCCAATATTGCATTCAAGGGCAAAACATATAGAAATTAAACATCACTTTATAAGAGATCATGTTCAGAAGGGTACTGTGGAATTACATTTTGTAACCACAGATAATTAGCTAGCTGATATATTTACAAAACCCCTTACTGAAGACAAGCTAGTCCTTCTGAGGAATAGACTTGGCATGGATCTTGTAAAAGAATGATTAAAATCCATATGTGGCGTCCAATGTTACAAACAACGTCCAATGGACATGTCGTCCAAAGGTCACTTTGTCATACATGTGCACTGCATATGTCACACTTAAGTCCAATGACTGGATGATATTTTTATGGTTTTTTATTTAACACTGTTTTAATAGCCAAAACGGTTTCATTTTGTGTAATTGCGAATTAATGCCCTATGATGAGTCACCTAGTTGTTAATAACCATACACAATTACCCATATTCTCAGCACGCCTCATCATGGCGGGCCTTAAGGCATAACCTCTATTTCAAATATTCACAAAGCCCAAAAACAGTTTTGTGTTCTCCAAACAGAGCCTATACTTAAGCTGTCAAATTCACTCAGAAAAATATTTTACCAAATTTCCCTTCTCCGAAATTATCTTCCACCTTCAGCATTCTCTTTCTCTCTCTCTCAGAAAAACTAAACACTCTCTGCAAAACCTAAAAATCAAACCTTTATCATCATAACGAACCCTGCTAACTCAAGCAACTCCGAACTTGATGTTCATACCTACCCCTGAAACCACTATAGTGTCTCAAGGTGCTGCCATTGTCCACGTTGAGCCCTTCTTTGACATTGGACAACTAGAAAAGTTAGGTCTAAATCTCGATGAAAGTCTTCTAAAATGCGGAATCAGAGGATACTTGAACGAAAACCAGAAGATATTTCCAGAATGATCAGAATGTTCTGGAGGAATGCAAGATTCCAGAACTCAAGGGAACTTGTGTCCACTATGCTTGGACGAGAAGTGACTTTGTCTACTGAATCTATAGCCAAAGTCACTGGCTGTATCAGGGAACAAAATCAGTACAAGTCAGAGTGGGCCAAGCAATATGGAAACTACGTTGGGAAGGTACTTTGCAAGAACAAGTCTACAGACTCATCCAAGATTGAGTACAAGAATCTATGTGAAGAAGCAAAGATACGGCAGCAAGTGTGCAACAAGAGCATTTTGCACAAAGCTGGGTCTAAGGACTCAGTCATGGACTTACACAAGTTCGTGATATTTCATCTAATGGAAGGTATCTGATTCAACCTACCTCACACCATTTACATCAATATTCTGCGAATGATGAAAACTATTGGTGGAAATGATGACATCTTGTATGCCGCACTGCTAAATAAGATCCTTTAGGATCAGAAAGTATACCAATGTTTCTTTGATGAGTTGGACGAAGATGATCATGAAAACATTGTGAAGAAAGGAGGAATAGTTGCAACATAGCAGATATTTGGTGAATCAAACATCAAGCAAATGAAGATAAAGCTTATAGCAAAGGTCCTAAAGGACTTGGATGACGAAAGTATAAATAAGAAAATGATCTTCTTGGTCTTGGGAGAAAGATCAAACGGTTGATGAAGGAACAAGAAAGCAGGAAAGTAATAAGACACATCTCGCAACAGCATGAAGAAGATGCAGAAAAAGAGAAAAGGACCAAGAAAAGGCATACTGATCCTTCTCTGTCCAGTCCACCTGCTGAGAAGCATCCAAGGACTGCTCCATCCAAACCAAAACAGGATAAGCAGCGTCCAAAGACTACTTCAGTGAAGCCTGTTCTAGAAAAACCCCGAGTTCGTAAGCTGAAAATGCTTGACAACTATGATGACGAGGATCAAATGCCCATTGGGCAAATTAAAAGGAAAGCTGATGAAGTGGAGGTTGGACAGCAGAAGAAATAGTAGGTATATGCTACATACAAAACTGATGCTCCAGTCTTTCCCACAAGAGTACCAAGACGAGTAAAAACTCAGGCAGCAAGGCTGAGGAAAGTTCCGATTAATCTCCCCACCACTCAAGACACTGAGAGCGAATCGACAAGTGCTCCACAACCTGCTCCAACGGTTGCTTCAACAGTCACACCAGCACAACGTCCAACTCTCAAATTAAACTTATTAAAATTTGTGCGTCCAAGGGATGCTTGGAGAGATGCATGGCCTCAATGGACGATTCCACCAAAGGGAAAGATGAAAGAAGAAGAAGACAAGGAAAGGTTTCCTATTGCATTCCTTACAAGGAATGAATAGAACTATTGTAAGAAAAGTGATGTTATTTAGAGATCTCAACAGGAACCACTAGAGAGGAGTCTAACTCCAGTATCTGCACCTGAATGGACGAGGTATGACTATGTTCATCCTCAATCTACTGAATTTGCTTCATTATCAAAAGGAACCATTGTCAGCAATCCTCCACCAACTTGGATGAGAGAATCTTATCCAAACTTGGTTCGGATGGAACGCCCCTATACATGTCCAACTAGTACTCAACAAAGGGTGCGTCCAGCTGAAGATGTACCTCCTGAGCCATAGGTTGAAATTGCATCAAGTTTTGCTAATGCTATGGCTGAACAAAAGGGCAAGACTCAAAGGAAGAGGAAGCCAGCAACAAAGAAGTCATCTCCCAGCAATCTTGATGAACTGGCTGCTGAACTGCAATTAGCCATTAAAGAAAGTATGGACCCATCCAAGACAAAACAGCATCTAGAAGTGCAATGGGTCAAAGATGTTCGCATTTGGACTCCCATCACAAAGTTTCTACCTCTACCACCTGGAACTCTGATGCTTAACTTTCAGCCCAGAGATTATGATGAACTTGGCAAACTGCTCCAACAAATGTACATAGCATACCAAGCTGTTGCCTATCCACCCAACCTCCACATCAGACGCTCCACTGATATCAAGTTTGTACCTGATAAGGTATGTCCTAGACTACCTTTATATGATGCTGGAAGGAAGAAAGGATTCAAGTACTACGGCTCTGAGATGCCTAGTCTTTATGAAAAGGTTCAACTCTTGAATTCCTCACATAGCTGGAAACATCTCTTTGATAAAGCTGGAAATCTAACCAGGTCCCTTAGCACCTTTGATTCCATGACTTTCTGGCGTCAAATCATATGGAGAGACACGCAGACTGCTTCACCATCTGGATACACCCAAGAAGATTTCATTCATCCTCCAGAAGGTATTGAAGTCCTACGTCCGGTCAACACACATCACTTCACTGACACCGTCGCCTGCTTTCTAAAAGACAATGATGATTACATTGATCTATTGAAGAACTTACCAGTCATCAGAAGCACCAAGGTCTATGATCTTAGAAGTCTTGATCGTGCTGCATTTACAAATGAGATTCAAAAGCTTCATGAATTACAAAAGGCTGAAGAAACAAAAGCCCTACAAGAGCAAGCTGTAAGAGAATGGGCTGAACAAGTTCGCTTGGAACAAGAACGGGCACACCAAACTCAACAAGCTCGTCTAGTGCAACTTGAAAATGAGCAAGCTGAAATTGCTGCCAAAGAAAAAGCTAAGCAGGTTCCCAAACCAACTATCTCACAAGTAGAATTGGATGAAGCCTCTACAAAAGTCACTAATATGCTCATTCATTTGGACTTACAGTCTGAGGTACAAGTGGACGTGGAACACTTTGTCACCTCTCATGAGGAACGAACAGTCCAATCTGACGCGTCCAAAGATGAAGCTATGCAACATATGGCTGAGACTGAAGCGCCACAACCAATGGAGTCCACTGTTGAAAAGCCTACTCCAGAGGTTGCTACAAGCCAACCAATTATTTATGCGTCCAATGAAGCACACTCTGGAACCAGACAAATGATTCCTACAGGGTTTTCAAGTCCAAGGGCTATTATTCCCTTGCACTTTGTAGAACCTCAAGGAGTCTCTGAGGACAGAGTGAACGAGATTGTTCAACAGGCTCTAAGACAACAACAACTAGAAATCGAAGCTACTCTTCATGCCTTCCAGGAAAGACAACAAGCAGATGCCGCACAACACCGATTGATGTTGCAGAATGCTATTACTGATCAGTTCATGACCCTCTCACAGAGCTTGGTCACTCAAATTCAATCCACTGCTGCTAACCTCATTGGCACTATTATTCATCAGGTTCCTCCTATTCAACCCTTACCTCAACAACAACCACCTGTTAACCACCCTGCACCACCTCCTCAAGCACCACCTGAACAACCACCACAAGATCCACCTCAACAGCCCTAGGTGACCATGATGGTCAAATCACTTTTCCATCTTTCAAACCTATTTTTTTGTTGATGACAAAGGGGGAGAAACTGGAATTTTGATGTCACAGAGTATTTTTTGTTGTTACACTACTCTGTGAAACCTCTTTGGTTGTTCATTGAATACATATGAGGTGTTTTTTTTATCATAAGTTCCGTATCCATATCTATGATTTGCTTTTCACTCTGATATCTATTGTTTCTTATACATTCTTATCATGCAGTGTTATCTGATATATATTGCTTTATTAAATACATGAGAAATGTTGAACTCAGGGGGAGTACTTCATTTCATACTTTTTCACCCTGTCAACATACACTGGCATAAAATAATCATTCAATCATCTGCTCCGATACTCTTTAATATGATTATGTATTTGCACACATCAAAATTTAGTATTATTTGTCATCATAAAAAAGGGGGAGATTCTTAGAATCTAAGACTTTGGACGATGTCCAACCCCTCAAACTTCGGTTTTGATGATAACAAATAAAGTTAAATTTTGAAGTATCTAATGATCTATAATTGAGTATTATAGGTTCTACGCCGTCCAATGCCTAAATGGTATTGTATTTCTTAAACTCAAATATTATAGTTTTATATGTACAGTACGTCCAATGAGCAACTGGAAATTTTTTTTAGGTATAAAATTTAGCGTCCAATACACTGTTATAAAACAAGCGTCCAATGCATTGTGAAAACCAGTGTGTAAACACTACGTCCATTCAAGGAAGCGTCCAATGCCTATATAACTTACATCATCTCTTTCTAGCAAACAGTTATATAATGCGTTCATTATTGAGTAGAAGTACACTTATGTTTTTCGATAATGATTCTCTGAAATGTTCTATTATTCCCTCTCTTTTCTAATGTGACATTTCATTTGAATATTCGAAAAGTGTACCACAGGGGACAGAAAAGCTTCTCTCTGCAGAAACCGTACAAGTAGTGGAGGCACTGCATGTACTGTTGTCTCCTCCATCTCTCCACCCCAAGCTGACACGTAGCAACAGTCATATGATTGTGAGAGAACGGTTATTGGCAAAGGCATAGATCCCACAACGGATATCTTCACCAAGCTGCCTATAAATAGAGGAACAAGCTCACGTTTTCAAGAAAGAAGCATTCAAGTTTTTCAAAGAGCTGTAACTCTGCCAAAATCGATTGGATGACCTACACTTGTGAAAAAAGAGCAATCTACTTAGCTTTGCTAAGTTATTATGTGTGATTGAGTTTTATTGTAATATCCTCTCTATGAGAGCTGTTATTTAACTTGTACTCAAACAATTTTTGTTTGGAAAGCCAGAGTGGCTTAGTGACAAAGAATACTTGGGTGTTCTTTACTCTCAGGGGAAGATTAAAGGTGGGCCAGAAGTGGCCTATAGAATACTTGTAGCCAGGAGTGGCAGGGCATATAATACTTGTTTGTAATCAGAATTTGATTAGTGGAACCCTTCAAAGTTTTTGAAGGAGAACTATGATAGAGGACTAGAATGGTACATGAAGAGCTTAAAGTGGAGCCAAATCTTAGAATAGAAGTTTATGTAATTTGGGCCTAAATTGGGCTTTTGTTGAGCTTTTTATGTTTTTAATGATGTTTATTTTTAATTTGGGCCTTTTTAGTTGTTTGGGCTTTTAGTAATGGGCCTTGGTAAGCCTTTTAGGTTCATATTATAAATAGGCCAAATGTTAACTTTGTAATGAGTTTTGACTCTCATTTGGAATGAAGCTTTGATGCTTTTGTGAGAGGAAACTCTCTAGGTTCTTAGGAACTACCCTTGATTCTTATCTTTGAATTTCCATATTCAAAGTGGCGAATCCTCCTCAACTTATCAATTCCAAGTTGAGGAGGATTCGCCACTTTGAATTTGGAAATTCAAAGATAAGAATCAATGGTAGTTCCTAAGAACCTAGAGAGTTTCCTCTCACAAAAGCATCAAAGCTTCATTCCAAATGAGAGTCAAAACTGATTACAAAGTTAACATTTGGCCTATTTATAATATGAACCTAAAAGGCTTACCAAGGCCCATTACTAAAAGCCCAAACAACTAAAAAGGCCCAAATTAAAAAATAAACATCATTAAAAACATAAAAAGCTCAACAAAAGCCCAATTTAGGCCCAAATTACATAAACTTCTATTCTAAGATTTGGCTCCACTTTAAGCTCTTCATGTACCATTCTAGTCCTCTATCACGAATCCTCCTCAACTTATCAATCCCTAGGGATTGTGGCGTTGTTCTTCTCATTTCTTGTCTTTTCGTTTTAAATTTTCTTCACCTTTTGAGTTTCTGTAAGTTCCGTTGATGCTGAATTTGAGATCCGGAAAGGGGTTTTTATCAAACTAGACGTAGCTCAGGTTGAGTGAACTAGTATAAACCAAGTGTTTTTACTCTATCGCTTTCAAGCTTATTTGCTATTCTCTTAAGTTATTTCTTCACACTTTGTGCACAAGTTTCTTTATATCTTAGTTACGAAAATCTTTTATTTGCGCCTGGACGATTAACAAGAAAACGCAGTTTCACTAAACTATTTTTTTTAACTATTGGACGATACCTGTGATCTTTTGTTTTACAAGTCCCTTGTGAAACTTAAGTTATTTTATCTCCATCTTTGCAAAAAGTTTTTAAAGAATATAACTAACACACTATTCAACCCCCCCCCCCCCCCCCTTTCTAGTGTGAATCTCTACATTTCAAAATAAAATTATTTGTAAAATAAATTAAAAACAATTCAAAACAAAGTTATTGCCTAACATATATCTATAACGAGAAAAGAAAATTAAAAGCAAAAAAGTAATCCAATTTTTTTTAAAAAAAATTGTTGTCATGCTACCTAACATATATCTATAATGTATAGGAAATAAAAGAAACTATAATGTATATCTTAACATAAATAAAATAATTAATAAAACCAACTAAAAGCATTTCAAACTTAAAATAAAGACACGTTCTTTTTATCAATAACATTTTCAATAAAATTCTTGTGTTGAAAGTCTTTTTAGCAATGTGAAATCTAAGCGGCATGTCTTGGTAGCTAATGACAATATAAATATAACAAGTGTCACCATCCAATATTTGCGAAGCGGAGGCGTAGAACACACAAAAATTTGAAGAGCGGAGACATTGTTGAAGATGATAGTGACAACAAAATATATTTTAAATAAAGGTTATTTGAACCAAACCATTTCTGGCAATGAATCAACAATTCAAAATGTTTTTCTTGTATATTTTTGATAAATCAGTGTTTATATATATTGATATTGAAAGATATGTTTGGGAAGTAAGAAGTTCCCTTGACATCTCTTCATCCGCAAAGAATTGTGTATCGATGTGAAAAAAACAAAAATAAAAGACTCCTCTTTGAATAGGAAAAAGGATGGATCCACAAGGTCCCAAATGAATTGGCTTATTCAAAAAGAGAGATAATAATGCAAAGACTCCCTATTGTTATTATACTATATTCTTGCCTTATTTCTTTTTTTTTTCCTTAACAAAATGAAGGAAATATGCATTTCAACACATTCTCTTCCATATCTTTCATTTTTTCTCCTAAAAGAAGTATAAAGAAATATTGTAAAAATATTATTTGCCAAAAATAAAAGTATAAGATTTAGCTGAAGCAATGAAGTATTGATACCTGAAACCATAGCATGTCTGATGTCTCCCTAGTTAACTTTAAGCAATATCTTGCATCTACTTTCGGAATAGTAGATGGCAACTTTGCAATTTCCTCAAGATTGTAACATCGATGAACATCGAGAGTTCTCAAGTTAGTGCATTTAGGAATTTGTTGAAACTCTCTACAACGATTAACATCGAGACTTGTCAAGTGAACACATTCCTTAATGCATGTAGGGAGAGATACAAAATTGTTCTCTGATGCAATTAACTATTCTAATTTTGGAAAGCAGCAGAGAATTGCGAGAAGATCTGCATCTGACAAGCCACCATTTCCGAAATACAGTGTTCGTAATGTTGGATGAACATTGGTTACTGAAGGGCTTTCTACGAAACTTCTGAAGGATTCTCGAAGTTGAGAATATCCTCCAATTTTAAAGGCAACAACATTTGGCAACATGAATAAGCTACTTGGTAGATATTTAAGTTTCCTGCTACTTGGTATCTCTATATAAACAAGCCCAGTAAGTTTGTCTATGGATTCTGGCAGCTCCTTAATAGCAGTATTTATCATATAAATTTTCAATGACTTATTCATTTCTTTTATTATCTCTTGGAAGCGTTACAACCTTACACATAAATTAAGGTCAAGGACTTCTAGAGATGATAGAAACATCTTTGGCAGGAAATTTCTAAGTTTGGTACATCCTGAAGCGCTTAAGTGACTAAGACTTTTGAGAAATCCAACAGATTCATGAACTTCAATTAGATTTCTACAATGATCAAGTCTCAGTTCTCTTAGACTTTGAACTTCAGACATATCAGGCATTTTGGTGATAGATTGATTATATGAGAAATCCATGTTAGTCAGACATGAAAATTTCTGCCAAAAGAAAAGGTCAATAAAATTATTAAGTAACGTGTTTGAGTTATAATAATTTTTTCAATGTGAGAAACAATGGAAACTTTTGCTAAATGAAAAAATGAATCGTAAAAAATAGGAAAACATACTGCAGAAATTTCACCTTAAATGGCTCTTCTAATGTAAGATGGCTTCTACGCAGATTGAAAATAATGATTTTTTTTGGACTAAATTGTGATGGGAAAAACTTTGATGATACTCTTCCCAATCA
This sequence comes from Pueraria montana var. lobata, assembly GCA_026413185.1. Lineage (NCBI taxonomy): Eukaryota > Viridiplantae > Streptophyta > Magnoliopsida > Fabales > Fabaceae > Pueraria > Pueraria montana. Next base: position 21,066,441 of record CM048646.1, read on the forward strand.
AGCACCCGCAAATGATTTGGCAGATATTCAGGTTCAGATGAAAAAGATGTGTTTCGAACAATGAGAGTTCTAAGCTTTTTCATTTTCTCAAAGGCAGTACCCTTCCAATAAACTTCTTCTCGTTTGGGGGGATCAAGCATTATCCCTTGTATTTTATCACTTCCCTTTAAAATAAGTACAGGCAAATAAAATCAATTGCATATATTGTCATTAATTAGACCATAATGTATAAATTGAAAAACAAAAGTAGATGATTTCTTACAGAATCTTCAGTTAGTATTTCAATAATGTCTTCATAACACCATAGTCTGCTACGTTCTCCTGGATTTGGTGCCTCCTGCCTAACAATCTCTCTGCCCATATCTTGTATTAGATCATGCATCTTCAAGCAGCCATATTCAACAGTTAGGAGAGATTTACTAAGAAGTACATTAATGTTGGATGTTGTGCCAAATTCATCGAGTATCTTTTTAACGTATTTTATTCTCTCCCCTTTGAAGAAGCAAGCTATGTCGAGGAAGACCTGTTTGGCATTGTCACTCAATCTATCATAGCTTTTTTGAGCACATTTTGAATCCTTTCATTTGGAAGAGTCCTCTCGTATTCTTCCAATGCACATTGCCAAGCATATGGACATTCTTGGTGAAGAGTAGCCAAATCGGAGCCTATCACTTTTAAAGCCAATGGAAGACGCTTGGCATAATCTATAGCACGCAAAGACACATCTTTAAAGCTTGTTTTAGGATGCCTTTGTTTGAAGGCATTCCAACAAAAGAGCTCAAGGGAATGCTTCTCATCAAGCTCTTTCATCTCATAAATCTTTTTAACTTGATGAGCAATTAGCACATCTTTGTCCCTTGTTGTTATAATGATTATACTACCTGAACCAAACCAATCACATCCTCCTGCCAACTTTTCTAACCTGTCTTTGTCATCAACATCATCAAGAACCAAAAGAACTTTTCTCCAACGAAGCTTGCGCTTTATTTCATACATTCCTTTACTTGGACTGCCCAATTCAGTTTCCAACTCTTCTAACATCTCTGATAGAAGTGTCTTCTGTAGATCTTCAATGCCATTGATTTTGCTTGATTTCTCTCTAACATCAGCAAGAAAACTTGCAGCATCAAAGTCTTGCACAATCTTGTCATACAAAGCTTTGGCAAGTTCTGTTTTTCCTATTCCTCCAAGACCGTATATGCCCAACATGCATACAGTTTCATCACTAGGCTTCATGTCTAGAAGTGACTTCACCTCTTTTATGCGGGGACCAAGTCCAACAGGCTTCTGACCAATATGTAATGGTTTAGGCACTATATTTTTGTACACCTTCCCAACAACTTTATCAATCAAATTGATTTCATACCTGCAGGAGCTAGCACAAACACATTATTTGTTTGATAACAAGATTTATTTTATTATAGGAATAAGCACTAAAATAACCATTAAACAAATTATCAAACATGATATATACACTGAAAATTAACTTAAGACACAGGTGAATTTTGATTTGAAAACACACATTTAAGGTGGCTTAATTTGGTTGAAACATGAATTAAAAATTCAACTTCAGATTATCTAAAAAGGAAGAAATCAATCTATCCATCTATAAATATATAAAAGGTTGGGTCTATAAGATTTGGAATTATATTTTCTAAATAGAATTTTTTTAGAGGTAGATTTACAATGTTCAATTAAAATGAAAGAAATTGAAAGACTCTAATTCTGAAATAAGTCAAATTAAAAATTAAAAATATTAAAACAAACTAACAAGACAATTTTTAAATTAACATTAAAGAATAGGAATACAAGACAAGAAACAAAAGAAATTACATTAAATTAATGGTAGAGTTACATACTCTAGTCTCACAAAATTAGAAGTCATATTAGAAGACATGTTAAACATTGAAAGAGTTTCACTATTTATTATGAACTTTATTATGAACCTTCTACTCTTAGTGAAATTTGGATAAAATTAGATGTTGGAGTTCAAGTGTGAGTAATATATACAAGTCTCACATTGGATAAAGATGGAAATGTAGAATAATGTATAAGTGACAAAGATTCATAAACTTCTTAAGTTTTTAAGTTAAATATAGTGTCAAGTTTACTTGTATAGTTGATTTATAGCCTATTAATTCAAATATGTGTTTTTTCATTTAAGAAAATTAATATCTGTATTTTTAATTACTGGAAAATGATTTATATATAAACTGATAAAATTAATGAAACATCTTTCATTTAAGTATTCAACTAATATTACTTTAAAATTAGCCTATTCAAATAATACCATATTTCAATTTTATTTGAGATTTTTTATAATGATATAAATTAAATTATTATTCATTTCTATGATAGTATATAAGATTTATTAAATATATGCATAATTTATTTTTGAATAATTAAATTTTAATTATGACAAATGTATTTCTCTTTGTATGATATTTATATAATACTTTTTATTCTTAAAACTACATAATTAATTAATTAATTAATTATATTTTTATTAATTCAAGCATGTATTTAAGGAAGAACATTTTTTTAAAATATTTGGTTAAATTAATCTGTAAGTCCCTAAACTATTTGATAATTTTTAATTAGGTTCCTAAACTTTTTTTTTTCTTTCAATTTGGTCTATGAACTTATATATATGAAATATAATCACTATATTTATTTCAATACTGTAACACCCTCAATTTTATTATTTTACCATTTGTAAATATTTTTATATAAATATTATGAGAAATGATGTACTGTATTTTATACAAACTTTCTGTACCTATTTTCATAATAAAATTAATACAGTGCTATTCAGTAAAATTTTCTAAGTCTTTTAATACTTTTGTTTATACCTAAATTTCTTGTTGACCGGACAGTTGTGTCAGACAGCTGTCCAGGATAAGATTTTCAGTATAACATTTTGGATTAAACTGTACTCTAATAAATCAAGAATTTAATGTAGATTTAAAATATATACAGTTGAGAAATGAATTACTTGTTGACTGGACCGTTGTGTCTGACGGCTGTCCAGGATAAATTTTCAAGTGTAAATTTTTGGACTAATCTGTAACTTAATAAAAAGGTAATTGAATATAGATTAAAAATATATACAGTTAAAGAATTAAAATGATAATTCCGAATTGTTAGAATTTTCTGAAAGTTAGAACTTTGAGAAATTCTTACGATAAAATTCTAAGGTGGAAAATTAAGAGAAAATTCGTATGACATCTATAGAATTATCTAATAATTGTAATATACTTAGAATAATTATTAAAAATGTTTAACCAAGAAAAAATTAAATTTAGAGTATTAACCAATCAAAGTGTGACAACTCAAATTTTCTAATGTCATTAAATTAAGCTAATTAGACTTGGATTAAGAGATAAGTAAGACACTACCCCAAGGTTTTTGATAGTGAGGAATCCAATGGTGGTGTTAGTTTCTTCAAATTCTAATTAGTTTGTAAGATAATTAAAAAGCTCTCTAAGATTCTAGAATAATTTACTTTTTCTACAATTTTGACCAAGTAACAAAAGCATTTAGCAACTAACGTAAGGCACTTGCCTTGTCCGTCCAAGTGGCTGCCAATCTCATCAAATGGACTGCCTTGGAGACCATGCAGCTGGACGTGAATGTTGAATTAAATTTGGTGGAGAAGAAATCTCTTTAAATATTGATAATTAATAAAACAAAAGAAAAAGCTTTAAACACTAACTCTCCAAGCTCCAAAACCGTGAGCTTGGTACAGCTGCAGCCCCTCCATTTCTTCTTCATCCTTTCTTCCAATTCCAAGAATTAAACCAACCAAAACCTCTCAAATTTCAATATACCTTTGGCCAAAGAGAAAGATTTAGGAGGAAAATCCCAAAAATTTCAAGAAACCAAGGGAGAAAGGGAGAAAAGAAATTCAAGAGTTCTCCATCAAATTAAGGATCTAAGGTAAGGATCTTGGCATTTAATTTCAATTTAAACCAATTGGAGTTAATAGAAACATGTTCTTAGGTCTAATTTCAAGATTTGATCAAGATTCAATAAAAGATGAAATTGATTTAGGGCTTTTAGATGATTGATGTTAGAAGCTTGAAATTGTTGTTTGAATCCATGTTTGATTGAATTCATGGTGTGTTGTGATGGATTGGAATTAATTGATTGGCTTGTTCTTGATTGGAAATTGAAATTTGTTCTTGATTGAGATTTCTTGATTTGGTTGATTATTGATTGGAAAGTTGCTTGGTTGTTTTGGAAATGTTGTTGGAAATGTGAAGGAGGCCATACGGCCATGATGAGAATGATAGGGATATCATGTGGAATTTTTCAAATGACCAAGGGTAAAATAGTCATTTCACATGTAGGGACACATTGGGAATTTCAGAAAAAGTTTAAGGGCATTTTCGGCAATAATTAAAAAGTATAAGGGTAATTAGGTAATTTCACATTTAGAGGATACAATTGGAATTGTATAAAAAGATTGAGGCTAATTAGGTAATTTCACATTTAGAGGATACAATTGGAATTTTATAAAAAGATTGAGGTTAATTAGGTAATTTCACATTTAAAGGACACAATTGGAATTTATAAAAAGATTGAGGGTAATTAGGTAATTTCATAGATTCTAGAAGAATTAGGGACACATTCGGAAATTTATAAAAAGATCAAGGGTAAAATGGGAAATTTTAGAAAATAGTAAGGGTAATTTAGTAATTTCACCTTTGAGGGAAAAATTGGAAATTTATAAAAAGATAGGGGTATTTTACTAATTTTCCATATTAAAGACTTAATTGGTATTTTAGTAAAAGTTTAGTAATTTTCATAGTAAATACATAATTATTATTTTAGTAAAAGTTTAGTAATTTTACCTAGTAAAGGACTAGTTAGTAATTTATTAAGGTATTGATGTTATAATGTTAATTAGTGAATTTATAATTTTAATGTGATTGATTAATATTAATTATTTGTTTATTAGCATCATTATCATATTGCATAAGTCTGAGTTCTTGGAAAATACAAAGATTTCAAATGAGAAATGAGTTTTTAAATGAGAAATGATTTTGTTGACTAACCGGGACTGCGGTAGTCATGAAAAATGAGTATGTTTGGGGGAATTGATTTCCAGGACTGTGTTGACTGACCGGACTGCGGTAGTCATGTATTTGAAAAAAATGATTGAGATTATGAACAGAGAACTGTGTTGACTGACCGGAATGCGGTAGTCATGTATTTGAAAAGATGATTGAGAATATGAACAGAGAATATGATAGTCCTGAGAAATGGGTGAGCAGAGTAAGTTAGACAGGACTGTATAGTCTGTGATTATATAGTCTGTGGGGTGAAGGATATTGGCAATTCCACATGTGGCTGGAAACTGGACTGAGTTGCGGTCGTGGTGGCCTTCCGGGTATCCTGATCTTCTAATTCTGTCTAGTTTATTCGCGTTTAGTAGGGGCTGATAGCTGAATTGCAGTGCGTAATGGTAGGCCAGTTTCTTACTAAACACTCAAAGGGGAAGTCTCCATGGAGCAGGGTCAAAATGATTTTGAGTCAAAAAAATGAGTTTGAGTCAAAAAACTGCATTTGCATAAATCATACTGCATTTAATTATGTGTGTAACTAATTAATTTGTTATGATATGAATTTGTTTGAAATTGTTTTAATTGTATGAGAAATTAAATGCCTGATTCGGTAATGCTGTCCCCAGATTCTAGGGGAGTGTGAATTGCAGGTATTTTTGAAGATTAATTAGAAGTTAAAGATGCAGATATTTTCCAGAGCTATAGGAATGGGTGTTTTTGGCTTTAGATACTTTTGTATTAATTAGAAATAAATTGGTAGTAGTATTTTCTGTAAATTTTAATAATGTAAATTATAATAACAAACTTTAAATTTTAATGGAATGTATTTATTTTAATGGTAAATTTTTTTTTATGGATTTTAGATGGAAATTGATTAATTAGAAGGGGGGGGGGGGGTTACAAATACCATTTTTTTTAATTCAAAGTAAATGTAAACAATTTTTTTCTATAATTTTTTTAAATGAATAATACACTTCTCAAATAATTTACAGCAATATCTATGTATGTACATAGTTGTCTCAATGTGCAATCTTTGCAAAAAAGCTGTTGAATCCACTGACCACTTATTCTTGCACTGCAGTTATGCGTCTCAGTTATGGTCTTGGTTCCAATCTATTCTTAATCAGCAAATTAACACCAACTCTTTGCTTGATGTCTTATCAATTCTTAGGAAATCCTGGAGTTCCCAAATCAGAGACATAATAATAGCTGGTATAACTTATATTGTTTCTACCATTTGGTACTGTCGGAATCAAGCTAGGTTCCACAACAGGTCCATCAATCTTACAACAGCAACAAATTTGGTGTTGGCTCAAGTTCGCTTGGCAGGAGAGATTAGCAAAGGAACCATGTTCTCTGATATCAATGAATTTAAAATCTTGAAAAGTTTTAAATTAGATGTGCGTCCTGGGAAGGCCCCTGTTGTCATCCAAGTTGATTGGCATCCGCCTAAGTGTAGTTGGGTTAAATGCAACACTGATGGGGCTGCAAACGGTGCGCCTGGAGCTGCTGCTTGTGGGGGTATATTCAGAGATAGCAGTGCTGCTATTATGGGCTGTTTCTCTGTCAACCTTGGTATCAGCTTTGCTCTTAATGCTGAAATAATTGGCGCTAAGACAGCAATTGAACTTGCCAACCAGAAAGGTTGGCTTAATTTTTGGTTAGAATGTTCTCTGCTTGTTATAAAGGCTTTCAAATCTCCTAGTCTAGTTCCTTGGAGAGTTAGAAATAGGTGGTTAAACTGTATAGACATCACTAGTAGGATGAACTTTAGATACTCCCATATATACCGTGAAGGCAACTTTTGTGCAGATAGACTGGCTTCTCATGGTCTTAGGATACAGGGTTTTTTTTGGTGGGATCTTCTCCCGAGTTTTATCCGGGTAGATTTCTTTCGAAATAGATTGGGTCTTCCGAACTTCAGGTTCAAATGATTGCTCTCATGGGTTTGGTGGATGCCCCCCATGTTTACATACTCAGTGAGTGAACGGTAACATGCTGGCCCAGGAAGTTACTTGGTTCAGTCAAAGCTGACCTCCAAGCTTGCACTTTCTGGGAGCCTTTGCCAAACCTCCTTTCGTGTTCAATCATGTGTTTACCATAACTATTTCTCTGATGTCGTATATCTGACAGATTTACATGGTAAAAAATTGGGAAAACCAAGTTGTTTCTTGTCCCTGATGATCTTGGAACATTCTAGGATCTTAACAAGTTCATCAAGGCACCATGTGGAAGATGCATAGTTCTCAGAAAACACAATGATTAAAATATTTGATTCTTCAATGGCATTCGATAGAGCAGTTGAAAGACCTTCCCCTATCCTCATGTTCTCTTCATCAAGGAAAGTGTTTATATTCTTCCGGCACAACTCTCTACGAAGATGTCCTATAAATGTGAGCCTTGTATCTTCGCCTCTGAAACTGAGGAAAGCATCATAGGTGAAACTGAGGGACTCTTCCTCATGTTTTTCCATGGGAAAAGCAACTATGGAGAAATGTTTACCTAACAACAGTGGAGGTTACTGACTGGTACAAGAAGAGAAGGGAGATAATGAATTACTACGTCCAATTTAGTGTGTTGTGTTTAAATTAATACAATGCCTTATCAGTCACCCAATGAATGACGTTTCATGAAAAGGTCCTTTGTGATTTAAACTCTAATAAAAAAAATGTTGAACGGCGAAATATGCACTCCAAGCATTTAAACTCTGCTCAAGCGACTGATGTTTATTGATGTAATGTGATAGTGAGGTATATTTTTATTAAATGTTTGTCTAACAAAACTTTTCATTTTTTTTTTGGGTGCACTAGGAAAAAGAAAGGCAAAACATGTTTATAGTCCTTTTTGGTTCAAACATCAGATAGCTTCTATAGTTTTTATGCAAGTAAATCTAATAAGTTTTACATCTCGAATTAGTAAAAAAAGATTCAAAATTATATCCAAAAACTAAAAACAATCATTATTTGGGAGACTATTTTGACTCACTTAAAAGCATAAGGTTTTAAATTGAACTTTTTAAAAGGGACAAACTTAATATAATTGAAAACAGATTAAAATTGTATTTTAGTCATTATGTACTATGAAATTTTTTATTTATAAAGAAAAAAAATTATACGTTACTTGTAATAAAAAATTTCTCGAAGAAGAATATGCATGCCGGAGTGCGTTGAGAAAATAAACGTGATGGCCCAATGACGTAATTCAAGCAAGTGGGGTTTGGCACCATGTAGAGTTTTTTCTTGCCTTCTTGGTGAATTTTTGGCACCATCTAGCTAATACATATTTTACTACAGATTCATTTCGGTTATACACATGCATTTCCTTTTAATAATATTAACCTCTGGTTGGTGGTGTTAGTGGAAATTTTCTAAGTGCTGATTTGATTTTTAAGTGAGAATATTCAAAGACCTTCGGGTTTTAATTAAGAAGACTTTTTCAAATTGAGAATCATTCAAAGAAATTTAAAGACTCGCAAGATAAGATGGGTGATAGAGGACTAGAATGGTACATGAAGAGCTTAAAGTGGAGCCAAATCTTAGAATAGAAGTTTATGTAATTTGGGCCTAAATTGGGCTTTTGTTGAGCTTTTTATGTTTTTAATGATGTTTATTTTTAATTTGGGTCTTTTTAGTTGTTTGGACTTTTAGTAATGAGCCTTGGTAAGCCTTTTAGGTTCATATTATAAATAGGCCAAATGTTAACTTTGTAAGGAGTTTTGACTCTTATTTGGAATGAAGCTTTAGGCTTTTTGTGAGAGGAAACTCTCTAAGTTCTTAGGAACTACTCTTGGTTCTTATCTTTGAATTTTCATATTCAAAGTGGCGAATCTTCCTCGACTTATCAATCCTTAGGGATTGTGGCGTCGTTCTTTCCATCTCTTGACCTCAATCCGTTTTTCCTTTTTGTTCCCAAATTTTTATTCTTGAATTTTTATCATTTGAGATGCTGAATTTGTGATCCGTAGAGGGGTTTTTATCATTTGGTAATCAGAGCTAGATTTAGCATCATTTTCGAACTGTTCATCGGCGGCGCGCACTGTTCATCGCGGCATCGGCACTGTTCATCACAGGGTACTGTTCATCGGTTCTGTTGGTGGTACTGTTCATCGCGACCACTGTTCATTGCGCGGAACACTGTTCACCGCCCATGCACCGCGCGTACTGTTCATCGTTGCACTGTTCACCGCGCGCGATACTGTTCATCCCGATTGTGGCACTGTTCATATCGCGGTACTGTTCATGTTTCGGTACTGTTTATTGATTTGTGATTTTTATTGTTTTGATCCATATTTTTTTGGATTGTGTTGTGTTTAATTTGAGTCCAAATCTGCACATTGAAATTCTGAAATTTGAATTTGGAGAAGAACATTCATAGTGTTCATGTGTGTTCTTGAGAGTCTTTGACAAAACCCTTGTGTTTGATCTATAAAAATTTGAATTAAGTGAGTTTGGGTGTTTTTCGTAAATATTAAAAAGTTTGAGGACTTATTAGCAAAAGAAAAGGACTTAAAGATAAAAAAAGAAAATATTGGGGCAAAAGTGAAAATACAAAAAAGTTTAGGGGCCCAAGTGCAATTATGAAAAGTTTAGGGGCCAAAGTGTAAAAAAAAAGTAAAAAATAAAATAAAATTATACCATTAGAAATAAAAAAATCTGCCCTATAAGAAGTCCTTCTACACCATTGCTTAATTCTTTCTTTTTCATACACTTTTATGCCATTTTAGCTCTCTTGAATACACTAGTTCTTCACAAAGTTGAAAAAATTTGAGTTTCTTAGTTTTGTGTTGCTCTTATTCTTGTGTCTTCTAGTCTTGTCTTTCCTTGACATTCTATTTTGAGTTGTCCTTTCATTTCTTTTAGCTTTTATTGCTTGTCTTCTAAATTTCCTTGGTTTTTGTCTTAGAGTTTTCTTGTTTTGGACTCTTGAGTTGAGTTTGGATTTGTTACATCTTTCACTTTGAATACAAATTCTTGATTGTGATTGAGAGTGCTTCTTAAGGACTAAAGAGGAGTTTGAGTGGAAAAAGGCAAGTGTGCACATTATAGAAAAAGCCTTCAAAAGAGAGAAACACGAGTGGATTTGAGTGAAACACTTAGTGAGTGGTGATGTCCATATTTCTATTATTTGTGCTAATCATTTTTTTGTAGGTATGTATTGTTCTTCTTATCATAGAATTGATGGAGGTTATGGGGAAGATGAAGGAGAAAGGAGGCTTAGGAGACATGGAGGAGATAATGAGGGAGAAAATAAAATAAAGGATAATATGGAAGAGGAGAAACTTAAAATTCCTAGTTTTCAAGGGAAGAATGATCCGGAAGCATACATTGAGTGGGAGATGAAAGTTGACCAAGTCTTTTCATGCCATGACTATAGTGAGGAGAAAAAAATTAGGAAGGTTACCTTGAAGTTTGTAGGGAGTGCACTTGCATGGTGGAAGTATAAGGAGGATGGAAGAGAGAGGATAAGGATGCCTAAGATAGCAACTTGGCAAGAAATGAAGGATTTGATGAGGAAGACATTCTTACCACCTTCCTATGAGAGAGATGCTTATGATAAGCTACAAAGTCTCACACAAGGTAGCAAGAGTGTTGATGAATACTACAAAGAGATGAAAATGACTATGAGGAGAGCCAATGCACAAGAACCTAAAACCGCCATGGCAAGGTTCTTATGTGGGCTTAATAGAGACATTCAATACATAGTGAAGTTACAACACTATGAGAGCTTGGAGGATCTAGTGCACCAAGCCAACAAAGTGGAGAGACAACTTGAGAGGAAGCATTCCTACAAGAAGACCTATCACTATGACTCTTCTAGTGGTAAGGACAAGTCCAAGAAGGAGGGATCTTCCTCACTTAAGAAACAAGCTTCAAAGTCTCCAAGTGGTAAACATGTTCCTAACCCTAGCACTTCTTCTACTTCTAAGAGTGGTACAATTAAATGTTTTAAATGCTTGGGTAAAGGCCATATTGCATTGCATTGTCCAAACATGAAAACCAAGGTCTTGAAGGAAAATGAAGTTGTCACGAGTGAGTTATCTTATACTTGTTCATCTAATATCTCTAGTGATAATCATAGTGCATGTGGTACCAAACCTCTAGATAGAGAATTAATGATGTGTAAGAGGTTGTTGGGAATTCAATGTGAGGGTAGGGATGAAATTCAAAAGGAGAACATATTTCATACTAGATGCTTGGTTCTAGGGAATGTGTGTTCTTTGATTATTGATGGGGATAGTTGTATTAATGTGGCTAGCACTAGGTTGGTTAGCAAACTTAATTTTCAAACCACCCCACACCCTACACCTTATTGCTTGAAATTGCCATGTGAAGGTGAGTTGGTTGTAGACCAACAAGTGTTGTGTTGTGTGATGTAGCTCCCATAGAAACATGTCATATCTTGTTAGGTAAACCTTGGCAAATTGAAAGAAAAGTGAAGCACCATGGAAAAACCCACAAGATTTCTTTTACACATGAAGGACATAAGGTCAAACTTGCATCACTTTCACCTAAGGAAGCAAGTGAGGATCAAATTAAGTTGAGAAAGAAAATAGAACAAGAGAGAAAAGAGGTGAAAGAAAAAGAAATAAAAGAGAAAGAGATGAGAGCAAAAGAAAATGAGTTAAAAGAAAAAGAGATGAGAGAAAAGAAAATAATTGAAAAAGAGAGTGAAAAAGAGAGAGCAAAAGATAAAGAGGAATATGATTGTTCTTGTTTTCATTCTAATCCTTTCCTTGTTTGTGATGATTCTTTGCTCAAGGAATTTGAAGAGCTTCAAAAGGATGAATGCAAAACTTTGTTTGAAAGTGATGTCTCTCTTGTGAAAGAAATTGAAGAGGAGTCCTCAAAGGGGGAGTGCAAAACTCTAATTCCTTCTCCTAAATTGGATTGTGAATTTAATTCTTCTTGTAAATTTGATTGTGCACCTTACCATAATTCTTTTGTTTTGATGCCTAGAGAAGAATTGTACATCAAGGATCAATGGGCAAGACAATTTGGAGAAGAAGTGGAGACATATGAGGACCAATGCAACCATAGAGAGAAGAAAATTTTGACTTACACTATCTCTAAACCTTGTGATTTAATTGATGTGTACCATGTGTTAACCCAAAATGTTTGTGAATTGAATGTTGCTTTTGGTATGCATGATATTGTTTTAGGTGATGGTGCCAAGTTCTTGAAATTTGATATTAATGCACATCATTTGGACTTGTATGATCATGTTGAGTCTTCCTCTATGTGTGTTGTTGTTTATGGGAAAATTGAAAATGATGATTTCTATAGGCATAAAGAGCATAGGTTTAAAGATGCTGCATTTTGTGTGCCTAAATGTTCATTTCATGATTCATTAATTGGAGCAACTCATAGTGAGAGTTTAGTAAAGTATGGTACACTCAAGTGTCTTGATAGATGGATTGTGCATAAAATGGATAAATCTAAATTTTCCATTCTTGGTTTGAAAATGTCATTGCTTGCTCATAATTTTCATTGGATTGACTTGTCTTTGAAATTTGTGATTAAGCATTTCATTTTAGTGTTAATTGATGGTTTCTTTAGGCTTGTATTTGATCCGGGAGGATTGACATATAAGCACATAGATAATAAGAGATTTTCCTTCTTAAGGAATCCAAGTCTCAATAGAAATAGGATTTTCTTTTTTAATATTTTTCTCAAAACTAAAACATGTTGTTTTGTGTTGTTTTTATGATGTAGGTACCTTGGCTCTAAATTCGAGGTCGAATTTCCTTCAAGAAGGAGGGAATGATAGAGGACTAGAATGGTACATGAAGAGCTTAAAGTGGAGCCAAATCTTTAGAATAGAAGTTTATGTAATTTGGGCCTAAATTGGGCTTTTGTTGAGCTTTTTATGTTTTTAATGATGTTTATTTTTAATTTGGGCCTTTTTAGTTGTTTGGACTTTTAGTAATGAGCCTTGGTAAGCCTTTTAGGTTCATATTATAAATAGGCCAAATGTTAACTTTGTAAGGAGTTTTGACTCTTATTTGGAATGAAGCTTTAGGCTTTTTGTGAGAGGAAACTCTCTAAGTTCTTAGGAACTACTCTTGGTTCTTATCTTTGAATTTCCATATTCAAAGTGGCGAATCTTCCTCGACTTATCAATCCTTAGGGATTGTGGCGTCGTTCTTTCCATCTCTTGACCTCAATCCGCTTTTCCTTTTTGTTCCCAAATTTTTATTCTTGAATTTTTATCATTTGAGATGCTGAATTTGTGATCCGTAGAGGGGTTTTTATCAATGGGTTCATTTTCTCTCAAGTATTGAAAGTGTATAATAAAAGAGAGAAAAACACAAGTTTTTTGGGGACTCCACCATAGTGAGGTCCACAAAAAAACTTGTATCTTTCTCTCTCCTACTGGACACTTCTAGTAACATAAGAGAATCTAATTCTAGATAAGATAATCCAAGAGTAACAATTTAAGGGAAAGAAAGATTTAACAAAGTGTTAAGTCATTTTAATGGTTCGATGAAAGATCAAAATGAAAGAGAAGAAAGAAGAGGTCAATGTGACATGTAAAAAAGAGACAAATGTTATCATAATTTTGTGTTGAATGGTTTATTAAAAGATCTTTTAGTACATTGATGTACTGAATTTGTGTAACACCCTCTGAGTCATTACCATACATACATATATACACTGGCGGATTCACATTTAAGGGTATGGGGGCAATTACTCCCACAATATTTTTTTTTTTACATGAATATCTAATAAATTTTATTTTTGTCCCCATAAAAAATTAGTGTTGTATAAGACAATTGTTTTTTAAATGAAAGGAAAAAGTTACAAAAGAAAAAGAAAAGAATAAATTGGTATTAATTTTACTACTTTATCTTTCTAATTTTTTATAGTATTGACACGGAAAGAATCATACAACATTTTTAAAATATAAAAATGTGTACAGAATAATTATAATTTATAAAAGTATAGATATTTTGGATTTTTTTGTCATGACATTATGTATTTTGTAAAAGCTTGTAATATTTTTTCTATAAAAATATAATAAATTATTTTTTCCCCACTAAAGAAAATGATAGAGATCCAAAAAGCCAACCTAAAGACACTTTGTGTGACATTGGAGGTCCCATGACTAGGTCCAAGACAAAGAGGATGAAGCAAGCATTGCAAGGCCTAATAATGGAGATTAAGAAAAGTTCAGCTCAAAGTGGATTAGAGGCTACTCCAAAGTGGGTCACTTTTCTACAAGTTGATCAAGATTTGAGCCCAAAATGAAGACAGCATGAAAAGCCCAAATTCACAAGACAAGAAGATAGTGGGAAATTAATGCTCAGTGGAATGTAAAAGCTTAGTGGGGAATAAATGCTTAGTGGAAAGTTTAGTGGGACTTAATGAACCATTGTGATGGTTGGTGGGACTTCATGAACCATTGTGATGGTTGGTGGGATCTCATGAACCATTGTGATGGTTAGTGAACCATTGTGATGGTTAATGAACCATTATGATGGTTGGTGAACCATTGTGATTGGTAGTGGGAAATAAATGTTAATGGGTAATTAATGCCTAGTGGGATTGTTAGTGGAATTTTACTTCTTTTAAGGGCTGCCTAGCATAGCCTATAAATAGGAACCTCTTGTAAGCTTCCAAGGCAGAATTTTCAGATTAATCAAATTGAGTGTTTCTCCATTGTGAGAGCTTCCCCTTTGTTCTTGGGTTAAGAACTTTATAGTGTTGGTTCTACCGGCAGGTCGCGGTTAGGGTCACGCTTTCTTGATAACTTTGGTTCTACCGGCAGGTCGCGGTTAGGGTCAAGTTCCTCTTTCTATCCTTTACCTGTTTTCAAGACGATCCGTTTAAGTAGATTTGTGTCAGAAAATTTCTGAATCTGCCATTGCATACATATAATGTGGAATTAAAATAAAATCCCAATATATAGTAAAAGCATAAACATCTTAATTTTGGGTATCTAAGGTACCTTACAAATCTTTTTGTTTTTTGATTTGCTACTATTTTAGGTATTACACAAGAGATTATTAACTGTAATATAAAATGTTAAAGATCCTAAACAAAATTACCAAGTTATAAACATAAACATAAGCTTCATTTTCGTCTTTCTCCAAGCCTTCTTGATTTGAAAACATTTTAGAATAAACTAGTGTGACGATTGTCTTAGAGTGAGTACTTTAGAGACACAACATAACATACATCTCATACATTTATAAGCATGACATTTAAAACATGTAAGATTCTCATCCTTCATAAAGCATAACATCTCAAACATATAGGCCTACCTTCATCGTATCCCGTAATAATTACTTATCTTAACTTAGCATACCTTACACAAGACATTATCCTTTCTTTTTTATTTTTCGTCCCTCTTGGTAGATATGAGCTCAAAATCTTAAGGGGAATCCCCCATACTTTTGCTAGACATTCCTAGGGGATTCAAAAGGTTTACCCTTTCCTATCCAAGAATGCCATATACCACTCTTTGGGGATTCAAAGGAGACGAATATCCTTCTATGTCCAACAAGGCATTAAGTCTGATCTTTTGTCATCCTTTGGGATTAAGAGGGTTTATCACCCTTCTCTATCCAAAGGAGTCCTCTATACATCATACATAGTTGTCATCCTTTGGGGATTCAAAGGAGGTTTCTGTTGGAGTTAGCTCTAGTGGCGAATCCACTTTAGACTATATTTGTATTACGACTTTTATTAATATATTTTATATATGAGGCATTTCAGCTATTATGTTATATGTGGTATGATATAATAACGTCTTTAGAATAGGCTCACTATTCGATGATGTGAAATTCATTTAATAATAGAACATGATTCTTAAAGTGTTTGTAGGCGAAGTATCATTATTAACCAAGACGGCAATGATGAATTAAGACTATTGTGTGAGTAGCACGATGACCGTATCTCATAGGTCATGGATATGGGATATCAGGCTGGCAAACAGGTATAACTTTTAGGAGTAATATTTATACTAGACAGACCCATTATGAGAAAGCTTCATAATAGTTATGTAAGTGTCATAAACACTTTTCATGGCAATCATAAGGTAATAGTAGTCCTTCGACTTGAAGTCACTACGATTCCTACATGTAGGAGTTGTATGCTTTAATGCTATCACACGTCATATGTAATAGGGTGATTATAAAGGTAGTACTTGGGCCTGCAATGAATCATGTTGAGGAATGTGAGTGACGTAGATAGGATTTGTCACTCCTACATAACAGGAGTTATGTCTATAGGCCTCTCGATAAAGTGAGATGTGCAATATGCGTGGCCACGTGCAAATGGACTGATATGAGATACTGGGTCCATTTGTAATTAAACGTCTACTTGGGTATCAAGAAATAAATGATTGGACTTAACGAGGATGACACTTTTATGCCTCATGTTCAATCGAGACATTTGGACGAAGGGACAAAGGCTACACAGTGGAAATGGTTATCGTAAAGGTTGAAATCAGATCACCGATTATCTCATAGGCTGGGTGACAGTGATGCATTGCTAGATGCTAATCACTGTCTATAATATTATAAAGATAATGTTATGGCCAGTCTACTAAGAGCATATAGGATCACACGCATAGAGTAATTTATTCGAGTTGATGAATAAATTAAATGTGATTTAATTAATTAATCAACATACTTAATTAAATGAGATTTAATTAAATAAAGACATAATATAATAAGATAATTAATTATATATGATTTAATTAATTATCTAATCAAATAAGATTTGATAAGATAATATATGATTGGATTTGGTTAGATTATTCTCCTATATATATATGAGAGAGGTTGATTTGACATGCTACATGAAAAATTCACTATTGAGAGAGAGAAAGTAGTGTGTCACACCAAATTCCTATGCGTCTACCATCGGCTAGCACCGAGTAGAGGCACCGTAATTTCGACGCTTGGTGATCAAAGGAAACCTATTACTTGAAATCACGCTACAGAGGTAAATGTCTAAACCCTTAGAGATTCACGAGTAATGCGTGATCCATGGGAAAGGGTTGTTTCCACTCATGGTCTTAGCAAATTTTAAAATTATAGAACATGAAACCCCAACAGTTTCCACCCTTCCTTGTCCAAATAAGACCATTTCACATCACATATAGGGTCTCTTTGATTTGCTAAAAAGTAAGGGACAATATAATATAAAAATATTTAATACACGTTTGATTATAAAAATTATTGTGAGACAGAACAAAAGAAATATTACATGATAAAACAAAAAGATTATTATTAAATGTTTCGTAGTAAATGAAATTGATTGAGAATTTGCTTAATGCAGAAGACCATTAACATTGTGATAAACAAGTTAGTCAACAGCAATAAAAACCACTTTCTATGTATTCCAAACATGAGAATGGCAAGTCCATAACATGTTTCGGTTCAAGGGATTTGGAAATGAGGGTGTTAATAACAAAGTCCCGGTTAAAATACTCACTATCTATATCAAATCTACACACAAGGGATCACACCCCAAATTGCTATTTACACCCCATAAAATTCAAAAAATGGGTAAATAAAAAGGTTACCCCTATCTGTTCTTCTCCCCACCCCTTCCTCTTTTCCTCACCTTCCCCGCCCCACCCCATTCTCTCTTCTCACCTCCATTTTACTTCACCTTCTTCCTCCTTTTCTCTTCTCCCTCTTCATTTTCCTCTTCGTTCCTTCACCAGGTCTCGCCCTCTCGCCCCTTTTCTTCCTCTTCTCGATTTCATTTTTTTGTTTTATTTAAAGTTCAATGGAATCACGATTCCGTTGTGGTTTGTTACCACAATGAAATCACGTTTCTGTTATATTGCTTTTCAAACAATACAATGGAAACACGATTGCATCGATCTTTATAAAGGTATTGTTTGCTTGTCAGATTATCATTAATAAGTTTGTTTTGTGCTGCAGAAAAAACAATGATCCACATTCGTCCTAAAATATCAACAATGATCTTTATAAACTAGATTTTGATTGTATTTTGATGTGAGTTTAGATGCCATTTTCATACATTTTAAATATATTTTATTGGCAAAACTTATTGTTTGGTGTTAGTTGATGCAAGACAGGTACTAAAGAGGTATGATGGGGAAAAGATTTGAAAATTACACTTTTGGAGCAAAAATGCCACTATTTGGAAGGCCAAGAAAAAAGGTCAGAATTGAAGTAACGCAAGGACCATGGCCATCGTAAATTGACCATGGCCATGCAAGGACCACGGCCGTGGTCATTTTACCAAGGCCATGGTAAGTTTCATTGTTAGCCCATTTGAATTTTGAATTATTATAAATAGGCGCTGAGAAACCCTTTTATTTTTATCTTTTGTTCTATTTTCAAAACTAAGGGTTTTGAGTGAAAAAGAGGTCCTGTGAAAGACTCTGAGCTGCGGTAGGACGTAGAGAGCACCATTGGAGATCATCATTGTAAAGTTTCTTCCCTCTTGTAATCTTTATGTCTTCTTTTGAGTTTTCTGGCTTAATCATGAACATGAGTGGCTAGTTCCTCTTAGCCCAGATTGTGATGTAACTGTACCTTGGTACCCCGATTCTTCTCTTTTATTAAAATCCTTGATGTTATTCTGTTATTGTATCATTTCACCGCTTTTACTGATTTTTAGAACTAATAAGTCTAAACTTAAATTAATCTCTTGTCTATGATCAATTGCTTGCGATTAGTTGAACTATGAAGTGATTGAATTCATACAATTTGCATGATCAAACCTATTGTATGAACTTCTAGTAGATTAACCTTGTTAATCAACCTCTCCAAGATTCATCGTTTGCCCTAAATTAATTCACCTATGATCAATTAGGAATTAAATTAGGGGAAACAACATTATTAAGCTATGATCAATTGTTAATAGTGATTCTAAGAGGTCACTAGCAATGAACTTATTTAGGGATTTTATTGAGATTAGAATTGGGGGAAAAAGGGTAAATGTGAAATCACAATCCTAGGCTTCTCTATTATAACTGTTCTCACATCAATCTTTCTGCTCCAGTTCTCTTTCTTTTGAAAAGAATAATTGAACACCATTCCTCTCAATTTGGTTTTAAATTCTGGATTGTTTGATTATTTATGAAATTAATTATTTGGGAATGCGACTAGTCCTTTGGGTTCGATGTCCAGACTCTTAGAGTCCACTGTTACTACTGCTTAGGGTACACTTGCCCTTTGCGAACGCATTTTACGCATCAATGACTGGTGGATTTTGCCGCGGTGTCACTGATAGACTTTGTGACCATTTCCCCAAATTGATGGCTGGATGTTATCATTGTGTGTGCTTCCATCCCCCTCCATGCGAATAGTTTACCCAGCCTCCAACATGTTTCTTTGACCACTGTCATTATTGGTAAATAACGTGTACCCTTCAGCATTGAAGTAATGGACTCAGCAAGGTTTGTTGTCATGTGTCCCTACTGCTGCAGACCTTCATCAAATGCCTGAGCCCATTTTTGCTTTGGGAAGCCAGATGCAATCAAGCCATGTTGCAACCTTTGTATTATTTGTTAGCATTGGTACATATAAAAGGAAAAATATGTAATTGACATGAATGCATTACTTACCCATTTTGACAACTTGTTTTATTCATTTCAGCATTCTTACTTTCTCATTAAATTTTGTGCAATGTGTCGAATGCAATACACATGCACTATTTGTTGTCCCCACCCACCGTCCCACCCATTGTCCTTTCTATTGTAGGCACTCTTGATAAATTCATGTGTGTCTGAAATCAAACAGAGTCCACTTTGGGGTGTGTCGTGTGTTCTTAGATTTATAACAAAGAAGAACCAAGTGTCTGTTGTATCACCCTTGACAATGGCAAAGGCAATCGGAAAGATGTGATTGTTCCCATCTTGTGCCATGGCGATCAATAGAGTCCCTATGTATTTTACATATAATGGTGATCAATTGATGAATGGTTTGTAAGCCCAAAAATGTCGATGGAATACAAGGAATTAGATGACCATTTTCATTGGTTGCCTGCGTCTCAAAATTTATGATTGTTCTAGGAATAACATCTCCCATGGCTAGGAGGCATCTGGGTAACTATTTGTATGATTCCTCCTAATTGTCATACACTTGTTTGATTGCCTTTTGTTTTATCATCCATGCCTTTCTTTAGGTGGCTGTAGACTTTTTTTTTTTATTTCTTCAATCGGTATTGATACTAAAATTGTTAGATCTTCTCTATTATTGAATGACAAGATTGGTTCTGAATGGCAAGATTTATTTTTAATGTATTCCCTGGCACGTAATTAATAATAAACATTAACATTAACATTAATCAACACGATTAAATTTTTCATTAAACACATTACACAAATAAAAACATTAAAACACACAAAATAAATACATATTATTCGAACATAAAAAACTAAAAACACACAAATGCAAAACTAAAAAGACATAAATGCAATTACACTTCAAATCCTAGTGGCTGGGAGACAAATTCAAGTGATCCCATTCTTTGGAGTTAATACTTCTATACACAACATGATAATATGGATGACTTTAAGGAAAACCATTCTCTTTCTCCATCATCTCCCTCATAACTTGTGCATTTGCATCTTCCTCTTCATCCTCTATAGCCTCAAAATTAATTTGATGCAGGTTGTGGTTGTGGTTGTGGTTGGGTGAATGGTTATGCTCCAGTGTGTTGGACAGTAGCGAATAACTCATTTTCAATGGAAGGAAATCAAGAATAGTGGAAAATATTATGTGAAGGGACACAAAGTCCAAAGAGTATTTTCGAACAAAATCAGGAAGGATCCTACAAATTTCATAAAAAAATTGTATATTGCAAAATTAAGTAAAATTGAGAAGTTTTGAGGTGACCATGACATCAATGTATCACTCGTCTTTTAAATTAACTTAATATGTTTTTTTAAAAAAAAGTATAAAGTAAAAAAGTAAAATTAATCATTTTAAATAATGAAAAGAAATAATAAAATTTGAAAAGGAGATAAATAAAAGATTTTTTTGCTAAGAGAATTTATTGAAATTAATAAGATCTTTGGTGAGATTTTTGGGAAAAAAATGTTTTATTTTGACAAAACATTTATTTTATTTTTTATAAGTTTAAAAGAAAGGAATTTTTTAACTATTAATAGAATAATTCACATTGCTTAGACTTAAAGAAATATAAAAATGCAACCAACATGTCGTTGGTCCGAGTGGAACTGGGCTTTGTCTCCTTAAGAAAAGTCACTGATTCGAGCCTTGTGGATGGAAAAAATGTGGTTGGAATATTAAAGGTGGTCAGTCAATTCCTCGGCGGAGATTGGTTCATCAGCAGTGCTGGTAGATACTTTACACAAATGTCATGATGACCCAAAAAAGTAATATAACAATGCATAAGTCTTTATGATACTCTTGACACTTGAAGATAAAAAATGATACAATGAACATTGAAGTTTATTACTTTAGATTCACAATTTTATACTTTAATTTATTTGTTTATTCAAGAGATAAAAATTCTATTTTTTAAAAATTAAGAAACTAAATAAACAATTTTTTAATAAAATAAAAGAACTACAAATTAAAACAGAGCCTCATTAAATGAGAAATGTCACTAATATTTGTGATTTTAAATAAATTTTAGACAATAATAATGTGTTAGAAGAGTGCATCAGAAAGTGTTGTTATCATTTCTCTAGCAAAAAAATTGATGAAATTTATTAAAAACTACAAAAATTAAACGAGTCTCATTAATTACATGAGAAATGCCACTAACATTTGTAATTTTTAATAAATTTTAGATAATAATAATGTGTTAGAAGATTGTATTAGAAAATGTTGCTATCATTTCTCTAACAACAAAAATTTGTGTAACAACATAGATTACTGGTATCCCATTTTGGACGCAAGTTAAGCTGACTCACCCTACACTGGATCAACTAGAGACACAAGACCAGACTCATATAAGGCACCATGAAGTGCAACCATATACCACAAAATGCACTATGCAGGAATCACCAAACATATAAAAATTCCAAAATTAATTGATTTTAGGTTGGACAAAGAGAAAAGCAAGAATTTTTAATTTTTAATTTTTAAAAGAAGGCTGAATGGATGAAAACTATGCACGTTAAAGTGATGATACCTCACATATACTTGAATTTATTCACAATGGTTTAGGGCTTTGCACTGGATTACCACAAAGAAATCAGTATACCATTACAGGGCTTAATTAAAGGACATCTCATAGTTCATGAACAACCAAATGTCAAGTCATGTCTTGTAGACCCAAAGTTAAATCAGTTGCAAATAAAATCATTCAGACAGAGTGTTGAAGCAAAGTTCTAACTTAATAGTAACTCCTACTAAACACAAATCACTTGACAGATAAAGGAAAGATGGTTCTGTCTTACACATCCAATCAATTGCAGAACATTGCTGTGAGTTGTGTTTTCGGTGATTTCACTGATTGTTAATTGTATTTCAATAATTGCAAGCAAAATTCTAATAAGCTACAATTTTAGTTTGCTATCTAATTTTGGTTCCTGTGTACTTGTTGTGGTTAAGCCATGAAGTAGCTTTTATATTTGTAAACTTTGTAATATAATATTGGTACAATGTAGTCAGTGGAGCAAACAGGAAAAAACAAAAGGACAACAGCTGAACTCCATAAAACACTAAACGCACTCTTGCTAGCTAAATGCAATTATAATAACTGAATGAGTAAATTATATTAACACTCCTTTCAGTTTGTTAGATTGAACATAATACTCTTCTATTTTCTATCCCTACATCAACCTTTTCAATTGTTTGAAAAATATTACATTGTATATTTTTATGAAGGAGGTAAAAAAACAGAAAGATTATATGCAATCTGAAAAAACTTCAGGACAATCAGTATAATTTACTCTAACTGAAAAAGAAAACTACTGCAATGAAAAACACAAATACAAGGGAAAGAGAGCCCCTCAAGACAGTTTTATAAGCCTGAACAAAAAAAAGGAAACCACAACAAACGAAGGAAAATACAATCCAGATATGAGCCTTTTAAGCCATTCAATTATTTCTTGTCTGAGCATCCTTCCCAATGCCACTCCCCCAAGAAGTCCACCCCCATACCCAATCAGAACCACTTTCCAGTCAAATCCAACGAAAAATCCTGAGTCTTGATCATCATCAGAGGCTGAAGGAGGAGCAAATGGTGACCTGCATCATCCTCACATTTCTTGGATAATGGATACCCACACAGCCCTTGGTTACCCTCAAATGAACTATCTTGAAATGTACCCAATTGCTTAGTTTGTGGTATAGGACCTGAGAGGTTGTTAAAGGACACATTCAAGTATGACAGAAAGGTTAGTTCTGCCAATTGTTGAGGAATCTTTCTTGATAAACAGTTGACAGAAAGGTCCAATGCTTCGAGGTTCGAAAGCTTCCCTAAGGAAGAAGGAATGCTGCCCCCAAGCATGTTGTTTGTCAGGTTGAGCAAAACAAGACCTGTTAAGTCTCCCATAATATCCAGAATCTCCCCACAGAATTTATTACATGAAAGATCAATGGCTATCAAACTGTAAAACTCTTGGAGCTTATCATAAACCATGACCATCCCGTTGTTAAACATTGTGAATGAATAACTATAACTTTCACTCCACCCAAAGACCCTTCCCCTCAATGTGTTATTTGGATAATCCTCAAACTGTAATTGTATCTCGCTGGAAGCTTTCATGGATTTGCAATTCTTGATTGTATTTAAAGGCAAACTTCCAGAGAACTGATTGCGAGAAAGATCAATGATGTGTAGTTTGGGAAATGTGCATGTTGTAGGGCACGTTATAGATCCATACAAATGATTATCATGTAAAGCAACAACTTTCAGCTCAGGAAGAGTTCCAAACCAAAAGGGAAATGAATCATTAATTTGGTTGTGGCTGACATCAATATACTCTAGCATTCTACAATTGACCCAAGCTCTTGGTAATTGGCCATGCAGATTGTTATTGCTTAAATCTATCATTCTCAGAGCACTTGTCATCATATAAGTTTGAGGAATGGGGCCAATCAATTTGTTTCCCTTTAGCACCAAAATTTGTAGAGATGAGGGAACCATGCCGCTTAAGTTGTTAAATGATAAAACAAGATGCACAAGAGATTTCAAATTGCATATCAATGGGGATATTTTCCCTATCAATGAGTTGTGGGAAACACTTAAGCTCCGAAGACTTGTTTTTCTCCATATCCAACTGGGGAATGAACTGACAGTATTGTTTGGCATGTAAAGAAATGACAGCTCAGCTAAGTCCCAGAGAAAATTTGGAAACTCATTCAAATTGCATGAACCCAAACCTAACACTTGAATTCAAGAAAGGCTTACATTGGATGTATTTTTTCCACTAATTAATGACAATTTATTGTGGGATAATTCAAGAAAAAACTAGCATTTTGAGCACTAGAAACTTGTCGATCTCACATTCTCCCTCCAACAAATTATTGGCCAGAGCAAGAGTTTCTAGGTTCTCAAGTTTGAAGAGAGAGTTTGGAATTTCACCCTGAAGATTATTTTCTGCAAGATCCATGTAAGCTAAATTAGTTAGGTTCAGTATCCAAGATGGAATTTGTCCACTTAGCTTGGTACGATGAAGGGATAATGCTGATAGCTGGGTGAGATTTGAAAAACATGATGGAATCTCGTTGCTAATATTTACCATGTTTAGACCCAAAACCTTTATTCCTGACATCTTACAAGCCCATGAGATGGTGTCAGTAGTGAATTCATTGAAACCAACTCTCAGAATTCGTAAATTGGTAAGATTTACTAAAAATGAAGAAAGATGACCCTTAAATTTGTTGTGCCTAATATCTAGAACAGTAAGCTGAGTGAGGTTTCCAACTAAAGAAGGAATAGACCCAGAAAAATTGCAATATGAAATTGATAACAAATTCAAAAACTTGAGATTTCCATTGGATGCAGGTAGTGTGCCATAGAAACTTGTGTCAGAGAGTTGTAATGTGGTAATTTGAGCACTTGAATGGAAATCAGGAAATTTACCAGTGAGGTTTTGGTTATTTCCCAAATCCAGATATCTCAAGTTTGGTAGATGGAATATTCCAGCTGGAAATTCCCCATATAGTTCACATTGGTAAAGAGAGAGCTTTTGGAAAGATGTATGATTTGTGAATATATCTATCAGGCACAGATGATGAAATGGTCACAAAATCAAGAAGTATTTCAAGATTAGTTGAGTTTTGAAAGAGTGGATATTTTGAGACTCAGAAGATTGATTGCATCTAGAGAATCAAATGTACTGCATAGATCAGGAGACAGTGAATTGGACAAATGTGAAATTTGATGTGGGATTTCACCAAAAAAATCAGTTTCCGAAAGGTTCAGATACTTTAGCTGTGAAAGCTCACCAATTGTAGATGGGATTGGAGAGTAATTGAAGTCATTATCAGCAAGATCAAGCCTTTGAAGGTGTTTAAGGTGAAAGAGGCTGCTATTAGCATGCATAGTGCCAAAGATGTGGCTGCTACTAAGATCAATAGTATTGACATGACCAAGTGATTTTTATAAGCTGAAATGTTCACACAAAAAATGAGATGCACCAAGTGGTTTTTATACCCAATTAATCGAATATCTAATCAGATGAATGAATATGACCTGTATTTGAAATATTGAAAATGTTTAGTTATGAAAATGATAATCAGAAACAGTGTCGTGCATTTTGGGTATGAAAACTATGGGTGCCGGTCTATTTGTGTTACTAGTTAAGATAACTTGATTACCTTCAATCCAAGAAGTTGTCATTGAATATCCACGTTTCTGAACTTTACACCCATTTGGCTTTTATATTTGAGCTGTCCTTCATTTTATCCGTGCTCCTATTAAGTATGCATTTTATTAGGGCTGGTCCAACATATTTTTAGGCCTAAAGCAAATTTTAAAGTGAGATCTTTTTAAAATTAATAATAAATTTTGAGAAAAATAATAAAAATATTTTAATAAAACAATTATATTTTTATCAAAAGTTTATCTTTTGAGCTTTTGAAAGAATTAAAAAGGATATTAAAAATTGAGATGAGTGATCAGTGATAAGCAATTCAAGAAAAAAGGAGTACAGAGAGAAAGGAATAAAGAGAGTAACTTTTGGACTGATTTTGGTGAGAATTAAATATTGAGGGACCTTTGATATAGTCAATTAAGAAATATTGTTATTAATTGAAATTAATGAGTAATTATTATTTCTTTTTTTAGTCACCAGAGTAATTATTTTTTAAGTGAGAACAAATAACAAAAATTATGGGCCTTACAAAAATTATACAAATACTAATGTTAAATGACTTTTTTTTAAGGGGGCCTAAAGCAAGGGCTTTATTTGCTTTATTCAAGGGCCGGCCCTGCATTTTATAGAGTAATATATCAATTTAGTCCTTGAAATAAGTATGGTACTTGCTAATCAATTTTTTTTTGGTAACAAACGGGTAAAAGACATCTGACCTCTATCAGCTTAAAGAATCTGGTTCATAGCAGCTGGAGGATGGTCCAGAAGTATGATTTAGTAGCATAGAGGTGGAATTTAACATCTGCCTCGTTTATAACTTGAATGGCATGCTTGGAATCAGTATAACAGATAATAATACTGAGCTGCAAACTAAGGGTGGCAAAATGGACGGATCATATAAATTTTAATCTGGAACATAATGAATCGGATCAAAATAATCCATTTATCCATTTTGATCCATTAAAAATTTATTTAAATATCCGATCCATTTGATAAAAATTCATCCAATCCATCTATTAATACTTTTTTCATGGATGAATATCCAATCCATCCACAAAAATAATATATTTTAAACTTAATTTTTTAAAATATTTTTTCTCTCATCTCTTTCTCTCTCAGATCTTTTTTTTTTCTCCTCTCTCCAATTCAAATTGTCTTGCCCCTTCAATTCTCTCATCAAATATCAGATTCTATAATTTTTATTGTATGTAATTTTCTCTTTTGTTTATTTAAGTATTAATTTTTTTCAAAAGATTTGATGTATATTTAGGTATGAGTTTCACTGTAGTTATTGTCGTATGGGATCATTTGTTAATGAATAAAAAATGCATTAAAGAGGGGGAGAAGTCCATACTATCTATAGCCGTGATATACATGGTGGAACTGGAATTTACATTCTACACTTTTTTTTTCTTTTTTACTTAATACATTCACATCATGAAATCGAAACAGTGAATGGAAAAGTGCTGAGTTCAATTTCCGATTAGATTTAGATTATATAAAAAAATTTAAAACAATTTTTTAAAATAATTTTTAAAAAATAAGTACGGTCGTGCTATCTAAGAGATGTCCAAATATTTTTCAAGTTATTTATGCTTGTTCTCTTGGAGGCTTCTTGTTACACACTTAACACCAAAAATGTAAGTTTTGTCAAAATAATATATAGAAAATAAAGCATTTTTAGAGCCAAAACTCACATTACGTACAAAATATAATTTATCAATAAGAAAGATGTAATTATGAACACATAAGTTGGATTAATTTCAATCCATTAAGTATTGATTAAAAGATATGTTGGATTTTGAAAAAACCATCTATGAGATTATACATGGATGGATCAGATCCAATCCAATTTTTTTTTTTTTTTTGATAGATTGGATGAACGATGGACAATCAGATTTATTTGCCACCCCTACTGTAGACTCGAAGCAAGCCGTAAACCATGCATAATGGCAAGAAGTTCAGCATGCAGGATATCCGTGTGACCGGCTGAACCATAGAAACCCCTTATCCACCCTCCCTCATAGTCTCTTATAAGGCCTCCAAAACCCGCTTTTCCAGGGTTAAGAATACAGCTGCCATCAGTGTTTATGATAGATCCAAACTCACGATGGGGATGCCAAATGACTTGAACTAGTTGTCTTTGAATAATCTCCTGAGCATAGGACATAGCATGAATGGTCTCTATTAGAGATATATAGGATATTAGAATTACTAGGATTGGCTATATAAGCCACATTTGTACTCATGTAATCTGATTTTCTCATTTGAGTAAAAATCAACTTATCAGTTTTACACTTTTTTCTCTTTTCTCTTCTCTGAATTATGAATTCTAACATGGTATCAGAGCGATACCACCCACCTTAGAAAATATCCACTGCTCCTTCATTTTTTTTTCTTGTTTTTCTTCTTCAATTTTCCTTTGTATTTTATTTTCCTGAGAAAATGAAGAGATGATTGATTGAACATTGTTTTGGTTGCGAACGCAGAGTTGTTTTCTTTGTTATTTTATTTCAGTTTCAACGATTTATGATCTTAGATCTCTTTCCTATGAGAGGATTTTGAGTGATCACACATATCAATTTTGGTTTCTGGTTTCGTTCATCACGGGAGTGCACTTGCATGGTGGAAGTATAAGGAGGATGGAAGAGAGAGGATAAGGATGCCTAAGATAGCAACTTGGCAAGAAATGAAGGATTTGATGAGGAAGACATTCTTACCACCTTCCTATGAGAGAGATGCTTATGATAAGCTACAAAGTCTCACACAAGGTAGCAAGAGTGTTGATGAATACTACAAAGAGATGAACATGACTATGAGGAGAGCCAAAGCACAAGAACCTAAAACTGCCATGGCAAGGTTCTTACGTGGGCTTAATAGAGACATTCAATACATAGTGAAGTTACAACACTATGAGAGCTTGGAGGATCTAGTGCACCAAGCCAACAAAGTGGAGAGACAACTTGAGAGGAAGCATTCCTACAAGAAGACCTATCACTATGACTCTTCTAGTGGTAAGGACAAGTCCAAGAAGGAGGGATCTTCCTCACCTAAGCAACAAGCTTCAAAGTCTCCAAGTGGTAAACATGTTCCTAACCCTAGCACTTCTTCTACTTCTAAGAGTGGTACAATTAAATGTTTTAAATGCTTGGGTAAAGGCCATATTGCATTGCATTGTCCAAACATGAAAACCAAGGTCTTGAAGGAAAATGAAGTTGTCACGAGTGAGTTATCTTATACTTGTTCATCTAATATCTCTAGTGATAATCATAGTGCATGTGGTACCAAACCTCTAGATAGAGAATTAATGATGTGTAAGAGGTTGTTGGGAATTCAATGTGAGGGTAGGGATGAAATTCAAAAGGAGAACATATTTCATACTAGATGCTTGGTTCTAGGGAATGTGTGTTCTTTGATTATTGATGGGGATAGTTGTATTAATGTGGCTAGCACTAGGTTGGTTAGCAAACTTAATTTTCAAACCACCCCACACCCTACACCTTATTGCTTGAAATTGCCATGTGAAGGTGAGTTGGTTGTAGACCAACAAGTGTTGGTGCCCTTTACCATTGGAACATATAAAGATGTTGTGTTGTGTGATGTAGCTCCCATAGAAACATGTCATATCTTGTTAGGTAAACCTTGGCAAATTGAAAGAAAAGTGAAGCACCATGGAAAGACCCACAAGATTTCTTTTACACATGAAGGACATAAGGTCAAACTTGCATCACTTTCACCTAAGGAAGCAAGTGAGGATCAAATTAAGTTGAGAAAGAAAATAGAACAAGAGAGAAAAGAGGTGAAAGAAAAAGAAATAAAAGAGAAAGAGATGAGAGCCAAAGAAAATGAGTTAAAAGAAAAAGAGATGAGAGAAAAGAAAATAACTGAAAAAGAGAGTGAAAAAGAGAGAGCAAAAGATAAAGAGGAATATGATTGTTCTTATTTTCATTCTAATCCTTTCCTTGTTTGTGATGATTCTTTGCTCAAGGAATTTGAAGAGCTTCAAAAGGATGAATGCAAAACTTTGTTTGAAAATGATGTCTCTCTTGTTAAGCAAGAATAGGAGCATGTGTTAGTTTCTCTTTCAAGCTATTAAAAGCTTCCTCTTGTTCACTTCCCCATTTAAACCCCACATTTTTCTTTACAATTTCATTTAAAGGGGAAGCTACTGTGCTAAAATCCTTTACAAATCTCCTATAGAAACTAGCCAACCCATGAAAACTCCTCACTTCACTCACATTTTTAGGTGTTGGCCAATCTCTAATAGCTTTGACATTTTCCTCATCAACTTGCACGCCTTTAGAACTCACAACATAGCCAAGGAACACTACTTGATTAGTGCAAAATGTGCATTTGTCCCTATGAGCATACAAACTTTCCTTTCTAAGCACTTCCAAAACACTCTTTGAATATGCAACAAATGGTCATCAATTGTCTTGCTATATATCAAAATATCATCAAAATAGACAACCACAAACTTGCCAATGAAATGTCTCAACACATGATTCATTAATCTCATGAAAGTGCTAGGTGCATTGGTTAGGCCAAAAGGCATAACCAACCACTCATACAACCCAAATTTTGTTTTGAAAGCGGTTTTCCACTCATCACCTTCTTTCATTCGAATCTGGTGGTAACCACTCTTCAAATCAATTTTAGAGAAATAATTAGAACCATGCAACTCATCTAATAAATCATCAAGTCTAGGAATAGGATGCCTATACCTCACAGTAATGTTGTTGATGGCTCTACAGTCGGTGCACATTCTCCAAGTTCCATCCTTCTTTGGCACCAAAATGACGGGCATAGCACAAGGGCTCAAGCTCTCCCTCACCCATCCCTTCTCCATTAAATCCTCCACTTGTCTTTGGATCTCTTTTGTTTCCTCCGGATTGCTTCTATATGTTGGTCTATTGGGTAAAGAAGCTCCCGGAATAAGATCAATTTGATGCTCAATCCCTCTTAGAGGAGGTAATCCATGAGGAATGTCTTTGGGAAAAACATCCTCAAATTCCTTCAACAATTTTTCCACACCTAGAGGCAAAACAAGTTCACTAGAAGACAAACACAAATGGTTAGGCAAAAGCAAATATAAGGATTGTCTAGCTAGCATCACTCTCTTTATATCTTTTTCTTGAATGAACAAACTTTGTTTCAAAATGATGTCTCTCTTGTGAAAGAAATTGAAGAGGAGTCCTCAAAGGGGGAGTGCAAAACTCTAATTCCTTCTCCTAAATTGGATTGTGAATTTAATTCTTCTTGTAAATTTGATTGTGCACCTTACCATAATTCTTTTGTTTTGATGCCTAGAGAAGAATTGTACATCAAGGATCAATGGGCAAGACAATTTGGAGAAGAAGTGGAGACATATGAGGACCAATGCAACCATAGAGAGAAGAAAATTTTGACATACACCATCTCTAAACCTTGTGATTTAATTGATGTGTGCCATGTGTTAACCCAAAATGTTTGTGAATTGAATGTTGCTTTTGGTATGCATGATATTGTGTTAGGTGATGGTGCCAAGTTCTTGAAATTTGATATTAATGCACATCATTTGGACTTGTATGATCATGTTGAGTCTTCCTCTATGTGTGTTGTTGTTTATGGGAAAATTGAAAATGATGATTTCTATAGGCATAAAGAGCATAGGTTTAAAGATGCTGCATTTTGTGTGCCTAAATGTTCATTTCATGATTCATTAATTGGAGCAACTCATAGTGAGAGTTTAGTAATGTATGGTACACTCAAGTGTCTTGATAGATGGATTGTGCATAAAATGGATAAATCTAAATTTTCCATTCTTGGTTTGAAAATGTCATTGTTTGCTCATAATTTTCATTGGATTGACTTGTCTTTGAAATTTGTGATTAAGCATTCCATTTTAGTGTTAATTG
Organism: Pueraria montana var. lobata; assembly: GCA_026413185.1. NCBI lineage: Eukaryota > Viridiplantae > Streptophyta > Magnoliopsida > Fabales > Fabaceae > Pueraria > Pueraria montana. The sequence goes on from CM048646.1 coordinate 21,098,137, forward strand.
ATGGTTTCTTTAGGCTTGTATTTGATCCGGGAGGATTGATATATAAGCACATAGATAATAAGAGATTTTCCTTTTTAAGGAATCCAAGTCTCAATAGAAATAGGATTTTCTTTTTTAATATTTTCTCAAAACTAAAACATGTTGTTTTGTGTTGTTTTTATGATGTAGGTACCTTGGCTCTAAATTCGAGGTCGAATTTCCTTCAAGAAGGAGGGAATGATAGAGGACTAGAATAGTACATGAAGAGCTTCAAGTGGAGCCAAATCTTAGAATAGAAGTTTATGTAATTTGGGCATAAATTGGGCTTTTGTTGAGCTTTTTATGTTTTTAATGATGTTTATTTTTAATTTGGGCCTTTTTAGTTATTTGGGCTTTTAGTAATGGGCCTTGGTAAGCCTTTTAGGTTCATATTATAAATAGGCCAAATGTTAACTTTGTAATCAGTTTTGACTCTCATTTGGAATGAAGCTTTGATGCTTTTGTGAGAGGAAACTCTCTAGGTTCTTAGGAACTACCCTTGATTCTTATCTTTGAATTTCCATATTCAAAGTGGCGAATCCTCCCCAACTTATCAATCCCTAGGGATTGTGGCGTTGTTCTTTCCATTTCTTGTCTTTCCATTTTATATTTTCTTCACCTTTTGAGTTTTTCATAATTTCCTTGATGCTGAATTTGAGATCCGGAAAGGGGTTTCATCAGATATGGATTTGAGGTTCTGTTTGTGATTTCTCCCATGCTCAAATGGTGTTTGAGACAATTCCTCATTGAACACAAATTTGTATTGCATGGTTTATTGCAATTTTTTTTCTTTGATGTATGCTTCTGTCCATAGTGGTTAAGCATTGTGTTGAGCTTCTACCATGGATGGTTAAGCATTGAGATGGTTTTAGCTTTTGCCTTATGGTGGTGAAGCATTAGTTGTTTTCTGGATTATAGCTTCTGCCAAGTGGTTAAGCTTTTAGTTGTGGCTTCTGCTTGGTGGTTAAGCTTTGCTTGCCTAATTTGGCATTTGACAGTTGCTCCCAGTATTGGGATTCTCGATTCTGTTGGAGTGAGTGTTGTGGAGACGCTGAAAGAAGTTCGAAGGGGCCCAGAAGTAGGTCAAAGACTTCTAGGAGTTATGCACCTTGGCCGCTACCACTATATTTGTTAGCTTTTCTTGTTTAGCCAATGTGATTATGGAATTTTTCATTGTATTTGCTTTGTTTTTGATTTGTTCTTGTATCTTTCATCCCAAGCTGGAAGTGTTGTGAACACCATCCAGATTGCGGGGGGATATTAGAATAACTGGGATTGGCTATATAAGCCACATTTGTACTCATGTAGTCCGATTTTCTCATTTGAGTAAAAATCCACTTATCAGTTTTACACTCTTTCCTCTTTTCTCTTCTCTGAACCATGAATTCTAATAGTCTCAGCAAGGGTCCAAATAGCATAAAGGACCACATGAGTGGAAGGGGTGGAGTCATTAAAGACCTGCTGATTCCTAAACTTCCAAATCTCCCACAAAGCCGCAAGGAAAAGAGGGGCACATGGGTTGGAAGTGGCTTCCTTGATCCACTCAATATGTTGTGATTCAATAAAGAACTGTGGTTGCATAAAACCAAGCTTGTGCCATATGTGAAGGGGAGAGGGGCAATCTCCGTGACAATGCAAGACAGTTTCATTCTCAATGGAGCATCTTGGACAAGTGCTATATTGGATAATGTTTCAGTGTGAAACGAGCTCCTTTATTGGGATCGAATTGTGGCCTAACTGTAACACCCCGAAAATTATAACCTAGTAAGTAGGAACGTGAGTAATTTAATTAGGAATTAATTGTTTGTTAATAAGAGAAAATATAAGTTTTAAGTAATTATAGTAATACCTATAATTCATTTCTCAATAGAATATGTTCCTTGTCTCACACTTTGTAGTCATATGTTTTACTTACCCTTTCATCTTGATAATGTGTATTTGTACTTGTTGTCATTTCACTTCTCTTTGGTATTATTAAGTATCTTATACTAAGCTATTGATTAAAAGCTAGCTACATCAACCTTTTATATTTTTTGTTAACTGTTTATTTCAATAAATAAATGATTGCCTAATAATCTATAAACAAAAAGTTGATGTATCTTTTCATAAAGAGATTAGGAGAAAAAGGAAAGAGTTGTTAAATTTTTATTTATGAATAAAAATAATTTTTTTTCTACAAGCCAATGAGAAATAAGGGGAAACTTATATTATAATTTTTTTGGAAAAAAATCCCAAATAATTGAATATTTTCTATAAATGAAAATTATACCTTCCTTCCCTTATCAAAAATTATCACTATGATCTTATTATTTACCTTTTGTTCCTATTCTTTTATAGCAAACTTTTCAATTATTTTCTTGACTAATTAATCTGAATAAATAAAATATTATTTAACAATCTAAACACAAGTATACGAGGTATCTTTTCGTGAAGAAATTAAAAGAAGAAAAGAGATGTTAAATATTTATTTATAAATAAAAAAATGTGTTCTTTTCTAAAAGGGAATTAGAAATATGGGGAAAGTTATACTTCTTTTTTTTAAAAAAAAATCTCTAGTAAGAGAATATTTTTATATTTTATTTTTAGTGTTATATATAAAGTTGTGAAAATATATTTACCTAATATAATTTTATGTATTATTTAATTATTATAATTTTTTTATTAATATCTATTTGACCACAGTTCAGCAATCGAACTTTCAATGAGTTTCTTGACTGATTCAAAAACCAATTAGTTTATAAAAAGATTAATATATTGCTTTGACAAGAATTACATTTTCAAAAGAATTGTGATTTTTATTATTATGAAAAATAAAAAATATATATTATATTATGAATGTAGTCTATAATGAAATATATAATAAAATACTTGAATGAATATAACATTTAATATATTTATTTTTTAACAATTACCTTATTAAAAGAATGACCATTAATATTATTAATCGTAAATATTAAGTATAATACTTATATTACTTTCGTGGGGCGCATGAAATTCCAGGTAGTATTTATAGTGAATGTGGTATAACAACGGAACCAACCTTTGCCTGCTTCCATACTCAATAATTCTCAACCCACATTCTCCCACTTACCGCACACAACACACGTTCTTTTATTCCCCTCTCTCTACAGTTTGTTTATCTCAAATGGCCCAACCCCTTTGCGTGCAAAACGCCTTCCTCTTGGGTCTAATCCCTCTCTTCGTCTTTGCCACCACAAGGCCCTAGCAGAGCTTCACCATCTCCTTCCCCTATGATATTGGGTTTTATGGTAGGGTTGAATGACTGGATCACAGTGAACAGTAACACCTCCATTGAGGAAAATGTTCCTTGTCTCACACTTTGTAGTCATATGTTTTACTTACCCTTTCATCTTGATAATGTGTATTTGTATTTGTTGTCATTTCACTTCTCTTTGGTATTATTAAGTATCTTATACTAAGCTATTGATTAAAAGCTAGCTACATCAACCTTTTATATTTTTTGTTAACTATTTATTTCAATCAATAAATGATTGCCTAACAATCTAAAAACAAAAAGTTGATGTATCTTTTCATAAAGAGAATAGGAGAAAAAGGAAAAAGTTGTTAAATTTTTATTTATGAATAAAAATAATTTTTTTTCTACAAACGAATGAGAAATAGGGGAAACTTATGTTATAATTTTTTTTGGAAAAAAATCTCAAATAATTGAGTATTTTCTGTAAATGAAAATTATACCTTCCTTCCCTTATCCAAGATTATCACTATGATCTTATTATTTACCTTTTGTTCCTATTATTTTATAGCAAACTTTTCAATTATTCTTTTGACTAATTAATGTGAATAAATAAAATATTTTCTAACAATCTAAACACAAGTATACGAGGTATCTTTTCATGAAGAAATTAAGAGGAGAAGAAAAGAGATGTTAAATATTTATTGATAAATAAAAAAATGTGTTCTTTTCTAAAAGAGAATCAGAAATAAGGGGAAAGTTATACTTCTTTTATTAAAAAAAACTCTAGTAAGAGAATATTTTGATATTTTATGTTTAGTTTTATATTTAAAGTTGTGAAAATATATTTACCTAATATTATTTAATTATTATAATTTTTTTTTATTAATATCGATTTGACCATAGTTTAGCAATTGAACTTTCAATGAGTGTCTTTAGTTGTGGCTTCTGCTTGGCGGTTAAGCTTTGCTTGCCTAATTTGGCATTTGACAGTTGCTCCCAGTATTGGGATTCTCGATTCTGTTGGAGTGAGTGTTGTGGAGACGCTGAAAGAAGTTCGAAGGGGCCCAGAAGTAGGTCAAAGACTTCTAGGAGTTATGCACCTTGGCCGCTACCACTATATTTGTTAGCTTTTCTTGTTTAGCCAATGTGATTATGGAAATTTTCATTGTATTTGCTTTGTTTTTGATTTGTTCTTGTATCTTTCATCCCAAGCTGGAAGTGTTGTGAACACCATCCAGATTGCGGGGGGATATTAGAATAACTGGGATTGGCTATATAAGCCACATTTGTACTCATGTAATCCGATTTTCTCATTTGAGTAAAAATCCACTTATCAGTTTTACACTCTTTCCTCTTTTCTCTTCTCTGAACCATGAATTCTAATAGTCTCAGCAAGGGTCCAAATAGCATAAAGGACCACATGAGTGGAAGGGGTGGAGTCATTAAAGACCTGCTGATTCCTAAACTTCCAAATCTCCCACAAAGCCGCAAGGAAAAGAGGGGCACATGGGTTGGAAGTGGCTTCCTTGATCCACTCAATATGTTGTGATTCAATAAAGAACTGTGGTTGCATAAAACCAAGCTTGTGCCATATGTGAAGGGGAGAGGGGCAATCTCCGTGACAATGCAAGACAGTTTCATTCTCAATGGAGCATCTTGGACAAGTGCTATATTGGATAATGTTTCAGTGTGAAACGAGCTCCTTTATTGGGATCGAATTGTGGCCTAACTGTAACACCCCGAAAATTATAACCTAGTAAGTAGGAACGTGAGTAATTTAATTAGGAATTAATTGTTTGTTAATAAGAGAAAATATAAGTTTTAAGTAATTATAGTAATACCTATAATTCATTTCTCAATAGAATATGTTCCTTGTCTCACACTTTGTAGTCATATGTTTTACTTACCCTTTCATCTTGATAATGTGTATTTGTACTTGTTGTCATTTCACTTCTCTTTGGTATTATTAAGTATCTTATACTAAGCTATTGATTAAAAGCTAGCTACATCAACCTTTTATATTTTTTGTTAACTGTTTATTTCAATAAATAAATGATTGCCTAATAATCTATAAACAAAAAGTTGATGTATCTTTTCATAAAGAGATTAGGAGAAAAAGGAAAGAGTTGTTAAATTTTTATTTATGAATAAAAATAATTTTTTTTCTACAAGCCAATGAGAAATAAGGGGAAACTTATATTATAATTTTTTTGGAAAAAAATCCCAAATAATTGAATATTTTCTATAAATGAAAATTATACCTTCCTTCCCTTATCAAAAATTATCACTATGATCTTATTATTTACCTTTTGTTCCTATTCTTTTATAGCAAACTTTTCAATTATTTTCTTGACTAATTAATCTGAATAAATAAAATATTATTTAACAATCTAAACACAAGTATACGAGGTATCTTTTCGTGAAGAAATTAAAAGAAGAAAAGAGATGTTAAATATTTATTTATAAATAAAAAAATGTGTTCTTTTCTAAAAGGGAATTAGAAATATGGGGAAAGTTATACTTCTTTTTTTTAAAAAAAAATCTCTAGTAAGAGAATATTTTTATATTTTATTTTTAGTGTTATATATAAAGTTGTGAAAATATATTTACCTAATATAATTTTATGTATTATTTAATTATTATAATTTTTTTATTAATATCTATTTGACCACAGTTCAGCAATCGAACTTTCAATGAGTTTCTTGACTGATTCAAAAACCAATTAGTTTATAAAAAGATTAATATATTGCTTTGACAAGAATTACATTTTCAAAAGAATTGTGATTTTTATTATTATGAAAAATAAAAAATATATATTATATTATGAATGTAGTCTATAATGAAATATATAATAAAATACTTGAATGAATATAACATTTAATATATTTATTTTTTAACAATTACCTTATTAAAAGAATGACCATTAATATTATTAATCGTAAATATTAAGTATAATACTTATATTACTTTCGTGGGGCGCATGAAATTCCAGGTAGTATTTATAGTGAATGTGGTATAACAACGGAACCAACCTTTGCCTGCTTCCATACTCAATAATTCTCAACCCACATTCTCCCACTTACCGCACACAACACACGTTCTTTTATTCCCCTCTCTCTACAGTTTGTTTATCTCAAATGGCCCAACCCCTTTGCGTGCAAAACGCCTTCCTCTTGGGTCTAATCCCTCTCTTCGTCTTTGCCACCACAAGGCCCTAGCAGAGCTTCACCATCTCCTTCCCCTATGATATTGGGTTTTATGGTAGGGTTGAATGACTGGATCACAGTGAACAGTAACACCTCCATTGAGGAAAATGTTCCTTGTCTCACACTTTGTAGTCATATGTTTTACTTACCCTTTCATCTTGATAATGTGTATTTGTATTTGTTGTCATTTCACTTCTCTTTGGTATTATTAAGTATCTTATACTAAGCTATTGATTAAAAGCTAGCTACATCAACCTTTTATATTTTTTGTTAACTATTTATTTCAATCAATAAATGATTGCCTAACAATCTAAAAACAAAAAGTTGATGTATCTTTTCATAAAGAGAATAGGAGAAAAAGGAAAAAGTTGTTAAATTTTTATTTATGAATAAAAATAATTTTTTTTCTACAAACGAATGAGAAATAGGGGAAACTTATGTTATAATTTTTTTTGGAAAAAAATCTCAAATAATTGAGTATTTTCTGTAAATGAAAATTATACCTTCCTTCCCTTATCCAAGATTATCACTATGATCTTATTATTTACCTTTTGTTCCTATTATTTTATAGCAAACTTTTCAATTATTCTTTTGACTAATTAATGTGAATAAATAAAATATTTTCTAACAATCTAAACACAAGTATACGAGGTATCTTTTCATGAAGAAATTAAGAGGAGAAGAAAAGAGATGTTAAATATTTATTGATAAATAAAAAAATGTGTTCTTTTCTAAAAGAGAATCAGAAATAAGGGGAAAGTTATACTTCTTTTATTAAAAAAAACTCTAGTAAGAGAATATTTTGATATTTTATGTTTAGTTTTATATTTAAAGTTGTGAAAATATATTTACCTAATATTATTTAATTATTATAATTTTTTTTTATTAATATCGATTTGACCATAGTTTAGCAATTGAACTTTCAATGAGTGTCTTTAGTTGTGGCTTCTGCTTGGCGGTTAAGCTTTCCTTGCCTAATTTGGCATTTGACAGTTGCTCCCAGTATTGGGATTCTCGATTCTGTTGGAGTGAGTGTTGTGGAGACGCTGAAAGAAGTTCGAAGGGGCCCAGAAGTAGGTCAAAGACTTCTAGGAGTTATGCACCTTGGCCGCTACCACTATATTTGTTAGCTTTTCTTGTTTAGCCAATGTGATTATGGAAATTTTCATTGTATTTGCTTTGTTTTTGATTTGTTCTTGTATCTTTCATCCCAAGCTGGAAGTGTTGTGAACACCATCCAGATTGCGGGGGGATATTAGAATAACTGGGATTGGCTATATAAGCCACATTTGTACTCATGTAATCCGATTTTCTCATTTGAGTAAAAATCCACTTATCAGTTTTACACTCTTTCCTCTTTTCTCTTCTCTGAACCATGAATTCTAATAGTCTCAGCAAGGGTCCAAATAGCATAAAGGACCACATGAGTGGAAGGGGTGGAGTCATTAAAGACCTGCTGATTCCTAAACTTCCAAATCTCCCACAAAGCCGCAAGGAAAAGAGGGGCACATGGGTTGGAAGTGGCTTCCTTGATCCACTCAATATGTTGTGATTCAATAAAGAACTGTGGTTGCATAAAACCAAGCTTGTGCCATATGTGAAGGGGAGAGGGGCAATCTCCGTGACAATGCAAGACAGTTTCATTCTCAATGGAGCATCTTGGACAAGTGCTATATTGGATAATGTTTCAGTGTGAAACGAGCTCCTTTATTGGGATCGAATTGTGGCCTAACTGTAACACCCCGAAAATTATAACCTAGTAAGTAGGAACGTGAGTAATTTAATTAGGAATTAATTGTTTGTTAATAAGAGAAAATATAAGTTTTAAGTAATTATAGTAATACCTATAATTCATTTCTCAATAGAATATGTTCCTTGTCTCACACTTTGTAGTCATATGTTTTACTTACCCTTTCATCTTGATAATGTGTATTTGTACTTGTTGTCATTTCACTTCTCTTTGGTATTATTAAGTATCTTATACTAAGCTATTGATTAAAAGCTAGCTACATCAACCTTTTATATTGTTTGTTAACTGTTTATTTCAATAAATAAATGATTGCCGAATAATCTATAAACAAAAAGTTGATGTATCTTTTCATAAAGAGATTAGGAGAAAAAGGAAAGAGTTGTTAAATTTTTATTTATGAATAAAAATAATTTTTTTTCTACAAGCCAATGAGAAATAAGGGGAAACTTATATTATAATTTTTTTGGAAAAAAATCCCAAATAATTGAATATTTTCTATAAATGAAAATTATACCTTCCTTCCCTTATCAAAAATTATCACTATGATCTTATTATTTACCTTTTGTTCCTATTCTTTTATAGCAAACTTTTCAATTATTTTCTTGACTAATTAATCTGAATAAATAAAATATTATTTAACAATCTAAACACAAGTATACGAGGTATCTTTTCGTGAAGAAATTAAAAGGAGAAGAAAAGAGATGTTAAATATTTATTTATAAATAAAAAAATGTGTTCTTTTCTAAAAGGGAATTAGAAATATGGGGAAAGTTATACTTCTTTTTTTTTAAAAAAAAATCTCTAGTAAGAGAATATTTTTATATTTTATTTTTAGTGTTATATATAAAGTTGTGAAAATATATTTACCTAATATAATTTTATGTATTATTTAATTATTATAATTTTTTTATTAATATCGATTTGACCACAGTTCAGCAATCGAACTTTCAATGAGTGTCTTGACTGATTCAATAACCGATTATTTATAAAAAGATTAATAGCTTTGACAGGAATTACATTGTCAAAAGAATTGTGATTTTTATTATTATGAAATATAAAAATATATATGTATTATATTATGAATGTAGTCTATAATGAAATATAGAATAAAATACTTGAATGAATATAATATTTAATATATTTATTTTTTAACTATAACTTTATTAAAAAGATGACCATTAATATTATTAATCTTAAATATTAAGTATAATACTTATATTACTTTCGTGGGGCCCATGAAATTCCAAGTAGTATTTATAGTGATTGTGGTATAACAATGGAACCAACCTTTGCCTGCTTCCAAACTCAATAATTCTCAACCCACATTCTCCCACTTCCCCCCACACCACACACGTTCTATTATTCCCCTATCTCTAAAATTTGTTTATCTCACACGGACCAACTCCTTCGTGTGCAAAAGATCTCTACAATTCGTTTCTCTCTGCCACCGTAAGGCCCTTGAAGAGTTTCACCATCTCCTTCCCCTACGAGAATGGGTTTTATGGCAGGGTTGAATGACTGGATCACAGTGAATCGTAACACCTTCATCGAGATCCTGTCATTCATCCTTCCATAAAACCCCAGAGATCGTATGCAGTCGCGACACCTTGGGATTCTTTGGCTACGACTTCATCTCCCCTAGCAATGCTCAACAAGCCGCGGGCAGACCTACATAGCTTACACGGGGTGCAAATGCACCCCCAGACTTTTAAAAAATATAAGTATACATGTAATGTTGTTATTATTTTACACCTTATACTTATATAATTATAATAATACTTATGATGCGATTTCTCAACAAAAAATGTTCCTTGTCTCACTCTTTGTAGTCGTATGTTTTACTTACCCTTTTATCTTGATAATGTGTATTTGTATTTGTTGTCATTTCACTTCTCTTTGGTATTACTAAGTATCTTATACTAAGCTATTGATTAAAAGCTACCTACATCAACCTTTTATATTTTTTTGTTAATTATTTATTTCAATAAATAAATCATTGCCTAACAATATAAAAGCAAAAAGTTGATGTATCTTTTCATAAAGAGATTAGGAGAAAAAGGAAAGAGTTGTTAAATTTTTATTTATGAATAAAAATAATTTTTTTTCTTCAAGCGAATAAGAAATAAGGGGAAAGTTTTATTATAATATTTTTGGAAAAAAATCTCAAATAATTGAATATTTTCTGTAAATGAAAATTATACCTTCCTTCCCTTATCCAAAATTATCACTATGATCTTATTATTTACATTTTGTTCCTATTCTTTTATAGCAAACTTTTAATTTATTTTTTTGACTAATTAATGTGAATAAATAAATATTTTTTAACAATCTAAACACAAGTATTCGAGGTATCTTTTCATGAAGAAATTAAGAGGAGAAGAAAAGAGATGTTAAATATTTGTTGATAAATAAAAAAATGTGTTTTTTCTAAAAGAGAATAAGAAATAAGGGGAAAGTTATACTTCTTTTTTTTCAAAACAAAATCTCTGGTAAGAGAACATTTTTATATTTTATTTTTAGTGTTATATATAAAGTTGTGAAAATATATTTACCTAATATAATTTTATGTATTATTTATTTATTATAATTTTTTTATTAATATCGATTTGACCATAGTTCAGCAATCGAACTTTCAATGAGTGTCTTGACTGATTCAATAGCGGGTTATTTATAAAAAGATTAATATATTGCTTTGACAGGAATTACATTGTCAAAAGAATTGTGAATTTTATTATTATGAAATATAAAAATATATATGTATTATATTATGAATGTAGTCTATAATGAAATATAGAATAAAATACTTGAATTAATATAATGTTTAATATATTTATTTTTTAACTATAACTTTATTAAAAAAATGACCATTAATATTATTAATCTTAAATATTAAGTATAATACTTATATTAATTTCGTGGGGCCCATGAAATTCCAAGTAGTATTTATAGTGGTTGTGGTATAACAATGGAACCAACCTTTGCCTGCTTCCAAACTCAATAATTCTCAACCCACATTCTCCCACTTCCCCCCACAGCACACACGTTCTTTTATTCCCCTCTCTCTACAATTTGTTTATCTCACATGGACCGACTCCTTGTGTGCAAAAGATCTGTACAATTCGTTTGTCTCTGCCACCGTAAGGCCCTAGAAGAGTTTCACAATCTCCTTCCCCTACGAGAATGGGTTTTATGGCAGGGTTGAATGACTGGATCACAATGAATCGTAACACCTTCATTGAGATTCTGTCATTCATCCATCCATAAAACCCCTGCGATCGTATGCAGTCGCGGCACCTTAGGATCCTTTGGCTACGACTTCATCTCCCCCAGCAATGCTCAACAAGCAGCGGGCAGACCTACATAGCTTACACTGGGTGCAAATGCACCCCCAGACTTTTAAAAAATATAAGTATACATGTAATGTTGTTATTTTTTTATGCCTTATACTTATATAGTTATAATAATACTTATGATGCGATTTCTCAATAGAAAATGTTCCTCGTCTCACTCTTTGTAGTCGTATGTTTTACTTACCCTTTTATCTTGATAATGTGTATTTGTATTTGTTGTCATTTCACTTCTCTTTGGTATTATTAAGTATCTTATGCTAAGCTATTGATTAAAAGCTACCTACATCAACCTTTTATATTTTTTGTTACCTATTTATTTCAATAAATAAATCATTGCCTAACAATATAAAAGCAAAAAGTTGATGTATCTTTTCATAAAGAGATTAGGAGAAAAAGGAAGGAGTTGTTAAATTTTTATTTATAAATAAAAATAATTTTTTTTTGTATAAGCGAATAAGAAATAAGGGGAAAGTTATATTATAATATTTTTGGAAAAAAATCTCATATAATTGAATATTTTCTGTAAATGAAAATTATACCTTCCTTCCCTTATCCAAAATTATCACTATGATCTTAGTATTTACATTTTGTTCCTATTCTTTTATAGCAAACTTTTTCAATTATTTTTTGGACTAATTAATGTGAATAAATAAATATTTTTTAACAATCTAAACACAAGTATTCGAGGTATCTTTTCATGAAGAAATTAAGAGGAGAAGAAAAGAGATGTTAAAGATTTGTTGATAAATAAAAAAAATGTGTTATTTTCTAAAAGAGAAAAAGAAATAAGGGGAAAGTTATACTTCTTTTTTTTAAAACAAAATCTCTAGAAAGAGAACATTTTTATATTTTATTTTTAGTGTTATATATAAAGTTGTGAAAATATATTTACCTAATATAATTTTATGTATTATTTAATTATTATAATTTTTTTATTAATATCGATTTGACCACAGTTCAGCAATCGAACTTTCAATGAGTGTCTTGACTGATTCAATAACCGGTTATTTATAAAAAGATTAATATATTGCTTTGACAGGAATTACATTGTCAAAAGAATTGTGATTTTTATTATTATGAAATATAAAAATATATATGTATTATATTATGAATGTAGTCTATAATGAAATATAGAATAAAATACCTGAACGAATATAATATTTAATATATTTATTTTTTAACTATAACCTTATTAAAAAAATGACCATTAATATTATTAATCTTAAATATTAAGTATAATAGTTATATTACTTTCGTGGGGACCATGAAATTCCAATTAGTATTTATAGTGATTGTCGTATAACAATGGAACCAACCTTTGCCTGCTTCCAAACTCAATAATGCTCAACCCATATTCTCCCACTTCCCCCCAAACCACACACGTTCTTTTATTCCCCTCTCTCTACAATTTGTTTATCTCACACGGACCAACTCCTTCGTGTGCAAAAGATTTCTACAATTCGTTTGTCTCTGCCACCGTAAGGCCCTAGAAGAGTTTCACCATCTCCTTCCCCTACCAGAATGGGTTTTATGGCAGGGTTGAATGACTGGATCACAGTGAATCGTAACACCTTCATCGAGATCCTGTCAGTCATCCTTCCATAAAACCCCTAAGATCGTATGCAGTCGCGACACCTTGGGATTCTTTGGCTACGACTTCATCTCCCCCAGCAATGCTCAACAAGCAGCGGGCAGACCTACATAGCTTACACGGGGTGCAAATGCACCCCCAAACTTTTAAAAAATATAAGTATACATGTAATGTTGTTATTATTTTACACCCTATACTTATATAATTATAATAATACTTATGATGCGATTTCTAAACAAAAAATGTTCCTTGTCTGACTCGTTGTAGTCGTATGTTTTACTTACCCTTTTATCTTGATAATGTGTATTTGTATTTGTTGTCATTTCACTTCTCTTTGGTATTACTAAGTATCTTATACTAAGCTATTGATTAAAAGCTACCTACATCAACCTTTTATATTTTTTGTTAACTATTTATTTCAATAAATAAATCATTGCCTAACAATATAAAAGCAAAAAAGTTGATGTATCTTTTCATAAAGAGATTAGGAGAAAAAGGAAGGAGTTGTTAAATTTTTATTTATAAATAAAAATATTTTTTTTTCTTCAAGCGAATAAGAAATAAGGGGAAAGTTTTATTATAATATTTTTGGAAAAAAATCTCAAATAATTGAATATTTTCTGTAAATGAAAATTATACCTTCCTTCCCTTATCCAAAATTATCACTATGATCTTATTATTTACATTTTGTTCCTATTCTTTTATAGCAAACTTTTCATTTATTTTTTTGACTAATTAATGTGAATAAATAAATATTTTTTAACAATCTAAACACAAGTATTCGAGGTATCTTTTCATGAAGAAATTAAGAGGAGAAGAAAAGAGATGTTAAATGTTTGTTGATAAATAAAAAAATGTGTTTTTTCTAAAAGAGAATAAGAAATAAGGGGAAAGTTATACTTCTTTTTTTTCAAAACAAAATCTCTGGTAAGAGAACATTTTTATATTTTATTTTTAGTGTTATATATAAAGTTGTGAAAATATATTTACCTAATATAATTTTATTTATTATTTAATTATTATAATTTTTTTATTAATATCGATTTGACCATAGTTCAGCAATCGAACTTTCAATGAGTGTCTTGACTGATTCAATAGCGGGTTATTTATAAAAAGATTAATATATTGCTTTGACAGGAATTACATTGTCAAAAGAATTGTGAATTTTATTATTATGAAATATAAAAATATATATGTATTATATTATGAATGTAGTCTATAATGAAATATAGAATAAAATACTTGAATTAATATAATGTTTAATATATTTATTTTTTAACTATAACTTTATTAAAAAAAATGACCATTAATATTATTAATCTTAAATATTAAGTATAATACTTATATTAATTTCGTGGGGCCCATGAAATTCCAAGTAGTATTTATAGTGGTTGTGGTATAACAATGGAACCAACCTTTGCCTGCTTCCAAACTCAATAATTCTCAACCCACATTCTCCCACTTCCCCCCACAGCACACACGTTCTTTTATTCCCCTCTCTCTACAATTTGTTTATCTCACATGGACCGACTCCTTGTGTGCAAAAGATCTGTACAATTCGTTTGTCTCTGCCACCGTAAGGCCCTAGAAGAGTTTCACAATCTCCTTCCCCTACGAGAATGGGTTTTATGGCAGGGTTGAATGACTGGATCACAATGAATCGTAACACCTTCATTGAGATTCTGTCATTCATCCATCCATAAAACCCCTGCGATCGTATGCAGTCGCGGCACCTTAGGATCCTTTGGCTACGACTTCATCTCCCCCAGCAATGCTCAACAAGCAGCGGGCAGACCTACATAGCTTACACTGGGTGCAAATGCACCCCCAGACTTTTAAAAAATATAAGTATACATGTAATGTTGTTATTATTTTATGCCTTATACTTATATAGTTATAATAATACTTATGATGCGATTTCTCAATAGAAAATGTTCCTTGTCTCACTCTTTGTAGTCGTATGTTTTACTTACCCTCTTATCTTGATAATGTGTATTTGTATTTGTTGTCATTTCACTTCTCTTTGGTATTATTAAGTATCTTATGCTAAGCTATTGATTAAAAGCTACCTACATCAACCTTTTATATTTTTTGTTAACTATTTATTTCAATAAATAAATCATTGCCTAACAATATAAAAGCAAAAAGTTGATGTATCTTTTCCTAAAGAGATTAGGAGAAAAAGGAAGGAGTTGTTAAATTTTTATTTATAAATAAAAATAATTTTTTTTTGTATAAGCGAATAAGAAATAAGGGGAAAGTTATATTATAATATTTTTGGAAAAAAATCTCATATAATTGAATATTTTCTGTAAATGAAAATTATACCTTCCTTCCCTTATCCAAAATTATCACTATGATCTTAGTATTTACATTTTGTTCCTATTCTTTTATAGCAAACTTTTCAATTATTTTTTGGACTAAGTAATGTGAATAAATAAATATTTTTTAACAATCTAAACACAAGTATTCGAGGTATCTTTTCATGAAGAAATTAAGAGGAGAAGAAAAGAGATGTTAAAGATTTGTTGATAAATAAAAAAAAAGTGTTCTTTTCTAAAAGAGAAAAAGAAATAAGGGGAAAGTTATACTTCTTTTTTTTAAAACAAAATCTCTAGTAAGAGAACATTTTTATATTTTATTTTTAGTGTTATATATAAAGTTGTGAAAATATATTTACCTAATATAATTTTATGTATTATTTAATTATTATAATTTTTTTATTAATATCGATTTGACCACAGTTCAGCAATCGAACTTTCAATGAGTGTCTTGACTGATTCAATAACCGGTTATTTATAAAAAGATTAATATATTGCTTTGACAGGAATTACATTGTCAAAAGAATTGTGATTTTTATTATTATGAAATATAAAAATATATATGTATTATATTATGAATGTAGTCTATAATGAAATATAGAATAAAATACCTGAACGAATATAATATTTAATATATTTATTTTTTAACTATAACCTTATTAAAAAAATGACCATTAATATTATTAATCTTAAATATTAAGTATAATAGTTATATTACTTTCGTGGGGACCATGAAATTCCAATTAGTATTTATAGTGATTGTCGTATAACAATGGAACCAACCTTTGCCTGCTTCCAAACTCAATAATGCTCAACCCATATTCTCCCACTTCCCCCCAAACCACACACGTTCTTTTATTCCCCTCTCTCTACAATTTGTTTATCTCACACGGACCAACTCCTTCGTGTGCAAAAGATTTCTACAATTCGTTTGTCTCTGCCACCGTAAGGCCCTAGAAGAGTTTCACCATCTCCTTCCCCTACCAGAATGGGTTTTATGGCAGGGTTGAATGACTGGATCATAGTGAATCGTAACACCTTCATCGAGATCCTGTCAGTCATCCTTCCATAAAACCCCTGAGATCGTATGCATGCAGTCGCGGCACCTTGGGATTCTTTGGCTACGACTTCATCTCCCCTAGCAATGCTCAACAAGCCGCGGACAGACCTACATAGCTTACACGGGGTGCAAATGCACCCCCAGACTTTTAAAAAATATAAGTATACTTGTAATGTTGTTATTATTTTACCCCCTATACTTATATAATTATAATAATACTTATGATGCGATTTCTCAACAGAAAATGTTCCTTGTCTCACTCTTTGTAGTCGTATGTTTTACTTACCCTTTTATCTTGATAATGTGTATTTGTATTTGTTGTCATTTCACTTCTCTTTGGTATTATTAAGTAGCTTATAGTAAGCTATTGATTAAAAGCTACCTACATCAACCTTTTATATTTTTTGTTAACTATTTATTTCAATAAATAGATCATTGCCTAACAATATAAAAGCAAAAAGTTGATGTATCTTTTCATAAAGAGATTAGGAGAAAAAGGAAGGAGTTGTTAAATTTTTATTTATAAATAAAAATAATTTTTTTTCTACAAGCGAATAAGAAATAAGGGGAAAGTTATATTATAATATTTTTGGAAAAAAATCTCAAATAATTGAATATTTTCTGCAAATGAAAATTATACATTCCTTCCCTTATCCAAAATTATCACTATGATCTTAGTATTTACATTTTGTTCCTATTCTTTTATAGCAAACTTTTCATTTATTTTTTTTGACTAATTAATGTGAATCAATAAATATTTTTTAACCATCTAAACACAAGTATTCGAGATATCTTTTCATGAAGAAATTAAGAGAAGAAAAGGGATGTTAAATATTTATTGATAAATAAAAAAATGTGTTCTTTTCTAAAAGAGAATAAGAAATAAGGGGAAAGTTATGCTTCTTTTTTTTAAAAAAAAAATCTCTAGTAAGAGAACAGTTTTATATTTTATTTTTAGTGTTATATATAAAGTTGTGAAAATATATTTACCTAATATAATTTTATGCGTTATTTAATTATTATAAATTTTTTATTAATATCGATTTGACCACAGTTCAGCAATCGAACTTTCAATGAGTGTCTTGACTGATTCAATAACCGGTTATTTATAAAAAGATTCATATATTGCTTTGACAGGAATTACATTGTCAAAAGAATTGTGATTTTTATTATTATGAAATATAAAAATATATATGTATTATATTTTGAATGTAGTCTATAACGAAATATAGAATAAAATACTTGAATGAATATAATATTTAATATATTTATTTTTTAACTATAACCTTATTAAAAAAATGACCATTGATATTATTAATCTTAAATATTAAGTATAATACTTATATTACTTTCGTGGGGCCCATGAAATTCCAAGTAGTATTTATAGTGATTGTGGTATAACAATGGAACCAACCTTTGCCTGCTTCCAAACTCAATAATTCTCAACCCACATTCTCCCACTTCCCCCCACACCACACACGTTCTTTTAATCCCCTCTCTCTACAATTTGTTTATCTCACACGGACCAACTCCTTCGTGTGCCAAAGATCTCTACAATTCGTTTGTCTCTGCCACCGTAACGCCCTAGAAGAGTTTCACTATCTCCTTCCCCTACGAGAATGGGTTTTATGGCAGGGTTGAATGACTGGATCACAGTGAATCGTAACACCTTCATCGAGATCCTGTCATTCATCCTTCCTTAAAACCCCTGAGATCGTATGCAGTCGCGGCACCTTGGGATTCTTTGGCTACGACTTCATCTCCCCCAACAATGCTCAACAAGCAGCGGGCAGACCTACATAGCTTACACTTGCACCCCCAAACTTTTAAAAAATATAAGTATACATGTAATGTTGTTATTATGTTACCCCTATACTTATATAATTATAATAATACTTATGATGCGATTTCTCAACAGAAAATGTTCCTTGTCTCACTCTTTGTAGTCGTATGTATTACTTACCCTTTTATCTTGATAATGTGTATTTGTATTTGTTGTCATTTCACTTCTCTTTGGTATTGTTAAGTATCTTATACTAAGCTATTGATTAAAAGCTACCTACATCAACCTTTTATATTTTTTGTTAACTATTTATTTCAATAAATAAATCATTGCCTAACAATATAAAAGCAAAAAGTTGATGTATCTTTTCATAAAGAGATTAGGAGAAAAAGGAAGGAGTTGTTAAATTTTTATTTATAAATAAAAATAATTTTTTTCTACAAGCGAATAAGAAATAAGGGGAAAGTTATAGTATAATATTTTTGGAAAAAAATCTCAAATAATTGAATATTTTCTGTAAATGAAAATTATACCTTCCTTCCCTTATCCAAAATTATCACTATGATCTTAGTATTTACATTTTGTTCCTATTCTTTTATAGCAAACTTTTCATTTATTTTTCTGACTAATTAATGTGAATAAATAAATATTTTTTAACAATCTAAACACAAGTATTCGAGGTATCTTTTCATGAAGAAATTAAGAGGAGAAGAAAAGGGATGTTAAATATTTATTGATAAATAAAAAAAAGGTGTTCTTTTTCTAAAAGAGAATAAGAAATAAGGGGAAAGTTATGCTTCTTTTTTTTAAAAAAGAAATCTCTAGTAAGAGAACAGTTTTATATTTTATTTTTGTGTTATATATAAGGTTGTGAAAATATATTTACCTAATATAATTTTATGCATTATTTAATTATTATAAATTTTTTATTAATATTGATTTGACCACAGTTCAGCAATCGAACTTTCAATGAGTGTCTGGACTGATTCAATAACCGGTTATTTATAAAAAGATTCATATATTGCTTTGACAGGAATTACATTGTCAAAAGAATTGTGATTTTTATTATTATGAAATATAAAAATATATATGTATTATATTTTGAATGTAGTCTATAACGAAATATAGAATAAACTACTTGAATGAATATAATATTTAATATATTTATTTTTTAACTATAACCTTATTAAAAAAAATGACCATTAATATTATTAATCTTAAATATTAAGTATAATACTTATATTACTTTCGTGGGGGCCATGAAATTCCAAGTAGTATTTATAGTGATTGTGGTATAACAATGGAACCAACCTTTGCCTGCTTCCAAACTCAATAATTCTCAACCCACATTCTCCCACTTCCCCCCACACCACACACGTTCTTTTATTCCCCTCTCTCTACAATTTGTTTATCTCACACGGACCAACTCCTTCGTGTGCCAAAGATCTCTACAATTCGTTTGTCTCTGCCACCGTAAGGCCCTAGAAGAGTTTCACCATCTCCTTCCCCTACGAGAATGGCTTTTATGGCAGGGTTGAATGACTGGATCACAGTGAATCGTAACACCTTCATTGAGATCCTGTCATTCATCCTTCCATAAAATTCCTGAGATCGTATGCAGTCGCGGCACCTTGGGATTCTTTGGCTACGACTTCATCTCCCCCAGCAATGCGCAACAAGCAGTGGGCAAACCTACATAGCTTGCACGGGGTGCAAATGCACCCCCAGACAATTAAAAAATATAAGTATACATGTAATGTTGTTATTATTTTACCCCCTATACTTATATAATTAAAATAATACTTATGATGCGATTTCTCAACAGAAAATGTTCCTTGTCTCACTCTTTGTAGTCGTATGTTTTACTTACCCTTTTATCTTGATCATGTGTATTTGTATTTGTTGTCATTTCACTTCTCTTTGGTATTATTAAGTATCTTATACTAAGCTATTGATTAAAAGCTACCTACATCAACTTTTTATATTTTTTGTTAACTATTTATTTCAATAAATAGATCATTGCCTAACAATATAAAAGCAAAAAGTTGATGTATCTTTTCATAAAGAGATTAGGAGAAAAAGGAAGGAGTTGTTAAATTTTTATTTATAAATAAAAATAATATTTTTTCTACAAGCGAATAATAAATAAGGGGAAAGTTATAGTATAAAATTTTTGGAAAAAAATCTCAAATAATTGAATATTTTCTATAAATGAAAATTATACTTTCCTTCCCTTATCCAAAATTATCACTATGATCTTAGTATTTACATTTTGTTCCTATTCTTTTATAGCAAACTTTTCATTTATTTTTTTGACTAATTAATGTGAATAAATAAATATTTTTTAACAATCTAAACACAAGTATTCGAGGTATCTTTTCATGAAGAAATTAAGAGGAGAAGAAAAGGGATGTTAAATATTTATTGATAAATAAAAAAATGTGTTCTTTTCTAAAAGAGAATAAGAAATAAGGGGAAAGTTATGCTTCTTTTTTTTAAAAAAAAAAATCTCTAGTAAGAGAACAGTTTTATATTTTATTTTTAGTGTTATATATAAAGTTGTGAAAATATATTTACCTAATATAATTTTATGCACTATGTAATTATTATAAATTTTTTATTAATATCGATTTGACCACAGTTCAGCAATCGAACTTTCAATGAGTGTCTTGACTGATTCAATAACCGGTTATTTATAAAAAGATTCATATATTGCTTTGACAGGAATTACATTGTCAAAAGAATTGTGATTTTTATTATTATGAAATATAAAAATATATATGTATTATATTTTGAATGTAGTCTATAACGAAATATAGAATAAAATACTTGAATGAATATAATATTTAATATATTTATTTTTTAACTATAACCTTATTAAAAAAATGGCCATTAATATTATTAATCTTAAATATTAAGTATAATACTTATATTACTTTTGTGGGGCCCATGAAATTCCAAGTAGTATTTATAGTGGTTGTGGTATAACAATGGAACCAACCTTTGCCTGCTTCCAAACTCAATAATTCTCAACCCACATTCTCCCACTTCCCCCCACACCACACACGTTCTTTTATTCCCCTCTCTCTACAATTTGTTTATCTCACACGGACCAACTCCTTCGTGTGCAAAGGATCTCTACAATTCGTTTGTCTCTGCCACCGTAAGGCCCTAGAAGAGTTTCACCATCTCCTTCCCCTACCAGAATGGGTTTTATGACAGGGTTGAATGATTGGATCACAGTGAATCGTAACACCTTCATTGAGATCCTGTCGTTCATACTTCCATAAAACCCCTGAGATCGTATGCATGCAGTCGCGGCACCTTGGGATTCTTTGGCTACGACTTCATCTCCCCTAGCAATGCTCAACAAGCCGCGGGCAGACCTACATAGCTTACACGGGGTGCAAATGCACCCCCAGACGTTTAAAAAATAAAAGTATACATGTAATGTTGTTATTATTTTACCCCCTATACTTATATAATTATAATAATACTTATGATGCGATTTCTCAACAGAAAATGTTCCTTGTCTCACTCTTTTTAGTCGTATGTTTTACTTACCCTTTTATCTTGATAATGTGTATTTGTATTTGTTGTCATTTCACTTCTCTTTGGTATTATTAAGTATCTTATACTAAGCTATTGATTAAAAGCTACCTACATCAACCTTTTATATTTTTTGTTAACTATTTATTTCAATAAATAAATCATTGCCTAACAATATAAAAGCAAAAAGTTGATGTATCTTTTCATAAAGAGATTAGGAGAAAAAGGAAGGAGTTGTGAAATTTTTATTTATAAATAAAAATATTTTTTTTTCTACAAGCGAATAAGAAATAAGGGGAAAGTTATAGTATAATATTTTTGGAAAAAAATCTCAAATAATTGAATATTTTCTGTAAATGAAAATTATACCTTCCTTCCCTTTTCCAAAATTATCACTATGATCTTAGTATTTACATTTTGTTCCTATTCTTTTATAGCAAACTTTTCATTTATTTTTTTGACTAATTAATGTGAATAAATAAATATTTTTTAACAATCTAAACACAAGTATTCGAGATATCTTTTCATGAAGAAATTAAGAGGAGAAGGAAAGGGATGTTAAATATTTATTGATAAATAAAAAAAATGTGTTCTTTTCTAAAAGAGAATAAGAAATAAGGGGAAAGTTATGCTTCTTTTTTTATAAAAAAAATCTCTAGTAAGAGAAGAGTTTTATATTTTATTTTTAGTGTTATATATAAAGTTGTGAAAATATATTTACCTAATATAATTTTATGCATTATTTAATTATTATAAATTTTTTATTAATATCGATTTGACCACAGTTCAGCAATCGAACTTTCAATGAGTGTCTTGACTGATTCAATAACCGGTTATTTATAAAAAAGATTCATATATTGCTTTCACAGGAATTACATTGTCAAAAGAATTGTGATTTTTATTATTATGAAATATAAAAATATATATGTATTATATTTTGAATGTAGTCTATAACGAAATATAGAATAAAATACTTGAATGAATATAATATTTAATATATTTATTTTTTAACTATAACCTTATTAAAAAAATGACCATTAATATTGTTAATCTTAAATATTAAGTCACACACGTTCTATTATTCCCCTATCTCTAAAATTTGTTTATCTCACACGGACCAACTCCTTCGTGTGCAAAAGATCTCTACAATTCGTTTCTCTCTGCCACCGTAAGGCCCTTGAAGAGTTTTACCATCTCCTTCCCCTACGAGAATGGGTTTTATGGCAGGGTTGAATGACTGGATCACAGTGAATCGTAACACCTTCATTGAGATCCTGTCGTTCATACTTCCATAAAACCCCTGATATCGTATGCATGCAGTCGCGGCACCTTGGGATTCTTTGGCTACGACTTCATCTCCCCTAGCAATGCTCAACAAGCCGCAGGCAGACCTACATAGCTTACACGGGGTGCAAATGCACCCCCAGACTTTTAAAAAATATAAGTATACTTGTAATGTTGTTACTATTTTACCCCCTATACTTATATAATTATAATAATACTTATGATGCAATTTCTCAACAGAAAATGTTCCTTGTCTCACTCTTTGTAGGCGTATGTTTTACTTACCCTTTTATCTTGATAATGTGTATTTGTATTTGTTGTCATTTCACTTCTCTTTGGTATTATTAAGTATCTTATACTAAGCTATTGATTAAAAGCTACCTACATCAACCTTTTATATTTTTTGTTAACTATTTATTTCAATAAATAAATCATTGCCTAACAATATAAAAGCAAAAAGTTGATGTATCTTTTCATAAAGAGATTAGGAGAAAAAGGAAGGAGTTGTTAAATTTTTATTTATAAATAAAAATAATTTTTTTTCTACAAGCGAATAAGAAATAAGGGGAAAGTTATAGTATAATATTTTTGGAAAAAAATCTCAAATAATTGAATATTTTCTGTAAATGAAAATTATACCTTCCTTCCCTTATCCAAAATTATCACTATGATCTTAGTATTTACATTTTGTTCCTATTCTTTTATAGCAAAATTTTCATTTATTTTTTTGACTAATTAATGTGAATAAATAAATATTTTATAACAATGTAAACACAAGTATTCGAGGTATCTTTTCATGAAGAAATTAAGAGGAGAAGAAAAGAGATGTTAAATATTTGTTGATAATTAAAAAAATGTGTTCTTTTCTAAAAGAGAATAAGAAATAAGGGGAAAGTTATACTTCTTTTTTTTTTTTTTTTTAAATCTCTAGTAAGAGAACAGTTTTATATTTTATTTTTCGTGTTATATAAAAAGTTGTGAAAATATATTTACCTAATATAATTTTATGCATTATTTAATTATTATAAATTTTTTATTAATATCGATTTGACTACAGTTCAGCAATCGAACTTTCAATGAGTGTCTGGACTGATTCAATAACCGGTTATTTATAAAAAGATTCATATATTGCTTTGACAGGAATTACATTGTCAAAAGAATTGTGATTTTTATTATTATGAAATATAAAAATATATATGTATTATATTTTGAATGTAGTCTATAACGAAATATAGAATAAAATACTTGAATGAATATAATATTTAAAATATTTTTAACTATAACCTTATTAAAAAAATGACCATTAATATTATTAATCTTAAATATTAAGTATAATACTAATATTACTTTCGTGGGGTCCATGAAATTCCAAGTAGTATTTATAGTGATTGTGGTATAACAATGGAACCAACCTTTGCCTGCTTCCAAACTCAATAATTCTCAACCCACATTCTCCCACTTCCCCCCACACCACACACGTTCTTTTATTCCCCTCTCTCTACAATTTGTTTATCTCACACGGACCAACTCCTTCGTGTGCAAAAGATCTCTACAATTCGTTTGTCTCTACCACCGTAACGCCCTAGAAGAGTTTCACCATCTCCTTCCCCTACGAGAATGGGTTTTATGACAGGGTTGAATGACTGGATCACAGTGAATCGTAACACCTTCATTGAGATCCTGTCATTCATCCTTCCATAAAACCCCTGAGATCGTATGCAGTCGCGACACCTTGGGATTCTTTGGCTACGACTTCATCTCCCCCTGCAATGCTCAACAAGCAGCGGGCAAACCTACATAGCTTACACGGGGTGCAAATGAACCCCCAGACTTTTAAAAAATATAAGTATACATGTAATGTTGTTATTATTTTACCCCCTATACTTATATAATTATAATAATACTTATGATGCGATTTCTCAACAGAAAATGTTCCTTGTCTCACTCTTTGTAGTCGTACGTTTTATTTACCCTTTTATTTTAATAATGTGTATTTGTATTTTTTGTCATTTCACTTCTCTTTGGTATTATTAAGTATCTTATACTAAGCTATCACTAGTGCAAAAAATGCATTTTAGATCGGCTGTTTAGATCGGTTAAATGATGATTGATTTAAAAAAAGATGCGGTGGCATTTTTGTAATTAAAAGAAATTTTTTTAGATCGGCCACAAGGGAACCGATCTAAAAACAACTTTTTAAATCGGTTATAAATTGAAACCGATTTAAAAGACTACTTTTTAAATCACTTCAATTTATAACTGATTTAAAATGTATTTTTTAGAACAGTTAAAAATACAACTGATCTAAAAACTTTTCCTCTCTCAACAATCCTAAACAACGTTCCTCCTCTTTTCTTAATCGCGCATCTCCCAAACCCTCGAGATTTCCCCTTGCGACGCCGTACACTACTCGTTCATCTCCGAAGTCCTCCGCGACGGCAACTCTGAGGCTTTACGAGCTTTGTCCTTGCGAGCTCCAAAGTCTCCTGTGACGTGATCCTTACGGGGCGGACCGCTTGGTACAGGGTTGCCGACGGGGAGGGACGCCACTTCCAGAGATGGAAGATAAGTCACGGTGACGCCACAAGGAATCAACCTTGATAAGTCAGAATTTGGTTCAACAGGAACCTTGAGAGAAACTCTCAGAATACTCACGTATTTTGAAAACTGCCAAAAGTCCCTCATTCATTTTTGACGAAAATACATATAGTCCACAACCACCAATTTATTTATTTAATTGCAATAATTAAATAATAAAAATAAAAATTGCAATAATTAAATAATAAAATAAAAATTATGGGGACATGGGCCTTCAGTCATCATCAATGGCAGCTATACAAATGACCAGCCTTGTCTCTATGACGTGTTGGGCCTTTTTAAGTCTGCCTCTGGTCATGGGCCCTTCAAGTGCTTCATGGTCCTTGCCCTTAGTTGTGTCCTCATCACTCCCTCCTTCTTGAAAAGGATTTGTCCTCAAATCCAAGGCTCCTCCATCTGCATCAATAAGAGATAAATCAGACACATTGAAAGTGGCACTTACATTATACTCACTAGGCAAGTCAATCTTGTAGGCATTGTCGTTGATCTTCTCCAACACTTGGAATGGTCCGTCTCCTCTAGGTTGAAGCTTGGACTTCCTGTGTTCAGGGAACCTCTCCTTCCTCAGGTGTACCCAAACCCAATCACCTGGTTCAAGCACCACTTTCTTCCTGCTTTTGTTGGCTTGCCTTGCATAGCTCTCATTTTTCTTTTCAATTTGAGCCTTCACTTGCTCATGCAGCTTCTTCACATACTCAGCTTTAGCCTGTGCGTCCTTATGCTTAAACATAGCAATGTTAGGCATAGGCAACAAATCAAGAGGAGTCAAAGGATTAAATCCATACACTATCTCAAATGGTGAACAATTAGTTGTGCTATGGACAGCCCGATTATAAGCAAACTCAACATGAGGCAAACATGCTTCCCAAGACTTAAGATTTTTCTTTAAAACAGTCCTAAGCAATGTGCCTAAAGTCCTATTGACTACCTCAGTTTGACCATCAGTTTGTGGGTGACAAGTAGTAGAAAACAACAATTTAGTACCAATCTTACCCCACAAGGTCCTCCAAAAGTGACTAAGGAATTTTGCATCCCTATCACTGACAATGTTCCTCGGTAATCCATGAAGCCGCACTATTTCTTTGAAAAACAAATCATCCACATGACAAGCGTCATCCACTTTCTTGCAAGGTATGAAGTGTGCCATCTTAGAAAACCTGTCAACAACAACAAACACAGAATCCTTTCCATTCTTGGTTTTGGGCAGCCCCAAAACAAAGTCCATAGAAATGTCAGTCCAAGGATATTCAGGAACAGGCAAAGGAGTATACAATCCATGAGGCTTAACCTTAGATTTAGCCTTTTTACACACAATGCAATGATCACAAAACTTATGCACATCACGTCTCATATGAGGCCAAAAGAAATGCTCTTGCAGAATTTCCAGGGTCTTTTGAACCCCAAAGTGACCCATCAAACCCCCCTCATGTGATTCACTCACAAGCAACTCTCTAATGGAACACTTAGGCACACACAATTTATTTGCTTTAAACAAGAATCCATTATGCCTATAGTATCCATTTTCAGAAAACTTTTCACATGCAGCAAAAATTTCAGCAAAGTCCACATCATGCTCATACATGTCTTTCAAAGACTCTAGACCAAACAGTTTAGTTTCAAGCATAGCAAGTAAAGCATGTCTCCTAGACAGCGCGTCAGCCACTACATTCCCTTTCCCCTTTTTATGTTTGATGACATATGGAAATTGCTCTAAAAACTCTACCCACTTAGCATGCCTCTTATTAAGCTTTCCTTGTCCTTTTAAGTACTTTAAGGACTCGTGATCACTATGGATGACAAACTCTTTGGGTAACAGGTAATGCTGCCAAGTTTTTAAAGCTCTAACCAAAGCATACAATTCCTTATCATAAGTTGAATAGTTAAGGGCAGCGGCTCCTAACTTTTCACTAAAATAAACAATTGGATGACCCTCTTGCAACAAAACAGCCCCAATACCCACATTTGACGCATCACACTCAATTTCAAATGATTTTGCAAAATTAGGCATAGCAAGAATGGGTGCATTAGTTAACCTATGCTTGAGGGCAGCAAAGGCCTCTTCTTGTTTCTCACCCCATTTGAAACCCACATTCTTCTTAACAACTTCAGTTAGAGGTGCAGCCAATGTACTAAAATCCTTAACAAATCTCCTATAGAAACTTGCTAAACCATGAAATCCCCTCACCTCACTCACGGTCTTAGGTGTTGGCCATTCTTGGATGGCCTTAACCTTTTCCACATCCACCCGTACTCCCTCAGCACTAACAACAAAACCCAGAAACACCACATGATCAGTACAAAAGGAGCACTTTTCTAGGTTGGCATACAATTGTTCTTTCCTAAGCACACTCAAAACAGATTGCAAATGTTCAGCATGCAAATCAAGACTAGTGCTATAGATAAGAATATCATCAAAGTACACCACCACAAATTTTCCAATAAACTCCCTTAAAACATGGTTCATCAATCTCATGAAAGTACTAGGTGCATTAGTCAAACCAAATGGCATAACCATCCACTCATACAAACCGTATTTTGTTTTAAAGGCAGTTTTCCATTCATCTCCCTCTCTAATCCTAATCTGATTATAGCCACTTTTCAAATCAATTTTAGAAAACACGCATGCACCATACAGTTCATCAAGAAGATCATCTAACCTGGGGATTGGATGCCTATACTTGATGGTGATGTTGTTTATGGCTCTACAATCAGAACACATCCTCCATGAGCCGTCCTTCTTGGGCACTAGAATGACAGGTACAGCGCACGGACTCATACTATCTCTCACCCAACCTTTGCTCAGGAGTTCGGACACTTGCCTTTCGATCTCCTTAGTTTCTTGTGGGTTGCTCCTATAAGCTGGCCGATTGGGCAAGGACGCTCCTGGAATGAGATCAATGTGATGCTCAATTCCCCTCATTGGTGGCAAACCATCCGGTACACTTGCTGGAAACACATCATCAAAATCCTGCAAAAGAGACTCAATACCAGAAGGCAATTTAAATTCATCAAATTGGTTAGCATACAACATCTGACTTTGACAAAACAATAAATAGAGGGGTTGCCTTGCGCAAAGCACCCTCCTTACCTCCCTTTTTGTTGCTAAACAAAGCTGTTTGCCCTCAAGTGTTTCACTCTTTTTGTTTTCTCTCTTTTCCCTCTCAAGTGTTTCACTCTTTTTCTTTCCTCTCTTTTCCTTCTCAAGTGTTTCACTCTTTTTCCTCTCAAGTGTCTCACTCTTTTTCTTTTCTCTCATTTTTATCTGATCCTCACAAACCTCTCTAGGAGATAACGGTTTGAGAACAATTTTCTTGTTATCTTGCTTGAAAGAGATTTTGTTGGTGAATCCATCATGCACTACCTTGGTGTCATACTGCCACGGTCTTCCTAACAGCACATGGGTCGCTTCCATTGGAACCACATCACACAACACTCTATCATTATATCTCCCAATGGTGAGACACACCTCAACCTGTTGAGTCACTTTTACCTCTTCATCTTCACTAAGCCACTGAAGTTTGTATGGCCTAGGATGGGGTTTAGTTTCCAAATTCAGTTTGGACACTAACCTCGAACTTGCAACATTGGTACAGCTTCCTCCATCAACAATTAAAGAGCACAGCTTACCATTAATGACACACCTGGTGTGGAAAATATTTTCTCTTTGGTTGTCATCCAGTGGCCGCATCTGATTTCCCAACAGCCTTCTCACCATCAGCATATCACCCTGCATAGCTTCCTCCTCATACTCTTCTTCTTCCACTTCTTCTTCACTGATTTCAGACTCACTAGTGATTTCTCCATCAGCCTTCATGATCATGGTCCTCCTGGTTGGACATTCAGAAGCAATATGTCCTCTGCCTAAGCATTTGAAGCATTTTATGTTTCTGGTTCCAGTATTGGATGAGGAGGTGGAAGTGTTATGTTTGGTTCCACCAGCACTGGACGCTGCTGACTTTCCATGTGGGGATGTTGCTGCTGGGCTGGACGAATTTCCTCCCTCCTTCTTGGATCTGTTGGCCCAGTTCTGGGTGTAAGTATTGGGTGAGTTCCTCTTTGCTGCACTTTTTCTTTTAATTTGCTGTTCAACTCGTAGTGCCTTATGTAGCAAGTCATCCAACTCCACATACTCCTGTAATTCAACAACATCTCTGATTTCAGGGTTTAGACCATTCAGAAAACGAGCCATTGTGTCTTCAGATTCCTCTTCGATGTTGGCCCTCACTAACGCCATTTCCATCTCTTTATAGTACTCTTCCACAGTTAAATTCCCTTGGGACAGCCTTTGGAGTTTCTGTCGCATGGTTCTGTTATAGCTAGTGGGCACATACCTTTTTCTCATCACCCTTTTCATCTCAGTCCATGTATCTACCTCTCGCCCTTCCTCTCTCAGCATTTCTCTCTGGTTTTTATGCCACCAAACAAGGGCATAGTCGGAGAATTCAGCTGCTGCTAGCTTGACTTTCTGCTCTTCAGTGTAGTCATTGCAGGCAAATACATGTTCAATCTTCATCTCCCAGTCCAGGTAGGCATCTGGATCACTTCTACCTTTGAAGGGAGGAACATTGAGCTTTACTCCCTCAACCCGGTTTTGCCTCGGTCCGTCATTACCGCCATTATTACCTCTGTTCCCACCTGTAATTCGTCTAACATTCTGATTCGGTTGGTTCTCCAATAATTCTAGTCGTCCAAAGACCTCCTCATTGTTACGGTCCAGCAAACGTTGCATCTGTGCATTCATCGCGTCCAGTAACATACGCTGAGCTCCGTCCAACTGATGATACTCATCACCACCACCACCTGCTCCTGCCATAATTCAACAGAAAAGTTTGCAGTAAAAATTATTAAGGTTTCAGGACCTCACCACACTCTACTTACGTGTTTCTCTCTTAGATGGTAGTACACTCGTGTTTGATGCTCTCAATAGGCTTTTGTGTAATGTATTCCCTCTTGCCTTTTACCACTCGTGTTCCCTCTTAAGTTCCTGGATGGACCAAATTGGACTCACAAGAAGGTTGCAACAATGATTAGACGCACGAAGAAGTGATGCTCCAGAACTTAACACAATTAACAGAAACACAATTAACAGTGACTACCCTAAACTAAACCGCACGCAGACTTGGGCAAACTTGGGCAAAGACATAACAGAAGTTCAAAGACATAAACAGAACATAAACAGAACAAACAGGTAGGATTGAAAACAAGGAAACTACGCAATTAACAGAGAAGAAGAAGACACAGAAATAGCAAAATTGACAGGCAAACTTCAAATGACCATAACTTTTGCTACAGACGTCCGTTTGAGGCCCACTATATGTCAAAATGCTCAGAATTGAGAGGAGAATCCTTGGGCAAATCCCAAAGGGGATTTGGTTCCACAATTTTCCCAAAAAAAGCCTCTAACTGCCTTAATTTTGTGTTCAAAGATCAAACACCCAAATTTCTTCCAAACTTTTTTTTTTTTTTTTGCAACTGATTTTTTTTTTTTAATAGTCGTCTAGATATTAGAATTCGTTCAATAGGCAAGCAGCATTAGGCAATTTGACAATTTAGCAATTTGGCAATTAGCCAATTTTACCCAAACAGAATTCGAACAGGCTGAAACAATTCGACAGGCACAAACAGAACACGATGACAACACGAAAAAGAAAATACAATGATGACAGGACGAGGACGAAAATGAAAATTAAGAAGACAATACGAAAACAAGAACAGAAGACAAAAAATTGAAACAGAACAGAAACGTACAGATTACGAACAGAATAGCAACGACAGCAATGAAAAACGAAATTGAACAATCAACGAAATAAACGAAATTGACAATCAACGAAAACGACAACAGAACCTGTATCAAGAACCAGGCTCTGATACCAGATGACGTGATCCTTACGGGGCGGACCGCTTGGTACAGGGTTGCCGACGGGGAGGGACGCCACTTCCAGAGATGGAAGATAAGTCACGGTGACGCCACAAGGAATCAACCTTGATAAGTCAGAATTTGGTTCAACAGGAACCTTGAGAGAAACTCTCAGAATACTCACGTATTTTGAAAACTGCCAAAAGTCCCTCATTCATTTTTGACGAAAATACATATAGTCCACAACCACCAATTTATTTATTTAATTGCAATAATTAAATAATAAAAATAAAAATAAAAATTGCAATAATTAAATAATAAAATAAAAATTATGGGGACATGGGCCTTGATAAAAACCCCTCTCCGGATCTCAAATTCAGCATCAACGGAACTTACGGAAACTCAAAAGGTGAAGAAAATTTAAAGCGGAAAGACAAGAAATGGAAAGAACAACGCCACAATCCCTAGGGATTGATAAGTTGAGGAGGATTCGCCACTTTGAATATGGAAATTCAAAGATAAGAATCAAGGGTAGTTCCTAAGAACCTAGAGAGTTTCCTCTCACAAAAGCATCAAAGCTTCATTCCAAATGAGAGTCAAAAACTCATTACAAAGTTAACATTTGGCCTATTTATAATATGAGCCTAAAAGGCTTACCAAGGCCCATTACTAAAAGCCCAAACAACTAAAAAGGCCCAAATTAAAAATAAACATCATTAAAAACATAAAAAGCTCAACAAAAGCCCAATTTAGGCTTAAATTACATAAACTTCTATTCTAAGATTTGGCTCCACTTTAAGCTCTTCATGTACCATTCTAGTCCTCTATCATTCCCTCCTTCTTGAAGGAAATTCGACCTCGAATTTAGAGCCAAGGTACCTACATCATAAAAACAACACAAACAACATGTTTTAGTTTTGAGAAAATATTAAAAAAGAAAATCATATTTCTATTGAGACTTGGATTCCTTAAAAAGGAAAATCTCTTATTATCTATGTGCTTATATATCAATCCTCTCGGATCAAATACAAGCCTAAAGAAACCATCAATTAACACTAAAATGAAATGCTTAATCACAAATTTCAAAGACAAGTCAATCCAATGAAAATTATGAGCAAACAATGACATTTTCAAACCAAGAATGGAAAATTTAGATTTATCCATTTTATGCACAATCCATCTATCAAGACACTTGAGTGTACCATACATTACTAAACTCTCACTATGAGTTGCTCCAATTAATGAATCATGAAATGAACATTTAGGCACACAAAATGCAGCATCTTTAAACCTATGCTCTTTATGCCTATAGAAATCATCATTTTCAATTTTCCCATAAACAACAACATACATAGAGGAAGACTCAACATGATCATACAAGTCCAAATGATGTGCATTAATATCAAATTTCCAGAACTTGGCACCATCACCTAAAACAATATCATGCATACCAAAAGCAACATTCAATTCACAAACATTTTGGGTTAACACATGGCACACATCAATTAAATCACAAGGTTTAGAGATGGTGTAAGTAAAAATTTTCTTCTCTCTATGGTTGCATTGGTCCGCATATGTCTCCACTTCTTCTCCAAATTGTCTTGCCCATTGATCCTTGATGTACAATTCTTCTCTAGGCATCAAAACAAAAGAATTATGGTAAGGTGCACAATCAAATTTACAAGAAGAATTAAATTCACAATCCAATTTAGGAGAAGGAATTAGAGTTTTGCACTCCCCTTTTGAGGACTCCTCTTCAATTTCTTTCACAAGAGAGACATCACTTTCAAACAAAGTTTTGCATTCATCCTTTTGAAGCTCTTCAAATTCCTTGAGCAAAGAATCATCACAAACAAGGAAAGGATTAGAATGAAAACAAGGACAATCATATTCCTCTTTATCTTTTGCTCTCTCTTTTTCAGTTATTTTCTTTTCTCTCATCTCTTTTTCTTTTAACTCATTTTCTTTTGCTCTCATCTCTTTCTCTTTTATTTCTTTTTCTTTCACCTCTTTTCTCTCTTGTTCTATTTTCTTTCTCAACTTAATTTGATCCTCACTTGCTTCCTTAGGTGAAAGTGATGCAAGTTTGACCTTATGTCCTTCATGTGTAAAAGAAATCTTGTGGGTCTTTCCATGGTGCTTCACATTTCTTTCAATTTGCCAAGGTTTACCTAACAAGATATGACATGTTTCTATGGGAGCTACATCACACAACACAACATCTTTATATGTTCCAATGGTAAAGGGCACCAACACTTGTTGGTCTACAACCAACTCACCTTCACATGGCAATTTCAAGCAATAAGGTGTAGGGTGTGGGGTGGTTTGAAAATTAAGTTTGCTAACCAACCTAGTGCTAGCCACATTAATACAACTATCCCCATCAATAATCAAAGAACACACATTCCCTAGAACCAAGCATCTAGTATGAAATATGTTCTCCTTTTGAATTTCATCCCTACCCTCACATTGAATTCCCAACAACCTCTTACACATCATTAATTCTCTATCTAGAGGTTTGGTACCACATGCACTATGATTATCACTAGAGATATTAGATGAACAAGTATAAGATAACTCACTCGTGACAACTTCATTTTCCTTCAAGACCTTGGTTTTCATGTTTGGACAATGCAATGCAATATGGCCTTTACCCAAGCATTTAAAACATTTAATTGTACCACTCTTAGAAGTAGAAGAAGTGCTAGGGTTAGGAACATGTTTACCACTTGGAGAATTTGAAGCTTGTTGCTTAGGTGAGGAAGATCCCTCCTTCTTGGACTTGTCCTTACCACTAGAAGAGTCATAGTGATAGGTCTTCTTGTAGGAATGCTTCCTCTCAAGTTGTCTCTCCACTTTGTTGGCTTGGTGCACTAGATCCTCCAAGCTCTCATAGTGTTGTAACTTCACTATGTATTGAATGTCTCTATTAAGCCCACGTAAGAACCTTGCCATGGCGGTCTTAGGTTCTTGTGCATTGGCTCTCCTCATAGTCATTTTCATCTCTTTGTAGTATTCATCAACACTCTTGCTACCTTGTGTGAGACTTTGTAGCTTATCATAAGCATCTCTCTCATAGGAAGGTGGTAAGAATGTCTTCCTCATCAAATCCTTCATTTCTTGCCAAGTTGCTATCTTAGGCATCCTTATCCTCTCTCTTCCATCTTCCTTATACTTCCACCATGCAAGTGCACTCCCTACAATCTTCAAGGTAACCTTCCTAATTTTCTTCTCCTCACTATACTCATGGCATGAAAAGACTTGGTCAACTTTCATCTCCCACTCAATGTATGCTTCCGGATCATTCTTCCCTTGAAAACTGGGAATTTTAAGTTTCTCCTCTTCCATACTATCCTTTATTTTATTTTCTCCCTCATTATCTCCTCCATGTCTCCTAAGCCTCCTTTCTCCTTCATCTTCCCCATAACCTCCATCACTTCTATGATAAGAAGAACAATACATACCTACACAAAAATGATTAGCACAAATAATAGAAATATGGACCTCACCACTCACTAAGTGTTTCACTCAAATCCACTCGTGTTTCTCTCTTTTGAAGGCTTTTTCTATAATGTGCACACTTGCCTTTTTCCACTCAAACTCCTCTTTAGTCCTTAAGAAGCACTCTCAATCACAAATCAAGAATTTGTATTCAAAGTGAAAGATGTAACAAATCCAAACTCAACTCAAGAGTCCAAAATAAGAAAACTCTAAGACAAAACCAAGGAAATTTAGAAGACAAGCAATAAAAGCTAAAAGAAATGAAAGGACAACTCAAAATAGAATGTTAAGGAAAGACAAGACTAGAAGACACAGGAATAAGAGCAACACAAACTAAGAAACTCAAATTTTTCAACTTTGTGAAGAACTAGTGTATTCAAGAGAGCTAAAATGGCATAAAAGTGTATGAAAAAGAAAGAATTAAGCAATGGTGTAGAAGGACTTCTTACAGGGCAGATTTTTTTCTTTCCAATGGTATTTTTTTTTTAATTTAATTTTTTTTTGACTTTTTTTTTACACTTTGGCCCCTAAACTTTTCATAATTGCACTTGAGCCCCTAAACTTTTTTGTATTTTCACTTTTGCCCCAATATTTTCTTTTTTTATCTTTAAGTCCTTTTCTTTTGCTAACAAGTCCTCAAACTTTTTAATATTTATAAAAAACACCCAAACTCACTTAATTCAAATTTTTATGGATCAAACACAAGGGTTTTGCCAAAGACTCTCAAGAACACACATGAACACTATGAATGTTCTTCCCCAAATTCAAATTTCAGAATTTCAATATGCAGATTTTGACTCAAATTAAACACAAGGCAATATCAAAAATATGGATTGAAACAATAAAATCACAAAACAATGAACAGTACCGAATCGATGAACAGTAATGTGATCATGAACAGTACCACAACCATGAACAGCATCGCGATCGGAACAATGCGCGATCTATGAACAGTGATGATCGGAACAGTACCGTATATTAAACAGTGTCGATCGGTGAACAGTATCGCCGATGAACAGTGCGCGATCTGTGAACAGTTTTTTGCGATGAACAGTGCACGACGGTGAGCAGTGTCGCCGATGAACAGTGCCACCGCCGATGAACAGTGCGAAAATGATGCTAAATCCAGCTCTGATACCAAATGATAAAAACCCCTCTCTGGATCTCAAATTCAGCATCAACGGAACTTACGGAAACTCAAAAGGTGAAGAAAATTTAAAGCGGAAAGACAAGAAATGGAAAGAACAACGCCACAATCCCTAGGGATTGATAAGTTGAGGAGGATTCGCCACTTTGAATATGGAAATTCAAAGATAAGAATCAAGGGTAGTTCCTAAGAACCTAGAGAGTTTCCTCTCACAAAAGCATCAAAGCTTCATTCCAAATGAGAGTCAAAAACTCATTACAAAGTTAACATTTGGCCTATTTATAATATGAGCCTAAAAAGGCCCAAATTAAAAATAAACATCATTAAAAACATAAAAAGCTCAACAAAAGCCCAATTTAGGCTTAAATTACATAAACTTCTATTCTAAGATTTGGCTCCACTTTAAGCTCTTCATGTACCATTCTAGTCCTCTATCAATGATTCTGTAGGCGGTGTTACTGTTCATCGGTTCTGTTGGCGGTACTGTTCATCGCGACCACTGTTCATCGACGCGGAGCACTGTTCACCGGTCCTGTTCACCGCGCGTACTGCTAAGCGCGTACTGTTCACCCGGCGCGATACTGTTCATCCCGAACGTGCACTGTTCATATCGCGGTACTGTTGGCGTTGTTCTTCATCCCTAATCTTTTCCATTTTTAATTTCTGATTCAATTTTGTGTTTCCAATTTTCTGAAAATTGATGCTGAAATTTTGGATCCATGTGAGGGGTTTTATCAGGCCTTCAGTCATCATCAATGGCAGCTATACAAATGACCAGCCTTGTCTCTATGACGTGTTGGGCCTTTTTAAGTCTGCCTCTGGTCATGGGCCCTTCAAGTGCTTCATGGTCCTTGCCCTTAGTTGTGTCCTCATCATCCTGCGAGCTTTGTCCTTGCATTCTCGCGAGCTCCGAAGTCCCTTGCGAGCTTTGTCGTTGCGTTCTTCATGGCCTCCATGTCTTCCTTCGGAGCCTCCTTCACCTACTTCGCGTAATCCCTCCGCAGTCGTGCCAGTTTTGCCTCCGTCGCCTTCGGGTCTTACGGTGCCTCCCAGCCTCCGCGGTACGAGTTTGGAGAGAGAAACTCGCAGTTCTTGCAGTGCTTCAATGCCCTCGCCGACATCTCAGCTTCAATTGAGAGGTAAACATTTCAACAAACAGAATGAGGGCAAGGCAGTCCCAACACAACACACTTTTTTGTTCTGCAATATGTTTATTAATCTCTGTTTTGGCAGTAACTTGGAGAACAATAACTCTCAGCTTCAATTCCCTCTGTCACTAAGGTGTGGATCTTTTCCAATTGCACCTCCATCTTTTGCAATTATCTTTTAGCCATACTTGTTGCAATTATCTTTTAACCATATTTGTTATTATTGATGTTAAGTACTTGCTCTAGTTGCTTGGAATTTTGTTGGAGGTACATTTGCTTGTTGATTCTGCAGTGGTAACGAAAGCTACTAATCTTATATGAGTTATATCCTTGATTGGTAATTTCTTGGTAACAATTTATCTGTAAATTTTAGTATCCATCTGATTTTCCTTGCAGGATGTTTAGGTGCTATTGGAATATAATAGAATTCATACTTTTAGAGTTTTAATAGTAAATTGGAAATTGTAGAAATCTGTTATCAAATGATTATCTTAGTTGACAAGTTCATTGTGAGGATGTTATCAAATGATTACTATGTCTAATTAAAGCTCATATGACTAGATTTTGCATCTCAATTACAAATTTGACGTGAAAATTCTATATTACGTGTGTTCTGGATGGGTATCCAGACATGCACTCCATCTCAATGTGATATGATAAATGATACTGTTATATTGATTTACAACTGGAAATCCTTCAAGTCTTACTGATTTTGATATGGTATGATCAGTAATACAAGATCTGTAAATCATAAGATCCTCTCTCACTCCTCTTTGATTCAATAGCTAGCACAACGAATTAAAAAGAAAATTGAAGGAAAAAAAAAAGAGGAAGAACGTGCCTTAAGTCTCTGTAGTCCTTGTTTTTCTTACTAGTGTACACTTGGGTAATGGGAGGTCTAACAATTCTCCCTGACTCCCTCCCAACAGTTTCACATTTTTTTCCAAAGATAAAAATTAGGAAATTGGTTCTCTATGGTATTATCACATAAACATTCTAAGGTTTTTGCATCAAATATGCACCTCAGTTTTGTCTTCATAGCTTGTTCTTCTCACCCTTAGAACTTCAGTTGGTTGTACCCTTAACTCCCAATCTTATACAAGTGAGGTTGCCAATGGTGTTGCCAAAAGTTTTTGCTATTTCTTAATCTCTTACTTCTTAATACTTAGCCTGCAATCTTTAGTTCTAACAGGTTCTTAAAATCCCATAACCACCTATAAGAGTAGTGTGAGAAATTCCCCGAGGACTGTTGGCATTCTTGCTGATGTTTTAGACAAAACTAATAGACCATTATGGAATAAACAGAAATTTAGAAAAGTAGAAAATGGTAATAGACTACTTCTATGACTCAACTATTGAACAAAGAATATTTAAGAAAAATATAGATCATAAGATTTTCTGGAGCAGGAGAACTTTTGAGATGGATCGTTGTGCATATCTGTCCTAGAGAAGCATCTCATCAGTTGGCAAATTAAACCATCCTTCTGATCTTCAACTCTGTGCCGACTTTCATATTGATTTCCCTAAATTTGTTGGTTGCAAATTTTCTATTGTTGGGTAGTTTATCTATTATTTATTAGCTAAATCCTTAATTATATACGTTTTCTTGTTATAGTCTTGTACTCATTGAAAGGATAGTTGAAAGAGAGCATTATATATAAGTTGTTGCATAATAGAACTCTTCCTGCTTGCGAGGTTGTTGTGCCCCTATTAACCCTCTTTCAATTCCTATAATGTCACCAAATTTTGAAGTAATAGTGAAATTAATTTAAAAGTAAGAAGTGTCTTTATTTTTTTGTTCTTTATAATGGTAGAATTTTTTAACATTAGAAGCAGATTAGTTATTATTATAATGGCTTATTTAATATTAGATAAAATTATCTATCTTTAGTTAATTTACACAACTATCTTGTGTATGTGGCTGTTGTGACTGTTTTACAAATTACAGGGAAGAAAATAAACAAAACGTATCGTGTATTTTTTTTTTACATATTAACTTTTTAGATTGGTTATATTTATAACCGATCTAAAAAGTTAACCTTTTAGATCGGTTTCTTTTGATAACTGATCTAAAAAGTTAATTTTAAGATCAGTTATCAAAAGGAACTGATCTAAAAAGTTAACCTTTTAGATCGGTCACAAAAAGTTAACTTTTTGATAACTGTTGTTAGCCGATCTAAAAAGTCACGACTTTCTATATCGCTGGCATAGACATCGGCCGTACAACCGATCTAAAAAGTCATTTTTAACCGATTTAAAAAGCCTTTTCTGTACTAGTGTATTGATTAAAAGCTAGCTACATCGACCTTTTATATTTTTTGTTGACTATTTATTTAAATAAATAAACCATTTCCTAACAATCTAAAAACAAAAAGTTGATGTATCTTTTCATAAAGAGATTAGGAGAAAAAGGAAAGATTTGTTAAATTTTTATTTATAAATAAAAATAAATTTTTTTTCTACAAGCGAATGAGAAATAAGGGGAAAGTTATATTATAATCTTTTTGGAAAAAAATCTCTAATAATTGAATATTTTCTGTAAATAGAAATTATACCTTTCTTCCCTTATCCAAAATTATCACTATGATCTTATTATTTACCTTTTGTTCCTATTCTTTTATAGCAAACTTTTCAATTATTTTTTTGACTAATTAATGTGAATAAATAAAATACTTTTTAACAATCTAAATACAAGTATTCGAGGTATGGGGAAAGTTATATTATAATCTTTTTGGAAAAAAAAAATCTCTAATAATTGAATATTTTCTGTAAATAGAAATTATACCTTTCTTCCCTTATCCAAAATTATCACTATGATCTTATTATTTACCTTTTGTTCCTATTCTTTTATTGCAAACTTTTCAATTATTTTTTTGACTAATTAATGTGAATAAATAAAATACTTTTTAACAATCTAAATACAAGTATTCGAGGTATCTTTTCGTGAGCAAATTAAGAGGAGAAGAAAAGAGATGTGAAATTTTTATTGATAAATAAAAAAAATGTGTTCTTTTTCTAAACTAGAATAAGAAATAAGGGGAAAGTTATACTTGTTTTTTTTTAAAAAAAATCTCTAGGAAGAGAATATTTTTAGATTTTATTTTTAGCGTTATATATAAAGTTGTGAAAAATATTTACCTAATATAATTTTATGTATTATTTAATTACTATAATTGGTAAAATATGTTTTGGGTCCCTGTAAAATATGCAAAATATTAAATTTGTCCCCCAAAAATTTTTCGTGTTAATTTGGTCCCTCTAAAATTGAAACCTATTTTTGTAGGTCCCTACAAATACCAATAGCTTAATTTTTCTTTTTTTAATTTTCTAAATTTACAATAACAAAACATGAAAGTTTGATAAATATAAAATTTATAATTCATTTTTACGTGTAAATTCGTAACCATGTTAGATTACCATTTAACGAAGACCTACAAAAATAGGTTTTGAATTTTAGAGAGACCTAATTAATACAAAAAAAATTTGAAGGGTGAAATTAATATTTTGCATATTTTACAGGGACCAAAAACATATTTTACCCTATTATAATTGTTTTATTAATATCGATTTGACCACAGTTCAACAATTCAACTTTCAATGAGTGTCTTCACCGATTCAATAACCGGTTAGTTTATAAAAAGATTAATATATTGCTTTGACAAGAATTACATTATCAAAAGAATTGTGATTTTTATTATTATGAAATATATATATATATATATATATATATATATATATATATATATATATATATATATATATATTATGAATGTAGTCTATAATGAAATATGTTATAAAATACTTGAATAAATATAATATTTAATATATTTAGTTTTTAACTATAACCTTGTTAAAAAATTGACCATTAATATTATTAATCTTAATTATTAAATATAATACTTATATTACTTTCGTGGGGCACATGAAATTCCAAGTAGTATTTATTGTGAATGCGGTATAACAATGGAACCAACATTTGCCTGCTTCCAAACTCAATAATTCTCAACCCACATTCTACCACTTCCCCCCACACCACACACGTTCTTTTTTTCACCTCTCTCTACAGTTTGTTTATCTCACATGGACCAACTCCTTCGCATGCAAAACACCGTCCTCTTGGGTCTCATCCCTCTGTTCGTCTCTGCCACCATAAGGCTCTAGCAGAGGTTCACCATCTCCTTCCCCTACGATAATTTACCTAATATAATTTTATATATTATTTAATAATTCTTATTTTTTTATTAATAATGATTTGACCATAGTTCAACTATTGAACTTTGAATGAGTGTCTTGACCGATTCAATGACCAGTTATGTTATAAAAAGATGAGTACATTGCTTTGACAAGAATTACATTATCAAAAGTATTGTGATTTTAATTATTACGATAAATGAAAAATATATATTATATTATAAATGTAGTGTATAATGAAATATTGAATAAATTACTTCAATAAATATAATATTTAATATATTTATTTTTAACTATAACCTTATTAAAAGAAATTGACCGTTAATATTATTAATCTTAAATATTTAATATAATACTTATATTACTTTCGTGAGGCGTATCAAATTTCATGTAGTATTTTTAGTGAATGAGGTATACTAATGGAACCAACCTTTGCCTGCTTCCAAACTCAACAATTCTCAATCCACAGTCCCCCACTTCCCCCCACAACACAGACGTTCTTTTATTCCCCTTTCTCTAAAGTTTGTTTATCTCACATGGCCCAACTCCTTCGCGTGCAAAACACCATCCTCTTGGATCTCATCCCTCTCTTCGTCTCTGCCACCGCAAGGCACTGGCAGAGCTTCACCATCTCCTTCCCCTACAATAATGGGTTTTATGGCAGGGTTGAATGACTGGAACATAGTGCACCGTAACCACCTTTGTAACACCCCGAAAATTACAACCCAGTAAATAGGTACGGGAGCGATTAAATTAAGAATTAATGAGAGTTAATTGTTTGTTTTAAATAAGAAAAAAGGATGGAAAATAAAATAATATGAGAAATTCTTTATAATCGTCAAATAGGAAAAACTGATAAAATCAAAAGGGATAATATTCTCTGTAATTAAAATCTATGTGATTAATTTATTGAAACTAATTGCCTGTAAAAAAAAGGAAAAAAATATTCTCTGTGAGTAACTCTTTGTAATTAATTATCTAGAATTAATTCTCTGTAGTTACTTTTCTATACCACTTGTTTGTGATTAAAATTCCTTGTAACTAAATTGTCTGTGAGATTTCCTGTGGTTGAATTGTCTGTATTATTTTATTTAATTAATAAGTTGTAGTGTGGTACAGATTTAAATTTAAATTATATGGTTGTCTGTGGTTGATTTCTTGAGATGTCTGCCAGTAATTTAACTGTCTGGGATTAATTACTAGTAGTTATTTAAAATATTTGTTGCTATGTATTAATTAATTAATTGGCTGCAAAATTGTTTTTAATTATTTTCAATTCTAATACCTTGCACATCAAGTTACCTCTTATAAAGTTTGTTTGTAAATAATTTCTCTACCGATAAAATTTTATTTGAGCAACTAGTATATATTGTATCACACAAAGTTTTATAAAAATTGTAGATTTGATGATTTTAATCTTACTATACCTAAACTCCTAATTTTCCTACATGCAAACCACCTAAGCTTGACACCTAGCCTACCTTCCCACCAATCAAAATTCATGCAAAACCCCTCCCCCACTCACAAAAACTCATGGCTCCTTCTCTCACTTCTTTTTTTTCTTCCTCGCCAAGACAACTTCAGCACTAAGTTAGAAAGCTAGAGAAGGAAAACCAAAAACCTCTCTTCTCCTCTCTTGGCCATGTCACTCTCAAGGGAAGAAGGAAGTCTTGTTGCCATTGTTGGAAGCTTGGAAGCCTTGCATGCAAGCCATTGCTATTCATCATCCTCTCAACCCAAGCTTCTCTTCCTCTTCACCTCTTCTCCTTCTCGGCTGAACCAAAAACCAAAGGTAAGGGGGACTCTTTGTGAACTCACTTGTTTTCTGTTGAAATGTGGTTGAGGGTTAGGGGTCTCAACCAAAATATGCATGCATGCCCCTCTTGTTGATTGTGTTGTGTTTTATTGGTGGTTTGAACTTGAAAAATTGATGGAATGGGTTGGAAACCTTCTTGGCAGTGGCTGTGTGAGTTGCATGTACTGTCCTTGTGCTTTTTTTATTCTTTAAATTGATTGGGAAGGCTCCTAAAACAAAGGAGACCATGCCCAAATTTTCTTAAAATAATTTGGTAAGGGTTGCAGGTGAAAATCAAACCACAAATTAAGTGGCAGTGGCTGTTAGGTTCGTCTAGCCCTGGACAGCCCCCACTGTTTTGTGATTTTTGGAAAATCTAACCGTTGGCTTTTCATGAAACTTGTTTCAAATAAAAATAGACACAAAGTACGACAACTTTTATTTTGACACTTTGACATCTTTTTCTTCCTGTACTCTGATGTAAAAAGATTTAAAGGCCAAATATGGATTTTGATGAAGTTAGTTTAATGAAACCTTCAACAACCTATACTGGTTACTAATTGAAGAATTATCATGTGTGTGTGATATATATACATATTGATATTATTTTTTTATGGGTTTTCACCATTATTTTTTTTTTACATTATTTGACTAGGATTTTTATTCTGATTAGTTATACATAACTTTGTGATGTCTTATGTTGTAGTACTTTTGATGCTGAATAATGAAACATATACTATTGTTATTTGTGAGTTTGATAGAATCCTGCTTGAAAGGTTTTAAATTGTGGTTGAAATTGCAAATTTTTTCTAGATATTTGGTGTCATGTGAAATTGTTGATAACATGCGGCCATAATTGTGATGACTCCAAAAACCTTGAGTTGCGATCTGTGGCTAAAATCGTAGTGGTAAATCGTTATTTAAAAACTTGCCTCCTGATACTAGTGTAGATTTTAGAAGGATTTATCATTCAACCAAAAATTTTGAATTATATTTATGAAATAGGAAGAGTTCCAACTCAAATCATCTAAATTCTCCCAACAATTAAGCAAGCAAATTTGGAGAGTATAAAAATAAGTTTTAGTAAAATTCCACAAGACTTTCAGTTTGCTAAGGAAGTAATAATCTATATTCTACAAAACTCAGAATCGAAGCTCCAAGTCCAGCTCTTGATCATCATTATCTTGATGATTATCAGCTTCAACATTTTGTGCCTCTTCCTGTCTCTGAATAACCACTCCCCCTTTGTGGTTGGTTCAGATAAATATTTCTAGTCCTCTTCTCCTCCATAAATCTGCTTCCAGAAGGTACCAACCCAGCTGGGAGTGGCCTTGGTCATTGCACTGCAAATGGACCCATAGGGTTTACCAAGCCTTGATACAGGTGAAAACATTGGTACTCATTCTTCGG
Organism: Pueraria montana var. lobata; assembly: GCA_026413185.1. Classification (NCBI taxonomy): domain Eukaryota; kingdom Viridiplantae; phylum Streptophyta; class Magnoliopsida; order Fabales; family Fabaceae; genus Pueraria; species Pueraria montana. The sequence goes on from CM048646.1 coordinate 21,142,913, forward strand.
CTCTTGTGGAACAAAACAACACTACTCAAGTAAGTGCCCTAAATGTGTTGTGATAAGTGCATTTCAAGCTTTGTTAAAATTTATGAAACATCATTAACTTTCCTCATTACCCAAAATTTGAAAAGCACATAAAAGAAAGTTACATCTTACAACTAGTTTACACCTACATGACACTTTCACTTAATATTATTGATCTATCTCCTCTAAAAAAAATGCATGTGTGTATGTATATATGGAGTTATTAAAATTTCAATCATTATTTTTTAAATAACCGACTTGCCTGGTCAATAGGAACCAGTAGGGACACACCATCTAAGCTATAGGCAACTTTTCAATGGCGAAACTTCAACACCATGCCTTGCTAGTGATGCACAATTTCAGACCATAGACAAGGGAAAGAAAGTGCATCAAACACTACCAATTGACTTAGCTGAAAAGCACAATGCTGAACATGGTTGTGCTAATATTAATGCTCCTGCTGCTGTACCTAGTTTTCACCATAAAAATGGTGATCTTGACAAAGGAGAAGGCAAGATGCCTGAGCATCACTATTCCAAAAAGTATGGCACTTTTTGATGGGGTTGATACTGCTCCTCATGGCATCTGCTAGCAGTTTTGGTGAAGTACGCCAAAAAGTGCCATACTTCACCAAAGCTGCTAGCAGATGCCATGAGGAGCAGTATCAACCACATCAAAAAGTGCCATACTTTTTGGCATAGTGATGCTCAGGCCTCTTGCCTTTTCTTTTGTCAAGTTCACCATTTTTATGGTGAAAACTAGGTACAGCAGCAGGAGCATTAATATTAGCACAACCATGTTTAGCATTGTGCTTTTCTGCTAAGCCAATTGGTAGTGTTTGATGCACTTTTTTCCCCTTGTCTATGGTCTGAATTTGTGCATCATTAGCAAGGCATGGCGTTGAAGTTCCGCCATTGAAAAGTTGCCTAAAGCTCAGATGTTGTGCCCTGGCTCCTGCTGGTTCCTGTTGGCCATGCAAGTTGGTTAATTAAAAATTAATGATTGAAATTTTAATAACTCCATATATACATACACAATGCATTTTTTTTAGAGGAGATAGATCAATAATATTAAGTGAAAGTGTCATGTAGGTGTAAACTAGGTGTAATATGTATGTTTCTTTTATGTGCTTTTCAAATTTTGGGTTGCATAATGAGGAAAGTTAATGATGTTTCATAAATTTTTCTCGCTCATATATCAATACAATTGTAACAAAGCTTGAAATGCACATATCACAACACATTTAGGGCACTTACTTGAGTAGTGTTGTTTTCTTACACAAGAGCCGAAGAATGAGTACCAATGTTTTCACCTGTATCAAGGCTTGGTAAATCCTATGGGTCCATTTGTAGTGCAACGACCAAGGCCACTCCTAGCTGGGTTGGTGCTTTCTGGAAGCAAATTTATGGAGGAGAGGAGGTCGAGAAATATTTATCTGAACCAGCCACAAAGGGGAGTGGTTATTCAAAGACAGGAAGAGGCACAAAATGTTGAAGCTGATAATCATCATGGTAATGATGATCAAGTGTCAGACTTGGAGCTTCGACTCTGAGTTTTGTAGAATATAGATTATCACTTCCTTAGCAAACTAAAAGTCTTGTGGATTTTTACTAAAACTTATTTTTATACTCTCCAAATTTGCTTGCTTAATTGTTGGTAGACTTTAGATGGTTTGAGTTAGAACTCTTCCTATTTCATAAATATAATTAAGAATTTTTGGCTGAACGATAAATCCTTCTAAAATCTACACAAGTATCAGGAGTCAAGTTTTTTAAATAATGATTTACCACTACAATTTTAGCCACAAATCGCAACCTCAAGGTTTTTGGAGTCATCACAATTATGGCCGCATGCTGTCAACATGTGAGTGATTGCAAGCATCTTGGGGAAATTAGAGGGGTTCCACAAAACTTAAAGATTTTTTATGCAAGAATCTGTATATCCTTGACTTCCTCGAGTACAAGCATGTTGTTAAATCAGGTATTGTCTTTGTTTTTAATGTATTTGATTTGATAATATATAGTGCACTTAATGTTGCTAAACTTATGAATTCTTTATGAATTATGACTAACAGGAAATGCACCAGGCTGGAAAAACTGAGTTTCGCTTTCCAGGAACAAGTATACCAGAGTGGTTCGATCATAAAATCAGGGGACCTTCAAGTTCTTTCTGGTTTCGTAATAAATTCCCTGCCAAAGTTCTCTGTCTTCTTATAGCACCTGTGTTTGGTTCCCTGTTTGATTTAGTTAAACCCATGGTGTTCATCAATGGCAAAGTTAAAAAAATTAGCTATGATTGAAGTTGCAAGACAGCAAGGATGTTGGAATTGGATCATACATATCTCTTTGATCTCCATGGGTTAGATTTCGAGAATAATCTGTTTGAAGTGACCTCAGAAAAGGAATGGAACCATGTGGAGATTACATGTCCATGTGTGTTAGCCTGTGAAAAAGAAAAAAGAGAAGAAGTTGTGTTAGAGAGCTCACTCATTAAAGCAACCGGAGTCCATATATTCAGACAGGAAAGCAGCACAGAGGAGGATATTTGATTTGATGATCCTTATAGCAACACAAAACTAGACTATCATCTCAGCACTTCGGAATCACAAAACCACTCGTTGCTAGAAAGCATAGGTTTTTTTCTTATTTTTTTTATTTTTTTATTTGGGTTTGAGTTGTAAAAAATGTTAAAAAACGCAAACTAATCCAAACTGATTAACATTAATCAGTTTTCTTCACAAAAAAAAAAAAAAGGAACGTTAATCAGTTTGGATTCTTGTAAATTGACTTACCAACTGGTGTCCACCCCATCTTCATCATGTACTTTTGACTCATTCATATACACCTTTGATGTCTTCATGCATTTTCTAACCTTTCAAGTTTTATCTTTCTATAATTTTATAGTTAGTTTTCTAAACAGATATCAAATTAAATTAAATTTTAATAAAGTGAAAAATATCTTATATATACATTGTAATTAAAAAAAAAGTAAAAATACTTTTTAATATAATACCTATTTATTACTTTTTATTTATTTTTAGATTTTTCCTTTACATTTGCCAATTTTAATTTTAATAAAAAAAAACATTTGAATACGAATTAATTTGTTTATTATTGTATTTTTATTGGCAATATATTTCAATTTTATAAACGGAACATATGGTGTTTTAAATAGATATCTAACTTAGTACAATTTGGGATTATAATGGAATAATAAAAAATTTAATTAAATAACTAAAAAGTTGTAAAGTTTAAGTGCAAGAAATCAACTAAACTAGTATGCACATATATTCAGAATTGTCAAAACATTGAAGTTTAAAAATGATTATTAATATCATATTAATTAGAAATAAAAACTTTGTGGTCACTTTTGCATGTTGAAGTTTTATCTTCTATGTTTTAGGATGATCTTCAGGCTGCTGGTTCTGAATTACTGAATTATGATAAATGATTGATCAGGAAGGAGAATGTCTTAACCCAGTTAAATTTTGTTCATGTGCTGCTTAAGTTTTATAGTATGTCAGCCGTCGGTAGCATTCTAAAATGTGTTTGTTTTTTTAAAGAGATTCTTGAACACCCAAAGGGTGTATACACCTTAAGAGAGATAGGAAGAGAGGAGAGATAAATGATTGATAAGATTGGTGATATGATATGACAAAGAAGAGAAAGATAGAGAGAAATGAGAGGTGTTGGTAGAGTTTTTGTAAATAATGAGTATCTAAATATCATCACTCTTTTTAAAATAATTTAAATGAAAATGCGAAGTCATCTTTCTTTATGGCTGCTTGTACCTTGTTCTTCTGTAGAACGTAGACCTCGGGTTAAGAGCAATGAAAGATTAGAGAAAGAAACAAACAAAAAAGACAGATAATTTTCACAAGGTCAACAAGTTTGTATGATATGTCCACGTAATAATATAGTGCTTCGTACGATATACCCGTGTAACATTCACCAAGATTTTATTGGCAATATCCATGAAGCTTCCTTTCTTCATTTTAGATTATCTATTTTAAGTTAATGAAAATAAAAAATATTAAAAGTTTTATTTATTTTTAGAACTTTTATTTTAAAACTCTTATTTTTAAATTTTAATTTTTAAAGCAATTTTTAAATTAAAAAAATTGAGTCAAACACAATTCTAATGTAAGAAAAATTTTGAAGCTTATTATAACAACCCAATTTTCACCTTATAGGAATTTTAAGGAAATTGACACGCGGTAAAATTTGCGGTTAATTCCTTGTGTGTTTGATCTTAGAATTGTTAGTGTTTTATCATGAATTTATTTCATGATTTAATTATTGTAAGTATTGATTGAATCTCATTATATTGTTTTGATTGATTTTGTATGAGTATTAGAATTTATTTAGTTGATCATTAAACATTTGTGAAATTTAATAATTTATTTGATTTGATGTGTCACTTGAATTTATTAACATGTTAATAATTAAAAAAAAAGTGTGGTTTAGTATTTCAAGTCTTGATTGACTTTTATTTGATTTTATTTGATTTGGTGTGGTGTTTGAATTTATCAACACGGTAATGTTTGTTAATTAAAATAGGTGGATTTAATTATTTATTTGATTATGTATGTTAATTGAGGGATGTGTTTTGAAGTATAAGCCAAAAGATAAAAAATAACTTAATTAGTTGGGTCTTGTGTGATAATTTTTAGTAATTGAATTACCTGAAATACATGCTGAAATTTCACTGCACCTGTCTTTGTTTTACGAGAATTACTCCCTTTTTATTTCGAATTTCTTTACCATTTTTGGAGGGATGATGATTTTATATGTCTATAATGTCCCTGGAAAATTTTGTAATTTATTTTCATATAGAGAATATTTGATGAATTATTTATTGACTGCTGTTCTGTCAAAATCCTGACAGTAACCAGCAGCAAAAACGCATTTAATTGAACCCTTATATAATTTTGTAAAAATCTGAAAAAATCATGTTTTGAACTAGACATATTTAGGATCTCAACTGAAAAGTTTTGTGCAAATAAAAATTCATTTGATAGGATAACCGAATTTTCAAAGTCAGGACGCCTTAAGAGTAATAAAAACAGAAAAGTTACTCTCACCCAAAACTAACCCAAAATGAATAATGGGAGAGATAGAGAGAGAGAAAAGTGGCGTGAGAAAGGGAGAGAGAGGCAGAGGAACTCTGAAATTTCAGATCACATGATACCATGCATGCAAGCCATCTTTTCACTTACCATACACTATTCATTTTCAACACTTCCACACTCCATATCTTCATCATGTAGTCAAATTGTCCTCCAACAAGCTAAGTAACCTCTGTTGTCTCTCATTGCCATCCCCACATGCATACTTCAGCCACCTCAAGTTTCTAGGACCTTCTTCCTCTCCTATAAATAGGACTTCGACACAAGCTCACTTCACACCACCATAACAAAGCATTCTAGTGCAAGTTGAGAGAGTTTTTGTGAGAATTTGAGAGTTCTAGTGTGAGAGAGGTAGCTCTAGTGATCAAGCAAGGAAGAGAAGCTTGGAGAGAGCTCTCCCCTTGGAGTGTGCTGCATGCATGAGAGAGAGGAGGAAAAGGAAGCAACTACCCTTTCCCTTTGGAGGCTACACGAGAGGTATAGGGGTAGGGTTGTTCTTTCATGTTGATGATGTTGTCCTATGGAGGGGTTGAGATGAATCTTTGCCCCCAAGATCCTCTCACTCCATGTTTGTGTTGCTTTGAGCCCTTTAATCCTTTGAGATTGTTCATATTATAGGGGAGACTCTGTCCAATTTTTCCTAGAATTTTTAAACAAGGTTTTCCTTTCGAAACAATGGCAAGAATAAAAGAACCAATGGTTCTCCATATTTTTCGATCTGAACAAGTGTCACTATTTTGTAAAAATCTTAATTTTTTGCTTAATGAAATCGTGTAAAACTAGTTTTAAATGAAACTAAACTCAAAAACCTACAACTTTGCTTTTGGATCACTGGGAAATTAGCTAAAATGAGTGACCTATTTGAAGTTCAAACTAACCTTTTCTATTTCCAGATTTTGGCTTGACAGTTCGCGGTTTTTTGAAAAACCATATTTTTGTGTTGACCATTACCAAAATGTTTTTTATATCCAAAAACTAGACTTAATAAGCTTTCAATCCATGTATTTTAAGTTAATTTTTTTATTTCTTCTACAATTTTAAAATGAAATTTCAAGACAGTATAGTGTCCAAACCATTTTTAAGTCTTGAAAACTTCCTTAAAAGAACAATTCCAGAAAATTTTAGAGAAGATTAAAAAGATGAAATATATCTTTATGGAAAGATCTTTTTGTTAACTACAACTTGGAAAAAAATTGGATTTTTTTTAGATTTAGGAAGATTCAGAAATAAAGAGATCTTTAAAACAATACTGTTCTGGAAACAAATTAACCTTATGTCCTTGTTCGATTTTTAAGAATTTTTGTAGATTTTCGATAAGAACACTAGTTACCATTCCAGAAAATAGACTCAAAATACTTCAAAACCATATGAATATTTTGAGTTTTAAAAATCATTTACTATTTTTAATTAATTTCGTTTTCTGCCATTGAATATGGAAGGTAATAGTTTTCCAGAATTTGTTTAGTTTCTTAAAAAGCTTGAATCTGAAATTTTTTGCCTAAAAGACTAAATAAATAAAAAGATGTTTTTAAAATCATTTTTTTCCTTATAAATTCTAATTAATAAAGAATTAATGAATTATTAATTTCCTTAAATAATCCTATAAGTAGTGTGTGTTTAGGATAGCATATGAAAGTCTAGGATAAGGATTTTGGGAATATGCTTATAATTGGACTAAGCATAAATGAAAATTAGTATACTAAGTAATTTTTACCTATATGAATTATAAGATTATTAATAGAGTGATATAAATAAAGAAATTTAGTACTATCACAAATTGTTTAGGAATAAGTACAAAGCCTTTCAAGTATACTTGACCTCTACAAAGAGTGAGACAAGGAACATTTTCTGTTGAGAAATTGCATAATAAGTATTATTATAATTATAATACAAATCCCTAATCGGGTTCACAATCACACACAAACACCTGGATAAGTTATTCTCATATTGCAGTTTCCTTGGCAGGATAATTCACGTACCCCATTTTCCTAGGGCTCTCGACCTTGTCATCATAATAAGAGTGGGTGGAGCAGATGGATAACCAGAGCAAGTACATGGTGCCGACAGTGGCAGTGCCGAAGCCCATGCTGAATAAGAGCGATGCAGCGGCGACGATGAGAATGTCCTTGTTGGCGGATTCAGGACATCAAATGAGTGGAGTCAATTTATCTTAAAAAATAGTAATAATTATTATCATAAATAAATAATAAAATATGAGAATAAAATAAATGTCAAGTTGAATAAAGCATAAAAGTATCTAGTAACCTAAAAAGTGAACAAAATGTAAGAAGCTATCAAATAAAGGATAAAATTTGAAAATGACTGAAAAATTGGGAGTAGTAGGTTCAAATTATATAAATATAGGGGGCAAAAAGATAACAACGTTACATGTATACTTATATTTTTTAAAAGTCATGCACCCCCTCCAAGCCATATAGGTTTGCCTGCTGCTTGCTGAGCATTGCAGGGAGAGATGAAGTCGTAGCCAAAGAACCACAAGGTAGCACGACTGCATACCTTCCCGGGGGTTTTATGGAAGGACGAATGACTAGATCTCAAAGAAGGTGGTTATGGTTAACTATGATCTAGTCATTCAACCCTGCCATAAAACCCATTATCGTAGGGGAAGGAGATGGTGAAGCTCTGCTAGGACCTTGCGGTGGCGGAGACGAAGAGAGGGATGAGATTCAAGAGGACGGTGTTTTGCACATGAAGGAGTTGGGCCATATGAGATAAAAAAAACTTTAGAGAAAGCAGGAATAAAAGAACGTGTATGGTGTAGGGGGAAGTGGGGGACTATGGAATGAGAATTGTTGAGTTTCGAAGTAGGCAAAGGTTGGTTCCATTGGTATACCTCATTCACTATAAATTCTACATGAAATTTAGTACGCCCCACGAAAGTAATATAAGAATTATATTAAATATTTAAGATTAATAATATTAACTATCATTTTTTTTAATAATGTTATAGTTGAAATGTAAATACATTAAATATTATCTTTATTGAAGTAATTTATTCAATATTTCATTATACACAACATTTATAATATAATATATATTTTTCATTTTTCATAATAATAAAAATCACAATTCTTTTGATAATGTAATTCTTATCAAAGCAATGTATTTATCTTTCTATAGCATAACCAGTTATTGAATCGGTCAAGACACTCATTCAAAGTTCAATAGTTGAACTGTGGTCAAATCGTTATTAATAAAAAAAAATTAAATAATATATAAAATTATATTAGGTAAATATAATTTCACAACTTTACGACACAAAAAATAAAATATAAAAATATTCTCTAACTACAGATTTTTTTAAAAAAATATATATATAACTTTCCCCTTATTTCTTATTCTCTTTTAGAAAAGAATACGTTTTTTTATTTAACAATAAATATTTAACATGCCTTTTCTTTTCCTCTTAATTTCTTCACAAAAAGATTCCTTGAATACTTGCTTTTAGATTGTTAAAAAATAATTTATTTATTCACATTAATTAGTAAAAAAAAAATTGAAAAGTTTGCTATAAAAGAATAGGAACAAAAGGTAAATAATAAGATCCTATAGTGATAATTTTGGACAAGGGAAAGAAGCTATAATTTTCATTTATAGAAAATATTCAATTATTTGAGATTTTTTCCAAGAAAATTATTATATAACTTTCCCCTTGTATCTCATTTGCCTGTAGAAAAGAATTTATTTTTGTTTATAAATAAAAATTTAACAACTCTTGAGAGAGAGAACAAGTGACAAGAGTGGAGTGAGAGAGTGACTGCAAACCGCTCCACCCTTGTTTCTTCTCAGATCTTCCATGGAACAGTAAGAGAAGGTGGAGAAGATAGGGGAGGGAACATACGGCGTCGTTTACAAGGCTCGCGACCGCGTCACCAATGAGACCATCGCGCTCAAGAAGATTCGCCTCGAGCAGGAGGACGAAGGGGTTTCCAGCACCGCCATTCGCGAGATTTCTCTCTTGAAAGAGATGCAACATAGGAACATTGTTAGGTTGCAGGATGTAGTGCACAGTGAGAAGCGATTGTATCTGGTTTTTGAGTATCTGGACTTGGATCTAAAGAAGCACATGGATTCATCTCCAGAGTTTGTGAAAGATCCACGGCAAGTAAAGATGTTCCTTTATCAAATTCTCTGTGGCATTGCTTACTGTCATTCACATAGAGTTCTTCATCGAGACTTGAAACCACAGAATTTGTTGATAGAACGCCATACTAATTCACTAAAGCTTGCTGATTTTGGATTGGCTAGGGCATTTGGCATCCCTGTCAGGACATTTACACATGAGGTGGTGACATTATGGTACAGAGCTCCAGAAATATTGCTTGGATCTCGTCGTTATTCTACCCCAGTTGATGTTTGGTCAGTGGGATGTATATTTGCAGAGATGGTAAACCAACGACCTCTATTCCCTGGGGACTCTGAGATTGATGAATTATTAAAAATATTCAGAATCTTGGGCACACCAAATGAAGACACATGGCCTGGAGTAACTTCATTGCCTGATTTTAAATCAACATTTCCCAAATGGCCACCCAAGGACTTAGCAACTGTGGTTCCGAATCTTGATGCAGCTGGTCTTAATCTTCTTTCTAGTATGCTTTGCTTGGATCCCAGCAAAAGAATTACCGCCAGGAGCGCTGTGGAGCATGAATACTTCAAAGACATCAAATTTGTGTCGTGATTCCATATCTTTATGGCAAACATGTTTACAGTAATATTGTGCAGAATTTATGGGTTTTGACTCTGCGAGAAATGCGTGCTGTCTTTTTTGCTATTTTCTTAGTGACTTGGGAGTTGGGACTGAGTGATATTTCCATTTTTTGGTCCTTACAGAATGTTTCATATTCAACTTGAGCGTGATTATATTGCATATTACTTTTGCCCTAAAAAAAAAAATTTAACAACCCTTTTGCTCCTAATCTCTTTATGAAAAGATACATCAACCTTTTGTTTTTAGATTGTTAGGCAATGATTTATTTATTGAAATTAATAGTTAACAAAAAATATAAAAGGTTGATGTACCTAGCTTTTAATCAATAGCTTAGTATGAGATACTTAATAATACCAAAGAGAAGTGAATTGACAACAAATACGAATACACATTATCAAGATCAAAGGGTAAGTAAGACATACAACAACAAAGAGTAAGACAAGGAGCATTTTCTATTGAGAAATTACATTATAAGTATTATTATATTTATTACACAAATCCCTAATTAATCGGGTTCACTATCACACACAAACACATGGATAAGTTATTCTCAGATCGCAGTTTCCTTGGCAGGATTCTTCACTTCCCCATTTTATAGGACTCTGGACCTTGTCATCATAATAAGAGAGGGTGGAGCACATGGACCACCAGAGCAAGTACATGGTGCCGGCAGTGACAGTGCCGCAACCCATGCTGAATAAGAGCGATGCAGCGGTGATGATGAGAATGTCCTTATTGGCGGATTCAGGACATCAAATCAATGGAGTCAATTTATCTTAAAAATCAATAATAATTATTATCATAAATATATAATAAAATATAAGAAGAAAATAAATGTTAAGTTGAATAAAGCGTAAAAGTATCTAGTAACATAAAAAGAGAACAAACTGTAAGAAGCTATCAAATAAAGGATAAAATTTGAAAATGACTGAAAAATTGGGAGCAGTATGTTCAAATTATATAAATATAGGGGGCAAAAAGATAACAACGTTCACGTATACTTTTATTTTTTAATAGTCAAGACCTCCAAACCATGTAGGTCTGCCCGCTGCTTGTTGAGCATTGCAGGGAGAGATGAAGTCGTAGCCAAAGAACCACAAGGTGGTGGGACTTCATACGATCCCGAGGGTTTTATGGAAGGACGAATCACTAGATATCAATGAAGGTGGTTACGGTTCACTGTGATCCAGTCATTCAACCCAGCCATAAAACCCATTATCGTAGGGGAAGGAGATGGTGAAGCTCTGCTAGGGCCTTGCGGTGGTGGAGACGAAGAGAGGGATGAGATTCAAGAGGACGATGTTTTGCACGTGAAGGAGTTGGGCTATGTGAGATAAACAAACTTTAGAGAGAGCGGGAATAAAAGAACGTGTATGGTGTGGGGGGAAGTGGATTGAGAATTGTTGAGTTTCGAAGTAGGCAAAGGTTGGTTCCATTGGTATACCTCATTCACTATAAATTCTACATGAAATTTTATACACCTCACGAAAGTAATATACGAATTATATTAGATATTTAAAATTAATAATATTGACTGTCATTTTTTGAATAATGTTATACTTAAAATATAAATACATTAAATATTATATTTATTGAAGTAATTTATTCAATATTTCTTTATACACTACATATATAATATAATATAATATAATATAATATATATTCTTCATTTTTCGTAATAATAAAAATCACAATTCTTTTTATAATGTAATTCTTGTCAAAGCAATGTATTCATCTTTTTATAGCATAACCAGTTATTGAATCGGTAAAGACACTCATTCAAAGTTTTGTAGTTGAACTGTGGTCAAATCGTTATTAATAAAAAAAATAATTAAATAATATATAAAATTATATTAGGTGACACAGAAAATAAAATATAAAAAGATTCTCTAACTAAAGATTTTTTTTTTAAGAAAAATATACAACTTTCCCCTTATTTCTTTTTCTCTTTTAGAAAAGAATACATTTTTTATTTATCAATAAATATTTAACATCCCTTTTCTTTTCCTCTTAATTTCTTCACGAAAAGATTCCTCGAATTCTTGTTTTTAGATTGTGAAAAAATAATTTATTTATTCATGTTAATTAGTAAAAAAAATTGAAAAGTTTTCTATAAAAGAATAGGAACAAAAGGTAAATAATAAGATCCTATAGTGATAATTTTGGACAAGGGAAGGAAGCTATAATTTTCTTTTATAGAAAATATTCAATTATTTGAGACTTTTTCCAAGAAAATTATTATATAACTTTCCCCTTATACCTCATTTGCTTGTATAAAAGAATTTATTTTTGTTTATAAAAATTTAACAACTCTTTCCTTTTGCTCTTAATCTCTTTATGAAAAGATACATCAACCTTTTTTTTAGATTGTTAGGCAATGTTTTATTTATTGAAATTAATAGTTAACAAAAAATATAAAAGCTTGATGTAGCTAGCATTTAATCAATAGCTTAGTATATTGACAACAAATACGAATACACATTATCAAGATGAAAGGGTACGTAAAACATGCAACAACAAAGAGTGACACATGGAGCATTTTCTGTTGAGAAATTGCACTATAAGTATTATTTTATTTATAACACAAATCCCAAATTAGTCGGGTTCACTATCACACACAAACATATGAATAAGTTATTCTAGATCGCAGTTTCCCTAGTAGGATTCTCCACGTACCCTGTTTTCTTAGGGCTCTCGACATTGTCATCATAATAAGAGTGGGTGGGGCACATGGACCCCTAGAGCAAGTACATGGTGCCGGCAGTGACAGTGCCGCAGCCCATGCTGAATTAGAGCGATGCAGCGGCGACGATGGGAATGTCATTATTGGCAGATTCAGGACATCAAATCATTGGAGTCAATTTTTCTTAAAAATTAAAAATAATTATTATCATAAATATATAATAAAATATGAAAAAAAAATGTCAAGTTGAATAAAGCATAAAAGTATCTAGTAACCTAAAAAGAGAACAAAATGTAAGAAGCTATCAAATAAAGGATAAAATTTGAAAATGACTGAAAAATTGGGAGCAGTAGGTTGAAATTATATAAATATAGTGGGCAAAAAGATAACAATGTTACATGTATACTTATATTATTTAAAAGTCATGCACCCCCTCCAAGCCATGCAGGTCTGCCCGCTACTTGTTGTGCATTGCAGGGAGAGATGAAGTCGTAGCCAAAGAACCACAAGGAGGCACGACTGCATACCATCCCTGGGGTTTTATGGAAGGACGACGAATGACTAGATCTCAATGAAGGTGGTTACGGTTCATTATGATCCAGTCATTCAACCTTGCCATAAAACCCATTATCATAGGGGAAGGAGATGGTGAAGCTCTGCTAGGGCCTTGCGGTGGCGGAGACGAAGAGAGGGATGAGATTCAAGAGGACGGTGTTTTGCACGTGAAGGAGTTGGGCCATGTGAGATAAACAAAGTTTAGAGAGAGCAGGAATAAAAGAACGTGTATGGTGTAGGGGGAAGTGGGGGACTGTAGATTGAGAATTAATTGTTGAGTTTCGAAGTAGTCAAAGGTTGGTTCCATTCGTATACCTCATTCACTATAAATTCTACATGAAATTTGATACGCCCCACGAAAGTAATATAAGAATTATATTAAATATTTAAGATTAATAATATTAACTATCATTTTTTTTAATAATGTTATAGTTGAAATGTAAATACATTAAATATTATCTTTATTGAAGTAATTTATTCAATATTTCATTATACACAACATTTATAATATAATATATATTTTTCATTTTTCATAATAATAAAAATCACAATTCTTTTGATAATGTAATTCTTATCAAAGCAATGTATTTATCTTTCTATAGCATAACCAGTTATTGAATCGGTCAAGACACTCATTCAAAGTTCAATAGTTGAACTGTGGTCAAATCGTTATTAATAAAAAAAAATTAAATAATATATAAAATTATATTAGGTAAATATAATTTCACAACTTTACGACACAAAAAATAAAATATAAAAATATTCTCTAACTACAGATTTTTTTAAAAAAATATATATATAACTTTCCCCTTATTTCTTATTCTCTTTTAGAAAAGAATACGTTTTTTTATTTAACAATAAATATTTAACATGCCTTTTCTTTTCCTCTTAATTTCTTCACAAAAAGATTCCTTGAATACTTGCTTTTAGATTGTTAAAAAATAATTTATTTATTCACATTAATTAGTAAAAAAAAAATTGAAAAGTTTGCTATAAAAGAATAGGAACAAAAGGTAAATAATAAGATCCTATAGTGATAATTTTGGACAAGGGAAGGAAGCTATAATTTTCATTTATAGAAAATATTCAATTATTTGAGATTTTTTCCAAGAAAATTATTATATAACTTTCCCCTTGTATCTCATTTGCCTGTAGAAAAGAATTTATTTTTGTTTATAAATAAAAATTTAACAACTCTTTCCTTTTGTTTCTAATCTCTTTATGAAAAGATACATCAACTTTTTATTTTTAGATTGTTAGGCAATGATTTATTTATTGAAATTAATAGATATAAAAGGTTGATGTAGCTAGCTTTTAATCAATAGCTTAGTATGAGATACTTAATAATACCAAAGAGAAGTGAATTGACAACAAATACAAACACATTATCAAGATGAAAGGGTAAGTAAGACATACAACAACAACGAGTGAGACAAGGAGCATTTTCTGTTGAGAATTTTCACTATAAGTATTTTTATATTTATAACACAAATCCCTAATTAATCAGGTTCACTATCACACACAAACACATGGATAAGTTATTCTCAGATCGCAGTTTCCTTGGCAGGATTCTTCACGTACCCCATTTTCTTAGGGCTTTCAACCTTGTCATCATAATAAGAAGTGGGTGGAGCACATGGACCACCAGAGCAAGTACATGGTGCCGGCAGTGACAGTGCTGCAGCCCATGCTGAAAAAGAGCGATGCAGTGGCGATGATTAGAATGTCCTTGTTGGCGGATTTAGGACATCAAATCAGTGAAGTCAATTTTTCTTAAAAATTAATAATAATTATTATAATATATATATAATAAAATATGAGAAGAAAATAAATGTCAAATTGAATAAAGCGTAAAAGTATTTAGTAACTTAAAAATAGAACAAAATGTAAGTAAGAATCCATCCAATAAAGGATAAAATTTGAAAATGGCTGAAGGATTGGGAGCAGAAGGTTCAAATTATATAAATATAGGAGGCAAAATGATAACAACATTACATGTATACTTATTTTTTTTTAAAGTCAGGGATGCATTTGCACCCTGAGTAAGCTATGTAGGTCTGCCCGCTGCTTGCTGACCATTGCTGGGGGAGATGAAGTGATAGCCAAAGAATCCTAAGGTGCCGCGACTGCATACGATCTCGGGGGTTTTATGGAAGGATGAATGACTAGATCTCAATGAAGGTGTTACGGTTCACTATGATCCAGTCATTCAACCCTGCCATAAAACTCATTATCATAGGGGAAGGAGATGGTGAAGCTCTGCTAGGGCCTTGCAGTGGCAAGGACGAAGAGAGGGATGAGACCCAAGAGGACAGTGTTTTGCACGCAAAGAAGTTGGGCCATGTGAGATAAACAAACTGTAGAAAGAGGGAAATAAAAGAATGTGTGTGGTGTGGGGAGCAGTGGGAGAATGTGGGTTGAGAATTATTGAGTTTGGAAGCAGGCAGAGGTTGGTTCCGTTGTTATACCGCATTCACTATAAATATGATATTTAATATTCAAAATTAACAATATTAATGGTCAATTTTTTTAATAAGGTTAAATATATTAAATATTATATTTATTCAAGTATTTTATTCAATATTTCATTATAGTCTACATTCATAATATATATATATATATATATATATATATATATATATATATATATCATAATAATAAAAATCACAATTCTTTTGATAATGTAATTCTTGTCAAAGCAATATATTAATCTTTTTTATAAACTAACCAGTTATTGAATCGGACAAGACACTCATTGAAAGTTCAATAGCTGAACTGTGGTCAAATCGATATTGATAAAAAAATTATAATAATTAAGTAATACATAAACTTATATTAGGTAAATATAATTTCACAACTTTATAACACTAAAAATAAAATATAAAAATACTCTCTTACTAGACATTTATATTTTAAAAAAAGTATAACTTTCACCTTATTTCTTATTCTCTTTCGAAAAAGAACACATTTTTTTATTTATCAATAAATATTTAACATCTCTTTTCTTCTCCTCTTAATTTCTTCACAAAAAGATACCTCGAATACTTGTATTTAGATTGTTAAAAAGTATTTCATTTATTCACATTAATTAGTCAAAGAAACAATTGAAAAGTTTTGCTATAAAAGAATAGGAACAAAAGGAAAATAATAAGATCATAGTGATAATTTTGGATAAGGGAAGGAAGGTATACTTTTCATTTACAGAAAATATTCAATTATTTGATATTTTCTTTCCAAAAAAATTATAATATAACTAGCTTTCCCCTTATTTCTCACTCACTTGTAGAAAAAAATTTATTTTTATTTATAAATAAAAATTTAACAACTCTTTCCTTTTTCTCCTAATCTCTTTATGAAAAGATACATCAAATTTTTGTTTTTAGATTGTTAGTCAATGATTTATTTATTGAAATAAATTGTTAAAAATATATATAAAAGGTTGATGTAGCTAGATTTTAATCAATAGCTTAGTATAAGATACTTAATAATACTAAAGAGAAGTGAAATGACAACAAATACAAATAAACATTATTAAGACTAGGGAAAAAGAGGCACTTCATGCCTCACTATTTTTTTATATGTTTTTTTAAAATAAATAAATAAAGGAGGTTATATAACAGTGTGTGGTTTATGAAAGTAGTTATAAAAATGTGGGAGTGGAGGTTAACTTCTGTAATGTGTAAACTGAGTGGAAAAAGGATGCCATAAAAAGTGGAGAAGAATCAGAAGTAATTATTATATGTATATAATATTTAAGGGTAAAACAGTCCTAAAAATGTGGAGACCAAAAAGCGGTTACTAAATATGGTATCCTTTTTATATAATGGTATAGATGAAAGGGTAAGTAAAATATACGACTACAAAGAGTGAGACAAGGAACATTTTCTGTTGAGAAATTGCATTATAAGTATTATTATAATTATAATACAAATCCCTTTCGGGTTCACAATCACACACAAACACATGGATAAGTTATTCTCATATCGCAGTTTCCTTGGCAAGATTCTTCACGTACCCCATTTTCCTAGGGCAAGCAGGTCCGCTCGAGGAGGTGACTTTCCAGTAGTCACCAGAGAAGGACATAATATTCTTGATGTTATTTTTACATCGCCAATAGAAAACCTTTATATGTTCTGCAAGTGTGATGCCTATTTCACAAACCTCGGTATTTGTGCTATCCCATTCCACTGACTTAGTATTACTTGCAGCTGAAGTAGCAAAAAGCATTGATAAAGTTGATGGTGTTGTGGACCATGGTGTTGTATCTAAAATCCCATTAGTTTTCTCTCTTAACTCTTATACTCTTTTAAATAAATAGTTGACAATCACACTAATTGAACTATAAGATAAGATGGCCATTGCATCAAAATATCTGATGGAGCTTTGAGTCTCTTGCACTTGGAATCATTGAGATCACTTTCGCTCAAAGAAGCCTTGATTTTTCAGAATCAGCCCTCCCAGCAGCAGCATAATTGGGCTATTGCAATATGGAACAAATTCGTGCCCCCTTCTAAATCTTTTCTTGTTTGGAGTATTTTCCAAAATAGGATGCCTACTGACAATAACCTCTGGAAGTGAGGATGCACTATAGTTTCTATGTGCAGCTTGTGCCAAAATGCTGCTTAAACCACCAACCATCATTTTTTGGAATGCCATTTCACTATTAAGCTCTGGAGATGGTTTGAAGCTATTATTAAACACAATATCAACACAACATCTTTGAAACATATTTTCCTCATTTGCAACAGTTAGTGGAGTTCCCAAACTCGGGACATTATTAAGGGTGGACTCATCAACATTGTTTCCACAATTTGGTTTTGCAGGAACAAAGCAAGGTTTGACAACAAAAATATTTCTTATACAGCTGCTCTCAATATGGTCAGTGCTAATGTCTCTCTTATAGGAATCTTAGCAATGGTACCATGAATTCCAACATTCTGGAATTTCAAGTTTTGAAGACTTTTTTCTATTGTAGTGCATCTTAGAAAGGCTCCTAAGATTAAGCAAGTGGATTGGTTTCCACCTAGTTGCAATTGGATCAAATGTAATACAGATGGATCTGCTAGAGGAACCCCTGGTTATGCTGCTTCTGGGGGAATCTTCAGAGATTACAGGGTTGCTACTTTAGGGTAGCTTCTCTTATTATATTGGTAACTCCTTTGCTCTAAATGTTGATTATTTGTGCTATGATGGCCATTGAAATAACTTATGCTAAAGGTTGGAGGAATTTTTGGTTGGAGTGTGATTCTTCTCTTGTTATCTTAGTTTTCTCATCTCATTCTTTAGTCCCCCGGAGACTAAGAAATAAATGGCTAAATTGTATAGAGCTTACTAGGAAAATGAACATTAGATTCTCCCATATTTTTCGTGAAGGTAACATTTGTGCAGATAGACTTACCTTCTACGGAACTAACAATCATGGGTTTTTTGGTAGGACCTTATTCCTAATTTCATTAGGGAGAGGACTTTTTTAGAAATAGATGTTAGAATCTAAGATTTTGGACGATGTCCAACCCCTTAAACTTTGGTTTTGATGATAACAAATGAGGTTAAATTTTGAAGTACCTAATTATCTATGTTTGAGTATTATAGGTTCTACACCATCCAATGCCTCAATGGTATTGTATTTCTTAAACTCAAACATTATATTTCTATGTGTATAGTGCGTCCAATGAGTAACTGGAAACTTGTTTTTCAAGTATAAAATCCAGTGTCCAATACGCTGTTATAAAACAAGCGTCCAATGCATTATGAAAACCAGTGTGAAAACACTGCATCTATTCGAGGAAGCGTCCAATGTCTATATAACATACATCATCTTTTCTATCAAACAGTTATATAATGCGTCCATGATTGTGTGAAAGTACACTTATACTTTTCGATGACGATTCTCTGAAATGTTCTGTTATTCCCTTTTTATTCTAATGTGACATTTCATTTGAAAATTCGAAAAGTGTACCACATGGGACAAAACAAAAAAGCTTCTCTCTGCAGGAACAGTACAAGTAGTGGAGGCACTGAATATACTGTTGTCTCCTCCATCTCTCCACCCCAAGCTGACACATAGCAACGGTCATATGATTGTGAGAGAACGGTTATTGGCAAAGGCACAGATCCCACAACGGATATCTTCACCAAGCTGCCTATAAATAGAGGAACAAGCTCACAAATTCAACAATGAAGCATTCAAGTTTTTCAAAGAGCTGTAACTCTGCCAAATCAATTGGACGACCTACACTTGTTCAAAAAGAGCAATCTCCTTAGCTTTGCTAAGTTCTTTGTGTATTTGCTTTCTTTGTAACATCCTCTCTGTGAGAGTTATTTACTAAATTTGTATTCAAACAGTTTCTGTTTGGAAAGCCAGGAGTGGCTTAGTGACAAAGAATACTTAGGTGTTCTTTAATCTCAGGGGGAGATTGAAGGTGTGCTAGAAGAGGCCTAGAGAATACTTGTAGCCAGGAGTGGCAGGGTGTATAATACTTGTTTATAATCAGAATTTGATTAGTTGAACCCTTCAAAGGTTTTTGAAGGAGAACTGGACGTAGCTCAGGTTGAGTGAACCAATATAAACTAAGTGTTTTTACTCTATCATTTTCAAGCTTACTTGCTATTCTCTTAAGTTATTTCTTCACATAGTGTGCACAAGTTTCTTTATATCTTACTTACGAAAACCTTTATTTGCGCCTTAACGTTAACAAGAAAATGCAGTTTCACTAAACTGTCATTTTAACGATTGGACGATACCTGTAATTTTTTTTTCCAAGTCCCTTGAGAAACTTAAGTTGGTTATCTCCATATTTGTGAAAAGTTTTTAAAGATTATAACTACACACTATTCAACCCCCTTCTAGTGTGAATCTCTACATTTCCGTTGGCATCAAAGCTCAACCTCTCAGGTTGAGTACTTAGCAGTACAGAGGAAATCAGATCCTAAGAAAGATGAAAAACGAGGGACAAGCTGTGAACAGACCACCACTCTTCAAAGGTGTCAAATATGATTATTGGAAGCAAAGAATGATAGCATTCTTTGAGTCCTGTCATATTGATATGTGGGATGTTGTGGAGATGGGCGACTACATTCCATTCGATGAGAATCTCAATGAGATCCCAAAGGCTAGATGGACGGAGGAGCAAAAACAAAGATTTCATCTCAACTCCAGAGCTAGAAATACCATCATGTGTGCACTGTCTGAACAAGAATACAATAAGGTGCACAGTTTCAAAAGCGCGAAACAAATATGAGACACTTTTGCATTAATGTATGAGGGTTCCACCCAGGTAAAACGCAACAAACTCAGTCTTTTAACTCGTCAATATGAACTGTTTAGTATGGAGGGAAACGAGGACATACAAAGTATGTTTAGACGGTTTCAAACCATACTAAATGAGCTTATAGCATATGGTAAAGATTACATTAACTATGAACTTGTTGACAAAATTTTGAGAAGTTTGCCTAGGCAATGGAGACCACAGGTTACAGCCTTGAGAGCAACCAAAGGACTGAATGATATGTCCTTAGAAGAGCTTGTGGGAATCCTTAAGGTGCATGAGCTGGAACTGCAACAAGATGGTGATGGTAAGAAAAGCAAGTCTCTGGCACTCAGCATCCAGAAGTCAAAGAAAGCACCATTGTCCAAAGCCATGCAAGCTGAAGCATCATTAGACGAACAATCCGAAGATGATGACTCAGATGAGGATGATGAGCTATCCTTCATATCCAAGAGAATCCACTCTATGTGGAAGAAGAAAGGTGGATCCAGATGGAGAAACCTGAACAAGAAAGGTCTCAAAGAAAAGAAGGAGAAGAGTCCAATCGTATGCTACGAATGCAAGAAGCCCGTGTAACACCCTAGAGGATATTACCTTTTTCTCCTTATATTGCTAAATTAGTACAAATTAGCATATAAGAATATCAGAGTTAACTATGCAGAAACTACAACTTAAACTTATATTACATGAAATAAATCTAGTACAAAGCTCTTGGCACTTATGTGTCGTAAAAGACATAAGCAAGATACATAAAACATAAACTAAATTCCCATCCATTGGGAATTATACAAAAAACTATACTAATAACATCTTCCTCCTGGAAAGCAGCTCCATGCTCCAAGCTCTTCCCACAAGGTGTCCACCTACTAACCTGTAAAAACATGGAAACTAAAGGGATGAGACATAATGTCTCAGTGAGTGCTCTGAGGACTCTAAGCTGACTCTCTATTCTAGAGACCTCTTGCTAGACTTTCATGGCTTCTCTTTTCTTTCCTTGATACTCACACTCACAGCTATTACCTCATCACCTCTATGTTACTGTTTCTTAGATCATACCTTAACCCTTTCTGAGGCACATAGAGTTGACCTCCTATGCCAAATCTAGGGCCACTAGTGCACTAAGGCACCTAAACATCATTCTTTTCTTCTTGACCATTCACTAGGGTCTCATTTTACTTTACCATTGAATGGGAACATGTATAACCTTTCCTTCCTCTGACTTGCCCAACTTGGGCTTACATCGCCTCTCTCTGTGAGGCATAACATCTTGCATACCTCTCTCGGTAGCTTACATTAACTTTCTATGGGTATAACCCTCTCCTACCTCTAAGGGTAGTATCTAGCTATACACGTCCTCATCTAATGCATAGTTACACCTTACATCACTCGCCTAACAACTAGGCTCATGACTCCTCAAATACTTTAACATAGAAACATACATACATCATGCACATCAACATATCCTAGTTTGTTTCTACAACTGCGTGGTTTGCATTATCTCTTTATTTAAGTTTCACTTCCACTGCCTATTTCATTACTTTGGCTTAGCTCTAGCCAACAAGAGGTGCCCCTTTTGCTACGACCTTTAATTAACCCACTAGTCCAAGTGGGTGGCTTACCTGTGTTATGAAGAGGAGGCATGTCTATTCTTCTCTGCGAAGAACCCCTTCTCCCTAAGAAGAAGGTTGTTTTCCCCTATGGGTGTCAGGGTGACGATCCCCATCGCTCATCTCTAGGGGGACCTCTTAGCCCTTTAACATGACTTATTCCCTTTATTGAGATAATAACTTTCCTTTGAAAACTCTTTCATAAAACCTTTTCATAAAGAATTCTTTTCATAACCTTTCTAAGACTCATCACTCCTTGGTGACATATAGGATCCTTAGCCTTTTGCACACCGTTGTAAGCCGAGCATGCGACTCTCGGATGTGACTGGTATCGGGGAAGGTTCCACCCTATGTCACTGAGGGGATATCTTTTACTAAAAACCTTTCATGAAACTTTCCTTAAAAGCCTTTTCTGAAGCTTAGGGGAAACTCCCCACCTTTTTACTAAGAGGCTTAGGTATAGTCTTATATTTTGGGTGTCTTTTATTAAAAGGGTTTATCGTTACATACAATCAATCCTAAGAATAAGGCATAACCACGTGAATACAACTACCATACAATAATCTAAACATACTACATTTATACAAACATTTTAACATCATATAAATAAAAAGGGAATTGTTTCAAAAGAATATTAATTAACCAAATTCTAGCCCGGCCGCACAAACTTTCGTGTTGAGCCAGAACCCCCATGCCTGGCCGCGCAAACTCTCGTGTTGAGCCAGACATCTCTAGCCCAGTCGCACAAACTCTCATGCTAAGTCAGAGCTCCCCTGGAAATGAATATTCTCTACTGACCCTCTCTGGCCCAGCCGTGCAAACTTTTGTGGTGGCCAGAGCTCCCCTGGAATGAATATTCGCTACTGACATTCTCTGGCCCGGCCACGCAAGCTCTATCATGCTGGGCCAGAAAATCACTGGAACTGAAAGTTCCATTATGACTCCCTTTAGCCCAGCAGCACCAAAATTCGTGCTGGGCCTGAGCGAAATAGGGGCTGCTACCTGCGAGCTCCATGGCCATCAATGGCTTACCCACTCATCCTAACCCTATGCAAAGACTCACCCAAGCATACAATCAAACCCTAAACACTTCTATTTCATTTCTAACCGATTGATTTACTCAAAAAACCCCTTAATCAAACAAAATCACCAAAAACCCAAAATCTTACTTAGGGATCAAAGAGGGGAAAAAGGGATAAACAAGAGAACAAGAACTATGGAGGGATGGAGAAGACAAGGGGAGGAATCACTCATCTCGGGGTACTCAGATCTGAGCTCTGGGCACTGGATCCCTGATCTCTGCTCCACTTCTCTCCTCTTTCTCTTCTTCCTTCTTCTCCTCCTTCTCTCTAACTCTTTTCTTTCTTTTCTCTTTCTCTCTCTAACTTTCCCTTCTCCTTCTCTATTTAAACTGTGTGTATGTGTGGGCTTAGTGGGCCTTGGCTCTCCATCAGGGTCCTATTATCTTATTTCTATTGTATCTTATTATAAGGTAACTATTACTAATATTGCTTAAGGGTATCCTTAAACCATTAAATTAAAAACTATTCCATAAAGATATCTCTTTATTATTTATTTCTAAGGTCCATAAATTGGGGATGTTACAGCCCGAACACTTCAAATCAGAATGCCCAGATCTTGACAAGAGCAAGGACAAGAAGCAGCAAGTCTTCAACAAAAAGAAGGGCAAAAAGGTTCAGTCCACATGGGAAGATCTGGACAATGACTCATCATCGAATGATGAAGAAGAAGAGGAAGCACACATATGTCTGATGGCAGACACTACATCAGATTCCTTAGAACCAGAAGAGGAAGACGAGGTAAACTTTAATGATTTAAATTCACTTCAAGAAGCTTATCATGATTTACTTTTAAACTCTTCTTATGTCAAAGGCCTATAAAACTTTGAAGAAATCGTCCAAGTCACTTTCAAAAGAAAAAGAAGTTTAGAAAATAGTCTCAACCAACTCGAAAGTGAAAAGGAAGATTTACAGAAAAAGTTAATAGAGCTTTCAAAGGAACATGAAGCCTTAAATGAGGATAGGCGAACTCTCTAGAATGATACTGCTCAAGCCTATAAATCCTATGAGGATTCAAGGACTAGAGAAATGAATCTTTCCATAGAGATTCGAACTCTCAAAACAGAAAACAAAAGAATAGTTGAGAAGCTTCTGAAAGTTGAAGCAGATACTTCTTTAAGAGGCCAACCACATGATGTTGTAAAACTTCATGAAGAGGTTGACAGCCTAAAGAAGGATCTATCAAACTTTGTCAAGGGATCTAACAACCTTAAAATGCTTTGAAAATATGAAGGTTGTAAGAGACCAAATGATAGGTCAGGGCATAGATATAAGGGAAAGAAATATATTCACGACAAGGAAGTAGATGTGTATTATTTCTGCGGGAAACCTGGACATATAACGTCCAAATGCAAACACCTGCCTAAGAGGGGAGTGTCCAATGCCCTTCAAACTAACAAGAAAGGACCCAAGTCAATCTGGGTACCTAAGGATAAAATTGTTCCTATTGCAGACATGCTTAACAGCAGGAAAGAAACTCCAGTCATGGTACCTGGACAGTGGGTGCTCGCATCACATGACAAGAGAAAGGTGTATGTTCCAAAGCCTCCAATCGAAGATTGGTGGGACAGTCACTTTCGGAGGGAATCAGAAAGGGATGATAGCTGGCATGGGTAAGATTAGTATACCAGCCTATCCCTGTATTGATAATGTTCTTTATGTTAAAGGTCTCAAGCACAATCTACTTAGCATAAGTCAATTATGTGACAGTGGATATGATGTTGCCTTTAACAAAGGTGAATGTATAGTCAAGAACTCTAATGGATCCCTTCTCTTTACTGTAAAGAGGCAAGGTAATCTGTACAAGATTAAACTTGGGGAACTATCGAGTCAAAATGTATCATTGTTAGTTTCAGTTAAAGAAAATCATTGGCTATGGCATAAAAGACTTGGGCATGCTAGCTTGAGATTAATCTCAAAGCTTAATAGGCACAACCTCGTGAGAGGATTATCAAACATGTCATATAAAAATGATCTTCTTTGTGAAGCCTGTCAAAAAGGGAAACAAGTGAAAAGCTCTTTTCGAAGTAAAAACATTGTTTCCACTTCTAGACCTCTTGAGCTGTTACATATTGACCTATTTGGACCCACAAGAATAGCCTCAGTAAGTGGTAAGAGATACGGATTGGTTGTGGTGGACGACTATACTAGATGGACATGGGTCATGTTCCTATCTCACAAAGACGAGTCTTTTAAGGCCTTCTATAACTTCTGCAAAAGAATTCAAAATGAAAAAGGAGTATGCATTACTTTGATCCGAAGTGATCATGGGGGAGAATTCAAAAACGAAAGTTTTCAAAGGTTCTTTGAGGATAATGGTATCCTTCACGACTTCTCAACACCCAGAACACCACAACAGAATGGTGTTGTTCAAAGGAAGAACATGTCACTCCAAGAGATGGCCAGAACCGTGTTGAATGATAATTCAACCCCTAAACACTTCTGGGCTGAAGTAGTGAATACTGCCTATTATTTACAAAACAGAATCTATATTAGGCCTATCATGAAAAAGACTCCATATGAATTTTGGAAAGGGAGAAGACCCAACATATCCTACTTCCATCCATTTGGATGTCAATGTTTCATTCTGAACGCTAAGGACAACTTGGGAAAATTTGATTCTAAGTGCGATGAAGGAATATTGCTTGGATATTCTGAAACCTCAAAGGCATATAAAGTTTATAATTCTATAACCTTAGTTGTTGAAGAAGCCATCCATGTGAAGTTCAATGACACCAAGCCTGATAAGGAATTATCAGAGCTGGATGAATCATTTGCAGATCTTAGGTTGGACGATGCAAAGAAGTCATCAGACGCGTTCAACAATGATGTCTCAGTTGAAGAGTCCAATGCACCCCTGGACGGTCCAGCAGAAGAACAAAGGGAACCAACTAGATGCAATTGGCAAATGAAGAAACACCATCCAGAAGATCAAATCATTGGTTATCCAAAGGATAAAGTCAAAACCAGATCTTCGCTTCAACAAGGTCATACAACATTCATATCACAGATAGAACCTAAGACTATGGACGATGCCTTGGAAGATGAAAGCTGGGTCAAAGCAATGCAAGAAGAACTTGACCAGTTTCAAAAGAACAGTGTCTGGAAGCTTGTAGAACCCCCTGATGACAAAGAAGCTGTAAGAGCTAAGTGGGTATTCAGAAATAAGCTGGACGAAATAGGTAATGTTGTGAGAAACAAAGCCATGCTAGTAGCCAAAGGTTACTCACAACAAGAAGGTATAGATTATACTGAAACTTATGCACATGTTGCACATCTAGAGGCAATTCGCATTTTATTATCATTTGCAGCTCATAGCAATATGAAGCTATATCAAATGGATGTAAAAAGTGCATTCCTCAATGGATTAATAAAAGAAGAAGTCTATGTGGAACAACCCCCAGGGGAGTGATGCTTTTCCTAATCATGTTTTCAAACTCAACAAAGTTTTATATGGACTAAAACAAGCACCGAGAGCTTGGTATGAAAAACTCAGCTCATTTCTTTCAGAAAATGGTTTTTCAAGAGGAAAATTAGACACTACACTATTTCGCAAAGATTATTCTTCTGATTTTATTATTGCTCAAATATATGTTGATGATATCATATTTGGTGCTACTAATGAATCTCTTTGTGAGGATTTTGCTAAGCTAATACAGACAGATTTGAGATGAGCATGAAGGGAGAACTAAAATTATTCCTTGGACTGCAAATCAAGCAAACTGATAAAGGCATATACATACATCAAACCAAGTATGTTAAGGAGCTTCTTAAGAAGTTAAAAATGGACGATGCAAAACCAATGAAAACTCCTATGCATCCAATAACAGTACTTGGACTGGACGATGGTTCAAAGAAGGTGGACAACACCCTATACAGAGGAATGATAGGATCACTCCTATACCTCATAGTGTCCAGACCTGACATCATGTTCAATGTATGCTTATGTGGCAGATTCCAATCTGACCCAAGGGAAGTTCACTTAACTGCTGTTAAAAGAATCTTTCGATATCTTGTTGGAACAACTAATCTTGGTCTATATTTCAAAAGGCAGAAAGATTTCATATTAGTTGGGTACTGTGATGCTGACTATGTTGGAGACAGAATTGAAAGAAAAAGCACTAGTGGAGGATGTCACTTCATTGGTGGAAACTTAGTCTCCTGGATATGCAAGAAGCAAGGAACCATTGCATTATCCAGTGCTGAAGCAGAGTACATTTCAGCTGCAAAGTGCTGCTATCAAATTTTGTGGATCAAGCATCAACTTGAGGACTACAGCATATATGAGAGTAACATTCCCATCTTCTGTGATAGCAAAGCTGCAATAGATCTTTCTATGAACCCTATATTGCATTCAAGGGCAAAACATAAAGAGATTAAACATCACTTTATAAAAGACCATGTTCAGAAGGGTATTGTGGAACTACATTTTGTAACCACAAACAATCAACTTGCTGATATATTTACAAAACCCCTTACTGAAGACAAGCTAATCCTTCTAAGGAATAGACTTGGTATGGACCTTGTAAAGGAATGATTAACATCTACATGTAGCGTCCAATGTGACAACAACGTCCAATGGACATGTTGTCCAAAGGTCACTTAGTCATGCACGTGCACTGCATATGTTACACTTAAGTCCAATGACCGAACAATTTTTTATGTTATGATTTTTCTTTTAACATTGTTTTAATGGCCAAAACGGTTTCGTTTTGAGTAAGTGTGAGTTAATGCTCTATGCTAAGTCACTTAACCGTTGGTAACCATACACAGTTACGCACATTCTCAGCACGCCTCATCTTGGCGGGTCTTATGGCATAACCTCCATTTCAAATATTCATAAAAGCCCAAAACTGTTTTGTGTACTCCAAACAAAACCTATACTTAAATTGTCAAATCCACTCAGAAAAATACTTTACCAATTTCCCTTCTCCGAGATTATCTTCTACTCTCAGCACTTTCACTCTCTCTCTCAGAAAACTTGAAACACTCTCTGCAAAACCTAAAAATCCAATCTTTATCATCATGACGAACTCTGCTAACTCAAGCAACTCCGAACTTGATGTTCTTACCTACCCTAAAACCACTATTGTGTCTCAAGGTGCTGCTACTGTCCAAGTTGAGCACTTCTTCGACATCGAACAACTGGAAAAGTTAGGTTTGAACCTTGATGAAAGACTCCTAAAATACGGAATCAGAGGATACTTCAATGAAAACCAGAAGATATTCCCAGAGCTGATCAGGATGTTCTGGAGGAATGAAAGGTTCCAAAACTCAAGGGAACTTGTGGCCACTATTCTTGGATGAGAAGTGACTTTGTCCACTGAATTTATAGCCAAAGTCACTGGCTGTATCAGGGAACAAAATCAGTACAAGTCAGACTGGGCTAAGCCATATGGAAACCACATTGGGAAGGTACTTTGCAAGAACAAGTCTACAGACTCATCCAAGATTGAGTACAAAAACCTATGTGAAGAAGCAAAGATATGGTAGCAAGTGTGCAACAAGAGCATTCTGCACAAAGCTGGGTCTAAGGACTCAGTCACGGACTTACACAAGTTCATGATATTTCATCGAATGGAAGGTATCCCATTCAACCTACCTCACACCATTTACATCAATATTTTGCGAGTGATGAAAACTATTGGTGGAAATGATAACATCTTCTACTCCGCACTGCTAAATAAGATCCTCTGGGATCAGAAAGTATACCAATGTTTCTTTGATGAGTTGGACGAAGCTGACCATGCACAAATTGTGAAGAAAGGAGGAATGGTTGCAACACAATAGATATTCGGTGAATCAAACATCAAGCCGATGAAGATAAAGCTTACAGCAAAGGTCCTAAAGGACTTGGACTAGGAAAGCATAAATAAGAAACGTCATGAGCAAAGCAGACTCATTTCAAATGCTGATGAAGAAGACATTGATCTTCTTAGCCTTGGGAAAAAGATCAAACAATTGATGAAGGAACAAGAAAGTAGGGAAATAACAAGACACATGTCGCAACAGCATTAAGAGGATGTAGAAAAAGAAAGAATAACCAATAAAAGACATGTTGATCCTGCACCGTCCAATCCACCTGCTGAGAAGCATCCAAGGACTGCTCCATCCAAGCCTAAACAAGATGAGCAGCGTCCAAAGACTGCTTCAGTGAAGCCTGCACCAGAAAAGTCCAGAGTTCGCAAGTTGAAAATGCTAGATGACTCTGATGATGAGGACCAAATGCCCATTGGCCAAATTAAAAGCAAAGCTGAAGAAATGGAGTCTGCACAGCAGAAGAAACAGACGATATCTACTGCATCGAAAACTGATGCTACTATCTTTCCTACTAAAGTACTTAAAAGAGTAAAAACTCAAGCAACAAGGTCAAGGAAAGTTCCAATTACACTCCCCACCTCTCAAGACACTGGGAGCGAATCAACAAGTGCTCCACAACCTGCTCCAACAGTTACTTCAACAGTCATAACAGCACATCTTCCAACTCTCTAATTAAATTTATCCAAATTTGTGCATCTAAGGGATGCTTAGAGAGATGCATGGCCTCAATGGATGATCCTACCAAAGAAAAAGACACAGGAAGAAAAAGACAAAGCAAAGTTCCCTGTTGCATTCTTCACAAGGAATGAACATAACTATTGCAAGAAGAAAGATGTAATTTGGAGATCTCCTCAGGAACCACTTGAGCGGAATTTCACTGAAGTTACTGCACCAGACTGGACGAGGTATGATTATATTCATCCTCAATCTGCAACCTATGCTTGACTACTAGAAGGAACCATCACTTGCAATCCTCCACCAACATGGACAAGAGACACTTATCCAAACTTGGTAAGGATGGAGCGCCCTTATACATGTCCAACAGGTACTCAGCTAAAGATGAACTTCCTGAGCCTGAAGTTGAAATTGCATCTAAACTTGCCAAGACTATGGCAGAACAGAAGGGAAAGGATCAAAGAAAGAAAAAACCAGCAACAAGGAAGCCCCCTTCTAACAACAAAGATGAATTGGCTGCCGAATTGAGAATAGCCATAAAGGAGAGTCTGGACCCATCCAAAACAAAACAGCATCCAGAAGTGAAATGGGTCAAAGATGTTCACATCTGGACTCCCATCACAAAATTTCTTCCACTAGCACCTGGAACTCTAGTGCTCAACTTTCAACCTAGTGATTATGACAATCTTGGCAAACTGCTTCAACAAATGTACATTCAAGACCAAACAGTTGCTTATCCACCCAACCTCCACATCAGACGTTCCACGGATATCAAGTTTGTACTTGATAAGGTATGTCCTAGACTACCTTTATATGATGTGAGAAAGAAGAAAGGGTTTAAGTACTATGGCACTGAGATGCCTAGTAGAGATGAAAAAGTTCAGCTCCTGGATTCCTCACATACCTGGAATCATCTCTTCGATAAGACTGGAAAGCTAACAAGGCCCCTAGGCACCTTTGACACCATGATCTTCTGGCATCAAATTGTGTGGGCAGATACGCAGAAAGCCTCAACCTCTGGATGCTCCAAGGATTCATTCATTCATCCTCCAGATGGACTTGAAGTACTATGTCCAGTCAAGACTCATCACTTCACTGACACCTTCGCTTGCTTCCTGAAGGATGATGATGATTATATCAATCTACTGAAGAAACTACCAATCATAAGAAGCAACAAGGCATATGACCTCAGAAGTCTTGACCGAGCTGAATTTGCAAAAGAAGTTCAAATGCTTCAGGAACTCCAAAAGGCTAAAGAAGAAAGAGCAAGCCGAAAGAAAAAGAGCTGAACAAGCTGAGCAAGATCGCCTAGAGCAAATTGAAAATGACAAAGCTGAGTAGGTCGCCAAACCAAAGATTACACAAGCAGAATTGGATGAAGCCTCTGCAAAGGTGACTAATATGCTTATTCATCTGGACTTAGAGACTAAGGTACAGGTGGACGTGGAACACTTTGTCACCTCACATGAGGAACAAACTGTCCAATCTGAAGCGTCCAAAGATGAAGAAATGCAACATATGGCTGAGACTGAAGGGCCACAACCAAAGAAGTCCTCTGCTGAAAAGCCTACTCCTGAGGTTGCTACAAGCCAACCAATTATTAATGCGTCCACTGAAGCACACTCAAGAACAAGACAGGTAGTTCCTGCAGGTTTGTCAAGTCCAAGGGCTATTGTTCCCTTGCACTTTGTTGAACCTCAAGGAGTCTCTGAAGACAGAGTGAATGAGATTGTTCAACAGGCTCTAAGGCAACAACAACTAGAAATCGAAGATGCTCTTCGTGCCTTCCAAGAAAGGTAACAAGCAGAAGCTGCACAACACCATATAATGTTATAGAATGCTATTGCTGATCAGTTCATGAGCCTTTCACAAATGTTGGTGAATCAAATTCAATCCACAGCTGCTAATCTAATTGGCACTGTTGCTCACTCAGTACATCCCGTTCAACTGGTACCTCAACCGCAACCAGTGCAACCACCAGTTAACCACCCTGCACCACCTCCTCAAGCACCACCAGAGCAACCACCACCACCATAAGATCCACCTCAACAACCCTAGGTGACCATGATGGTCAAATCATTTTTCCATCTTTCAAACCCAATTTTTGTTGATGACAAAGGGGGAGAAACTGGAATTTTGATGTCATAGAGTATTTTCTTTAGTTACACTACTCTGTGAAACTCTTTTGGCTGTTCATTTAATACATATGAGGTGTTTTTTATCATAAGTTTCGCATCCATATATATGATATGCTTTTCACTCTGATATCAATGTTATCTGTTATATATCTTTATCAAATGCAAGAGAAATGTTGAACTCAGGGGGAGTACTTCATTTCATATATTTTCACCCTGTCAATATACACTGGAATAACATAATCATTTATTCATATGCTCTGATACTTTTTTATGTTTATGTATTTGTTTACATCAAAATTTAGTATTATTTGTCATCATCAAAAGGGGGAGATTGTTAGAATCTAAGACTTTGGACGATGTCCAACCCCTCAAACTTCGATTTCGATGATAACAAATGAGGTTAAATTTTGAAGTATCTAATGATCTATGTTTGAGTATTATAGGTCCTACACCGTTCAATGCCTCAATGGTATTGTATTTCTTAAACTCAAACATTATGTTTCTATGTGTACAATGCGTCCAATGAGTAACTGGAAACTTGCTTTTCAAGTATAAAATCTAGCGTCCAATACGCTGTTATAAAACAAGCGTCCAATGCATTGTGAAAACTAGTGTGGAAACACTATGTCCATTCGAGGAAGCGTCCAATGCCTATACAACTTACATCATCTTTTCTATCAAACAGTTATATAATGCATCCATGATTGTGTGGAAGTACACTTATATTTTTCGATGACGATTCTCTGAAATGTTCTGTTATTCCCTGTCATTCTAATGTGACATTTCATTTGAAAATTCGAAAAGTGTACCACAGGGGACAGAAAAGCTTCTCTCTGTAGGAACCGTACAAGTAGTGGAGGCGCTACATGTACTGTTGTCTCGTCCATCTCTCCACCCCAAGCTGACACGTAGCAACGGTCATATGATTGTGAGAGAATGGTTATTGGCAAAGGCACAGATCCCACAATACATATCTTCACCAAGCTGCCTATAAATAGAGGAACAAGCTCACAAATTCAACAATGAAGCATTCAAGTTTTTCAAAGAGCTGTAACTCTGCCAAATTAATTGGACGACCTACACTTGTTCAAAAAGAGCAATCTCCTTAGCTTTGCTAAGTTCTTTGTGTATTTGCTTTCTTTGTAACATCCTCTCTGTGAGAGTTATTTGCTAAATTTGTATTCAAACAGTTTCTATTTGGAAAGCCAGGAGTGGCTTAGTGACAAAGAATACTTGGGTGTTCTTTAATCTCAGGGGGAGATTAAAGGTGTGCTAGAAGTGGCCTAGAGAATACTTGTAGCCTGGAGTGGCAAGGTAGATAATACTTGTTTGTAATCAGAATTTGATTAGTGGAACCCTTCAAAGGTTTTTGAAGGAGAACTGGACATAGCTCAGGTTGAGTGAACAAGTATAAACTAAGTGTTTTTACTCTATCACTTTCAAGCTTACTTTCTATTCTCTTAAGTAATTTCTTCACATATTGCGCACAAGTTTATTTATATCTTACTTACGAAAACCTTTATTTGCGCCTTATCGTTAACAAGAAAGCGCAGTTTCACTAAACTGTCATTTTAACGATTGGACGATACCTGTAATTTTTGTTTTACAAGTCCCTTGTGAAACTTAAGTTGGTTATCTCCATCTTTGTGAAAAAAATTTAAAGCTTATAACTACACACTATTCAACCCCCCCTTCTAATGTGAATATCTACATTTCAATAGATACTCTCTTCTTGAATATAGGTTCTGTTGATTTGCTTGGGTTTGGTCTATGCCCCTAAGCTCTTCTTTTTTGAATTTGCATTTTATATTATCCTTAGTATGATCCTGCCTTAGCATACCTTTTTGCTTAAAAACATATAAATATATTATTAATAGTATTAAATGTTGCATTAATATTTCCTTTTAAGTTTAATTTACTTAAATATTATATATATATAATAATTTTTATATATTATGTTAATATAGATACGAATCTTTAGCGGACTCCTCTTTCGACTACGTTTTCTTCATTTACAAGATTTGAATTTGAGACTTTACGTAAGAGATTCGAGTCCAATTTCACTTGGACCAACATAATGTTGGTATTATTTAAATATAAATACACTATATTAATAAATATAACATTTAATAATTTATTAAAGTTCATTGTATATTATTTTTAAAAAATTATATAAATAACACTTTATAAGGAGAAAAAAATCTATTTATTCAGGTTTTATATCTATATAAAAATTAAATTTTACATTAATATTTGTGCTTATTTTTTTTTTAATTTTAGAATTTATTTAGTTTAAAATATATTTTGTGAACAGTAATAATTAAAAAATATATATTACATATATAGTTAAATTTAAAATCTCAATATTTTGATAAGAAATTTTTTAATATATATATATACTCATAAGTCAATTGAATTTGAAAAGAAATATTAGTATAATACATAGAAATTGTTAAATATATACAAAATCTTAACATCAATTTATATACTTAATTATTTTTCAAAATAAACTATGATGATATATTTTCTAATTTTTTATATATTTAAGAGTCCTTATCATTCATTAAATATATTTTATTATCATATGAATAAATTGATAAATATATAGAGAAAGGTTAGTTTATGTTTTAATTTCTAGAATCATTCATTTGACTACATATTATTAAGAACCAAAGAATTAAGAACCAAACCATATCAAATGATTTCGTTTGGTTTTTAAAAAAAATCAAACTATGCACGCCCCTATTGCTTTTAATAATGTTGAATAGGTAGAAAAAACCCGTTCCCAAACAGAAATCTCACACCAGAAATCCAAATCAAAGCACAAAAAGTCGAACCATGCAAGCCCCTATTACTTTTAATAATGATGTATTTGAAGTTACCTATTATTCTAGCGATTGCAACCTCAGTGTCATTCTTTTCCTCATTATTAGTTAGTACACTGTTGCCTAAATCACGAAGCTGCAACATACAAAGGACGTGGTAATTAAAAACAACTTTGGATTCAATTAAGGATTGAAAGAGATAAGAGAAGATTTTTATATCATGTTCTTGTTTTCTTTATTTGTTCAAACTACTTAATAAGTAGTTTGGGTTTGTTTGTGTAACAAGCGGTCATATCCTTGTCAATATGATAATTGGCTGAAATCGTTGAGTATTAGTGAATTTCGGGGATGAAATTCATAAAAAGAGGTGAGAAATATAACACCCTCACTTTTATTTAATCGATTGTTTTTCTATTTGCTCCACATTTATTTTTGGACAACTATGTGGGAATCTCAAAATTTTGAGAGAGGCATATCGTATTTAGGCACTATAATCAATAAAAAAAAAGGAAATGTGCAAGCTCATTTGGATAATTTTTTTTTAATTTTGGAAAGGAAAATAAATTAAGAAAAGTACAAGGGGTATTCTAACCCATATAAAACAAAGTTTTATTAACATGTAAACATAAACTTCCACCTTAAACGAGCAATACAAACTCTTGGATACAACCTCTTAGATTAATACTCAAATAAAAAAACAAACAAAACTTACAATTAGATCTTGCTAGAAATCACTTCCAAAATGAAACTTTAATCCTACGTAACACCAGAAGAGGATCACCAATCACACAAAAAAAGTGACACTGTTTTGATGATCCCAAATATCCCAAATCATTTCCCAATTTTTTTTTTTTATTTCAAACTTGCCAAACTCTAACACAAAATCAGAAAAAGTTCAAATAAACTTTGTGGAATGACAAGATTCACTCCTAACCATCTGGATACTGCAATCCATATCCTATTGGAAATCTGATGCCGACAAACTAGATGAGTAGCATCCTCATCAAAATGATCACACAGTACATTTTACTCCATTACTTTCATTTATTACCTTTCATATTTTTATGGCCTATGTGGCTACATAGAAATTAGATTTGTTTCACAAATTCTCATCTTAAGGTTAAAGAAATAATTGAAATGGCGAAGGTTAATTAGAAGTTGGTTTTGGATAAAGGGTAGGATTGACAATGTAACAATGAGTTTCTATGAGTGCCGCACAGATCCATCTTGTCTAGCTTCATTGCACTCTCCTTAAGGTTTTTGTGAATTGATTAATAGGTTTGGATCACTGACCTTCTAACTCATCATCATACGGATGTTTCATGTTATTTGGTTCTTTGTGCTTCATTCATACATGTAAGTAAACCTCAAGTCTAATCGAAGAACATGATATTTTTGACTTGGGATTGCATATGATAAAGACATTGTCCTAAAGATGAAACAAATACAAAAATATAAAAAATGAAATCCATTTTTGAGAATAGTCGTAGGATCCAGTTTTTCATGCATATGTTGATGATGTGGCGGTAATATAATATTAT
This sequence comes from Pueraria montana var. lobata, assembly GCA_026413185.1. Lineage (NCBI taxonomy): Eukaryota > Viridiplantae > Streptophyta > Magnoliopsida > Fabales > Fabaceae > Pueraria > Pueraria montana. The sequence continues at coordinate 21,178,982 of CM048646.1, forward strand.
TGCACTTTATGTTTGAAAGACCTAAACTTCGAGAGATTGAATTAGACATACCTTTCAATCAATTAACTTGGTATAACCTCTGCCATATTCTTATCATCCAAATAAAAACCATTGTGGAACTGAAATGGCCTAATAAAAAACATAACAAATGTCATAAATACTAAAAATAGTTAATGCATTTGCATTAAATTTTTAAAACCGAGTTCCCTCTTGAAGTAAAACCAACAATCCATTAAGTCTAGATAGAAGAAAGAGGTGCATACTTCCTCTTTGCTCTCATTTTTCTTGGGCTTAACTCTGGCGACAGTTTCAAAAATAGCCTGACATACTAAACATATATGGTATCATAATTAATAGATACAATATTTTATAACTTTTTACATTGATTTAAAAATATTTGTCTTATGGGGGTAATACTATTTTTTTATGGGGGAAAAAATAAAAGTTATTAAATATATTATGTAAAAAAAAAAACTTGTGGGGGCAATTTCCCCCACACCTATCAACATAGATGTGCCACTGCCCATATAACATACTCACTAGAAACAAAACCACCAATTACAACCTATAAAACAAACATACTAAAAGAGAGATGTTGTCCCAATTTTGTTTAACACCTAATGAGCTCCTCCTCTTTGATTTCACAGCTTACTAGGACATGGTGCTTATTGATTTTCTAGCTTTTGGTTTGTATATTGGGCTTAACAGCTGAGTTTCATCATTGTTTTATTTTAAATTTGGGTCTAGGACTTTGTTCTAAGCAAGGGTAACTCAATTTAAACACTTGGACACACTAGGCATCAGAATTTGCACTAATTATGTGAAACCGTGACATGGTTGCTGCTTAATTGTGTAATAGCAACACCTAAAAAATGGGAATTTATTTACTGGTTTAGTCACAAAACATAGATAGGCACCCACACTTAAGTCATGCATTCACAACATGCACCACAAGCAGCCAATTCAATTTCATCACCTTTACATATCAAACATACAACTTAGCTCACTGCCAACAAAAATGAAACAAGTCCTTTTATATCAACCAAAATGTTTCCAACTTCCAAGTTCTCAAAACTTAATTCAATTTTATTTATTGTACATCTATTAAGTATTTATTATTATTTTAATTTTATTCCTCTTAAACAGTTGCCAGATATAGGTTTCAACTACTTTGCACCTAACTTGATAGAATTTGGTTTCAATAACAGGCAGCCACAATTCCCATTCAATGCTCTATTAACAATTCCCATTCATTAAGTATTGAGCTCTATGATTGCTTTAATCATGCTAACAGTAATAGGCAGACACAAGTGTGAATATAACTATAAAACAACAAAAAATATATGCATTCAGAAACACTATAAAGTCTCATTAGCAACCAACCAAACTCAGCAACCAATTCATACCAATAATTAAGTCTCAACAAAAAATTCAACAACAATGTCACTTGGCAATCTCATTGTGCAACATGCTTAATTTAAAAGTTATCAAATATAATTTTTTTCTAAATGTCAACAAATGTGAATATAATTTTACCCATAAATTGATACTTTCAACTAAACAAGCAACTGCTAAGTGCTACATATAAAGCATACCAAGTAACCATAAGTCCAAATGTGCAATACCAAGTTTGATAAGGTAAAAAGTAAAGAGCACTATATTCCTAACGTGGTTTGATTTGATTTCATCAGAAAACAGAGGAATTCCACCAGGACTGACCTTTAGTGCTAAACTATAGTATGTCAATTTCACGTGGTGTTTAACTAATTCAAAGAAAACCTATCTAATCATACCTCATTTTCTCACTTGAACCTTCCCTCATCATCATTTGCTAACATTTTCTCTCCAATAATCAACACGAAAAGAACCTTTACCATGCCACTATTTTCAGTTCTGCAACCAGACCATCACACCATAATAGAACCCCCTCAACTATGACTATGCTTTATTTCAAAACACCATAACAATTTTGCATTTTTACCTCGAATCCAAGCTAGTGGTCAGCTGGTGCCCGGAAAGCGACGTAGTGGTAGGCAATACCTCGAATCTATTACATCCCCATAAATAATAATAATAATAATAATAATTATGATGATAATAATAAAATGTGATATGTCTATTTAGCTTTTGGTGTTTTTGTGTGTGCAGTGTGTGCATTAGAGTAACTTACAGAGTAAGGAACCATAAAACCAGTACTAGCTATATATATATATAAACCCAAATCCCTTCCCCCCCTACACTTAACATACACAAATAGAAATTTAGAGAGAAAAAGAAAAGAGAAGAAGGAGAAAGGAAGGGAAGAAGAAGGAGGAAGAAGCTAGGGAATCCACAACACCCCACTCATCATCCTTAGTCCAGAGGTCTTTGGTGAGTGTTTTGCATCCTTCTCTATTCCTCCATCTATGGCTTGGGCAGAGATTCAAGGAGGCTTAGGTTTCTCTCCATGGGAGAGGAGCTCCAACGGATCCTTGGGTTTAGTGTGAGAGATGCATAAATCATAGTTGTCTTGCTTGTTCGGCATGAGATTCATCATTAATTTGCATTATTGTGAGGATTTGGGTTGTTGGGTAGCATTTATGGTAAAGGGGTTACTCTCAATCACGAACCCTAAGACCTGCAAAGTCGCGGATTCTCGCTTTAGCGAGCTCTGCATGGTGCTTAAGCGAGGAGCCCCTAGAGTGGGAGATACTTTATGTAATTCTTGCTTAAGCATGGTAGTCTGGCACTTAAGCGATAGGATCTGTCGCTTAACCACAAAGCTCCAGGGACCAGGTCCAATTGCAGTACCCTGACGCTTAAGCGCAAGTATATGGCACTTAAGCGTGGCACTCTGGTGCTTATGCGCTAGGATTTGGCGCTTAAGCGTGAGGTTCCAGGGTTAGGATGGCTTAAGCATAGGACTCATGCTTAAGCGACTGACCCCTGGAACATTATGTTAAGTTCTATCCTTTCTAAGTTATTTTCCTTAATACATTTTTGTATGTTTACATGACTTGTGAGGATAATGATATGTTTAATTAAAGAAAGAGGAGATTCCTTTGGGGATCAAAGAAAGTATGATATTTTGATAAGTTAAGCATGCAAATGAAAAGATTTGCCCGCTTCAGAAGGTAGGCGGGATCTTCCATCACTTCCTACCTTCCGAAGATGTGGTATGGCTCCTCGGGCCGGAGGAGAATAATACGAGGCCAAGGCATACAAGGAAAGGGACGCCTTTCAATATATTGAGCTCAATAGATGCCGTAGGACGGAAAAAGAATAAAGAAAGTTAACTTAAAGCATGCAAATTAAATGTTAAGATTTTGTCATTAAAGATGTAAAAGTATCATATTATAGTACTTTTATGAATGAGGAATGATGATGTGGCATGTCTTTAACACTCACTGAGACCCTGTCTCATCAGTTTAGTGTTTATGTTCCAGATTAAACATGTTTGATGTATGGAGACAAGAGGCCTAGAAGATATTAAGTTTATGTAGTGATATCTTTATCTGGCCAAGTTTGAAGAGTTGGCTAAGTACTCCCGTTACCTTCGCCATCAACCTGATGAGGAGTGGAAGTCCATCCAATTTGAGTAAGGCTTGAGGTCCGAAATCCTTAATCAAGTAGGGACCTTGGAGATTAGGAATTATTCACTCCAAGTAAACAAATGTCTCATTGTGGAGGGAAATTTGAATAAGTTAGAGGTGGAGCAACGACAAACCCACAAGAGGAAGAATGAAGAAATGAAGTTCAACCCAAATGCCAAATACAGGAAGGAGGGTTTTAAGGGCAAAAAGCTAGCAGCATTTGGAACTCCCAATGTGGAGGCATGCCCTAAATGTGGGAGGACTCATAGAAGGGTATGTATGTTTGGACAAAATGTTTGTTTCAAGTGCCACTAACCGGGACACTTCTCCAAGGATTGTCCACTTTTGAGGAAGCAGGGAGCTCCTAACCAGACAACTCAAACTAAAGGAAGGGTCTTCACCTTGAGTGGAGAAAAAGCAAAAGGGGTTGACAACCTGATTAAAGGTATATGTTTTCTAAACCAAAAACCCTTAGTTGTCTTATATGACTCAGGGGCGACCCATTCTTTTATTTCTTATGAATGTGTGAGTCGTTTGAAGTTGTCTATCACATCTTTACTAGTTATATTAAATGTCTCCACCCTAGTTGAAGGCAATATTTCTGCCTCACATGTTTATGTAGAATGTCCTCTTAAAATACAAGATAAATGTTTTGTTGCGAATTTAATATGTTTACCTTTAATTGGTTTGGATATTATTATGGGTATGGATTGGCTTTCTGCCAATCATGTTGTGTTAAATTATTTTAATCATGTTGTAGAGTTTCCCTCTGATGTTAACCCTATCCCAAAGTCTTATCCCTTGTTGTTCTCTAGTTCCACTCAAGTTTCCCAGAGCCTAGTGGAGGGAAGTCAAGTCTTTCTTTTGTTACTTTCCTCAAAGATGGAGGTTAAGCTAGAACTTGTAACTATTCCTATTGTCAAATAATTTATAGATGTGTTTCCTGAAGAGGTTACTACCTTACCCCCAGAGAGAGAAGTAGAGTTCTCTATAGATTTAGTTCCCGGGGTGGGACCAATTTCTATAGCACCCTATAGGATGTCACCTCTAGAGCTTAGTGAGCTGAAGAGGCAAATAGAAGAGTTGATATCCCAACAGTTCATTAGACCTAGTGTCTCCCCTTGGGGTGCTCCTGTTCTTTTGGTAAAGAAGAAAGATGGGAGCATGAGGTTATGTGTAGACTATAGGCAACTCAACCGAGTGACTGTTAAGAACAAGTACCCTCTCCCTAGGATAGATGACCTTTTGGATCAGCTTAGAGGGGCTTCGGTTTTCTCTAAGATTGACCTTAGATCGGGATACCACCAGATTAGGATTAAGCCAGAAGATATTCCCAAGATGGCCTTTAGAACTAGATATGGGCACTACTAGTATTTGGTGATGCTATTTGGACTAACCAATGCTCCAGCGGTGTTCATGGATTACATGAATAGGATTTTTCGACCTTTCTTAGACAAATTTGTTGTTGTCTTCATTGATGACATTTTGGTGTATTCCCGTACCTTGGAGGAACATGAAGAACATCTTAGGACGATTTTGCAAGTCCTTAGAAAGAAGAAACTCTTTGCAAAGCCAGAGAAGTGTGAGTTCTGGAAGAGAGAAGTGAACTTCTTGGGACATGTGATATCCCAAGGAGGGGTAGTTGTAGACCCTAGTAAAATAGGAGCAGTGCTAGAATGGGATAGACCCCAGACTGTATCTCAGATTAAGAGTTTCATAGGTCTAGCAGGGTACTATAGAATATTCATTAAAGGTTTCTCCCAGTTAGCATTGCCCCTGACTAGGTTGACTAGAAAGGGACAACCCTTTGTTTGGGATGAGAGGCGTGAGAGAAGTTTTCATGAACTGAAGGAGAGATTAACTTCTACTCCAGTGTTAGTTATACCTTACCCCTTAGGGGACTTTGAAGTGTATTGTGACATTTCAAGTAAAGGAGTTGGTTGTGTGTTGATGCAGAAAAGGAGGGTGGCAGCCTATGCTTCTAGGCAATTGAAACCACATGAAGAGAATTACCCCACCCATGACCTTGAATTGGCGGCTGTGGTCTTTGCCCTTAAGATTTGGAGACATCATCTATATGGTGTCAAGTTTGTGGTGTTTAGTGACCATAAGAGCCTAAAATACTTGTTTGACCAAAAAGTGCTCAATAGGACACAAAGGAGATCGTTGGAGTTCTTAAAGGACTATGACTTCGAGTTGAAGTACCATCCGGGCAAAGCCAATGTAGTGGCGGATGCTTTAAGTAGGAAATCCTTGCACATATCTTCTATGATGGTGCATGAGATGAAATTGTTAGAGGAGTTTAGAAACCTCAACCTAGAGGTAACCCTACATGACCATAGTCTGAGTTTGAATAGGATAAAGGTTTCCTGTGACTTAAAGGAATGGGTTAAAGAGACTCAAAAGGGGGACATGGAGTTGCAAGCTCAAAGGAACCACCTAGGGTTCTTTGAAGCAGAAGATGGGACCATTCTCTTCCAAGGAAGGGTTTGCATCCCTAAGGATGATAGTCTAAAGGATCAGATTTTGAGAGAGGCCCATAGGAGTGGATTCTCGATACATCCTGGAACTACCAAGATGTATCAGGATCTAAAGAGGATGTTTTGGTGGTCGGGCATGAAAAAGGACATAGCTGAGTTTGTGGCTAAGTGCCTTATTTGCCAACAAGTCAAGATTGAACACCAAAGGCCATTTGGCTTGTTGCAACCCTTAAACATTCCAGAGTGGAAGTGGGAGAGTGTTTCTATGGACTTTGTCATGGGTCTACCTAGGACCCAAGCAGGGTATGATGCCATATGGGTGATAGTGGATAGACTCACCAAGTCTGCTCGCTTTTTACCCATTAAGGCCACTTTCCCATTGGAGAAGTTGGCCAAGTTATACATTCAGGAAATAGTGAGATTGCATGGGGTTCCAGTCAAAATAGTTTCAGATAGGGACCCTAGATTTACATCTAGATTTTGGAAGGCATTACATAAGGCTTTAGGCACCAAGCTTAGTTTTAGCACAGCCTACCATCCCCAGACTGATGGGCAGAGTGAGAGAACCATACAGACCTTGGAGGACATGCTTAGGGCCTGTGTCCTAGAAGAAAAGGGCAGTTGGGATAGGTACCTACCTTTGATATAGTTTTCCTACAACAATAGTTTTCACTCTACCATAGGTATGGCGCCTTATGAGGCCTTGTATGGTAGAAAATGTAGGACCCCTTTGTGTTGGTGTGAGGTAGGAGAGAGAAATATGTTTGGACCAGACATAGTTCAGGAAATCACCCAGAAAATTCAAATGATTAGGAAGAAGTTGCAAATGGCTCAAAGTAGGCAAAAGAGTTATGCCGACAAGAGGAGAAAACCTCTAGAGTTTGAGGAAGGTGACCATGTGTTTTTAAAAGTATCCCCTACCACTGGCATTGGGAGAGCCATCAAGGCAAGAAAGTTGAATCCTCGTTATGTTGGTCCTTTTCAAATTTTAGAAAGAATCGGGCCTATGGCCTATAGGATCTCTTTACCCCCTTCTTTGTCCAATCTTCATGACGTTTTCCACGTGTCTCAACTCAGAAAATATGTCCAAGATCCCTCTCATGTCATAGAAATAGAGTCAGTTCAGTTGAGACCCGATCTCACTTTCAAATCAAAGCCTATTCGGGTTGTTGACCGGAGTGTGAAAACACTAAGGAACAAGACTATTCCTTTAGTTAAGGTTGTTTGGGAGGGACTTGTATCGGAGGAAGCCACTTGGGAAAAGGAGGACGAGATGATATTGTTACACCCCCACCTTTTAGAGAAAGGTATGCTTTAGTTACAATTTTCGAGGACGAAAATTTGTTGATGGAGGGGAGTAATGTAACATCCCCATAAATAATAATAATAATAATAATAATAATAATAATAATAATAATAATAATAATAATAATAATAATAATAATTATGATGATAATAATAAAATGTGATATGTCTATTTAGCTTTTGGTGTTTTTTTGTGCAGTGTGTGCATTAGAGTAACTTATAGAGTAAGGAACCATAAAACCACTACTAGCTATATATATATATATATATATATATATATATATATATATATATATATATATATATATATATAAACCCAAATCCTTCCCCTCCCACACTTAACACACAAACAGAAATTTAGAGAGAGAAAGAAAAGAGAAGAAGGAGAAAGGAAGGGAAGAAGAAGGAGGAAGAAGCTAGGGAATCCACAACACCCCACTCATCATCCTTAGTCCAGAGGTCTTTGGTGAGTGTTTTGCATCCTTCTCTATCCCTCCATCTATGGCTTGGGCAGAGATTCAAGGAGGGTTAGGTTTCTCTCCATGGGAGAGGAGCTCCAACCCCCAATCCTTGGGTTTAGTGTGAGAGATGCATAAATCATAGTTGTCTTGCTTGTTCGACATGAGATTCATCATTAATTTGCATTATTGTGAGGATTTGGGTTGTTGGGTAGCATTTATGGTAAAGGGGTTACTCTCAATCACGAACCCTAAGACCTGTAGAGTCACGGATTCTCGCTTAAGCGAGCTCTGCATGGCGCTTAAGCGAGGAGCCCCTGGAATGGGAGATACTCTTTGTAGTTCTCACTTAAGCGTGAGTTTCTGGCACTTAAGCATGGTAGTCTGGCGCTTAAATGCGAGGATCTATCGCTTAAGCGCAAAGCTCCAAGGACCAGGTCCAATTGTAGTACCCTGACACTTAAGCACAAGTGTATGGCGCTTAAGTGTGGCACTCTGGCACTTATGCGCCAGGATTTGGCGCTTAAGCGTGAGGTGCCAGGGTCAGGATGGCTTAAGCGCAGGACTCATGCTTAAGCGACTGACCCCTGGAACATTAAGTTGAGTTCTATCCTTTCCAAGTTATTTTCCTTAATACATTTTTGTATGTTTACATGACTTATGAGGATAATGATATGTTTAATTAAAGAAAGAGGAGATTCCTTTGGGGATCAAAGAAAGTATGATATTTTGATAAGTTAAGGATGCAAATGAAAAGATTTGCCCGCTTCAGAAGGTAGGCAGGATCTTCCGTCACTTCCTACCTTCTGAAGATGTGGTATAGCTCCTCGAGCCAGAGGAGAATAATATGAGGCCAAGGCATAAAAGGAAAGGGACGCCTTTCAATATATTGAGCTCAATAGATGCCATAGGATGGAAAAAGAATAAAGAAAGTTAACTTAAAGCATGCAAATTAAATGTTAAGATTTTGTCATTAAAGATGTAAAAGTATCATATTATAGTACTTTTATGAATGATGAATGATGATGTGGCATGTCTTTAACACTCACTGAGACCCTATCTCATCAGTTTAGTGTTTATGTTCCAGATTAAACAGGTTTGAAGTATGGAGACAAGAGGCCTAGAAGATATTAAGTTTATGTAGCAATATCTTTATAGGCTAGTTTTTGTTAAAAGAACTCTTTATGTATTCTTTTGGCATAGGATCCCATGTATAGGGATTACCTTTCATGGATATGATGTAATTACTTAAGAATGATGTAGGCCCTTGAACAGTTATACTCTTGAGTAATAATATCATATATGTTTATATTATCCAGGTTGATGACATAAAATATAAGTTAGATGGTAGTACCCATTAGGGTGTTATAGAATCCAAGAAAGGCAAAAAATTATGTTAGAAGCATAATGAAAATGGAGGCAAAGAATGCAACCAGAGAAGAAGAGGTGAAGAAGTACTTGGCCATGAGCACGCAATGGAGGTAACATTATTGTTTTTGTGGTGGCGGCAATTGTGAAGTAATGGCGACAAGAACAGAACTTGTCATTGCCAACAATGGAGGGAATGTTGTCACTGGCAATGAAAGGTGCAAGAGAGGGAGGGAGATTCGAGGGAGAAGGCGCAAGGGAGAGGAGTTCACAGAGGTTACGGAGATGTAGGGAGAGAGAGGCCTCAAGAGAGGGAACGAAAGATCGAGGGCACGAGGGAGTGAAAATGAAACCCAGATGGAGATTTATAAGCCCATTCTTCATCGGTTATTCTATGAACCGATGTAGAAAGGCTCTTTCAATATCATTTAAATAATTACCTATGTAAACAAGTTATATTTAATTTAAAAATTGCCACCACATTACTTTCTACACCAATTGTTAGACAACGGATGTAGAAAGCCCGACGTAGAATGACATTTTCGTAGTAATGTATTCAAATAGGCATATGAACATGTTTACAAAATATTAACTATTGTAAATTGACTAGCATTATCAAGGAACATTTTCTTAATTGAGTAATTAGGATAATATGTTTTTAACCAACTCAATCGAGCAAATAGTTTTGTAAACTTTTGGTTGAGTTAATAATAAACAAACATGTGACCACTTTATACGATTCATCAATTAAAATTATAAATTACTTAAATGATATACAATGTGGGTATATAGACCCTTGCACATTGTCTCGTATACATTTTTAAAATGTGAGATATTTATGTTTTATTTTTTTACTGGTGATGATTATGACACTCTTTATCACATTAACCAATCTTACTCAAATTGTTATTTAAATTAATTTATTATTATATAACTATAAAATATTAATCTAGTCATTTGAAAATATTTTGAGAAAACTTTTTTTATACAACACAAATACATGAATTACTTAATAAATTTAAAAACCAGAACATAAAACCTTGAAATTGCAAATAGAAATGCATAAATATAATATCATATATCATTATGAGGACAAAGATTATATAAAAATAGATCCAACTCTTTATTCCAAACCCTAAACAGCACTAAAGATTCGAGTGTTTCTACCCTAGAGAGCGCAACTACTTTTTTTATCACAGAAGGAGTGAAAACCTAGGCACATGCTGAGTTTAAGCAATCAGTATTCCAAGCAACCTAAAGAGGTATGTAACCTTAATTCTAATAAATTCTTGGTCAAATTCCTACTCGATTTGATTATAACATCACATAAAGAACTTGATTTAATCTTGATATATAGCGATCCTTTTCTCTCTCTAAAATGGTATTTCAAGGACTAATATATGTATCAAACAATCAATGATTATGTTTGTCATTCTTGCGTATCAATAAAAGGTTAATTTTCTTAGGTAAAATTTGATTGGATTACTTGTAAAGAGAAACTTTGTTTGATTTTGTGCGTTTTGAGGATGAGTTATGGACTCACATTATAGAGTCAATAACTCATCATCAAAATGCACAAAATCAAACAAAGTATCTCTTACTCTTACAAGTAATCCAATCAAAGTTTACATAAAAAATTGATCTTTTATCAATATGCGAGTATGATTAACATAATCATTGATTGCTAGATATATATATCTTAGTCCTTGAAATACCATTTTAGAGGGAAAAAGGGATAGCTGTATATCAAGATTAAATCAAGTTCTTTATGTTAGGGTTATAATCAAATTGGGCAGGAATTTGAACAAAATATTTTTAGAATTAAGATTACATACCCCTTTAGGATACTTGGAATACTAGTTGCTTAAATACAGTGTGTACCTAGGTTTTCACTTGTTGTGGGTTACAAAGCAGTTGCGCTCTTTAGGGTAGAAACACTCTAAAAGTAGTGTTGTTAAGGGTTGGAAATAAAGAGTAGGCATTTATTATTTAGATCACAATGTAGTTTAATTTATATTACCTTCATATTTTTGCTAATTATTAATTTATTATTTCTGAAAAGAAATATTTTATAAAGCATATTAAATATAGAGTAATTTAAATAATTTTATTATCATATGAATATATTGATAATATATAAAGAAAGATTTATTTATATTTTTAATTTCTAGACTCAGTCATTTGACTACATATTATTGGCAATCGGATGTTATGAATTTGCCATTCTTAAAGCCTGCCATTACTCTTTAAATTAATTTAAAACCCAATCAATCATTTAACTTGATTTTTCATATAAAAAGAAACATATAATAACAAATGTTGTTTCTTCCAGAGTTTGTGACCATTCATTGTATCTAACAAATTAAACCAATGGCCTACACCAAAAGCAATAGAAAAGGTGACTAGAGAGATAGGAAATAATTGTCCAGATGACCAGGGTCTGCTTCTACATGCTCGAGCCTTATGACCTAAAGATGTTAAACAAATTTGAACTACACCTACTATGGCTTAATTACCAAAACGAACTTAATCGACAGTTATTTGGGGCTTTTTGTATCGATTGTAGAACCGATGTAAAATCAACCAATGTAGAATGTCGGAATTTTTTAAATCGGTTTTCTTATAACCAATGTAAAATGTTTTTACATTAGTTCTAAATAGAATCGATGTATGAGTGTCAGTTTCCAGAACATAAATCTCACACACCAGAAATACAAATCAAAGCACAAAAAAACAACAACGCTCCAAAAACAACATTAGGGTTTTTAAATTCCATTTGTGAAACAACATCTGTAGGAATTATCATCCTTCAAAAATCATAAAGAATCTAACCATCATCATTAATTTATTGTCATTTTACAATGTATACTAATCATCGTGATCTTATAATTAATAGGCAAAAGGTCAAGAAAATAAATTACAAACAAGTTAAACCACTAAAAAAGAAAAATAAATAAATAAATAGATAACTAAACCAAATCATCAAACAAAATAAATAAAGTGATTAATGAAACATTACATCTAGCTGCTCCTACTCATTAATTCTTTAGGCTCCTCCCTGCTTGTTCGGAGGTTTCACCCAAGTCATCTTAATGAAATCCTCTTCAATTACCTCCCTCGTCACATGTTAGGTTTTTCAAATATGGAGAGTTTTAGTTCATGGTATTATATTTAAGAGATACAATAATTTATGTTATTATTCCTACTACATTTAATGTATGTGGATGTATATTATATTTTATATATTCGTTAAAGACATTTGTTAAACTTCGCACACCATAATGAGAATCCAAATTACTATCACTTATTACAATCTAAATCAAGGTTTCTTATGCACTCCAATTATGCACTTAAACTCATCTCCCCTTGTCACTCAACATTTAATTTCTTAACAGCATCCAATTGATTTTCTAAGTCTAAATTCATTAACCCACAAGTTCACCTACTCCACTTCTTCGTTTGGTCTCCATTTTGCCTCAAATTTTGGGGATAGGTTCCTATAACCCTATACTACTTAATTCCTTCATTAAACCTCATTTTTCTTCACTAAACTTGATATTTTTAATTAATTTGGGGGCTGGGCAGCAACCCCTTATTTAGTTAAATTAGGCAATACCAAGAGACACAAGGTGTCTACTTGCCCAATCCGATTCTCATCAAACAAGAACAACTTATCCAACAATTGAATAGGCAATTAAAGCCTACTGACAAAGACTTATTGATGTGAGAATGGGGATTAACACCTCATCCACTAATACATACCCTCAAGGGGTCAAAATCATGCAATTAAGGCCAAACAAGTAAAACATGCATATGAACTCATATTCCACACATGTAATTCATACCAATATTCATCATCAACGTAATATGTAAGTACTTAAAGCAATTAAATCACAATATGACAGCCCCATAATCATATCATTAATTCATAAATTTTCAACAATTTTCTCATGAAAATACATAGCAAAAAGTATCATAACTTATGGCAAAAATTACCAAACGTTGCCTAGAACTTAGGCAATCAATTCTGATAATTTAAACTCACTTTCAAGCACTTGAAAACACTTCAAATGTGCAGTTTTTCCAGCAACTAATATTTTTCATATTTAGTCCTTAAAACATGACAATTTAGCTAGTTTAAGCTTTCTAATACACATAGTTTAATTACCAAACTTTAAGAATCAAAGGCTATGACTTTCTCATAAGTAAAACATCAATTTAAACTCATTAAATGGTCCAAAACTCTATTTTAAAGCAGAATCCCGCAGCTGTACAATTATGCCCCCAAAACTTGATTTTTATGCCAAATTTTGGTATTTAATTGTCTTGAAAATTAGCCTTACGGTATCTATAATCAATCCCCATCATTTGGGTACACTCAAACATCATAAAAACACTTTAAAAGCATGTCAAAATTTTGTTTTCAGAATTAATTCAAAAACAGTAAATTTTAGTCAAGAAAATGGTTAAAACTTAACCTTGAAGCCTTCTAACATACTAGAATTAATTTCCAATTCAAACATCAATGAAAGCTACCATTTTTATGAGTAAAAGTGTCACCTTTTGGGGTTTAAAAAACACTCATTGTTACTGTTATTAAATTATTCCCGCAGCCAAATTTAAATGCCATGAAAATTGGGTCTAAACTTTTTATTTTGAACTCCTTATGCTTTTAAATTAATATCCAACCTATGTATATATACAAGCAAACATTTTTAGGCATAAAAGTGTCACCTTTAAGTGATCAAAACATGTTTTTGCTACTGTTTTGAATTTAATCCCGTAACAATACTATTATGGCTCAAAAACACACCCAAAACTCCATTTTTACACTTCCAAAAACATGAAAACAATTACCCAAGGTTAGGGTATGGTATCCCCAACCTTTCCAACACAAAACATACCATTGGATTAAATGCAATTTTGGTCCCCCTATTTTGCATAATCCTCAATTTTAGTCCCCCTATTTTAAAATTGAGACATTTAGTCCCCATATTTTGCACAATTTGCAATTTTAGTCCTCCTATTTTAAAATTGAGACATTTAGTCCCCCAATTTTGTAAGATCTGTGAATTTGGTCCTTCCGTCAAATTAGAATCGTTGACCGTTAAGAGATTAACGTTGACTACAACGTGACATGTGCTTCAGTGATGTGAGACTAATTTAAATAAATGATTAAGACTCTTAACGATCAATGCTTCCAATTTGACAGAAGGACTAAAATTACAAATTTTTCAAAATTGGAGGACTAAATGTCTCAATTTTAAAACAGGGGGATTAAAATTGCAGATTGTGCAAAATAGGGGGACTAAATGTCTCAATTTTAAAACAGAGGACCAAAATTACAAATTATGTAAAATAGGGGGACTAAAATTGCATTTAAGCCCATACTATTTTTAAGCTTTAAAAGTATGAAATACCCCCTGTTTTACTGTCATTCTCATGACAGTACAATACTGTCCCAAAAACATGTTGAAAATTCATTATTTTCAACTCCAATTAAACGCAAAAATTCAAGTACCCATAGTTAGTATATCAAAACCCATCTTTATCAACATGACAAACACTCACTTGGAGTCTTAAAACAATAGACCACACTCTGTTTAATCCCATAACTACATGAAAACCCCACAAAAAGTGCCCCAAAACTCAAGGTAGGTATATACAAGGGCTATCATTTTCCATCATAAAAACACTATTTTGAAATGATTTTAAACACATAAAGCCACTGTTTTGTGGCTGCTACTAAAAACAGAAAAATAACATTACAAAGTTTGCTTTTTTTTTTTAATTCATTACAACATATAGATGACTCTCAAAGTCCAAAATTCATGGAGACAAGCTCCCAAGCATAAGAACAACATGAAAAAAGGAAGGAAAACCCCCCATACCTTAGGACAATTTTTTTTGAAATTCTCAATGGGTTGCAAAACAAATTGGTTTTCTTGAAAGTTCACGACTCCTAAAGCAAGCTCCTTGAATTTGTGACTATAAAGCTAAGAACTTGGTGGGTAAAGGTAGGAACTTGGGTGGAGAATCAATGGGAAGCTTAAGAAAATGGAGAAACACAAAGAGAAGTGAAGAGCTCTGTTCTCTCTACTTCCTCTCAAAACCAGCTGCCATGAAGTGAGGGAGGGGGCTTCATTTTCTATTTATTTGGAGTCCCCCAAACCCTGAAGTGATTAGCGTTAGCTAATTTTCTGTTTTAGGATTCCTAAACCTCTCTTACATAGCCTTAATCATGTCTTTATTAAGTGTGGTCTTTTAATTAATCTCTACATGTGTCTAGGAGACTTAATTAAGAGTATATTAGCTTAATTAATTATAAACTAGCTTAATTAATACTCCTTCCATCCCTATTTATAAGATCCTTTCAACTAATTTACACCCCTTAAGAAAAGTAGTTAATTTAGTTAATCACATTAAATTTGTCAATAATGTGTATTGTTCTTCCAAAAGTACCCTTAACATTTTTTAAATTAATCATCTCTCTCCACTTAATTGCTTCTCATCTAATTAATTATTGTTTGGATAGAGAATAATTAATTAAGGGTACTTTAGGAAAAAAATAATTAATGCATCTAGAAATTAGAAAAAGGGTCTTATAAATAGGGACGAAAGGAGTAATTAGGAACCTTAATTATATTAAGTCTAAGTCTTATTAATTAATTACCTTGTGTCTAGACTCATTAAGGAAATAATTATAGGCTTTAGAATCTAATTATGTGGTTTTAGACTAAACTTCCACTTAATTACTAAATTGACATTAATGAGTTGACCAAATCCTTCTATTGACTTTGACCAAATTAAGTTTATCTTTCCCTCCAATAATAAGGTAATGTCACTACTTAATCCTCCTTGAGTAATGCTGATTTTAATTATTTCTATTATTATCTTAATTACTCAATTAAACACTAATTAAGAGGTTAATTTTCTATTTAGCCTTAAGCTCTAAAATTGAGGGTGTTACATCCCGCACCATGCCCAAGTGTACCTTCCATCTAGCTTGGCTAATCCAAGCCCTTTAAGGCTCTAAGGTACTCATCCTTGGAATAATTCCAAGAGTCTAAACATTTACAAGGGTCGTTCTCACCCTTTATATAGTAATAATTTATAATTCAATCTTGAATACCAATTACAAGGATATGGTGCAAGAAGCAATCATACGCGCTTAATGGTACACCTTCCAATTTAATTAACCACCACTTAACTTAACCTTTAGTTAAGTATTTTAGTTGTGTACATATTATAATCTTGTCACTAAACTCTCACGTAAGCCTTCTACCATTATATTAAATACAAATAGAGATATTTGAAATATTTTTCTTTTATGGAAAAGATATTTGAAATATTAATTCTTACAAGGCAAGCGTTATAAAATATAATATTAGCATAATACGTGTTCTTCATATAAAAGTGAGAAGGTTATAATTAAAGTTTCTCTTCTTCATATATTTCTTCATAATAATTTTTTATATGAGAAATTAAATATTTTAACATAAAGTGATAACTTTCTTCATGAAACATTATTTCATAATAATTGCTTTGCACAGGATTCTATTTATACATTTTAATAATTTATACTATAACAATTACTCCAAAGTCTCATTATGATATTCTAGTTATCCTTTCTCATAAGAAGATGAATTCTAAAAATAATACCTTTTTCACATAAATATTACTTGTAATAACTTTTTTGCATAATAATAAATATTTTCACATAAAATAATGACCTTTCCATATAGAAATATTTTTTTCATATATATTCTTTCAAAAATAATACTATAGATAAGATAGTAAGTATTTATTCATAGGTCTTGCTAACTGGTGTCCTTAGGGCATTGGTTAAGGAATTAAAAGAGGAAGGTTTTTATTGGAAATCAAATGAGAGGGTATCTCAAAATCATAGAGGAGCGTATTTTTACGCATCCCAGTAAAAAGTTTTCTCCTTGTAGTTTCTTAACCAGTGCCCTAAGGGCACTGGATAACATTTGCCTTTCTCATATATATCAATTGCAAACATCAACAACAAGATACAATAAACTAAATGAAGGCAAAAATAAAATGTATGTATAATTCAATGGTTTTGTGCACTCCCTCAATATATACCACCCAAGTTATTAAGAAAATAAAAATAGGAAAACATTTTGATCAAGTTATATAGTCTAAGAAACTATAATTTGATCTTTCACAAAATTAAACTACCGAGAATATGTGATAGAGATCCAAAAAGCCAACCTAAAGACACTTTGTGTGACATTGGAGGTCCCATGACTAGGTCCAAGACAAAGAGGATGAAGCAAGCATTGCAAGGCCTAATAATGGAGATTAAGAAAAGTTCAGCTCAAAGTGGATTAGAGGCTACTCCAAAGTGGGTCACTTTTCTACAAGTTGATCAAGATTTGAGCCCAAAATGAAGACAGCATGAAAAGCCCAAATTCACAAGACAAGAAGATAGTGGGAAATTAATGCTCAGTGGAATGTAAAAGCTTAGTGGGGAATAAATGCTTAGTGGAAAGTTTAGTGGGACTTAATGAACCATTGTGATGGTTGGTGGGACTTCATGAACCATTGTGATGGTTGGTGGGACCTCATGAACCATTGTGATGGTTAGTGAACCATTATGATGGTTGGTGAACCATTGTGATGGTTGGTGAACCATTGTGATGATTCATGAACCATTGTGATAGTTCATGAACCATTGTGATTGGTAGTGGGAAATAAATGTTAATGGGTAATTAATGCCTAGTGGGATTGTTAGTGGAATTTTACTTCTTTTAAGGGCTGCCTAGCATAGCCTATAAATAGGAACCTCTTGTAAGCTTCCAAGGCAGAATTTTCAGATTAATCAAATTGAGTGTTTCTCCATTGTGAGAGCTTCCCCTTTGTTCTTGGGTTAAGAACTTTATAGTGTTGGTTCTACCGGCAGGTCGCGGTTAGGGTCACGCTTTCTTGATAACTTTGGTTCTACCGGCAGGTCGCGGTTAGGGTCAAGTTTCTCTTTCTATCCTTTACCTGTTTTCAAGACGACCCGCCGCGCGTACTGCTAATCGTGAACTGTTCACCGGGCGGCACTGTTCACCGGCGCGATACTGTTCATCCCGATCGTGGCACTGTTCATATCGCGGTACTGTTCATGTTTCGGTACTGTTCATTTGATTTGTGATTTTTATTGTTTTGATCCATATTTTTTGGATTGTGTTGTGTTTAATTTGAGTCCAAATCTGCACATTGAAATTCTGAGATTTGAATTTGGGGAAGAACATTCATAGTGTTCATGTGTGTTCTTGAGAGTCTTTGGCAAAACCCTTGTGTTTGGGTGTTTTTCATAAATATTAAAAAGTTTGAGGACTTATTAGCAAAAGAAAAGGACTTAAAGTTAAAAAAAGAAAATATTGGGGCAAAAGTGAAAATACAAAAAATATAGGGGCCCAAGTGCAATTATGAAAAGTTTGGGGGCAAAAGTGTAAAAAAAAATTACACCATTGGAAAGAAAAAAATCTGTCCTATAAGAAGTCCTTCTACACCATTGCTTAATTCTTTCTTTTTCATACACTTTTATGCCATTTTAGCTCTCTTGAATACACTAGTTCTTCACAAAGTTGAAAAATTGAGTTTCTTAGTTTTGTGTTGCTCTTATTCTTGAGTCTTCTAGTCTTGTCTTCCCTTGACATTCTATTTTGAGTTGTCCTTTCATTTCTTTTAGCTTTTATTGCTTGTCTTCTAAATTTCCTTGGTTTTGTCTTAGAGTTTTCTTATTTTGGACTCTTGAGTTGAGTTTGGATTTGTTACATCTTTCACTTTGAATACAAATTCTTGATTTGTGATTGAGAGTGCTTCTTAAGAACTAAAGAGGAGTTTGAGTGGAAAAAGGAAAGTGTGCACATTATAGAAAAAGCCTTCAAAAGAGAGAAACACGAGTGGATTTGAGTGAAACACTTAGTGAGTGGTGAGGTCCATATTTCTATTATTTGTGCTAATCATTTTTGTGTAGGTATGTATTGTTCTTCTTACCATAGAATTGATGGAGGTTATGGGGAAGATGAAGGAGAAAGGAGGCTTAGGAGACATGGAGGAGATAATGAGGGAGAAAATAAAATAAAGGATAGTATGGAAGAGGAGAAACTTAAAATTCCTAGTTTTCAAGGGAAGAATGATCCGGAAGCATACATTGAGTGGGAGATGAAAGTTGACCAAGTCTTTTCATGCCATGACTATAGTGAGGAGAAGAAAATTAGGAAGGTTACCTTGAAGTTTGTAGGGAGTGCACTTGCATGGTGGAAGTATAAGGAGGATGGAAGAGAGAGGATAAGGATGCCTAAGATAGCAACTTGGCAAGAAATGAAGGATTTGATGAGGAAGACATTCTTACCACCTTCCTATGAGAGAGATGCTTATGATAAGCTACAAAGTCTCACACAAGGTAGCAAGAGTGTTGATCAATACTACAAAGAGATGAAAATGACTATGAGGAGAGCCAATGCACAAGAACCTAAAACCGCCATAGCAAGGTTCTTACGTGGGCTTAATAGAGACATTCAATACATAGTGAAGTTACAACACTATGAGAGCTTGGAGGATCTAGTGCACCAAGCCAACAAAGTGGAGAGACAACTTGAGAGGAAGCATTCCTACAAGAAGACCTATCACTATGACTCTTCTAGTGGTAAGGACAAGTCCAAGAAGGAGGGATCTTCCTCACCTAAGCAACAAGCTTCAAATTCTCCAAGTGGTAAACATGTTCCTAACCCTAGCACTTCTTCTACTTCTAAGAGTGGTACAATTAAATGTTTTAAATGCTTGGGTAAAGGCCATATTGCATTGCATTGTCCAAACATGAAAACCAAGGTCTTGAAGGAAAATGAAGTTGTCACGAGTGAGTTATCTTATACTTGTTCATCTAATATCTCTAGTGATAATCATAGTGCATGTGGTACCAAACCTCTAGATAGAGAATTAATGATGTGTAAGAGGTTGTTGGGAATTCAATGTGAGGGTAGGGATGAAATTCAAAAGGAGAACATATTTCATACTAGATGCTTGGTTCTAGGGAATGTGTGTTCTTTGATTATTGATGGGGATAGTTGTATTAATGTGGCTAGCACTAGGTTGGTTAGCAAACTTAATTTTCAAACCACCCCACACCCTACACCTTATTGCTTGAAATTGCCATGTGAAGGTGAGTTGGTTGTAGACCAACAAGTGTTGGTGCCCTTTACCATTGGAACATATAAAGATGTTGTGTTGTGTGATGTAGCTCCCATAGAAACATGTCATATCTTGTTAGGTAAACCTTGGCAAATTGAAAGAAATGTGAAGCACCATGGAAAGACCCACAAGATTTCTTTTACACATGAAGGACATAAGGTAAAACTTGCATTACTTTCACCTAAGGAAGCAAGTGAGGATCAAATTAAGTTGAGAAAGAAAATAGAACAAGAGAGAAAAGAGGTGAAAGAAAAAGAAATAAAAGAGAAAGAGATGAGAGCAAAAGAAAATGAGTTAAAAGAAAAAGAGATGAGAGAAAAGAAAATAACTGAAAAAGAGAGTGAAAAAGAGAGAGCAAAAGATAAAGAGGAATATGATTGTTCTTGTTTTCATTCTAATCCTTTCCTTGTTTGTGATGATTCTTTGCTCAAGGAATTTGAAGAGCTTCAAAAGGATGAATGCAAAACTTTGTTTGAAAGTGATGTCTCTCTTGTGAAAGAAATTGAAAAGGAGTCCTCAAAGGGGGAGTGCAAAACTCTAATTCCTTCTCCTAAATTGGATTGTGAATTTAATTCTTCTTGTAAATTTGATTATGCACCTTACCATAATTCTTTTGTTTTGATGCCTAGAGAAGAATTGTACATCAAGGATCAATGGGCAAGACAATTTGGAGAAGAAGTGGAGACATATGAGGACCAATGCAACCATAGAGAGAAGAAAATTTTGACTTACACCATCTCTAAACCTTGTGATTTAATTGATGTGTGCCATGTGTTAACCCAAAATGTTTGTGAATTGAATGTTGCTTTTGGTATGCATGATATTGTTTTAGGTGATGGTGCCAAGTTCTTGAAATTTGATATTAATGCACATTATTTGGACTTGTATGATCATGTTGAGTCTTCCTCTATGTGTGTTGTTGTTTATGGGAAAATTGAAAATGATGATTTCTATAGGCATAAAGAGCATAGGTTTAAAGATGCTGCATTTTGTGTGCCTAAATGTTCATTTCATGATTCATTAATTGGAGCAACTCATAGTGAGAGTTTAGTAATGTATGGTACACTCAAGTGTCTTGATAGATGGATTGTGCATAAAATGGATAAATCTAATTTTTCCATTCTTGGTTTGAAAATGTCATTGTTTGCTCATAATTTTCATTGGATTGACTTGTCTTTGAAATTTGTGATTAAGCATTTCATTTTAGTGTTAATTGATGGTTTCTTTAGGCTTGTATTTGATCCGGGAGGATTGATATATAAGCACATAGATAATAAGAGATTTTCCTTTTTAAGGAATCCAAGTCTCAATAGAGATAGGATTTTCTTTTTTAATATTTTCTCAAAACTAAAACATGTTGTTTTATGTTGTTTTTATGATGTAGGTACCTTGGCCCTAAATTCGAGGTCGAATTTCCTTCAAGAAGGAGGGAATGATAGAGGACTAGAATGGTACATGAAGAGCTTAAAGTGGAGCCAAATCTTAGAATAGAAGTTTATGTAATTTGGGCCTAAATTGGGCTTTTGTTGAGCTTTTTATGTTTTTAATGATGTTTATTTTTAATTTGGGCCTTTTTAGTTGTTTGGGCTTTTAGTAATGGGCCTTGGTAAGCCTTTTAGGTTCATATTATAAATAGGCCAAATGTTAACTTTGTAATGAGTTTTGACTCTCATTTGGAATGAAGCTTTGATGCTTTTGTGAGAGGAAACTCTCTAGGTTCTTAGGAACTACCCTTATTCTTATCTTTGAATTTCCATATTCAAAGTGGCGAATCCTCCTCAACTTATCAATCCCTAGGGATTGTGGCGTTGTTCTTCTCATTTCTTGTCTTTCCGTTTTAAATTTTCTTCACCTTTTGAGTTTCTGTAAGTTCCGTTGATGCTGAATTTGAGATCCGGAAAGGGGTTTTTATCAACCATTGTGATGATTCATGAACCATTGTGATAATTCATGAACCATTGTGATTGGTAGTGGGAAATAAATGTTAATGGGTAATTAATGCCTAGTGGGATTGTTAGTGGAATTTTACTTCTTTTAAGGGCTGCCTAGCATAGCCTATAAATAGGAACCTCTTGTAAGCTTCCAAGGCAGAATTTTCAGATTAATCAAATTGAGTGTTTCTCCATTGTGAGAGCTTCCCCTTTGTTCTTGGGTTAAGAACTTTATAGTGTTGGTTCTACCGGCAGGTCGCGGTTAGGGTCACGCTTTCTTGATAATTTGGTTCTACCGGCAGGTCACGGTTAGGGTCAAGTTCCTCTTTCTATCTTTTACCTGTTTTCAAGACGATCCGTTTAGTAGATTCGTATCAATATGGTGGAAAATGCTTACTTCCTCCATTGTGCTCTCTAATCTCACAAACCTATTTCCCTAAGATCTTTGCCTAACACCTCTATAGTTACACTAAGAGTTTTGGGGTCCTCCCTTCCCTTTCATGCACCCTCACTTTCAACCTTTAGTTGCTGCCTTACGAGTTGGTCTACCATCACCTTTACGAGTTGGTCTAGCATGACTTATGTATGGTTGCTTCTCTTGAAGAGAAAGGGGAACTATGCTCCAAAGGAATACAAATTTCACATTAAACAAATGAAAATAGGGCAGTATTTTACCTCCTTAGTCATGTTTTTCCGTTTCTCAAACCCTACCCTATAATTTTTTGAATAATTCTTCATTTCACAACCTTTCATGAAGCTTTCCCTGATGAAGAAAGCTAACCAATATAACATGACTTTTACCATAAACTAAGCACACTTAAAATCTTAATTCATACAAACAGAAGATACAAAATTACATATAAAAAAAGACCACAACATTTGAAATGGAAAACATAATAGTCACACAGGCCAAAACCTTAATAGAGGTCAAGTCTAAACAAGGAACATATTTTAGAAACATCACTATAGAATTCACAACATAAATGACAAATCAACCTCATATGTTGTCCTAATAAAAATTGAAACTTCTTTAGTACTTCATCAACCAAACAACACGAGGGTTAAAAAATTATAAAAATACACAAAACAAAACAAATAAATAAAAATAAATTTTTTTTATATATTATTCTTCCATGAGCATGGGAGTTTCATCTCAATTACATTAAAGATCGGCGTATGACACCAAGGTGAAACTCCTAAATTAAAGTAAGAACAACACAAAAAAACATTTAAAAACTACATCTATGTTTTGTTGATACAAATCAAAGGAGAGAAAGTGTTACATAAAGAGACGGTAAGGCTAATTGGGGTGGTTCTTCAATCTCCAATGGTTCTCAAGGACACGTTGCCTCCCATCCATTCCCTTAAACCTCTTATTACCATTCATATATTTTGGTGTCACAGTGGTGCATATTAGCCAAGGAAATAGGCACATACAACCCACATGTTTCACCACAAAAAAGAAAATACATATATACACACATAGAACATGAAAGGCATGAATGAATGAGCAAGAGCATGGACAATCAAACTTGACATAGAAGAAAACCATCAAAAAAGGAAAGAAAGAAAAGAGCCATGAAAGTAAAAAACTGGCATAGAAGGAAACCATAAAAAATAAAATAAAAAGGGAAAGAAGAAAAAAACATGAATTTTGTTGGATATGCACGTAAAGGAAGGGTGCATACCATTTCTGAAATGCACTTCCATCAGGGGCAACATGAATGGTGTAGACCCTCTTGTGGTTATATTAATTTACTTTTTTCTTTAACTAATTCTACATATAAAATTGCCCTATGGTCATGTTAAATGAATATCAAAATTCCAAATTCATAAGTAATTATTTTTCAAAGTATAAAACATAAAAATAATAAAACTAGAAAAAAAAATCTCTTATTCATAGTAATTTATGCATTTAACCACCCCAATTAAAGTTGTTTAGCTTTATCATTATTCTTAAAACTTCAATAATTTTAAATTAATTATTCAATTAATGAAGAAGATATATATATATATATATATATATATATATATATATATATATATATATATATATATATATATATATATATATATATATATTCAATTTAAAAAAATCACTTTGAAAGTCATGAATCTTAATTTGGTTATTTATAATCTTTCAACTAAGCCATTCACAAAGTAACACCATATTACATTTGAATTAATTACAATGCATTAAAAGTATAAATATTTTCTATATTGTTATTCAATTACAAATTTGTTATTTATGGTAAGATGTTTGACATTTATAATAATTACTTTGAAAGTCATAAAAAATAATTTCTAATTGGTTGAGAACATAAAAAGACTTCTGTTTTAGTTTTATATGGCCCAAACACATTAGACAACCCATAAAGATTACTAATCACAGCCCTTGTTTTACTAGTTGAGGTCCAACTCATAAGGTAGTCCATGGTTACTACTCATAGCACCCCTTTTAACTATATACAACCCCACTTGCAAGAGAAATTTTATTTTTTGTTACTAAGGCCCAAATTAATCTAACATAAAATTTTATTAACAATCCCAATAATACATAATACTCAATCACATAAAATATCATATAAGGTCATACAAATAAATTTAAAGCAATTCAAAACATCAAATATTAACACACATAAACACCAAACGGTGTTAATTGCAATTACTTGCATTTTAAATCCTTCAAACCAAACAATTTCATTTTTAGAAATTATTATTATTTCGGAATTATTAAAATTTTTGAAATAATTAAATCTCTTAAAATACATCAAACAACATAAGAGACAAATTCCTATAAGGTGGAAATTGAATCGTTACATGATATATTTTGAAAATTGTGGGGGATTGTGAGAGATTTCAAAATTAATGAAAGGTTGTATCTTTTCATGAAATTATGTGTCTATTCATGTATAAGTGTAAGTATGAGATGTGACTCTTCACCAAGGGTCATGAGTTGTGACTCTTTACCAAGACTCATGAGATGTGTTTCTTTGAAAGGTCAAATAACTTCACCAAAAGACATGAGATAGTAGATCTTACTTTATGATCTTTTGATTCATCTTCTTCATCGTCTAACTTGTCTTCTGGTGGACCATCTACTCCCTTCATTGACCGAGACGCTACACTCTCAGATGCTATTACTCCGAGGTCAGTGCTACCAACCTTTCGCCCTAACCCATTTGTAGCTCAACGCTTGACCCTGACAGGAGTGGGTGCATGGAGGGTGGTGCCACATGTAGCTGCATTGGAGGATTTTGACTCTGAGGAGGATCTAGAGATGCTAGAGGAGGATCTTGAGGAGGATTCGGAGATGATGGAGGTGGATCCCGAAGATGATCCAGTGGAGGATTCTCATAGGGATTCTTCACAAGGATCTTGCTAGAGGATCTTCTGAGGTCTTATACATTTTTTGGGTACAGCTAACTATACTGGGTATAGGGTTATAGGGCGTAGACGACTGCTCTGAGTCTTAGGTTTTTCCCCTTTTTTGTATTTTGACTTGGGTAGACCTAGGATTCAGTATTTTGTATCAATTCAGTTGTCTATTGCATATTTGATACTTTACCATTTTGATTACAATTTAGGCTGTACATGATACTTACTCCTTCCACTGAGACACTTATGACTTTGTTACACATTAGACACTTATTTATATGTACTTGGTGGCCATGGAGGCACACTTCGGTTGTATTTCTCTTTACGATATTCTCGAAGGATGTATGGTTTTATTTAAGATGACAAATACACGCAATTGAATTGATGTATTATTAAGCAAACCGAAGTTTTAAAATTGTAATTAAAAAGTTTTAAAATACATTATGAGGACTATGTAAAGCTAATGAATTAACATATTTTTGCAAGAAGAATGAGTCTTGATGTGTATATGTAAGCCCCAATTTAAGGGTGTTACACACAAGACCAATGAATTTTATATATAATTTACTTTTGCCTTCATTTAGATTATTGTATCCTGTTGTTATGTCTACAATTGACACAAACACAGTGAGCGAGAGCGAGAGAGAGTATTATATTTTATTAATATTGGAGATTTTATAGATTGAAAAATACTAGTATTTTGAAGTTCAAAACCAATGAATTAATAATTAAAAATGTTATACAATTACCATAGAAAAATCAAATTATTAGTTAGTTCAAATGAAAGAAATTATGCATAATAATAGGTGATTTTTTTGGTTTTGTAATTGATTAAGAATAACAACAACTGCAATTTATCCTTTAAATAAAAGTTATTTATAATTGGAGAAATGTAGTGAATGATTATTTTTTTTTTTTTTTTTGTACCAATCAAATAACATAACATTCTTATGTTGAGTTCAAAATCATAACACTTCCTTCTTGTTAATGCAGGGGTTGTGTGGCTGAAATTCGTCAAGAAAGACTTGAAAATATGTTCACCATTTCTTCCTCCACTAGATGTGCAAAGACTTTGATCGTTGAGTTATAATATATGTCAAGGAGATCTAGGAACTGAATTTAATGTCATTGCTAAAAGTGACAAGAGAGAATGTAGTAATGGAATTCAACAAACTCTCATGCATAATGGTATTGCGGCAAGAAAAGAAATTGATATTAATAAACTCATTGACTTCACTGGCGAGAGTGATGATAGTGAAAGTGATCATATACCAATGAATAAAGATGAAAAGAATGATGTTGAGGTTGCAATCAATAGAATAATAGGTATATGATCACTTTCACTATCATCACTCTCTTCAATCAAGTCAATGAGTTTATTAATATCAATTTCTTTTCTTGCAGGAATACTATTATCCATCAAAGTTTCTTGAATTCCATTACTACATTCTCTCTCATCACTTTCATCAATGACATTAAATTCAATTTCTTGATCTCCTTGACATATACTACAACTCCATGATTGAAATATTGGCCCAACTAGTGGAGGAAGTGATGGTTGTGCATCAAACTCATTTAGTAGAAATGGTGAACATATTTTCAAGTCTTTTTGGTGCAATTAAGCCACACAACCCCTGCATTAACAAGAAAGAAGTGTTAAGATTTTGAACCCAACATGAGAATGTTAGTTCATTTGTATTTTACAAAAAAAAAAATCATTCACTACATTTATCCAATTACAAATAACTTTTATTTAGAGGATAAAGCATGTTTTTGGCTATTCTTAATCAATTACAAAACCAAACATTTCACCTATAATTCAATTATTCATAATTTCTATCATTTGGACTATCTGATAATTTGATTTTCTATGATAATTCTATAACTTTTCTAATTATTAATTCATTGGTTATGAACTTCAAAATGCTAGTATTTTTAAATCAATAAAACATCCTAAAATTAATAAAATACAATACTCTCTCTCTCTCTCTCTCTCTCTCTCTCTCTCTCTCTCTCTCTCTCTCTCTATATATATATATATATATAACATCAACAACAAAATATAATAAACTAAATGAAGGCAAAAGGAAAATGTATGTATAATTCATTGATTCTATGCACTCCCTCAATATATACCAACAAAGTTATTAAGAAAATAAAAGTAATAAAACATTTTGATCAAGTTATATATTCTAAGAAACTATAATTTGATCTTTTACGAAATTAAACTACTGAGAATATGGGGGGAAAAGGCTTACCATATCTTTAATTTTTTCAATGGAATAGGCATGATCTGCAAAGAATTTCTTAATCTAAATGTCTCCCATGTGCTTGATGACAATATATTAGGATCACCTAAAAAAATATTCTCTACAACTGTGTGTTTGTTTGAACAGTACAACCACTAGAATTGTGACAAGTCAAGCTACCTTTAGCCAAACAATCATATCAAGTTTATATAAGTATAAGAAAAACACCAAATGATATGAAATATCTAATTAAGTAGTTTCTGGAAATATATTACACTATTCAAAAACACACACTAGAAGCATTAGTTCATATGTCATGCATCAGTGCACTAAAGCAATGAATTAGAAGATGCAAGTTCTCAAGAAGATTTACAAGCAATTCAGAAGTGTAGAACTTGTAGAAGACATCAAGTCCTCATCAAATCAAAGCGAAGATTGTGGATTGTATTCTACTAGATCACCCCAAATGACAAAATAAAATTGACACATAATACCATTCCCTTTGGAATGTGAGAAACATGTCCCGTATAATTTGCGCAGTCCTTCTTTACTAATTCAATCACAACATATTGTGCATAACAAAACCCTGCTGTCTCACCCTTTTAACTGGCAACAACATAAGCATATAGCTAATTTCCATTAAAGATTTGTATTTATTACAAAATGCAACAATTTACACTGGAAAAATATAAATAAATAAGGACTATAACTCTTTACCTTTAATGCAATTGATATGAAATTTTGATGTTGATGGAAGAATAATATCAAAATAGTTAAGGAATTGTATGTAAGTTTTGGTTTGTTTTATTTATTTGTTTTGTGTATTTAGTTTTTTTATTTGTTAACCCCCTGTGTTGTTTAGTTGATGAAGTGTGAATGAAGTTTCAAATTTTATGTACCAAAATAAATGATGTTTCATTTTTTTTTATCTTTTTGGTACAAGATATGATTGATCTATCATTATGTTGTGAATTTTATGGTGTTGTTTGTAAAATATGATTCTTGTTTAGACTTGTTCTCTATAGAGGTTTTGGTCTGTGTGGCTATTATGTTTTACTTTAAAAATGTTGTGGTCTTTCTGAGATGTGATTTCATATCTACAATCTGTGTTCACAATTAAATGGAGGTTTTTAATGTGGTTGGTTTATAGTAAAAGTTGTGTTATATTGATTAGCTTTCTTTGTCAGGGAATGCTTCAGAAGGGGTTATGATATGAAGAATTATTTAGAAATTTATAGGGTAGGGTCTGAAAAGTGGAAAAACATGTCCAAGAAAGTAAAATGTTGTCCTATTTTTTAATTTGTTCTTTGTGAAATGTGTATTCCTTTGGAGCATAATTTCCCTTTCTTGGTACTAGAATTGTGCAGATAAACTTGCCTCTCATGGTACTAGGATTCAAGGTTTTTTGTGGTGGAATCTTATTTCTTCTTTTATCAAGCATGATTTCTACAGAAATAGATTGGCTCTTCCTATGTTTAGGTTCAGATGATACCTCATGGGTTTTGGTACATGCCCCCCATGTTTCTTTGTAATCTCTTTTATTTTAATGAAGTTTAGGTGTGCTTTTGGTTGATGGCTGCGGTGCCAACACTGTTGGGGCATTGCCATCATGTTGCTCACCTTTTTGCCAAAAAAAAAAATCCCTTTCTCTTCAGGAGAAGCAACCATACATTTGTCATGCTAGAATATTGAACTATAACTACCAGAAAGCTTTGAATCGGTAGGCTGAAAAGATTATAAAGGTAACAAGACAATAACAACAATGATTTTTCATTTATTGGCTATAGGACTGTCTTAAAATTTGTTCCCTTCAAAATTTATTTTGGATTGTTGATTTTTAGGTTGTAAGAAAACCAATGACTAAAGTTTCAAAATTTTTATTGATGGTCTCGAGACACACATGTACAATTAAACTTGTGCAATCGATCTAACTCTTCATACAACAATTATTAAGTACACAATGAACTAAATTGTTGCTTTTGCTAATTTATTCGCATAGGAGCTTGGTTAGTCTTCAACTTCTTAGACTATTCATCATTTTTGTTTGCATACTTAACATTAATATTATCTGGTTTGAATGTTTATGAGATCTTAAGAGTGTGAAGCACAAGTTTTCATTTTCTATAACTTCAACACCTCCATGACACTTTCACTAAATATTATTGATCTAACTCCTCTAAAAAAATGCATATGCGTATTATATATGGAGTAATTAAAATTCCAATCATTAATTTTTAATAATGAGCTTGCTTAGCTAATAGGAACAAGCAACAACTCAAAACACAAAAGCCAAGGCTGGAAAAAGGTGCACTTAATGTTGCTAAACCTATGAATTCTTTATGAATTATGACTAACAGGAAATGCACCAGGCTGGAAAAACTGAGTTTCGCTTTCCAAGAACAAGTATACCAAAGTGGTTCGATCACAAAATCAGGGGACCTTCAAGTTCTTTCTGGTTTTGTAATAAATTCCCTGCCAAAGTTCTCTGTCTTCTTATTGCACCTGTGTTTGGTTCCCTGTTTGATTTAGTTAAACCCATGGTGTTCATCAATGGCAAAGTTCAAAAAATTAGCTATGATTCAAGTTGCAAGACAGCAAGCATGTTGGAATTGGATCATACATATCTCTTTGATCTCCATGGGTTAGATTTCGAGAATAATCTGTTTGAAGTGACCTTAGAAAAGGAATGGAACCATGTGGAGATTACATATCCATGTGTGTTAGCCTGTGAAAAAGAAAAAAGAGAAGAAGGTGTGTTAGAGAGCTCACTCATTAAAGCAGCCGGAGTCCATATATTCAAACAGGAAAGCAGCACAGAGGAGGATATTCGATTTGATGATCCTTATAGCAACACAAAACTAGACGATCATCTCAGCACTTCGGAATCACAAAACCACTTGTTGCTAGAAAGCATAGGTTTTTTCTTTTTTTTTTTTATGTTTTTTATTTTTTTATTTTGGTTTAAGTTGTAAAAAATGTTAAAAAATGCAAACTAATCCAAACTGATTAACATTAATCAGTTTTCTTCACAAAAAAAAAAAGAAATGTTAATCAGTTTGGATTCTTGTAAAATCGACTTACCAACTGGTGTCCACCCCATCTTCATCATGTACTTTGACTCATTCATATACACCTTTGACGTCTTCATGCATTTTCTAACTTTTCAAGTTTTATCTTTCTATAATTTTATAGTTAGTTTTCTAAACAGATATCAAATTAAATTTAATTTTAATCAAGTGAAAAATATCTTATATATACATTGTAATTAAAAAAAGTAAAAATACTCTTTAATATAATATCTATTTATTACTTTTTATTTATTTTTAGATTTTTCCTTTACATTTGCCAATTTTAATTTTAAAAAAATTGAATACGAATTAATTTGTTTATTATTGTATTTTTATTGGAAATATATTTCAATTTTATAAACGGAACATATGGTGTTTTAAATAGATATCTAACTTAGTACAATTTGGGATTATAATGGAATAATAAAAAATTTAATTAAATAACTAAAAAGTTGTAAAGTTTAAGTGCAAGAAGGCAACCAAACTAGTATGCACATATATTCAGAATTGTCAAAACATTGAAGTTTAAAAATGATTATTAATATCATATTAATTAGAAATAAAAACTTTGTGGTCACTTTTGCATGTTGAATTTTCATCTTCTATGTTTTAGGATGATCTTCAGGCTGCTGGTTGTGAATTACTGAATTATGATAAATGATTGATCAGGAAGGAGAATGTCTTAACCCATTTAAATTTTGTTAATGTGCTGCTTAAGTTTTATAGTATGTCAGCCGTCGGTAGCATTCTAAAATGTGTTTGTTTTTTTAAAGAGATTCTTGAACATCCAAAGGGTGTATACACCTTAAGAGAGATAGGAAGAGAGGAGAGATAAATGATTGATAAGATTGGTGATATGATATGACAAAGAAGTGAAAGATAGAGAGAAATGAGAGGTGTTGGTAGAGTTTTTGTAAATAATGAGTATCTAAATATCATCACTCTTTTTAAAATAATTTAAATGAAAATGCGGAGTCATCTTTCTTTATGGCTGCTTATACCTTGTTCTTCTGTAGAACGTAGACCTCGGGTTAAGAACAATGAAAGATTAGAGAAAGGAACAAACAAAAAAGACAGATATTTTTCACAAGGCTCAACAAGTTTGTACGATATGTCCGGGTAATAATATAGTGCTTCGTACGATATACCCGTGTAACATTCACCAAGATTTTATTGGCAATATCCATGAAGCTTCCTTTCTTCATTTTAGATCATCTATTTTAAGTTAATGAAAATAAAAAAAATTAAAATTTTTATTTATTTTAAAACTCTTATTTTTAAATTTTAATTTTTAAAGCAATTTTTAAATTAAAAAAATTGAGTCAAACACAATTCTAATGTAAGAAAAAGTTTGAAGCTTATTATAACAACCCAATTTTCACCTTATAGGAATTTTAAGGAAATTGACACGCGGTGAAATTTGCGGTTAATTCCTTGTGTGTTTGATCTTAGAATTGTTACTGTTTTATCATGAAATTTATTTCATGATTTAATTATTGTTAAGTATTGATTGAATCTCATTATATTGTTTTGATTGATTTTGTATGAGTATTAGAATTTTTTTAAAATAAAGGGTTGTAGAGTGTGAAGCCTCAAAATAGGACAAAGACATCCCAACTATGTTGGCACCCCCTTGCCTATCCATCATCAGCCAGCAAACCACAAAATAATATAACAAAGAAAGAATAGAATCCAACAGAAAAACTGGGGGGACTAGACCAAAATCCATGAAACAAAATCAACAAAAACGGAAAGAAGACAATCCACAACGATTGCGAAAAAAGCAAAGACTAATAAATTGTGGGATTGACTCCCACCAAGTAGCATCCAGACCATGGTCAACTCCGTAATTTGCCAACCTATCAGCACACTGATTTCCTTCTCTGTATATATGAGACGATTGAAAGTGCATATGAGTATTAGAATTTATTTAGTTGATCATTAAACATTTGTGAAATTTAATCATTTAGTTGATTTGATGTGTCACTCGAATTTATTAACATGTTAATAATTAAAAAAAAGTGTGGTTTAGTATTTCAAGTCTTGATTGACTTTTATTTGATTTTATTTGAATTGGTGATTTTTGGTGTGGTGTTTGAATTTATCAACAAGGTAATGTTTGTTAATTAAAATAAGTGGATTTAATTATTTATTTAATTATGTATGTTAATTGAGGGATTTGTTTTGAATTATAAGCCAAAAGATAAGAAATAACTTAATTAGTTGGGTATTGTGTGATAAGTTTTAGTAATTGAATTACCTGAAATACATGCTGAAATTTCACTGCACCTGTCTTTGTTTTACGAGAATTACTCCCTTTGTAGTTCGAATTTCTTTACCATTTTTGGAGGGATGATGCTTTTATATGTCTATAATGTCCCTGGAAAATTTTGTAATTTATTTTCATATAGAGAATATTTGATGAATTATTTTTTGACTGCTGTTCTGTCAAAATCCTGACAGTAACCAGCCGCAAAAACGCATTTAATTGAACCCTTATATAATTTTGTAAAAATCTGAAAAAATCATGTTTTTAACTAGACATATTGAGGATCCCAACTGAAAAGTTTTGTGCAAATAAAATTCATTTGATAGGATAACCAAATTTTCAAAATCAGGACGCCTTAAGAGTAATAAAAACAGAAAATTTCCTCTCACCCAAAACTAACCCAAAATGAATAATGGGAGAGAGAGAGAGAGAGAGAGAGAAAGTGGCGTGACTAAGGGAGAGAGAGGCAGAGGAACTCTAAAATTTCAGATCACATGATACCATGCATGCAAGCCATCTTTTCACCTGCCATATACTATTCATTTTCAACACTTCCACACTCCAAATCTTCATCATGTAGTCAAATTGTCCTCCAACAAGCTAAGTGACCTCTGTTGTCTCTCATTGCCATCCCCACATGCATACTTCAGCCACCTCAAGTTTCTAGGACCTTTTCCTCTCCTATAAATAGGACTTCGACACAAGCTCACTTCACACCACCATAACAAAGCATTCTAGTGCAAGTTGAGAGAGTTTTTGTGAGAATTTGAGAGTTCTAGTGTGAGAGAGGTAGCTCTAGTGATCAATCAAGGAAGAGAAGCTTGGAGAGAGCTCTCCCCTTGGAGTGTGCTGCATGCATGAGAGAGAGGAGGAAAAGGAAGCAACTACCCTTTCCCTTTGGAGGCTACACAAGAGGTATGGGGGTAGGGTTGTTCTTTCATGTTGATGATGTTGTCCTATGGAGGGGTTGAGATGAATCTTTGCCCCCAAGATCCTCTCTCTCCATGTTTGTGTTGCTTTGTGCCCTTTAATCCTTTGAGATTGTTCATATTATAGGGGAGACTCTGTCCAATTTTTCCTAGAATTTTTAAACAAGGTTTTCCTTTCGAAACAACGGCAAGAATAAAAGAACCAATGGTTCTCCATATTTTTCGATCTGAACATGTGTCACTATTTTGTAAAAATCTCAATTTTTTGCTTAATGAAATAGTGTAAAACTAGTTTTAAACGAAACTAAACTCAAAAACCTACAACTTTGCTTTTGGATCACTGGGAAATTAGCTAAAATGAGTGACCTATGTGAAGTTCAAGTTGACCTTTTCTGTTTCCAGATTTTGGCTTGACAGTGCGCGGTATTTTGAAAAACCATATTTTTGTGTTGATCATTACAAAAATGTTTTTTATATCCAAAAACTAGACTTAATAAGCTTTCAAACCATGTATTTTAAGTTAATTTTTTTATTTCTTCTACTATTTTAAAATGAAATTTCAAGACAGTATAGTGTCCAAACCGTTTTTAAGTCCTGAAAACTTCCTTAAAAGAACAATTCTAGAAAAGTTTAGAGAAGATTAAAAAGATGAAATATATCTTTATGGAAAGATCTTTTTGTTAACTACAACTTGGAAAAAAAATTGGATTTTTTTTTTAGATTTAGGAAGATTCAGAAATAAAGAGATCTTTAAAACAATATTGTTCTGGAAACAGATTAACCTTATGTCCTTGTTCGATTTTTAAGAATTTTTGTAGATTTTTTATAAGAACACTAGTTACCATTCCAGAAAATAGACTCAAAATACTTCAAAACCATATGAATATTTTGAGTTTTAAAAATTATTTACTATTTTTAATTAATTTTGTTTTCTGCCCATGAATATGGAAGGCAACTGTTTTCCAGAATTTGTTTAGTTTCTTAAAAAGCTTGAATCTGAATTTTTTTTCCTAAAAGACTAAATAAATAAAAAGATGTTTTTAAAATAATTTTATGCCTTATAAATCCTAATTAATAAAGAATTAATGAATTATTAATTTCCTTAAATAATCCTATAAGTAGTGTGTGTTTAGGATAGCATATGAAAGTCTAGGATAAGGATTTTGGGAATATGCTTATAATTGGACTAAGCATAAATGAAAATTAGTATACTAAGTAATTTTTACCTATATAATTAAATTATAAGATTATTAATAGAGTGATATAAATAAAGAATTTTTAGTACTATCACAAATTGTTTAGGAATAAGTACAAAGCCTTTCAAGTATACTTGACCTCTACAAAAAGTGAGACAAGGAACATTTTCTGTTGAGAAATTGCATAATAAGTATTATTATAATTATAATACAAATCCCTAATCCGGTTCACAATCACACACAAACACCTGGATAAGTTATTCTCATACCGCAGTTTCCTTGGCAGGATAATTCACGTACTCCATTTTCCTAGGCCTCTCGACCTTGTCATCATAATAAGAGTGGGTGGAGCAGATGAACCACCAGAGCAAGTACGTGGTGCCGGCAGTGGCACTGCCGAAGCCCATGTTGAACAAGAGCGATGCAGCGGCAACGATGAGAATGTCCTTGTTGGCGGATTCAGGACATCAAATCAGTGGAGTCAATTTATCTTAATAATTAATAATAATTATTATCATAAATAAATAATAAAATATGAGAATAAAATAAATGTCATGTTGAATAAAGCGTAAAAGTATCTAGTAACCTAAAAAGAGAACAAAATGTAAGAAGCTATCAAATAAAGGATAAAATTTGAAAATGACTGAAAAATTGAGAGTA
This sequence comes from Pueraria montana var. lobata, assembly GCA_026413185.1. Classification (NCBI taxonomy): domain Eukaryota; kingdom Viridiplantae; phylum Streptophyta; class Magnoliopsida; order Fabales; family Fabaceae; genus Pueraria; species Pueraria montana. Next base: position 21,215,053 of record CM048646.1, read on the forward strand.
GTAGGTTCAAATTATATAAATATAGGGGGCAAAAAGATAACAACGTTACATGTATACTTATATTTTTTAAAAGTCATGCACCCCCTCCAAGCCATGTAGGTTTGCTCGCTGCTTGCTGAGCATTGCAGGGAGAGATGAAGTTGTAGCCAAAGAACCACAAGGTAACGCGACTGCATACCTTCCCAGGGGTTTAATGGAAGGACAAAAGACTAGATCTCAATGAAGGTGGTTATGGTTAACTATGATCTAGTCATTCAACCCTGCCATAAAACCCATTATCGTAGGGGAAGGAGATGGTGAAGCTCTGCTACGACCTAAAGGTGGTGGAGACGAAGAGAGGGATGAGATTCAAGAGGATGGTGTTTTGCACGTGAAGGAGTTGGGCCATGTGAGATAAACAAACTTTAGAGAGAGCGGGAATAAAAGAACTTGTATGGTGTAGGGGGAAGTGGGGGACTGTGGATTGAGAATTGTTGAGTTTCGAAGTAGGCAAAGGTTGGTTCCATTGGTATACCTCATTCACTATAAATTCTACATGAAATTTAATACGCCCCACGAAAGTAATATAAGAATTATATTAAATATTTAAGATTAATAATATTAACTATCATTTTTTTAATAATGTTATAGTTAAAATATTAATACATTAAATATTATCTTTATTGAAGTAATTTATTCAATATTTCATTATACACTACATTTATATTACATTTTTAATAATGTATATTTTTCATTTTTCGTAATAATAAAAATCACAATTCTTTTGATAATGTAATTCTTGTCAAAGCAATGTATTCATCTTTCTATAGCATAATCAGTTATTGAATCGGTCAAGACTCTCATTCAAAGTTCAATAGTTCAACTGTGGTCAAATCGTTATTAATAAAAATAATAATTAAATAATATATAAAATTATATTAGGTAAATATAATTTCACAACTTTATGACACAAAAAATAAAATATAAAAATATTCTCTAACTAGAGATTTTTTTAAAATATATATATATATATATATATATATATATATATATATATATATATATATATATATATATATATATAACATTCCTCTTATTTTTTAAAAATAAATATTTAACATCCCTTTTCTTTTTCTCTTAATTTCATCACGAAAATATTCCTCGAATACTTGCTTTTGGATTGTTAAAAAATAAATTATTTATTCACATTAATTAGTAAAAAAAATTTGAAAAGTTTGCTATAAAAGAATAGGAACAAAAGGTAAATAATAAGATCCTATAGTGATAATTTTGGACAAGGGAAGGAAGATATAATTTTCTTTTATAGAAAATATTCAATTATTTGAATTTTTTCCAAGAAAATTATTATATAACTTTCCCCTTATATCTCATTTGCTTGTAGAAAAGAATTTATTTTTGTTTATAAATAAAAATTTAACAACACTTTCCTTTTGCTCTTAATCTGTTAATGAAAAGATACATCAACCTTTTGTTTTTAGATTGTTAGGCAATGATTTATTTATTGAAATTAATAGTTAACAAAAAAATATAAAAGCTTGATGTAGCTAGCTTAGTATAATACCAAAGAGAAGTAAATTGACAACAAATACGAATACACATTATCAAGATGAAAGGTTACGTAAAACATACAACAACAAAGAGTGAGACATGGAGCATTTTCTGTTGAGAAATTGCACTATAGGTATTATTATATTTATTACACAAATCCCTAATTAGTTGGGTTCACTATCACACACAAACACATGAATAACTTATTCAAATCAAGGAATATCTATTGATTTAAATTCTACTGACACAGGAAGCAGTGATCCAATTCACAAGAGAATCCTTAATCCAGGTGAATCCTCAAACCCTAACATGGACATTGATTCACATAGAAAAAACTTTTATCCTTGTGAACGCAGTACTGAGTTGCCGGAAGGCCAGTTGTCTGACAAATCACATGATCCTACAATCTTTGGTAGGAAATTAATTGATCGTCCAGTGCCCCTGGATGATACCTCTGGAAGTTATTGTGGGATGAACAGAAATCCAGCTGAATTCACTACAATAGAACCAGGGAATCCCTACATGATGGAAAAAGAAGATGAAGTAAGAAAGAGGGTTCGTGAGGAAAGACATGGCTCATCTTCCAAGCATAATAGGAAGTCAAAGAAGCGTTGAATTGTAACCCTTATTAATTCTGGTAGCTTTAGTGCATGTTTGGATATGTATTAGTAGAATTGATTTTAAATCTATGTGATTTTATAGAGTTGATTTGAAGCAAACGTGAGTCTGTAGTAACATTAATTATTTTTGGATAGCAGATATGTGTTAGTAGAATCGATCCCTTTTAAATTAACGTGATTTGTAGAATTGATTTGAAGCAAACGTGAGTCTGCAGTAACATGAATTATTTTTGGATAGCAGATATGAGAAAATTAATTTTGTCACAAAATCTTGTTTGAAACTTGCAATCAAAATTTATTTTGGGTGTAAAATTACCAAAATGTGTATTTTCTTGCTATTCATTAGGATAATATCAACATTAAACAGGGGTATACTTGGAACAAATTATATATATAACTCAAGTTAAGAGGGTGATGCAAAAACTACTTCTAAATGCTTCAATGAGACTTGAATCCACAATTTAGAGTCATGTTTCCACCACACATCTAAACATTTGGTCAATATAAAACAACACCAAAAGAGGAGGAACTAGATGATAAGTCTCTAATAACACATGAACTTTAGGTGAAAGCATACCCCTTGTAGCATATCTCTCAAACTCCCTAGAACCACTACTAGACTCCATAATTAAAACAAATGAACAAGAAGTAAAGCTCATACTTGGAACAAGTACTCCCTCTCGGCATTCTTGGCTTGAGAAAAGAACAAGAGTATGAAATTAAGAATAAAGGAAATGTGAAAGGTCTAAGGAGGAAGAGGGCGGAGGAAAGTTATTTATAGGGGCTAGGCCCATGGAGGCCCAAAGTTCCTAACCCTTCCAGAAAGTTAGATCATTTGAGATCAAGGGTTAAGACCTCAAGACACTTGGTATTCCAAACTACTAGTGGCTATAATCGCAATAATTGCTGGCAAACGAGGGGATGCACTCCAACACGCCGTTGGACATGACTTTTAAGAAAACTAATTGCAAACTGAAGTGAGAAGACGTACCACCTCAAGTTACAATGTTACGTCAGAGATGTGATCTCTTAGCAATAAGGACCTCCACATAGTCGGAATGTAATGGTCGAAGACCGAACACCCCTTAATAATAGAAGTTGGATATGCATAGCTCACAACACAACAAATATTTTGATGAAAAAAGGTTTGATGATCTTAAAACCTCTTCATCATTAATGGACTTGAGGCTTTAGGGACATGTATAGTGATATAGCTGAGGGCTTCGTAGCTAAACCCTAGGTCATGAGGACCAAGTCACCCTTACCCTCGGCCAAGCATATTTTGGCCACAACATAAATAAGGGAGGATTAAGGAGATAGTTATCACCTTAACTTAATCCTAACACTAGCAGGGTTTACTAATAGGTAATATTGGTTAATATTCTCTTAATCAAAAGGTAAGGCCCATGAGTATATGTATATAAAGTACTATTTTCTCGAGTTTAGACACTGTTCACTCTTAATTATTCCTCGTTTTTATAATATATAGTATCCTATTGACATGAGCATCAGAGTGTCTTTGCAAGCACTCACCCCCGAAAAAATTAAAACTCAATTCACCCCTTTTCTTGCAATATTATTTCTTCTTCCATTAGATTTTATATTTAAAATAAATAAATGAAAATAATTTACCTAATTAATTAAAATTTCTAAATTTGTTACTAATCAGACAAATCTAATTTACCTAAAGAATTAAAAATAATTAAATGCTATTTATATAATAATTTTAAATTTTTAGAAAAAATTGTTATTATTGTGACGTGTGTGCCTATTGCAATTTGATGCGAACCCATATGAAACTTCCAATCCTTTGCATGTGTAATGCCGATGGTAACATTTTGTTGTTGCTTTTAAGAATAGCATGGTTCGAATAACGTTTCTATCACTTGATCATGAAGCAAGAGAACACCATTTTATAATGCAAATTGTCTTTCTTAATCTTTTTCTTTTTTCCCTCAATCATTCAAATTTAATGACAATAAACTATATATGCTTTGACTCTGAAACAGAAATATTGAATTAATTAACATGTAAACTTGTCCATACACTGACATGTAGACATTCACAAAATGACATTTATTCTCAGATCGATTGTTGGGGACTATGATCTGAGTACAAAAAATAAAACTGTAATATGATATATGATTTTAAATTTCGCTTTTGAGCCGAAAGATATTGTAGTTTTGTGACTGTAATTGTAGTCATATTGATATTGACTACATTTATCTACAATTTCTAACTATTTATTCAATTGCAACCATAATTTAAAACAATGATATGATACAAAGGAACATCATGCTATGGTTGATGATGAAATGGATGGTTGTAAATATCTACATACTCTAGCTTCCTTGTAGACAAGGCCATGGCTGCAATAATACCCCTTTTGCGGGCTGCAATGTCTATCTTCACTACAAATGCATAGTCCCTCCAAAGCACACCCATCAACTTTCTCTGATAATTCCTTCCCATAAAGTATCTCATCTGACCATTCACTAGAGAACACTTTGTGTGGATCCATTTTTTGTTTTGCTGCAATGAACATGTTAAACTTGGGATACATCTGCTGCAACCCTAAGAATGCTATGTTCCTGTTCTTAGCCCAATGTTGCTTGGCCCCATACTTGAAGAATGCCAATTGTTCCACTTCCTCCCACACATCTTGATTTAGTCTTGGATTTGATGCATCGTTCGCGCGATAATAGTTGAAATCAACCACCACAGAGTCCTCGGGTTGCCCTAGATAAGCACTCAACGCTTTGATGAAGCGAATTAGCAACCCGTTGTAGTTGTCCACCCCACAGAAATTTTCCGGCTTGAGGTCTCCCAGTTTTGTCACGTCGTGGATGAAGTCTCCGAATCTCGACGTGGGGAAGATTGCTGTGCTCTCGTAGAAGAATAGCCCTTTGATTCGTGGATCCCAAGCACATGCAGTGTCAATTCTTGTTGAATATAAGCATGAACCTGAGGTTTGCATTTTGCCTTGGTAACCCACTACTGGATAGCCAGTGAAGATTTGGCCATTGTTCTTAAACCCATTGCCTACTAATTTCTTGAAGCCCAATGTAGTAGATGCAGTTAAGCATTTCCCATTTGAGTTTCTTGTACTTTCTAGCAGTTTTTCTGCAAGTGAACGTTCATGGAATTCATCAATATATTTTTTTTTTCAGGGTAAAAGTTTTCATACATATAAATATGATTGGCTTAATTATATTTTTGTCCCTTTATAGAAAAGATTCAAATTCCCACTTTTTACTTAAATTTTTTATAAATTAACTCCATCGAATTGTTTTAATTTTCCTTCTACTTAAACTCAATGATCAAAATATATTAAATTAAAATTTTCCTTCTTGATACTCTAATCTGGCATTTTATAAAATATTTTCAATTTTATTAAACATTCATTAATTTTTTTACTTTTTAACTTTTGAAATTATCTCATTTTTCAAATCCTTCATTAACCCCTAATAGAAAATAAGAATTTTAAATATAAAATATTAAATTTACCTCATTCTAAAAATAATAGAACTTAATTAATTCAAGAAAACTAAATAAATGAAAAGTGAAAATCACAGATTAACTCTGTATTTAACTATCTACAAATGTTAGAAGTATTGGAGAGATCAATACGTGCTGCTCTAACTGATTCAGAGACCAAGATGGAATTGGCTTGAAATCCAATGAAGTCATTAACTCCATCACCTGAGGCATTTAAGGGAACCCTTGAATCATATCTGTACACAGCTGTATGTCTTGACGGATACCAAGTTATATCAGCAAATTCATACTTTTTTGCATGTTCTACGTACACATCTTCAATGTGATCATCTACTGTGAAATTGTACGTTATGCTTCTTGTTAGGAGTAATATCAGCTTGTTAGAATAAGCTCTATATATAGAGCACTTACCTAGTGTAATTGTATCTTTTAATCAATCATTTTACACAATGTTATTCTATGACACCCCTCTCTTATACTTTGAGCTCTATGATGTTTGGCCTCATCAAGTTAGTGTTACTTGTATTTCTTCTCAAACCATCTCCTCTGAGATTTCTGATATGGTATCAGAGCTCTCTCATGGAGAGAGTGATGATTCCGCTTCCGCTGATGAATTTGATTTGGAGGAAGATTATCACAGAGGAGAGAAGCAAGTTCCTGTAACCACGGAGAATGAAGACTACAATTTTGTTTTCGGTAATTTCAATCTTGATGCCATGCCTTTGGATCTTCCAGTTCCAATCAAACCAGTAACTGATGGCTTCACTGTCAAGATCGGCGAAATCACATGCTTCCTCGTCGCTACCGAGACTGCAAAAGAAGAGAACAAGATGCAAGTTAAACCCGTGATATCTAAATATCCATACGAGCAAGAAACAGAGTTGAAGAAAATTGAAGAAACGATGGATCTGATCTTTTACGCACAAGAATCAATTAGTTTTCCACGTTATGCACTTGAGAAGAAAAATAGCTTCAACCTCAACTCGCCGGAATCAATCGAGAGTTTTCACAATCGGATTTTGATGTTGAAGATCGTGTATGAGCGAAAAATCGACGATCGAAGCAAAAGCTTTGCATTTGAACCAGCGGCGACGTCATCGCCGCCTTCTCTGCCGCCAGAGCCACCAGATCCACCGTGGATATGAAAACAGGTGGTGCACGGTTCCTCCGCCGGTCGCCACCACTCCGGCGTCTTCCACAACCTCCACCACGACGCCGTCCTCATCGATCCACGCATCTCCTCCGATGAAGCTCTTGTCTCTATTTTCACCATAGCCGCACTCTGCTCGCTCGAATTCCTCAGTTTGCGAGAAGGTTGATTGAGTGCCCAAACACGTCGTTGGAGACTGCTGTTGGGACACGTGTTGGGCCGCACAACTCAGGAATTGGGATTGTGAATGTGGGCTTCATTTGTTTGGGCCTTTATTTTTTTTTTCCACTTATTCAGCATTGGTCTGGCCCAATTGTTTTGCTGTTTGGATCTCATATATTAGTATGTTTTACATCTATTTTTTTCTTCATTGTTTGTATTTCAAGGTGATAATGGTGATACCACTATCACCTTGCGAGGGGGTGTTAGGAGTAATATCAGCTTGTTAGAATAAGCTCTATATATAGAGCACTTACCTAGTGTAATTGTATCTTTTAATCAATTATTTTACACAATGTTATTCTATGGCACTCCTCTCTTATACTTTGAGCTCTATGATGTTTGGCCTCATCAAGTTAGTGTTACTTGTATTTCTTCTCAAACCATCTCCTATGAGATTTCTGATACTTCTTTTGAACCTATGCTCAATTGATAATTTTACCTGCACTTCAATGTTGATATTAATTCATCAAATTTTGAAAACAAGGCCACTTTGAATAAATATATACTTGACTAGTTCGTGATTACACATACAGATGATTAGTGATTAATGAGAACAAATTTTTTTTTTTAAGAATGCAGAAATTATAAAATTGAGTCATATAACCATATATAGAGTTTAGTATTAAAAGCTAGTTAAGTCATGTGACCACTCAAAAGAGTCATGTAAATTGACTTTTTAATGTTGAAAATTCAAATATAATCTAATAATTTATAATTTTAATTTCTTACAATAATTACGAATGTTTACTTGATACGCTACTTATATATTTACTTGTCATGTTTATGAAAAAAAAAACTTTAATTATAATCATTCAATTAAAATTATATATTCAATTACAAATATCATATAATCTTTAATTAAAAATCACAAAAAATATTTTAAATCTAAAATACCCAATAATTCGAATTGGATAACTAAATACACAATATAAACCATTAATTTTAATTTCATAATTATAATTAGATATTTATAATTTGTAATACATTAAAAAGTAAGTTCGGGAAGATATATCATGCATACATATTTAATTAGGCAAATGCTAAATGATCCGAATAATTATGTGCACGAACAGGCATAAGTGATTTCAGTTGACTATCATAGTTACTTTTTTTATTTTTCATTTTATTAAAAGAATAAATATATTTGGACATTCAAATTTTTTTTCTACACTCAATGAGACTGTGAGAGAGAGAGAAAAGAGAGAAAAATATAGATATGATAAGTGTTATAATTTGATGGGGAAAAAATATAGGAAAAAAAAAAGTATTAATTAGATATTTAAAATTAAAGAGGGTTCAAATATCATTTTTCTTATTAAAAAAAGCCAATGGAAGGTAGAAAACATACCCCTTGCATATATCCTTTTTATTCTTCATTTTATTAAAAAAAAAAAAACCAATGGAAAGTAGAAAACCTACCCCGTGCATATATCCTTCATACTACCGAATAACGTTGCTCAAATACTGCGTATATGTTTCACCTTTGGGTCATAAATGTCTTAAAGGCACATCAAATCAATCAGCACCCCCTTTCCCCCACCAAGAGCTACCATGCACCCCGGTGCTAATAAGCCCCGCAACGGTGACACCCTCCCAATACGGCGCAGCCACCAAGCTGAACCCGGCACCCTCGACCGCATCGATCAATCGGCGGAGCCCCACGCCCGCATCAGCAGTCACAGCCATATTTGCAGCGTCGATTTCGATGCCGGAGTCGTACTTCTCCGTGCTGATAAGCAACGTTGCACTGCTGTTGTTGACACTGGTGTTTTCGTGTGGGCAAATTAACTTGGGAATGGTGTGTGAGAATTTTGTGACAACCTTGGCCTTGAGGTTGTTCCGAACGGCGTAGGCCACCGCCGACTGAAGCTCTTCTTCGGTCGTTGGGTACGTCGCATTGAGGGCGGAACAATCCTTCCGGTCGCCCCACGCGCCGTAGGAGTTGCGGAGGGTGCAGCCGGAACTGTTGCATTGGACTGGGGACTGTGGGATCATGCCATGGACGGTTTTGATTAAACCCAAGAATTGAAGTGTGTGAATGAATGTGACACCCAAAAACGGAAAAAGCCAATAATAGCCACTACCCATGTGGAAATGATGATGATGGTGGTGGTGGTGTTGAAGTGGTTTGTATGGTGGTGTTGATGATGGGGTTTTCTTGTTGGGTACCATCATTATTATATTGCGGAGATGGCGGCACGAAAAGGTAAAGATAAAGCTTGTAAGGAAAAAAATCGAAGTAGATAATAGTTTCTTGAATTGCAAATGAGGTCTTGATTTTTCATTTTTCTAATTAGATGGAGAGCGAGTGTGGGACAGCATAGCCGTAGGAATTATTAATTAAGAATGATTTTATAATTTATAAAAAATTAAAATAAAAATCTTCTTGTTTTAATAATACTATCTTGTTTCTTTAATTCATCATAGAAATTAATTTGTTTTAATATTCGGAACGGAAACTATGATTTTAATTAATAAGAAAATTTAACATATTTTTATTTTATTATTATTAGATTGAATATTTGACAAACATATATGCATCACCGTGTTTTACAATATTAATAAAAAATCCTTTATATAATGATTTTATAACACAATAGTTTTAAAAAATTTGAATTGTCCCTTTTCAAATTCCTTATTATAATAATATTTTTCTTGTAACAATTCATTGCTTTAATAATTGTTTTTCTTTTCAATTTTCCCGTTATATAATTGAGTGTAATTTTTTTTTTTGTCACCATGATATTGATGCGAAGTATCCACTTATTATGACTAATCTGTTGGGTAACCTTGATTAGCCACCTTTAGTATTGTCTCTCCTAATCACATTTTTTCCATCCATGATACTTGAACCCAAGACTTTGCTTAAAGAACTTAACCTAGTTTCCCTTAGACTAACAACATGTTGGTAATTTAATGTAATTTTGATTCATAAGAAGATTTATCATGTTTTTTCTTTTATTACTATGTCAAATATTTAACAACTTAGTTTGAAAGATGATTAATTGAATTTAATTTGACAATTTAAGAAAACATAAATTAAAAAATAGGAAATTTCTTGCTATAATAATTATCATAATAGTTTTAAAGTTTTACAATTACTTTTCTTTTCAAATTTCTTGTCACAATAATTTTTTTATCCATAGGACTCTAATTCAGTATAAGGGAGTTTATAAAAAAAAATATTTTTTTTGTACCCATGACATTAATGCAGAGTATCCACCCGAGACTTTACTTAAGGGACCGAGACCATTACCATTCAAACCAATGACTTGTTGGAACAACAACAAAACAACTTAAGTACGTTGCTTGAGCAACTGAGATGGACCCTTTGATTCTTGTCACAATAATCATTTCCTTATCATAATTTCTTGCTAAACAATTATTTTCCTTTTCAAATTTCTCACTGATTCTTTTTAAAAAAAATTCAAACCAACCGAGTTTCACCTTGTTTTTTTGTTGTCATGCTAAATATTTGACACATATTCATTACTATATTTGTTGAGGATTAATTGAATGTAATTCTACAATTTTTTTTTATATAAACTATAAGTATTCTTCATTGTTCGAGTAGGATAAGACCACTATAAACGATAAAGCTCTCCTTAATTAAAATATCAATTATTAATATCAATTATTATATTATATCAATATTTTCTAATTATTAATTAGTTACACAATATGAATTTGTGTACATAGTTAAGTAAAAATATTATATTTGTTTATGCCAATATTATTAACTATTTTAGAAATTAAGATATATATGAAGCAAAATTGTCTAAGATGAAACAATAATTTCAACAATGTCATGGCCGGTTTAAGTTTCCACATTGCACTCTTGTTTGATGATGATCGACTTCATTATCCAAAATGGAGATAGCATGCATTAAAATTTGTGGTGATCAGTTTCTTGATGATGAGACTAAATAAAAGTATAATTTTTTTTTAATAGTACATAATTCTTTTCCTTTATTATCAAAATATTAATGCGGAGTATCTACCTATTTTATTGATGATTTTTTTATAATATAAATAAATCATATCTTTCATTTTAATTTTTTTTCTTTACATTTTTTTCTTTCTTCTATTTATAGTAACTAGAGTGCACATCTTTATTTTTTATTATAAAAATAAGGGTAAAATATGTTTTTGGTCCCTGTAAATTACGCAAAATATTAATTTTGTCCCCCAAAAATTTTTCATATTAATTTGGTCCCTCTAAAATTGAAACCTATTTTTGTAGGTCCCTATGAATACCAATAGCTTAATTTTATTTTTTTAATTTTCTAAATATACAATAACAAAACATGGAAATTTGATAAATATAAAATTTATAATTCATTTCTACGTGTAAATCCATAACCACGTCAGATTATCATTTAACGAAGTTACTAAGGAGGAGCTACAAAAATAGGTTTTAATTTTAGAGGAACCAAATTAATACAAAATTTTTTTTGATGATGAAATTAATATTTTACATATTTTATAGGGACCCAAAACATATTTTATCCTAAAAATAAAGTGCACGTCTTTATTTTTTATAAAAATAAAGTGCACGTCTATCATGCATATTTTTGTTTTTGCCTGAATGTTTTAGGAACGCGTAAAGTAAATAAATCACCGGTCAGCGCAAAATGTGGACGTTACATTTGGAAAGTAGTGAAGCACACTGATTTGAGGTGACGGCCATCAATATTCCTGTTCTACATCATATAGCAAGGGTCGCTTGTCTCTTTCTCTTTATATAGCTGGATGTTAGAATCGTTTAACAAAATTCCAAATGTGGAAATTCACAAACACAAAAGGTTTCACATTTAAAATCTTTAGGGCCTGTTGATTCTCTTTCTACTTTTTGGTTTTAAAAACTGCTTTTTAAAATGGTTTTATACTACTTAGCAGTTAATCTCACATTTTTTTTTAATCAAGAAAGAGTTGCCAAGGTGTCCATAGAGTTTCTAATCCCAACTATGTTGGCACCAGAAGCTCTACTCATCACCTGCAGCAAGCTCACAATTTATTAAAAAAGAAGTACAAGAAAAAGACATGGGGGGACATAAGACCAGAACCCATGCAAAGGATCAAAGCTTAACAGAATCTATAATTAGGAAGACTTAATCTATCTCTAAATAGACTATCTCGAATAAATCTTGGAGGAGAATCCCACCAAGAAAAACCAGCCACTTGAAGAGCATAATTGGCGAGGCTATCCGCACTACCATTACCTTCACGATATATGTGAGATACCTGAAAAGACATGGCACGAGTTAAAACAAGACAATTACTCCAGCGAGAAAGAAGCTTCCAAGGCACCATATTCACATTAGTGAAAGCTTGGACAATTGCTAAAGAATCACACTCTAGCCATAATTTTAACCAACCCTTCTCAAAAGCTTTTTCTATAGCCATCATTGCTGCATGTAGTTCTGCATGAAAAGCTACTAAGATCAAAAGAGATTGAGCAAAGCAGCCAATAAATTCACCAAAGTGGTTCCGAAAAACACCGCCATAAGCTGCAGGACCAAGACAACCCCTTGCAGCCCCATCAACATTATATTTTACCCAATCTGATAAAGGAGGGGACCAGTTCATCGTTATAATATTGGGAGCTCTTCTAGAATGCCCATTAACATGTAATTGCCTGAATAGAGTAAATTCCTCTATAGAATTTGGCATAACTCCCGAAGAGAAATTACCCGATAAAGAAGCAGCAGCACATACATTGTTCATAATGGTAGTTTTCATTAATGGACCATGTTGAAATCTAGCTTGATTTCTGCTAAACCAAATGAGATTGGCTAAATGAATTATCAAGGAAATAAAGACATCTTGAGCTTATGAACTAGAAGTTGAATTGGCAGTTTCCAAAAGCCTTAGAGGAGAAGATAAGTCTAAATTGCGATGGATGAGCTGACTCAAGGAAGTCCATAGTTCACAAGCAAAGGAGCACTCCAACAAAAGGTGAGAAGCGGTTTCAGCATGAGAGCCACAATGAGAGCAAATAGATGCAAAAGAAATGCCACACTTCTGGAGATTGTCATCAGTAGGCAATCTATTACATATCCAACGCCAAAAGAAAAAAGCTCTCGAAGGAGGGATTTGAGCACGCCAAATTAACTTACTCCAAGCTACTGTCTGAGCATTGGGCTGGAAAAAGTTAACTGCATATTTGAAAAGCAAAAAACCCGAATCAGATGGGCACCAAACTCTAGTATCATCTACATCATCAAGTGGAATAATAACATCTTTAATTTCCTGAACAAGGTGTGGAAAGTGTTGCTCAAATAAGGCTGGAAAAACCCACTGCTTATTAATAATGAAACCAGCTACTGAAGCCTTCAGATTACGACATACATCCAGAGGGATATTAAGAGAATCAGAAATTAGTTCAGATAACCAGTGATCTGTCCAAAAGGAGATATGCTTGCCATTTCCTAGCTGCCACGTAGAGTTGTTACAAATGATTGGAATATAAGGTTTAAGGCCAATCCAAATAGAAGAGGGAACATGTGATGTTCTAGGAATGCCATTTTTGAAGAACCTACTTCGTCCAAAACAGGCCCAGTGAGAATCCACAGTGACCAAAGACTAACTAAGCTTAAGAATAGCTGCTTTGTTAATTACCTTGAGGGGTCTAACTCCTAAGCCACCCAAATCAACTGGCAAACATACCTTCTGCCAAGCCGCAGTAACCAACTTAGACTTATCTGCATCCCCCGTCCAAATAAAATGACGAATCCATGAATCAAGCTTATTCAACATAGCAATTGGCCAAGCATAAATATGAAATGAGTACATGACCATACTCTGAATAATAGATTTAATAAGCTGTATTCTTCCCATATAAGAAAGAAGCTTACCTTTCCAAGTCCCCAATTTGCAGCGTACTTTATCCATAATTGGCTGAAGATATAATTTCTTTGGGTGCCCTTGAAATAAGGGAACCCCTAGATAAGAGAAGGGAAGTGATCCCTTAGAAAAGCCCAAAGTATCTTTAATAGAGTGTAATCTGCTACCCTCATGGTGAGAATAAAATTTGCATTTAGAGGGATTAAGAAACTAACCTGAGGCCTCTCCATACTCCCTGAAAAGAGACATCAGATGTTGTAAGCTTCACTTTGTTCCTTTACCAAAAACCAGAATGTCATCAGCAAATAAGGCATGACTAGGGGTGCAAATGCCATTAGGACCACTCATAGGCTGAAACAAACCATTATCAACCAGAGAAGATATGCCATGGCTTAGCACTTCCTCAGCCAAACAAAAAAGGAGGGGAGAAAGGGGGTCCCCTTGTCGAACACCCCTTTTACAAGGAAAAAAACCAACTGCTTTACCATTGATAGAGAAGGAAAGCTTTGCAGACATAAGAATTACATGAATCCAATTCACAAATTTAGCATCAAAACCAAAAGCTCGCAGAACATCAAGAAGGAAATTCCAATCCAAAGTATCAAAGGCTTTACGAACATCAAACTTCATGATTAAGTTTCCTCCCACAGTGTGATACTTCAACAAATTTACTTCTTCGGAAGCAATACAGATACAATCACTAATCCGTCTATCTTTAACAAAACCTCGTTGGTGTGGAGAGATGATTTTTGGTGCTATAATCGCAAGCCTATCTGCCAGAACTTTTGTAATGATTTTAAACTGAAAATTCGCCAAAGCAATCGGGCGAAAATTATCAACTTTATCTGCCTCAGGAAATTTAGGGATCAAAACCACTAGATTAGAATTCATGTTAGGTAGAATCCAACCTTAACGAAAAAATTGGAGAACCGCTTGAAAAACATCTTCTCCAACAATGCTCCAGAAATGTTGAAAAAAACATCCTCCAAATCCATCAGGGCCAGGAGCCCCCTCACCATTCATTCTAAAAACCGCTTTTCTCACCTCTTCCTTGGTTGGGATATTAGTAAGGAAGCAATTATCTTCCCTAGAAACCAAATCTGGAATGGTACGATTTATCAAGTTATTAGGCCTACAATTATTCTCACCAGCATAAATACTTGAAAAGAAATTTAGAACTTCTCCCTCAATATCTTCTTGTTGTTCAAGTAAACGGTCTCCACTGGGAAGAACAGAAAGTCTTTTAGAAGCACTACGAATGCGGGCAATTTTGTGAAAATAGGTTGTATTACGGTCCCCATGGCAGTGCCATTTAACTCTAGCTTTCCCTTTCCAGAAAATCTCTTGCATGGACAATGATTTCTCAAGATTGGTCTGAGCATGTATCTCCTTTTCCCTAAGATCATCATAATAGCCCTTAGCAGAAATTTCTAGTTGAACCTCAGAAACAATGTCTTGGCAATTTTTAACATTATCATGAATGTTTCCAAAACAATTTTTGTTCCAAACACGAAGAACATTCTTCAAGTGACGCAGCTTACATCCCAAAATAAACATGGGACAACCAACGAAACTCTGGCTCCAAGAGGCTTCAACAATATTACTACAATCCTTATGTTCCAACCACATCTTCTGAAAACGAAAAGGAGGGGGACCAGTCCTCACTTCTCGCTGCAAATTCAGTAAAAGCGGAGCATGATCAGAATGCAATCTGGCAAGAACATTGCAACCAATAGAATTCCAAAAAGATAGGCTAACCTCATTGCAGAAAGCACGATCAAGTTTCATGTCTATATGATTATTACCACTTCTTCCATTGGTCCAAGTATAACTAGCGCCCATTGTAGGTAATTCTGTGAGTTTGCAAGAGTCAGCCCAATCACGAAAGTCTGAACAAGATAAAGCAAGAGGTAGCCGCCCTCCTTGTTTTTCATGAGACCCCATAATAGCATTAAAATCCCCTAAACAGCACCAGGGGCCAATGTTATTTTGCTGAATTCTGGCCAAATCCTCCCATAATTTCCTACGAAGCACATAAGATGTACTTGCATAAACCACACAGAAAAAAAACTAGGGTCCCATCAACATCAACAGAAAAAGACAACTGTTGTTGAGAAGTTGAGATAACCATAGGCTGTACAGACTCTTCACAAGAGCCCAGAGATTAGGTTGAAGACTACCACGATTATTGACTGCAAATAACATAAAATTAAGATGCTTCCAAAAAGATTCAGAAACAGCAGTGGGTGAGACCCAAGGCTCTGCAATGAATAAGAAAGCAGGTTTAAAAGCTGAACATAAATGTTTTAAATAGACAAGTGTAGCTTGATTTGCCACACCCCTGGCATTCCAGTAAATGGATTCATCAAGCACGCATGTGAGAACCTTCCCTTGCACGGGTTCTATAAACTGCAGTTGTAGCTTTCTTAGGTTTCCTCCTCAATTTTTTCTGTTGGGACTTTTAGAGATAACAAGAGTAAAATCCTCTTCCCCTTGCGAAGGAATTGAGTCAGCTACAGAGGGAATAGAAAGATTCTCCGTAGCGAGGTTGGGGCTTTCCCGCACCTCCTCTTCTACAGTATCAACCCATAAACCAGTAATATTCTGAACATCATTCAAAATCCTTTGATTCAAGCCTCAGCATCCTCCCCTAACACGGACTCTAGATGAAGAGACTCATCTCAAGAGTCTGAGGCCACAGCTGAAGTTTCTCCCTGATGATTTAAAGCCATATCATTGCCCAATGTTTTCCCCTGAGGGGACAAAGCATTATCTTGATTCAATGTCTCAGTAGGAATCAACCCAACAGCATTGGCCTGATGCTCCTGTTGACACGAGACATTGAAAAGCACTGCATTATCTTTATCTTTTGTATAGCTAGGCCCAACTGCTATATTACCATCATCTTGAACCACCAGTCCCTTATTTTTTTGTTGAGGCACATAAGCCTGTCTTCCTTTTGAATCATTCTTTTGGGAGCATTATCACGTGGAGTCTTTTTTTTGCAGTCCGAAAGGGAGTGCCCCACGAGCCTGCAAAAAGAGAAAAACTGTGGTAGTCTTTCATAGACTATATCAACAAAGAAAGCATATCCAGTCTGTTCCACAAGAATCTTGTCACGAAGATGATTAGTAAAATCTATGTCAACAAGAACCCTTGCATAGTGACCAAAGGTTTTATTACTGGTCGCATCATCCAGAGATAGAGGAATACCAATTCCTCTAGCAATAGAGAATATAATTTTTGGCCTCCAATATTCTTGCGGCAATCCGAAAATACGAATCCAACATTGAGAGTTGGTTTGCTTCACCGAGTTGGGGTTAAAATCAGGCATCCAAGAAAATAATGTGAGAGTTTTATAATTAAAAAATAGAAAATAAAATTACATGTAAACAACGACCTCGAGTTTTTTAATTTTAGAAAACTAGAAAATCTTTTTGAAAAGGAAACAAACACGCTCCTACGTTATCTATTTGAACTTTGGATTAATATGTTTTCTTGGAGTTTTCTTAGATTATCCTCTAAGATTAGTTTCTTATCATAACTCCTAAAATAATTTATATATGTAATAAGTTGGATGCAGACATGTATGTTCTAACTTGAGGGGATTTTTGTGATTAGATATGTAGTTTACTTTTTATCTTTAATTTAGATATGACTAGTTTATCTTTTATCTTTTAGATAAGATAAGATTAGTTTATCTTTTAGAATAGTTTATTTTTTAGATAACATTTTTTTGTATATATATGGGTACACATGTTGTAGTCCTTGTAACTTCAACAACTTGGCAAAGTTCTTAAAGAGGAAAGTGTTAAACAAAGTCTAAAAGAGCTTGTTTTAGAAAAAAAAAAAAAAAAAAAAAAAAAAGCTTGGAGTGATCTCCTTGAGAAACAAACTTAAATCAATACTTGTTTGAGCTTGTAGGGACTAGGTGAAAAAATACTTGTAACATAGGTTTGCCCTATATATAGGCAAAGGTGGAATTTTTAAGAACCAAAATAAAAGGAAAGAATAGTATATTCATAATTAATGTTATGGATATGCCAAAGATATGGTGTCATTATTATAAAGGAAGAAACATATTATATTCCTAATTTCTTTACTAAATATATTTCTAATTATTGCATGGAGTTTAACTTCTTGTTGCTTTTTGGCGATTCTTAGATGTCACTCTTTATTAATCTTCAAGTCACATGCTTGTCATATGGTATTTTAAGTGATTTCTTCATTATGGACTCCATGTGACAAGCATGTAATATTCCTAACTTCTTTAATAAATATTTTTATGGCCTTGATACATATCTCTTTATTTTAATAATTGATACATGTCTAGGATACAATATCCTTTGATAGTATTTTGTATGAAATAGTTTTTCAATAATAATCATACAAAAACACTTTCATACACTTCTTCAAAAGTGATGCGTAAAAATGCGTTTGCAAAGGGCAAGCGTACCCTACGCAGTAGTGACAGTGGACTCTAAGAGTCCGGATATCGAACCCAAAGGACCAGTCGTGTTCCCAAACAATTAATTTTGCAATGGTTAAACAATTCAATTAAGAATCAAATTTGGGATAAAATAGAGTTCAATTGTTAAGTTCTTAAAAGCTAAGGATTAAGACAAGAAGATTAATGTGAGACAGTAAGAATGAAACGCCAAGGATTATGATTTTGCATGCATCCCTTTTTCCCTCATCTTGATCTCATTGAATGCTCTAATTAAGTTAATTGCCAGTCCTCTTTAAATTCATTAGTAAACAATTGATCGTAGTTTACTACTGTTGTTTCCCCTAATTCAATTCCCAATTGGTCATAGGTGAATTAAATTAGGGTAAACGATAATACTCAGAGAGGTTGATTAATAGAATTAATCCACTGGAAATTCACACAATTAGTTTGATCATGCAAATCATATGAATTCAATCACTTTACAGTTCTGTTAATCCCAGGCAATTGATCATAGACAAGGGACTGACCAATATTTAGAGTGATCAGTTCTAATAACAAACGAAATAGTAAAGAGATTCAATAACTGGAAACATCGAGACATTCATTGATAATCAAAGATGGGGTACAAAAGACACAGCTACATCATAATCCTAGGCATGGAAGACTAGTCACTCATGTTCATGAACAAACCAGAAAATCCCATAGAAAACATAAAGATTACAAGGGGATAAGAAATTTTACAAGTAGTACTCCCAATGACAATCTCTACGTCTTACAACAATCAGACTCTCTCACACGTTCTCTATCTCACTCAGAACCCTCAGTATTCAGAAACAGAGCAAAAAAGATCCCCCTGGAGGGTTTTCAGCACTTATTTATAAAGTTACATGCAGTCGACGCGGCTCACCATGGCCATGCTGATCATATGGCCACGGCTGTGGTCCTTGCATAGTCTGGAGGTCCAATCTGTGCGTATTTCGAGCACGGCCGTGGAAAATTAACCACGGCTGTGCTCGGAAAATTGACGCTGATGCAAAACTTTTAGTGATTCCTGCTTGGCTGTGGCTATTTCACCACGGCTGTGGTGACTTAGCACGGCCGTGCTAAGTCTACCACGGCCGTGGTATCCCAGACAAAGGCAACTTCCTTCAATTTATTTATTTTTAAGCTCTTTTCTTCAAGAAATCCTTGAATTGCCTGTATTACACAAACTAGCAACAAACCATGAGTTCTGCCAACAAACTAAGCTCAAATCATATGCAAATGGTATCCAAACTAAGATAAAAATGCAGTCAAAATCCGGTTTATCAAGAAGCTACTTATAAGATGTCAGATACAAGGTAGGTAGAATCTGTTTTAGACTGTTAAGATCAATGAGTACGTAGATGTATGCTTTTGGACATTTAAAAATAGTTTGAGTAGATTAAAATAGTTTTATATCAAAGATATAACAATTAAGAACCAAGCTACTCAAGGTAAAGATACAGAAACACATAGATTAGAAGCAGTAAGAAGGATAAAGCACATAAGAAATTATACTGGTTCACCCTACCTGGGCTATGTCTAGTCCCTACAACTGTAGGCTTTCCTCTAACACAAACTCCAACCGGGTATTCTTTCTTTCCTGAAGCCTCCCCAAGCTCTTACACCTCAGTATTCTCTAAGCCTCTGCAGGCTCCCCCGAGTATTCTTTCAACAAGCCTCTCCAAGCTTAACCCTAACATTCTCTAAGACTCTATAGACTATCTACCCAAGTATACTTTCTAAAAGCCTCTCCAGGATTTGAACCTATAGTAACAACTGCTGCTTGACCCTCACAGCAACCTGCATGTGGTCACTCATAACCTTCAGAAGTAGTAGTCCCTTGACTACTCTTCTGAGGTTCCCTATTCTAAACGAGTTCTATTTGGATAGGTACCTAATACATCTCACAGGGAGAAACCCATCAGTAAGCTCCCCCTAAGAAGATGTTTACAGACTCTATGGCTAGATAGATTTGGCTATACAAATCAAGAGAACATGGGCTAGGGAAGTCTAGTATCAGAAGTTGATAAGGCTTTTGACGTATGAACTCTCTAAATTGTTTCCTTCCTAGCAAGGAACTTCAGCAGCATTCAATGTCCTTATATAGCCTACCTTGAAGTTGATCGTTGCTCCTTTTCTTGGAGGTCAAGGAGATTGGTTACTCCTAAACTCGAGAGACTTGGAGGCCAAGGATCCTCCACCTTCGTTAGCAAGAACAACTTGTACACAGCTGTGAATTTTGATGCTTAGTGGTGCTAGCTATTCTGTTCACAGCTCATGGCTTCTCCTTTATTCCAACTGAGCCATGAGGTTTTTCTACTTCAGAAAAGTAAGTCTTCTGCAAAATGGTATAGATTCATTCTTAACTGTTGTAGAGTGCATGACTACTTTTCCTAACAATGGTTGCATTGCAAAAGTAAAACTTAGCTCTCTCTTCTTTCGAATAGATCCATTGGATTAAGAGAGCTTCAATCAAGGCAGTGCATCAGTACACTACTGCATAAAGTTGACATTATAGCTCAAGGTGTGTGCTTCTTAATTGTGTAGACACGTCTATCCTCACGAGTTGTCTAAGCAATGCATCTTCTGATGATCCTTAAGTCATGTGTAGCTTCTGATATCTACTCCTTGACTTAAATTATCCCCAACATCATGCCTCTGATTATACACAACTTCTGATATCTGCACTTTGACCCGAAAAACATGACTGCCTTTTCAGCTTTTGGTTTCTTGCTTATGAAGTTGGATGGACTTCAGATTTTGAATGCCAAGGCTATAGGCAAATGCTTCACACCTAGTTCTCCATGCTTCTTGATAAGTTTTATTTCTTTGATAGCACTTCAAGGTAAACCGCCAGTAGAAAAAAGTCTATCATACTTAAAATCTACTTCTTAAAAGATTGTTGTCATTAAAACATTTATCTCATAAAGGGTTATGCTTCAACACTTTTTAAGATTGGGTATAAAAAATTTATGGTATACATTTATGGTATACTAAGAGTTAAATGTATATATCTCATAAAGGTACTCTTTCTTAAGATATTAAATGATAAATCTTAGTATATAAAATATCTTATTAGATGTTGCTTCTTAACATGTCCAAAACCCGAGTTCTACTGTCAGAATCTGGTTTTTCAGTTTAAACACATATGTTGCTTCTGAAGCTAAATCCTTTTTGAAAAATATTTCTTAAGTATATATACATTTAACTCTGTTAAGTTTTAAAGACTTTTCAAAAGATGTGACAAAAATGTAATAGACAAATGCATAAGAAGCATAACATAAAATGGAAGATACACACAAAAATTATAATGGTTCAGCCGTAAACTTAGGCTACGTCTAGTCCCTACAACGGTAGGATTTCCATTAACACAAGCACCAACAACAAGGTATTCTTTCACCTCAAGCCTCCTCAGGCTTTCATAGTATTCTATAAGCTTTGCAGGCTCTTCCCAAGTATTCTTTCAAAAAGCCTCTCTAGGCTTTAACCCTGAGTATTCTTTCGAAAAGCCTCTCCAGGCTTCACAAAAGTATTCTTTTGAAAATCTTCTCCAGGCTTCACCTCCAGTATTCTTTAAGCCTTTGTAAGTTTTATCCAAGTATTTTTCAAAAAGTCTCTCTAGGCTTCACCTCAAGTAGCAACTGCTACTTGACACACACAACACTTGTTGTGTTCACTCAAACTCTAAAAGCAACAATCCCCTGATTGCTCTTTTGATTTTTCCATCTATTCCTAAAAGGTTTTGTTTAAGGACAAACTCCTATGACACTTTTGAGATGCACTCTTCAATAAGGCTCCTCAAGTGAAGATTGTAACCCCCCTTCTAATTAATTAATTTCCGTCTAAAAAAAAATTCCGAATAAAATAAATACAATCTATTAAAGTTCAAAGTTTGTCATTATAATTTACATTATTAAAATTTACAGAAAATACTACTACCAATTTATTTCTAATTAATACAAAAGTATCTAAAGCCAAAAACACCCATTCCTATAGCTCTGGAAAATATCTGCATCTTTAACTTCTAATTAATCTTCAAAATACCTGCAATTCACACTCCCCTAGAATCTGGGGACAGCATTACCGGATCAGGCATTTAATTTCTCATACAATTAGAATCCATATCAACCATGTACATTTCATATAATAATTAATCAATCACATACATAAGCAAATGCAGTATGATTTATGCAAATGTAGTTTTGACTCAAATTCATTTTTGACCCTGCTCCATGGAGACTTCCCCTTTGAGTGTTTAGTAAGTAACTGGCCTACCATTACATACTGCAATTCAGCTATCAGCCCCTACTAAACGCGAATAAACTAAACAGAATTAGGAGATCAGGATACCCGGAAGGCCACCACGACCGCAACTCAGTCCAGTTTCCAGCCACATGTGGAATTGCCAATATCCTTCACCCCACAGACTATATAATCACAGACTATACAGCCCTGTCTAACTTATTCTGCTCACCCCAAAGATTCAATTCTCAAATCATATTCCTTTCACATGACTACCGCAGTCCCGGTTAGTCAACAAAATCATTTCTCATATATCAATTCGTTTCTCATGACTACCGCAGTCCCGGTTAGTCAACATTTATTCTTTCTTTTCTTTCTTTTCTTTTCTTTTCTTTTCTTTTCTTTCTTTTCCATTTTCATGGCTACCGCAGTCCCGGTTAGCCAACATCAATTATTTTTCACTTGAATCTTTATAAATCCCCCAAAAAGACTCATGCATATGCAATATGTTAATAATCACAATTAAATAAGTAGTTTTAAACAATCACCTACAAAAATATAAACATTCAACAATTTCCAACATCATTCACAACACAATCAAGCCAAATCAAGCAATTTCAATCCAACAACAAACCAACCAATCAATTTCAATCCATCACAACAAATCATCCAATCAATCAAACATGGTTCCAAACAATTATTTCAAGCTTCTAATATCAATTATATAAAAACCCAAAATCAATTTCATCTTTTCATGGTTCTTGATTAAATCTTGAATCTAAACTTAACAACATGTTTTTCTACATTCCAAATGGTCTAAAATGAAATTAAATGCCATGATCCTTACCTAGAATCCTTAGTTTGATAGAGAAACCTTTGAATCCCTTTTCTCCCTTTCTCCTTTGTCTTGAAATTTTAGGATTTATGAGCTCTCACTGATACAAGCAAATGATCTCGGAATTTAAAACTTTTTATATCAAATCGAAGCTCTTGAAATATATTTTATAGAAAGGTATCCCACTTATAAAATCAACATCTAGAAAATTTTATAAAAATTTTCTAAGTCAGCAGCCCTGAATTTTGAGTTCACTGAACATAGCTCAAAGAAATGTAAATTTCTCCCACTTCCCAAACTTGTTTTGAGCTTAACTTTTTACAGTAGAAAGGTAACATCTTTATCTTTCTAAAAAGATAACCCTTGCCCCCAAATTCTTTCCCTATTGTTCCCAGTAAATTCGTTTCTAACAGCTTAAGTTTCAGACTCAAAACAGAGCTCAAAACCCCTTGCCCTGTTTCTTTTTAAAAGTTAATTTAGAAATTGGATATGATAATTTTTGTAATTTATATGGTTAAAAAGCTTGTTTTGTCTAGTTTTGAATGGTTCAAAAACGAAAAAGAAACATTAAGCACCCAAGTGGGAATTTCAGAAAAACCGAGACATGTTCTAGGGAAACATGAAAACAGAACAGTAATTTTTAAAGCCACGGATGAACTTCAAAACGACGTTTTCTGTCCATGGTGTCAAAATAAAAGTTGTTCCTGTTTGTGTCTATTTTAATTAAAAACAAATTTCGTGAAAAACCAACGGTTAGATCTACCAAAAATCGCAAAACAGTGGGGACTGTCCAGAGCTGGACGAACCAACAGCCACTGCCACTTTTATTGTTAGGATGAATTTCACATTGAAAACCTTGTCATACAATTTTAATAAAATTTGGGCATGATCTCCTTTGTTTTAGGAGCCTTCCCAAGTAATTTAGAGAGTCAAAAACAAAAATAATCAATCCATACACACTCACACAGCCACTGCCAGTAGAATCACAAATACTCAAACACAACACAAACAACAAGAGGGGCAGACATGCTGTATGTAGTTGAGCCCCCTAACTCCCAACTACACTTAACTGAAAATAGAGAAATAGATTAGGGAAGAAGAAAATCCCTCCATACCTCAACGAAATCAAAATCCAATCGGTAGGTTTTGAAGCTCTTGAACTCCTCTATAACATATCCGAATTTAATCGGTGAAAACTTTGATTTGAATACTTAAATCTTAGAAAGAGTGCAAAATTTTAGAGAGAAGAAGAGAGAGCAGAGGGTGTTCGTGAAAAGGAGAATGAAGAATTTTTTTTGGAAGAAAGAAGCTGGTTCACGTATACATTTGGGTAAAATTTCATATTTTGCTATTTGCAGCCACCCTTCCTCTAAGGACACCCCCTTCTCTTATTTTTTTTTTTCTACAACTTACGGAACTTACGTAAATGTTCCAAAAATCTCACAATAACACTATAAATTTAAATTTAATTTCCTTTTATGGTATTTATCAAACCCTTAATATACGTTACGAAAAATCACAGTGTTACAATTCTCCCCAACAAGAAAATTTTCTAGTTAAATCTCTCACGTTCATATTTATTGGGTTGTAATTTTCGGGATGTTACAATATTCCCCTCCTTTTAGGAATTTCGTCCCCGAAATTCACTGAGTGTAGGGTTAAGCTAAGTCAGAGCCATAATCTTCTTTGTCTATTCTTAGGGCAATGTATTTTTCTATAACTAGTCTTAGAGTTCTGCCATAAGGAAGTGTTCCTCTTAAGGGCTCGTTTCTAACTTACTATCTCTTTCTCCAACACAAAGTATAGATAAGGTCGTTCACAAAAGGTATATATGGTTTTCATCTAAGCAGATTCACTCTCAAGGCTATAGGCTCACTAACATAGAGTGGATTCGATAGAAATTTATCTAAGCTACTAGGTAGATAGTATAGCTATCTTCAAGGAAATACTTAAATCTACTCAACATTGAAGATTTAGAGTTAATGTATCCTATATAAGTTGTAGGCAAACTACTAGGTAGGTCTCTAGGTCAAGAACAAGTCTTTCACCTAAGGATTTCCCTTGAATTGAGCTTTCTAAGAGGTGACTTTGGGAAGCAACCCTATCATACAGTGATCCTTTCATTTTAAAACCCAAAAACAGATTAAGTTAACTTAAAAACAAGATCGTGTGTTTTGGTTTCATCCAAATCGGAGTTACAGTTTGAAAACTACGCGCAATTTAAGTTTGCAGTTTTAAGAAAGTGTAGAAAACGGTTTTCTACGCCAATTGAGCTACAGAACTTGAAATCCTTTGGGACTTGAAAACAGATTTAATATGCATTAAATGTGACCTAATGGTTTTGGTTTGACTCAAAAACTCAAAGCAGTTTGGAAATGGCGCACACTATAAGTTTGCAAAATGCATGTTTCTAGAAAACGGGTTTTTCTACCAAATTCATTGTATAATGCTTAAACTTATGTGGGACCTCAAAACAGATTTAGAGGGTACAAAAACAAGGTTGTGGGCTTTGATTTCACTCTAAAATCTCGAACGGTTTGAAATTGGCGTACGTTTCAAGTTTCAGGTAAAAAACGGCTTAGAAAAGAGGTGGTTTTCAAAGGTGAATTTAAAATCCATAGGGAGAAACTTTGTAAATCCCAAAAACAGATTTTATATACTTAAAAATAGGATTGTAGGAATTGGTCTCACCTCAAAATTCATCTCGGATCAAAATCTAGGCATTTCGGGTCACTTAAGGAACTAGTTTTGGGTCAAAATGAACTTAGGGATCCAAAATGAGCTACATAAGTCCAATGGCTATGAAATTTTGTGGAGAACTAGAATTTGGTAATACAAAATTGTGGAAAAAGGTTTCATTCCGAAACTCATTCTATACAAGGAGTTATGCAGTGCCAAAGTTCGCACTTTTACCATTTCGGGTCATTTCTAAGGTACCTAAAATGTGCAGTTTTGACTCTTAACATTTTGTTTTGGTTTTGATAGTTTAAACTCACTATTTTGAGCATGGTATGATACTAAAACACAATGCTTAGCGATGGATTAAGGATATTGATGTTCTACTCCAATTATAGGCTTACCTAAGCACTTGTTAAGGTAAATCTAGTGATTTTGGCTAAAACTTTAAACTATACTTACTAAGTTCATCTAGATGGGTTACTTGCTACTTTGTTTTTGAATAATGACTATAATTCTTAGCTCAACGACACTTCCAACACCCTTCATACATGTCTAGACCTCAACTTTCTATGTCTAAACACTACCAAAGACTTTTCCTATAATTTTCTCACATTTTTCTCTTCATAGAAGGTATTCTAAATATGATTTAAGTCTCTAACTTACAGCTACATCCTATTATCATAATTCCAACCAAATCACCATTTGAATGATTTCTAAATTGTCTCAAACCATTCCAATCTACTATCACCAATTTAATCACTTATTGAATTCGACTTCTAACATCCAAATCACACTCTCCAACTTTGCAATCACTTACTTTCCCATCTTAAACACTCTGCTATTATTCTAGCATTTGTATCTTATTCTACTCACTAAATTATAATTTAACCATCAACAACCCTCACATATACCTACCAATTCAATTCTACAACGTGGGTAATTGATAACCTCAATTATACAGGCCTTAAATCACCATATATTACTATGGTCCATAACGTGACCCCGTTACTAATATCATATATTTGAGTAGATAATTGGGAGCCAAGAATTCCATACCATAATACCTTCCTTTTGTATATAACTAAGTGCCTTATGCTCAATAGCCGCTCAAAAGGAATATGCTCAACCAATTGTAGTAATATTCAATAATCAATCCCCATACTAATAGCCTCATAATTATACATATATATTTATAAAATTCATATAATAACTAAGAGAAGGTATCTAATCTCAAGTTTCATAATCCCTCCAGAAAATCCGGCAGAGTTTGCTCTATTTTTCAGTACTTTCCCTCATACCCCTTTTTCAAAAGGTATGGAAACAAACCACAACAGAAACCTGGTAATCAATTCACAACATAATAAACCTCAACATCACCCATTATATCAAACATTCTAAATTTATTCATCATAACTTTTTGGTCAAATATAAAGTAGCTTTCAAACTCACCATCTATCAATCAATTCTCTTTACCAATTCAAATACAATCAAGTAAATTTAAACTTGTAATTATAAATCAATTACATACAGATATATTCATTACATCACATGACATATTAACTATTCTTTATCTACTCTTAAGCTTCAATTTCGGAATACTCATTTTATATATTAAAATATTTAGTTTTCATCAAGATGACGTATAAATTCATAATCACATACTATTTCCTAAGCCATTTAAATATCACTCATAAACATCCAACCACACAAGATAATATGATTTATTTTTCACCTTCTATTAACATTTTCAAGTCACAAAACTTCACCAAACTTTGCCCAAACTTTCACCAACCTTTCATACAACTTTGCTAAAGCTTAAAACATGATTTTTGTTCGTTAAAATTCTGCAATAACAGAATTATGCAGCAGCAGAGATACCCCCTGTTATAACAGCAAAATCATGATACAAAATGGCACTAGATCATCACCAAAATCTCTCTAATTAATGTCCAGACTTCCTTAAATTTTAACACAATTTTGCCAAGACCCAAACCATAAATTATAACATGTAAAAACGTATAAATTTTGCATTATGCAGGAACAGAGAGTCCCCTGCTGTCTGCTGCATATCTATGACAGTTTTGGTCTTAATTCTCGCACAAAGCTCATACTGTCATAATACAACACTTTAGGGTTCAAATCACATCATTTTAACTAGCTAATTTTACCAAAATAAGGCTTAAGCGGTATATGGCAGCAGACTAATGTGAACAGTAATTAGATTCCCAAATCAACATTTAATCAAAGAAATATGGCAATAACATGCAATCCTATGGAGAGATAATGGAATTCTATCAATTCTAACATCAAAGGCAATATATCCATTAGAACAATAAGGCAATAACCATACTCTCAACATCTTATCATCCTCCAAACATCAAGGTACCTTCAAAACTTTGTTTCCTTTCCTTTGTCAAACTCACCCTTATCCTATAAACTCAATTATTTGGACCTCTATTCTCAACCTTGATCTACGAACTCGGATCTTTGGATCTCCTTCCTCAACTAACTCAAGGTATAACTCGTAACTTCACAATATAAGGAACATGGAAAATAACATAACTTGGACAATATTTCAATTTAGCATTAGGAGGGAAAAGTCATCTCGACTGAGTCCTGAGTGTGCACCCTCACAACTCTATCAAGATTTCCTTTCTTCCTTTCTGCCATCTCAGCTATACTATTAGTTTCAACTCTAGGATTTATAACTAGCCTTCCTCTTCTCATTTCTACATGTCTTAAAATTTCAGATCTAGTTACTACCCTTTTTCCCATAATATTCTTAACAAACAAACAATTCTAATCAGGGTAACACAGCAAAACACCTAATAGACCCACTACTCGCAAGTCCTAGAGATGCATAACCAGAGCTCTGATACCACTAATGTAACCCCCCTTCTAATTAATTAATTTCCGTCTAAAAAAAAATTTCGAATAAAATAAATACAATCTATTAAAGTTCAAAGTTTGTCATTATAATTTACATTATTAAAATTTACAGAAAATACTACTACCAATTTATTTCTAATTAATACAAAAGTATCTAAAGCCAAAAACACCCATTCCTATAGCTCTGGAAAATATCTGCATCTTTAACTTCTAATTAATCTTCAAAATACCTGCAATTCACACTCCCCTAGAATCTGGGGACAGCATTACCGGATCAGGCATTTAATTTCTCATACAATTAGAATCCATATCAACCATGTACATTTCATATAATAATTAATCAATCACATACATAAGCAAATGCAGTATGATTTATGCAAATGTAGTTTTGACTCAAATTCATTTTTGACCCTGCTCCATGGAGACTTCCCCTTTGAGTGTTTAGTAAGTAACTGGCCTACCATTACATACTGCAATTCAGCTATCAGCCCCTACTAAACGCGAATAAACTAAACAGAATTAGGAGATCAGGATACCCGGAAGGCCACCACGACCGCAACTCAGTCCAGTTTCCAGCCACATGTGGAATTGCCAATATCCTTCACCCCACAGACTATATAATCACAGACTATACAGCCCTGTCTAACTTATTCTGCTCACCCCAAAGATTCAATTCTCAAATCATATTCCTTTCACATGACTACCGCAGTCCCGGTTAGTCAACAAAATCATTTCTCATATATCAATTCGTTTCTCATGACTACCGCAGTCCCGGTTAGTCAACATTTATTCTTTCTTTTCTTTCTTTTCTTTTCTTTTCTTTTCTTTCTTTTCCATTTTCATGGCTACCGCAGTCCCGGTTAGCCAACATCAATTATTTTTCACTTGAATCTTTATAAATCCCCCAAAAAGACTCATGCATATGCAATATGTTAATAATCACAATTAAATAAGTAGTTTTAAACAATCACCTACAAAAATATAAACATTCAACAATTTCCAACATCATTCACAACACAATCAAGCCAAATCAAGCAATTTCAATCCAACAACAAACCAACCAATCAATTTCAATCCATCACAACAAATCATCCAATCAATCAAACATGGTTCCAAACAATTATTTCAAGCTTCTAATATCAATTATATAAAAACCCAAAATCAATTTCATCTTTTCATGGTTCTTGATTAAATCTTGAATCTAAACTTAACAACATGTTTTTCTACATTCCAAATGGTCTAAAATGAAATTAAATGCCATGATCCTTACCTAGAATCCTTAGTTTGATAGAGAAACCTTTGAATCCCTTTTCTCCCTTTCTCCTTTGTCTTGAAATTTTAGGATTTATGAGCTCTCACTGATACAAGCAAATGATCTCGGAATTTAAAACTTTTTATATCAAATCGAAGCTCTTGAAATATATTTTATAGAAAGGTATCCCACTTATAAAATCAACATCTAGAAAATTTTTATAAAATTTTCTAAGTCAGCAGCCCTGAATTTTGAGTTCACTGAACATAGCTCAAAGAAATGTAAATTTCTCCCACTTCCCAAACTTGTTTTGAGCTTAACTTTTTACAGTAGAAAGGTAACATCTTTATCTTTCTAAAAAGATAACCCTTGCCCCCAAATTCTTTCCCTATTGTTCCCAGTAAATTCGTTTCTAACAGCTTAAGTTTCAGACTCAAAACAGAGCTCAAAACCCCTTGCCCTGTTTCTTTTTAAAAGTTAATTTAGAAATTGGATATGATAATTTTTGTAATTTATATGGTTAAAAAGCTTGTTTTGTCTAGTTTTGAATGGTTCAAAAACGAAAAAGAAACATTAAGCACCCAAGTGGGAATTTCAGAAAAACCGAGACATGTTCTAGGGAAACATGAAAACAGAACAGTAATTTTTAAAGCCACGGATGAACTTCAAAACGACGTTTTCTGTCCATGGTGTCAAAATAAAAGTTGTTCCTGTTTGTGTCTATTTTAATTAAAAACAAATTTCGTGAAAAACCAACGGTTAGATCTACCAAAAATCGCAAAACAGTGGGGACTGTCCAGAGCTGGACGAACCAACAGCCACTGCCACTTTTATTGTTAGGATGAATTTCACATTGAAAACCTTGTCATACAATTTTAATAAAATTTGGGCATGATCTCCTTTGTTTTAGGAGTCTTCCCAAGTAATTTAGAGAGTCAAAAACAAAAATAATCAATCCATACACACTCACACAGCCACTGCCAGTAGAATCACAAATACTCAAACACAACACAAACAACAAGAGGGGCAGACATGCTGTATGTAGTTGAGCCCCCTAACTCCCAACTACACTTAACTGAAAATAGAGAAATAGATTAGGGAAGAAGAAAATCCCTCCATACCTCAACGAAATCAAAATCCAATCGGTAGGTTTTGAAGCTCTTGAACTCCTCTATAACATATCCGAATTTAATCGGTGAAAACTTTGATTTGAATACTTAAATCTTAGAAAGAGTGCAAAATTTTAGAGAGAAGAAGAGAGAGCAGAGGGTGTTCGTGAAAAGGAGAATGAAGAATTTTTTTTGGAAGAAAGAAGCTGGTTCACGTATACATTTGGGTAAAATTTCATATTTTGCTATTTGCAGCCACCCTTCCTCTAAGGACACCCCCTTCTCTTATTTTTTTTTTTCTACAACTTACGGAACTTACGTAAATGTTCCAAAAATCTCACAATAACACTATAAATTTAAATTTAATTTCCTTTTATGGTATTTATCAAACCCTTAATATACGTTACGAAAAATCACAGTGTTACAATTCTCCCCAACAAGAAAATTTTCTAGTTAAATCTCTCACGTTCATATTTATTGGGTTGTAATTTTCGGGATGTTACAAAGATATTTACTAATACTCTATGAGTTTGAAGAATTTGGCTCTAATCCTATCCTAGAGTGTTTGGGCTAAGGAAGACTAATATCAGAAGCAAAAGATATCTTTGTACAACTCAGCTTCTTGATCTTACCCTCTTTATCCTAATTTCCTTCCTTGCAATGAGCTTCATCAATATATGGTCTTTTTATAGGCCTTGAGTTGACTGTTTCTAGTTGCTAGCGAATATTGAAGATCAAGTAAATCCATTATGAGTTGTCCTTGTCACACAACTAGCTGTTGACTATTCATTAAGCTTTTCCTGATGCTTCTAAACTTTATATTCTGACACCTCTGCTTCCTTAGCTTGAATACAACCTACATAATTTGAATTTTAAAATTATGGCTCGTTAGTGCTTGCTATTGTTAGTGGCTCGTGACTTCTTCTTCAGCTTAGTTATGAGTTGCTAGTTGAGGAGATTGTTTCTTCTACAAAATGTTGCTACATTGTTGCTTTTGATAATTACAGTGTTTGTTGAACAATCTTCCTTTCATCTAATTGCTTTGTTTTAGTCAGGGCTTGTTGATGTCTACAAGCTCTGTGTTTCTGAATTTCATCATGTCTTTTGGAGAACTTGTTGCTCCTGATTCGGTACTTCAATTCATTACACTAATGCATTCTTTCAGTCTTTATGGCTTATGGTATGTGCTTCAAAAGAGTGTAGACTTCAGTATCTCCATTCTTCTGCATTCTTTGATGATCCTCTAGCCATGTGTAGCTTTTGTTATCTATCCCTTGATTAAAGTAATCCCAATAACCATGCTTCTAATCATACACAATTTTTGATATTTGTACTTTAATCTAGAAAACATGATTGTCCTTCTGCTTCTAGTCAACTTTCCTTCTGGTAGTCCTACTTCTGAATTAAGCAGAATCTATGATTAGAAAATTCGATCCAGTAGGCCAATGCTTCATATACACCTTCTTCATGCTTCTTAATCAAGTATATCCTGTCTAAATTTAAGCACTCAAAGCAAACCATTAGTAGCATAAGTCTAGAAGACTTAGAATTTGCTTCTTAAAAGTTTGTTGTTATTAAAACATTTTAGTTCATAAAGGGTTTTGCTTCAACAACAATGGTTTGGAACCTTGGTGCATGACGCATTTTCAAATGAAGAAAACTAAAAGTGGAAAATATTAATTAAGTAAACAAACACAAAGTCCAAAGAGTATTTTTCAACAAAAGTGAGAAGGAGCCTACAAAGTTCATAAAGAATTTCTATTTTGCAAAATTAAGTGAAATTGACAAGTTTTAAGGTGACCACAACATCGATGTGTCACTCCTCTTTTAAACTAACTAAATATCTTTACAAAAAAGATAAATATGAAAAAACACAAAAAAAATTAAAAAAATCTGACAAATATAAATATAATCAAGTTTGGGTAGCAATAGAACAAAGAGATTAAGCCACATCAATATGTAGATCCAACTAGCAAATATCATTTGTTCAGTGGAAAAGAGAGCACAAAAAGTCTTTGGTGATGACAATGCCTTGGACCCTTGGTGCATGTGGATGCATTTTCAAGACAAGAAAATGATGAATATTGGAAAATATTAAGTGAAGAAACACGAAGTCCAAAGAGTATTTTTTAACAAAAGTGGAAAGGATCCTACAAAGTTCATAAAGAATTTTTATGTTGCAAAATTAAGTGAAATTGACATGTTTTGAGTGGACCACAACATCAACGTGTCACTCATCTTTTAAACTAACTAAATATGTTTACAAAAAAATATAAAATATAAATTAAACATACAAAAAAAATTGATAAATAGAATTGTAATCATACACGAAGTTTGAGTAGCAATAGATAAAAGAGATTAAGCCACGTCAATATGTAGATCCATCTAGAGAATATCATTTGTTCAGTGGAAAAAGAGAACACAAAAAGTCTTTGATGATGACAATGCCTTGGACCCTTGGTGCATGTGGATGCATTTCCAAGAGAAGGAAATCAATGAATTTTGAATAATATTAAGTGAAGAGACACAATGTCCAAAGAGTATTTTTCAACAAAATTAGGAAGGGGCCTACAAAGTTCATAAGGAATTTTTATGATGCAAAATTAAGTGAAATTGACAAGTTTTGAGGGGACCACAACATATCTCAATTTGATTTTAAATTCTGGATTGCTTAATTATTTGTGACATTAATTATTTGGAAATGCGACTGGTCCTTTGGGTTCGATATCCGGACTCCTAGAGTCCATTGTTACTACTGCATAGGATATGCTTGCCCTTTGTGAACGCATTTTACGCATCAATCAATTTTTTTTTTCCGGACTTTGTTAATATATAATTGTTAAACTTTATTCTCTTGCAATTGAAGGAGTTGTTTTTCAAATCTCATATAAATAATTGTCATTGGATTGATTGGAAATTGTTATAATTTTCAAATTATGTAAACGCACAATAGCAGTCGTTATAGTCATGAGCTGCGACATTGACAAGAGACAAAGGCTGAAAGGCACCCACACCACATGAAAGAAGTATATTTTCAATTTTTCATATTTTATATTTAATGTTTTAGTAACAAGACTACACTTCCTAATAAGATGAAAGATGAATTTTTGATTGACTATTTGTTATTATAAATTGAAAGGAAAATTGTTGAAAAAATAATATAAGCTCAATTATTGATTACTTTCATGACATATAGGAAAGATATTATGCGTTTTGATAGATTATTAATATAATTAACGTATTGAAACATCAAATTATAAATATTTTGTATAAAAATTGATGGTATATAATTATTAGATGAATTTTTTTTTTTGTGGTTGACCCCTCCTGTCATCCTAGTCTGGGTCGCCCCTGTATATACATATATGTATGTATATACATATATATATGTATGTACATACATATATATATATATATATATATATATATATATATATTATTAGGTGATATATTTTAATATATTATTTATAGTTAATTTGTTACTAAAATTAAAAATTATTTACATACATAGATATTGCTGGAAATTATTTGAGAAGTTTATTATTCATTTAAAAAATTATAGAAAAAAATTGGTACTGAAATAAATATAGTGATTAGATTTTATAAAAATAGTATGATCTATAAAAAATAACAAAAAATTTAATGAAAATGAGGGTGATGAGATTACACATTCAATTTATTTTCTTCCTATTCACAACTTATTTGAATAAATTTTAAAATATAAAATCACTTTGTACCTTTTATTTGAATTCTAATAGTTCAGAATTTTAAAAGAGAATAAATTGAAAAATATTACATTAATCTTGGAATAATTTGAAGTTTTAGTAAGCATTAATTTGATAGTAGTGGTCTTAATTTTCTCTCTGAATTGAAAGTATTAAAAGAAATACTAATACTAATTTTTTGAGACTCGAGCATGTAACTCTACCATTAATTTAATGTAATTTCTTTTGTTTCTTGTCTTTGATTCCTATTCTTTAATGTTCATTTTGAAATTGTCTTGTTAATTTCTTTTAACATTTTTAATTTTTAATTTGACTTATTTCAGAATTTAGAGTCTTTGAATTTCTTTCATTTTAACTGAACATTGTAAATCTACCTCTAAAAAAAAATTCTATTTAGAAAATTTAATTCCAAATCTTATAGACCCAACCTTTTATATATTTATAGATGGATAGATTGATTTCTTCCTTTTTAGCACAATTTTAGATAATTTGACGTTGAATTTTTAATTCATGTTTCAACCAAATTAAGTGATAGAGGACTAGAATGGTACATGAAGAGCTTAAAGTGGAGCCAAATCTTAGAATAGAAGTTTGTGTATTTGGGCATTTTATTGGGCTTTTATATTTGGCCTTTTATGTTTTAATAATGTTTATTTTTTTAATTTGGGCCTTTTTAGTTGTTTGGGCTTTTAGTCATGGGCCTTGGTAGGCCTTTAGGCCTATACTATAAATAGGGCCAAATGTTAACTTTGTAATCAGTTTTGACTCTCATTTGGAATGAAGCTTTGATGCTTTTGTGAGAGGAAACTCTCTAGGTTCTTAGGAACTACCCTTGATTCTTATCTTTGAATTTTCATATTCAAAGTGGCGAATCTTCCTCGACTTATCAATCCTTAGGGATTGTGGCGTCGTTCTTTCCATCTCTTGACCTCAATTCGCTTTTCCTTTTTGTTCCCAAATTTTTATTCTTGAATTCTTTATCATTTGAGATGCTGAATTTGTGATCCGTAGAGGGGTTTTTATCATTTGGTAATCAGAGCTGGATTTAGCATCAATTTCGCACTGTTCATCGGCGGCGGCGCACTGTTCATCGGCAGCACTGTTCACGGTACGTACACTGTTCATCGGAACACTGTTCATAAATCGCGCACTGTTCATCGGTGATACTGTTCACCGATCGGCACTGTTTAATAGGCGCTACTGTCCCGATTGTGCACTGTTTATAGATCGCGCACTGTTCCGATCGCTGCACTGTTCATGGTTGCGGTACTGTTCACGACGCTTTACTGTTCATCGATTCGGCATTGATTTGTGATTTGTTTCAATCCATATTTTTGATATTGCCTTGTGTTTAATTTGAGTCAAAATCTGCAGATTGAAATTCTGAAATTTGAATTTGGGGAAGAACATTCATAGTGTTCATGTGTGTTCTTGAGAGTCTTTGGCAAAACCCCTTGTGTTTGATCTATAAAAATTTGAATTAATTGAGTTTGGGTGTTTTTCATAAATATTAAAAAGTTTGAGGACTTATTAGCAAAAGAAAAGTACTTAAAGATAAAAAAAGAAAATATTGGGGCAAAAGTGCAAAAAGAAAAAGTTTAGGGGCCCAAGTGCAATTATGAGAAGTTTAGGGGCCAAAGTGTAAAAAAAAAGTCAAAAAAAAAAAAAATTATACCATTGGAAAGAAAAAAATCTGCCCTATAAGAAGTCCTTCTACACCATTGCTTAATTATTTCTTTTTCATACACTTTTATGCCATTTTAGCTCTCTTGAATACACTAGTTCTTCACAAAGTTGAAAAATTGAGTTTCTTAGTTTTGTGTTGCTCTTATTCTTGAGTCTTCTAGTCTTGTCTTTCCTTGACATTCTATTTTGAGTTGTCCTTTCATTTCTTTTAGCTTTTATTGCTTGTCTTCTAAATTTCCTTGGTTTTGTCTTAGAGTTTTCTTATTTTGGACTCTTGAGTTGAGTTTGGATTTGTTACATCTTTCACTTTGAATACAAATTCTTGATTTGTGATTGAGAGTGCTTCTTAAGGACTAAAGAGGAGTTTGAGTGGAAAAAGGCAAGTGTGCACATTATAGAAAAAGCCTTCAAAAGAGAGAAACACGAGTGGATTTGAGTGAAACACTTAGTGAGTGGTGAGGTCCATATTTCTATTATTTGTGCTAATCATTTTTGTGTAGGTATGTATTGTTCTTCTTACCATAGAATTGATGGAGGTTATGGGGAAGATGAAGGAGAAAGGAGGCTTAGGAGACATGGAGGAGATAATGAGGGAGAAAATAAAATAAAGGATAGTATGGAAGAGGAGAAACTTAAAATTCCTAGTTTTCAAGGGAAGAATGATCCGGAAGCATACATTGAGTGGGAGATGAAAGTTGACCAAGTCTTTTCATGCCATGACTATAGTGAGGAGAAGAAAATTAGGAAGGTTACCTTGAAGTTTGTAGGGAGTGCACTTGCATGGTGGAAGTATAAGGAGGATGGAAGAGAGAGGATAAGGATGCCTAAGATAGCAACTTGGCAAGAAATGAAGGATTTGATGAGGAAGACATTCTTACCCCCTTCCTATGAGAGAGATGCTTATGACAAGCTACAAAGTCTCACACAAGGTAGCAAGAGTGTTGATGAATACTACAAAGAGATGAAAATGACTATGAGGAGAGCCAATGCACAAGAACCTAAAACCGCCATGGCAAGGTTCTTACGTGGGCTTAATAGAGACATTCAATACATAGTGAAGTTACAACACTATGAGAGCTTGGAGGATCTAGTGCACCAAGCCAACAAAGTGGAGAGACAACTTGAGAGGAAGCATTCCTACAAGAAGACCTATCACTATGACTCTTCTAGTGGTAAGGACAAGTCCAAGAAGGAGGGATCTTCCTCACCTAAGCAACAAGCTTCAAATTCTCCAAGTGGTAAACATGTTCCTAACCCTAGCACTTCTTCTACTTCTAAGAGTGGTACAATTAAATGTTTTAAATGCTTGGGTAAAGGCCATATTGCATTGCATTGTCCAAACATGAAAACCAAGGTCTTGAAGGAAAATGAAGTTGTCACAAGTGAGTTATCTTATACTTGTTCATCTAATATCTCTAGTGATAATCATAGTGCATGTGGTACCAAACCTCTAGATAGAGAATTAATGATGTGTAAGAGGTTGTTGGGAATTCAATGTGAGGGTAGGGATGAAATTCAAAAGGAGAACATATTTCATACTAGATGCTTGGTTCTAGGGAATGTGTGTTCTTTGATTATTGATGGGGATAGTTGTATTAATGTGGCTAGCACTAGGTTGGTTAGCAAACTTAATTTTCAAACCACCCCACACCCTACACCTTATTGCTTGAAATTGCCATGTGAAGGTGAGTTGGTTGTAGACCAACAAGTGTTGGTGCCCTTTACCATTGGAACATATAAAGATGTTGTGTTGTGTGATGTAGCTCCCATAGAAACATGTCATATCTTGTTAGGTAAACCTTGGCAAATTGAAAGAAATGTGAAGCACCATGGAAAGACCCACAAGATTTCTTTTACACATGAAGGACATAAGGTAAAACTTGCATCACTTTCACCTAAGGAAGCAAGTGAGGATCAAATTAAGTTGAGAAAGAAAATAGAACAAGAGAGAAAAGAGGTGAAAGAAAAAGAAATAAAAGAGAAAGAGATGAGAGCAAAAGAAAATGAGTTAAAAGAAAAAGAGATGAGAGAAAAGAAAATAACTGAAAAAGAGAGTGAAAAAGAGAGAGCAAAAGATAAAGAGGAATATGATTGTTCTTGTTTTCATTCTAATCCTTTCCTTGTTTGTGATGATTCTTTGCTCAAGGAATTTGAAGAGCTTCAAAAGGATGAATGCAAAACTTTGTTTGAAAGTGATGTCTCTCTTGTGAAAGAAATTGAAGAGGAGTCCTCAAAGGGGGAGTGCAAAACTCTAATTCCGTCTCCTAAATTGGATTGTGAATTTAATTCTTCTTGTAAATTTGATTGTGCACCTT
Organism: Pueraria montana var. lobata; assembly: GCA_026413185.1. NCBI lineage: Eukaryota > Viridiplantae > Streptophyta > Magnoliopsida > Fabales > Fabaceae > Pueraria > Pueraria montana. The sequence goes on from CM048646.1 coordinate 21,254,143, forward strand.
ACCATAATTCTTTTGTTTTGATGCCTAGAGAAGAATTGTACATCAAGGATCAATGGGCAAGACAATTTGGAGACGAAGTGGAGACATATGAGGACCAATGCAACCATAGAGAGAAGAAAATTTTGACTTACAGCATCTCTAAACCTTGTGATTTAATTGATGTGTGCCATGTGTTAACCCAAAATGTTTGTGAATTGAATGTTGCTTTTGGTATGCATGATATTGTTTTAGGTGATGGTGCCAAGTTCTTGAAATTTGATATTAATGCACATTATTTGGACTTGTATGATCATGTTGAGTCTTCCTCTATGTGTGTTGTTGTTTATGGGAAAATTGAAAATGATGATTTCTATAGGCATAAAGAGCATAGGTTTAAAGATGCTGCATTTTGTGTGCCTAAATGTTCATTTCATGATTCATTAATTGGAGCAACTCATAGTGAGAGTTTAGTAATGTATGGTACACTCAAGTGTCTTGATAGATGGATTGTGCATAAAATGGATAAATCTAATTTTTCCATTCTTGGTTTGAAAATGTCATTGTTTGCTCATAATTTTCATTGGATTGACTTGTCTTTGAAATTTGTGATTAAGCATTTCATTTTAGTGTTAATTGATGGTTTCTTTAGGCTTGTATTTGATCCGGGAGGATTGATATATAAGCACATAGATAATAAGAGATTTTCCTTTTTAAGGAATCCAAGTCTCAATAGAAATAGGACTTTCTTTTTTAATATTTTCTCAAAACTAAAACATGTTTTGTGTTGTTTTTATGATGTAGGTACCTTGGCTCTAAATTCGAGGTCAAATTTCCTTCAAGAAGGAGGGAATGATAGAGGACTAGAATGGTACATGAAGAGCTTAAAGTGGAGCCAAATCTTAGAATAGAAGTTTGTGTATTTGGGCCTTTTATTGGGCTTTTATATTTGGCCTTTTATGTTTTAATAATGTTTATTTTTTTAATTTGGGCCTTTTTAGTTGTTTGGGCTTTTAGTCATGGGCCTTGGTAAGCCTTTAGGCCTATACTATAAATAGGGCCAAATGTTAACTTTGTAATCAGTTTTGACTCTCATTTGGAATGAAGCTTTGATGCTTTTGTGAGAGGAAACTCTCTAGGTTCTTAGGAACTACCCTTGATTCTTATCTTTGAATTTCCATATTCAAAGTGGCGAATCCTCCGCAACTTATCAATCCCTAGGGATTGTGGCGTTGTTCTTTCCATTTCTTGTCTTTCCGCTTTATATTTTCTTCACCTTTTGAGTTTTTGTAATTTCCGTTGATGCTGAATTTGAGATCCGGAAAGGGGTTTTTATCATTAAGCCACCTTAAATGTGTTTTTCAAATCAAAATTCACTTCTGTCTTAAGTTAATTTTGAGTGTATTTATCATGTTTGATAATTTTGTGTTTTTAATTCATTTCTCCATAGTTGCTTTTCCCATGGCAAAACATGAGGAGGAGTCCCTCAGTTTCACCTATGATGCTGTCCTCAGTTTCCGAGGCGAAGATACAAGGCAGACATTTATAGGACATCTTCATAGAGAGTTGCGCCGGAAGAATATAAACACTTTCCTTTGATGAAGAGAACATGAGGATAGGGGAAGGTCTTTCAACTGCTCTATCAAATGCCATTGAAGAATCAAAGATTTTAATCATTGTGTTTTCTGAGAACTATGCATCTTCCACATGGTGCCTTGATGAACTTGTTAAGATCCTAGAATGTTCCAAGATCATCAGGGACAAGAAACAACTTGTTTTCCCAATTTTTTACCATGTAAATCTGTCAGATATACGACATCAGAGAAATAGTTACGGTAAACACATGATTGAACATGAAAGGAGGTTTGGCAAAGGCTCCCAGAAAGTGCAAGCTTGGAGGTCAGCTTTGACTGAAGCAAGTAACTTCCTGGGCCAGCATGTTACCATTGACTCACTGAGTATATATATACCAACAATTCCTTTCTATATTTACTTTCCGCTGTTGAGTTTCCAAAACATTTCACTTGGATCCTGTCAGGTTAGAGAGTTAAACCGAGTCGGATTGGTCTGAATTTTTTTTCAACTGCGATTGTAATGGCTAAAATCAGCCTGTTCTATGCCAGGTCAGTGGGTTAAATTAATTTTAATTAAAATAAACAATTTTTTAAAATATATTTAAAATATAATATTTTAAGATTATATATATAAAAATTATTAGGTGATATATTATATTATATTATTTATAGTTAATTAGGTACTAAAATTAAAAAAAATATGTACATACATAGATATTGCTGTAAATTATTTGAGAAGTGTAGTATTCATTTAAAAAAATTATAGAAAAAAATTGTTTACATTTACTTTGAATTAAAAAAATGGTATTGAAATAAATATAGTGATTATATTTCATATATATAAGTTCATAGACCTAATTGAAAGAAAAAAAAAGTTTAGGAACCTAATTAAAAATTATCAAATAGTTTAGGGACTTACAGATTAATTTAACCAAATATTTTAAAAAAATGTTTTTCCTTAAATACATGCTTGAATTAATAAAAATATAATTAATTAATATTTATTTATTTAGTTTTAAGAAAAAAAAGTATTATATAAATATCATACAAAGAGAAATATATTTGTCATAATTAAAATTTAATTATTCAAAAATAAATTATGTATATATTTAATAAATCTTATATACTATCATAGAAATGAATGATAATTTAATTTATATCATTATACTAAATCTCAAATAAAATTGAAATATGGTATTATTTGAATAGGCTAATTTTAAAGTAATATTAGTTGAATACTTAAATGAAAGATGTTTCATTATTTTTATCAGTTTATATATAAATCATTTTCAAGTAATTAAAAATACAGATATTAATTTTCTTAAATGAAAAAACACATCTTTGAATTAATAGGCTATAAATCAACTATACAAGTAAACTTGACACTATATTTAACTTAAAAACTTAAGATATTAAGTTTATGAATCTTTGTCACTATACATTATTTTACATTTCCATCTTTATCCAATGTGAGACTTGTATATATTACTCACACTTGAACTCCAACATCTAATTTTATCCAAATTTCACTAAGAGTAGAAGGTTCATAATAAAGTTAGTGAAACTCTTTCAATGTTTAACATGTCTTCTAATATGACTTCTAATTTTGTGAGACTAGAGTATGTAACTCTACCATTAATTTAATGTAATTTCTTTTGTTTCTTGTCTTGTATTCCTATTCTTTAATGTTCATTTTAAAATTGTCTTGTTAGTTTGTTTTAATATTTTTAATTTTTAATTTGACTTATTTCAGAATTAGAGTCTTTCAATTTCTTTCATTTTAATTGAACATTGTAAATCTACCTCTAAAAAAATTCTATTTAGAAAATATAATTCCAAATCTTATAGACCCAACCTTTTATATATTTATAGATGGATAGATTAATTTCTTCCTTTTTAGATAATTTGAAGTTGAATTTTTAATTCATGTTTCAACCAAATTAAGCCACGTTAAATGTGTATTTTCAAATCAAAATTCACCTGTGTCTTAAGTTAATTTTCAGTGTATTTATCATGTTTGATAATTTGTTTATTGGTTATTTTAGTGCTTATTCCTATAATAAAATAAATCTTGCTATCAAACAAATAATGTGTTTGTGCTAGCTCCTGCAGGTATGAAATCAATTTGATTGATAAAGTTGTTGGGAAGGTGTACAAAAATATAGTGCCTAAACCATTACATATTGGTCAGAAGCCTGTTGGACTTGGTCCCTGCATAAAAGAGGTGAAGTCACTTCTAGACATGAAGCCTAGTGATGAAACTGTATGCATGTTGGGCATATACGGTCTTGGAGGAATAGGAAAAACAGAACTTGCCAAAGCTTTGTATGACAAGATTGTGCAAGACTTTGATGCTGCAAGTTTTCTTGCCGATGTTAGAGAGAAATCAAGCAAAATAAATGGCATTGAAGATCTATAGAAGACACTTCTATCAGAGATGTTAGAAGAGTTGGAAACTGAATTGGGCAGTCCAAGTAAAGGAATGTATGAAATAAAGTGCAAGCTTTGTCGGAGAAAAGTTCTTTTGGTTCTTGATGATGTTGATGACCAAGACAGGTTAGAAAAGTTGGCAGGAGGGTGTGATTGGTTTGGTTCAGGTAGTAGAATCATTATAACAACAAGGGACAAAGATGTGCTAATTGCTCATCAAGTTTAAAAGATTTATGAGATGAAAGAGCTTGATGAGAAGCATTCCCTTGAGCTCTTTTGTTGGAATGCCTTCAAACAAAGGCATCCTAAAACAAGCTTTAAAGATGTGTCTTTGCGTGCTATAGATTATGCCAAGCGTCTTCCATTGGCTTTAAAAGTAATAGGCTCCGATTTGGCAATGTGCATTGGAAGAATACGAGAGGACTCCTCCAAATGAAAGGATTCAAAATGTGCTAAAAAAAGCTATGATAGATTGATTGACAATGCCAAACAGGTCTTCCTCGACATAGCTTGCTTCTTCAAAGGGGAGAGAATAAAATACGTTTAAAAGATACTCGATGAATTTGGTACAACATCCAACATTAATGTACTTCTTAGTAAATCTCTCCTAACTGTTGAATATGGCTGCTTAAAGATGCATGATCTAATACAAGATATGGGCAGAGAGATTGTTAGGCAGGAGGCACCAAATCCAGGCGAACGTAGCAGACTATGGTGTTATGAAGAAATTATTGAAATACTAACTGAAGATTCTGTAAGAAATCATCTACTTTTGTTTTTCAATTTATACATTATGGTCTAATTAATGACAATATATGCAATTGATTTTATTTGCCTGCACTTATTTTAAAGGGAAGTGATAAAATACAAGGGATAATGCTTGATCCCCCCAAACGAGAAGAAGTTTATTGGAAGGGTACTGCCTTTGAGAAAATGAAAAGGCTTCGAATTCTCATTGTTCGAAACACATCTTTTTCATCTGAACCTGAACATCTGCCAAATCATTTGCGGGTGCTTGACTGGGAAGAGTATCCATCAAAGTTTTTCCCATCACAATTTAGTCCAAAGAAAATCATTATTTTCAATCTGCGTAGAAGCCATCTTACATTAGAAGAGCCATTTAAGGTGAAATTTCTGTAGTATGTTTTCCTTATTTTTTACGATTCATTTTTTCATTTAGCAAAAGTTTCCATTGTTGCTCACATTGAAAAACTTATTATAACTCAAACATGTTACTTAATAATTTTATTGACCTTTTCTTTTGGCAGAAATTTTCATGTCTGACTAACATGGATTTCTCATATAATCAATCTACCACCAAAATGCCCAATGTGTCTGAAGTTCAAAGTCTAAGAGAACTGAGACTTGATCATTGTAGAAATCTAATTGCAGTTCATGAATCTGTTGGATTTCTCAAAAGTCTTAGTCACTTAAGCGCTTCAGGATGTACCAAACTTAGAAATTTCCTGCCAAAGATGTTTCTACCATCTCTAGAAGTCCTTGACCTTAATTTATGTATAAGGTTGAAACACTTCCAAGAGATAATAAAAGAAATAAATAAGTCATTGAAGATTTATATGATAAATACTGCTATTAAGGAGCTGCCAGAATCCATAGACAAACTTACTGGGCTTGTTTATATAGAGATACCAAGTAGCAGGAAACTTAAATATCTACCGAGTAGCTTATTCATGTTGCCAAATGTTGTTGCCTTTAAAATTGGAGGATGTTCTCAACTTCGAGAATCCTTCAGAAGTTTCGTAGAAAGCCCTTCAGTAACCAATGTTCATCCAAGATTACGAACACTGTATTTCGGAAATGGTGGCTTGTCAGATGCAGATCTTCTCGCAATTAATTCTCTGCTGCTTTCCAAAATTAGAATAGTTAATTGCATCGGAGAACAATTTTGTATCTCTCCCTACATGCATTAAGGAATGTGTTCACTTGACAAGTCTTGATGTTAATCGTTGTAGAGAGTTTCCAAAAATTCCTAAATGAACTAACTTGAGAACTCTCGATGTTCATCGATGTTACAATCTTGAGGAAATTGCAGAGTTGCCATCTACTATTCAGAAAGTAGATGCAAGATATTGCTTAAAGTTAACTAGGGAGACATCAGACATGCAATGGTTTCAGGTATCAATACTTCATTGCTTCAGCTAAATCTTATACTTTTATTTTTGGCAAATAATATTTTTACAATATTTCTTTATACTTCTTTTTAGGAGAAAAAATGAAAGATATGGAAGAGAATGTGTTGAAATGCATATTTCCTTCATTTTGTTAAGGGAAAAAAAAAAATAAGGCAAGAATATAGTATAATAACAATAGGGAGTCTTTGCATTATTATCTCTCATTTTGAATAAGCCAATTCATTTGGGACCTTGTGGATCAACCCTTTTTCCTATTCAAAGAGGAGTCTTTTATTTTTGTTTTTTCACATCGATAGACAATTCTTTGCGGATGAAGAGATGTCAAGGGAATTTCTTACTTCCCGAACATATCTTTCAATATACAAGAAAAACATTTTGAATTGTTGATTCATTGCCAGAAATGGTTTGGTTCAAATAACCTTTATTTAAAATATGTTTTGTTGTCACTATCATATTCAATAATGCCTCCGCTCTTCAAATTTTGGTGTGTTCTACGCCTCCGCTTCGTAAATATTGGATGGTGACACTTGTTATATTTATATTGTCATTAGCTACCAAGACATGCCGCTTAGATTTCACATTGCTAAAAAGACTTTCAACACAAGAATTTTATTGAAAATGTTATTGATAAAAGAACGTGTCTTTATTTTAAGTTTGAAATGCTTTTAGTTGGTTTTATTAATTATTTTATTTATGTTAAGATATACATTATAATTTCTTTTATTTCCTATACATTATAGATATATGTTAGGTAGCATGACAACAATTTTTTTTAAAAAAAAATGGATTACTTTTTTGCTTTTAATTTTCTTTTCTCATTATAGATATATGTTAGGCAATAACTTTGTTTTGAATTGTTTTTAATTTATTTTACAAATAATTTTATTTTGAAATGTAGAGATTCACACTAGAAGGGGGGGGGGGGGGGTTGAATAGTGTGTTAGTTATATTCTTTAAAAACTTTTTGCAAAGATGGAGATAAAATATCTTAAGTTTCACAAGGAACTTGTAAAACAAAAGATCACAGGTATCGTCCAATAGTTAAAAAAAATAGTTTAGTGAAACTGCATTTTCTTGTTAATCGTCCAGGCGCAAATAAAAGATTTTCGTAAATAAGATATAAAGAAACTTGTGCGCAAAGTGTGAAGAAATAACTTAAGAGAATAGCAAATAAGCTTGAAAGCGATAGAGTAAAAACACTTGGTTTATACTAGTTCACTCAACCTGAGCTACGTCTAGTTCTCCTTCAAAAACTTTGAAGGGTTCCACTAATCAAATTCTTATTACAAACAAGTATTATATGCCCTGCCACTCCTGGCTACAAGTATTCTCTAGGCCACTTTTGGCACACCTTTAATCTTCCCCTAAGATTAAAGAACACCCAAGTATTCTTTGTCACTAAGCCACTCCTGGCTTTCCAAACAGAAATTGTTTGAGTACAAGTTAATTAAACAGCTCTCACAGAGAGGATATTACAATAAAACTCAATCACACAGAATGACTTAGCAAAGCTAAGTAGGTTGCTCTTTTTGCACAAGTGCAGGTCGTCCAATCGATTTTGGTAGAGTTACAGCTCTTTGGAAAACTTGAATGCTTCGTTCTTGAAAACGTGAGCTTGTTCCTCTATTTATAGGCAGCTTGGTGAAGATATCCATTGTTGGATCTGTGCCTTTGCCAATAACTGTTCTCTCACAATCATATGACCGTTGCTACGTGTCAGCTTAGGGTGGAGAGATGGAGGAGACAACAGTACATGCAGTGCCTCCACTACTTGTACGGTTTCTGCAGAGAGAAGCTTTTCTGTCCCCTGTGGTACACTTTTCGAATATTCAAATGAAATGTCACATTAGAAAAGAGAGGGAATAATAGAACATTTCAGAGAATCATTATCGAAAAGCATAAGTATTTGCTAGAAAGAGATGATGTAAGTTATATAGGCGTTGGACGCTTCCTTGAATGGATGTAGTGTTTACACACTGGTTTTCGCAATGCATTGGACGCTTATTTTATAACAGTGTATTGGACGCTAAATTTTATACCTAAAAAAAATTTCCAGTTGCTCATTGGACGTACTGTACATATAGAAATATAATATTTGAGTTTAAGAAATACAATACCATTTAGGCACTAGACGGCCTAGAACCTATAATACTCAATTATAGATCATTAGATACTTCAAAATTTAACTTTATTTGTTATCATCAAAACCGAAGTTTGAGGGGTTGGACATCGTCCAAATTCTTAGATTCTAACAATTTGCCCCTTTTTGATGATGACAAATAATACTAAATTTTGATATGTGTAAATACATAATCATATTAAAGAGTATCGGAGCAGATGATTGAATGATTATTTTATGCCAGTGTATGTTGACAGGGGTGAAAAGGTATGAAATGAAGTACTCCCCCTGAGTTCAACATTTCTCATGTATTTAATAAAGCAATATATATCAGATAACACTGCATGATAAGAATGTATCAGAAACAATAGATATCAGAGTGAAAAGCAAATCATAGATATGGATGCGGAACTTATGATAAAAAAAACACCTCATATGTATTCAATGAACAACCAAAGAGGTTTCACAGATTAGTGTAACAACAAAAAATACTCTATGACATCAAAATTCCAGTTTCTCCCCCTTTGTCATCAACAAAAAAATAGGTTTGAAAGATGGAAAAGTGATTTGACCATCATGGTCACCTAGGGCTATTGAGGTGGATCTTGTGGGGGTGGTGGTGGTTGTTCTAGTGGTGCTTGAGGAGGTGGTGCAGGGTGGTTAACAGGTGGTTGTTGTTGAGGTAAGGGTTGAACAAGAGGAACCTGATGAATAACAGTGCCAATGAGGTTAGCAGCAGTGGATTGAATTTGAGTGACCAAAATCTGTGAGAGGGTCATGAACTGATCAGTAATAGCATTCTGCAACATCAATCGGTGTTGTGCGGCTTCTGCTTGTTGTCTTTCCTGTAAGGCACGAAGAGTAGCTTCGGTTTCCAGTTGTTGTTATCTTAGAGCCTGTTGAACAATCTCGTTCACTCTGTCCTTAGAGACTCCTTGAGGTTCTACAAAATGCAAGGGAATAATAGCCCTTGGACTTGAAAACCCTGTAGGAATCATTTGTCTGGTTCCAGAGTGTGCTTCATTGGACACATAAATAATTGGTTGGCTTGTAGCAACCTCTGGAGTAGGCTTTTCAGCAGTGGACTCCTTTGGTTGTGGCGCTTTAGTCTCAGCCATATGTTGCATAGCTTCATCTTTGGACACGTTAGATTGGACTGTTCGTTCCTCATGAGAGGTGACAAAGTGTTCCATGTCCACTTGTACCTCAAACTGTAAGTCCAAATGAATGAGCATATTAGTGACTTTTGTAGAGGCTTCATCCAATTCTGCTTGTGAGATAGTTGGTTTGGGAACCTGCTTAGCTTTTTCTTTGGCAGCAATTTCAGCTTGCTCATTTTCAAGTTGCACTAGATGAGCTTGTTCAGTTTGGTGTGCCCGTTCTTGTTCCAAGCGAACTTGTTCAGCCCTTTCTCTTGCAACTTGCTCTTGCAGGGCTTTTGTTTCTTCAGCCTTTTGTAATTCATGAAGCTTTTGAATCTCGGTTGTAAATGCAGCACGATCAAGACTTCTAAGATCATAGACCTTGGTGCTTCTGATGACTGGTAAGTTCTTCAACAGATCAATGTAATCATCATTGTCTTTCAGAAAGCAGGCGAAGGTGTCAGTGAAGTGATGTGTCTTAACCGGACGTAGGACTTCAATACCTTCTAGAGGATGAATGAAATCTACTTGGGAGTATCCAGATGGTGAAGCGGTCTGCGTGTCTCTCCATATGATTTGACGCTAGAAAGTCATGGAATCAAAGGTGCCAAAGGGCTTGGTTAGATTTCCAGCTTTATCAAAGAGATGTTTCCAGCTGTGTGAGGAATTCAAGAGTTGAACCTTTTCATCACGTCTAGGCATCTCAGAGCCGTAGTACTTGAATCCTTTCTTCCTTCCAGCATCATATAAAGGTAGTCTAGGACATACTTTATCAGGTACAAACTTGATATCAGTGGAGCATCTGATGTGGAGGTTGGGTGGATAGGCAACAGCTTGGTCTGCTATGTACATTTGTTGGAGCAGTTTGCCAAGTTCATCATAATCTCTGGGCTGAAAGTTAAGCATCGGAGTTCCAGGTGGTAGAGGTAGAAACTTTGTGATGGGAGTCCAGATGCGAACATCTTTGACCCATTGCACTTCTGGATGCTGTTTTGTCTTGGATGGGTCCATACTTTCTTTAATGGCTAATTGCAGTTCAACAGCCAGTTCATCAAGATTGCTGGGAGATGACTTCTTTGTTGCTGGCTTCCTCTTCCTTTGAGTCTTGCCCTTTTGTTCAGCCACAGTATTAGCAAAACTTGATGCAATTTCAACCTCTGGCTCAGGAGGTACATCTTCAGCTGGACCCACCCTTTGTTGAGTACCAGTTGGACATGTATAGGGGCGTTCCCAAGTTGGTGAAGGATTGCTGACAATGGTTCCTTCTGGTAATGAAGCAAATTCAGTAGATTGAGGATGAACATAGTCATACCTCATCCATTCAGGTGCAGATACTAGAGTCCGACTCCTCTCCAGTGGTTCCTGTTGAGATCTCCAAATAACATCGCTTTTCTTACAATAGTTCTATTCATTCCTTGTAAGGAATGCAACAGGAAACCTTTCCTTGTCTTCTTCTTCTTTCATCTTTCCCTATGGTGGAATCGTCCATTGAGGCCATGCATCTCTCCAAGCATCCCTTGGACGCACAAATTTTAATAAGTTTAATTTGAGAGTTGGACGCTGTGCTGATGTGACTGTTGAAGCAACTGTTGGAGCAGGTTGTGGAGCACTTGTAGATTCGCTCTCAGTGTCTTAAGAGGTGGGGAGATTAATCAGAACTTTCCTCGACCTTGCTGCCTGAGTTTTTACTCGTCTTGGTACTCTTGTGGGAAAGACTGGAGCATCAGTTTTGTATGTAGCAGATACCTTCTGTTTCTTCTGCTGTACAACCTCCACTTTATCAGCTTTCCTTTTAATTTGCCCAATGGACATTTGATCCTCGTCATCGAAGTTGTCAAGCATTTTCAGCTTGTGAACTCTGGGTTTTCTTGAACGGGCTTCGTTAAAGTAGTCTTTGGATGCTGCTCATCCTGTTTTGGTTTGGACGGAGCAGTCCTTGGACGCTTCTCAGCAGGTGGACTGGACGGAGCAGGATCAACATGCCTTTTCTTGGTCCTTTTTTCTTTTTCTGCATCTTCTTCATGCTGTGCGACATGTGTCTTATTACTTTCCTGCTTTCTTATTCCTTCATCAACCGTTTGATCTTTCTCCCAAGACCAAGAAGATCAATTTCTTATTTATACTTTCCTCGTCCAAATCCTTTAGGAACTTTGCTGTAAGCTTTATCTTCATTGGCTTGATGTTTGATTCACCAAATATCTGCTGTGTTGCAACTATTCCTCTTTTCTTCACAATGTTTTCATGATCATCTTCGTCCAACTCATCAAAGAAACATTGGTATACTTTCTGATCCCAAAGGATCTTATTTAGCAGTGCGGCATAGAAGATGTCATCATTTCCACCAATAGTTTTCATCATTCACAGAATATTGATGTAAATGGTGTGAGGTAGGTTGAATGGGATACCTTCCATTAGATGAAATATCATGAACTTGTGTAAGTCCGTGACTGAGTCCTTAGACCCAGCTTTGTGCAAAATGCTCTTGTTGCACACTTGCTGCCATATCTTTGCTTCTTCACATAGATTCTTGTACTCAATCTTGGATGAGTCTGTAGACTTGTTCTTACAAAGTACCTTCCCAACGTAGTTTCCATATTGCTTGGCCCACTCTGACTTGTACTGATTTTGTTCCCTGATACAGCCAGTGACTTTGGCTATAGATTCAGTAGACAAAGTCACTTCTCGTCCAAGTATAGTGGACACAAGTTCCCTTGAGTTCTGGAATCTTGCATTCCTCTAGAACATTCTGATCAGTTCTGGAAATATCTTATGGTTTTTGTTGAAGTATCCTTTGATTCTGCATTTTAGAAGACTTTCATCGAGATTTATACCTAACTTTTTTAGCTGTCCAATGTCAAAGAAGTGCTCAACGTGGACAGTGGCAGCACCTTGAGACACTATAGTGGTTTCAGGGGTAGGTATGAACATCAAGTTCGGAGTTGCTTGAGTTAGCAGAGTTCGTCATGATGATAAAGGTTTGATTTTTAGGTTTTGTAGAGAGTGTTTAGTTTTTCTGAGAGAAAGAGAAAGAGAATGCTAAAGGTGGAAGATAATTTCGGAGAAGGGAAATTTGGTAAAGTATTTTTCTGAGTGGATTTGACAGCTTAAGTATAGGCTCTGTTTGGAGAACACGAAACTATTTTTGGGCTTTCGTGAATATTTGAAATGGAGGTTATGCCTTAAGGCTCGTCATGATGAGGCGTGCTGAGAATATGGGTAACTGTGTACGGTTATTAACAACTAGGTGACTCAGCATAGGGCATTAATTCGCAATTACACAAAACAAAACCGTTTTGGCTATTAAAACAATGTTAAATTAAAAACCATAAAAATATCGTCAAGTCATTGGACTTAAGTGTAACATATGCAGCGCACGTGTATGACAAAGTGACCTTTGGACGACATGTCCATTGGATGCTGTTTGTCACATTGGACGCTACATATGGATTTTAATCATTCTTTTACAAGATCCATGCCAAGTCTATTCCTCAGAAGGACTAGCTTGTCTTCAGTAAGGGGTTTTGTAAATATATCAGCTAGCTAATTATCTGTGGTTACAAAATGTAATTCCACAGTATTCTTATAAAGTGATGTTTAATTTCTATATGTTTTGCCCTTGAATGCAATATTGGGTTTTTAGAAAGATCAATTGCAGCTTTGCTATCACAGAAGATAGGAATGTTACTCTCATATATATTGTAGTCCTCAAGTATTCTTTGTCACTAAGCCACCCCTGGCTTTCCAAACAGAAACTGATTGAGTACAAGTTAAATAAACAGCTCTCACAGAGAGGATATTACAATAAAACTCAATTACACAGAATAACTTAGCAAAGCTAAGTAGATTGCTCTTTTTGCACAAGTGTAGGTCGTCCAATCGATTTTGGCAGAGTTACAGCTCTTTGAAAAACTTGAATGCTTCGTTCTTGAAAACGTGAGCTTGTTCCTCTATTTATAGGTAGTTTGGTGAAGACATCCATTGGGGGATCTGTGCCTTTGCCAATAACCGTTCTCTCACAATCATATGACTGTTGCTACGTGTCAGCTTAGGGTGGAGAGATGGAGGAGACAATAGTACATGTAGTGCCTCCACTACTTGTACGGTTTCTGCAGAGAGAAGGTTTTCTGTCCCCTGTGGTACACTTTTCAAATATTTAAATGAAATGTCACATTAGAAAAGAGAGGGAATAATAGAACATTTTAGAGAATCATTATAGAAAAGCATAAGTGTACTTCTACTCAATCATGTACGCATTATATAACTGTTTGCTAGAAAGAGATGATGTAAGTTATATAGGCGTTGGACGCTGCCTTGAATGGACGCAGTGTTTACACACTGGTTTTCACAATGCATTGGATGCTTGTTTTATAACAGTGTATTGGACACTGAATTTTATACCTAAAAAAAATTTCCAGTTGCTCATTGGACGTAGTGTACACATAGAAATATAACATTTGAGTTTAAGAAATACAATACCATTTAGGCACTGGATGACATAGAACCTATAATACTCAATTATAGATCATTAGATACTTCAAAATTTAACTTTATTTGTTATAATCAAAACCGAAGTTTGAGGGGTTGGACATCGTCCAAAGTCTTAGATTCTATCATATTTATTGTTAACTAAGAAGGTATAATATTTGAATTGGTGGATAAATTAATTTTAGCTATCATAAACTAATTCTTGCAGTAAAAAAAAATTCTTATAATGTAGTCAAGGTATGACAATTCAAATAGCTATTTCTTCATTCTTCATAAAGAAAAAAGTCAATGATTTATTGTCACACACACACACACACACACACACACACACATATATATATAGGGGATTGCTAACCTACTTTCACCTGTTTTTTAGTTGGAGTAGGTTAGCATCCTACACCAAAATATTTAGACCAAAAACCCAATTACTTCTTTTGTGATAGTTAATTTATTTAAGGATAGTGTGGTAATTTAGTATTTATTTATTTTTAAAAATTCATTTTTCTCTCTCCCACTCATTCTCTCTCTTCTCCCGTTACTCACGCCATTCATCTTCTTTTTACGTCTTCCCAACTCCAAACATAGTTTTCACCTCTCTCTCTCTCCAGTGAGGTTCAGTTACCATCATGGGTTTGTGATTGCTTTTGCACGTTTGACATGTTTACAACATTCGTGCATTTGATTCTGTGTACATGCAAGATTTTTTCTCCAACAAGAATGAATTTAAAATAATTTAATGGTTCAGACTAAAACAAATAAAAAGTCACATGGTGCTGGTAGCAACTTCAAGGAATCAAGCTCTAAAACTTTTAATCTGCAGGCAACAACTAAAAAGCCATGAAAATTCTTTGTCCTGGTTCAAAGCCGCCGCAGACAACAATCTTCATTGTTGCTGGAGAGCGAGGAAAGAAGAGAGAGAATGAGTGGGGGAGTTTTTGTGTACGAAGAAGGAAACAACATAGAAGATGTACAATTCATGTGTCCCAACCCCATGTATTTGAATGTGTTGTGGTCACCGACAGAGGTTCCAGTGAAATATCTTAAGCAGGAACGAATAAAGATGATAGATAAACTTGCTCAAGACTTAATTTTTGACAGGATGTTGATGGAAATGATGAACTACAAAGAAAGAGAGGATTTTGCAGATAAAGATTTTGCAATAGAGCAAATGCATATTCTTATGGGAGGTCTAAAGGAGATATCGGCTTAGGCTAAGGATGCATTGGAATCCAAAGGCTTAGCTTTAGAAGACAAAAACTCCCTCCTGAGGTGGATGTTAGATACAATCAATAAAGCAGATAATGAGGAAGCTGATGATGAGCCTCAAAACTTGTACCACAAGGATCGACTAAAGGAACTTATGGATATAGGATAATTCTCTATCTATCAGGGAAGTGAGGAGGATCCTCAGCAGCGAGAAATAATGAGGCAAATATTCTCTAGATATTATGAAAACCAGAATTGTTGCCTTAAACAAGGGTAATAAGGTTCCATGGTCACCATAGGGGAATGTGCTACTACCCACGGTTGAAATGAGGACATACACGACTGGAATTGTCAATGGACTCCTCGAAGCAAAGCTGAGCTTTCCTGATTTGGACGTGTGGGCAACACTAAATGTCGTGGTAAGTATGAGAGGCATGTACCATAAGGCTAAGGATGTATTAGAATCCAAATGCTACGCTTTAGAAGATAACGTGGTTCATAGATTCAATAAGGGAAGTGAGGGGGGTAAGCACCGGGGAGATTTTCACAAAAGGGCCACGAGTCAACCACACAAGTGAACTTTACACCACACTTTGACCTAAAACCTTAAGGCATCAAGTTTGCGGGTCTTCCTCACTTATGTGTTGCTCAACTTGCCCACCATTTCTTTTCAATGTAGGGGACTTCACCTTCACACTTGAACTCCAACAGGTTGTATGGTCATTGTCACTCCCAGAACCACAAGGTGAAGGGTATCTACTACCCTAGACTGAAATAAGGATATTCACATAAGGAATTATCAGTAGATCACTCCATCAAGCAAAGCTGGGCTGATTCATCAAAGGTTATTAAGATGATTTGACACAAAAAACAATTATTCCATTTGATGATAGAGTAGGTTACACTTTATAGTAACAGTTTTAACAAACAAACTAACTAGGATTTACATAATAACAGTGATTTCTATTCAGCTTAAATATGTTTTTAGTCCTCCAAATATAAGGGTATTCTTGTTTTAGTCCCTCAAATTATAAGTTGTTTTTTTCAGTCCACCAAAATCGTAAAAGGCATTTTTTTAGTCCTTATCCGTATATGTATTAGTGTGTGCCAGACATGGAATATTGAATTCATAATTTGTGGCGGCTTTTGGCTACTAGAATGTAATTTTTTAATATAAATTTAAAAACCCGATTTCTAGCAGTTAAAAACCGCCACAAATTATAGGAAAAAAATTAAAAAAATGCAAGAATTAGATCTAATTTTTTTTATCAGCCATTTACAAAGCTTGTTCATGTAAAAAATTGAATCCCATCCCTTCTTGTATACAAAACCAATGTACCCTCTTTAGCATTTCATGTATACATCAAAATGAAAAATCCACCCCGTAAAGCATCCTATATTATACCCATCCATGAATCTAAAATCGATACCCCTGCACCAATAAATAGCAACGACTATTTCCAATTAGAGGGATAGAAGACCATGTACCTTCAGCAATAATGAATCCGAGCCTCCCATATGATCAAATGCAAGGACCCTCCAATTCGAAACCAAATACCATGGACAGGCAAGGGTTATGCACAGTGTAAAATAGATGACCTTAGAAGTTTTCTGGATATGGTTGATTCTACCATTTAATGTTTTCTTGTTGTAATTTGTGTGTTGTCTAATCTTAGATGACCTTAGATCTGTTCTTGTTTTGTTCATCAGATCTGTTTTATTTTTTAATTGATTCAGTTGGTTTTAAAATCTCCTGAAATTGTAATATAAAATTTAAAATGAATAATGGCGGTTTTAAAATCATCACAAATCATGTTTTGAAATTTTTAAGGGACACGTAATCACTTAACTAAGACATCATGGACTAAAAATAATTTTTTTTTGCTTAAATACATTTTTAGTCCTTGCAATTTAGCACTTTTTTGCTTTTAGTCCTAGCAATTTTTTTTTGGTTTTAGCCCTCGCAAATTATGTTTATTTTGTTTTTTTTCCTTAAAGTAGTTTAGATAGCGCTTTTGATAAAAACCCCATTTCGGATCTCAAATTCAGCATCAATGGAAATTACGAAAAATCAAAAGGTGAAGAAAATATAAAACGGAAAGACAAGAAATGAGAAGAACAACGCCACAATCCCTAGGGATTGATAAGTTGAGGAGGATTCGCCACTTTGAATATGGAAATTCAAAGATAAGAATCAAGGGTAGTTCCTAAGAACCTAGAGAGTTTCCTCTCACAAAAGCATAAAAGCTTCATTCCAAATGAGAGTCAAAACTCCTTACAAAGTTAACATTTGGCCTATTTATAATATGAACCTAAAAGGCTTACCAAGGCCCATTACTAAAAGTCCAAACAACTAAAAAGGCCCAAATTAAAAATAAACATCATTAAAAACATAAAAAGCTCAACAAAAGCCCAATTTAGGCCCAAATTACATAAACTTCTATTCTAAGATTTGGCTCCACTTTAAGCTCTTCATGTACCATTCTAGTCCTCTATCATTCCCTCCTTCTTGAAGGAAATTCAACCTCGAATTTAGAGCCAAGGTACCTACATCATAAAAACAACACAAAACAACATGTTTTAGTTTTGAGAAAAATATTAAAAAAGAAAATCCTATTTCCATTGAGACTTGGATTCCTTAAGAAGGAAAATCTCTTATTATCTACGTGCTTATATGTCAATCCTCCCGGATCAAATACAAGCCTAAAGAAACCATTAATTAACACTTAAATGAAATGCTTAATCACAAATTTCAAAGACAAGTCAATCCAATGAAAATTATGAGCAAACAATGACATTTTCAAACCAAGAATGGAAAATTTAGATTTATCCATTTTATGCACAATCCATCTATCAAGACACTTGAGTGTACCATACTTTACTAAACTCTCACTATGAGTTGCTCCAATTAATGAATCATTAAATGAACATTTAGGCACACAAAATGCAGCATCTTTAAACCTATGCTCTTTATGCCTATAGAAATCATCATTTTCAATTTTCCCATAAACAACAACACACATAGAGGAAGACTCAACATGATCATACAAGTCCAAATGATGTGCATTAATATCAAATTTCAAGAACTTGGCACCATCACCTAAAACAATATCATGCATACCAAAAGCAACATTCAATTCACAAACATTTTGGGTTAACACATGGTACACATCAATTAAATCACAAGGTTTAGAGATAGTGTAAGTCAAAATTTTCTTCTCTCTATGGTTGCATTGGTCCTCATATGTCTCCACTTCTTCTCCAAATTGTCTTGCCCATTGATCCTTGATGTACAATTCTTCTCTAGGCATCAAAACAAAAGAATTATGGTAAGGTGCACAATCAAATTTACAAGAAGAATTAAATTCACAATCCAATTTAGGAGAAGGAATTAGAGTTTTGCACTCCCCCTTTGAGGACTCCTCTTCAATTTCTTTCACAAGAGAGACATCACTTTCAAACAAAGTTTTGCATTCATCCTTTTGAAGCTCTTCAAATTCCTTGAGCAAAGAATCATCACAAACAAGGAAAGGATTAGAATGAAAACAAGAACAATCATATTCCTCTTTATCTTTTGCTCTCTCTTTTTCACTCTCTTTTTCAATTATTTTCTTTTCTCTCATCTCTTTTTCTTTTAACTCATTTTCTTTTGCTCTCATCTCTTTCTCTTTTATTTCTTTTTCTTTCACCTCTTTTCTCTCTTGTTCTATTTTCTTTCTCAACTTAATTTGATCCTCACTTGCTTCCTTAGGTGAAAGTGATGCAAGTTTGACCTTATGTCCTTCATGTGTAAAAGAAATCTTGTGGGTCTTTCCATGGTGCTTCACTTTTCTTTCAATTTGCCAAGGTTTACCTAACAAGATATGACATGTTTCTATGGGAGCTACATCACACAACACAACATCTTTATATGTTCCAATGGTAAAGGGCACCAACACTTGTTGGTCTACAACCAACTCACCTTCACATGGCAATTTCAAGCAATAAGGTGTAGGGTGTGGGGTGGTTTGAAAATTAAGTTTGCTAACCAACCTAGTGCTAGCCACATTAATACAACTATCCCCATCAATAATCAAAGAACACACATTCCCTAGAACCAAGCATCTAGTATGAAATATGTTCTCCTTTTGAATTTCATCCCTACCCTCACATTGAATTCCCAACAACCTCTTACACATCATTAATTCTCTATCTAGAGGTTTGGTACCACATGCACTATGATTATCACTAGAGATATTAGATGAACAAGTATAAGATAACTCACTCGTGACAACTTCATTTTCCTTCAAGACCTTGGTTTTCATGTTTGGACAATGCAATGCAATATGGCCTTTACCCAAGCATTTAAAACATTTAATTGTACCACTCTTAGAAGTAGAAGAAGTGCTAGGGTTAGGAACATGTTTACCACTTGGAGACTTTGAAGCTTGTTGCTTAGGTGAGGAAGATCCCTCCTTCTTGGACTTGTCCTTACCACTAGAAGAGTCATAGTGATAGGTCTTCTTGTAGGAATGCTTCCTCTCAAGTTGTCTCTCCACTTTGTTGGCTTGGTGCACTAGATCCTCCAAGCTCTCATAGTGTTGTAACTTCACTATGTATTGAATGTCTCTATTAAGCCCACGTAAGAACCTTGCCATGGCGGTTTTAGGTTCTTGTGCATTGGCTCTCCTCATAGTCATTTTCATCTCTTTGTAGTATTCATCAACACTCTTGCTACCTTGTGTGAGACTTTGTAGCTTGTCATAAGCATCTCTCTCATAGGAAGGGGGTAAGAATGTCTTCCTCATCAAATCCTTCATTTCTTGCCAAGTTGCTATCTTAGGCATCCTTATCCTCTCTCTTCCATCCTCCTTATACTTCCACCATGCAAGTGCACTCCCTACAAACTTCAAGGTAACCTTCCTAATTTTCTTCTCCTCACTATAGTCATGGCATGAAAAGACTTGGTCAACTTTCATCTCCCACTCAATGTATGCTTCCGGATCATTCTTCCCTTGAAAACTAGGAATTTTAAGTTTCTCCTCTTCCATACTATCCTTTATTTTATTTTCTCCCTCATTATCTCCTCCATGTCTCCTAAGCCTCCTTTCTCCTTCATCTTCCCCATAACCTCCATCAATTCTATGGTAAGAAGAACAATACATACCTACACAAAAATGATTAGCACAAATAATAGAAATATGGACCTCACCACTCACTAAGTGTTTCACTCAAATCCACTCGTGTTTCTCTCTTTTGAAGGCTTTTTCTATAATGTGCACACTTGCCTTTTTCCACTCAAACTCCTCTTTAGTCCTTAAGAAGCACTCTCAATCACAAATCAAGAATTTGTATTCAAAGTGAAAGATGTAACAAATCCAAACTCAACTCAAGAGTCCAAAATAAGAAAACTCTAAGACAAAACCAAGGAAATTTAGAAGACAAGCAATAAAAGCTAAAAGAAATGAAAGGACAACTCAAAATAGAATGTCAAGGAAAGACAAGACTAGAAGACTCAAGAATAAGAGCAACACAAAACTAAGAAACTCAATTTTTCAACTTTGTGAAGAACTAATGTATTCAAGAGAGTTAAAATGGCATAAAAGTGTATGAAAAAGAAAGAATTAAGCAATGGTGTAGAAGGACTTCTTATAGGGCAGATTTTTTTCTTTCCAATGGTATAATTTTTTTTTTTACACTTTGGCCCCCAAACTTTTCATAATTGCACTTGGGCCCCTATATTTTTTTGTATTTTCACTTTTGCCCCAATATTTCCTTTTTTTAACTTTAAGTCCTTTTCTTTTGCTAATAAGTCCTCAAACTTTTTAATATTTATGAAAAACACCCAAACTCACTTAATTCAAATTTTTATGGATCAAACACAAGGGTTTTTGCCAAAGACTCTCAAGAACACACATGAACACTATGAATGTTCTTCCCCAAATTCAAATCTCAGAATTTCAATGTACAGATTTGGACTCAAATTAAACACAACACAATCCAAAAAATATAGATCAAAACAATAAAAATCACAAATCAAATGAACAGTACCGAACATGAACAGTACCGCGATATGAACAGTGCACCGATCGGGATGAACAGTATCGCGCCGGTGAACAGTGCAACGATCAGCAGTAAGCGCGGCGGACAGGGCGGTGAACAGTGTTCCGCGTCGATGAACAGTGGTCGCGATGAACAGTATCGCCAACAGAAGCGATGAACAGTAACACCTGTGATGAACAGTGCCGACGCCACGATGAACAGTGCGCGCGCCGCCGATGAACAGTACGAAAATGATACTAAATCTAGCTCTGATACAAAATGATAAAAACCCCATTTCGGATCTCAAATTCAGCATCAATGGAAATTACGAAAAATCAAAAGGTGAAGAAAATATAAAGCGGAAAGACAAGAAAAATTTCAGCATCTCTTTTCAGAAAATTGGAAACACAAAATTGAATCAAAAATTAAAAATGGAAAAGATTAGGGATGAAGAACAACGCCACAATTCCTAGGGATTGATAAGTTGAGGAGGATTCGCCACTTTGAATATGGAAATTCAAAGATAAGAATCAAGGGTAGTTCCTAAGAACCTAGAGAGTTTCCTCTCACAAAAGCATAAAAGCTTCATTCCAAATGAGAGTCAAAACTCCTTACAAAGTTAACATTTGGCCTATTTATAATATGAACCTAAAAGGCTTACCAAGGCCCATTACTAAAAGTCCAAACAACTAAAAAGGCCCAAATTAAAATAAACATCATTAAAAACATAAAAAGCTCAACAAAAGCCCAATTTAGGCCCAAATTACATAAACTTCTATTCTAAGATTTGGCTCCACTTTAAGCTCTTCATGTACCATTCTAGTCCTCTATCAGCTTTGAACAGTGAAAAAAATGCTTTGAAATGTAAAAAAATGTTATCTAAACCGCTTTAAGGACGAAAAACAAAACAAACATAATTTGCAAGGACTAAAACCAAAAAAAAAATTTGCAAGAATGAAAAAAACCGCTAAATTGCAAGGACTAAAAAGGTATTTAAACCTTTTTTTTAATAGGATCAAAAATTAAAAATAAAAATTAATAGGGACCAGACGCAAAATTCGATAATTTATCAGGAACTAAAAACATATTTAAGTTTTTTTATTTTTTTTTAAAAAAGAGGATGAATAGATGATAACTATGAACGTTAAAGTGATGATACCTCATATATACTTCTTGAATTTATTCACAATGATTCAGAGCCTTGCACTGGATAACCACAAAGAAATCAGTATAGCATTACACATGAACAACCAAGTGTCAAGTCATGTCTTGTAGACCAAAAACTAAATCAGTTGCAAATAAAACCATTCAGACATAGTGTTCAAGCAAAGTTCTAACTTAATAGTAATTTCTACTAAACACAAATCACTTGACAGATAGAAGAGCGAGGTTCTGTCTTACACATCTAATCAATTGCAGAACATTGCCGTGAGCTGTGTTTTCGGTGATTTGTAATTGTATTTCAACAATTGCAAGCAAACCAATATGCTACAATTTAGTTTGCTATCTAATTTTGGTTCATGCATGTATACTTGTTCTGGTTCAAGCAAACCAATAGCTTTTATGTTTGTAAACTTTGTAATATAATATTGGCACAATGTAGTCAGCGAAGCAAACAGGGGAAAAAAAAAGACAATAGCTAAATTGCATAAAACACTAAACACACTCTTGCTAGCTAAATGCAATTATAAAAGCTAACTGAGTAAATAATAATTGAATGATTAAATTATATTGACACTCTTTGAGGTTTTTTCAAATTGCATATGATATTCCTATTTTTCTATCTCTACATTAACATTCTTAATTATTTTAAAACTATTACATCGTATTTTCCAACAAAGAATGTTGTTGTAAACATTAAAAAAACAGAGATTATACGCAGTCTAAAAAAACTTCAGGGCAATCAGTACAAGTATAATTTACTCTAACTGAAAAAGAAAAGTACAACAATGAAAATCACAAATACAAGGGAAAGAGAGCCCCTTAAGAAAACTTTATTGTTTCCAACTCAACAAACTCATTTAAGCCATGCAAATATCTGATGACTGAAAGTGCTTCCCAGTGCCACTCCTGCAAAAAGTCTACCCCTATACCATATCAGAACCCCTTTCCAGTCAAATTCAATGAAAAATTCTAAGTCATGATCATCATCAGAGGCTGAAGGTGGAGCAAATGGTAACCCTGCATCATCCTCACATTTCTTCAATAATTGATTCCCACAAAGTCCTTGATTACCCTCAAATGAACCACCC